>OX366528.1:8493269-10893269 GCA_947256265.1 Acronicta leporina | reverse complement strand
AGTTATTTTGATCTCACTGTAAATGAAATGGTCGAGTGGTATCACTACGCCGAGTAAGTGGGGGATACCGTAGAGACACATAGTTTCCTCTGTCAATTCAAATCCACTAATAAGCTTGTTTGTATCCAATTCAAGACCATTTTGGTTTTTTATTACATTATTAATCAAAATCAAAAACGTCGGGAAATAAATTATATCGAATATAACACCATACAATCTGTAAAAAGTACTTTTATTTCTTCAACAAAACATTAACATTTAGTATAACATAACATACCATCACGCATGTATTCCCCGAAGGGTTAGGCAGAGGCGTACTATTGCATACCCACAGATCGCCGGTATGTTTAGGTCCCATGTAAAAGGGGGCGAGCCTATTGCCATTAATATGACTATAACATTGTACTACAAAAAGCCGTTTCTTTAACCGGAGGCTCAAACCCTTTTAAAAGACCAGCAACGCACCTGTGACTCTTGTTGTTGTGGGTGTCCATGGGCGGCGGAAAGCTCTTACCATCAGTCGATCCGGCTGCTCGTTTGTCCCCCTACACCGAAAAAAATAACAGAAATACTTGAGCAGTATGTACCTGCAAGTAGGTTGTTCTGCGGTGCGGCCGTGATGAAGAGGTCGTGCCTCTGTGCCGCGTAGTGTTCCCAGCAGGGCGAGCGCGCCAGCGCGGCCTGCACGCGCTCGCCGTGCGCCGGGGAGCGCGCCATCGCCTTCAGCGCGCGCACCAGCTGCGCCGCCGCCGCGCCGTCCAGCCGCGTCTCTAGCAGCGACAGTAGCTCGCCCACTAGACCCGTTTCTAATGCCTGGGTAATTAATGAAGCATAAGAGCCACATGCACCCAAAAAAAAACTTCTAGTCCCGCTTGCAGCCACTTCATAAATATATTTAAATTCTATTTAAACATAAACATTTCTATGAAAAATCGTGTTTAAATACAATAGGGTATTTTACACCATGTAAGAAAAAATATAAAAATGCATGTTCATGATAGATTTTTAAAAAAGTAAACGAGAAACGTTAGTATTTATTTATAAAAATGCAATGTAAATTTTATCATTCAATTTCAAAAATAGTCTTTTTTAATCTGTTTTAAAACGCCATCCGCCATATTGGATTCCGACGTGATGTCACTCCGATAGTCACTTGACGTTACTTGGTCTTTTGCAGTTGTATTGTTTACTAACGAAGTGACGTCACGACCCGAAGTAGCATGTCGGCTAGCGTTTCCGCGCGAAATTTCAAAATCATAAATTAAAAGTAGTTTTTAAGGCATTTTTCGGTTTTATAAAACTGAAATAAAAATTCTACTGGTTCATTACGATCTAAGGATTAATTTAAAACGGTTTTCAAAAAAAGGTGTAATACCCTATTATGGAGTTGGTGCAAGTGGCCCTTAACGATTACATTATAAATTTTATTATATTTTGCATTAACGCATGCCAAGCTAAATTTGTTTCTTGAATTAAAATATATCTCTCAACTATATTCCTTCGATCAACAAAATTGGTAGAAGCTATACAGTGTGTTCGGTTATGGACTAGCGATATTCTAAATACTTATATATTTATTTATTTATAGGCTTTTTCAGATATACATATGCATATTTGTTGAATTTGTTTTTATAAATATAGGTTTGTATTTAGTCTGTGTGCCTTTTGGCAAAAGCCTCCTCCAACATTTTCCATTCTTTTCTCTCCCGCGCCAGTCTAGTCCATGTTTTTCCAGCTGTTTTAACCACATCATCTTCCCATCTTCTGAATGGTTTTCCCTTTTTCTTTCCCTCTCTTGGGTACCACAATGTTACTAATTTGCTCTATTTCTCTTCTCCTCTAATTAGATGGCCGGCCCATTTCCACTAAAGTGTTCTTAATTTCAACCCAACATCTTGGGTCTTTGTAGCTTTCCTAATTTCGCTGTGATTGATTTTATCTAATTTTCTTTTCCCCATCATGCTTCGTTCCATGCTTCGCTGGCAAGTCTGCAATTTGGACTGTTGAGATTTTGTAAGTGCCCAAGTCTCGCATCCATATGTTAGGATAGGGAGTATACAAGTGTTAAACAGCTTTCCTTTAACCGAGATGTGTATTGCTTTGTCTTTCATTATTTCTCTGTGTGCCCAATATTTCTTCCATGCATGTCCTATGCGTGTCTCAATCTCTTTGCTTGACATATTGCTTATCTTGATTATCTGACCCAAATATGTATACTCATCCACATAGTCAATAGGAATATTTTTAACTATGATTGTTTCTTTCTCTTTGTTAGTCATTGCCTTAGTTTTTGATGTGTTCATGTTTAGGCCCACTGCTTTGCTATGCGTGTCTAGATCTGTCAACATATTTCGAAGCTCGTGAGAGGACTTTGCAAACAGAATAATGTCATCAGCAAATCTTAAGTTTGTTAGATACTCGCCATTGATTCTTAGGCCACAACTCCCCAACTGAATTGCCTGAAGACTTCCTCCAATACTGCAGTAAATAATTTCGGTGAAAGTGGGTCTCCTTGTCGTACACCCTTTTCTATATTGATAATCCCTCCTTCTCTTTCTAGCTTAACTCTTGCTGTACCACCAGTGTAGATGTTCTTTATTATCCTAATATATTTTTCTTCCACTCCTTGTTTCTTCAAGGCATCCCATATTTTGTTGTGGTCCAGCGAATCGAAGGCCTTGCAATAGTCGACTAAACAGCAGTAAACTGGTAGGCCATATTCTTTATATTTTTCGAATAATTGTTTCACCACATGGACATGGTCAACAACTGAATACTTGCTTCGGAATCCCGCCTGTTCTCGTGGTTGGTTCTCGTCAAGTACTTTAGTTAAATACTTATATAACAACTACTTTAATACACAAATAAACTATACACATGGGCCAGACACACAGTTGTAAATTTGATGTTGTAATGTAGCTTAGATCAACATCTTTCGATCTAGGAAAATAAGATAGTTTAGACGGTAATGTTTTGAAATGTAGAAAGTATTGTTGCTCTCCAAATAAGCCTATTTTTAACTCAATAAGACCAAAACTTTGAGAGATATGATTTTTTTGTGCATACAGCAAAATAGCTGCCACATAGCGGGGAAGTGAATTAGGCCCAAGTGTACAGTGTATTTGTGTATTAAAATGGTTGTTATAAAGTATTTAGAATATCGCTAGTCCATATCCGGACACACTGTAAACTTTTAAAGTCACAGACACATACTGAATTCAAATGATCCACACCAGTACCTCCACCATGAGTTTTTCTCAAGTAAACTTGCTAGCGACGCCGTCAAATATTTGTATGGAAAAACCACCAACGCCTCTAGCGGTTACGTAACGAACTAAAATCGGTAGTATGAGATTACAGCGTTTCGATGCGTAAAAAACCTATCAAAAGCAAATCGATAGCGATAATGACTCATGGTACAAGTGCCATCGAAATCTATCCGATACACGTGAGTACGATAGCGACTTTGTTTACCTATCGTAACTTTATAACATAAACTCATGGTTGAGGTACAGTTCATAAATAGCGATATGTATGGGCAGTTGACTAACCTGCAGTACGAGGCGGTCAGTGTTGGCATTGCTGGAGAATATAAGAGCGAGCGCCTCGCAGGCGCAGCCCACCACCTCGCGGCACGACTGCAGCGCGGCCTTCATCCCCGCCATCACGTCCGTCTGCGACAGCGCCACTACGCACGACTGGAATAACCGAACTCACTGAACCGAATTTTCGCCTTTTTTGGGATAGGGAGCAGAGATAAACGAGCAGACGTATCGCCGGATGGTAAGCGATAACCACCGCCTATGGACACCCGCAACACCAGAGGAGTCAGTCACAAGTTTTTTTTTGACATGGACATAGGCTGTTGATTCAGGGAATCTTAACCGAGCTTAAGCGTAACCGAGCTTGGTGGCGAGGCACCGAATGCCTGCAGCCAGGAACAACGTAAAACTAAGCAATAGCAGCTAAGGGCGTCCCCTGCGGGACACGGGCCTCGGCTTAGGGACGACTGGATCTGGTTTAAATTATTTAGGGACTAATTTAAAGCTACTGGCTCGGCTCGGGCCGGCTCGAGCAAGGGTCGGGGGGAGGGGGAGTCAACAAGTGCGTTGCCCACCTTTTTATTACTGATATCACTCCGGTCGAGCCGGCCCATTCGTGCCGAAACATGGCACTTCGCCATTAAAAATATATTCCTTTCGTTAATCGTTCATGAATTTTCTCAGGTCCAAAAACCTATTAAAAAACCGGCCAAGTGCGAGTCGGACTCGTGCACGAAGGGTTCCATGCCATTATCGAGTTCGACTCACACTTGGCCGGTTTTAGTATTTGTTGTTATAGCGGCAACAGAAATACATTATCTGTGAAAATTTCAACTGTCTAGGTATCGCGTTTCTTGAAATACCGCCTGGTGACAGACAGAGGGACGGACAGACAGTGAAGTCTTAGTAAAGTTCTCTCCGTTAGTTTTGGGTCAAGTTATTTTGCGCGAACTATAATAGGTAGTAGCCCTAAAAAGGTTGTATACCTGTGTAGGCGCGAGCGCGGCCAGCACGGGCACGGTGAGCGCGGGCGCGGCGGGCAGCAGGCGCGCCAGGCGCGGCAGCTCGCCCAGCTGCGCGCACAGCTCGCCCAGCGCCGGCCGCGCGCGCAGGGCCGCGCTCAGCGCCAGCGCGCACGTCTCGCCGCGACTGCCCTGTACCATAAAAAAAAAACATGATGCCCGTTTCACACGAGGGCAGCACAGTACTGCTACAATCTGAACGCACACGCCGAGACAGAACAGAGGCGGTATTATGACGTGTTATTGCCATCATTTTCCGATTGAAAGAGAGGGATGCCGCTCTACAGATTATATAGCGCTATCCCATTCTCACAATCTAAAAATGATGGCGATAACACGTCGTAATACAGCCCCAGTACTGTCTTGACAGAATCCTAGGCAGAACAGTAAATAGCTCGCCGATCTATATTTCCGGGGCAGTTTGCTTCCCCCACCACCTTTCTCGGCTCTTCTGTCTTGTGGCTGGATTTGTGAGAACGCGAGGGCAGTGCAGTGCAAAGGGCAGGACAGCAGCGACGTCACGACTTGTTTTGCAAGTGGCGTGGTTTGCTTAAAAATGTATTTGTTTAAAATGGCACCTCCTAAAATTATCAATGGACGATACTATAAAACTGATATATATTATATTATATATATATTATACTACTATGATAGATATTACTAAATGTTGCCGTTGTCGCCGTCGAATTTCCATCGCGATTTCACTCGGACTGTCCTGCTCTTCCAGTCTACATTTGAACGCCACTGCCCTTCCAAAATTGTTCTGCCCTCGTGTGAAACGGGTATGTGCGTCTCGGGACGCGCGAAGAAAATGATAACTTTACGGTTAGCACAGTGAGAGAGGACAAGCCTGCCTACCGCTGCCGTATACCCGAGAGAAAGAGAAGCCGTAACGACATATCTAGAAAAAATCATCATATTTTTGTTTATGTAGATATGCGTACGAGCGTGAGTCGCCTCAACAAGCGCCACGGGGATATTCTTATTCCTAGAATTATATAATCAGTGTGCCGACTAGCGAGTTTGATAGACGCGCTTTCGCATATATATATAATATTAGTACCGATCAGTCTTTCCCAAAGTAGACGACAACGCCTACAAGAGGGCGGTAAAGGGACCAGAAAAATTAAGGGTGTTAAAACGGTTTAACAATAAAAACACAACTGTTATTTGCTAGTACCAGTGGCGTGCACTGGGTCTGATCCTGGGTAAGGCAGTTTTTTTTTATTGATTTTTCGAATATATATATATATATATTGAATTTCGATCTTTCGCTATGAGTCACGTGGTGTGGACGTGACGTCATAGCGAAAGATCGAAATTCCGTTCAGAATGCTAGTCAACTGAATGAAACTACGCTCCGCGGGGGGAATGCTAGCGATACCTATCTTATAAAGAGAAACAAATTATATGAGAACCACATCGATCAGCCTTTGAAAAATGTTTCTATTGCGATCTACTTTAGCATTATGCCTTTCAATATCTAATCGAAACTGGCTGTTAATACCTACTTGTCTCAATACGAGATCTACCAAAAGTATTTAATTTTAAGCAAGCCTTCAGATGTTTTTCTGAGTTGTCATGCTTCTTTGCCGCGGAATAGAAATTATTTAAATCTGAATAACCCGAATCCGTCCACACTGTATGGTAATTACTAAACAAAATGCAAGGGAAACAAAATAATTTCCGTGTGTGTACACAACCACACAGCCAGTCATAGGTTTCATAACTTTTAATATGAAACTTACGAGTTACATTTCCTTTTTGTTGGTTTAATTGTTGTAACTCGGGTACACACCTACCTTTAGACACAATTTGGGTCTTTTCATTAAATGTTAGTTGAGAAAACTTACTATTTTTAATTTTTAATAAACACACATTGTCAACACAAACCTCACAATCAAATAACATTTAAAAAACCAACGAATAGACTCGTAAATGCAAGAACTACTGTTAGTATAGAAACAAACAAACAAATAACGATATTTACACTACAATTATGTTCCAAAATGAAAAAACTTGCAAGAAAATTACTCGCGTACACAAAATAGTAAACACCGCTCGTCACATGAAAAAAACAATATGGAGTCATAAGAAGAAAAAATAATTTCTAATATTTGAACAAATAAAACCTTTTTAAACAAAAATGCATCATTTTCTCTACGCGATTAGGTAGGAAATCCATCAATAATACTTCGCCGCATTATAGTTAGACGAAGACTTCCGATTATTTACGAGTGTCTCCCGAACAAATACCGCGGGCCATGCGGCTGGAGTTGGTCACGTTCCGCCCGTGCAATTCATGTATGCAGTTCACAGACACAAAAATATAATCGAACTATCAATACATGCGAACGTTTTTTATTCGCCATTTCCTGCCGTTCGCAGCCGCAGTAGTTGACATTAGGTACATTAATTTGTGTAAAGCGCCTATCAGTAAAGCGCGTTGACTTGTGAGATTATTAGGTGTACTTGCGATTCGTTGCTATTTTGGAGCGTTTAGGAGTTTTCTAGTAATTCCACGATTTACGGATTTATTAATTATACTTTAGGTACTTATTGTATACTCTTTGATCAGCGAAATTATCCGTGACTGCTAGGGTATGCAGTGCTTTTTGCATCATATGCAGCGCACGCGCCTGGCTAGTACCCATTAATTTTAACTTTTACCTAATCAACATTTTTATCTAACGAATCCATAGCGCGATCCAATTTGATTCTAATGCCATCTAGTTGTAAAAAAAGGTAGTACACTACTACTAGGTAGTAACTAATTGTAATTTACAGTTCAAATTGTTTTCTTTTCCAACTGCTTACATTCGATAATTTTTGCGCTCAAATATTTTCTGTATTTTTTTAAAGAAGCTGCCTCATTAGCCGTCGTCCTGAGCGCGACTGCTACGCTAGAGGTCCTAGGTTCCCAGGTCGAGCAAAGTGTTATTGGGTTTTTCTATGAAATTCCCAGTAGCAACTCGGAGTTAGGAATTTGTGCCCGGTTAATGGCAATAGGCTCGCCCCCTATTACATGGGACCTATACATACCGGTGAACTGTAGGTGTACATTAGTACGCCTCTGCCTAACCCTTCGGGGAATATAGGCGTGATGGTATGTATGTATATGTTTTTTTAAAGAAGCACCATTTTTTGAAGACTAGTTCAATCTACATACCTCGGAGGCGTCCTTGTTGAGTGCGGCGATGGTCTCCGTGAGCAATTCCTGCAGGAAGCGCTTGGGGCTGCGCAGGTTCCAGTGCGGGTTCTGCAGGTACAGCTTGAGGTAGACGCCATCTACCACCACGTCGCCGGGCGGCGCCCAGCTCACCTGCCCGCCCGCACATCGCTCTAACGTCTCCCGGTCTTCGAACGTCGCGTTGGGCGAACGCAGCTGTTCTGACTGATGCCTGCAACATAATAAAAAGGCCGTGTCTGTACATTGAAGATATTAAAAAAAACTAGTGGTTAGGGCATATAAACGCCTCCAAAACCAAAAATGAGATTTTTAAAATTTGTCTGTTTTTTACGGGTTGGCGCAAAAACTACTGAATAGATTTAAATTTTCACTGTCAGAAAGTATATGCTCTGAAAGTATACTTAAAAACTGGTAAACTTCTTATCTCAATAAACTTGGCTTTTCCATTTTTACTCCTATTATAACTTCATGTGAGCGATGCCGCGGACAAAAGCTAGTTATTATATAATTTCGCAATCATCATATCAACCAAAAGACGTCCACCGCTGAAAAGGCCCTGCCCAACGACGTCCACAAGGACCTGTTATATGCCACCTGCATCCAACGACTTCCTGCTACCTTCACCAACTCGTTAGTCCGTCTTGTTGGAGGGCGTCCCACACTGCATTTTTCGATCGTTCGTTTCGTGATCACCACTCGAAAACCTTTTCCCCAGTATTACCCAGTATTATCTGTATTACGAACTATGTGCCCCGCCCACTGCCAGTTAAGCTTGCCAATCCCACCTTTTACGGATCACCTCACTTCGCAAGATAAAACTCTATTGGTTACGGTAGGTGTGCATTACTCACGTGGCCCACGTAAAGAACGTAGCCCTGCACCTGTATTTACTTTATTGTAGCGTTGTTTATCGACTAATCAAGCTTAGCTCACATTACGCACACATCTACGAGGGTACGTTCATCATGTATGTAAGTAGGTAATTACCGCCACCCATGAACACCCGCAACACCAGAGTAGGCACAAGTGCGTTGCCCGCCTATTTGTGCAGATTTAATAAACTGAGATTGATTTAGTGTACCTGGAATAGGTAAACTATGATCTCGCAGTGTATTCTCTTCTAAAAAATTACTTAAATAAATGACTAACCATAACCTAGTAAAATAAAAAACATAAATAACAATATACAATACAATAAACATTAATAACAAACATTTAATAAATAGGCAAATATAAATAGTAGACTAACTTGTCCCTGAGCTGCGCGATTTGCGAGGAGAGTTTGCGGCGTGTATCGTCGGTCCAGACGAGCTCGGGGTGCTCGTGCTGGGCATCGAACATATGCACCGCGTTGGCCGCGCCCGACTCGCGCATCGCCTCCGCGAACACGCCCGGCACGTACCGTGATATCGTCAGTCGCACCTACACGAATACATAATGTACGGTCACCAACTGTCAAATTTCTTCAATCGATTTTCAATTAAATCTCCAAACCATAGAGTTTATTATTAATTGGGGAAATTTTACACTTTGTGATAATTTGATGTGCTAGCGACTGTACCATCACGCACTCCTGTATTCCAGAAGGGTTAGGCAGGTGTGTACTAATACGTACACCCACAGTTCACAGTCATGTCATGAGAATGTGAAAGCGAGCCGAAGTCAAGTAAACTCCGAGCTGCTACTGTGAATATCATAGAAAAACCCAATAACACTTTTCTCAACCTGGGAATCGAACCCAGAACCTTGAATGAGAATATCTCAGAATGAAAGGGGTTAGGCTTAGGGTTAGGATTTCATACGCCTTAGGGAAATTCTCCATTTACTGACTACGGTACAAGCAGTTCGCTTGAACAGCCCAATTATTATTGTCACGAATCAGAAAATCATGTTATAGAAAATTGAAAACTGACGACAATCTCAATAAAACACTGAAAAATTAGCTAATAATTGAATAAACAAAATGTTTATACACAACACAATGTAGGTAATTCAATAGTTTTGAAACGGTCCTGCGAACTGGACCACATCCTGTTATGATCCTGAATTTCACAAGTTTTTTCCTGACGTCCCAAAAAATGGTGATTCAAAGAGGTCAACGCACCTTAGGCCCATGCAGTTTGTCGGCCATCATCCTCGCGAGAAGCTCGACGGCCGCCTCTCTCGTCTCCGGTAGCTTACTATTGCAGAACAGATCTAATAGGTATATCACAGCACCTGCATAGTGAAAATGAGGTTTTAACACTATTCAATTAACACATTTCACCAACTCTCGTAAAAGTTCAGTTCCGTTTCTAGAATTGAATTATTCGTTAATTGGTGAAATGCAGCCTCAGTCTGTCAAAAAGATGAGGGAGGATTTACCTCCCTCACTTTTTTCACGTGGGAGAGCCATGTTTCGGCACGAATGGGCCAGCTCGACCGGAGTGATACCACGGACTGACAGAAAACCGGCGTGAAACAACGCACGCTAGCGTTGTGTTTCGCCGAGTGAGTGAGGTTACCGGAGGCCCAAACCCTTTTAAAGGCAACGCACTTGTGACACCTCTGGTGTTGCGGGTGTCCATGGGCGGCGGTTATCGCTTACCATCAGGTGATCCTTCTGCTCGTTTGCTCCCCTATTCCATAAAAAAACAAACTCATACTGATTTCTGACACTTACGCGAATATTAGACATTGAAATGAATTTTTTTTTTTGGGCTAGGGGCGCAAACGTGCAGGGGAATTACCTGATAGCATGCGATAACCGCCGCCCATGGACACCCGCAACACCAGAGGAGTCACGAGGGCGTTGCTTTTTAAATGGGTTTGGGACTCCGGTAACCTCACTCACCCAGCGAAACACGACGCAAGCGCTGTTTCACGCCGGTTTTCTGTGAGGCCGTGTTATCACTCCGGTCGAGCCGGCCCATTCGTGCTGAAGCATGGCTCTAGCAATGTGGGTCGCACATTATTAGTATTCTTGTTAACCCCTCGTGCTAAGCTAGATTGCTTGTGTTTCCAGTGGGTTCACGTCGGTAGTGCAATGGGTGGGGTTCGAACCGGCACCCACATGATCGCAAGTCCGTTGCCCTAGCCATTAAGCTACCGCCGCTTCAAATATTGAAGTATTGAAGTGATGTGTAGTATGAACACACCTTTGTTGAGCGCCTCCTTGACGAGGGCGGTGTTGGCGAGCAGCACGGCGAGCGCGGCCAGCGCGTCGGGGCGCGGCGGCCGCTCGGCCAGCAGCAGCAGCAGGTGGCCCAGCACGGCGCTGGCCGCCACGTCCTCCACGCACTCGCGGCTGCCGCCCGCCGCCAGCACGCAGCGCAGCGCCGCGTCCTGCAGCTGCGGCTGCGCCCGCGCCGACACCAGCCCGAAGATCAGACCGAACTGACCTATACATTGGATTTCTGCGCCTGGAAGGAAAAATGTACTGAGATATAGAATATGTAGTAGGATGATCCAATCTAACAAGACTAATTATAGTTTGTCCATTTTACAAATGGTTTTTTGACCGCTCACGCCCATGGAGTTTCGTATTGTTTAAGATAAAATTTCATTTAAATAATATTGTGCTTCATGGACGGGTACCGCCCCCTGAGTGATGTGCCACACATAACGATTACTACGATTGTGCCACAGATTACAAATAATCGGTAATAAGTATAATCAACTCGAGGTATACCTATAACAAATGCGAGAGAACACTCAGCGACGACGATCGGTTGATGTTGTCAGTTGGCGTATAAATATTTTTTACAATTATGATATTTATTTTCATCGTAATAAATAGAGACGCAAACACAAGGATTTATAATTATTGAAAAAAATATATAAGCGAATGTTAAATCAAAATGTATATTTATAGATATCGATTATATATTATTTTCTTTGGGACATCACTAACTTGTCAGTCGTCGAGCTGTCAAAAAACCATTAATTAAATGGACAAAGTATAGACGCTAGTTAAGAGTCCGAAGGACCGAATTTCAGATACAAACGTAAGCTAATAGTAACCGTAGGTGATATTATATTTTTTATGGGCAATTCAAGCTATGGCCGGAGCAATAGGTCGTAACAATTTACGGGGTATGTAGAAATAAAGTATGTTATCTTGTTTTATATTACCGTTTTTAATATACAAATAAAAAATATATTAATCAACACTAACAATCAATGTCTATCTTATGTGGTTGTAATAACACATAACCATAGATCGAAACACAACAATTGGAAATAAAAAAGGGTAGGCAGAAACTACAGAATGCCACTTGCTACGATTCTTGCATACGTATTTTGCTTCGTTCACATTAATACATAATATACATATACATTAGTAGTTAGTACATACCTGGATTCTTAATGATAACATTGGCGAGAGCAGTTAAGGCTAATGTAACATGTTCCACTCTCTCCGCAGTCATGTCACCTTGCGTCTGCTCTTGTATGAAGTTCAGCAAGTCCAGGATGAACTGTTGAGGATTCTGTACAAGACAAACATGATATTATTAAACAGATTATGTTTTTTATAATATTAAAACAGGCGTATCTTCACGCCTGGGACCCCGAAGGGTTAGACAGAGTTATATCTATAGATGTACAGTACATAGGAGCTGCTACTGTAAATTTTCTACTAGAAAACGTAGGAATAAAAACAACGTCCTCACGCGTAAAACTAGACAAATGCATTTTACTACAAAAACAAATATTTCCGAAATAGCAAGTGACAGCATCTGATCAACGAAATCGTCTACGTAAAATAGGCTAAAGTAGGGTATTCAATTCCACACGCGCTTTCGAGGAAATTGCAAAGCAAGGCGAAGCCCTTTGAAGAAATCCTGCAAACGCTGGACCACGGTCTGTCACACACATGGCCTTGACTGTAGAACAAAGGCGGTCAAGTGTGGTTTTAGTGGGTACGAGTCCAATATATCTATCTCTTATAAGGTTTCTGATTTCTCAACATATTTTTTTCTCGGGACTCGAGAATCCTCGACATAATGGTCGAGGATTCTCGAGTCCCAATTCCCGGAAATTTTCTGGACCTCGACAAAAAGTACAAAGACAAGAAAACTTAAAAATATAAATAAATAAAATGGATTGTATCGTGTTATATTGCTATTATATAATTCCTCGTTTTGGATCCGTTATAAGCTATAGCATCCATGGCCAGTCTCCTACCACTCTATGACGATTTTCCGCACACCAAGAAAAAAGTGAACCGAAGACGTATGTATTATCTATCCTATCGATCTGTAAAAACATCGCTTACCTCAATAGGGAAGTCAGGCTGCTCATTATAGATATCGATATAAACTCCTCCGACGGACACGATGCCCTCGTGCGCTGAGTACGTGAAGGGCTCTATTAGCGGGCCGTCGCCATCCAAAGTGGCGCGAGAGTTGCGCAACACGTCCTTGAGCTCAGCGCGGGTGCTGTTATCCCAAACTAGGTATGGCGTCCGCCAGTTCGATGTCAATGTTTTTAGTAGCTACGGGGATATTAAAAATTAAGTTAACATAGCACTGCCAGTAGTCTAAGCACGAAGAACTATCGAATTCGTATCGTATAGGTATCGAGTTTTTTCCGCTACAAATCTCATATATATACACACATATTTTCACGACTGTCTCCCATTGGGGGGTAGGCAGAGACTATAGATTTCCACTTGCTACGATCCTAGCACACCACTTTCGCTTCATTTACGTTCATTAACCTCCTTCTCACACAAATTATTTTCGATTTCTATACGAATACGTTTTCGCAGGTTGTTCGTGCTTGGGCCACAGAAATTTGTATTCTCCGAAAGGTGGGGTTGATTGTTTACTGCCCAGTAAACAATTAAAATTCCAATCAATCAATTGATAAAAAAAAAGATTAAAATTTTATTAATTTATTAACAACACCTAAGCATTGGTGGTCGTTTAGGTCGCACACGTAGTGAGAAGCAAGCCTTTTGCTATTGGGCTAATTGGGCACAAACCTAAACCCTGTTATCGAACCCTGCTTATCCAACGCTCGGATCAAATAGACTAATGAAGCAATTACAAGGATTAGGTTAGATACAGGTTTAGTAAACTCTAGTGAAGGGTATAATGAGTTTCCTGTCGCCGACTAGTGGCGCGAGAGTTGCGCAACACCCATAAGCTTCGTAATAAGGGTACGGCTTGTCCTACATTAATCTGAATCGCATAGTACAAAGGCGGACTGATTATGTTTGGAGTGACAAAACTTAAGTGAACTTTGAGACCATCTTGTGTTCCCGAGCTTAACTCGATTTCTGACTATATTTAGCCCATCACTACAAATGTCTATTATTAAGTCTTGTTTAAAAACATTTCCGCGGAAAGAGATTTCTAATATCTATCTCTTTGGTGATACAGAGATAATTACAAAAAAAATGGTCCTTCCATCCGGTCCTCGCATATTTGTCTTACCTCGTGCTGGTCGGGCTCAGCCAGTCTTCCACACAGATATGGCGTGAGTAGCGTGTGCAACGAGTTCCGTATGTTGTCGTCGTCCGGCGACGCTTGTGTGTGCGGACCGTACATAGCCGCCAACGCTATTATACACTGCTTTGCTAGTTGATTCGCTACTTCCTGCAAAAATACTGTTATTTAGGAAAATAGTATAAGGGCAATAGCTATACTATTCCTGTTACGGCTAGATTATGCGGTTGGCTCCCAACGACGTGATACCACTATGTGTAAATAAATTAGCCGAGCAAGATGCATTTTTTCACTTACATGATTCTTTATTAGTGGAATTTTCAAGTAGTAATTTTATAGTTTACTTTTTAACTTAATATACGGAGAGCACGAGATGTTTTTTTTTGTGGGCTTGTGTCTTTATTTTATTTATTTCTTCGTGTGTCAATGTGAGTGTAAAAAAATTAAAGCTTTTTCTTTCTAATAAGATTAGAGGCATAAGGTCGAGAACAGCACAGTAATCCCCAATCTTTTTGGCCGGGCTGAAGTTGTTGCAACCGCCTTTTTGCGCATGGTACAGTCGAGTGGAAAATTACTAACCCGCGTTAATTATATCTTCTCTTATGATACATTATGAAAAAAAAAAAAAGAATTCTGCGCAATGGTTCTCGTCTATGTTCAGCGTGGCCAAGAAGATTGGAGAGTAAAGTTCGCGCAAAATAACTTGACCCAAAACTAAAGGAGAGGTGGAAAGTTTGCGCAGTGCATTTGCGTGCAAAATGTACAAAAAAACTACTACTGCGCATCCGCCATTTTGGTTATTTTGCGCCAACCGTACTGTAGTTGTGGATATAGAATATAGATATTCTATTTCACGTAGGCCGTTAAATTATTGAAAGTTGAACTTTATTTCAATTACATAAAGGTCCTCATACAGGACTTCGTGAGATAGAATGACTATACCTGTTTGTTGAGCTGCGCGTCGGTTTCGACGCCGGACTCGGCGAGCGTGTAGTCGTAGCGCAGCGCGGGCGGCAGCAGCGCGTGCAGCGCGCCCGCGCGCGCCAGCTGCGAGCGGCACGCCGCCTCCGCCGCCAGCGCGCCCGCCGCCGCTGCGCCCGCGCACGCCGTCTCACCCAAGTGCTAGTTTACATTCAAGAATACTTTTCATGGGCACTCGTTTGCCAGGCGTTCGTTACACCAGGCGCTATGACCTCTAAGCTACCGCAAGTCCCACCTGCCATGTCGAGTTGAATTTTTCCTACACTAAAATAACTAAATAAAATAGAAGTTTTCCCTCGTCAAAGCTCACCGGTCGCTTGAGCAGCGGCACCAGGTCTGCGCACAGCTGCGGCATGTCTGCGCAGGCGCTGCGGCACGCGGGGAAGGCGGCCGCCACCGCGAAGCAGCGCGCCGCGTGCGCACACACCTGCGCGCTCAGGTCGCGCGCCTGGCTGGCCTCCGACAGCACCGGCACGCACCGGGACATGGCCTCGTGTAGGACCTGAACATCAACACATCACATTACACACCATCTCGTAGTTCCTGTATCTATAATATAAAAATGAATCGCCACATGTGTTGCTAAGCGCAAATCTCGAGAGCAGCTGATTCTTCGCTAATTCTTTTTTTATAATATTCCTTGAAGCCCGAGGATGGTTCTTACGGAGAGAAAAATTTAAAAATTTGAAACAGTCTTAAAACAACACTTTTCTATATTCCTATACAAAATTATGTACCAGCAGCGGCGCAGCGCAGCGGCAGCAGCGGGGGCCCGCGCGCCGCGAACAGCTGCGCCGCGCCCGCCTCCAGCCGCGCCGTGCGCAGCAGCTGCGGGTAGGTACCTGTAGGCCGCCCTCGCGGCGCAGCTCCTCGGCGTTGAGCGCGGAGCAGCGCACGGTGGCGTGCGCCAGCTCGCAGGCGGCCGGCAGCAGCGGGGGCCCGCGCGCCGCGAACAGCTGCTCCGCGCCCGCCTCCAGCCGCGCCGTGCGCAGCAGCTGCGGGTAGCCCGCGTACTTGTACGGCGACAGCACTGCCACACATTACACACGGTATAATTAGCGCAAAATAACTTGACCCAAAACTAACGGAGAGGGGGAAAGTTTGCGCAGTGCAATTACGTGCAAAATGTACTAAAAATCAACTACTTCGCCAACTGTATCAGTGCCGGTTTTCCGCCTAGGTCTACATGGCCCCGGACTTATTTTTTGTTTACGGCGCGAAACTTTGAAAAAGCAGCCGGTCTTCGAGGAGTGTGGGGTTTTTACCCACTAAAACCTACCCGGTGACCACCATCGGCACAATAACGGGGGCACTGTGCCCTCTTAATACACCACCTCAGAACGCTGTGCAACGCCTGGCCTAGGGGCCCAGCCAGCCTAGGGACCCCAGTCCCGGTGGCGGGACCTACAAATAAGCTCAAAAGCAGGAAGGCCAAATGCCAAGTAACTAGGGGCCAAGGACCTCTAAGGCCTGCGGGTTTTGCACATCTACATCATCTACTTTAGCATGTCTATATCGCACAGACATCCTACTAATAATAGGTCTTAACCTATGAAATTGCCGTTCTGCAGTACTGGCCATTTCAAATCAAAATAATTTTTGTTTGGCTAAGAATTCTAATTTCAAATTAATTTTATTTTAAATACATGGATTTTTTTTTCCAAAAGTAGTCATTTGTTTATTGATTAGTGTTACATTTTCATCGCATTTCAATCTTTTTCGTCATCATTAAAATCAAAATTTCGAGTAATTATGGAATATGAGTACCATCGTGGCAGCAACGCGGCACAAGCGGCACGCAACATCAACGACGTTTACGGAGCTAACACTACAAACCAACGCACCACCTGTTATTGGTTTGCTCGCTTCCGTTCTGGGAATTTCGACCTGAAAAATGAACCTCGCGGTCGTCCGAAGACTTTGGTCGACAATGACGAATTAAAGGCGATTGTGGAAGCTGATGATACACAATCGACGGCTGAATTAGCAGCAGCTTTCGACGTTAGCGTCAAAACAATGTTAGTCCATTTGCATCAAATTGGCAAGGTAAAAAAGCTTGACAAATGGGTGCCCCACGAACTCAATGATCGCCATCGCGAAGTACGCGTCGAAACGTGCCTTGCACTGCTCAACAGACACACAAATGAAGGAATTTTGAACCGCATTGTTACCTGCGATGAAAAATGGATTCTGTTTGATAACCGCAAGCGCTCAGCAAGTTGGTTGGATCCTGGTCCTAAACGAAAACTTACCCCTAGAAAAGTAATGGTCACTGTTTGGTGGTCTAGCGCCGGTGTGATTCATCGCAGCTTCTTACCAAACGGGATGAGTATTACTGCAGATGTGTACTGTGAAGAACTGAACACAATGATGGAGAAGCTGGCACATCTCCAACCAGCATTGGTCAATCGCTCGTCTCCGCTGCTCCTGCACGATAACGCGCGACCTCATACTGAACAGCAGACGGTCTCCAAGTTGCAAGCACTGGGGTTGGAAGTTCTCCGTCATCCGCTCTACTCACCAGACCTTGCGCCTACAGACTACTACTTTTTCCAGAATTTGGATAACTTTTTGGCGGGAAAAATATTCAATACCCGAGAGGCAGTACAAAATGGCTTTGAAGAATTTGTTGCCTCCCGTCCAGCTGATTTGTTTAAGAAGGGCATCAATAAACTGCCACTGCGTTGGCAAAGATACATTGATTGCATGGGTGATTACTTCGATTAATACAAATAAAAAATACATGAAAAAAAATCGTTTACATTTTTTCATACAAAACGGCAATTTCATAGGTAAAGACCTAATATTATAAATACGAAAGTTTGTGAGGATGGATGGATAGATGGTACTCTTTCTTTTTTTATATTTTTTTTTTATTGCTTGCTAGCAATGTGAACCCCACATTGAGCGTGGGTTCACGTCGGTAGTGCAATGAGTGGATTTCGAACTGGCATCTATATGAACGCAAGTCCGACGCCCTAGCCATTAGGCTACCGCCACTTCTAATTCAAATACAAATCATTTATTTCACCAAAAGAAACTAAAACATAAAATGACGTTACACAGAGTTATACCTACACAGTTGTGGGTAATTTAAAAATTTGGATTTATCGAGATATCCACACTGAGCAAGCTTGTATCGTGGATACCATACCATACATTACTTTTAATGAATTAATTTTGTGACGTAATTAACATGACAAAATACTAAAAACATTAAATAACCCGTTATTTACGAAACCGATAATTCGTTGATACACACTAAAGATTATTTGAAGAATTATGTATAATCTTCTCTTCACTTGGTTACTATACAGAGGCACTTACTTTCGGAGTATCTCTGGAAGAGTATGGTCTGTGTGCGCAAGATAAGCACGATGTTGTTGGTGTTAGGGCCGTCGCCCGTCCAGACATTACGACTGCATAGGAACTCGTACGCCTGATTCACCGCCTCGAAACGATCCTGCACCAAAAAAACACTTTTTAGAATGCTTTGCTACATTTTTGACGATCGCTATTGTCACTAGGTATCGTTTTGACGCTTAATAATACCTGTCAGCTATCGTTCTGCAATCGACATTTTCGAGCAATTCCAGTTTTGATAGAGCTTTTCGACGTAGGATTGCAGAATGATCCAGGGATGAACGATAAAATGACCATTTCTGTTATCCGTAGAAATATACTCGATTTTGTATGATAACACATATCGATCGTCTAATTTGTTGCACCTTTATGATGAAAGATATTGAATAAAGAAATCAAATACGACGTAAAGCCAGCCAGTCAACTCTGCCAAGCCCAGGGCACAGATAACAGAATACTAGTACAGATGCCTCATCCCATACAAAGAATTGGGACCTTCCTATCGGGCGAGATTCTTCGGGCAGAATTGTTTTTCTTTTGTCGGCGATAGATGTCGCATGCAAAAAGCGCGTTCCATGCGCGTTGCATGCGACATCTATCGCCTCGGGTTGTATATCACGTGTTTACTATATATGCAACTAATAGATGGCGCTGGAGCGCAATCATTGGGGCGGGACGTAGGTAGGTACCTACAGTTGCTACTTGTTTGTTGTTATTACGGTCGCTCACCCGAACAGGTACCTACCTCCGTCTCGGTAGCGCGTAGGTACTTATGTAATACATTTTATTTTATAACTAGCTAGGTATCTTCTTACGCTTATTTTCTTTCGTATGTAAAAATGTAGCCCGTGTCAATTTCAAGGTTTCTCGGGGTAAGTACACAAAACAAAATAGATCGGTTTACAGGGCACACCAACGTAGATGTTGGTGTGCGTAAACTCAACGCGTTATTACTTCGCCTATTACTAGTGTTAGCTTTACAATAACCCGTTGTCCACACACTTGCAATTTCTTGTTGCTTCACATTATATATGAAACAAAGAATATGAAGCATAAATTCAAAGGTATTATCAACCGATACCGTGGCATAGGTGTATAAGCAAGCAGCTGGTGTGACATTAGTCTTATGATCAAATCACGCCGGCCCGGCGCTAACTTTTTGCATTATTATCATTATTTTTTTTCGTTTTGTTGAATTTTTATTTTTGTTATTTACCTGATAATAAGAACATTATTCCAGAAAAAATGATATAAGTATGGAAGAAAATATTAAACAATGTGTAATATGATAACAGGGGCGGGTCTGCTTCTATGCTTTCGCTGTTGTAGAATGACACGCTTCGCCTAGCTTTGCGTGGTAGTATAGGTGCAGGCCTACCTTACCGCTTCCTTCTGAAGTAGTAAGGGGGTGAGGTCTTGGGGGAGAGCGCTACAGTCGTGTAGATCCCCAAGGCAAGTCCGGTGGTCTAGCCTTCTCGAGGTTGCCGCCCTGTTCTCGGTCTAATTCCTTCAGAATTAGATATAACAGAAAACACCGGGCGCCTTTGTATCCCCTATAGCACCTATTCCTAGTCACACAATCCTATCACCTGCTTCCCATCGAATTCTATCCCGATTCTCCCAACTCCCGTCTCATCCTATTCCTGTATCTAACCCAGTAGCTGGGTTCGGAGGCCTTCTGGCGCGATCACTGTCGGGTGGGTGAGTAGCGCCGATGTGGTAAGTAGTGGACACCCAAGTAAAACCATGGACGCGAAACTTCAAGAGAAACTACCCCAGGCCGGTACCAACGCAAGCGTAGGAGAATCCGGCCCCGAGCATGTCTCGGGCAGACCCGCGTATTCTGGGGGGGTCAAAGGTTCGCAACCGACGGCTGGCGAGGCCAGCTCAACGTGGACGCCGTCTAACGGTGCCACAAAAGGACTTTCTGAGTCAGTTAGGGACGCCAGAGGGACCGTCTCAGGTCGTGGTGCTCATCGAGGCGGGAGAGGAGGCTTAATTTCTGGGGCCCTTATGGGAACCGGAGGGCCGAAACCCTGCCAAAGTGGTGCATCCATGCCTGGGGCAGGAACCTCAGGGCAAAAGGCCTCGAAGAGACCGTCAGGCGCTGAACGCAAACGCCGACGGCTCCAGAGGCAAAAAGGTTTAGGGGCCGGGACTCAAGAGGGACCGGCCAAAAGACAGCGGGAGGTCAGCGACGAGGCAAGTAACTGCGGTGGGCCACCCAAAAAGACCAAGGTGCAGCTGTCTGGGTCTTTTCGGGATGTGGTAGCAGCAGTAAAGCTTGCCATCGTCCCTGACAACCACCCCTACTCTTCGCTTGAGGCGGGGGATGTGGATCAGCTGAGGGGTCTCATCTTAGAGAAACTTACGGCTGCTCCGGATCCTCTGCCCATTCTGCATGTGGGTCATGATGTCGTGGCAGGGGCCATACACGTCTCCTGCCACGATGACATGGCAGCACAGTGGCTAAAGGCCACGCTGAGTGGGGTTCGGGTGAAGAGTGGGGTAGAGGTCAGGGTGGTCTTGGCGGCGGATCTTCCAAGACCGGTTAAAATGGCCTGGAAGAGCCAGAACACCCAACTAAGGGACGCGGAGCCGGACCTGAGGATGCTCCAGAGGCTGAACCCGTCTCTTAGGACGGCAGACTGGAAGGTGGTAGGAACTCAAATTGAGAGCCGCCACATTCGTCGTGTCGTCCTGATGGACCGGGTCTCCTCTGAGGTCATCCGAGGGGCCGGTTACGCGATACCGGGAGGATTAGGGCCGGCTGTTTTCAAACTCCTCGAAAATTCCGAGAGGAGGGGGGAAACACGCCGGAAAGAGTCAACGCACGCAGCAACCGTCGGAGGGGGAGGGCAGGGTGGTTCAGGTGCTCCGGGGGAGGGTCCGGCTTCGCCAGTATCGGTGAGGACGGATGACCTACTCGGGGAACTGGACCTACTCGGTCTTGGCTCACCGACGGGGGCTGGAGGGGCCTAACTATAGGAACCTCTTAACACCCATCTGTAGAGGACAAGATGGAGGGACTAAGGTGCGTACAGATCAACCTTCAACACTCTAAGGCTGCCTCGGCCCTTTTGGCAAGGCAGTTGAAATTGAATAAATTTGATATTGCCCTCATTCAAGAACCTTATGTTTACAAGGGCGAGATTAAGGGTTTAGGCGGGACAGGGGGGGTAATTTATCAACATTCCGCTAATGACGTGCGAGCCTGCATCTATGTCAGAAATGGTATAGATGCTTCCATCGTACGTGATTTATGTTCTAGGGACCTAACAACAACCTGGATCCACCTAGGGACGGGAAAGAGGGCACACAAGATCTTGCTCTCCTCAGCATACCTTCCCTATGAGAACAAGGAGCCAGTATCACCAATCATCAAAAAACTGGTGGAATATGGCAGCCAAGGGAACACAGAACTGGTCATTGGCTGTGATGCAAATGCGCATCATGTCGTCTGGGGCAGCACCGATGTGAACAGACGAGGGGAGGATCTATTGGATTACGTGGTAAGCGCAAACCTTCAGATTCTTAATAAAGGCAGCAGACCTACTTTTGTTAACAGGAGAAGGGCTGAAGTTATTGATGTCACGCTAGCCACTAGTAGGGCAGGCGCACACATTGAAAACTGGCATGTACCGAATGAGATCTCCGGATCCGATCATAGGTACATTTACTTTAGGTATAGGACTCATAACGAATATGCGACTGTACGAAGGAGGAACCCTAGACATACCGACTGGGATGCGTTTCGCAGAGACCTGGAGGTGAATCTAGGGAAACCTATTGGTAAGCTGAATTCTGTATTAGATATTGAATTTGAAGCTGATAGAGTTACTAAGGGCCTGCATGCAGCGTGGACAGATAACTGTCCTGAGAAAAAGGCACTTGGTAAGAAAGAGCCGTGGTGGACTCCGGAGATAGTACAACTACGTCGAGATACACGACAGGCTTTTAATGCCGCCAAGGCAATTAACGACTTTTCGGGCTACAGTGCTAGCCTCACAAAGTTTAACTCGGCTGTACGAAGAGCCAAGCGTAGGAGCTGGAGGGGACACTGTCAGGCGATCGAGAGTGTTTCTGAAGGCATGAGGCTTAGTAAAGCAATTTCTACAACTAAGGCCATTCCACTAGCATCTATTAAGGATGGGAATGGTAAACTGGCTGAGACTGGGGAGGAGGTCTTGAATGTAATGTTCAAAACTCATTTCCCGGGATCAGTAAAACTGGATGATGATAAGGAGGACTCAGTGACCCTGGAGGAGCTATCTATTCGCACCACCAGGGCTGACTGGGATACTGCTAAAAAGGTGGTAGATGAACATAGGCTCAGGTGGGCAGTGATGGGTTTCCAACCATTCAAGGCCCCTGGACCGGATGGGATCTACCCTATTTTATTACAGGAGGGGGCTGAGACTCTGATACCGCACTTATGCAGGCTGTATAAGGCGTGCGTAGCGTTTGGATACATACCTGCGCGGTGGAGGAAAGTCAAAGTAACCTACATACCCAAGCCTGGCAAGGGAGATTATGAAGATGCCAAAGCTTTCAGGCCTATCAGCCTCTCATCGTTTTTACTCAAGACACTTGAGAAAATGCTTGATAGGTTTATTAGAGAGGGGCCACTAAAAAGATACCCTCTCCATGGACTTCAGTTCGCCTATCAGGCAGGGAAGTCAACAGAGGCGGCATTACATTACGTCGTAAGCCGCGCAGAGGCGGCACTGGAATCGCAGGAGGTTTGTGTCGGAGCCTTTCTTGATATCGAGGGAGCCTTCGACCGCACAACCTTCGAATCGATACAGCGAGCTGCAGAAAACCATGGCATCAACCAAACCATCATCAGATGGGTGACTGGCATGCTAAGGAGTAGGATCATTCACTCCACTCTTAGGGGGGACACACTCCACGTTAGGACGACCAAAGGCTGTCCACAAGGGGGAGTGTTGTCACCGTTACTGTGGTGCTTAGTAGTAGATTCACTACTAAGCAATCTAAATGAGGGCCCTTTGCTAACCGTGGGATACGCCGATGACATAGTTATACTTGTCAACGGCAAATTCCCGAACACGGTTTCAAATCTGATCCAAAGGGCTCTCTGTAAAGTAGAGAGATGGTGCGAAGAGAATCACCTCTCTATCAATCCAAACAAGGCAGTTGTCATTCCATTTACTAGGAAAAGACTGCTCTCAGGCCTTGGCCAACTTCGGCTATATGGCAAACAACTAAACTGGGCCTCAGAGGTAAAATATTTAGGGGTAACCCTGGATAAAGAACTGACGTGGCGAACACATCTGGACAATACCATAGCCAAGGCTCTAAGAGTCTTGGGTATGTGTCGCTCAGCGTATGGCAAAACCTGGGGACTTAGACCAAAGGTTGTGCAGTGGCTGTACACTATGATGGTTAGACCAATAATCACATATGGCAGCATTGTTTGGTGGCCGAGGACGCAACTAGGGATATGCAGGGAAGCTCTCGCTAAACTACAGCGAACGGCATGCCTAGCTATCACAGGGGCGTTCAGAACCACACCAACAGCGGCGATGGAAAAGGTACTCAACCTTGCACCGCTACATATTGTCATAGAGACTGAGGCCCGTCTTGCACTACACAGACTGGCAATAAATGGCCTGTGGGATAGTTCTAAGCCTAGAACTAGACACACAAAGCTTAAAATACAGGAAGGCCTTGACGAACTAACGAACATGCACTGCGACAAAATGCAGCCCATGTTTTGGTTCAAGAGATCTTACAAGGTTCATCTACCGTCAAGGGAAGAATGGATGAAGGGACTCGACCCACCAGAGGAGGGCAGTCTGATATGGTACACTGACGGTTCGAAAACCGAGTCGGGTACAGGGGCGGGCATATATGCAAGGGACCATAAGGTCAGTCAAAGCATGGGCAAATTAGCTACGGTTTTCCAAGCGGAAACATATGCTATTCTTGCCTGTGCACAACAGATGGAAAGTAGCGGTACCACAGGTAGGTCCATCTACATTCTTAGTGACAGCCAAGCGGCACTCATGGCCCTGACCTCCTACAGGATCGATTCAAGGCTGACCATGGACGCTGCCCGAACTCTTAATGAGCTGGGAAAGCGAAACAAGGTCAGGCTTGTTTGGGTCCCTGGTCATAGGGGTATTGTGGGCAACGAGCATGCTGACGAGCTGGCTAGGGAAGGTTCTGGAACCTCACTAATTGGACCGGAACCATTTGTAGGACTGGCCCCAAGCACAGTCAAAACGGCATTTCGGGAGTACGCAAGGGCGAGGCACATGGATGAGTGGTTGAGCCTCACGGGACTTGCTCACTCCAAGAAATTCATAGGTTCCTCATCGAAATGGCAAAATGCCATTTGGAACTCAAGCAGGCGGCAGGCCCGTCTTTTGATGGGGGCGCTGACCGGCCACTTCGGGACTAACGCTCTCCTACAAAAGATGGGTCTGACGGACACATCAGCCTGCAGGGCCTGTAAAAGGGAAATTGAGAGCATGGAACACCTTCTGTGTACATGCGATGCACTGGCTAGAAAGCGAATGTGCCTCTTGGGGCAGGGTTATCCAGGACCAGAGGACTACAGACTCATACCCCCAGGCCTCATTATAAAGCTTATGGAAGAGCTGTTTGAAGAACTGGGGGAGGATGAGGATTAGGTATCTAGGGGAAGCACAAAAGATCCCATTGGGTCGAAGTGCTCTGAGGCCTTGCTGCCTCGGCCCCACACAAGATAAGATAAGATAATATGATAACAACAATATTTATTGACATGGTTTTTTTAAATTATAAATACAAATTATAAAGTATGGTTCATGACAAATATTCTAAGTGGGACAAAAATTCACTTTGTTTTTCATATTCAAGAGGGTAATTTATTTATTAATGATATGAATAAACATTTTAGTAAGTTAGATAATAAGATACTGGCGATTCTAAATTGTAATCTCACTAACAATAACATCAATCATGTAATACAAATTACCCCCTGATATTTTTAATAGCCGATTGGTGCGCCATCACTATCTATTACTTGTTGCAAACGTGTCCTCATGCTAGCAACCATATTCCAGCACAAATCAGAGCCACGAAACGATTCCCACGACGAGGTAACGACATCGTCTAAATTAAATTTGGACCTGACTTCAGATGAGTCCCAGTTTAGCACCATGTGACCCCATAGGTTTTCAATGGGGTTCAGGTCAGGACTTTTTGATGGCCATTCAATAACAGTAAAGTTTTCTTGGACGTTTAACCAACTTTGCACGAGTCGCGCGCGATGCACAGCGCAGTTATCATGCACGAAGTAAATGTGTTCTTGCGGGTATGCAACACGCACAGTTGGTAGCATCACGTTTTGTAAAACATCCAAGTAACCTTGACTGGTATTGCGACCCCCTACCTGCACTAATTCACCGGGACCCATTGATGACATCCATCCCCAATAACCCAACGTAATGCGGCCACTAGACCTGCATGGAATAATATTTTTTTTTGTTATAGCGTTCACCATCTTTTCGCCATAATACTTTACGACCGTCCTTGTCCGACTTAAAACATTTTTCATCGCTAAATATAACTATATTATTGCACCAATCAAAATCCAAATATTCTCTTGCGAAGCGAACCCGGTTTTGCATGTGAATATCAGACAGTAATATTTTCTTGGCTGGCCTACGACATTTCATACCAGCTGCACGCAAGTGGTTCCGCACAGTTTGTAACGTCACGTCATGTTTAGTCGCCGTGGAACGAGTAGTGAGGAAGGGCTCAGCCAAACGCGTAGCAACTATATCACGGTGCCGTGCATTGGTATCTGTATATGCAAATCCAGCCTTTGGTCCCGGTCGGCAAGGATCAATGCTTCCCGAATCTGCATAACGATGGACTCACAATTGCACAGTTCTTCTCTGTGAACAATAATTAAATATTGTTACATAAAACATCAATAAACAAGATGTGTATTATTGAAACATAATAAACTTCTAAACGTAATAATAATATTTTGTTACTCACCGATATCTTTAAACGCCTCGCAATTTCACTAATTGAAACGTTTTGCTCATGCAAAATAATTATCTCAGCTCTTAAAAGTGTAGTTAAGTGATTCATATTGATTCACAAATAATAGCACTTCTCAAAATACGCAGAGTATAATGTCTAAAAACGTAACAAAAGCTCGATAGTCAATAGCATTATGACGATGAAATTAAACTACTAACATATTATGATTTGTCATTTTTAGAGGGTAGACCATTAATATAGTCCAAACCAAATATAAAGAAGAATACCTGTTCTATACAATGAATTGAACAAACAAATGTAAAATATTTTTTAAAACATACAAAAAGTTGAGCCGTTTGTAATAAGATTCGATCTTACGGTGCCGGCGACAAGAAGTATTGTTCGCACGCTTAACTAATGCGCCACAGTGGAGTCTGATTCATTAGCTAAATTTATGCATCATATTCCCTGCAACTTTAAAATGACAAGAAATTGCAAACGTGTGCGTGGACAACGGGTTATTGTAAAGCTAACACTAGTAAATAGGCGAAGTAATGAACGCATTGAGTTTACGCACACCAACATATACGTTGGTGTGCCCTGTAAACCGATCTGTTTTGTTTTGTGTACCTACCTACTGATTTCATAAATGATAAGTATTTTGAATGGCGGATAATTAGGATTATATTTTTTATGTGGGTGTCAATTTCATAGTTTCTGATTGTGAAAAAAACAAAATGTGTAAAATCCAAGATTTTGAACATCTACTTACTTACTTACTTATTTTTTTTTATAAAGCTAAAAGAGTTTGTTTGTTTGTTTGGTTGACCGCTGATCCAAATAATACGTTATTCATCACAAGTAGGTAGTTACTTACTTATTTAATTTTGAACAGAATTGCCATAGACATCATTTGATTTTAATGAATATCGGAGATATCATAGTTTTAAAATAACTCCACGACAAAATAATGATCACGTGCGCAGCTGGCCGGCCGTTTAGAGCAAGACTTTGTCGCGTCGCGGTTTATATTACTTTACTAGAAAGTAGGTAGGTAGGTAGCTTAGTGATGGAAAAAATCGACTGCCTGAAAATCGAGCCTGCGTCTTCTGGTTAGATACACCAGACGACCACTGAGCCACCGCGAGTTTAACTATTGAAAGGCAAGCTGCCTACTTTGCTTGTCAACCGACATTGTACCTATCTAGCCAGAAGACTCTACCGCAGGTTCAATTCCGCCCGTCAGTTTCCTTTGTAATCTTAGCATGGAAAAAACAATGCAAAAAAATTGTTTCATTGATTATTTTGGGCTGGGAGTTGACGGGTCCGTGATAAAGACCGAGTGACAGACCGTAATCCACGCGAGCGAAGCCGCGGGCGGAAGCTAGTTCCTACATACCTTTATCGCAAAATGATAATAAATTAAAGTTATTGTACAATATACCTAGGTACCTACCTACCTAAGTAGGTACTTACTTACAAATGCCTCTACTACCTACGTGCCACAAATGGCAACGAGATCTTCCCACAAAAAATAATATTTGGAAGAGATTACTTACTAAAAACTAGGTACCTACTTACCTAGTTGCTTTAAAAATTAATTTCAATATTACGAAAACAAACAAATGATTTACCGACCTACTACTAAATGCAAGAGAATTTATACCAAAACTGGCTTGTTTTAAAGATTAATTTTAAAATAACGAAAGCAAAAAATAATTTGTGACCTGCTACAAATAATTTTAAGGGAATTTATACTTAAAGACACTAAGATTAGATATTGGTTTTAACTTATACTGTGTAACTCGTTCGCCTCGCCATTTATACCTATATCACAGACACACACAATGCAGATATGCGGTTTGTGAAATTTTTTCATGGGGTTCACAATAATGCACCCAAATTATTGAGAACCTCTCTCCTATTTTTGATGTTGGTTATAAAAAGAAGAAATTAATGCAGTATTACTTTACCATTTATCTATAATTACCTCGCTGGTCTAGTGGTTGTTGAGCGTGACAGGTGAACATGATGTTCCGGGTTCGATTCCTAACTAAATAATTAAACTTTTAATTTAAAGTTTAATTTAGATAATACCTATAAATGTTTAGTTAGGAATCGAACCCGGGACCATACATTTTTATCTGACATAATATAATACCTACATATTTCAACTCACAGTTTTCAAATACTCGCATAGAAAATTGATCCATATTGTGATACTAACAAAGTGCATAATCGTATTGGCAAAAAAAATTACTTTGAACAACGAGTATTTTCATCCCGCGTTGCCGGGACGCGCCGCGCGCCGGCTCCGCGCCGTACGCTGCGAGGCGGGCTGTGGCTAGGGTTGCCAACTCTTTGTCAGTCAAAAATAGTAGTTCTAAACTTATTACCCAAATAAGTATAGTAGATAACGAAAACATGAATAATAATAGTAGGTTCCAACGAAAATTGCGAAATTCGAATTCGGAATTACCGCGAACTAAATTGCCAACCTGTCATTCTCAAAGTGAACGTTAGAATCTCAGAGTTAGAACGTCTTACTACCAAGTTGACATATCAGGATTGTTCAGAAATAAATATTGACGTTTTGTTTTACGTCTACGCATTTTGAAACGAATAATATTATTGGTTTGAGTTTGATGTCTTTAAAATATAGCAGTTTTGCCTACTATATAGGTACTTTTTTCAGAAATATAGTAGTCGGGCCTCTAATATAGTAGGATAATATATTATATAGTAGGGTTGGCAACCCTAGCTGTGGCCAAATACTTTCAAGTAGGTACCTATCTATTTTTTATACTTACTTGGTTTTTAACACTAGTATTTTTACATACTCGTAGGTACTTGAAAGCCCCGGTATTGAATTATGGTAGTATAATTCATCCCTACGCGCATACATACCACATCATGACCATGAGTAAATAAACGTTTATCTACCCATGTGACGTCACGCCATAGGGCTTAAGTAGGTACTTACTTCGTCTAAGTACATAAGTAGGTAGGTAAGTAGAACTAGTAAGTAGGTACCTACTACGTGTCTCACTTTTTTACCCTATTCACTCTCTAGGTAGGTAGGTTTTGTGGTCGGTAGAAGAAGCGAAATACCGATCTATTAAAAAAAGAAACAAATTACGTAGGTACTAGTACATATAGGTACTTAATATTCTTTGTTCTGTGGTAGGTATATAGGTACGCATGCTGGCGGCTTACAAACACAAAACCATTCCGATTTCCGAGTAATCACGTCACCGTTCGTTCGTTACGTAGGTAGGTAGGTACTACGGCGCATTCGCAGCTGTCGGACTACCAAGTGTATACCTACCGAACTCGAGCGAGGCGCGATGGTATGATACCTACGACGGCTACGACTCGCGTTCCGTTCCGTTCTGACCGTCTGTATGATGAATAAATTGATGCTGATATTTATTTTGTGATTATCTATACTTAAGTACCTAGTAGATACTTGAACTGTGTAGGTACCTACCTACCTTTTTTATTATTATGTAAGTATATTCGGTACAAGGCACCTACACGAAAGTAACTCTACCTATTAGGTGTAAGTCGCTTTCTAGGTACCTACCTACCTACCTAGGTATGTTTGTGTTGTCATCATAGTAGACTATCGCATGTATTAGCGCTTCGCCCCCGATGGTACAAAAATATAATACTTACATAATTAGAAAAACTTCGTCTGAAATATAATATTCTTATAATAAAAATTTATTTAAAAAAATTGATAATTAAACAGTCACGTAATTATAGACTCAGAAACTGTGAACAGCGCCATCTTTTCTTTTTGTAAAATGAGCCAAAACTGCAAACAGTGCCATCTATATTACCAAAGAAAGCGAGAATCACGAGGATTTAATTGAATATTATATAATTTTATATAATTGAAGAAATTAGACTTAAATTATATTGTCCTATGTATAAAGATTTGATTTAAGTAAGTACATATATTTTTAAGGTCTTTCTTCGTAAGAATTTCAAAGCCAAACACACTCGATTGGTAAATCGATACATGCAATGCCATCTATTAACAATTCATTAGAACTATGTTTCATTTGTTCGGGATGAGACCCCATGCCCAGGGTATTGTAAGATCGATCAAGATTCGCTTAAATTATCGACTATTGCCTATTGACAAAATCGATGACAAAAACGTTTCACAGTGGCAATCGACAATAAGTCGATTTCTTTTGGCTGTTGATTACAATTGTACTCGATTTTGTTTGATCACACTGTCGATATATTTACAAAAAAAAAAGACAAATATCATCAAAATCCAGCCAGCTGTCTCGACCAGCCCCAACACCACTCACCCGTCCTTCAGGGTTCTTGTCGGGGTGGAACTGCTGCGCGAGGCGGTAGTACGCCTTGCGCACGGCGGCCTCGTCTCGCTGCCCCGTCAGCCCCAGAGCCTCGTACGCCTCGGCTGCCGTCATGGACGGCGGCTTCTTCTCTACCTCGCGCCTCCAAGCTTCCAAAACATCTTTGAGTAGACCCACCTGCACAGCAAAAAAGTTAATGAACATAAGTGACGCAAACTAATGTCATTACTAGAAGCCCTAGCAATAAGATTATATAGGCTGTAGGGCTGTAGTTTACGCTGGAAAATGTAAAGTGCACGTGGTCGTTATTATATTATTTTCCAAAACTTTTGTCTCTCCACATTTTAATAATTATGTATTTATAGTGGATAATTAACCATTACTTATTTTTAAACGAGTGAAAGTGTAGGCAAATGGCATAATATTGAAAATCGATCACCTCTAAACCCCATCGAAGCCTTAGTACAGTTTCTATTAGTTTATTGGGGGACCTACACAGTTCTACAAATACCAAGTCATAAAATACACAAATAAAAATTGGTTGTAGGTTATAGGTTACAGTATAACAGATACTATAGGTAAAAGACTGAGAATCAGTTCAGTCATATTGAACGTTAAAATATAAAATTGCATAGCTATTAAGATGAACCGCAGAAGTTTAAAAAAATGTCTACAAAAGATATGTTTTCTCAAAGCAGTAGATGAAATGAGTTTGTTCATCCTAATTCTAATGGATACGCCGACGCCATAATTTATTTTTATAGTTTCATCTTATGTTGAGACTCAGAATAAGCTTTCTTTCTTTGAAAAGTGCGCAATTTTTTTGGGTTTTTATGACCATTGATGGTAATTCCAGACCTTTAAGGTGATGAAAGAGTGCGTAAGACTCACGGGGTCAGGTATGGGCCAGTCGGGGAAGCGCTGCGTGTCGCACAGGTGGCGCAGGTAGAACATGTTGCAGAACAGCTCGTGCTGCAGCTGCGGGTAGCACACGGCCGGGACGGCCAGGTACGGGTAGCGCGCCGCGATGTGCGCGCGCAGCCGCGGGGTGAACTCGCCGATGTGCGCAGACACTTTCATTATTAACATCCGTCTGCGGACAACAAACAATTACATAAAACATATTCGTATAAGTCTCCACCACGATGAATTTGTGTTTTTTCAATTTCAAAAACTACATGGGTAAATGTTTTCGCCAAATAAAATTCACCAATACCAATTATCAGACATCAACATAGCGTAGTCATAATATTGATGAAACATAACATATGACAACGCACGGCTGTCCCTCACGGCAGGCTGAGCTTAAAGTCAAAGTCAAAATGCTTTATTTCAATTAGACCAATAAAATAGGTACTTAATAGTCAAAACTAGTAGAACTTTTCCAAAAAGTGGGTCTTATGGAGAAGAGCCGCAAGAAACTCCATAGATACTAAAAAAAATCGATTAAGATATTGAGCTTTACAACTTTGTTTTAAATAGTTCCTGAAAGTTATGCAGTTACTTTTAGGCAGTTGAAAATAGATATAAAATTATGTCTCAAGGGGGTGGAAAACAAAGGTAAAATAAAATAGTACCTACCTTTCGCTAGCGAAAAATACCAGCCTCTACTAAATTTTAATGTTAAAACAGAGCTATAACTACAGAAACTCGCCTCATTTCAGAATTCCAAATAGCTTCAGGCGTGTCCCACTCGCCGAGAAATATCTGTGCAAACTTCTCCGCGCCGTGGTTCTCTAGGTAACACACCATTGCTTCAGGCAGAAGCTGACCCAATATCGACCGCTGCATTATATCTGAACTGGACTGTGAAAAAGAAAATTAAACTATTTATTTAAAAGACTAAAATAGTTGCAGTTCAAAAAGCATGAAAGATCGAATTGAAGCCTTTTTACAAAAATTTGCTGAACAAACCTGATCGGCTCTAAAAGCTTGCTTCATGTGCGTTAGCCTGAGAAACCTGGCGATGGGGAGCAGGTTGGATCCTGTGTACAATAGCATGAAGTAGAACACTCCTGTCAGGTACAGCTTTGAAATCTCGGGGTTATCTTGCATCACCTCGTACAGCAGTGTCGCTACCTGGAATGATTTTGCTGTGATTGAAAATATCAAAAAACTTCGGGGAAAGTGCTAAAAAGACCCCAAAGAGGAAAGTTAGTGAATCATACTGTGACATATGTAATTCATGAAAAATGGCCGCTTTAGTATCCTTCTTTGTGGCTTCACTGATAATGCATTCAACCAACAATAGACATAGAATACTCTGAAATGCACTTACCTTTTCAACGAGTATTGGGTCAAACGTTAGCAACAGCTGAACGACGTGCGCTAAGCAGGCAGGCTCAGACAACATCCGTTTTACTTTCGGTAGTGGCCTTATAACTGCGTCCTCTTCGTCCCTGTAATACATAGATATTGGATTGTTCCGCCTTGGCACCTGTGCTATTTGGTCACTATACAATGAATATGAAGATAAAAATAGTCGAGGACTGGTTTTTTATAGTTTATGGATTTCGTCGATTCGTTTTGGGAACTCAGTGACTAGTAAAGGAATAAATTATACAGTAATATAATAGTAAATCGTTAGAGAAGATTTTCTTAACATAATTACAATTAACCGAGCATGGAAGAGTGCACACGAAGACTGCATTTTCCGGCCTAAACATACCTTTCACAGTTTACATAAAAAAACCGAGAACTGCGCAGCTACTTGAGTACAAGTCCAGGAAGAGACCGCTAAGCTTAAATTACACATTGCAAGAAAGTTTCTCGCATACAATAAAATTAAAGTAATAAATAATTTATCGATATAACTCGGTGTAGTCTTGCATTTTCCTCGTGGATCGCCTAGCGTCAGGTGAGGCAGGTGAGTATATTGGACTTGTACCGATTAAAAACCGCACTTTCCTTTGCTTGCCCTATGGTCGGGGACATGGGATTAATGATAACATGGGCCACAAGCCCGATAGGCGGTGATTCAGTAATCGCTTGGAGCCGTTCAAGTTGTAGTGAGTGCTAGGCTTGTATAGTACATGTACTATGTACTATTAGGAATTGATTCCCGACACAGACTAGTACGAACTATTCCTTCGCCTTTCTAGTACATCATTCCTTTAGTACTTCGTCGTTCGTCGTAGTCTCTGTCTCTCTAGTTCTGCACGAACTACGAACTGCGAGCGCTCATCTGAACTCGACTAGTACATTTGAACGACTGTACTATTAACCGTCGCTCACGCTATTTTGAACGTTATATCTATGATCCCAGTGATTATTTTTGTTCACTGTTCTTTCAGTGAGCTACTGTACTAATAGTACTAGAAGAGCGAACAAGTACATTTGAACGATTGTATTAGTACGGAGCGCTCCGTTCATAGTCCGAGCAAGAACAAGCCTAGTGAGTGCAGTACCTGCTGGGGTAGTATCTGGCGCAGGTGACGAGCAGGTCCAGCACGGTGGCGGCCAGCGCGCTCTCGTCCAGCACGGCGGAGCCCCTGGCCGCTAGCGTCCACTTCAGCTGCGCCACGCCGCCCACGGCCCGCCACCCCTCCATACTGTTGGCCCACGCCTTCGTCTTGTTGTTGATCTCCCCCGATTTGTATAGCTCTTTTAACTGCAAGTAGGTACGTATAAACTAAGAAATTATAGGAGGAAATACGCGGATCGGATACGTGGAGCGGTCGACTTCTGCGATTTGCGCACGAAATAAATATTTTTATGACGTACAGGCGTGTGCAATGACATAATTTTTATTTTACAAATTAATTGGGTGTTTGTGGATCTACTCGGTACAGGAGAAAATTCTATAATGCATCAATTATTTTTAATCTACACTATTTTTATAAAGTGGAGAGTTTTGATGTTTGTAGGTTTTCAAAATTGTTTGTAATGGATAAACTCAAAAACTACTTAATAGATTTTAAAAATTAGTTCACCTATAGATAGCTACGTCACCTTTAGGTCGCAATTCAATCAGCAGAAAATAGGTAACCTGTTGGAAGCTGACGGGCCCCTTGCGCGTGACCTTGTCGGCTTGCTCCACGTTGTAGTACCACTCGCGGTCGCCGCCCGCCTGCTGCTGCGGGCCCTCGATCACGTTGCTCTGCGCCGGCACCGTGGCCCGCGACGTGTGCAGGTGGGCTAGCGTCATTAGTTCTACCAGGATCCTGGTGGAAACATTTTGAAATACAGTGATGACAATTACATCAGCTTATATCATTAGCTACTCGTAAAAAGTCGTAGTGAAAGCATATACAAGTACTTTCCTTAATACGTTGTGTTAATTTTATTTTGTATCAATTCTTAGGGAAGCTATAGAATTATTTTGTTTTTTTTCGGGGGGGGGGGGGGGAGATAAGATAAGATAATCGGTGATGATGATGGTCAGTCGAGGAAACCCTGGCATCACTGTTAGGTATATTAACAGTGGCGCAAGGTATGGGTCGATGAGGAATACAACGCGAAAAAATCGTACTAATTCAAGTTGATAATATTAATTTGCACAAATACGTTTTATAGAAAAAAACAACAGTCGTTTGTACAATTGCGTACTCACCTAATACCATTCCATTCTAATAAATCACTGACATTTCTTCTGTGTAATATTAATTTTGATAAAAACTGTACTAGTCTGTCTCTTTCCATCCTATCGCATGTCTGAAATAAAATAATTTTATTTAAAAGCTAAAACACATGTTCGAATATCTGCCATAAAATGACAAATAGCATCAGGAGCTGTGCATAAAGTATAAATATGTATTGGCTTGTAAAATATCTATTTACAGAAATAAATATATATTACCAAAATTATATTTAGCTTACCCTATCCAACATTTGCACTAAGTACTTGGTGTCTGCGAAGGGGCCGATGTCTTCAAAGTACCTTCCGTAAACTATGGTCATTGCTTGTAGGCACATACACTTCATTTCGACTTTCGGCGTAGACAAGAACCGGTGGTATAGGTCGTTGAAGAATTCGTAACTGAAAGTGTCAGAAATTTTAGGTTTCAGCGTAGATCAGGAGCAAAACTGAAAGAAACCTCAATTATGACTTAATGTGATCCTATTCTAATTCTAGAGTTGAAAATGGTGACCAAAAACGCAATATTACCTACTTGCGTTCTACTTTCAACTCTATCTGAAGTAAATAAGAATGATTTTTCATTACTAATAGGCAAAATGCTCGATAAAGCTACAGCATACGGCTCATAATAAATTTGGCGCCATTAATTTCCAACTATCTATAAGTAATAGACAACAAAAAATTGTTGACGCATAGACATATATATACGAAATTATACCTTATTAAAACTATTTACCAAAGAGTTGTTAAACATAACATAACGGTATGTTATGTTATGTTTAACAACTCTTTGGTAAACAGTTTATATAAATCACGCCTGTATTCCTCGAAGGGTTAGGCAGAGGCGTACTAATGTACACCCACAGTTCGCCGGTATGTTTAGGTCCCATGTAAAAGGGGGCGAGCCTATTGCCATTAACCGGGCACTACTGGCTGCTACTGGGAATTTCATAGAAAAACCCAATAACACTTTGCTCGACCTGGGAATCGAACCCAGGACCTTTAGCGTAGCGCTCAGGACCACTTGGCTAATGATTTAGTTAAAACATCCTTCATAAGATTTTCCTTAAAAATACAGTTCTCACTCACGACTTTCTAATAGGGCTGTCGTCGTTGTCCCGCTGCTCCAACAGTATCCGCAGGTAATAGTCACCGATCTTGACTTCGTTCTGCAGGCACTGGTAATGCACCTCCAGTTCTGCGTGGTTCCATGACGTTAGGGTGGTGCCCGCTACCTCGCGGTCCGAAGTGAATGCGCGAAGCTCGTTCTCCAAAGCGTTGCGGAGTTCTTCGCGTGTCTTTGGAAATAAAATAAGATGAATATTAAGAATATTAAGTCATCAGAAATGGCGACTTTATCCCCCCAAAACTCAGTGTCAGAGCTTGACAGCAATTATTTTCTCTTGTGGGAGAGTGATGTCGCTATTTTTTTATCGACATAATTTTCTTACACTCGACAATAACTAATGTGCTTCGATGGTAACTGTATAAAGAAAGATTGGGTGGCTCGAGTATCTTAACAGGTAAGGCTATGCCAAGTATTTAAGAATTAGCCGGTTTTTAATTGAAGTTACAAGATCTGGGATAAGGGACCTTAACTCCGCCACGCATAGTAAAATTTTCTTTGTGGTTCAATATAATGTATATGCATTTTTTTAAATGACATAATATACCATCATGCCTGTATTGCCCGAAGATCCAGAAGTGTACTAATGTACACTCACAGTTCGCCAGTATGTTAAGGTCATCATACATAGGACAGGTACAAATCCCAACCTCCGTGCTGCTACTGAGAATTTCATAGAAAAACTCAATAACTCTGCTAAACCTGGTAATCGAACCCAGAACCCCTATCTCAGCAGTCAGGCTAAGGACCAGTAATGAGATAGTTCTTCCAAATATTTTATGATAATTTCTTTAAAAAGTTCATGGAAATGTTACGTACAGTATGGTTCCATATGAGGTTGGGCAGTGCATGGTCTTTGTGGAACTGGTAGTAGAAGAGCGGCCAGTTGGCGCTGGACTTGACGCGCTCGCGCCGCCGCCGCAGCACCACGGGCCGCTCCCGCGCCGCGTCGCGCCGCTCCGCTGCCGGCCGGCCCAGCCGCGCCGCCCAGTGCTGGACGGCTAGCTGGGCATAGTGCTGGGGAAAAGCCAAAATTGTAGGAATGTTAATAAAACACGTTTGGCGTAGCGCCTTGGCCATCGGCAATCCCCATACGAAGCAAATATTTATATGATCTACAGGTAAGTTAGCAGACCGCATCCGTAATAGCATACTGCGCTCCAAAACTCAAATCGCTGACGTTGGTCATAGAGCCGCTACTCTAAAGTGGAACTAGGCCGGATATGTGTGCCGCATGTCTGACGAATTGTAGGCTAAACAAACAACGAGGTGGAGTCCACGAGGCGTAAAACGAGATGGAGTCCACGAGGCGTAAGACGAGGTGGAAGTCCACGAGGTGTAAAACGACGTGGAGTCCACGAGGCGTAAGACGAGATGGAGTCCACGAGGCGTAAGACGAGGTGGAGTCCACGAGGCGTAAGACGACGTGGAGTCCACGAGGCGTAAGACGACGTGGGAGGCCCAGGCGGAGATGGCGGGACGAACTGGACTCCTATTTGGGAAACTGGGCCGAAAAAGCAATGAACCGAGAGGAGTGAAAGGAGGGAAGGGAGGCCTTTGCCCTGCAGTGGGACAAACCGGGCTTATAACCGGTTGTATAAGTGAGAATTTGTGTTTGTGAACGCAACCAGGTTACAAGAGAAAATCCTAGTGTGAGGTTTTAAAAAAAGGATGTATAGTAACATTTGGACGAGAGTTTTGAGTATATTTAAAAGATTATTAGCGTAAAATTCATATCTAATGTTGAAAATGTTAATAATATTATGCTTTCTGAAAGTGCGGCATCATATCAGCCAGAAATGGTCCACAACTGAACAAGCCTCGCCCGGCACTTCCACTAGGACTGTTTAAAAAACTCCCAGCGACTTTTACAAGGTCATATCAACCCTTTTGGTTGAAGTTCACCCACAATACGTTTTGCTGTGCGCGGTCTCCACTCGAGAACCTCATAGAAAGGTCGCCCACGAGTGCGGTATGACCAATAAGCTAGATTTTTTTATGGTCTCACAACAAAGTTAACCGTAAATAGACTTGACTAATAAAAACAAAATAAACATCGGTTCAAAATAAGAAGGATTGTAATTTTATGCCAGACATATACGCACTATAATATGTCCAAATAATTTTAAGATTTGTTTGAATTATGTTACATGAAAACCTTACTGTTAGCACTAAGTTATAATACCTACCCAATGTAACAAAGGATTGAATAAATTTTTATCTTATCTTATCTTATCTTATGTTGCGGGCGCCATACAAATTCTATAATAATACTTGTTTTGCGGGAAAGAGACAGAGACCGATCATTGACGGATAAAGACGGGTGTCAAATTTTTATTTTATTAATTTAGTGATTTTATTTTACTTTTCTATTTTCTCTTCATTCTGTGTCTTGAAAATAAGCACAATAACTACTTACAAGTGCTGGGTGGTTTGTTCATCAAGAAAATTTTTGTTCGCGATACTATAAAATATGCCTGGTAATTGCGGCGCTTGTAGTTCGCTCATAATTGGTTATTACATGGAATGTGCCAATGATAATTGCATGAAAAGGTATGATATAGCTTGTCTCGACATAAACAAAGATGCGTATAAGACATACTCCCAGACATATAAAAAGAAATGGTTATGTCCGGAATGTATCTGTGCTAAGCCAAAAAGGGGCAACGGTGAAACCCCGGTCCGTGTCAACATACCGAGCTTTAATGCCACCACTCCTGTTAACAATGTAAATAGTCAGCGTGGAAGCCACACTCAGTATTCTCCCATAACTATGGATTCTGATTCGCTATTAATCGAAGAATTGAGAGAATTTAAGGCTGACATAGTAGCTCGCATGGATAGCCAGGCGAATGCGATATCGCTCCTACTCAATCAATTTTCACATACGAAAACCGTGTTGGGTGACATAATTAAAATGATGACTGTGTTCGAAGAAAAAGTTGAAGCTAAGCTAACTCAAAACAACCAAACCCACGAAACAGCAGCTGATATTTCCCAACATCCTCCTTCTACATCTTCTTTTGCCGAGGTAGTAAGTCGACAGAATGATTCCAAAGTTTCCAAAAAACTTCATACCCACATTCAAACGCAAAAGGCAAACAAATGTGGGCCACGAAGTCTACCGAAATGTTACCGGAAAAAACGTTGTGTAGTACTAGCTCACTGGCGACAAGGGAACCTCTTAACGATGAGGTGGAAGGGATTGAATCAGGATGGACGATTGTTCAGAATAAAAAAAAGAACAGGCAATTTAAAGAGGTCAGAGTGGGAACAAATACGGAGTTGAAGGCAATTCAAGTTAGTGATCGCAAAAAAATCTACATGTTTGGCGACTGCATCCGGATACCACTCTTGAAGCCATAGCCGATCACGTTAAAAATGTATGTGGCTCAGATGTTCATATTAAAATTGACAAAATCAAACACAAAATGAGAATGATGAGAGAGATTATTCGTCGTTTATTATTGGAGTACCGGAAAAGTGTTTCGATAAATTGTACCAGGCCGAAATCTGGCCAATGAATGCAGAATTCAGTGAATGGATTTGGTTTCGGAACTCAAACAGAACAAAACCAAACATGTTATAGCCATAACATCGATATACTCTATCAAAATGTACGAGGTCTACGAACTAAACTGGATGAGTTCCGAACCAACATCGAGGCATTTAATTTCGATTTATGGGCAATAACTGAATCAGGCTGCAATGAATCCATTCAAGACGCAGAAATTATTCCTCAAGGATATAAAATAATACGTTGTGATCGAGTGGATGGGCGTAAGCAGGGCGGAGCGTTTCTCGTGGCCACACACCGCTTCGAGCTGCGACAGGTACTTGTCTCGGACGCGTCGATAGACGCCTGCGTATTTGAAATCGTTTGTGCAACGGTTCATTTAAATAATAGATTTTTGTTTTTATGTTGCGTTGTTTATATTCCACCTGGGAGTTTGGAGAATGATTATATGATTTTGTTTAGGTTAATAGAAAATATGTGTAGTAGATATAGACAAGTGATTGTTATTGGAGATTTTAATTTACATTCTTGTCCTGTAAATATTAGCAATTATTTTGAATGCTTTATGTCATATTGCGAGTTCACTCAAGGTAACGTAAGTCTTAGGCCGACACCTGGATTTGGTTCTGAGTACGGGTTTTAGCGAAGAAGTGTCAGTGGTGTTGGCGGACGACGCGCTCGTTCCTGTCGACCCGTACCACCCGCCACTAGCGGTGTGCGTGCGCCCGGCGTCCTCAACCCTCGCGCCTTCCCCCGCTGCCGAATCCCTCTTTAACAGCGCATGCAATAACAGACCGCAGTGGAATTTTTATAAAGCAGATTATGAATTATTGTATTCGATGTTAACTTCTGCTGACTGGAGTACAATGTATGAAATGCATGACTTGGAAGACATTTTAAATTTATTTTATGTGAAATTAGGCCGTATTTTAGACGAATGTGTACCAAGGAAGAAGTTTACCCAGGAAAACTCACGTTATCTGTATCCCGAATGGTACACCGGAGAAATTATTAAAGAGATCAAAATTAAAGCAAAACTTCACAAACTGTTTAAAAACTCCAAACGTGATTGCGATTATGAAGAATACGCTAAATGTAGGGCCCGGATAAAAAAGTCTATAGAAATTGCACACAGAAACCATAAAAATAAAATTCAAAATCAGTTCACTAAAGATCCAAAATCATTCTGGCAATACATTAGGTCAAAAAAAAGTAGAGTAAATAGGCAAAGTATTATAAAGGATGGGCAAAATCTCAATGATGAGCAGTGTGCTAGGGAATTCGCAGAATTTTTTGAATCGGTATACAGTCAGGAACCGCCGCAACTAAACGTTCAGGCGGCGATGGAGGAGGTCAGCAGTGCTACCAGTGCACGGGTACATATAGAGACCTTGAGTCTCAAAGATGTGCAGGGTGCGCTGACGAACCTCAAGCCAAAACGTTCATCTGGCCCTGACGGTATACCAGCGTTTCTCTTTAGAGATTGTGCTAGAGTTTTAGCAAGCCCGCTGCATTACATATATAACACGTGCTTAAAGCAATTAACGTTCCCAGATCAGTGGAAGACTACACGTGTCGTTCCAGTACCCAAGGGTAAGGCAGGTCCAGATGTCAGCGGTTACAGACCAGTTGCAGTGTTGTCGACGCCGGCAAAAGTTTTTGAAGCCGCTATTCAACGATGCATACAGGGGCAAGTCCGAGCGCAACTGTCGGACGCGCAGCACGGGTTTCGGCCCGGACGAAGCACTTCCACCAACCTGCTTAACTTCATGGCACAGGTTATACCGGCAGTCGACGCCGGAGTACAGGTAGACGCGGCGTACTTTGATTTTAAAAAAGCCTTCGACACCGTGGACCATGATGTCTTATTAAGAAAGCTGGCAGATGTAGGATGTACGCCACGCTTGCTGCAGTTCTTTGTCAGCTATATGAGAGATCGCCAACAGTACGTTGACTATAATGGGTACGAGTCGAAGCCGTACTTCACCAGGTCCGGAGTAAGCCAGGGCAGCAATTTGGGGCCTATTGAATTTATCATAATGATAAACAGCTTGCCGGAGGTCATCAGACATGGCTCATGTTTATTGTTTGCAGATGACCTCCTGTGACCTGTGAGCGACTCCAGGGTGACATTGATAGAGTGGTGAAGTGGAGTCATGACAATAAGCGAATGCTCGGTAATGTCCTTTAGTCGCGCGCGCACCCCTGTCCGCTATGAGTACAAAGCAGAGGCGGTACCCATGCAGCGAGTAACGCAAGTGCGGGATCTAGGAGTATATTTCACTCCAGATCTTACGTTTCGCGAACATATCATTAAGGTATGCAAGAAAGCGTACAGAAACCTCGGCTTTGTACTTAGGCAGGCACAGGGGTTCACTAATATTACGACTATTAGGGTATTATACGACGCTCTAGTCAGGAGTCACTTGGAGTATGGTGCTGTCATATGGGCTCCGCATGAAGCCAAATATTCTGTCATGCTGGATGTACCCCACCCTGTTTGTACTGGGCATGGTCGGGTATAATGAATTAAGGGTGCGACGACAGTTCACTATTGTCGTCTATTTAATTAAATTACTCCGGGGCAAGGAGCACAATCCGGGAGTACTTCAGTGCTTGCGGTTTTCAGTTCCAGACCGCTACGTGTGGAGGCGGCGGCGCCCGCCACTACTGGCTGTGCCAACTGCCAGGACCAACCTGCTGGCCAAAGCACCTCTCACGCGAGCAATTCGTACTGTTAACGAAATTCAGAATAGGTTGGACATTTTTTCGTGTTACTTTAGTGAACTTGCAAAAGTAAGTTTATATATAATATGTTACGAAAATATCAATTAGTGTAATTTTATGTTTATTGTTTATTTTATGTTAATTGTTTCTTTTATTGTTAGTATAAGTAGTGTTTTTTAAAATAGTTAATATATAAGTAGGCTTAGCTATCGAATTAGGTTCCAAAACCTGTAATGATAGTTTAAGAGTTATAATAAATAAATAAATAAATAAATAAATATCTTGAAAATTTATGAGTTAATTTAAATTATTTTTTCTGTCTTATACATGTAAAGAAAAGCACTACATTAGTATTATCGCTTTCCTTAACCATTTGAATTTGCCGCCTAAACCACAGAGTTTTATAGACGTCAAAAGGGACAGTGACATCTTCAGGACTGTCACTGTCATGGAGTGTCAATTCGTTAAAATAGCGGGAATGTGAGGTTATGTGGCATATGTAAAATAGAAGATTGAAAAGAGTTGATTTCCACTAAAATAAATATTCAGACCTGAGTAAAGGCTTTAAATGTTGTTTTTTTGTCTTTACAGGTTTGTAATTTCAGTGATAATTATATTATAATAAGGTAATGACTGTACATAGTTTGTTATTAATAAAATTTTGTCTTTACAGAAAAACGCAATTTAGTCTTTATTTCACTCATTAGAGTAGAATACTATTATAAAACAACATTTTCTGCAATATTATCAAGAAATATGGAGAAGTTGAGGTTTGATTTCGCTGTGAAAACTTCGCCAGATGGAAAATCAAACATTATTTGCATAACCTCAATAGGTACGACTGATGAAAAAAATTTTGATATACCGGTCGAATATCAACCTGCAAGTTTACATCAAGCAATTACAAAAACTCCTAACTATGCCAAGGTGAGGAAAACATTAATTAAAAGGCATCAAACAAGGAAAATATGGATAACATTAACGGAGGACATAGCAAAAATATATTTGGACGAAGAACAAAATTTACAATTCAATGATATCTACCTAGAAGAGATTACGGAAAATACAAATGATTATAAAACTTCACCCAGTGGATCAAATCAAAATTTGGAAAAACTACTGGAAAAGTTACTCGAAGAAAAACAGGTTAAATCTGAAACTCAGAATTTAGGGAAAATTTCAAAGGATTTTATGATTGAGAAATTCTCTGGTAGAAATGCAAATGCTCACCAATGGATCAAGGAATTCAACAAGGAGTGTCAACGTTTCCATATTGATGATGACAAAAAGAAAATTGAGATTTTAAAAAATTTCTTGGAATACTCCAGTGTAGATTGGTACAGCTGTATGATATTGAAATTTACAATTGAATCAGAGTGGAATAAATGGGAGAAAAATTTCTGTGATACATTTGGAAACAAAGGTTGGTCACCTATCAGATATGCGCTTGCTTTCAAATATCAAACAGGCTCGCTGCTTGAGTATGCACTAAAAAAAGAAAAATTATTATTAGAAGTGAGGAAGTCAATAGATACTGGAACACTTATAGACCTCATAGCATCAGGCCTACCTAATTATCTGACCGATAAGATTGACCGAGAAACATTACAAGAAACAGAAGATCTCTACAATGAGTTAGGAAGGTTGGAACATCTTGTTGTGAAGAATAAATATGAAAGAAAAACCTACACACATTCTGATACAAAGAACAAAAAAATTGAAGAAAAAAAACCTTGCCAAATCTGTATGACAGAGAAAAAAGGGAAACGCTTCCATTCTGAGGAAAATTGCTGGTTTAAAGATAAAAATCAAAAAGCTGTAGTGAGAAGTATTAATAACTCTGAATTAGAAGTTGAATTAAATAATGAGAATCCAAAAAACTTGAAGTAGCACCATTAATACAAGTAAAATTGCTATTAAATGATACTTTACAAGTTTCTGGAATTTATGATTCAGGATCAAATGTGTCATTAATTAATGCAAAATTATTAAAAATCCAAGAAAAAGAGAAAAAAAATGAGAAACAAACAGCAAAATTGAAAACTATAAATGGTGCGAAAAAAACAAAAGGTATGGTAACCCTAAAAATAAAAATATTTAATATTGAAAGAATGATGGATGTTTTCGTTGTTGACAATGAGAATTTTCATTATGATTTTCTGATTGGCTTAGATTGCATTAAAAAATTCAAACTAATGCAGAATGAAGAATTAGAGATCCAACAATGTCACAATGCAGAAGAAGAGAAGTCCCTAAATGGTGACAAGAGAGAGAAATATGTTTCATCGAATAATTTTAACACATGTGAAGTGAACTTCAATGAACATATAAATTTAGATGAATTTGAAATTTCAAAAAACCACCTGGACAATGAACAAAGAATGGAAATAGATAAACTAATAGAAAAATACAACCCAGTTTTTGCTAAGGATAAATACGACGTCGGCACAGTACGAGACTATGAAGCCCACATAGACTTGATGGTGGATAAATATTGTTACAAACGTCCATACAGGTGTTCCGCTGAGGATAGAAAAGAAATAGAAAATCAAGTATCAAAATTATTGAAGAAAAAATTGATTGAAGAATCCTATAGCCCATTCGCTGCTCCGGTTACCCTGGCATATAAGAAGGAAGACGAGAGAAAAACAAGACTTTGTATCGATTTCAGAGAGTTGAACAAAATTGTTATACCACAATCGCAGCCATTTCCCTTAATTGAGGATTTAATGGTGAAAACTGTCAACTGCAAATATTTTTCTACATTTGATGTAAACTCAGCATTCTGGTCAATTCCTTTGAAAATTCAAGATAGGTGTAAAACTGCATTTGTTACACAGGAAGGACATTTTCAGTGGACTTGCCTTCCATTTGGCTTAAAGACAGCACCAGCTATCTTTCAAAGAATTTTGAGTAATATAATAAGAAAGTACAAACTCTCAGAATTTGCAGTAAATTTTATAGATGACATCCTGATTTTTTCCAGAACTTTTGATGAACACATGCAACATCTATCCAGACTGCTTGAAGCTATACTAATAGAAGGGTTTAGACTGAAATTTACGAAATGTATTTTTGCAAAGAATTACGCCAAATATTTAGGACACGTAATAGAAAATAATTCAGTTCGACCTCTCAAAGATTATTTAACAGCTGTTAAAAACTTCCCAGTTCCAGAAACAAGAAAAAACATACGCCAGTTCTTGGGAAAAGTAAACTTTCACCATAAGTTTGTACCACACAGTGCAATTATATTAGACCCGTTACACAATTTATTACGGAAAGATGTAAAGTTTACATGGTCCACAGAATGTCAAGAATCATTTAATAAAATAAAAGAATTACTATGTTCGAAACCAATTCTAAGAATATTTGACCCTGAACAACCGATTTTAATCTACACAGACGCTAGTATTAAAGGAGTAGGAGCTGTCTTGAAACAAAAAGATAATAACGGAGTCTGTAAACCTGTAGCTTATTTCTCTAAAAAGTTGACAGAAACTCAAAAGAAAAAGAAGGCCATATACCTAGAATGTCTGGCGATAAAAGAAGCCGTGAAATATTGGCAACACTGGCTTATGGGAAAAGAATTTGTGGTATATTCAGATCATAAACCATTAGAAAATATGAACATCAAGGCTAGAACTGATGAAGAACTTGGCGATCTGACGTATTACTTATCCCAATACAATTTTAAGATAAAATATAATCCAGGACAATCGAATCAAGAAGCAGACTGCTTAAGCAGAAATCCAGTCCTAGAATCTGGTGATAATATGGATGATTTTTTAAAAGTTGTGAATCTAATATACCTAGAAGATATCAAAAATGACCAACACTCAAATTTAGATGTACAAAATGAAAAATCCAAATACCTACTGGAGAATGGAGTTTACTACAAAAAGAATAAGAAAAGAAATAAAATCATATTATCAGAAGAACTTAGCAAAACATTAATTAAGGATGTCCATGACACGTATAGTCATATTGGAAGAACATAATCAACCCAGTATATGTCCCACTGCTGGGCACGGGTCTCCTCTCACAATAAGAGGGATTAGGCTATAGTCCACCACGCTAGCCTAATGCGGGTTGGCAGACATTACACGCCTTCGAGAAAATCTCTCAGACGTGCAGGTTTCCTCACGATGTTTTCCTTCACCGTTTTAAGCGCGTGATAATTAACTATTAATACGCACATAACTTCGAAAAGTTAGAGGTGCGTGCCTGGGATTTGAACTCGAGACCTTTGACTTGGCAGTCCAATGGTCACATCACTAGGCTATCACGGCTCTGTTTTGGAAGAACCCAAATGATAAATAAAATTACACCATTCTACACAGCAAAGAATATCATCAAAAATATTAAGCAAATATGTGATGCATGTGAAATTTGTATAAAAAACAAATCAAGACGAAAACCGAAGTTTGGCTTGATGTCACAATTGGGTCCAGCAACACGCCCATTTGAAATTATATCAATTGACACCATTGGAGGCTTTGGAGGTACCCGGTCAACAAAAAAATACTTGCATCTTCTGGTTGATCATTTCACAAGATATGCTTACATTCTGACATCAAGAAATCAAAGCTCAAATGACTTTATTAGGCTAGTAAAGAATGTTACACAGAGCTATGATATTGACATGATATTATCAGATCAATACCCTGGCATAAATTCCAAGGAATTTAAAGAATTTCTAAAACAGAATAACATTACAATAGTCTTCACAGCTGTAGATGCACCTTTTTCAAACGGACTTAATTAAAGGCTAAATCAAACATTAGTCAACAGGATAAGATGTAAAATAAATGAAGGAGACAAGAAGATAGCATGGACAACAGTTGCACAAAGATGTGTAGAAAAATATAACGAGACTGAACATACAGTTACAAAGTTTACTCCAAAATACCTTTTAGAAGGTGAATCCGTGGATATTCTGCCACCTGAATTGAAATCAAGATGCACAAACGTGGATTTGGAACGAGATAGAAAATTAGCCCTCGAAAATTCAATAAAGTCACACAAATATAATAAAACAATTTATGATCAACATAGGGAGGAATATAAATTCGAAGTCGGAGATAGTGTTTATGTCGAAAATGGAAATCGATTAAATCGGAAGAAAATGGATGAACTAAGGATTGGACCGTATAAAATCTTAAAGAGGATTTCCACTTCAATTTATGAAGTTGAGGCCGGACACAAAAAGGCAGAATCTAATCTCTACCATGTCACGAAGCTATCTCCCGTATCTCCGAGTGTTAATGTATAATCGAACAACAGCTTGCAATTGTTCTCTCCAACGGTGGGAGATGTAAAGAAAAGCACTACATTAGTATTATCGCTTTCCTTAACCATTTGAATTTGCCGCCTAAACCACAGAGTTTTATAGACGTCAAAAGGGACAGTGACATCTTCAGGACTGTCACTGTCATGGAGTGTCAATTCGTTAAAATAGCGGGAATGTGAGGTTATGTGGCATATGTAAAATAGAAGATTGAAAAGAGTTGATTTCCACTAAAATAAATATTCAGACCTGAGTAAAGGCTTTAAATGTTGTTTTTTTGTCTTTACAGGTTTGTAATTTCAGTGATAATTATATTATAATAAGGTAATGACTGTACATAGTTTGTTATTAATAAAATTTTGTCTTTACAGAAAAACGCAATTTAGTCTTTATTTCACTCATTAGAGTAGAATACTATTATATACAAATTGTAATTAATTATATTTTTTTAATTAGCCTATTATTTCGAATGAATCAAACAACAGGCGACAACTCTATTAGCATATAATAAAACACCAATTTTACTTTGGAATCTAAAAAAAAGCAAATATCTAAGACTTACTTCTAAATGCTTCTCAACGTATTTGACTTGTCGTTCTAGCGCCTCCCAGTGTTGCGCGCGCGGCTTGACGCTCGCTTGCGCTAAGGATAGGTTATCTCGCTCTGGTTCCAGCTCGCCAGCTAGGGCAGCCGCTGGTGGCGCCTCCGTAGACTCCAGGAAAGCCAGCAGACCTGATGGCTGGGTGAGACATTTCGAATAATGATTGACATATACCATAGCATTGAAGGGTTAGTCAGAAGTGTACTAATGTACACTCATACTTGGCAAGTATGTGAATATGATACAAAAATCTCGAGTTGGGAATCGAACCCAAGACCTCTTCCGTAGCAGTCGCGTTTAGGGCCACTAGTATAATAAGTTATTTTTTTACTACGGCAAGTTTTTTGGTTACAGCATTTTAAGTAGGCACGATTTTAAGTAGTAATTTTTTATTGGCAATCGAGCATTGTAACAAACATAGCAACTGGCAAGTATGTATGCCTTCATATGTATATAAACTTAAGGCTCATAATACATACGTACTACATGTAGGTATTATGAGCCTTAAGTTTCATAATTATTTAATGAGTCACTATGCCCCTTTTAACCAACAGGTAAAAATGTGAGTTTTATTAGCCAATTACAATCTTCTAGGCTATTTAGAAATAGAAATTGAATTTTAGTTTAGTTAAACTACTCACCATGATCCTGCGCAATAACGAGTGCGCAGCCGCATGTTCTACGAGCCACAAGGCTACGAGATGGCGCGCTAGATGGCGGTGGTGTAGCCGCGGCGGCGCGTACAAAGCGGATAGGAGATGTCGAGGCAGGGCAGCTTCAGCCAGCGCCAGCGTCTGCATCCGCGTCCCCACTCCCTCACCCCCCTCTTCTACGAGGGCGCGCATCACTAGGCCCGCGCCCTTCACTATAGCCATTGACTGATGCTGCACAAAGAAATACAATTGATCATGTTTAACAGTGGTGCTAACGCACTACATACGCTACCTACTTTATTTTCCTACAAAAACATTTCCCCACACTAGGACTTTTTCCTGTATCGTGGGTGCTTTTACAAACACAATTTCTCATATACAGATACGTCTTTAGTATTACTACATAGTCCCTCCTCCTTAAAATAAGTGTTAAATATTTTCGTCGCTTCTCCATTCTAATTCGACCGAAAAGTACCAATTTGTGTCGTAATGCGCCTCACGTACACCACTATAATCGACGCCACACCACGACTCGTATTCCCTCGCCATAAGGGTGATTTTTTAATGCTACTGTATATCATATAGTGTCGTCATGAATAAAAGACTTGATAACAATGGATCCATATTCCATAAATTGCTGAAAAATGAGTTATTTGATTAAAAAAATCAGGGACAGGAACAGGGATCGGACCTAAGAATTTTGTAGGAAAAGATAACACAAATTCACCGCACCGACGATCGCACCTATCTCCGTTACTATTTAGAACTGAACGCTTTTATTTAACTAACCTCAAACAGTTTGAACAGAACCCGCCCCTTTTTGGAGACCATTTCCAGCAGCTGGTCGAACTGTTTCCCGTCAGTGGTCTCACTGTATGGCACGCACAGCGCGAACGTTAGGAAGTCCAACATGGCCGCCACTACTAACGCACCACTGCCTGCGGTCTGCGGACAAAAGAAGTTTTGGAATAACTTGGTAGAACTACTGAGTTCGTTTGCTTGCGTTTTTTACTATAATACGCGTATAATACGCTTACATTATTTTGTTCTGGTTGGAAGGGCAATATACGCAATGTAATTACTGGATATATGTGTCTTAACAACTGAGTAATGTTAGCACATTATTGCTTGGCGCCAGAATATTTGACAATGAGGCGATACCGACCAACATACCATCACGCCTGTAATCCCCGAAGGGTTTAGCAGAGATTAACTAGTGCCTAGTGTACAAATACAGTATGTTTAGCTCCTATGTAACCTGGTGACAAATTCAAACTCCAAGCTGCTACTGATAACTAAAAAAAAAACAATATCACTCTGTTGACCTGAGAATCGACCACTAGACTAATGAGATAGTATCTATTAGTAATTGAAGATAGAACTCATGGGTCCTCACCACATGGTCAGCCCACATGGACAGCAGGCCCTCTAGGAAGGTGGGTGAGGACAGCATGCTGGCCTTGTTGAGCTGCTCCTGCCGCAGGTCGGGCTCCGCGTGCATGGGCTGCAGCAGCGCGCACACGGCATCTAGAGCCGCGTGCGCACACGCCGAAGATCCGCGACGCAGTGCTGCCACTGTGGCCGTGCCGATCCACTCGCGGAAACTGGAGGGAAATTATTTTTTTGTGAAGGAAAAATTCAACTCGCAGGCAGGATTTGAACCTGCATCTTCTGGTTAGATACACAAGACGCTATGACCATTAAGCCACCGCTGCCATGTCGAAATTTGCCTTCATTGTTATTTATTTGCAATAGATAACAGGGCAAAACCCACGACGAATCCAAGGACAGGCCGTGACGTCATTGGGGTCATGAGTGTTTTTTCGAACAGTGATAGACTAATGATATGACCATTGCACTGCCAAGTCTCAGGTCTCGAGTTCGAATACAAGCACGAACCTATCATATGGTGAAGGAAAATATCGTAAGGAAACCTAAATGTATGAGAAATTATATTATGTTCTCGGAATCCTTGGAAGTCTGCTAAGGTGATGGGTCATAAACTGATCCCTCTCATTTTAAGAGGAGACCTGCGCCCAGCAGACAATACAATGGGTTGAACATGAAATTGGAGACATGAAAATCGCAGTATAACTTTAAGAGCATATCACTTGTTTATTACATGGAATAAATATAATTATTATTTGTATATTTATCATATTAGTGGTCACCTATTTTAAATGTTATCAACACACATGACACATAACTCTATTTAAAGTTACAGGAAATTGTTTCCACGTTATCTACACAATATATAATTAATAATTATTATAGTCATTGCTGATTCACATCAATATACTTTCAGATAAGATATAATCATAGTAACTTTTGAGCTGCAAGATCACAAAATAATATTTCATTTCACAAACTAACTTACCAACAGCTTATTATGTTTCTTCACATGTATTATAAACTCATAGAAAAATAAGTAAAGTTGCTAGTTTTGATTTTAGTTAGTCTGTCCTAAAATATGTCCATCCTTTTAAGCAGTCACAAAGTAAAAGTAATGTTAAAAATCTCACCCAGGTAATGCAGTGAAGGCAGCGAACCCAACTTTACTAGCGCAAAGTCGTCTCAACGCATGGAACTGCGCTTCTAGCTCCCGGGGCGTTAAGTTGCTGCCGGATGGCGCACTGCTCACAAGCGCGGTCAGAGCGCCCGTGATCAGCTTCTCCTTGTTCTCGGCGAACAGTCGCTGCGGTGCAACATTTTAGTGCACTACGTTTTTGTATATTGGAGCACGATTTGAAAGGCGTAGGACGAAAATAGAGATATGATTCTTTTTTTTTTGTTTGACGAACTTTTTTATATGCAAAGTGAGCTTCCGAAATTAAATGTAGTTATTATTATCGTCGTTATTGATATAACTATATTATTTGTTACTCAAGTAAAATGACATAATATTTTACGTTACAAACATCAAGAGATTTTAAACTGTCCCAGACTTTCAAACAGTGACAACATCATTACAAAATATTCTATAGTACAGATATCATTCACATAATTATTTACAGCATCCCACCAGTTAGTGTAGATCGAATATTATCCATGGTATTTACAATTTTACGTGAATGCAGATGAATTTAAATCCATGACCTAGAAAGGCCTAAAATACCTAATATATTTCAGTTCCCTCTACCCTAGCTATTTAAGGACCGAAGCAATGTAAAAAAAGGGTGTAAAATAATAAATTGACAGGGGACTTACAAGATCCCACGTAAGAAACAGCCACAACAGGGGACGGGCCTACAAGGCACACAAGGTACATTAATATGTCCCAGAATTCAACAAAATAGAAAAATAAGCGTTATATAGATGATTGGAACGTATTGAGAATTTGAGATAAATGATGATGAGATCTGTTTAAAAAAAGCCAATTGAAATAACAGATGCATATGCAGACATTCACATATATGTAAAAAAAAAGAATATGACAAACATTTAAGGTTATTTGTTCATTAATCTAGCTATAAATGCAAATTTAATCTATATTGAAATGATACTACGTCCAAAATGCTAACTACCATAACGTAACTCATCCTATTCAACAATGCAATAACAATACATAGTACAAAATACTTCCCAATACGATTTTAATAAGTTAGTATAAAGTATGCGTGTATAATGCAGTTATAGTTAGTAAGTAGTATTAAAGAGACTTACGTCTTGACTGACGGAGTATATAAGCCCGCTGTAGCCGACGTTGGCGTTGAATCTCTCTATCACTTCAGCACGATTCATCCCTACTGGGTTCTGGAATAATCTGGAAAGAAATTTAAGACTAAACTTGTAGAACAGTTTGGAACCTAGAGGTGGTATTGCTAACCGGGGTGGATTTAACACCTGATTACTTACCGTACCTATAATAAATGTATTTTATATTTTTTTTATAAACATACATTTATATTTTACATTACATATTTAGTAGAGAAAAGGCAAGATTTTCAATCGCACTAAGCTGGGGCGGGTCGTTCGTACATAATAAACTTCACATTTAGAAACGTTTTTAGCCCATGAAGCAGTAAATTACAGACACATTTTTTTTCAGCCGTTTTCGTCCCACTGCAGGGCAAAGGCCTCCCCACCCCTCCTTCCACTCCTCACGGTTTAGAGCCTTCTGTGGCCAATCCTTATAATAGATGTCTAGCTCATCCCGCCATCTCTTTTTGGGCCTGCCGCGACGTCGTCTAGCGGTATGTGGTTATAACGCTAGACACATTTTAACTAAGTTATTTCTAATAGTTGTAACATATAACATTGTTATGTACAAAAGTAACCTGAGGTGATTAGACTCTGTCTCCTCGTCGACTGGCTGGTACAAGGGCCCCAGCCGGAAGCCCCGCGGCGTCGGCACTGACCGCACGTGCACGTCGCGCTGGCCCGCAGACCGCACTCCATCCAACAAAGATGCTAGTAACGCGTCCCTGTTCACATATAAAGTAATTGCTATTAATTTGGGGCATTTAGATTTTATTTTTTTGAGATGGACTTAGGCTGTTGATTCAGGGAATCTTAACAGCGTAACCGAGCTTGGTGGAGAGGCACCGAATGCCTCCAGCCAGGAGCAACTTATAAACTAAGCAACAACAGCTAAGGGTGCTTAAACCGTGTATTGCTGGCCGAAAATAATGGAGACTTATTAGTAATTAATTATTATTAAATAATGCAAGCAAAAATAGTCCTTGGCAATAAACAACTGTAAATTTTTATACAAATTTAGCTCACTGAAGATAGCTAATAAATACAACGATGGAAATACCTTTCTCCTGCTAAATATGTTCGTGTTTGTCCATTAAGGTACTCGATGGAGAACTTTTGCGGATGCTCTGTATCCCGCACTAGCGCAAATACGTCACTCAGCGGGCGCAGACATACCACCTGAAAATAATATCTGTCTTGTCATCCATTCCTTATTTTACACAATCTCGTGGCTTTTCTTTGTCGCATAGTACTATACTGCTTACTGTTTGATATTGATGTAATGGAATTGGTAGTTTTTATCATACCAGCATTCTTTAAGGGCACATTATATGCGTGCCATTATATGCTGCGTGATATCTTTGAATCGTTGATCCCAGTTCCTAAAGACCAGGGTCTATAACCAATGCGTCCTACCCAGGATGACTTGGAAACGTGGACACTCACCATGGGACTGGTCCACAAATTCAGGGTTACTCAGCGTGCAATGGAGAGAGCAGTGCTTGGATTTTCTTTGGTGGATAGAATTCGCAACGAAGTCATTCGCCAAACAACTAAAGTTGCCGACATTGCGCGAAGAATAAGCACGCTGAAGTGGAAGTGCCGGTCATGTCTGCAGACGGACAGACGATCGTTGGAGCAGACAAGTGCTAGAGTGAACACCGCGTTTAGGCAAGCGTAGTGTGGGACGCCCTGCGACATACATGATGGACCGACGATTTGGATGCGAATTGCCCAAGACCGGGATGGTGGGCGCTCTATGGGGAAGGCCTACATTCAGCAGTAGACGGCAATAGGCTGATATGATGATAATGACATTGAAACTTACGGAATACGTCTGTGGATCCCTTTCCAGTATACAGGTGTCGGATAGGCAGAGTGTACGTCGCATCGGCTCCATGTGACGCGCAGGATTCACTTTGTGCACGATAAACTCGCTCAGAGATGTCTGGTGTTGATCTCCACTGAAAGATAATGTATTTTTAGTATAACCGAACATTTAACTACTCAACTGCCTCATTGGCCAAGTGGTCAATGAGGCAGTTGAGAGTTGAGCGCGACTGCTACGCTAGAGGTCCTGGGTTCGATTCCCAGGTCGAGCAAAGTGTTATTGGGTTTTTCTATGAAATTCCCAGTAGCAGCTCGGAGTTAGGAATTTGTGCCCGGTTAATGGCAATAGGCTCACCCCCTATTACATGGGACCTAAAACATACCGGCGAACTGTGGGTGTACATTAGTACGCCCTTGCCTAACCCTTCGGGGAATACAGGGGTGATGGTAAGTTATGTTATGTTAACTACTCAAGGTGCCAGAAGTCTCAAGGTCAGAAAGTTGTTAACTTAAACTGGAACTGGGCCAGACATGTTAGCCGCATATCAGGTGACTTGTGGGCTCGGTTTATCATTACGGTTTATTATATTGGTGGGACGAAAAGAGCTTCTATTTTATTTTGAATGATATAAACAATTGGCAAACAAGCAGAGATTGTGCCTAAAACCGTGAGGCGTGAAACGAATATATAGAGATACGAGACTTAGTTTGTAACTGCTTTACACCCTCAGTTTCACCCGCATTACCCTGTTCCTAAGGGCTGTAGCGTGATGTTTAATAGCTTGAAACCTTCGTCATGAATCTGTCTATTAGTGAAACGCATGAATATACATTCAGTTTTTTATTTTATCGTGAACAGACAGACGCGGCGGGGGACTTTGTTTTAAAATATTACACAAGGTACAGGGTATTTAAGAATAATATGGTACACCTGTATGAGTACTACCTATAATAATTCACCGGTGGATCATAAATAAATGGTTATACATAAGATTGAATAAAATCTACAGGATCATGTAGGGCAGAACAATCATACAAAATTTGATATGTCCATATAATGAGTGTATCGCGTTAGATAAATGGGTACACAGTGAAGGTTGTATGAATCAGACAAACAATCAAATGTTATTATAACATATGGGTGAACAAACGCAGTAATTAAGCATACAGCTAATTTACAATACAGGATGGTGACATAATTATTATTATTTGGGTTTGGAGTAGTTATATTTACACATTCGGACAAGAACATGCAATATTTTTGATATGGTGTTGAAAGGAAACTTAACTGTATTGTAAAATATGGTTCTATTCCATTATGCATGCTGATGTTAGTCCGCAATCCATATCAAAACAACAAGACTGTTAAATACATACCTTAAAATTGTTTTAGGGATGTTTGTGTATTTTTAATTTGTGTTTATATACCTATGTCAATGAAGGTAAAGGTACAAAAGTATGTACCCATCAAACTACAATAACTTTTCACAATAATATCTTAAAGGACTATCTGAAGGGGCTTAAGACATCAAAATAATGTTTACAAGATATTTTATATCATAAAACTCACCTGTACTTCCCAAATCTCTGGTCATGATAATCATCCAAAGTAATCATAGTAGACAAAACTTTGATACTTATGCTCAGTGTTAAGCTTGCCATTTCCAGCATCTTATTGATGATAATCTGATGGTCCATGGCATTGGAGAACAGGTGGAGTCTACTGTACCCTCCCACAGCTAGGACGAAGCCTCCAGGGACGTCGCGAACAGGCAATATTCCTTGCACATCGCAGTATGGATAGCTGGCTAATAAAGTGTGGGTAGATGGATCTAATTGATCTAGGGCACAAGGCCCAACTTCAAGCATGACTGGGAGGCGTGTACCACTCCAGTGGTGTTTGTAGGCTTGATATCTCTGGAAATGAATTAATGTTTAAAAAAAATGTTTGTACTGCATAAATTTATAAATTGAAGCAGTGGTAGACTAATAGCTATTAAAAAAAAAATGCACCATAAATTTTGTAATGGGACATTTTAGATCAATTTTAAATTTATTGTAAGAAATAAGATAAGGTTCGAAGATAAGGATTAATGCTATTAGGAACTCTTTACTTCAGTGACTGTCTATTGATTTTGAAGCTAAAAGGTGTCCTTACTTTCTTCCTTCTTTCAAAAAGTTTTTCTCAGTAGACGAAATAAATTCATAAATACTTACGTAAATATCTTTAGGTTTCTCTGTAAATGAATGCCTGTACTTAAAAGCCTCAGTGAGAATCAAACATTTGTGCTCCGAGGAGAATTTCATAGAATCCACTTTTTTATCCTTTTTCATGACCAGGGTAAAGTCATGGTTGGCTGCTGAATTTGAGTGTTTAGATGACGCGATAGTGACCACGTCGGCATACAGCCATTTGTTGGTCACTTCCAGGCGGTCTGGGTTGTATGTGGTGATACCTTGGGTGCCGATGGAGAATACCCTCTTGTACTTGCCCTTCCATGAGTGCTTAGTGACGAGGAATGATGCCACATCCTGGTTATCTTTTAATGGAATCATTTTATCATTGCCTGTAGAAAAAAATATGATAACAGTGTCTGAGCAACAGGAGAGTTTTGATGTTTGACTTATTGGTACTCCTTATAGAATTTATGGTAGCTAACAGCCATTTCATGAAAAGTTTTTTTAACTAGAAAAATTCCCCACTAAGTTCTAAAAATCCTTTATAACTGTGTTGCAGATTTTTTTTAATAGTTAAAATGGTCATTTAAACTAAAAGAAAGGAGGCTTGCTAATATTATAAATACTGCTTGAAAATTAATAATAATAACATGTGCGCCAGCTGACAGTAGCAATGAATAAATTAATAAGTACCCCAAACAATGATGTGAATTCTATTTTGTATAACGCCTTTTAATAACTTAACAGACAGAAATGTGTTTGCTGGGGAGTTTGTTGCGCCGTTTCTTCTTCCCAGCGAAAACACTAGGAAGCGGTGAAGGGTGGGCGTTTTGGGGGCTGTCTATATTGTAAAAATGACGTTCAAAAAGTACTACCTAGTAGTCTATATTGAATAAATGATTTTGACTTTGACTTTGACTTTAGAAATTTTAAAGTATTTTTAATATATTTTTTTAAGCAAAGGATGACGGTTTGGAAGGGGCTAATACTAAGAAAGTACTATAATATCAAGTTTAAGTTATGATAATTATATCCCCATGGGGCACTTAGCCCAGGATCTGATTATCTTGTTCTTGCACCAATTAGTTTTACTGTGCTCTGTCAGATGTATGTGTGAGCCAGATCATGAAAAGGAATTGGATACATAATCTTAGACTCTTTGTTTTAATGTGATAATGAGTAATGTGCATTACATACATACCATCATGCCTGTATTCCCTGACGGGATAGGCAGAGGCGTACTAATGTACACCCACAGTTCACCGGTATGTTTCGTTTAATAGAAAAACCCAATAACACATTGCCTGATCTGGGAATCGAATCCAGGACCCCTAGCGTAGCAGTCGCGCTCAGGACCTCTTGGCTAATGAGGCAGTAATGTGCATTAAAAATAATAAAAAACCTCAGTGTAGCCTACATTTGACTATTTTGCACTGAAGTTTTTTTAATAAGAACTCTTACAAAACCTGACTTAACTTCCAAAGTTAACAAATAGTTTATATACACCTCTCTAAAAATGTGCATATGTTGCAATCTTTCCTTACCCAATATTTTAGTGAATCATTAATTACCATAACTGAAACTTTTACTGACATTGCCTTGTGGTTAAGGTTACTTGAAACCACAAAAGATAAGATTTCATTTTAATAAATAAATTTAATTTTATTATTTACATACACATGTGTATTTAGATACACAAAAATAATAGATTCATTTAATAAAAGGCTCCTCCTGTTCTACACTCAGCTATTCTAACTTAACTTCATCATGAATATCTGTATAAATTAAAATCATCACATTTCATAGTAATATAATTGATATCTTTATCATCATCATAAACAATCATTTCAGGACTCCCAACTGTAGAGACCAACTGTATTTTGAGAGTCTGTGCCCGGTTAATGGCAATAGGCCTGCCCCCTATTACATGGAAACGAAACATACCAGCGAACTGTGGGTGTACATTAGTACGCCTCTGCCTGAACCTTCGGGGAATACAGGTGTGATGGTGTGTATGTATGTATATATGTATTACAAGTATGTATTTATATGTTTAGATTGCATGAGAGTATTTACATGATGGAATGTGGTTATTGGCATGTCATAAATGATAAATGCATTATGTATACATATAATTAAATTTACTTTCTGCCTTCCCCTGTGGAAGTAAGGCGTCAGGGTATGTGTGTAATAAATAACTTATTGTTCTAAATATTCCAGGAAACCCTAGAGGCCAACTTCTTATCTCAAATTGCAACAGTCAGTTTTATGAATCCAGATTGTTTAGAACACAAGCCAACATAGATTTGAACACTTATCCTCTTTAAAAGTTGTTCTGATTGATCAAAAACGTGTTTAGGTCACAACCGGCTATACATTGTACGAATTATGAACAAGTGGGTTACAAAAACAAACCCGTTCATTAATTATTTTTGACTGTAACAACTGGTAGTATCTTCTGTAGCGTCTAGAGCAATATATCATGATATTTCATACCCAAAATCTTTCCAATGAATCTTAAATATAATTAAAATGAGAACAATCCTCCCCTTTGTAAATAGATCGGGAAACCATTGATATCGAATACGTGTAAACAAGGAAGTGTACGACGCATTTTTGTCCTACAACCCGCGTCAGAACCTCAAAATAAATACTTACAAACTTTATGTGTATAAACAAGCTTCAATACTCTCAGCTGGTATCCGATAAGAGCCACATATTATACAAATAAACGTAAAAAATCTGAACAAGAGCTCGAGAAAGGACCGACCAATCGTTCGACAAATTGACAATATCACATTCAGTGTGGCCACGTATAATAAATAAATGGACGACTTCTAGTCACAGACTAAGAAGAGGATCTATCAAAGAGTATAATAAGGAATGTTATGAATCGTATCTTCAACTTCAGGGTTCTATGCTTTGACTATGTTCTATGACATCAAGGGAAGATTTTGTACGTTGCAAAGTATTTGAACTGGCTCATTTTTTATCATATATCTCTACTAGTTGGACTATAGTCTCACCAACTCTGGGAGTTATGATGGGAATATGGGTTAATGATGATGATAGTGACGATAAATTTAATTTTTAAATGAATGTATTATTTCCAAACGGAACTAATTTTGTCAAGAATAAGAAACGTCAACATAGTGTTCGGTGGTGGCATCCGTTCGAAAACCTAGTTTATATTATTTAATTAAAGTCAAATCATTTATGGAAATTTAAAAAGTTTGCCCTGGAGAAGCTAGTTCTAGCTAGCTAGAAGTAATACTTACCTGTCAGCATATTTTTATTGGAGATAGACTCAGTTTATTTGCAATCTTTTAGATATAATCTCAAAATAGTTGTATTGATCATAAAGTCAACTTTGTAAGATAAAGATTTTGAACGATTCCTCTCTCTTTTGCCGCATGCAGTGCTACGTGCACTGTCTTTTTCTTTTAGATTTTTTACATTATATCTGCTTACGTACCTAGTAACGCAACATGGTACTTGACTTAGACTTATTCCGTGCCGATAAAGACGGTAACCCGGACAAAATCCGCGAAAACCAGCGCAAGAGGTTCAAAGATGTTGTCCTCGTTGACACCGTGGTAGAGCAAGACACCCTTTGGAGGAGATTGCGCCACGAAGCTGACAATTACAACAAGTTAAAGAATGTGTGCAGCAAAGAGATTGGTCTCAAGATGAAGAGCAAGGAGCCGGTTGGGCCAGAAGACCAGCCAGTACCACCAGGAATAGCCGAAAAGTTGGTGGATCTGACTGGAGATGACTTGAAGCCTCTTACTGTTAACCAGATCAAAAAGGTAACAGCATGTTTATTATAAATCAATATGAGTTGTTGATCAATATTGTTGTAACACCTGTTTTTTTCTTCTTTATTTTCACTCATAAAATGTATAAATATATAACAGTAGACCAAAAACCACTGAGGTTTGTCTGGAATACCGTGCATTCTGCTTAAAACGAATATCATCAGCAAAACGACATAAGATAAAAATAAAATCACAGTTATTATACCAATAGGAAAGCAAACAACAAAAAACTACTCAACTGCAATGACACATAGCAATACTGGTTTGATACCAAGCATGTAAACTTAAAAAACAATAATGATTTGATGATACCTACCATATTAAAATTTATTTTCTTTCAAAGCATCACTTTTTGTTACACAAAACAATCTAATATAAATAACTATAACATATTTACAACAGTCAACAATTAACATTAACCCATCAAGTACCAATTTAATCAAGTTTTCTCATTAAAAAAATGACAAAAACAGGCTCTATAATTTTTTTGACATATTTCCCTTCACAAAATATATTTCTTTAAAAATATATTAAGGAAATAAGCCTTACATTTCCAGGTTAGAGTATTAATAGATGAGGCCATTACAAAGAATGAGCAGGGTCTCATAACAGCGGAGAAGGCTCGCTCTGCTGCTCTCCGAGAAGTAGGCAACCACTTGCATGAGTCAGTTCCAGTGGATGATGATGAAGATCACAACAAGGTGGAGAGGACACATGGAGACTGCACCTTCAGGACCAAATACTCCCATGTGGATCTTATTTGTATGATTGATGGTAAGTTCATTAGTTTTTATTGACTAACCCAGTGATTAGTAAAATGAGATCCATAGAATAATCAATGGGATTTAGTTGTTAGTTTTTTTTACTGTTATCATCATCATTACAAACTGCAGGAAACCAATTTACTTCCCTGCTGTCCTGTACAATAGTAAAGTCCACCATACTGGCCTAGTGTGAGTTGGTAGATAGTTTTTAGAAAAAATCTAAATATCTTAACAATTAATTACACTTATAATATTAATATTATTATCATCTTCTTGAAGCCCATACAGAAGCTATAGCATTTTTTTTAAATGACACTTGTGTAAACACCTACAATAAGTGACATCACGATTTTGCTGTAATTTGTGTGATAAGAAATTTTATATTCATTTGTGTACACATTAAACCAAAGGCGGCATCATAGTATTCCATCTGGTAATTTACATAGGTACCTATAATGTCATTAAGGCACATTAGATAGTAGAAACTGCCTCATTAGTCTAGTGGTCTTAAACGTGACTGCTACACTTGACTAGAGGTCCTGGTTTCGATTCCCAGGTTGAGGATAGTGTTATTAGGTTTTCCTATGAAATTCTCAGTTGTTGCTTGGAGTTTGGAATTTCTGCCCAGTTAATGGCACTAGGCTCGCCCCTTATTACATGGGACCTAAACATACCGGCGAACTGTGGGTGTACATTAATACAGGGGCCCTAGTCTGCTATTTCAGTTGACTCAGAATGACCATCCAATGGCACTAAATGACATAAGAAATGACAGATTTCGTAGAGAAAACTGTCAAAAATCAACCATTATGAAGTCACTGAATGAGTTTAGGCGGGAAAATGAAAAGTGCATGTTGTCGATTTTATATTATTTTTGAAAACTTGAATTTCTCTAAAGGTTAATGTGTAATTATGGTGGATAATTAACCATTAAGTCTTCGTGAACGTGTGAGAGTGTTGCCTACACTCTCACACGTTCACGAAGACTTGACATAAAATTGAAAATCGTGACTTTTTGGGTTCACTCCTAAACTCCATCGAAGCCTCAATAAAGTTTCTACAGTTTTATTGGGGCAACTGAACTTATACTTGACACTGGCGAGCACAAAAAGTGTGGTGCCATAATACAATCCCATGATGGGAAATATTACTTTATTACTCTAATACTTGACACTGGCTAATACACAAAAAGTGTGACGCCACAATAAAAAAAAAAAGTCACTGAATCACAATTCTGACACAACTAAATAGTAGACTCGGCACCCAGGTGTGATGGTATATTATATTAAGGTTGGAGCATCGTATAAAAACTCTTTGCTACCAGCCTACTTGTAAATATTCTTTTTATGAAAGAGAAGTCGTTCCTTTTTTGAGTGTGTGTGTCAAAAAATGATGTCGGTGTGATCTCTAGAAGAAAAATCTTGTCGTAAAATAAATAATTAATGCGCGTGCACGCTTAGTTAGAGAACTATTAATTCAGTGAGTGTAGTGATCCAGTGTGTTTTCCTGTATGTCGTGACTTTCTCATTCCTCAAAACGTTTTCACAAGGTTCGTAGTTCACCACTTCTAAGAGGTTATTGGGCTCCACAAGGAAGAGAAGAAAGCGTTAGGCAATGGATTACACTACCAAGATCGACATTGGAAAGTTGTTAGGCCAAGAGAATTGGTCGACATGGAAGTATAAAATCTCCATCATGCTTGAGGGTACGGAAGGTGCCACGGAAGCTGTGGAAGGTAAACTACAGAAGCCAGTCCTTGTCGAAGGAGCAGGTGACGCCGAAGTAAGTGCCTATAATCATGCTATGGCTAGGTATAGGAAGACTGAAACTGGTGCTTTGCTCATGCTCACTACTAACATGGCTGAAGATACTTTAAAGAAGGTTATGAGATATAGAACTGCACATGAAGTCTGGCAGGAGTTACATAGACTATTTGATAGACAGACAGAGGATAGAGCATACAATTTGTGTCTTGAATTCTTTGGGCTTAAACATGATAGCGCAGAGGATATTCCTACGCATATCTCAAAGCTGAAGAATCTTTGGACTGACCTTAAGGTTGAAGTTGCTAAAATTGACACAACTGCTAAGCTTCCTGAACTGTTGTTGATATGTAAGGTCTTAGACACGCTAGATGATAGGTACTTCAACTTTAAGTCAAGCTGGCTGATGCTAAAGCAGACTGAAAGGACTATTGATAGTTTAACGAGTCACCTGTGCACGTTCGAACGAGATCTGGGCAGTCAAGAGAGCTCCAAGAAGGAGGCACTAGTGACTACACCCAACAGGCAGGATGTTGTAACTCAGGGTAAGGAGCGACCAAAGCTGATTTGTAACTATTGTTCCAAGGTTGGACACAGGGTTAGAAAGTGCAAGAAATGGATTAAGGATGGGAGGCCACCTAAGGATCCATCTCGAGGCACGTCAGCAGCTCAAACTGAAAAACCAAACCAGGTACAACATATTTCATTGATGGTAAGCGCATGCTCTAGTGAACAGGCTAAGAATGTGGAGAGAGATAGCTGGTTTGTCGATAATGGAGCAACAACACACATTGCTGTGAGAAGTGACTATTTTAGTGAGCTTCATAGATTTGAGTCAGACCACACGGTAACAACGGCAGATGGGACCACTATTCCAGCGTTGGGTAAAGGCACCGTAGAGGTAAGCTCAAATGTCAGCGATAAGGACCAGTGTATGATAACACTCAATGATGTTTGGCTCGTACCATCACTTACGAAAAACTTGTTTTCGCCACTAGCTGCGCAAGATGCGATGCAAGATAGCGTCTTCAAGTCAACAACTAGAGAGTGCAAACTTATAGTTAAAGGGATGACTAAAGTTGTTGGCAAGAGAGAACGATTTGGAGGGCTCTACAAGTTGGCAATGAAGACGGTAATGCCAAAAATTCAAAGACCTTTTGAAGTCAATGCAATTACCGGCACGAATCTGCTACAGCTCTACCATGAACGTTTCGCACATCAAGACAAGAGACATGTCCGCGATATCGTTAAGAGGGAGCTTGGAATAGATTTGAAGCCAGATAATGTGAAATGCGAAGGCTGCATTTATGGTAAATCCCACAGGAAGAAGTTCGGAACAAGGGAAAGAGCTTCACAGCCTGGAGAACTAATTCACACCGATGTATGCGGACCCTTCGACGACAGTATCTCGAAATTTAAGTACTTTGTATTATTTAAAGATGACTTTTCAAGTTACCGCTTTGTCTATTTCATAAAGCATAAGTCTGAAGTAAAGGATAAGCTTTTACAAATGCTTCAAGAAGCTAAGACAGCTGGCCACGTCGTGAAAACACTGCTCAGCGACAATGGTGGTGAATTTGATAATGACATCGTTCGAAAGATTTTACAAGTTCATGGAATTCAGCATCGGTTGACAATGCCCTACACGCCAGAGCAAAATGGCTGTTGCGAGCGAGAAAACCGGACACTTGTAGAAGCTGCGAGATCAATGTTGCACACAAGAGGAGAGATGCCGCAAGTGCTTTGGGCAGAACTTATTAATACTGCTGCGTATGTACTCAATAGGACAGGTCCTACTAGAGTGGCTACTAAAGTACCATTTGAGTTATGGCACGGGAAGAAACCCAGAATAAGTCACCTGAAGATTATTGGAAGTGAATGCTATGCTCACGTGCCAAAGCAGAAACGCAAAAAGATGGGCAAGAAAGCCATCAAAGGGATGCTAATAGGATATGAGAACGACGATGGTTATCGTATCTGGGATGGACACAAGACACAGAGGTCTCGAGATATAACATTTCAGTCTGATATCGAATTTAAGATTTCCACCAGTATCCCTATTCCGTCAGAGGGAGCTATAGAGAGCGACGATAGCGGACGAATTCTCACCGAAGAGACAGATTCCTTCAATGTTAGAGAACTAGAACATGGTCTAGAGGGAGAAACTAGTGAAGACCAAGTTCAAGAGTATACTCCTGTGCTAGAAGAGCACGACCCAGAGGAAACTCCCTTGTCTATCGAGCAAGAACAAGAGAGAGTACCTCTTGCGACTGAAGAAGACGACGTTTTTACTGACGCTCAAGAAAACTTCGCAATCGTTGAACCCTTGCCGCAATATAATCTGAGGGATAGAGCAACGCTTCGGCGTCCAAAACGGTTTGATGACTACGTATGTTTCGTAGGGACCAATAATTTTCCCGAAACATATAAGGAAGCGACTCACAGAGAGGACCATGCCGAATGGCAGAAGGCCATGGCGAGCGAGATGAAGTCCCTTGCTGAGAACAACGTTTGGACACTATGCGATCTACCACTTAATAGAAAGGCGCTACCTACTAAGTGGGTCTATAGAATAAAAAGAAACCCAGATGGATCTATCGACAAATACAAGGCGAGACTAGTTGTCAAAGGGTTCAAACAACGCAAAGGCATCGATTTTGAGCAGACATTTAGCCCGGTTGCCCGCATGTCTACAATTCGAGCTTTGTTTAGTGTTAGTGCCAAAGAGAAGTTGCATTTAACTCAATTTGACGTTGCGACAGCCTTCTTAAACGGCAAGCTAAAAGAAGAGATATATATAGAGCAGCCTGAAGGATTTAGCGATGGCACTTCTAGAGTCTGCAGATTACAGAAGAGCCTGTACGGCCTGAAACAAGCACCTCGGTGCTGGAACTCATGTTTCGCTGAAATCCTTATTGAGAAAGGTTTCCAACAAAATGCAGCTGACTGTTGTCTCTACGTGAAGTCCGTAGGCGACAAGAAAATAATTATAGCTCTGTACGTGGATGACGGGCTTGTAGCCACTACAGATAAAGCTTTGGCGGACCAATTCCTGAAGGAGTTAGGTGCTACGCTCAAAATTACCGTCAAGCCAGCAACATACTACCTAGGATTAGAGATTGCTCGGTCGACAGATGGATCTATTACCATATCACAGCAATCTTACACCAGAAAAATCCTGGAACGTTTCGGAATGTCAGCCTGCAATCCCGTTTCGACACCGATCGAGAAGACTTCTGAAACAGGGAAAGTTGCAGAGAAGGATCCTGGTGGAAAATATCCTTATAGAGAGGCTGTAGGTGCGTTGGCGTACCTTATGACTGGTACACGCCCAGATATAGCTTATGCTGTTGGGGTGGTATCAAGGAAGTTGGAGAATCCAACCTATGCTGATTGGTTAAGAGTCAAGCGAATATTCCGTTATTTGAAAGGGACAACTGGTTACGGCATCAAGTATACCACAAATGCTACAAGAGCAGTTATTGAAGGCTACAGTGATGCTGACCACGCTGGTGACGAAGAAACTGGACGTTCTACTTCAGGAGTAGCTTGCCTGTTTTCTGGAGGAATTGTTTCATGGCTAAGCCAAAGACAAGCATCGGTTGCGATCTCGACAACTGAAGCTGAAATTGTTGCAGCGAGCGAAGGCGCACGTGAACTAGTGTGGCTACAAAGACTATTCGGCCAACTTACAAAGCTGGAAGGTATACCCACACTGAAAGTTGATAATGAAGCCGCCATACGCCTTGCACACAATCCAGAATTTCACAAACGGACAAAGCACATTAGAGTGAGACATTTCTTTGTTCGTGAGACTGTACAAGAGGGTCTTGTGGATGTACAGAAGACCAGCTCCACAGATCAACTAGCTGACCTTTTGACGAAGGCAGTTCCAAGGCCGACGCTCAATAGTTTGAGAACTCGATTGGGGCTGCAGAGTCTTTCCGATGAGGGAAAGTATTAAGGTTGGAGCATCGTATAAAAACTCTTTGCTACCAGCCTACTTGTAAATATTCTTTTTATGAAAGAGAAGTCGTTCCTTTTTTGAGTGTGTGTGTCAAAAAATGATGTCGGTGTGATCTCTAGAAGAAAAATCTTGTCGTAAAATAAATAATTAATGCGCGTGCACGCTTAGTTAGAGAACTATTAATTCAGTGAGTGTAGTGATCCAGTGTGTTTTCCTGTATGTCGTGACTTTCTCATTCCTCAAAACGTTTTCACAAGGTTCGTAGTTCACCACTTCTAAGATATTATGTATATTAGATAGAAAAAAGTTGGTTTCGAGATGAAATAAAATGAAATGAAAACTTTTATTTGCATAAAATGTAGTGGTACAGTCTATCCCAGTTAACTTGTCTTTTTTGGTAAACAAATATGGCGTCCTAGTAACCAGAGATAACTGATAGTGGTTAGATAATGTTGGGAAATCATGAATGAATGACTGAACTAAATACTCTTAGCCAAGACTATTGAAGAAGAATCTCACCTTGACGAGTACTGATTTGTTTTTTAATTTTAAATATGAAGTGAATGTGTGAAGTGAATATGAAGAAATAAAACGACAACTGCAAAACATTAATTTATTAGTAGTTCCTCTGAAATACACGTGTCAGAATCTTTCGTCAGAAAATTCCGACACATGTATTATGAACCTCTGGTTCGGTGCATCTGATGCAGTATCATTGTACCCGATAGAGTAAACCCACCCCCACCAGGTGCCCGACAAGGCAGTCCACAAGGACTTTCAATTAGCTTGCCCACCTCGACGAGCAGCACTAGGATAGGAATGCCTACGGAGAATCTGCCGGGCGTCCCGGCTTCGCAGAGGATCTGCTTCCCCGTTTTCCATCGGAGTGGAATTGGCCCCTCGTGCGCTAAGGAACTCCTCCAATCGAGGCCCGAGCCCCGCCAAGGCCGGGCGACCCACTCTTTGCCATCCAAGCCGTCGGGTCCTGGAGCAGTATTTCTGGCCTTGAGACTTCAACCACCACTCACTCTACTCCGTTCACCTCGGGAACAACGTCGTCACTGTGGTCCGCAAAAAGTCGACAAAATTCCCAGCTACAACTATTATTGTTCTTAATTCTAATTCTTGTTAATTCCATCTTTAATATTTCATATTCTGATGTCAGCACAGGGTTCATGATTAAAAACGTAGTATGCTAAATAGCAAAAAAATGCTATGGATAATATTGTACACAATATTATTTTTGTGAAGATAAAGACTCTTTGGATTTTTTGCTCATTCACATAAATCAAAATCATTCATTATTTTGTCACATCCCCTAAAATTCGTAGATAATCTAGAGTTTTGAAATGTCAAATCGTCAGATTATTTTATTCTATGAAAATGTAATTACATAAAATTTCGTTTTTATTAAAAATAATAGACTTTTATAATGATTTCGAAGCAGTTTTTGGTGTAATTTAAAGTGTATGTGTATAATGTAAGTGTTAATAAAATCGTTTCCTACATCAAGTGCGTGATTAAAGAAAAACTTGTGATTTTCGCATCGGGAAGGGTTTGTTTACCAAAAAAGACAAGTCCAAAAAAACGGACTGTACATTGTATCACAGTGCAAATATTATACAAATAGTAAATATTGATACAATTGCTGCAGCTGCTGCTTTAGTCCTAGTAAAAGTGACTATTACTAGGCCCTTTTTATTGACCACTCTGAGCAAGTGCCCAGGGCCCTGCAGGCCTGCAATATAAGATTTTCCACTCTTTTTTTCATCTTCTGTGATAACATAGTCATAGGGGTCCCCCATTATCCTAGTGACCAGGACTTCCAATAGTTGCACAGCATCTTATAATTGAGTAGTAGAAACTCTTTTTTATAATCATTTTAATTCTGTCAGGTATGGACGGCGACCGGGGTACCGCGGTAGCTGGTGGACGAGGGTACTACCTGAAAGGCCCAGCTGTATTCCTGGAGCAAGCCCTTATACAGCTGTCCCTCAGGATACTCCTTAATAAGGGCTATACTCCACTTTACACGCCATTCTTCATGAGGAAGGAGGTAAGAAACAATATTACATCCCATAAATAAATGCTAGAAGTGCTGGGTTTGATTGACATTGAGTAAAATGTTATTGGGTTCTCTATGAAATTCTCGCAATAGAAATTGGCTCGCTCCCTATTTATTATCGGACCCAAAAAATTTCGAAAAAATTTCAATTCTAGCGAACTGTGTATTTTTTAACGATAGGGGGGCAAACGAGCAGACAGACCACCTGATGGTAAGCAATTACCGCCGCCCATGGACACCTGCAACACCAGGGGTCGCAAAGTGCAAAGTGTGTTTCCCAGCTTTAAAAGGGTGTGTACATACATTATTTTAGTACACCTCTGCCTAACCCTTCAGGGAATATGGGTGTGTGATGGTATCTATAGTTATTTTATTTTCTAGGTAATGCAAGAAGTAGCACAATTAGCTCAATTCGACGAAGAATTATACAAGGTAGTAGGAAAAGGATCTGAGAATAAAGGCGACGCCGCCGTCGAGGAGAAGTACCTCATCGCCACCTCGGAACAGCCTATAGCGGCGTACCACAGGGACGAATGGCTTCCCGAAGCTTCATTACCAATTAAGTAAGTAAATATATATAACATAATCGACCCATTACATGTCCCACTGCTGGGCACGGGTCTCCTCTCACAATGAGAGGGATTAGCCTATGTCCACCACGCTAGCCTATTGCAGGTTGGCAGACTTCACACGCCGTCGAGAAAATCTCTCAGACGTGGAGGTTTCCTCACGATATTTTCCTTCACCGTTTCTCTTCTCAGTCGGTCCCTCACTGCTGAGGATCGTGACTCTGTTTCAGTCTGCAGATTATGTGCCTCCATTTGTTACGATCAGCCGCTTGATGGAGTGCGGCGCTGACGGGTATCTCCAGCTGTTCGGATATCTGATCCGTCCAACGCTTTGGGCTGCGGCCTCGAGATCTTTTGCCCTACACCCTTCCCGTCACCTTCACCGTTTAAGCGCGTGATATTAACTACACGCATACTACGCACATAACTTCGAAAAGTCAGAGGTCCTGGATTTGAATTGGCAGTCCAATGGTCATATCACTAGGCTATCACGGCTCTTTTTAGTATATTTATTATGCAAACACAATATTTTTATAGTTGGTAAAATAATTTTGCTGTAGGTATATAGTAAAGATAAATCTTTGCGTGATCCACAGGTATTTGTTTCCATATTGCGCGTAACTTTAAACACAGCAATTTTGAACAAAAATAATGATTGATTTTTTAAACTTTACTTCAGGTATGCGGGCCTGTCTACATGTTTCCGTCAAGAAGTAGGATCTCACGGACGTGATACTCGGGGTATATTCAGGGTACACCAATTTGAAAAGGTAAATTAAAACAATAAATTCGTATTTTTTCTTATCATAAATTATTTTTTCTATTTATAAATAGGTATATCCTTTAGTCCATTCTTATACCAGCAGTATACTTATTTTTTTATTTATGTGCGATGTTCATTCTTTTTCTATCTTACTATGAATTCAAAATCATTACTCAAATGTCTATTTTAGACTATAGTAAATATAGTAGCAATGGACTGTGAACCTTGATACATATGACATTAGGTTTATAATTAAACGAAAGTTTATGAATGAATAATCTTAGTACTTATGTATCTCAGGTAGAACAATTCGTCTTGACCTCCCCTCATGATGACGCCTCTTGGAAGATGATGGACGAGATGATATCGAACGCCGAAGAGTTCTACAAAGTCTTGGGCATTCCCTACCGCGTAGTGAACATTGTGTCTGGTGCCCTCAACCACGCCGCAGCCAAGAAACTGGACTTGGAGGCGTGGTTCCCTGGCTCCGGAGCCTTCCGCGAGCTGGTGTCCTGCAGTAACTGCCTGGAGTACCAGGCTAGGAGGCTGCTTGTCAGGTAACTGTGGAATGAGAAAGTAATTAAAATAACGTACACAGGCTAGTCATAGGCGACCTCTGCCAACGTTGCCGCTGACATTAGCCTTATTAATTATAGCTTCTGCCCGCGACTTCGTTCGCGTAGCGTGATGATATATAGCCTATAGCCTTCCTCAATAAATGGGCTATCTAACACTGAAAGAATTTTTCAAATCAGACCAGTAGTTCCTGAGATTAGCGCATCCAAGCAAGCAAACAAACGAACAAACTCCACAGCTTTACACATTAAATATTATTATACTAGCTTCTGCCCGCGACGTCGTCCGCGTTGCGTGATGATATAATAGCTTATAGCCTTCCTCAGTAAATGGGCTATCTAACACTGAAAGAATTTTTCAAATCGGACCAGTAGTTCCTGAGATTAGCGCGTTCAAGCAAACAAACAAACTCTTCAGCTTTATATATTAGTATAGATTATGTTTATATTTACACATTAGTATAGATTTAATATATGTTCCTTCAGATACGGCCAGACAAAGAAAATGAATGCGGCGACGGAGTTCGTTCACATGTTAAACGCGACCATGTGCGCTACTACGCGCGTCATCTGCGCACTGCTCGAGATCAACCAAACTGAAGAGGGCATCAAGGTAATACATTATGCAGCCCCTTTACGACCAAGCATGCTTGACAAGCACGTGAATGTTTCTTTCTTGTCAAGCAGTTTTGACCCTTAACGATGCTTGACGAGTAAATTACGTGCGATAATGCTTGACGAGTCTATGTAATGTAATGAAGAAAGGTTTTGTAATGCTTGTCAAAAATGCTTGACATTCTGTCAAACAACCTATTTATTTTTTTGCAGTATAATAATTATAAAATAGTAAAAGAATTATATCACCTGTTTTAACTACAGGAAACAAATTACTGACTCAGAAGGGCCGTAATTTTCAATCACTAAATTAAATCCATACTTAGATTACAAATGCGAAAGGAGGTAACTCAATTGTATGGTATCATCTATTCGCGCCCAAAACGCTGTAAAGATTTCGATAAAATTTAGCAAGGAGATAGATTCCATCCTCTAGATACATATGCTACATTGTCTCAAAGACCTCGGGGATGTGAGTGAAACCGCTGGTATCAACTAGTATTGAATAAACGCATGCGCAGTTAGCTAAAATTCCTTCAGAGTTATTATTGTATGTGTACATTATAGTCAAAAACGTATATTTTTCAACATACATACATAATAATTCTTATATGTGATTTCTTTTAACCCACAGGTACCTGAAGCCCTCAAACAATGGATGCCTGAGCAGTACCAAGACCTGATACCATTCGTGAAGCCAGCCCCCATCGACTTGGAAGCCGCCGCTGCCGCCAAGAAGGGCAAGAACAAAGACGGAAAGAAATAACGTTGCCAGCTGAAATAATGTTCATTCCCGCACATTAAGCATTTTATTTATTGTTACGCTAAACTTTTATTTATAAATTAAATGAATGGCCTGACTTTTTTTTTTTTTAATTTCGTAACGTACTTTAAAATTACGATGGTAATGTATGTGACCTAAACATACCGGCGAACGGTGACTTAGTACGCTTCTGCCTAACCCTTCGGGGAATACAGGCGTGATGGTATGTTAAGTTAATGTCCGATTGAAATAAAACGACTTCATGCATTGTCAGTAATCACAAGTATATCAGAAATCAGATTTATAATTAGTAAAGATAGTATCATACCTACCTTGCTTTTATGTTTATTGGGAGATCTGTCCAAGATTTTAAGTGTCAATTAAAAACCACCCTTAATACCATTGTTTTAGAGTTGAAAATACAATGTAGGTAAGTCGTGTCACGTGCTGGCAGAGTGGCATTTGGTTTTTGTGTAGTTTATCAACCTAGATGAGCTGGTATACATGTATTATAGGTATAATAAGTTGAAGCAGAAAGAAAACGACCACTGATAACAATATTAGTGTGACAAATGGAATTATCTTATCAAATTAGGTTACGTATGACTAATGAAACATCATCTTCTATTTTCGCATTTATTGTGACAAATATCAGTCAGCGCCGATTATATGCAATGCAAACTTATACTAATTACATTCGTCAAGATAAAAAATGATTAACAATAATCTCTCAGAATGTGGGTCCATTTCTGTGTTGGGAAATGGCTTCTAAGATCGGGATTTTACTCAAAATATTTTATACCATATGTAAATTTTTTGGTAAAATTAGTTTTCGTTCTTGTACAAAAATACAAAATTGAATTTCCCACAAAATAGCCCTAACTAGACATTTTACATCTGTACGCACGATCTGTGTATGATGTACACATCCGTTCGTTTTCAATTTTTCCAACACTAATAATACTTATAATCTGAATTTGTGATACAACTTATTCACTTTCCCAAAACACAAACGGATCTCTATAACGGACTGGACTTTCGCATGACAACATAATACAACTAGGTGATTTAAAATTCCGTACCAAATAATTATTTAGTGTAAAAAAACATTCGTCATGCAAAAACCCCTTCGTTAACAAAGCAACACATATAAATATGATACATAATCTGTACAAATAAGGAACAAAGAACATCTCATACCATAAGCAAAATCGATTAAATAAATTGCATTTATACTTCTACAACTGTGACATTGGTTTCTAACTCGCTCACAATGTGTTGGGAGCAAGATTTAGGGCCACTTGTACCAACTCCTTAAACATATTTAAATTGTATTTAAACACAAATTAATTACGAAAAATTGTGTTTAAATGCAATTTAAACATACTTACGAAGTTGGTGCAAGTGGGCCTTAATTCTCAAATAAAATAAAGAAAATATTTAAGTAGTGTACATATTAACTCGTAAGACAAATATCAATGAATAGGTTATATCCATGAAGAATATAGTTTTTTACATATAAGATCTTATTTACACAGTCTTGTGGTGCAAAAACGTAAATACATAAAGAGTAACTCGATATTACAAGAGCGTAAAAATAGGCTAAGGCTGATACCATTGAAAGAAATTGTGTGCAAGCCAATACTAGACTGGGTTGGTATATTAGTTGTTGATATTAGATTTGAGAGAATCTTATAGATCTTATCTTAAGCTACGACTAACATTACATCGATTCTACAGCGACAAATATCTTGTAAGCTAATTATATATAAATTATCTCACTGCTCGGCAGATTCCACATATTATTATACTGCAAGAACTATTCGCATAAGTACTTAATTAATACGATATAGGAGCTAGCCCGCAATTTCCCACGATATTCAAAATTATCAATAGTAGCAGGAGTTAGGTAATATATTTCCTACAATGTATTAATATGTGCAACTTGATCGATAATAGGTTCAATAATATGTCTACAACATCGAAATCTGGCTAACCATGACGCTGATAAGGCGACACAGGGGTGACATTCTAAATAACGTATCCTACACAGTAACGATTAAAGCTAATAATATGCGTAATTAGCGTGCCGTTATCTTTGAATATAATTTATTAAAATAAAAGGCACTACACTTTACCAAACGAAGCATACGGCACGCGGAATTTGAAAGCGAATCCAATCCGAAAAGTTAACATTTCTCACAACATAATGACTATTTAATAAAATCATAGCTCATTTAAATATAACTTGTAGGTTGGATTTATTTATGTATCTACTAAGTTATTCCACAATTAAATCTGGTTAGAAAATGGAAAGTGTAGTACCTACTTATACATTACATGCGGTAAATATTAATTACACTATTCATCCCTTGCCTTAACATGGCACAATGTTTAACAACCAGATCACAACACCCAATATAGTACTTCAGAATTTCGGATGTATAATTTATTGTCTAGCACTTTTATACAAAGTGACAACCCTGCCTGTTGTACTGCAATAAGCACCACCAGCTATATGCGCCACTTGATCATGGCATAAGCTGCGGCTTTTAGGTCATAATACACGGCTACAGATCAAACTATACAACTGCAATTTACAAGAATGCAAGCATATACAAGAAATGTAAAGGCATTATAATAGCTTGCTTGATGTATAGCCGTTCCTGCCACTGGATCTTCTGGCGAATCGCATTGGTGAGCATTGCCAACGAGATCGAAATACAGTTTAAAAAAATCGAAACTTGCAAGTATGTTATTTATAGTGAACATTCAAATCAATAAGTCTAAACAACTTGTCAACCCCGCCATTCTTTTCTTTTAATCTATATTATTTTCTACATAGTATATTATTAATTTTATGCTATATATTTTAAGTTAAATTGCTACAAGTGCATTATCATTATCTTGAGACTTATGACAACACATTAAAACTGATATTGCTATATTATCTTCTCCCATCATCTATCTCACATCTGACATTAAAATATTGACTCAGGACCATTGTGGAGAATAGATAGCGCTATACGAGATGAATGCCGCCAATCCTCTTACAATTAAACAACAATGGCGATACAGATGGGCTCAATGACACAGGCCACCTTTCAGGCTCTATGACCATACCACAAGTGTCCATGACATCATACCTAATATCTTCATAAACATTGATTATTCTGACTGAGATAATACAGAGAAAAACAGAAGCAAAGGAAGCACCAAGTCTCAAGTTAATAAACATAAATTTACAAGCTTCATAATGGTATCTATAATATAATATTTAGACTATATTTTTATAATAATATCCCTCGTCTCTTTACATAATATTACTATAATTTTTTACATAACATTCATAATATTAATTACGCAATTCAAACAAAAGAGTAATACATGAGGATAAATAGTGATAAGTTCTACCTAATATAATATAATTTAAACAGAGAAGCAAATGTCTATGGCTGACAATAGAGCTACCTTGGACTGAGCTGTCGGCAAAAAACTTTGCAGATGAACATTGACAAGCATGAACCTAGCATAAACTTGAAAAAACATAGCAAATCAGCATGAAAAGCCAGACTATGCAAGTAGATACTAAGTCAAGATACCAAGAATAAATAAAGCAGATACCTATAGATTCTATAATTATTATACATTAGAGATAGAGTACTATAAATTTCTATCTTTACATCCTATTTTCTGAAAGGACAGATGATAACCCAGATTTAGAGTATACATCCCGTTAGTAAACACAGTCACAGTTATTGTATGGTGACATTAAATTTTATTGCTTCTCTGAATCCAGATAAGTTAATATAGTAAATGCACATAACATTGATACATAATGCACTACAATAACATGCCCCTAACCTTATGCACTTTGATTTAAAGAGAAACAACTATTCAATAGAACTTGATGATAATATGAGTCAATTTACTTGTCTACCCATCAAGCCATTGACTTACAGGATACCTTGATATCACCTATTTCTACACATTATAAGCTCAACACTCAAACACTACTCAATTTTAAGATCTTGTTAAGTCTCATGCCATCACAGTAAGTGATAGAGACAGCACCAGACTTCAGATTGTCTTTATTGAGGGGCATTTGAGTATTTTGCCATAAAAACATTTTTTTAATAAAATGGATAACAAAGAGGTTTTTTGATATATTATAATTACATGAACATTACATTTTTTATATTTTTTTAGAGAATAAAGGATATACACACACAGCAGGTGCCAATACCATTTGTAATATGATTGATAGGTTTTTCCACAAAACAGTATTTACCATCACATTACACCTGCTGCATCCTAAGCCTAAATTTATAAAGATACACACACACATACACACAGGGAACAGTTTATCAAGCCAGGGTCATAGTTCTGAAGGTAATAACCACAACAGTGATGCAACACTTGTGTATGAATCATCAATTACATACAAATCACAGAGTATTTCATTTCTGGCAAGTACTTAAGGGTACATTGCCAGAAACGACGCCACTATTAGCACGCCAGCTGAGCCTTCTGCCGACACTTGTGCATCAGGGCACGCAGGGTGAACTGCCGCCGAGCCAGGGTGCGCACTTGCTTCAAGAATGTATCCAAGTCAATAACTTCCTTACGTAGAGCTTCTCCCATATAGTAAATAGCATCTTCTAAAGTAGCTTCTTCAGCAAAAGCATTTAAAAGCTGCGAGTACAGAGGAGCCGTAGTTACCACAGCCTCATCCACATCAATGCCCTCCTGCTCCTGTAAGCGCTCAATTGCAGTGTGTAATTCCTTTTCCTTCTCCTGCAGGATAGTAACATTCTTGTCTAACTCTGCCCTCTCTCTCTGTAGTCTTGAAAGAATGTCCTCAAGACGAGACTTCCCTTCACGAAGCTCTTGCTGGGTGCGGCGAAGGGTTTCCAACTCAGCTTGAGACTGTAGAGACTGCTCCTTCAGTCTCCTCCGTAGCTTATCTTCCACAGCTGATAAAAGAGATGCTTTAATATGTTCCTCTGTAATGGTTCCACCAGCCACATCTGTGGCTGGACCATAGCCTGCAGCTGGCGGGTAAGGAGTAGCAGTTGCAGCTGGTGGGTATGGCAAACCATTAGTGCTTACGGCCCCAGGATATGGAGCCCCATAGCTTGGGTAGGGCAGATTTGATGTTGTTGGATAAGGAGCTGGTGTAGGATAACCTGGTTGTGGAGCACCTTGAGGGAAAGGGTACCCCGTAGGCTGCGGCATAAAAGAATTTACTGGATAAGGCGCCCTGGTCTCGTTGCGCGGCTTAGAATAAACCGGTGGTAGTTCTCCAAAAGCAGTGACCATACATTGAATGAGCTTCTGCAATGTCGAGCCGTTCTGCGTCCACTCGTGTAGATACGGTAGGTAAACTTTGCCGTTGCTATCCACATATTTTGAAACTTTGATAGACATGTCTGACGTGGGTTTGACGAAGCACAGTGGCGCATTTTGTGGATGAGTGTCCATTAGCCAAATACACACCGGGATGTTATAAAATGCTCCTTTATAGTTCACGGGAATGGTGCCCTCGAGGTTGAGCAGGTCCTTTCTAGCGCCGTTGTTGAACACAAAGGCTTCTAAACGATAAGTCAAACTTCTGTACACTTGAATCAAATTCACGACCTCCCGAGCCGTATAGTCGCGATGTTTGTATTTCGAAAGATACTGCTTAAGCAAGACATCGTCGTTAGCCATGATTTCGGTTAGCAAAATAAGTTATTATTATCGAAATAGCGTTAAATTGAAGAAAATCACAGTAAGAAAATTCTAAAATCAGCAAATTACAGAATCACATCATTCATCATAGACTAGCTAGATCATTAGACCCAAAGAGTATAATAATATAGTTGTACATTAGACCTTAGACCACAGACTATAGGAATAATCAAAGAAATAGAGCACAGACTACTTAGAGATACTAGTATTAGTACTTATTCTTATCTATGTACTAGTATAAATAGAGTTAGACCACCCATGGACTTTCTTTTTTAGTGATGGATGATCATCATCAGCCCATACCTGGCCACCTCGGTCGGGGGCATAGCCCCGACACCGACACGCGCGCCCCCTGGCGGGGGCGCAACGATTTCTCACAACGTCAGCCCATACCTGCCGCTGCCTCCACCACAGCTGGACGCAAGTCTCCCCCCCAATGTGCGCCATTTCCATCCCTGTCCTCGGCTTTATTCAACGCAAGCCCGCAAGGCAAAGAGTATTATAATGTCCGCAAGGCAAGGTTTCTTAAATTATTACTCCATCTTGTCAGATCGTGAAGTGTAACTTTTCAATCATTAATTCACGTTAGATAAGTACCTAATGAAAGTAAGTATTGCTTGGTATTGATATTACTAAATGCTCTAATCTCAATTCATAACAATATTAGCAATTGAGAAATAAATTCAAAACCAATAATATTGTTGCGTCTATTACTGCCATGAACCCAGAACGAGTTATAGAGTCACTAATTGCAAAAAACGAATTGAAATAGTAATAGAAAAACACCCACTCCATATAGAACAACCTTAGAGAACAATTCTGGGCCATTCATATAATAATTAGAATTTAATTACGTTGGGGAATCGAACCTGTGATCCTAGGAGCAGGAACCGATCGCTCAGTCACTACACTGAAGCTGCTGATTGCAATATATTCTCTAATCCAGATCTTATTCCAGGGAATAAGAATTAAAGTTTTAAGAAAAAATCTTATGATTTCAATAGTTTTTTACTATTTTTATATGGTAAAATCTTTGACTATCTATCCCTGGACAAGTGACGCGCTTAATTCTATGAACAAAAAAGTCTGTCACTTTTGGTGCGGGGGGAGGAAACACTACATAGACATTGCTGCACACATACTCAAAATCATTTTGTATCGCCACGAACTCACACATATTAAATTCTTCACCACTAACACAATTTACGCACACATAGAGGTCAAATACGTCAACATACAAGAATTGACGACAATACGAACGTATAATACAATAAAAATAATTAGGAAGCTACTATGTCGATTTTTTTGTATCGATAGATTATTTTAGGAAGAATGGAGAAAAACGTAACAACATTACAAATTATTTTTATATCTAATTATTTATTTGCAAAATTAAAATCATCCATACACACCTTTTTAATATCTTGCGTCATAATTATTTTCAATGCAATGCTCTCATTGCATGCTAATGAAATACAAAACAAAGGAACTGTTTAGGTATAGATAAATAGGTGTAACATACTATGTAATTGGAAAATAAACGCACGGGTGAGAGAAATCGCAAACTTTTCGAAATACATATTCTATAGCCTATGTTAATCTTGAATAATGTAGCATTCAAATGGTGAAAGAATTTTCGAAATCGGCCTAGTAGTTTTTGAGTTTATTTGTTACATACATTGATACATACAAATCTTTCCTCTTTATAATATTAGTATAGATAGAGCGGATATTGGGGACGTTATGTTACAAATACTTTGATACCAATTAGTTTGATTCTTTCATTTTGATTTTTTCTTTTCTTTGCCAGGCTGATATATTAGGAATAACACTAGACAGAGCATTTTGTTTCCCACGATATATAAGTAGGAGTAAATACGATTTTGTTCATTATGTCGCGCGTTAATATGAACAGCAGAGCTACGCTAGAGGTCCTGGGTTCGATTCCCCGGTCGAGCAATGTGTTATTGGAGTTTTTCTATAAAATTAAGGGTTGATGCCCGATTAATGGCAATAGGCTCGCCCCCTAAGTACGCATCCGTCTAACCCTTCAGGGAATAAAGACGTGATGGTATGTCGTGTTCCGTACTCTCGTTATTTCTTTGAGCCGGATATCGAAAAAAGAAAATAATGTGTTTGAATTAACACCCCGAGAGGCAGGGCATAGTGGAATTGAATAACTCACTTACAATTGGAGCTGCCCAACTGGGGAAACACCTACATTTTGCAGAAAATAGTAGCCAAATAACATAGCACTGTACTACTAGTATTCTATTATCTGTGACTGTACTATGTTGTGTTCCTAACGGTGAGCAAGATCGCTAGAGCTCCGCGAGGAAGCGTTATATTGGCAGTGGGGGTACCGTTGTTGTGGGTTGTCTACCGGGTGTGAAAAGATTTTTACAGGTTCGGCAACGGGCGAGTGATACCCCAGGTGTTGCAAGCGTTCATATAATAGGGTACATTAACACTATATATACACTTACCATCAGGTGGGACATGTGCTGGTTTTCCACCTAAGCGGTAAAAAAAACCCCAGACCTTGTAACCATACCGTATCTTAGAAATCATTTTCAATGATTTTTGAAATACGATTTAAATATGTTAATTTATAAATTCTTTTGTCAACAAATTTATCCGCAACGGCTTAAGCTATTATTTATCAATCACAACTATATCATTTTAAATGTAGGTCTTTTGTAGATCTGAAAAAGTAACAAATAAAATATCTAATACTGGATATCAAAAATAATCAATAATCTTAGTTACGTCATTTCCAAAAATGTTATTTTATTAAAATATAGTGATATCATAAATTCATGATATTCATCTTTAGTGATCTTTAGCAATTATTATAATTTGGTCTTACATTGAACACGAAAATAATATCGATATCGATTCGAAATCGTAAACAAACACTATCACATCATTAATTAAAATGACAAAACAAAAGAGGGACATAGTCTCGCTACACTTTTTAAAATTCGAGTTTTATGCATTATGTCATAATATATATAAGGCCTATAATTGCCAAAAAATGGTAATTCTGCATTAAGACCTATAATTGGAAATCAGAAATGGTGACATCCTATTGGATGATATATAATTGAAATCAAAAAATGACATTTTGATGGATATTTCAAATTTAAATCTTACGTGTATTAGCAGAAGGCTGATATTGTTAGTAAAAAAAATTTGCTAGTCTCGTGGGGAGTGCTGATAGTCTCGTGGGGAGTGCGGGTAGTCTCGTGGGGAGTGCATGCTTGAACTAAACGATTATTTTATACTCGATTATTGAATCGGTAACGTCCTCGATCTTTATTAATAAATTGTATTATGTGATTTAAATAGAAATAAATGACCTTTAATACTTACATACGGAAAATAACTCCATCTTTATCTAAATAAGATATTAGATATTTTTTTGCATACATTAACTGCACGTATATCGGTATTTACACGGAGCATTTATGATGACCTTACTGAGCGGAAACGATTCTGTTAATGAAAAATCGATTTCGGAAACAGTTTTGATAAACGCGTTAGATTTTTTAATCCACTACCTTGACAGAGGGGAATGATCATGAGAGGCGGGTCCTTATAGATAGATAGTCAAAGGGTAAAATGCTACGTTACCATTCTGTAGCCCATAGAGCAGTGTTATTAAAAACTGTGGTACAAATCTCTATGGTGGACCAAGTCAATGACTGCTACTCAGCGTTGCCAGATGGTTACATTTCTTACATTTTTCGTAACTTTTGACCCCCTCGCGTAACATGTAAGTAATTTTTATAATTAAGACATTTTTCGTAACTTTTGGGAACAACGAGATAAGTACTACTAGATTTTTATTTTATTGCAAACAGTACACGAACGCATCCAAATTGAGCTCACATTTTTAACAAACGATTACGACTTTGACTATCTATCTATAAGGACCCGCCTCTCATGATCCTTCCCCTCTGTCAAGGTAGTGGATTAAAAAATCTAACGCGTTTATCAAAACTGTTTCCGAAATCGATTTTTCATTAACAGAATCGTTTCCGCTCAGTAAGGTCATCATAAATGCTCCGTGTAAATACCGATATACGTGCAGTTAATGTATGCAAAAAAATATCTAATATCTTATTTAGATAAAGATGGAGTTATTTTCCGTATGTAAGTATTAAAGTTCATTTATTTCTATTTAAATCACATAATACAATTTATTAATAAAGATCGAGGACGTTACCGATTCAATAATCGAGTATAAAATAATCGTTTAGTTCAAGCATGCACTCCCCACGAGACTACCCGCACTCCCCACGAGACTATCCGCACTCCCCACGAGACTAGCAAATTTTTTTTACTAACAATATCAGCCTTCTGCTAATACACGTAAGATTTAAATTTGAAACATCCATCAAACTGTCATTTTTTGATTTCAATTATATATCATCCAATAGGATGTCACCATTTCTGCTTTCCAATTATAGGTCTTAATGCAGAATTACCGTATTTTGGCAATTATAGGCCTTATATATATTATGACATAATGCATAAAACTCGAATTTTAAAAAGTGTAGCGAGACTATGTCCCTCTTTTGTTTTGTCATTTTAATTAATGATGTGATAGTGTTTGTTTATGATTTCGAATCGATATCGATATTATTTTCGTGTTCAATGTAAGACCAAATTATAATAATTGCTAAAGATCACTAAAGATGAATATCATGAATTTATTATATCACTATATTTTAATAAAATAACATTTTTGGAAATGATGTAACTAAGATTATTTATTATTTTTGATATCCAGTATTAGATAATTTATTTGTTACTTTTTCAGATCTATAAAAGACCTTCATTTAAAATGATATAGGTGTGATTGATAAATAATAGCTTAAGCCGTTGCCGATAAATTTGTTGACAAAAGAATTTATAAATTAACATATTTAAATCGTATTTCAAAAATCATTGAAAATGATTTCTAAGATACGGTATGGTTAGAAGGTCTGGGGTTTCTTTTACCGCTTAGGTGGAAAACCAGCACATGTCCCGCCTGATAGTAAGTGTATATATAGTGTTTATGTACCCTATTATATGAACGCTTGCAACACCTGGGGTATAACTCGCCCGTTGCCGAACCTGTAAAAATCTTTTCACACCCGGTAGACAACCCACAACACCGGTACCCCCACTGCCAACATAACGCTTCCTCGCGGAGCTCTGGCGATCTTGCAGCACAAGGAAGGAACACAACATAGTACAGTCACAGATAATAGAATACTAGTAGTACAGTGCTATGTTATTTGGCTACTATTTTCTGCAAAGTGTAGGTGTTTCCCCAGTTGGGCAGCTCCAATTGTAAGTGAATTATTCAATTCCACTATGCCCTGCCTCTCGGGGTGTTTGTTCAAACACATTATTTTCTTTTTTCGATATCCGGCTCAAAGAAATAACGAGAGTACGGAACACGACACACCATCACGTCTTTATTCCCCGAAGGGTTAGACAGATGCGTACTTAGGGGGCGAGCGTATTGCCATTAATCGGGCATCAACCCTTAATTTTATAGAAAAACTCCAATAACACATTGCTCGACCGGGGAATCGAACCCAGGACCTCTAGCGTAGCGCTTCTGTTCATATTAACGCGCGACATAATTAACAAAATCGTATTTACTCCTACTTATATCTCGTGGGAAACAAAATGCTCTGTCTAGTGTTATTCCTAATATATCAGCCTGGCAAACAAAAGAAAAAATCAAAATGAAAGAATCAAACTAATTGGTATCAAAGAATTTGTAACATACCATCCCCAATATCCGCTCTATCTATACTAATATTATAAAGAGGAAAGATTTGTATGTATCAATGTATGTAACAAATAAACTCAAAAACTACTAGGCCGATTTCGAAAATTATTTCACCATTTGAATGCTACATTATTCAAGATTAACATAGGCTATAGAATATGTATTTCGAAAAGTTTGCGATTTCTCTCACCCGTGCGTTTATTTTCCAATTACATATTATGTTACACCTATTTATCTATACCTAAACAGTTCCTTTGTTTTGTATTTCATTAGCATGCAATGAGAGCATTGCATGGAAAATAATTATGACGCAAGATATTAAAAAGGTGTGTATGAATGATTTTAATTTTGCAAATAAATAATTACATATAAAAATAATTTGTAATGTTGTTACGTTTTTCTCTATTCTTCCTAAAATAATCTATCGATATAAAATATCGACATAGTAGCTTCCTAATAGGCATGATGACGGTTAGCAAGAATTACTAAAATAATATGTTCATATACTGAAATATAATTAATACGTTTAGAAAAAAATATTTATTTTTATTTATAAGACGGGATTATTAATTTATTTGATAAAATAAAACTCCAAAATACACAAGTCCGCCATGTTCAGTTGAACACCAATCAGATTCAATTACGTCACATCTTTGTTGAACTGTCACCGTCACGTAAATTTCGTACGAATTTCGACGATCTCCGCGCTTAAAAATTGTTTATTATGTATTTCCTAATTGTATATTACTTAGTTTTTGGTTCTACGACTTGTTAAGAACTTATTAAGTAATGGAACAAGGGTTTACCAAGGCAAACAGCTCTAATTTTCCCAGAGTTAATTTGTTAATGCATGCTGGGGCAGTTCCTGGCATCAAACCAAGACTTCTGTTCAGCAGAATTTAGAAATGTTAAAACTACAATGTAAGTATTATTTATTATTAAATAAAAACTATATTAAAATTACTGTAACTATACGTTACAATTGTTAAAAAAATAAAATCACTTTTAAAAAGCACAGCTTCATATGTTTAGTTTTAATAATGTTTTTATTTTATAAAATATGCTTACCTATCGATTTCTTTGTTTTAGATCCTCCAGGCCATCTTATGGGGACGACGCGATTAGCTACGTTCAGTTAAAACGCGATGGAAATCTGTGTATAGTTTGATCAAAACTCTGCGCAGAACACAAGGTCCACGCGAAGTTATATGCAGTGACGTTAATAGTTGACGAAGTAAAGGAAGAAGTTGTATCGGTAGAATGCCATGACAGTGTTGCCTCACAAGGGGGCTGCAAAAATGCCATTGCATTTCTCATGTGGGTCCATCGTAGGAGTGAAGAACCGTCCGATACATCCATTGAATGCTACTGGATGAAATCAAAGCTATCTCGGGTTTGGACTACATTGAAATATATTACAACAAAATATTTTATCCAATAGTAAACCTAGTTTGCAATTAAATACTGGATTATTTGAAAAGTTTATTAAGGAAGGAAAGAAAAGGAAGCTGCAAAACTGTGTGGCTTAATCTCGCCGTGCAAGATTAAGCCACTTATATCTTATTGTTTTGTTGTGTGGCACGTAAACAAATAATTTATCAGGGTATTTTTTGACGTATTATCACACTGGGGAACAGCACACCACTTATACACTTGCGAAGTCATGTCTAAATAAAAATTAACAAAAATATCATCTGATAAGTTGTTTAATCTCCTATTGTGTACGATGCCAAAACATTGAAGTGACGTCTTAAGCAGACGCCATGACACCAGCGACCGTTTTCACGCTAATTGAAAAACATTGAATTAAAATCGCATTTTTGTATCAAAAACCATGTTTTATTGCAGAAATAATTTATTTTTCGGAAATAGTATATACATAAGAATATTTTAGAACAGTTTTTGAAAATCAGTCATCATGCCTATTATTTTTATTGTATTATACGTTCGTATTGTCGTCAATTCTTGTATGTTGACGTATTTGACCTCTATGTGTGCGTAAATTGTGTTAGTGGTGAAGAATTTAATATGTGTGAGTTCGTGGCGATACAAAATGATTTTGAGTATGTGTGCAGCAATGTCTATGTAGTGTTTCCTCCCCCCGCACCAAAAGTGACAGACTTTTTTGTTCATAGAATTAAGCGCGTCACTTGTCCAGGGATAGATAGTCAAAGGATTACGACGATTAAAAATCAGGAGCTAAAAAAAAAAAAGCTCATTCGACATCATAGATCCCAAAATGTAACTTTTGCACCAAAAATGTTACTTTTCAGGAAACGAAACGTAACTTTCGACTCAGGGGCCCTGGCAACACTGCTGCTACTGTCAGATCCTGACATTTTCTTTTTCTGGTGAGCTGTGAACGTTGCGAAACGTTTGATTTCAGTTCACCTTTTTAATCCAAGTTAATCAGCTTGGAATAGTTTGAAATACTATATCTTGTATTTTAAAAGTACAGCAAAATGCCGCCTAAGTTCGATCCTAATGAAATTAAAATCGGTAAGAATTCTCATCAGTGCAAATCATAGCCGGTTCTTCAGTGTCAGTGTTCTTCAAATAAGTGTGTGTATTTTTGCAGTAAACTTGCGATGCGTCGGTGGAGAAGTTGGTGCCACATCATCGTTGGCCCCTAAAATTGGTCCTCTTGGTCTGGTGAGAATAAATTTAACTTCTTTCGTAAAGATACAATTATAATTTTCTAACCTAGATATTTCGCATGGCAGTCCCAAAACCATATCTTAGCAAATGTTAACTATCAAATTGATAGTGTAGAAGAGACCACTAGATGTATTTATTTGGGGGCACATTTCCTAATCTAAGAAATTAATGAAATTATTAGCTTCACTTTGCCATTTCATTTATCATATACCTAAAATCTAGTTGTCTCACTGTAATGTGATCATCCTGGGGGGTGCCTCCCTACCAGGCGCGTCCTTCCGGGTGGCGGATGGAAGGAACCCGTGACTCAGGATAATTTCCCTGTTGCGGCTACTCCGAATGTCCAATAAGGAGTCGCGGACCAGGCAATGTGACTGTCATGCTTTCTAGGTACCTACTCAGGATACACATGGGAAATCAAGGTAGTAGTTATCATTTTACTTTGACACTACAGAAAACTCTAATAGCCATTTTTTAGTTTATCCATATCTTACTTTTAATTCTGGTCTGGAGCAGTCAGACCTGCCTACCCTGGAAAGGATTTTTAGGGGTATGTTTATACATTCACCAATTCTGTGTCAAATTCAACAAAGTTTTACTAACATTTATCTTCACTCACAGTCCCCCAAGAAGGTTGGTGACGACATTGCTAAGGCCACCAGTGACTGGAAAGGGCTCAAGATTACAGTGCAGCTGATTGTACAAAACAGACAGGCCCAAATCTCAGTTGTGCCATCTGCAGCTGCCCTCGTCATCAGAGCACTTAAGGAGCCTCCACGTGACCGCAAGAAGCAGAAGAACAGTATGTACCATTATAAAATTGTTTCATAGATTCAAACTGAATCTTTATCTCTGGCAATGCATATGTTCTAAAAATAGACCCTTTATTATGCAAGTTATGTTATTTGAATTTACAATTATTCATAAACTAAAATTATTTGTACAATCAATCAGATTGATATTGACCAAATACAGATTTTTATTTCACAACACAATCTCCGCAAGGATTGGTAATGTCTTTTCAGTTTTTATCTTGGCAAAGCTAAGTTTTAATAATGATTTATCTCAATTTCAGTCAAGCACAGCGGCAACATCACCTTGGAAGATGTAATCTCCATTGCCAAGACCATGAGACCCAGATCTATGGCCCGTTATCTCTCTGGCACAGTTAAGGAGATCCTGGGCACTGCACAGTCTGTTGGCTGCACTGTTGAGGGCAGGCCCCCACATGACCTGATCAATGACATTAACACTGGTGCCCTCACCATTGACGAATAAACTTAATACCTAAGTTAAATTAATTGTTGTTTTATTACTTTTTAGCCTCAAATCAATTCCTGAATAGACCTTTTCACAGGGATTTATTCCCATTCTAAGTTTGAAGGATTAGGCATAAAGGATTTAGTTAGATCCCATGTAAATAAGGGTGTGCCTTTATTGGGACACAACACATAGCTCTCAACAGCTTAGTTTGGATAACTATAAACTGTTGAGAACTATAGAACCACGTTAGGGCTTTGGGAGTAAGAGGAGTAGGTTTTCTAGTATTGTCTGTAATTTGTTTTGACAATCAGGTTTTTGTGAAATTGTGACTAGTTCAGGTAATGGGCTCATTCTTGATAGGCTGTGGGTCTCTGGGACTAATAATCTTTCCAATAGTAAGTATGGTTACAGATAGAATAGACAGTAAAAATCTTTGTATCGATGCGAACCTAAACACGATATATCTGTTGCAGCAGAATTGTGTAATTCGTTATTTTACTTAAACTAGCCGCTTTACAAAATAGCTGTTATATATTAGCAGCTGAATGACGCCGAATTCGGCGCTAGGGGCGTTGTGTGGCATAACAATGCCCCATGCTCTTACTCGTCAAGTTAACTGAAATTTCTTCTAAACAATTATGCACAATAGCTACATTCCGGTTCTGGGCCTGGCGTCGTTTGGTCACAGTTCTAACCTTACCAATATGAACATATTTCATCCCCAATTTACCCCGTCAAAACTAAATTTGGTTGCAAAAATCCGTCAAAATATAACTAAGGTTTTTACACATAACGCTTATCGTAACTGCAAATAAGTCATTCTACAAAACAACTAATCGTGGGTAGCGGTTTTGATAAACGTATCGCAATGGCAATCCAACTCGACGCAATTGAGCTATTTCGTAAAGCAGCTAGCAGTTATGTAAAATTCCGAATACATTCGACATTTTCTATCTTTTCGTAGGTACAATATTTTTTTTAATGAGTGTTCCGGTTCCGGTGCCGTAGTTGTATAGTAATACGCCCAGAACATTTGTGATAGACACTAAGCATGCAGTGTAAAAGAAAGGAAAGTGACTTTATGTGAAATTTTTTTGTGATATATATATATAGCCGATGATATATAGCCTATAACCTTCCTCAATAAATGGGCTATCTAACACTGAAAGAATTTTTCAAATCGTTCCAGTAGTTCCTGAGATTAGCGCATTCAAGCAAACAAACCAACAAACAAACTCTTCAGCTTTATATATTAAGTATAGATAACTAAAAGCAATATTCAGCAATATGGCATCATCATCAACCTAGACCTATACAAAACCCACCCCCACTGCTAGGGTATTGGGAAATATCCACAATAAGATAACGCTTTAGTAAATCATAAGGCAAAACCTCAGAGCAAAACACGATAACAGCGCTACCTTAGCCTTACGGACGGACCCGGCTTTAGCAATTTTGTTATTTCCTGGCGCTACTACTTCATGATATGAATGTGTACTATTGTTATTTTTAATTATAAATTGAATGAAAAATAAAATTACCTGTAATTATACAGAGAATAATTTATTTAATATGTAGCAAAAACACTAAAAAGCTAACTAAATAGCAAGATGCAAGAGGATGCAAGGGTATAGCAGAAGAAACATGAAAGTAGATTATATGCTAAACACATAATTATGAATGAAAGAATGAAAAATACAATATTTACTCAAAACTTAGATTAAAATTATCCGATTTTTTTAAAACCAGTCAGTTTTTACAACTACTTTAATTTTTATTAGTTTTATTTCAATAAAATAAAAAATGTTTGTAAAAATAGAGTTTTGTTTTATTGAAATGTTTTTTGAATGCGCAGTCATGCGTATCAGCGTATGCATCTCTTAGTAGTCTGTGGTGCAGTCCAGCCTTTTTTGAGTAAGTCTGGCAACATCATTCCCTCCAAGCAGAAATGTCAAAATGGCGTCAACGCAGGACGCTTGGTATATTTCTTTACTTGGTTTAGCAGAACATTTCCGTACATCGAATCCTCCTGACATAAAAAGTTGCATCCAGTGTCTACAAGCCGTATTTAATTTCAAACCACCACAAAGGGTCGAGGCCAGGACACATTTACAACTTGGAAATATTCTTTTGACACACACCAAAAACATCGACTTGGCGAGAACGCACTTAGAGCAGAGTGTAAGTTTTTTTTGTTGTTATTCATATATTTGGAAAGTGTAGTGTGTTTTGCAGAAGAAGTGGTTCATATAATTTAGTATGATACTTGTAATGAATGTATATTAGTTGGTAAAAGTGATACCACTTTCTCAAAGTATGTAAACAAAGTTGAAGTGGGTCATATGGTGATAATATAGTGTTGTGGTTTCAGTGGTGTATGTCTCAGACTATCAATGGGTTCGACGACGTTAAGTTCGAGGCAGCGAGCGTCCTCGCCGATCTGTTCGAAGCCCAGGGCCAGCCATCACATTCTAAACCCATTCTACGGAAGGCCATTGAGTTGTCACAGCACAGTGTTTACTGGCACTGCAGACTAATATTCCAACTTGCAGTAAGTATACCATCTTTGTTATTCTATAAAACATAATTTATGTAACCTTCTGCCTTATCTATGTGGAATGTTATGAATGTTTACTGAATTAACAACATCAAATAAATATTGTAAGATAAACAATTATTTTTATGTTTGTCAATTTGCAATAATTCAGATTCATGTATTGGTTTATGCTATGTATTACAATAAATATCATGATATTGATGTCAATGGGAAAACATGATATATTCTTTACAATTTTATAAGCATGTCATTAAGTAATTTTTAAAATGCTTTTTTTCATTGATTCCTTACTCATCATCGAAAAAGATTTTCTTTTCTATGTCGTTAATACATTTGAAGAATAGCATAGATGACTGGTATTGAGTTTATTATAGCTTAGTAAAACATTTATTATGAAATAAAAATAACACACCTGATACAAAGCTGTGTTTGGTGGAGATTGATTGAAGAGTATTTTTAGATTTGCATGCATGGCCCACCTGACACACCCCTAAGATTTAACATCATCTTTCAGTATAGTTGTCCCTGTCAAGCATAAAATTTAAATTATTTTTCAATCAATTCAGTTTTTGTAGATTGGCTCTGTTTATAGGTAGTAAATTTTAGAATCTATAAAAAAATATCAGTCAACTGGCCTGTTGGCCCCTCCAATAGGCCAGATGATATTATTTTATAGCTAGAGGGTAAGCTGTAACTATGCTGACATCTTGACCTGCTTGTTATGGCAGTCTATAGATACATATTGATTTCCTTCCATGTTTCATAGAGCATGTAATGTGGTTGGTTCCCATTGTCAAAATTTCTTAGTGGTTCTTAGAAGCCTGAAATGATAGACAATCTTTTTATCAGAAGGCAGATTGCTTCATGTTACACTGAACTGATCACATCTGCTGTTCTAGCCCAATATGGTTGCGCAAAATTAGGGTTGATATTAACTTACAAAAAAATGCTTTTGAAACCATGCAAGTAAAAAAATATCAACTCAATGCAAAATCTATTGTTCTTATGCCTATATGTACTTTGCTGAATTAATAAATACACAAGCTTAATAGTCTCTTTGCTTGTATGTAAATATTATCACTAATCATTTAGTATTAATAACAAATTAGCAAGTATATAAAATTACTAATTTAGATACATTTTGTAACAACTAAATTTGGAAACAAAAATACCTTTTACCTGTATAACTTTGAAAATAAAAGTTGTGTGACAAAGTTTTTATAGCATTTACAATGCAATAGCTGGTAGAAGCCCCATGTCTGCACAACCTTAAATGGCTTGCTGTTCATAAAATATAATCACACTTCATGAACTCTCAACTTGTTGAAAAAATACTGTGAACCCTATATACATATTAGGGGTGGACAACATTTATCACAAAAAAATAGATAGTAGCCGATTCTCAGACCTACTGAATATGCATATAAAACTTCATAAAAATTGGTCAAGCCGTTTCGGAGGACTATGGTAACTAACACTATATTCTCTATCTGGCAATCCAACCCAGAATTTCGTGCTAAACAACTTGGACGTTTATAAATTATCATAATGTGCACTAGGTGAATGGTTGAAACAGAGAAGTTATCTTAAAAAAAACCATAATACTCTAAAATAAAATTAAGTTTCAGAATATCACAAATTATTTTTTTTATTATATGCAAGGAAACGTTAATCCATCAGTAAGCCTGTTTGTAAAGCAATTTTGTTTTGTGAATTTCCGAACCTTACAGAACATGAGTTGTTAGGTTTCAGTGTACCGGTCCTTTGCGGAAAATAGCCCGCTATACCATACTATAACATAGGTTTCAGTGTAGTTTTCTAAATTATGGCAGGGTACATATCTTGTGGAACTGATACCCGCTGGGGCAAACGTTCACTAGGATAACCTCCAACGAGATGAACCAATGAGCTGGTAGCGCACTGGGAGTCGTCGAATGCAGGCGGCATGTAAGGGAAATCAATGGGCAGGCCTTTGTTTAACTGTGGTCCTCTTCTAGCTGATTGATGATAAAATGTGGCCTTTCTTCAACCAGACACCCAGTAGAAAATTATTCAATGTTTTCAGTCTAACCAGAGAGACATTTAGTTGAGCATATATTAATTATTTCCCTATTTTCAGCAAATCCATGCAACTGAAAAAGAATATGAAGTGGCGAGCAGCTTGCTCGGCGTCGGCGTGGATTACGCACAGATATCCAATGTTGCCTACACACGCGTCCTTTTCTTACTCAGTAGGGTAATGGTAAGTGTACCTAGTTGAAACATTAAACATGTACATTATTTGGTTCATTTTAATAGGTTCGCGTTTGCCTGTCTTCTCATTTCGGCAAACCAAACGCATAACATAATATATTGAACAAAATGTTTCGATTGTGATTTATCTCAAACCTGGAGAGACGGGACGCCACGATTAGGATTCTGCCTGGGTTTGAAAAAAATCGTAGATCCTGGACTGGCGTTTGAAACTAACTCGCGCAGCCTCATATTCAATATTAGTTTCTAATTCTATAAGTACATAAAGCACCAAGCCATTCTGACTGTATACTTAATATGTATGAGATGAGAGTGTTCTCATCTATAATTTAAAGTACCTACATGTTTAAAAAGAAACCGACCGAAACGAGAGCTTTTTTCCAGGATCCATTTAAAACATAAACAAACGAGTGATTAATTAGATACGAAAGAATAACATGTGTGTGTGTGTGTGTGAGAATTCGGTTAACGATAACATAGTTTCCGACTAACAATGGTAGTCCACGTTAGTTGGAAACTATGATAGAGACAAGCTTGCTCTGTTTGATTCTATGAAACGAACGGTATAAAAGCGCATTTACAAATTTATTTTATGAAGTATTGCATGTTGTATTCAATGCGATCGTGTGGAGTTGCCGCGGTATACATAAAAGAGAACGTTATCCATCTACCCACTCATTGTTTGCATTAACATGATAGGAAAATCAGGCATCTCTCTCATCTCTCTGTCAGACACCTCAGACAGAGGCCTTCCACCGTTTCAAAGAATCCTGTAGCTGGACAACACGGTCTTGGTAATTGTTACGAATTCCATGGCCATGATTTTAGGGCAGAGGAAACCAAGTCCGGGTTGCTACGACTCCGACATACCTTGCCACCTCTCCAAGTGGCAAACGATCAATGTTTTTTTTTATTCTTGATAGGCTTACGCTTGATAGCCAGTTCACCTGATGTTAAGCGACACTGTGACCTAAGATGGAGCGCGCTTGCCTAGTATAAACCGATTCACTCGTGATTTAAAGACACCCAGATTATATCTATCAGGGAAGACCCACTCGGGAAGCGCATTCCACATTTCCGCGGTACGCATGATACTCATGTCGATTTTCCGCACGCCATAAAATAAAAATAGCATCTCTGACCTGAAATGCATAATTTCATATTTATTGAGTCTTTTTGTCAATTTGGCGGGCCGAGTTAGAAAGTAGAAAATCCTGAAAAGCTATGATTTCTTTTTAGCTGTATTTATTTTTTTCAGCTGTTGTTAATAGACAAGAGAATCACAGAGGTGTTGCCCCTACTGAATCAAGCGGGTCACCTAGTTGACTCTTGGATTGGCAGTCCGCATCAGAAAGAGTACCTCAAAGTGTTCTTCTTAGTTCTACAGGTAATCTTAAATTATGTTATTTCTAAGTTATACTAAAACAATGAACAAAACACTTAACAGTGCCTTTGTATGTAGAATAAGTACTCTGATTAGTTCTTTCATAAACAAGTAACTTATTTTATATAGCAACTATGTCTCTACATTTTTGCCTTGCCTGCAAAACACTGAATTCGCATTCTAAGGCCCACTTGCACCAACTTCTTAAAGGTGTTTAAATTGTATTTAAACACGAAATTTCTATGAAAAATTGTGTTTAAATACAATTTAAACATATTTAAGAAGTTGGTGCAAGTGGCCCTAAGAATTTGTTACAAGTCAGTGTTCATAGTGGCCACTAATTGTATCTTTTTTAAGTCTACTGCCTAATGGGGGCTAAATCACAGACATACGGCTATAAGCTGACTTTGCATTATACAATGTGTTAAGACTCGTGAAGGCAATTGTTAGGTATCCGATCTGGTCCTACTTATACAATTGTATTCACTTTACAAGTTAAAAAAACACCAAACGAGGAAACTGAAATGCCATTTACACCGTCTCTGGATACGAAACATACGAAGGCATAATTATGGTGGTTATAGCACATTTTGAAATGTTGTAGATTTTGGGTAATTTGGGCACGACAATTGTGAATTTGAAAATTAAATGTTTCTTAATGTATTTTGTGATAAGATTGGGATACCTATATGCCCCTTTCGGAGCGGACGGGGTTTTTTTTGGGTTCCATACCCAAAGGGTTAAACGGGACCCTAATACTAAGACTCCGCTGTCCGTCCGTCCGTACGTCTGTCTGTCACCAGGCTGTATCTCATAAACCGTGATAGTTAGACAGTTGAAATTTTCACAGATGATGTATTTCTGTTACCGCTATAATAACAAATACTAAAAAACCGGCCAAGTGCGAGTCGGACTCGATAATGGTACGGAACATTTCGCGCGCGAGTCCGACTCGCACTGGGCCGGTTTTTTTTATATAGTAATTTTTTTTAATATAAGTATAAGTATAAAGATCTTTTCATATACTTAAAGATCAGCTTATACTGGAACAGCATGGCACTTTGTAAAGAAGATTTTCGCAGTCAAAAGTGTTTTTAAGTAAGGACGTTAGTCAAAAGTACTTTTAACTGCAAAAAACAGTCAAAAGTGGTTTTGACTGGTTATAAGTTTTGACTGTAACATAATTATAATAGCTCCACTACAGACATTGATATTTTTTGTTTTATTTGTAGGTATGTCATTACCTCATGGCGGGGCAGGTGAAGAGTGTGAAGCCTTGTCTGAAGCAGCTGCAGCAGAGTATACAGACTATCATGGGACCGCAGTGGCCTGATGATGACAGTAAATATCACTTTTATTATACTACCTACTACCTGTTACCCGCGACTTCGTCCGCGTGGTATTTAACAAAAAGTTATTGTTAAATAATAAATAATAAAAAAGTAGCCTAAGTTACTCCTTGTTACATCAGCTATCTGCCAGTGAAAGTCCCGTCAAAATCGGTCCTGCCATTTTAGAGATTAGCCGAAACAGACATTGAATAAAATGTTGTTTTGGTATATGTACCGTGTATATAGGCAAATGCACTTAGTAAAAAGCGGTTATTTTAATATTACAAACAGACACTACAATTTTATTTATTTGTTTGTAAGGAAATTACTCGTTTAGGTATTTCTGTTGTCTTGCCTTCCTCCACAAGATTTGGTAAGGTTGAATAAATTTAAATCCTCTGATCTATGAGTTGTCACTTCTCTCGCATGGAATCATCGTAATTATCATACTGGAATGTTGATAGCTATGCTCACTGCCCGGAATCCGTTGGATCTATCATTTTAAAATGTAGAGGCATCTTTATTGTGTAAGAAGGTTATACAAAATATAAGTTTTCGCAAATCGAAACGGCAGTAGCCCAATAGCTAGGGTTGTCGGACTTGCGATCATTTGGTTGCAGGTTCGAAACTCACCAATTACACTACCAATATGAACCCACTCGTAACACAAGCATTTAGCTTAGCATGAGGGGATAACAAGATTACTTGTAATGTGCGACCCACATTGTTCTATTAGTAATCTGTTAAGAGTTTTATTTTATTGATATTTTTCAACTATAGCATATTGAAACTAATTTAATATAATACCTATAATAAAAAAAGTAATGTAGATTTCGTTTTTCGTTGCAAGTTCTAAAAGAACCTCTGACTTTTCGTAATCATGTGCGCATTAATAATTAACTATTACTCTCTTACAACTGTGAAGGAAAACATCGTGAGGAAACCTGCCTGAGAGATTTTCTCGACGGCGTGTGAAGTTTGCTAACCCGTATTAAGCCAGTGTGGTGGACTTTAAGCCTAATCCCTCTCGTTCTGAGAGGAGACCCGTGCCCAACAGTGGGATAGTATCTTGTTCTGCCTGCCCATGTCCCAATCTATTTGGGGTCGGCGCAGCATGTCCTTTTCTTCCATTCATCCCTGTCAGCCGTCATCTCACCATTCACTCCCTTTCCCATCATATCGGCCTTAACACAATCCATCCATCTTTTCTTTGGTCTCCCTCTACCTCTGTCCCTGCACATTCATATTCATCACTCGTTTAGTCACATGCGTTTCATCCCTCCTCATCACATGCCCATAGTACCTATATGGGTTGATTATGTTATGAAAATTAAAATTTGGTCACTAATATTTATTTTTTATTTTATTTTATTCTTTCAGGAAAACTTACAGCTAACAATTCTAATGTAAAAAAAAAAAATATTTAACAATATAAACGTTGTTGTGGTAGCGGTGTGCGGCAGCGTGCAGGGCGAGTCGTTCGTGTGGATGTCGCGGCAGCAGCTGTACGTGCTGGTGTACCTGGTCACCGTGATGCACTCCGCGCAGGCCGGCTACATGGAGAAGGCGCACAAGTACACGGAGAAGGCGCTCGCGCAGATCGATAAACTTACTTGTAAGTACTCATTGCTACTAACTTAAAAAAGTGTATATTAGGCTATACACTTTAGCATTATTTGTAGTACGTTCAGTAATATTTTTGGCTAGAGGTCCTGAGTTTGATTTCCAGGCTAAGCAAAGTGTTATCAGTAGCAGCTTGGAGTTTGGGATTTGTATCAGTTTTATGACAATAGGTCACCCCCCATTACATAGGACCCACACATATCTGTCATATTGTGGTGTACATTGAAACACCTCTGCCTAACCCGCTGGGGAATACAGGCGTCATGTCTGTAGTAAAATTTTTATAACTTGGGAGTTGTATACGACGCATAATCAATGATATTTAACTTATTTAGCCAAGTCGAGCGACAAGGACGACAAAAGCGAGAGGGGCGAGAAGGCGGACCGGGAGGAGAGAGAGCAGAGCGTCAGTCGGAAGGGCGCCATCTTGGCGTGGCGCCTGCGCATGGCGCTGGTGGAGCACGCGGCGCTGTGCCGGCTGGTGGCGGGCGGCAAGGCGCAGGCGCTGCACGAGATAGCGCGCGCCGCACACCTGCTCACACAGGCGCCCTCGCGTGAGTCACTAGTCACTAGCCCACAGCCCACAGCTCGCTGGTGGAGCACGCGGCGCTGTGCCGGCTGGTGGCGGGCGGCAAGGCGCAGGCGCTGCACGAGATAGCGCGCGCCGCACACCTGCTCACACAGGCGCCCTCGCGTGAGTCACTAGTCACTAGCCCACAGCCCACAGCTCGCTGGTGGAGCACGCGGCGCTGTGCCGGCTGGTGGCGGGCGGCAAGGCGCAGGCGCTGCACGAGATAGCGCGCGCCGCACACCTGCTCACACAGGCGCCCTCGCGTGAGTCACTAGTCACTAGCCCACAGCCCACAGCTCGCTGGTGGAGCACGCGGCGCTGTGCCGGCTGGTGGCGGGCGGCAAGGCGCAGGCGCTGCACGAGATAGCGCGCGCCGCACACCTGCTCACACAGGCGCCCTCGCGTGAGTCACTAGTCACTAGCCCACAGCCCACAGCTCGCTGGTGGAGCACGCGGCGCTGTGCCGGCTGGTGGCGGGCGGCAAGGCGCAGGCGCTGCACGAGATAGCGCGCGCCGCACACCTGCTCACACAGGCGCCCTCGCGTGAGTCACTAGTCACTAGCCCACAGCCCACAGCTCGCTGGTGGAGCACGCGGCGCTGTGCCGGCTGGTGGCGGGCGGCAAGGCGCAGGCGCTGCACGAGATAGCGCGCGCCGCACACCTGCTCACACAGGCGCCCTCGCGTGAGTCACTAGTCACTAGCCCACAGCCCACAGCTCGCTGGTGGAGCACGCGGCGCTGTGCCGGCTGGTGGCGGGCGGCAAGGCGCAGGCGCTGCACGAGATAGCGCGCGCCGCACACCTGCTCACACAGGCGCCCTCGCGTGAGTCACTAGTCACTAGCCCACAGCCCACAGCTCGCTGGTGGAGCACGCGGCGCTGTGCCGGCTGGTGGCGGGCGGCAAGGCGCAGGCGCTGCACGAGATAGCGCGCGCCGCACACCTGCTCACACAGGCGCCCTCGCGTGAGTCACTAGTCACTAGCCCACAGCCCACAGCTCGCTGGTGGAGCACGCGGCGCTGTGCCGGCTGGTGGCGGGCGGCAAGGCGCAGGCGCTGCACGAGATAGCGCGCGCCGCACACCTGCTCACACAGGCGCCCTCGCGTGAGTCACTAGTCACTAGCCCACAGCCCACAGCTCGCTGGTGGAGCACGCGGCGCTGTGCCGGCTGGTGGCGGGCGGCAAGGCGCAGGCGCTGCACGAGATAGCGCGCGCCGCACACCTGCTCACACAGGCGCCCTCGCGTGAGTCACTAGTCACTAGCCCACAGCCCACAGCTCGCTGGTGGAGCACGCGGCGCTGTGCCGGCTGGTGGCGGGCGGCAAGGCGCAGGCGCTGCACGAGATAGCGCGCGCCGCACACCTGCTCACACAGGCGCCCTCGCGTGAGTCACTAGTCACTAGCCCACAGCCCACAGCTCGCTGGTGGAGCACGCGGCGCTGTGCCGGCTGGTGGCGGGCGGCAAGGCGCAGGCGCTGCACGAGATAGCGCGCGCCGCACACCTGCTCACACAGGCGCCCTCGCGTGAGTCACTAGTCACTAGCCCACAGCCCACAGCTCGCTGGTGGAGCACGCGGCGCTGTGCCGGCTGGTGGCGGGCGGCAAGGCGCAGGCGCTGCACGAGATAGCGCGCGCCGCACACCTGCTCACACAGGCGCCCTCGCGTGAGTCACTAGTCACTAGCCCACAGCCCACAGCTCGCTGGTGGAGCACGCGGCGCTGTGCCGGCTGGTGGCGGGCGGCAAGGCGCAGGCGCTGCACGAGATAGCGCGCGCCGCACACCTGCTCACACAGGCGCCCTCGCGTGAGTCACTAGTCACTAGCCCACAGCCCACAGCTCGCTGGTGGAGCACGCGGCGCTGTGCCGGCTGGTGGCGGGCGGCAAGGCGCAGGCGCTGCACGAGATAGCGCGCGCCGCACACCTGCTCACACAGGCGCCCTCGCGTGAGTCACTAGTCACTAGCCCACAGCCCACAGCTCGCTGGTGGAGCACGCGGCGCTGTGCCGGCTGGTGGCGGGCGGCAAGGCGCAGGCGCTGCACGAGATAGCGCACAGCCTTGACCTACACAATCACTGATGGAGTTTAGGCGGGAAAATGTAAAGGGCACTGTCAATTTTATATTATTTTTCAAAACTTGAATTTTCCGAAGTGTGATGTGTAATTATGGTGAATAATTAACTATTAAGTGTTTGTGAACGTGTGAGAGTGTAGGCAAATGATATATAATTGAAAATCGTGACTTTTTGGGTTCACTCCTAAACTCCATCGAAGCCTCAATAAGAAGCGTTTCTACCGTTTGATTGGGGCAACTGATCAACATTTATTATACTTGACACTGGCAAATACACAAAAAGTGAGGTACCATATTAATAAAAAAAAAACACTGATGCATGCGTGCCGTCGGCTGGGTCTGGTCCACTCAAAGCCGCTATGGATCTTTCTTCAAAAGACCATTTCAGACATTGCATTACTCACATTTTTACTACTACTAGATATTATTGTGTCTGGACTTTAAAAGAGACCATGATTCACTGAGTTTGATTCGGTGTTTCACACCATCACCATCTAATATTTAAAAAATCAAAACAGTATTGAATTGTAAAAGTTTCTTAAGACCTATTTACAGAAATAAATATTGTTTCATTTTACACTGCACGTTCTGAGGCCTGTGCATACTTCAGACGGGCTGCTTTCTCGCCGCGACTAGGAAATGAATTGTGATTGTGTTTGTATTACGATTTATTTAGTCGACCCCTAATGAAGATTCAGCCGCCGAACGCAGCTCAGAGTGGACGTGTGTCGAACTTACTAATAATTCCGTACCCTAAATTCTGTGATTGGCTGCGAGTTGTGATTTTTAAATCCTTGTCACTCCTTAAGTGTTTTTACCTGAGGACGCCTCCCAGTGGGCGGTCCTAGAACGGGATAGATACTGTTGTGCTTGTGACCCATCAAAAGTTGACACCTCAAGTGACTGTGATTGGTTGGATTTGAACCAGCGACGCTTGCCTTGGCGGTCGGCGAGTGACCCACCGCGCCGCCGTGTCATTCCGAGCGCGCGCCAAATTAGTTATACTGACCCCGTGCGGCTACGTCATCGACTGTGCTACGACGTGCACCAGTGCTACGAGCTACGCGCCTACGCCCCTGCTACGAGTCTTTGATCCGCTACGCCGTCAGAGCTAGTGATACAACCCAATATCAACTGTTTGACTTGTTCAACTGTATTGGCCATAATGTCGAAAATCCAGCGCACCCCGCCCAACTCTCCTCTAGTAAGTCTGAATACCCAAACACAATCGGAACCAGATATCAACTCCGCTGTTGCTATGAGTGGATTTGTAAACACTACACGTAACAAACGCCTACGTAATGATAACTCTCCGCAAGGCGGCCCCTCCTACCAAATCAGCCAAGATGATTTACAGGAACCCTCCTTCTCTAAAACACTAGCGGAGCAAACTGTTTTAATGTCTAAACTCATGTCTGATGTTGCTGAAATAAAGTGCCAAAATGCGGCCATTCAAGCCACGAACGCCGCTATTAAGAAGTCAAACGAAGAGATTATTCAATCGATAAGTTTTCTCAACACGAAGTTTGAAGATATGAAGAAAGAGATAGAAGAACTAAAAAAAACACGGGATGCACAGCAAAGACATATTGAACATCTGGATAAAAAGATTATCGATCTACAGCTGAAATCACGCTCATCTGGAATTGAAATCCGTAATGTGCCTTACACAGACTCGGAAGATTGTGCCAGTCTTTCAAAAACTGTGATTAAGATAAGTGAGGTCCTGGGAACAACCATCAGTAACACCAATATACGAGACGTGTACCGCCTTCCTGGTAAACCCACAAATACCAACTCCCCTCGCCCTATTGTTGCTGAATTTGCTGCTGTAAGCACTAAGCAAACGATTGTTGCGGCAGTGCGCTCATTTAATAATGGGAAGGCTAAAGACCAGAAGCTCAACACCTCGCACATTGGAATGCCTGGTAAAATGCAACCTATTTTTATCGCCGAGCAGCTGCCTTTAAGTACAAGGAAACTTTATCACCTTGCCCGGGAATTTGCATCGAAGCACGCTTACAAGTTCTGCTGGGTTTCCAATGGCAATATTTTCCTGAGGAAGCTGGAAGGGGAGAAGCATATTCTGGTCAGTTCTGATCAGTCTCTTCAAAATCTCGAAGTTAAATGACTATATAACCCTTTTTACTTACGACTACATAATATATACTACTCCCTATGCGTTATATATTCACATTTTCGTACATTCAACACTTCAACCCCCTACCCAATTCTTACTTACACAATCACACACACTAAATCCTTATTAGATATTATTGTAAAGTATAAGCAACACATACATACTAACACTATCATACAACCATACACACTACACATAGTTCCCCTTAGAACTTCCCTAAACGTGCGATGCATCAAGAAACAGAATTTAAAACTAATCATAATTTGCATATGTAAGCCACTTTTGCTTTCTCCACTAATTTCTAATGGCTACAATTAATAATATAAATAGTGAGCTTGACTCTCTAACCACAGGTAACTCATTTACTTGTAGTATTGATGACTGCCTCGAGTATATAAAACCATATGATACTGACATAAAATTAATACATTTAAACATTCGTAGTATAAATAAAAATTTCAACGAACTACAGGTGCTGTTACACTTGACTAAAATTACTTATGATGTTGTAATCCTGACCGAATGTTGGCTGAGTAAAATCAATAACTTACCAATCTTGCAGGGTTATCAATCTTATTTAACTAACACTAACTCCAATCAGAACGACGGGATCGTAATATACGTTAAATTAGGTCTCCAGATATCAGTGTGGGAACCTCACTGTACGGGTGGCAACTTTCTCGTATGCGAAATAGATAATAAAAAAATAGCTATTGTAGCAGTCTACCGTTCCCCGTCTTACAATTCTAAAGAAAGCTTTGACAATTTCTTAGATAGTTTAGATGAGATTCATACAAAACTCTCCACCTGGCAAAATACTGTCCTGATTGGTGATTTAAATATCGATATAAAATCAAATTGTAGAAGCGATCGCAGCTTAGAATATTTAACCCTAAACCTATCCCATGGGCTGATTCCAACTCACCTGTTTCCCACGCGTCTTGCCAATTGCCTTGACCACTCGCTTGTGAAAAGTAACTTACCTGTCACCACCCTGGTTCTGGAGTCACACATAACTGATCACAGACCACTAGTCCTGGCAATTGAAAACACTAATCACAGACCCAAAACTTACCAATTTTCCACTCGAGTAAATTGCGACGCATTAAAGATAGAGCTAGAAACCACAGACTTCTCGCTCCTTTATAACATCCTCGAGCCTAATCTGTTAATGAACACATTTATATCCATATTACGCACAACTATCGCTAAACATTCTGTAGAAACTAAAACACCTAGAAAACTAAAAATTATAAAGCCTTGGATGACACCAGGGCTTTTAAAATGTATTAAAAACCGAGATAAACTACACGTTAAATCAAGAAATGCACCTGACAATCTAATCCTTAAATTAACCTACACTCGCTATCGAAATTTTTGTAATGGTTTACTTCGAAAACTTAGAATAGCATACGAGAAAAATGAGCTTGAGAAAGCAAAAAATAACCCAAGAGCCCTCTGGAAAACCATTAAAGAAATAACCAACAGTCATAAACTAAAATCTAGCCCAATTGAATTATTAAAAATGAAAGACAACCCCAAATCCTCTTTAAATAGTGTTTGTAACTTTTTTAGCAATGTAGGTAAAAACCTGGCGGATAAAATCTTATCGCAAACCAATACACCCTTAACTTTCGATGGCAGTCCTACCACTATGACTGAAAAAAATCCCCGTTTACCGCCATCCACCTCTCTCGTTTTGCTTGAGGTAGATGAGACTGAAGTTGAGTCCCTTATACTCCAACTACGCGATGATTGTGCGATTGGATGGGACGGAATCTCACCCAAAATATTGAAACAATCTCGTTCTATATTAGTCCCACCTTTAACGCATATCATTAATATATGTCTCCAAAAGGGTATTTTTCCGGATGCACTGAAGAGAGCCTTAGTTCATCCAATTCACAAGGGGGGGAACAGAAACTGTGTCAACAACTACAGACCCATCTCTGTATTAACTGCACTTTCGAAAGTCTTTGAGAGGGTCCTTTACAATCGACTGAGGAAATTCTTGGATAGATACCATATTATTGCAGACAATCAATACGGTTTTCGTTCGGGTGTATCAACGGAAGATGCAGTATTAGATCTGACGCAGGTAGTTGCTGAGAATCTTGATAGTAAAACCAAATGTCTAGGTATATTCTTGGACCTTTCTAAGGCATTTGACACAGTTTCTGTTCCGATACTCAGTTCAAAGTTGGAGCTGGTGGGGATCCGTGGTATAACCCTGGAAATTTTTAAAAATTACCTTCAGAACCGTACCCAACGAGTAAAGGCTGAGGAGCACCTAAGTGATGAGGAACCAGTATATTACGGCGTTCCCCAGGGAAGCATCTTGGGCCCAATTTTATTTCAAATTTATGTAAATGACCTATGTAATATGACCCTCACAAACGCCAAGATTTACGCCTACGCCGACGACACGGCAATTATTGTTAACGGACCTAGTTGGGATAGTGTCAAAAATAGCGCAGAGTTAGCATTAGCTAAGATAACAAAATGGTTGAATTCAAATCTATTAACCATAAATCTTAAAAAAACCTGCTACATTCCCTTCGCTTTACGGCAAAACAATCTGCCAGATCACACTTTTTCAATTATAGCTCATACATGCCCACAACTATCAACTTCTTGCCCTTGCTCGAAGCTTACGAGATCTGAGGATGTGAGGTATCTGGGTGTACAAATTGATGCAGGCTTGCGATGGGACAAACAAATTAATGTACTTATTACCAGGACCTTGAGGCTCATCCACACTTTTAAATCCCTTAGAAGCGCCGCTGACCTAGATACATTAAGGATGGTTTATTTCGCCTTGTGCCAATCGATCCTCAGCTATTGCATTGTTGTTTGGGGAGGTGCAACAAAAACCAACTTCCTGAGAATTGAAAGAGCTCAGCGAGCCATCCTCAAGGTAATGACTCGTAAGCCATACCGCTATCCTACTTCTCAACTTTATTTGGACTGTAGGGTTCTAACAGTTCGGCAACTTTATGTGCTTCAATCCATTCTCAGAAGACATCGTTCTGTCCCCCGTTCTAATCCTAACAAGCGCACCAATGTTCCACTGGGTACCAGTCACAAAACAGTCTTTGCTAAACACCAGTATTATATACTAAGTACATACATCTACAAAAAAATTCATAAAATACTAAACATAATAGACCTTAATAAGAATGAACTTAAATCGAAATTAACAAACTGGCTTCTTCAACAGGATTATTCAAAAACAGAATCTTTACTTACATTCATCGCATAAATTTCATCTTAAATCTCCCAAAATACCTAAATGCACAAACACACGCACTCGCATACACACGCCCAAATATACTACTAACAAACACACACACGCACACATACACACACCCACACACACACATACACATACACACACACATACACACACAAACGCTTACTGCATGGCTACAATTCTTTTTTTTATTTTTACATACTAATCCATTAAACCAGTTTTAACCTGTAAGCATCTATAAACTTAAAGGTAGATCGACACACTCTGCTTGTTGTAAAATTAAAATGTAATAATCTTTAGCCGAACACTGTCTCTTAAGATACAGGATACCCTAGTTTAAGAGGCAGGGTTTATCAGTTTTGTATACAGATTTTTCTAACCTACGCAAGCCCTACCAATTCACCAATTGTTTATAAGATTACTCTGTAATACCTCTACGTAATGGTTATATATCTGTTATTCTTGAAGCAATAAATTTATTTATAAATTTATTATTATAAATGAAACGAGATATATTTGCAGCGGCGACGGCAGCACTGCACACGCCGCAGCTGCACTGCCTGCTGGGGCTGTACGCCATGTCCATGAACTGCATGGAGGCTGCGGAGGCACAGTTCCACACAGCAATCAACGTGAGTAAATCTTGGCTCATTTAGAAGTGATATCGTAGTGGCTTACTATTATATGGGAGCTAAACATACCGGTGTGTGAAGGTCAACCTGTAGTAGGCCTGTTTTGTGGACTATAGCCTAATCACTCTTAATCTGAGGAGACTCGTACCCAGCAGTCGTACAATATAAAAGAAGAGAGAAAAATACCGGCGAATTGTGGGTGTACGTTAGATCTCTGCCTGATCCTTCGGGCAATACAGGGGTGATGGTATTTTATGTTATTGTAATGGCGCTGTTGGTTTCGAAATCTATAATTTTAGTACAAAACAATGCCCCACCTTAACGCTCCTATTCCACCTGCGTATTAACGCGGTGCCTAAAACATTACTCAGATGTATGTACCTAATGTAATAATGCGTTAATTTATATGCTTCTATTCCACCTGCGTTATGCTAATGTTAAGTAAGTAAATGTTAATGTAAAACGCAGGTGGAGCAGGCACATAATACTGTGTCGCAGGAATAGTGTAAATTGATGACCTCTTTTTTGTATGGGCCTCTATACATCAGGGAGGTCAAGCTGTATCACGCTGTTCACCAGTTTTTAAGTTTGAGCATATACTTTCTAACAGTGATAATAAAATTAAAATCTATTCAGTAGTTTTTGCTCCAACCCGTAACAAACAGAAAAACAGACAAGAATTTTAAAAATCACATTTTCGTATTCGGAGACGTTTATATACCATCACCACGTATATTTTTTTTAATATCTTCAATGTACAGTCACAGCTTTTTTACAATTTTATAATAGTAGAGATTAATAATTCGTTATTTTTTCAGATGTCACAAGAAAGAGATTTATGGATGTTTGCGAAGTTGAACCTGGCTATTGTATATTTACGAGGACGAAGAGACAGTGAGCTCACGGTGCTAATGGAACAAGTAAGTGATTTATATTGACTCTATGAAGTCAGCCATGCATCATGGCTTCGGAACTCAATTTTACTGTGATGCTATTAGGAATTTGCCATTTTTTTTTCTTATTTTATAAAAAGATTACTAGCAATGTGGGTCGCACATTACTAGTATTCTTGTTAACCCCTCGTGCTAAGCTAAATGCTTGTGTTACGAGTGGGTTCACGTCGGTAGTGCAATGGGTGGGGTTCGAACCGGCAACCACATGATCGCAAGTCCGACGCCCTAGCCATTAGGCTACCGCCGCTTTATCATTTTTGCGACGCCCTCTGGCCTAAAGTACGTACCATCGGTGCTTACTCGAGTCGGTCGTATCGAGACAGACAGCCAATCTATGTGGATAGCCTCACGACGCCACTGGGAAAATGCCGCGGCGCACCAGGCCTTTGCGAATCCCTTCAATATGTTATTCAAACTAAGAGCCTATTACAAGGAACCTAAAAATTACATTAGTACACCTCTGTCTAACCCCTAGGGCAATGTATCTTTATGTTAATAATGAATTTATTTCACAGGTAAGGCCCGAGTCTTTACCTCCGTACGCGCACGGACTGCGGGCCGCTTCATACTACGTTTTAGGATTACAGGCGTTCTTCCAGGCGCGGTACAACGAAGCCAAGTAAGTTATTTGTTATATAGTACCTATACACTATGTGTTTTCATGTGGTTGATGGCCTAATTGAAAATTCTCCTGTATAAAGTTAAAAAGGCGGTTCTCAATTGTGTATTTATGTAGTTTGTGTGTGTATTTTACCCGATGTCACCGACCGTGAATTCGTTCTTACGTGGTTTGTCTTTATCTCTGTGTACAGGAGGTACCTCCGCGAGACATTAAAGATGGCGAACGCAGAGGACCTAAATAGGCTGACGTCGTGTTCATTGGTGCTATTGGGGCATATATTCTTGTCCATAAACAATTCCCGGGAGAGCATGAACATGGTCACCCCGGCGATGCAGCTGGCCAGCAAGATACCTGACGTGCATGTCCAGTTGTGGGCCTCTGCTATACTGAAAGGTATTGTTGCCCATTGAATATTAGTTTTTTTTTTAATTTTGTTAATGGCCATACTCCTTAGATGTTTCTTGGTTTGTATCTATAATGTTGGATTAATTACAATATCACTAACTTTAATATTGGAGTAGCCCTCAATGAGGGCTACCGTTTTTAAGCTCAGCAGTTGGCGCCACTGGCGAGTAAGGTCCTGAATAATAGCTTTCAAAGTTTGTTATTATGCGTGTGAAAATAAAGTTATTTAATTAAATCATATTTAATACCCTATAATCGTACTTTAAATATATCGAGTATGCCGCAAAGTTGCGCAGTCTCGTTTTGTTGCGAAAATAATTACCTATCCGAAAGATAAAACTGTCTCAAAGTACTAACATTCATTGGCCTAAGGGTCAATGAATGTATAAATAACTCATATTTGCAATTTTATCTCGGGTATTACACAGTATTCACAACATTACTCTAATAAGAAATAAACCCGCGGAGCCCACCCATGAACAGTGACGTTTCGGAGACCTCATGCTACACTAGCGCCTCTAGTGGAAAACTCACACGCGATATCCCTCATTACTAGAACATAATTCCTGAAATGTAAGTGTTGTACGACAGACTTGTACCGGTTGGCGGGCGACTCGGAGCGCGAGAACGAGGCGTACCAGATGCACTGCAACTTCTCGCAGTCGCTGCTGAAGGACCACTTCCAGGCCACGCAGCTGCCGCAGCACGCGCTCGTGCACTGGACCAGCGGCGCGCCGCCCGCGCTGCCGCCGCCGCACACGCTGGAGCGCCACAACACCTAGTGTAGTGCGTCGTGCGCATGCGCATGCCCACCGCGCATCGCCTTACCCTCTACATTCAAGTACAACACGTATCGATTCATACTAAAACTGTTATTGGCCTAATGGGAGAAAAGACATTACCAGACAGTGATATTCCACGCCAGTGATAACTGACATTCGATAGTGATAGTGTGGGACCTTGTGAATGTGTAGACGTTTACGATCTGATAAAAACGTGAACATTTCGCGCGTGTCTGTGTGACCGTTTCCAGATCCGGGGCCGAGGGGATTCAACTAACCTAGCTAGTAATGAATAGATAAAGCTTGATTTATATGGTCAATTAACATCATCCTCATCACACATCCTTACATTTGGGGTTTTTAGACATGCTGTGCTTAGGGTTGTAATTTATGGCAATTTACATTGCTCAATATTGTATTCCCCTCATCGCCTTCAGTCATGGAAACTGAACCTAATTTCACCCTTATTTTTCTGGGATTACGAAACATTAGGGTGGACATAATTGGGTTTCTAATGATAATTATGTGACAGAATGATAAAATGCGTGATTGTTGAATAAAAAGTTGACAATAATATCATATCAGACTAGTACGTGTCTGGGTGCATCGTGAGAACACCAGTGTCGGCAAACAGACACTTGTTTTATATCGGTTTTCATAATTATGTCTGATCTCATTCATTTATCATCACATGCGATGCAACGCTGTGAGGGGAGAAGTACCGTTATCAGTATCAAATTAAAATAACAAATGACATTAATTTATATTTAATCGACTTTTTATTATTGGATTAGATGCATACAAAATTTCAGTTCTTCTGAAATGGTTTCTGGGTGTATATGATTGCATTGTACAGCTGGTTTACCAAACAAGTCGGGCATAGTCGTCTTGATAAACGTGTATTATTGGCGTGTTTGAATAGGACTGAAATCTGTCGATATATTTGTCGGGCGTTATGCCACTAATTTTTTTTGGTCGGTTGTTATTGTCATAGTGCTTTGCATTGCGCCGCTCACACTTTGTCGGGTTAACACATACTTGTGTAAAACGCGCCCGCTGCTTTGAGCTCTGGCGTGTGCTGAAATTACGGAGGACAAGATCAAGCAACAATGCTCTAGCGAGTGTCAACCCGACATGTGGATCGGTTAATTGCAAAATATGATTTTAATGTAACACAACTCAGTCTAATCAATCTCGCAATACTGCAGTCATTACCTCCACATTAAAGCCACATTATATTATAACCATGCTTTGATACATTCAGGATTTATTTCTACTGTATAGTTTGAAGTAGACTTTACTGAATTTACTCCAAAATTACGCAATCCAAACGATTTGTTGTAAGTTGATGTTTTTTGCTTTCTTACCTAAATGTTATGAGTAATGGCAGATGGGTAAAGTCACGTAGAACAGGGGGTACAATTAATGGTGAGCGTAATAAAATGATTGGTGTTGTGATGAAAATGATTGTGCTACCCTGTGAACGTAGACAATACGCCAAAGGAGAGAGAGCATAATAAATTGTCTTATTTTGCACAATACACAGAAAAATTGTGGGTAAATATTAAAGAAGAAGTGTTTATGCAGATAATACGGACTGATAAATAAATTAATTGTACATAATGTGTCAAAATATGAACTTGAGAAAGAACAAAACGTCTCATATTTATTATTATTAATATTAATTTTTATTTTATTAATTATTTTCTTAGTTAACTTGTTAGGGAGTGAGCGGATGTTGTTGATATACTGGTTAATTAATTTTATAGTAGCATTTGATTGTTGGCGTCGGTCTCAATAGATTGTTTCACCATAATAAATAGTCTTTGTCACAATAAGTGTTTAAATCTTTCTATGTTCATATTATTTTTGTAATATACTGTAGAGACAACTGCTTGCTTTACAAGAAAACATTCTATTGAAATCGAATCGCGACATACCTTTCACACAATCGTTCGAAAAACAAAATTGGAAGTAATCTGTACACATTTTTTATTTTAGTAATTTCCTATCTAACAGTTAAATGTGTCCTAAGACGAGGGGGTACACTTGCTGTTGTTAATATGTAAATAAAAGTTGAATTATTGTAAATAATAAAATTATAAAATATATGTTTTTTGCTATATTTCGTCTGTTATTTACACAGTTCAAACAAAATAATAATCCTCGCACTATTGGCAAATTTAGTTTTGTGGCAACAGTTATAATGGTTCCGGATTTGATAAGTAAGAAGATGACCCGCATAAGTATTTTGTATCCCAGGTTGGGGTCATTGCTGTTCATCATATGCAGGAGGAGGAGGCTGAGCCAGTACGTTGGAATGTTTCGCGTTTATTAGTTGAAGTTGCAAGAGTACTCGCTGCATATGGAGAATTGTCCGCCGCTGGGCTGCGCGTAGTGCGGCGGGTCGGGCGCGAGGTTGTTCTTGCGGTAGAAGGTGTGCCGGAGGATGAAGCAGCGGCCGAAGTTCACGTCACGCGCGCGTTGCTTCGCCTGCTTCTGCTGCCATCCGTAGTCCCAGCTCGTTGCTACTCTGTATAAAAATCTGTAAGTACGTAGCTATGTAGAGTTTACCATCTCAATCAACTCTCAGCAACTTGACTGGGTAAATGACGAGTCGAAAATGATCATGAATAGCTTTATTATAATTCTCTTGAAGGAGGATATGATTCTCGTATCAGCACATACTTAGGTTGCGGTACTGCAATAAGTCAGTGCATTGCCTATCATAGTAGTTTAAGACACCCGGGGACCTCGAAGCCATCGTCATTTTTCAGTCTACAGTCTTTCTTGTATACAAATTAAAAAAAAAGTAAAAGTAGATTTTTTATTGCACTTGTTTAAATATGTCTGTGGCTGTATATGGCTGTGTGGTTGCAAACAGACATCTTTTGTACCGTAAGACGACAAAAAATGAAGATTACTAACTTGTCCTCCGGCGCCTTCTTATATCTCTCTTTTAAATATCTTTTGACAGCACCCTTCTCCGTACTTTTGTGTAGTATATTTAGTACTTTTGGTTCTACGGGCTTCATCATGCCGTCTTCTTCCGTCGGTATCAACTGAGGCATTGGCACTACTACAGGCGGTTCCAGGGGCTCATTTAATCTCTAAAATGTATTTTCTCTACATTTTAATCTCGATTGTGGATGATAATCTACATTTGTTTCAAAGACAGGACTAGGCACAACTCTTTCATACAAGTTTATTTATAAATTATTTTATTGTCGAGCTACAAATCTCTAATACAGTTTACGGCGCTGATGTCGATATTTGTTATGATTAAATAACTATACATCTTGCTAACCTACCCACTAAGCTGATCTAAATAATATATACCTATTAGTCACTGTTCTCTGCAAAAGGTTCTCAAAGCAACAAAAAGGCCTAAATTAGAGATCTTGGTAAATTATCTATTGCTTGCTTGCTATTAAAATATAAATTGTAAATCTTGTTTGTCAGTAAGTGAATTATTGTAAATTCTTGTGAGAAATAAAGTTCTTAAACCATAACCATATCTTTGGTTTTCAATATGAACAAGGCATACCCAAGTGAGAAAGAATAAATACGTAGGTATATGTATGAATTCTTTGAAGATTGGAAGTCCTTTAAAAATACTGCTAGCAAACACGCTTTTTTACATCGCTATTGGTACTCAGGAGCTCAATAACAAAGATCTGGAATTGACGAAAGCTAATATTCATAGTAGCACTGTTTCCTTGCTAGCTGACTGGTATCTCCCTCGGTTATCAAGCGTACCTATAGGTATGAATAATTCTCAAAACGAAGCGTCGGTAGCGTAATGGCTAGGGCGTCGGACTTACGATCAGGTGGTTGCCGGTTCGAACCCCACCCATTGCACTACCGACGTGAACCCACTCGTAACACAAGCAATCTAGCTTAGACCGAGGGGTTAACAAGAATACTAGTAATGTGCGACCCGCATTGCAAGTAAGCTTTTTTTAAAAAATAAAAATATCTTCGAATCATACCCGCATAAGTTCTTCAGCGAGTACAATAGAAGCGTCGATCTCCCTCACTTGTTTCTCCTTGGCCGCTTGCAATGCTTTCACCAAGTTCTGCTGGTACCACATTCTATTGCGGCGGTCCGACCTCGCAGCCGCCTCCGCGTAAAAGGCGTGGGTCATTTTGAAATGGTTGTAGATAAAATGTTCGATATTTTAGAATTTAACTCATCGAGAAAGGACACGACGAATTTGGTACTATTATTTTTTGCTAATTTGCGACTTAAATTTTGAGGTGACATGTGCCAATTGACTAAAATTGACTTCTCCAGTCTGGATAGTGACACTTCTGTACTTTTTTCGTTATTTCGATAAATTATGAATAAAGAGGCGATATATATATCAAACAGAGCATATTATCTTCATAATTCATCATATATCATGTTTTCTAAAACAACTAATAAATTTTACATTCAAATGATTTTTCAGGCACACACTTTTAGTAGCAAATAATACACAGCAAATTAGTCTCCATAATATATTAATAACACAGAATTCAAGTCTCACAAAATAAAATTACAGGGAATGTTTATTTACAATCTATTAAAATACTTACTTACTACTTACCCAGTAACTTAAATATTAATTTTGGCTGTGAGATCTACCGGACTTTCTACCCATCACAGGACTACCGCCCATTTGTCGTAATAGGCCACGGAGGCCTTTGGCTTCACGCACCCCACTCTCGAGTTGCTCAGATGGTACTGCACAAAAGTCGTCGATTAATGGCAGGGGGCCGCTGAGACGCTCTGAGTACTGCGAGAGACGAGACTGGTGACCTATAGGTGAAGTCTTCTCTACTGCTGTCTGTGGTTGTGTCTAAAAAAAGCATTTTTTTAACTTAGTAATTTGCCCACCAGTGAGACACAAAAGAGGGTATTTTTGTATTGTACTGTATCTATTATCAGTCTTCTTTAGCTATAATCAATGAGTTATCTGCACTTTTTAGTCCCTCTTTTAGGAACAGTTACAGAGTTACAGTCTATACTTCGACTTTTATTTATTGTATTCAGTAACTTGACAGTTGAATTACCAGTTTTTGACAAAAAAAGATAGTGAGTGGTGTATGAATTAGACAAACTTAAATAATGTACATAGAGTACCTACCTACATGAATAAATTTTCTATTTTAAATTTAATACCTTGTCTTCAAAACACAATATAAACTATTAAAAATTTTAGAATTTGTTTCTCAGTAGTAAAGTAATATAAAAAATGTCAAAAATAAAATAAAAATTAAATTAAAATATAAATTAAATTTTTTCTAGTTTTAGTTTGTTTCTATTTGAAGAAAATAAAAAAAGGAAATTACTTTTTTAATAATTATTATTTTAATCCACAGCTTACTTACGAGTTTTTAGTTTAATAGTTTTATCATTCATTCTTTACGCAAAATCATTCACTACCCCAACACTATTAGTGGTATGGTAACATTATTTTTATCTGAACTGTCAAGTTACTGATTATGTTTTAAAAGTTGAAGAAGAGCTTGTAAATTCATTTAAACATGATTGTCTCTGAAGACATTTTCAGAAGCTTTGTGACTACAACTGCTGGCTTATTTGAGCATTATTTTAATAAAAAGAGGGTATTTTATAAAAAAAAAATATTGTTTAATACATGGTAGGCACAATATGCAGCAAGAATGCAGCAGTTTGACTAGCTGCTGCATTCTTGTATTGTTAGTGGACTACATCAAAATACAATTATTCAAACCTTGCCAGAGACAGCAGCTAGCTTGTCTTGGAGTCTCTTCACCATGGCAGCATCACTTTCATAGCTGGTCAATGTGGGTTGTGGCATACACTGGAACACAGTGGCTAGAAGATTGTGTAAGGACACTAGCACACTATCCTGCCATGCCCGTGTGAAGTAGAGGCTGAAGGATGGGTTCTCCTCTGGCTTCTGGATGAAAGGCAGCACTGAAAAGTTAAATAAAAGAATAAGGTACTTGAATTTGAAATAATAAGTCTCTTTCTGTGTACTGTCTCTTTGGCAAAAGATTTGATTTGTTTAATTGTGATGTACCTAATATAAATAAACAGAAATTAAATACATTTTCTTTTTCCTGTTTAAAATGTTGAGCTAAAGACTATTTCAAATGTTAGTATTTGAGTCATTTATAATTCACTATAACATAGCCTGGCCATTTTAGGTCTGGTAAGCCCAAAAATAATAATGATGATTGGTATAATTTAGAAACCAATAGGTAGTACCTACATTTTGTGTTGTCTACACAAGTCTAAGGTATTCTATTAATTATTAAGGTAGTCTATTCATATTATTCGCGGGCACCCATTATATAATAAACTTACTAAACCAGTCCCTCCACTCATTCTGTCCTTGCAGCTCAGGTAACATTTTGGATAGAAAGTCTGTAATTCTCTCATGTCGCGCGCCGCCAGTGCTTTGGGCAGCCGTCACTAAATATAATTTGTACAGGCTGTATTCCAATTTCCGCACGGCTGGAAAAACACTTTATTTCAACATATTGTGCAAATATTGGATCAAAAGGGGTACTTTAAACATCGTATTTAAATACATACCAGGTTGTACGTGGATCTCCAACTTTGAGAAAATAAGAGTGTCCAGATGAGACCAATAATCTTTCAATCCGTTTAGGTCTGACACATTAATGTAATGTACAATTTGTTCTACTATTTTATCAACTCTAAAACCTTTGTCTTTATCTGATTTCAAATCATTGTCAAACGCTTTTACCGTCGATGTAAATCCTCTATACAGTAGATATTCCCGAACTAATTCATCCACAAATTGTATATGAGCCATTTTTAAACCAGAACTTATTATATTAGATATCAAAATTATTGAAATCAAATTCTAATCCCCCAAGGCCTGTTTGTTTTTTTCTACAAATCAAAACGATTTGAAGAGCAGACATTTGATGACAATGACATTGACAGTATTGACACAGCTACTCAAAGATGACGGACACATTTGGAAGTGCAGCTATGTTTTACATCCATTCATCCAAAATTATCCCTATAAATTAAAAAAACTTGAATAAAGATAAACTATGAGTTGCCTGAATAGAACGGATTGAATCATTGAAATCACTTCTATGTAGAAATGATGGTAAAAAACTAGTAATAATATTATTTTGTTCATTCTTAGTAGACTTCATAGATCTAAATTTTCCAAAGGAATTTTCGAACGTTTCTAAGATGAAGATTACAACAATATTACCAACATCAAGCCAACATCATTTCCAAATAAATTTATCAATCCATGCTACGAATGCGTTCGAATTTAATGTTTTTTAATTCTCAGTGAAAATACATAAAATTGAGTGTGTACATATTTCTATTATTATAGTGTTTGTATGTTAATAATATGATGATTAAATGAAGAAAAAATAGTTTAGAAATATTTATTGATTAGTCTGCAGGGCTATTGGCTATCTTAATGATAGTGTTTTATTTGATAAAAAATAGAACGCAGGTAGTATTAGCTTATCCATGTTAGCCAACCTAACAAAACAAAATCGAAATGTCAATCGCTTTCAATCAGCTGTCGATTTTTTAATGAAGAATTTATGATAAATTTATTTGTATTTATACCAAAATGCACATTGTTAAATGAAGGTTCGGTGCTAGTGTTGTGGTGTGATAACATTCAGCACGGTGGTGTTAGTATTTGGCGGAGGCGTGTGCGGCGGGCGATGGCAGTGGTTGCGGTGTGAAGGTGGCGGGCGCGGCTCTAGGGCGCAGGCATGCGGCGGCATGGCGGGCGAGGCTGCGGGCACGTCGCGCGGCCTCCGAGTCTACAAGATCGTAGTGTTGGGCGACGGCGGCGTCGGCAAGTCCGCTGTCACTCTGCAGTTCGTCAGTCACAGCTTCTTGGACTACCATGACCCCACTATAGGTACTTGAGAATTAAACATTTAGAACTATTGTTTGCATTTTAAACGAAGTTAACGATTTTTTGAATATTTGACAATAACAATACATATCTTTAATGTTCCTGAATGTACCATATGGATTCAGTTTTAGTGCTGTCACTTGCTATTTGTATAATAACTGTTTGCAGAACAGTCACTATTGTTTTATAAATATGCCCGCTGTAGTAATGTTGATGTAAGAAATGTTCATTCAGAACTCATACAAAAACATTATATTATTTATACAGGTATATTATTATGAGACTTGAGTTGAGTATTGAGAGTTACTATTAGTATCTGGAAACAGAAATATTTATAAAATTCAAAGCTTTTCTCGAAAATAAATAAAATAGGTACATAATTTTATTTCAATAGTATAAGGCCCTCTAATCCATCTACTTACAAATAAATATCCTACTCCAGTTCTGTATTTTCCATAAGTGTGCAAGCTCAGAACCCTCAGCTTGTAGATACTTCTAAAAATAATCATGGATGGCCTAAGATTGCCTGCACTTCTCTATCTATAATTTCTTGTTCTATATGATGTTATGATACTTTTTATATTGTAACTTTTCTGTCAAAATATGTATTCATCATCTCAATTTTTTATTTAAGAAGCTCACTCAATTATTAATCCATTTGGACAAAATCCACAGGCCATGGGCAAAGTGCGATCTGGGTGAACAAGGAAAATAATGATGAATATAAACAAACAAATACCTAACTCACATTTCAAATAAGTTGATAATAACAATAGGGATAATTGCAAAGTTCATTACTGTTCCCTATACCTATTGTAAATCAAGTAAATATTTGTTATCATTCACTTAATAACTTTGTGTATTAAACTATAGTATTACTGTACTAGCCTTTATTACCAATTTTCATTATTTTTTTACATTACATACATAACAGGCTTACTTATTTCTTTTTCCCTTTCTCTATTTTTATCTTACTTCTTTCTATCTATACTAATATTGTAAAGAGGAAAGATTTTCATGTATGTGTGTATGTATGTAATGAATAAACACAAAAACTACTGGGCCAATTTCAGAAATTTTCAGTGTCAAAAAGTATGTCCTCTAAGGTCCAATTTTTTTTTATGGGATAAGGGAGCAGACGAATCACCTGATGGTAAGCGATAACCGCCGCCCATGGACACCCGCAACACCAGAGGAGTCACAAGTGCGTTGCCCGCCTTTTAAAAGGGTTTGGGCCTCCGGTAACCTCATTCACTCGGCGAAACACAACACAAGCGTTGTTTCACGCCGGTTTTCTGTGAGGCCGTGGTATCACTCCAGTCAAGCCGGCCCATTCAAACCAATTATCACCAAACATAAATTTATCACAATTGGTTGAGCCGTTTAGGTGTGAAAACAGTAAAAACCCAGATAGAGTTTGACATATTAAATATTAGTATAGATTGACTGGCCAGGTGGGTTGATGACGTGATAAAGTCTGTTGGATAGATCTGGATGAAAATGGCGCAAAACAGGGAAGAATGGCGTAAAAAAGAAGGAGGCTTATGCCCTGCAGTGGGTCGAAAAAAGCTGAGAATGATGAGTATGGATTATGAGTCTAGTTGCATGACTCCAAAAAGTTTAGATCTGAGAACCATTTTCCTATCATCTGTTATTTTGTTATATAATGTCTAAAGTAAAAAAAGGAAAATAAAAATTTATTGCCCTCAATACAGTTTATGTGTGTTTACACACAAACCAATACAGTAATGTTATGTTCTATTTCCAGAGGATTCCTACCAACAGCAAGCTGTCATAGATGGGGAGCCAGCCTTGCTGGATATACTGGATACGGCAGGACAGGTTAGTTCACAATTGCAATAAAACAATGCAATGTATAACAAATTTTCTGGCTAGCTCGCGAATAGGGTGTAGAAGGAAGGGGAAATATTGGTTTATTTATAATAGTATGAATGTGACAGCAAAATTATTGTAGCGAGTGGTGGTCTATAGTTTCTGCCTATCCCTGTGGGAGAAAGCCGTGTATATATATGTAAAATGGTAATTTGAAAATGGCAATTAAACTTTGCCTACAGCATTGGGAAATATGTAATCAACACAAGTACACCGCAGGCACATCTAGTAATTATTAAATGTGTATTTCGTCATTAATAATGTCCATGGCATTCAAAACAGGTGGAGTTCACAGCAATGAGGGAACAATATATGCGGTGTGGAGAGGGCTTCGTCCTTTGTTACTCGGTGACAGATCGGCGGTCTTTCCGGGCCGCAGCCGAGTACAGAAGGCTTTTGGCACAGGCCCGGCCCTCTGAGAGGCTGCCGCTGGTACTGGTCGGGAATAAACTGGATCTGGCACCCAGGTTTAGACAGGTATTTGGAATTATTATTCATCATCATATTGCTGCCCTCAGCCTAATATAGTTGGGATCAGCAGTAGTTACATCTTGTTTCTAAACATCTGTGTCAGCTATCATCTCATCATTTAATGCCATATAATTTATCATTGCAGAATATTTACTTTTGTAGTTCAAAACTGTTCTGGGTATAGAACAGCTTTGCAAAGATAATGTTTTTGCTAAGATATCTAAAAAATCTAATGAAAAAAGAAGTCAACACAAACATAGACTCAGAGATTCCCATATAATCTTTCAAAGAGCATTAACAACCTTCTAAAGCTTCATACTGCCTCATTAGTCTAGTCTTCGATTCCCAGGTCGCGCAAATCTTTATCGGATTTTTCTAAGTTCTTTTATTTGGAATGTGGGTCCACATTAGTACACTTCTGGCGTGATAAGGTCCAACCTGAATGAATGAATTTCCCAATTATTTTATTAATAACCATATTTGCGCAGGTGACGACAGAAGAGGGTAAAGCACTAGCGACGCAGCTCGGCTGTCCGTTCTTCGAGACATCGGCTGCTCTCCGACATTTCGTAGACGACGCCTTCCATGCACTTGTTAGGGAGATACGACGATTGGAAAGACAGAGACAGGTAGTTTTTTATAATGAAACTAGAAACTATATCAGGTGTAAAAATGGTATAACCAATATTGATGATCTCTTCTTTGTATGGGGCTGTATACATCAGAGAGGTCAAGCTTTATCTCAGGATCCGTTCAATTAATTGAGATAAAAAGTTCACCAGTTTTTAAGTTGAAGCAGATACTTTCTAGGAGTGATAACAAAATTTAAATCTATTCAGTAGTTTTGTTTTTTGTCTTGTCTGTTTTTTGCGGCAACCCGTAAAAAACAGACAAGAATTTTAAAAATCACATTTTTGGGTTCGGTGACGTTTATATACCCTAACCCACTTGTATTTTTTTTAAATATCTTCAATGTACAGACACAGCTTTTTACAATTTTATAATAGTAGAGACGAGATAGAGATATGTGCACGGCAGCCCAGTGGTAGCCAAGTTCGGGGAATTTCAGAGAAACAATTGTATTTCAGGCATCAATAATGGGGACCGGTATAGCAACGAGTGGTGGTCGCAGACGTTGGAGGCGGTTACGCAGCATCTTCGCTCTAGTCTTTCGACGGAGAAGAAGGCACCACACGTCGCCATAACCACCCCAGCTTGTAAGATATGAATATTGTCACTACTGAGAAACAACTTAAAATAACGAGGAATATATTAAATACAGCGGTCAGATGTATTCGGACGCAAAAATAAATGTACCATAAGCAACATAACTTTTGTTATGTATATTGAGTATGTACAATAACAAAACTATTGAAATTGATTACGACGAAGTTATATTGATAAAGCGTAATAGAAAGTAACGTACTTAGTAAGGATCGTTAATTCACTAAGTATATTTTTTTAAGTAGCAATCCTAACTCTACTTCGAAAAAGAAAACCTTTTGTCGTCTTAGATCAACTAAACTTAAACTAACACTTAAAGTTTACAAATTTTGATATTTAATTCAATCTACCAAAAAGCGTTCAATGTATACTCCAATAAGTTTTTATGCATTTATAAAATCAATTGATTTTTAATGTCCTTTCTTCTACCTCAAAACGATGCTATTATTTATGGTTCCAAGGAAAAATTGAATCAAATTATATCTTATTTCATAACAATGTTAAAGATCAATAAAATGCTGTCGTCCAAATGTTATTGAAATTCTATTTAAGTATATGAATGTGTATTTGTGAATTGAATACATTGTCGAAATGCAAGTAAACAGTACAAGTATATTTGGTAATTAAAACATGTGTATTAAATTACGATGGAATGAATATACCTACCAACATTGCAAATCACTAAATATTCAGTCTATAGAGCTGTAATTTTCTTAAAAAAATGCTCATAGACTTTCAATTCTGCTGTATTGCATTTTTTATTTTAGTTACTACACACTGTGTCAAGTCGTTTACGTAATGCGATCGAGTTTGTAAGAGGCCTAAATTTAAGTGAGACGCTCAAATGTCATGCTACTGTGAGTTACATGATGAATGATGTCTAAACATCATTTTGGCGAAAATCCTTATTTCCGGTGCCAATATTACATAAAATTAAATTAATACGTAAAAATCTAAACTTGACGGGGGCACTATCATTAGGAAGAATCGGCAGAAAAAAAAACTTGTTTCATCAACAACTTTTAACTTGCCAGGGACTCAAATTTTATATTTCCTGAAACATAGAAAAATACAGTGTTGCCATAGAGAATTTATTTGCCATAATCAATGCTTTTTTCCATGCATTTAATTTACCTTGCCATGCAAAGCTACTCCAACAAATATACCTTGGTCCTCTACCTCTCAAAGAATTCCTAATTAGATAAATTGGATATACTCGTAATTTAATTAGAATCCCATATATAGTAAGTAATGTAAGAAGGAAATTAGGCCTAACTTATGTATTTCTATATGGCACTTTGGAATGTCAGTGTGTACGCCTTTAAACTCTTCATTATTACGACTTCCCTATGACTTCCACGCCTTATTTATTTATTATTAATCAAATATTGCTACAAAACAGATGAGTTTTCCCCAAACTGACCATGTACTTATCATTCAAATTCTCTAAACTAGAAATCTACATATTTTGTTTCCCTAATCAGATGCCAATCCTGGTACATTTCCTCCTTTATATCTATATAAATGTAATATATAATATACTTTAAACACAGAATACCCTTCTCTAATATAATATCATTATACATTTGTATGATAATTTTGGCGTCAGTATCTAATAGTAAAAACATGTCTTCCGCATAACGGAACCCGCAAAAGCAATAAGTAAATGTAGAAATTGTTTTTACATTACTGTTGGTTTATAATAATGTAGGTATGTTTTGGAGTTTAAAAGTTTACATTATATAGGGTATATATATGTAGGGTAGAGTTAGTCTGATTGCCAACTGGGAATCATTTATAAAATATTATATGTGGTTTAACTGGTAGTACCTATTACTAGAACTGCGTTGAAATCCACCATTTGTATACATAACACAAATTTATATATGTATACATTGCTTGTCAATATTGCTGTTAAGATCCCGTAAACCCAATCTTACGCAATATCTAGTAACTAAATCGTTTGTTGTTTAACATGCAATGTAACATCTGAAACAAATTCATATTGTGACTATTTGTTACTTATCTCATTATCTACTAAACCGATAGCAATGAAATTCGGCACAGAACTTAATTTCGACTTGGAGATACTGTAATATGACGATCATAACAAAAAAGGGATATTTATTTAGGTATGGTCCAAAAACCCGAATGAAATGCTATAAGCATGCGTACCGCCGAAATTGGAATGCGCTTCCCGAGTGGGTCTTCTCTGATAGATATAATAATCTGTCTTTAAATGACGAGTGAATCGGACTTCTAGACAAGCGCGTTCCATCTTAGATCGCAGTGTCGCTCATCATAAAAATTGGCGGTCAAACTTAAACCGATCAAGTGTTAAAAAAATGTTCTAGGTATTTAAATATATGATAATCGTCATGAAGATGAACAATGCGGCGGCAAGGGCTAGTAATAGTGTGATCATTAGTTACTTAGTGGTTAGTTACTGGATATATACTTAATCAAAGCGATATTGAGGACTAGTCTGGGCTAAGATTTTAGATTAGAATTAGTAGATATATTATTATAGACAAGCAAAGTTTTGCCAAGGGCTCATTTTCTAGTTGGCTTTCAGACTAGGCCATAAGTCACCTATTTTGTACGAATTATAGGGGACCTCGTAGGTAAAATTGAATTTTAAAATGTGTCGTACAAAGACCATGTTCGATGTTTTCCCAAACCAAAGCACCATTTTTATTGAACATTGTTTTTTATTTGACCTTGGAATACAATTAAGTAAATAAGTGAGATGTGTCGAGCTCTTCTTTTATCTGTGTAACAGATACAGCAATAACTATATGAAGAAAAAAATATATATTTATGTAAAACTTTAGTATGTAATTGGTGTATGTATTATTGAATTACCATTAGTGTTGTGGTAAATTGTGTGAATTTGTATAATGTTAGGTCGATACGCACAAATATTAGTGTAGATGTGTATGATCGTGTGTTCGTGTGTGTGGTAGCTTCGCGGATGGAACATTTGACTGTACAGAAGATAGTTTAAATATAATATTAATATTAAAGAGAGATTCCTGAGCAATATGAAACGCCTAATATGGTAACTAATTGTGATGTGGATGTTAGCTCGTGTCTACATGTAATTCGTAAGTAGTAATTGTTTAATCGGTGAACGATTTTATACTCTCCCTACCCTCTTTCAACGTAGATTTTGATGTACTTCTCGTGTTTTTATTGTAATATATTATGTATGGTCAAATGTTTCGTCCGGAAACAGTAAGTGCATACCGGTGCGACACTGCATTGTGTCCAACTAGGTTTAATATCGTTTGATAATGCGTTGAAGATGTAGCCTCGAAACGAGCGAGCAGGTATCATAAATTATATATTATAACTATGACGTTTTCTCTAAGCACAAATTATTTTGATGTACAACATTAAAATAAGTTCATTATAAAACGGCAGTATGATATTTTCTTCTTATTTCAGGATATAAATAAAATGCGATAACATTGAATTGAAGAAATGAATTTGCTTACGTAAACGATACGTTACGTCAAAATAACTCGTCTTAGGCTTTGATGGATATAGGTACCTCTACCAATATATTGTGTGAAAAAGATCGAAGCCATGAAAGTGGAATAGATACTATTTATATTATTAATGTAAGTCTTACATATAAAACTACATTAACAGAAATATCGGGCTTCCGTAAACCAATTTTTACTAACTCACCAATTGTCTTCTCTTGTTTCGAGGTCTCACGAAGCGCTCGATCTTTGTCGCAAGGCAAACAAAGCCTGTAACCCTTACAAGGGATTAAATAACTATCTAACTTAATCCTTTATGCTATTTAAATAAAGTACAATTTCATTTGTATAAATTGTTAGCGATAATTTGGTGTCATCGATGATTGTGTTGAGTTATTGTATTCTATAGTAACGTATCGATAGGTTCTAACTCTAGTCATTATTGTTTTGTATAGCTGTTTATAGATGTTCATCTTAACCTGAATAGATGGTTTCCTGGTAAAATGAGGACGATCGTTGGCCTAAGAATTAAAAAAAACTTCATGAGAGTTTTTGCTGAAGAATGAAGTCTGCGCTTGCGCATATTTGATGAGTAAGACTCATATAGTTTTTAATTTTTAAGCACTTTACTACTTTGTTACTTTACTTTATTCAGAGGGATTTAAAAAATATGATTCCTAAGACACGGATTTGTTAGTGAGTTTGACTATTAGCTATTCAGTCTAAGTATTTTTGAATATCGGCCTTATTTTCAAGTCCATTAAAGGGCCTACTCGTGCACGTAAAGATCTCGTGCTCGTAGAGAACTCGTGCACGTAGAAAACTCGTGCACGTAGAGAACTCGTGTATGCATTATCCCCTTCTACTATTAAGTGTATCTTATAATTTTTAAGTCGGTTAATGTATATAAATGCCATTGTTACCCACTTTTAGATTAGTCTTTTTAATGTTCCCGCTGAAAATTGGCACAAAGGAACATTTATTTTCATACAGTATTCGAGAATGCCATGAATTTTTAAGTTATAGATAATTTGATGTGTGATTATGCCATGAATGGAAGCCAAGCCGACCTAATTTTAGCCAGGTTTAATTTTGAAAGACAGATTTTCTTGCAGAGTCCTTTCTAAGGATCGGAGGACCTGCTTGGTGCGTTTTAAGGAGTGCTTTTGGCCGTTTAAACCCTGCTTTGGCTTATATTTTGTAGTGTAATAATTTCTATCTTCATTTTACCAGCTAGCCAAGACAATATTATTAAATAATATTGTAGTATTAGAGTTATTCAGAACAAACCTTCGTTGTTCACTAGTGATCACTTTGCCACGAGTACTAATAAACTTATTTTATTAACGGAATGCGAACTTTTGGGAATTTTACCTTACCTTGGTGTTTTGTCAACTACACAGATTGTGTGCGAATCAGCGCTGATTAGACGGAGCATTTTCCCAAAGATTATAATTGTACTTAGTCTATTGAGATAGAGTTGATAATATAATGAAATAATTCATTATTCAAAACTATTTAAATCCAGATAAAGCCATAGAATTAAATAAAGAGTTTAGTTACAAAATATAATGTATAACTTTAACAGCTGTCCAATCAATATCAATAATTCAATTAGCCATGTTCTCCCAAGAAGCTTACATATTATCTAGTTTACATTCTCAACCATAATGGAGAAGACCTTCTTACTTTCTAACGTGGGAGAGCCATGCTTTGAATGGGAACCGGGCAGGCTCGTCCGGAGTACCACGGCCTCATAGAAAACCCGCGTAAAAACAACGCTTGTGTTTCGGGTGATTGGGGATACCGGAGGCCCAAATCCTATTAAAAGGCCGGCAACGCACTTGCAACTCCTCTGGTGTTGTGGGTGTCCAGTGGCGGCGGTAATCGCTTACCATCCTTGCCCCCTATGCCATAAAAAAGAACAATAAAACAGTGGGAAAATGATTCAACAGTCTTCTACCTAATCTCGGCTGATCGATAATTGAATTCTCAAGCAATTAATGTTGCCATGGTTGAAAATTAGTTTTCCGTGTGATTGTATAATTTAATTTTACAGAAGGCCTAATTTACTGTCTGGATGTCGTATGTATTTATTAATATGTATCTATTTGTGTATTTCTTATTCCATACGGATTTTAGTTCATGTATAATGTTGGCAACATTTATTTGTATAAGTAGTGAAAACTTCGAAGATGTTAGCTTAGTTCGGAGTCGTGTCTAAATTAATCAGAACTTGTGTTGCTAATGTTAATTAAGACCGTCTATACACTGCCATTGTCAACCAGGTGGTGTTTTTCATACATTCTGAACTTAGGCATTATTAACTATTCTATTCAGCCACTACAGTACGTAACTATTAGCTCGCTTACAGTCATCTGACTGGCTTATTTTCTGTCGCATGGCGCGTGAATGGCCGGTGCGGGTTCCGTGCGCACGCGCTGCTCTAGTTTCACAGTGTTCGGGCGTGTTTTTTATTGCACTATAGAATGAAAATCGTGGATATGGTGCATGAGTACGGAATCCGTATCTTGACTTGTAGGTATAAGGCAGAGCGCCTTTAAATGATTAAAATATATGTTTTATAGTATGTTTTGTAACAGTCAAGAGCGCACTTATTAGCGTAAACTACTTAGTTGTTCAGAGCCCGTAGTCAGTATGTATTTGAAATTGTCGCTTAAAACGTATTTACATTTAATGTTTAATTAATATATTCCATAGATTAGACGGTTATTAAGAGAATATATTATTACCCTACAGTAGGTGATTTGAACAATAATAAATAAAGTATTTCGTGTTTTTATGTACAAAAATTGTATATGTTGAAAATTGTTGTAATGTTTTGTTCGGTCGATATATTTATAAATGCATATTTAGATATTTACCTATTTTGTTATGTGTAATAATTTATAACACCAAATAGTACCTTTCAGATTTGTATTTATATTTAATGCAAGAATTGTAAGCAGTGTGTAGAGATTTTGTTGAATAAATGTCATGTTTCGAATATTGTGTTTCTGTTTTTAATACAATCTAATTTTGACAGAGTATTAGTTGTATTCTGAGGTATTCACATTCATCAAGTCTGCCAATATTTGTTTTCGAAAACAAAAGAAAGTGCATCTTTGTCAGATATCGAACAATTTAAAATTTTAACCGACATAGCTGTTCCGCTGTTCCTTGTCTACTACTGTTGTCTTGTGTACTGTGACTTGACCTCGCGACAAGCTGACTTGAATAACAGCCCCTATATGCGACAATGTTAACCAGTCAAGTTAGTAAGGGATGAATTAAATTTCTTACCGCGGTCGAGCCGGCCGGAGTGATAGTTTCAAGTTCTTTATTTGCATTAATGTGTTACAAAGATGTTACAAAAAAAAAAATTACCACGGCCTCACAGAAAACCGGCGTGTGAACGCTTTCGGATACCGGAGCCCCAAACCCCTTTAAAAGGCGGGCACTTACTACTCCTCTGGTGTTGTGGGTGTCCATGGGCGGCGGTAACCGCTTACCATCAGGTGATCCGTCTGCTCGTTTGCCCCACTATCCCATAAAAAAATAGTCTTAGTCCTACTACCATATAGTGCTGTCAGGTTATCTTATTTAATTAACTTTCCGCTTTCTCGTCCTCGTTCCCGTCTTCATTTCGTCTTTGAGGGATTTGCTACGATGTCTTTCAAAGTCTTAACACTCAATACATTTAAAGATATAATACGATTACATAAACACCCTATATGTATGTCATAAAGCGATGACACAATTTGTGTAAGTGTCACCTAAAATATGTCGAGTGGTCAGTGAGTAAACAGTTAACGGCGTTCAGTCGAGGGTGTAGTAAATGAGTTTATGACCATACCGAGGCTGCCAACACTCGAAGGGCACTCGAGATCTTAGCTCTGATTTACTGTTTGTTTTAGGGTTACTATTGTTACAACATATGTAACATACCTATATGTTTACGACTCCCTCCTTGTTATAAAGACAGAAAAAAAGAGAAAAAATAAACAAATTCAGTTATAAGAAGTCCGTACAAAACGCTAATCATTCGACCTAGCCCGAAATTTCGAAATGCCATTTGAAGTGCTAACCAAACGCCAAAGAAACTCGTAACAGGGCAAGTCTGCATAAAACGTTACAAAATCGTCATTCGATGACTTCAACATTTATGATTTTTGACAGCTTTTCAAGAAGTGTTATTGGACGAACATTCAGAAACAATCTCGACACAACTGACCTTTAAAAAAATCTTAGTTGTGTTTCATCACAAAATACCTAAGTTTCTCGTTTCTGAAGTTTCCTCAAAGGAACGAACGTTAGTAAACTCAATGTAAGTATTTAGTTCGTAGGTACTAAGTAGTCTTAACTTGAATTTGAATCTAGAAGCCCAATTAAGGCTCAGTTATTAATTTGTAGTTATATTAGGTACAGGGTGTGTATTCTTATTTAAAAAATCACCTGGTTAAATTCGGTTGGAAGAAGACCTACACAAACAGTCCGAGAAAATAATCTGTTATGTAACGGACAGACTAATAATATAGGTACCTACACTGACATGATTTCATGGGAACTCAAAATACTCGTACATTGAATTTGAAACTAATGGTAAGTGTTAAAACTCGTAAATTATTTGTCTTAATAATAGGTAGGTACCTACCTATTTATCAACCCTGTATGGCGTAATAGCAACATTTAATAGCATTATTATGAACACTCGAACAGCTCGTAAAGTGAAGGGATTTTGGTATCTTTTACGTCTCACAAACCTATGTAATTACTTTCTTAGGGCTGTGATACTTTATGGCAAGAAATCTTCAAATAAATTCGCTTCTTATTCCTTGCAAATGTTTTGTATATGAAAATAATTGTACATTATTTTTCTTCACTCACTTTATTTGACTTTATTGTATTTTGTAAAACTTCGCGGCTGCTCACATCTGACCAGTTTCATAGTAGGTAGGTAATCGAAATTGAATGAATAGTGATATTTTTTTTCTAGCGACTATGCAGCTCGCGGTTTCGCCCGCGTTGCCCTTCCAGAGTCATAGCGTGATGTTAAATTGCTTAAAACCTCCCTCAAGAATCGTTTATCGTGGACAGACAGACGCGGCGGGGAATTTTGTTTTATAATATGTAAGGACAATATTACCATCACACTGTTGGGCACGGGCCTTCTCGTTAATTCTGAGGGATTAAGACCTAATACCTTTATAGAGCGAGTTGGAAAACCTTCCAACATATCCTTTGTATACCTAATAATATAGATTTATATTAGGTAGGTATATTAAATCCGTAAAAATGCTAAACTGCCTCATTAGCCAAGTGGTCCTGAGTGCGACTGCTACGCTAGAGGTCCTGGGTTCGATTCCCAGGTCGAGCAAAGTGTTATTGGGTTTTTCTATGAAATTCCCAGTAGCAGCTCGGAGTTAGGAATTTGTGCCCGGTTAATGGCAATAGGCTCGCCCCCTATTACATGGGACCTAAACATACCGGCGAACTGTGGGTGTACATTAGTACGCCTCTGCCTAACACTTCGGGGAATACAGGCGTGATGGTATGATGGTAAATTTAATGTAGTAAAGTAATAGACCTTTTACCATTACCATCATAAGTGAATAACGAGTGGATTAAAATTGAATCCATTTGTTCTAGGGAAAGCGCGCTCCATCGTAGATCGCTGTGTCGTTTAACGGTCAAGCTAAAGCCTTTTACGAATAAATAAAAAGTTAAGCTTTTTTTTATAGGATAGGGGAGCAAACGAGCAGACGTCTCACCTGATGGTAAGCGATAACCATGGACCACCTCTGGTGTTGCGGGTGTCCATGGGTGATCCATGGACACCCGCAACACCAGAGGAGTCACAAGTGCGTTGCCCGCCTTTTAAAAGGGTTTGGGCCTCCGGTAATCTCATTGACTCGGCGAAACACAACGCAAGCGTTGTTTCACGCCGGTTTTCTGTGAGGCCGTGGTATCACTTCGGTCGAGCTGGCCCATTCGTGCCGAAGCATGGCTCTCCCACGTCAAAAATTTTTCCTTATGGTGTTTTGTTTAAAAGTTTCTGAACCTATTTTATATTGTTGACAATGCGTCCGTCCGCAACTTTATAATTTTGTTTGAAATTGAGTATCAGTAACTTTTAGGGATTTAGGATGAAATTCACCTACCTACCCTTAAAGTGAAAAAGGGTCGAATGGAGAATGTAATTAAAATTCCGGTAACAACCCCAAATATTGACGCATATAACAGATAATCATCAGAACGGAACCTCGATTTAAGGGAATTGGTTTAATTTTGTTGATACGATGTCTAGTAGTAGCCTGAATTTTGGATCGTCTTGCTCTGTCTGTCGTAGTCTTGGGACTTTGAGATTAAACAATTACCGTGACAAGGATATTATTTATTCACCTTATTCAGGCAGTGCAGCACATTTACCGTCGCAGAGCCCTGCTTCGGCGCGAATGGATCGGCCCGGCTAGAGCGATACCACGGCTGAACAGAAAACGTTGTGTTTCGCCGAGTGAGTGAGGATACCGGAGGCGCCAAACCCTATCAAAAGGCGAGCAACGCACTCGTGACTCCTCTGGTGTCTCGGGTGTCCATGTGCGGCGGTTATCGCTTGCTTACCATCAGGCACCCATCAGATGGTTTGCCAGGGTCTCCCTTGTTTGACAGAAAGGAATTTGTCAAATTTTCACTTCCCAAAAATTTTTTCGCATAATTTCATTTGCCAAATTATTACTCAAAAAATCTATTCACAAAAAATTTTAACGCAAGTCTAATGTTTGGGAAGTGAACGTTTAAACTTGTTTACCAACTAGTACTTTTAACATTCTTTATTTAGTCAAATATTTCAGTTGGAATAACAGTTTTTACGCAAAATCAAATAAGCCAAATATTTAGTATCGTTTTCTCATAATTTTATTTCTATAAATTGTAGTCGTTGCTGACGCGGCAACGCTCGCTTCGCTCGCTCGACTTGTGCGTAGGAGGTCACCATTTTTTAAAAATAATTAACCTACTCTTACTACTTCCAGTTATTAACTACTTCCATGAATAAACTAATACTGCCTTAATATCAAATCATTTCACCAAACGTTTATTGTCTGAAGATTGTTTGCTGTAATAAATCATTTGATTAAAGACCAAATGCCATTATGATATACTTGGTAATTTTGCCAAGTAAAAATTTGACCAAATAAAAATATGCGTACTTAAATCATTGAAATATTGCAATGGTATAAAAAAGGGTTGCTAAATTTGTTTGGGTACCTACCTAATGAAATTTTGTCAAAATCTTTTCGGCAAACCTACAGGCAGTGGTTTGCTACCCTATCCCATAAAAAAATATTCATGCAAATTACGATTAGGTACCTACCCAATTTCCGAACAGTGTCCTTGTCCAGAGGATATCGATTATAACAATGGCGTTAATACAATTGTAATCTATGGAAACGTAGTGGATGGTACACAATATCAATTTACCCCTTTATTCATAAATATAAAACGTCTCATAAACCTAGTTCGCTCACCTGACGCAGGGTTAGAAATGGATCGCAAAGATAATTGAATCATAAACCAACAGTAATGATCTCTTCTTTGTATGTCTCTCTAATCTCTATACATCAGAAAGGTCAAGCTGTATTTCAGGATCCGTTTCATTAATTGAGATAAGAACTTCATCAGTTTTTAAGTTGAAGCATAATTATACTTTCTAACAGTAATAACAAAATTAAAATCTATTCAGAAGTTTTTGCGCCAACCCGTAACAAACAGACAAGAATTTTTAAAAGCACATTTTTGGATTCGGAGACGTTTATATATCTACCCTAACGCACTAGTTTTTTTTTTTAAATATATTCAATGTACAGACAGCTTTTTTACAATTTTATAATAGTAGAGATAAAGCTATGAAAAGAAGACAAACATATTTTAACTTTGTGAAAGTTTATAACATATTTTATATTTGTATGAATATGGGCCTTAGTTTGTAACATCTAAAAGTAATCTGACCAGTACACTGTTTCTGTTTTCCCACATAAAATAAAACAGACATACCGATGAGCACCGACATATATTTTATTTTGTTATTCCGAATAATGATGGAAGGCTCAATGATGTTGCTCATTATATCGCATAATTTAGGTGTAAGTAAATACCAATTACTAGACATTCATATTTAAGTATCTACCTCTTTCACAATTCTATTTACATAGTTATGCCTAGTCAATATAAATCTGACCTTGCCCAGCGTTTACTTACTATAACAAAAAGATGGATTAATAATCTGGCAGCTAATAACGCAGGCGTCTCCTGCATAAGCTAGCGATTACACAAACATTTATGCAGAATATCCTCACCATTGTTACGCCAGTACATTTTGACGAAGAGCCCATGAAAGCGTTGATGCCATTGTAATTACGCTTTAACACAATTTACTTTAGTTTTGTTTATTTAATCATAACTAGGTATAATCCTGCATTACATAACATATACATTTTATTACATATACTATAATCCTGCATTACATAACATAATCAATCCGTTACATTTTCCCACTTCTATGCACGGTTCTCTTTTCAAAATGAGAGGGATTAGGCTATAGTTCACCACGCTGGCCTAGTACCTACGGGTTGGTAGACTTCACACGCCGTCGTCTCTCAGGCATGCAGGTTTCCTCACCATGTTTTCCTTCGCCATTTAAGCGCGTGATAATTAACTATCAATAAGCACAATCATGACTTCGAAAAGTCAGAGGTGCGTGCCTTTGATTCGAACTCGAGACCTTTGACTTGGCAGTCCAATACACTTATTTCACTAGCTTATCCCTACTTTGTTATGCTATGTCCTGTATTGCAATGCCTTTTCTTTCCTGAGGCACTCACAGAACATCTAGCCTAAGTTTGACCTCAATCCGATGAGCAGTATGGCAGGGCATAAAACACGAATAAGCATCATTTTATTAAAGGGATATACAAACCTAGAACAAAAGCTAGAGGTTTTCAGATAGAGCAAAGTGATATTGAGTTTGTCTACGAAATTATCAGAAGTAGCGCGGACTTTGGATTTGTGGGCGGATTAAGGCAGTTAGTTAATTACATGGGGCCTTATTAGATATATCAGCAAACTTAGGGTGTACATTAGTATACATCTGCCTAATTTTGTAAATTACACGTACCTACAGTTGGTATTTAGTATCCACAAGTGCATCCAGTAGTACATAGGGTTTTTGTTCATTTGAATACAAAGTATTATTGACAACGCAGTCCACGACGATATCAAATAAATCAAGGAGTCTTTAATAATGTCATTTCAAAAATATTCCATTTCAAAATGACTCTAACAGGAATATCTAATTAGTTGTGACACATATATATATATATATATATATATATATATGCTAAAATTATATGATAACACGTGGAATGACCTCAATTAAACAATCATAACTTCTTAAAGTTTTCAGGATTTGTCTCAATTACGGGTTCGAGAAGGGGTTGTGTGGAGCAGGATAATGGACCTGTTGCTCTCCCAACCTCCCCTTACTACTTTATCTCGTGTTATTCAGTATTCCAGTCAGTCGCCCGCCATACAGTTAGCGGAGAGGACGTACTCCCGTTTGGCTCAATGCCGCGAAACCTTTGCCGATAATAAATCGTTCTGTAGTTTTCAAGAAAAAAGTTCGAGTATAATTTGAAAAGAGGTTTAATGTGTTTTGATTCTCGAACGCTTTAAAAACGCAGGATTAGGATTATCATTTATTTTTATTTCATGTTTAGGCATTCACTTAGACCATATAACCGCCTATATTTTCAGGAATATAATTTGATTTAATAAAATACATACCCGTAACATTAGATTTTTTTAGAAGGTAGGTATGGTGAGATTTTATCTATGCTCCCATTCAATTAGTAAAAAGTTATACGGAAATTTTACTGTGTTATCACTGCATAAATAACATAACGCGACAACATCCAGATACAGATTTAGTTTTTCCAGGAATAGCGTCACATCAACAAAATCTAACTTAGCAAAAACTTTAAGAAAAACTATGTTCGAAACTTAAACAGTGCCAAATCAAACACCACCAAAATGCATATCCTACAACTGTCGTGTATATTTCTCTTCGTGCCTGTTCTTTCTGGTTCGTTATCCTCTCGAGTGGTGTATAAAGTAGGAGTTCTCATGGCCTCTCGCCTAGACTCGCCGTTTGACCTGGAACGCTGCGGCCCGGCTGTGGACTTGGCCTTAGATAAGGTCAATGAAAAGTTTTTGGCGCATCATGGAATTGAACTGCAGAAGGTACAAGGCAGGTATGTAATGAATGAGAAAATCTATATTTAATTCTATTGATTTATGTTTTTGAACTATGTACTTTTATTTACAATATTATCAAGAAGACCGACCAAAATAATTTATACACGAGGGTAGATGGGTACTTGTAGGGGTAGGTAGTCATTTATCCTGCCTAAGAAAAAAGATCATCTCTCTCCTAGCCTTTTCTTAATTATGTTAAGGTCGGCTTCGAGTTTAACCGTGTGCAGCAGAATGCCAGTATTTTACAAGAAGCAACTACCATCAGACCTCTGCTACCCAATTTCTGGACAGAACCGATATCCTAAAAATAATGAATTGAATTTTTGGGCTTCAGACTGCTATCGACGTTTGTAATAAATGTTTATATCTGACAAGGAAAGAGTGACAGAGCCACTTGCACCAACTACTTAAATATGTTTAAATTTTATTTAAACACAATTTTTCATAGTAATTTTGTGCTTATAATATACTAGCTTCCGCCCGCGACTTCGTCCGCGTGGAATAGTTACTTAGTCTTTGCGGGATGATAGCCTTCCTCAATAAATGGACCATCTAACACCGAAAGATTTTTTCTAATCGGACCAAGTTCCTGAGATTATTGCGTTCAAGCAAACTTGGTAGGTGGCACTTGATAGGTGGTAAGCAGATGATGATCCCCTTCAGCGGCTTGTAGTATGTTTTGATTGAAGCTCACTTCAAGATATAGCCAATATTGTTAGTTGATAATTGAGTATTGTGTATCCGAGCGGAACTTTAGTAAAATATGTCACGGGAACAGGAATAATAAAAGAACGCTAAATGAGGATAATTATGTCCTTTAGAGCGTTTGTTGGGTCCGAGCGGACCCAAGCTCGGTCCGCACGGATAAAAAACAAACGCTCTAAGGGCTGATGAATAACGTATTTATATGGTTAAGGATTAATATCATGTTTATAAAAACACCTACGCAAATAATGCATTTGGAATTTTAGAACAAAGTTAGCATAAAAAAGGTTATAGTGAGCCAACCTTAAAATAATTTTATTATTTTATTAAAAAAATTTAATATGCTGTCGCGGACTTTTTTTTAGAACTTTTAAAGAGGAAAAATTCTGTCATATATGATTTTTGCGAAACTTTAACCGTTTACGCAGCGCACGCATCGGAAGCTCTCAAAAGGAAAAAAAAACGAATTTTAGAACAAAGTTAGCATAAAAACGGTTATAGTGAGCCAACCTTAAAAGATAGACATATGCTGTCGCGGACTTTTTTTTAGAACTTTTAAAGAGGAACAATTCTGTCATATATGATTTTTGCGAAACTTTAATCGTTTACGCAGCGCATGCATCGGAAGCTCTCAAAAGGAAAATACCCCGATTTCGAAACATTCTTCATTGATGCTCGGCTCCTATTGGTCTTAGCGTGATGATATATAGCCTATAGCCTTCCTCGATAAATGAGCTATCTAACACTGAAAGAATTTTTCAAATCGAACCAGTAGTTCCTGAGATTAGCGCGTTCAAGCAAACAAACAAACAAACAACCAAACAAACAAACAAACAAACAAACTCTTCAGCTTTATATATTAGTATAGATTAGTATAGATATAATGAAAAGTTTTGTTTAAATACAATTCAAACATATTTAAGAAGTTGATGCTAGTGGCCCTTAGTCTGAACGTGAATCTGATCACAAAAGTTAAAGGTAAAAATAAATTATTGTGTTGGTTCGTTATCAATAAGTTTGACCTTTGCAAAGTTTTTGATAAATGTGTTTTGTTTTATTGTAAAGGGGTAGTAATGTATATATTTTGAAAATATATATATTTTTTTCATCATAATTATCTTATAATTCTATAATTAAAACTTTTATTCAAGCAGCCCCATAGCGAGTGAAAATGGTTACCTATTTAAAAATGGCTGTTACACGCGCGTCCCAAAAGAACTATTTAATATACTTTTACCTACCCAATATACTTTTTTTTTGAGAAAAATGATAGCCAGTGTCCTTACCCAGGATTCAATCTATCTCCATGTTAAGCTATATCGTAATTTGTTCAGCGGTTTTGACGTAAAAAGTTAACAGATTCAATCTCCAAACTGCTGCTAAGGATTTTCTTACCGAAAAACCTTTACGTCTGACCTAGAGAATTGAACATTGGACCTCATGCTTTAAACTTGTAAGCACTAGAAGAATGAGGTAGTAAATGATAAATGTCTAAAATTAATGTATTGCAGTGTATGGAGCGGATTGAGGGTAAGGTGGTTTTTTCTCTGCGCTGAATAAAAAAACAGTTGATGATTGAACTTACAGGATTAAGGGCCGCTTGCACCAACTTCTATGTGTTTAAATTGTATTTAAATACAATTTTTCATAGTAATTTTGTGCATAAATACAGTTTAAACAGATTTAAGAAGTTGGTGCAAGTGGCTCTAGGAGAGATTCCATTTAAATAATGAAATGCTATGCTGCTAAGACTACAGAATAAAAAGCTCAGGGCAAAAGCCAGTTAAATAATAAAAGTACTCTTACATCTCACTTTTCTTAATACTACACTTTAAACTATGAAATGTAAATAAAACGGGTCGGCAGACGCGAGGAGCCTTCCGACATTTTCTCTTTAAACATGGTCGTAAACCCAAGTCTTCAGACTCTTTAGCATTCTGCTTGAGGATTCTTTATAGTTTCTATTACCTACAGATGTTTTAATAAAGGCCTATTTACATAGAAGATACCAAGTATTTGCATGAAGTTTTACAGTGCCATATCGTTCGCGCGAGATTAGATCCGCTATATCCTAGATGGCAGGAGAAAATCAAGCTTTATTACCATTAGCGGTAGCGATTTCTACTAATTTTTGGGTAGTATTTAACCGTAAATCAATAATCTTCCTTTTGTATATAAAGAAAATCTAAATCCTAATTAAAAATATTGATTGCATAACGAAAGAGTTACGTCAAAACATAATTAATTTGGGACAATTTGAGTTCGTGGCGCATCGGAGCTGTACATTTTTGAGTACAAAATCCCTCTGTTTACCCGATGAGAAATGAAACACAACATTTACTCTGACGGAGATAATTTATTCATACAGTCACAGGGTATATAGCTTATTCGCGGTAACGAAACCATAGCGACTTCTAATTCGATGGCAACGCCATCTAGTTACGTTAGCGGAACTAAAATAAATAAAGTTTAACCATGTTGAACATACCGCCCACCAAAAGGGCTTAGTCCTTTTACTACCGCTCAACGAACAGTGTGTAATGTACAATAAAAAAAAGAAAGAATAAGAATAATAAATAACGTATGATTAACAAAACAAAAATACCTATTCTGTGACCGGAAGTAGACATAGCTTTGAAGTTGGACGTTTGATCGTTGTACCCTTACAGAAGATAGTAACGACGCGCGTCATATTGTCCTTTCCAGGATGTAATTGGACAATCCTACCGTACAACCATTTGGCTGGAGGTAAGTTGTCCTCTTTCACCAACACGATGTCGAAATAATGAAATGCTATGCTGCTAAGACTACAGAATAAAAAGCTCAGGGCAAAAGCCAGTTAAATAATAAAAGTACTCTTACATCTCACTTTTCTTAATACTACACTTTAAACTATGAAATGTAAATAAAACGGGTCGGCAGACGCGAGGAGCCTTCCGACATTTTCTCTTTAAACATGGTCGTAAACCCAAGTCTTCAGACTCTTTAGCATTCTGCTTGAGGATTCTTTATAGTTTCTATTACCTACAGATGTTTTAATAAAGGCCTATTTACATAGAAGATACCAAGTATTTGCATGAAGTTTTACAGTGCCATATCGTTCGCGCGAGATTAGATCCGCTATATCCTAGATGGCAGGAGAAAATCAAGCTTTATTACCATTAGCGGTAGCGATTTCTACTAATTTTTGGGTAGTATTTAACCGTAAATCAATAATCTTCCTTTTGTATATAAAGAAAATCTAAATCCTAATTAAAAATATTGATTGCATAACGAAAGAGTTACGTCAAAACATAATTAATTTGGGACAATTTGAGTTCGTGGCGCATCGGAGCTGTACATTTTTGAGTACAAAATCCCTCTGTTTACCCGATGAGAAATGAAACACAACATTTACTCTGACGGAGATAATTTATTCATACAGTCACAGGGTATATAGCTTATTCGCGGTAACGAAACCATAGCGACTTCTAATTCGATGGCAACGCCATCTAGTTACGTTAGCGGAACTAAAATAAATAAAGTTTAACCATGTTGAACATACCGCCCACCAAAAGGGCTTAGTCCTTTTACTACCGCTCAACGAACAGTGTGTAATGTACAATAAAAAAAAGAAAGAATAAGAATAATAAATAACGTATGATTAACAAAACAAAAATACCTATTCTGTGACCGGAAGTAGACATAGCTTTGAAGTTGGACGTTTGATCGTTGTACCCTTACAGAAGATAGTAACGACGCGCGTCATATTGTCCTTTCCAGGATGTAATTGGACAATCCTACCGTACAACCATTTGGCTGGAGGTAAGTTGTCCTCTTTCACCAACACGATGTCATTAATTTTAAAATCAGGAATTCGATCAGCCCATTTGTACCGCTGGAAAAAATGGGTCAGATACTCCTGATTCCACCTTCGCCAGAAACTCTGCACCATCCGTTGCACTAACTGCCACCTGCGTAGCGTGCTCACTGTGAAATCCTCATAATTGTAGTCAGGTGCAACCACCAAGGGATGCCCTACCAAAAAATGACCAGGAGTAAGAGGTGCGGGATCTTCTGGATCAGAGCTACTCTGAGACAACGGCCTGGAATTTAAGCATGCTTCAACTTGTGAGAGCACTGTTGACATCTCTTCAAAGGTGAGGGTTGAATCTCCGACGACGCGTTTCAAATGGTGCTTCACACTTTTAATTCCTGCTTCCCACAGTCCGCCGAAATTGGGAGCGCGGGGAGGAATGAAGTGCCATTCTGTATGAGCGTTAGCAACTGCAGCAGCGATCTCTTTCATCATCGCGCTTTCTTGAGAAAATAACAACTTCAGCTCCTTGGCGGCACCGACAAAGTTTGTACCATTGTCACTCCAGATGTGGTTACAATGACCACGCCTGGAGACAAAACGTTTGAAACAGGCCAGAAAACCCTCTGTAGTTAAATCTGAAACAGCTTCAATATGAATGGCCCGGGTAGCCATACATACGAACAAACAAATATACCCCTTGTATGACCGCTGTCCACGTCCTTTCGAAACTCGCAAGTTAATGGGTCCTGCATAATCAACGCCACAATTCAAAAACGGTTTGCTAGGCTGGACTCGACAGGCTGGAAGATCACCCATAAATTGGTGCGAAGTGGTTGCTGCGTATCGAATACAAGGGACACAGCTACGTATATGTGTTCTGACAATACTCTTAGCTCTCGGTATCCAATATCGAGAGCGTATAAAATTAAGGACTAGTTGTGAACCTCCATGAAAGGTTCTTTCATGTGCATTCGCTACAATGAGTTTGGCCAACGAAGCCTCATGGTGAATCAAAACGGGATGCTTTGAATTTTCACTCAATTGCGAATGACGGATTCTACCCCCAACTCGCAATAATCCAGTAATGTCAAGGAATGGTGTTAATGTGTGAAGTGGGCTCTTCTTATTTATAGGACGATTTAGTGTTAATGCTTGGATTTCCTCATTGAACCACTGCTGTTGACTCTTTCGAATGCAACAATTTAAAGCTTCCGTGATCTCCTCTACAGACAAGTAAGGTGTTATGATTTCTTGATTCTTACGTTTTCTCGGGAGCAACAGAAATCTCCTGCATAGCGCAACTACTCTAACTAATTTTCTCAGTGATGAGAACCTTGACCACAGATCCTCCGATTCTATTTTAGTTGTGTATGTCTTTAACAATTTCTTTTCTAGGTTAGTAGTTATAGCACTCGGTCGAGAATACTGGATTTTATCGCCTTGTAACCAACTTGGTCCCCGTTTCCAAAGATCGCTTTCTAGGAAAACTACCGGAGATGCACCGCGTGAAGCAATATCAGCAGGGTTATCTTTGGATTGGACGTGGGCCCATTGTGTGTTATCTAATAAATTAAGGATATCAGAAGTACGATTAGCGACGTAGGTTTTCCATCGGCTAGGATGGTCACTTAACCATGCTAACACCACAGACGAATCGGTCCATGCATGTAAGTTTGCTTTAGGCACATTTAATACCTCAGCTACTTCTGTCAATAATCTGGCTGCCAACACGGCTCCATTGAGCTCCAGGCGAGGAATTGACACCTGTTTTATTGGAGCTACCTTCGTCTTTGCCGTAATGAGGTTACAGTGAATCTTTCCTTCAACATCTACTATTCGACTGTATACCACAGCAGCATACGCCATGTTAGAGGCATCACTGAAGGCATGCAACTCGAACGTGAGGTACTCTTTCTTCTTGCCCATCCATCTGGGTAAGTGGAAATTAACTAAGTATGTTAACTGTTCTCTGTAACACTCCCATTCTTTCAGAAGCTCCACTGGCAACTCATCATCCCAGCCCACACCAGCTATCCACAATTTCTGTATGAAGACCTTGGAGGTAATTATACAGGGTGCTATCCAACCTAAAGGATCGTATAATCGTGATATTTCAGAAATAACACTTCTTTTTGTTGCAGGTACAGCAGGCGAAGCCATCTTAACTGTATAATCGAATTCATCTGTTTTCCGGTTCCAGGTAAGTCCCAAGAGTTTTGTAATATTATCCACCTTGATTTCTAAATTTCTATTTGTAACCTTTTCTAATCCTTGTAGTAACTGATCCTTATTACTTATCCATTTTTGCAATGTAAATCCGCCTCTTTTCAACAATTCATTTAACTCCTTATATACTTGTATAGCTTCCGTTTCAGATTGGCAGCCAGTCAACAAATCATCCATGTAGAAGTCATTCCTTACCCTTTCAGTGACTGAACTATATGCATGACCTTCATCGAAAGCTGTTTGTTGCAGCGCCTTGACAGCTAGGTAAGGAGCGCAGGACGTACCGAATGTGACCCTTAATAAACGATAATCTTGAATTTCTTCCGCCGCACTGTCCCGCCAGACTATCCGTTGGTAGTCTACGTGTTCATCGGCAACTTTTATTTGGCGGTACATCTTCACGATGTCTGCCGCCATACACACAGGATGTTGCCGCCATCTCATGACAATGTGGCGTAAGTCCGCTTGAAGGGTAGGCCCTACCATTAGAGCATCATTCAACGAAGCTCCATTAAATCCCTTGCACGATGCGTCAAACACTACCCGCACCTTAGTAGTTAATTTGTCATGTCTGATCACCGCATGGTGAGGAAGATATACTGCATCGGCTCGATTACGATCAGACTCCTCCGTAATCTTTTCCATGTGTCCAAGAGTCAGATATTCATGAATGACCTCGGAGTACTGTTGTTTAAGTTCTGCATTTTTGCACAATTTGCGCTCTAGACTGAGTAGTCTTTTTATAGCAACAGCCTTTGAGTTGCCATATTTGCATGGTGGATCTTCCGATCGAAAAGGAAGTTTAACTATGTAGCGACCTGAACTGTCTCTCTGTGTTGTACTAGCAAAAAGATCCTCACATGCCTGTTCTTCGGGCGTAAAAAGCTTTCTGTTTGGCGATGGGTCAGAATCAAGCTCCCATAAACGCTTCAGCAAATCATCTTGTTCTAGCCGTGTGTGCATACTTCTAACAACGTTATGCTCCTCTCGGACGCTACTTCTTCCGTCTATATGACCGGAGACAATCCACCCAAAACAGGTGTTTTGTGCCATCGGTGATCCCTTTGGACCTTTGATCAATCCGTCTTTTAAAATGTGGCAATATATTTCGGCTCCTAACAAAATATCAATTTTGTTAGGCACATTAAATTGTGGATCAGCTAGCTGCATCGTAAGGAGTCCCGGCCAATCATTGACTTCGAAACCTTTGTCAGGCAAAACCGACGTCAGTGCATTAAGAACATGCGCAGTTACTTCCAAAGTAAAAGAAGGGTCATGAAGCGACTGCATTTTGATCCTTACCACGTATTTTGAGGTAATGCCGCCATCATGACTATCTCCAATACCAGAGATAGCACACTTAGTGTTTATCTTTCTAAGCCGTAGCAACTGCGCCGCTGCTTCGGTAATGAAGGATGCTTGTGATCCTTGATCTATGAGCGCTCTCAAAACTTGAAAGGAACCGTTATTTGCTTCTGCTTTAATAAGAGCAGTAGCAAGAAGGACTTGCCCTTGCCTATTTTCCCTCAAGCAATGAGTGGCTACTGCTGCGGTAATCTCATCCTGATCCGCACTATTATGTGTTTCATCTCCTGAGGTTCCTGCCTCCACCGTGACAGCAACCTCACTACTATTATTTGGGTTTTTGGGGTGCAATAAGGTGTGGTGCTTACGTTTACATATTCGGCATTTGGTGAAAACTCTACAAAATTTGGTAATGTGGCTACTACCCAGACAGTTAAAACATAAACCTAGGGACTGGACAATATGACGACGCTGATCAAGCCCCTCCTTAGAGAACTTTTTGCAATATGAAAGCCTGTGATCCTCGGAGCAATGTGGACATTTAACACTGGAGGTAAGCATGACCTTGGGACTGGAAACGTTACTATGGGATCCCCTAACCTTGCTCTTAGGCTCGACAAACTCAAGGGCACGAAAACGACTTTCTAGGAATTCTGTGAATTGTGAGAATGTTGGTAAATCCTCAGAGGACTTACTGACATGCAGTTCCCATTGCTTTCTTGACTCGACGTCCAACTTCAACGCTACTATGTATATAACGATGACATCCCATGAACTTACATCGATTCCAAGGTTAGTCAACTCATGTAAACAATCACTTGTAACATCCAATAATTCCTTTAAAGCCGTTGATGATTCTACTAACATATTTCTTTGACCAAATAATCTCTTCAAAATGCACGTAGACATGAATTTCTTATTATTATACCTGTGTACTAACATTTCCCAACATTTCGAATAATTATTTCCTGTAATTGGCACATGCCTTATGAGCTGTTCTGCTTCACCAGACAACTGTGTTTTCAGGTAATGGAGACGCTGAACATCGTCCAACCTTTTATTTTTGTGAATTAAGGAAATGAATAAATCTCTGAATGATGACCATTCGGTATACTTGCCGCTGAAAGTCGGTATATTAATTTTTGGTAACTTAACATTTTGGTCGGGTGAAACATCACAGGGTTCATATACTTCAAGAGATTTCACCTTTGACAAAGAATTTTTAAGTTCTACTTTATAATTAAGATACGAGTCACACACGCTATCATAAACATCTTCCTTAAAAAAGTCCAAGATTTCTTCATTTCCGTACTCACTGACCATCCTCTCATGTTTTGCAGAAAATGTCGAGAACTGCTTCTCCAGTACATCAAGTCGGGCATCTATATAGTTTTGACATATGCGGTCCTTCGGTGATTTTTTAAAGTTGATCCTTCCTTTTTCTATTTGGCCTTTTAACTCAACCAATACTCTTATATCTTTTTCCATATTGAATGCAGGGTTTCAAGATAATGTATGTTAGTGAATACTGTACCAACTTCCCAGTCGCCAAATTTTCTAAGTCCAATGAAGCTAATTTTTCTAAGTCCAATGAAGCGAATTTTTCTAAGTGTTTTGCACTCTTATATCGCTCAGAAATCCGGCATAGGTTCCCCGTCTCGTCGTTTTTCTTAAAATTATTCTAAGTCCTAAGCTACTCTTCTTAACAAATCTAAGTCTTTGATTGAATTGAATTTTTCTAAGTCCCTGGCTGCACTTAATGATTTTAATGTACTTACAGTTTTGCACGGAACCACACTTCACAATCACTCACGGTTTTCTAATAGATTCAGTTCAGGAACTTGATGTTTCTACCGTGCACCCGATGACAAGACGAACTCAGGAACTCGGAGGGTGCACTACCGTGCAGCCAATTCACAGTTTCCGAAGGCGAGGCTCCAAACTTCCAATAATTGTTAAACTTGGGTGAACTGTATCTTCAAACTTTTATGGTACTACTAGCGCCACCTATTTCACTGTCTGCCTTAGCTTTCACTCAAAAACCGTCCTTCGGCTCGATGGACCATGTACATTTTTGAGTACAAAATCCCTCTGTTTACCCGATGAGAAATGAAACACAACATTTACTCTGACGGAGATAATTTATTCATACAGTCACAGGGTATATAGCTTATTCGCGGTAACGAAACCATAGCGACTTCTAATTCGATGGCAACGCCATCTAGTTACGTTAGCGGAACTAAAATAAATAAAGTTTAACCATGTTGAACAGGAGCTTTTTTATGCGTACTATGACTACAATTCAGTTCTGGTGTTTTAGGTACATTATGTGGTCACCGTTCTAACCTAAGTTTATATTTACCTCTGGGTAATTTGATGTGCAATAAGTATATTTGATGTAAATCAATTGAGGGGTGATAAGTTTTTGGATGTGCATTTAAAATCAATCCCTTAGTTTTAGGAACCTCCTCGAGATTCGCTATCGACAGCGGTAGTAAATATCCAGTAGGTATATCTGAACTGACCTTAACCTTTTCACTACGTAATCGAAAATACGTATTGGTATTGGAGAGTTCACCCTTTGATAAAGAAATGAGATGAAAGAGTCTTATTCATATGTATATTTTTTATTGAATTTACTCTTTGTAAAGGTAGTAAGGATTGAGTAGGTACCGTACCGTAGGTAATTTTTAGTGTCAGAGGCAATACTAGCACAGAGCTTTTTCAAAGCGTAAGTCCTCTGTGAAGATTTTTCATCCGCCTGATGGTAACGGTTTCCGAAGCCTATGGACGCTTGCAACACCACGCTTATCACTCTCGCGTTGCCGACCCTGTAAAAATGTTTCCACAACTTTTTTGAGACAGTGGGATAAAGATTAAGGAGTAATAGTTGAGCTGGCAGCATAGGGGACAATAAGTATGATGCTACAACACCACACCATTGCTTACAATGATTATCTTATGTTTTACAATAATCTTGGAGATATTATAACTTTCATAATCGATGGCCAGTCAATAACCGAAGACAACACCAACAACAACAAAGTTCATCTGAGGATAACTTTATCAAACAAAATAGAATGATCATCAAGACAACACACAAGAACAAGTATGAGATAGGAGAGCCAACGAGCAGACGGATCACCTGATGGTAAGCGATAACCGTCGCCCATGGACACCCTCAACACTAGAGGAGTTACAAGTACGTTGCCTGCCTTTTAGAAGGGTTTGGGCCTCCGGTTTCTCTGAGGCCGTAGTATCACTCTTGTCATGCCGGCCCCTTCGTGTCGAAGCATGGCCCTCCCATGGTAAACTAGATTGGTAGATAAAACTGTCAAAAATTAACCACTTAGAGCTCAGTTAAATACATTGGCGCCCCTAAACAATACGCATGCTGTACGCATCTCCATCGTGTTACGTAGTTTAATAGCTTCCAATTGCCTCGCAGCTACCCGTCATGCTCCGGGGCCATAGCTCCAGGGTTGGCAGCGGACATGCATTTCAAGGACGACGTGATCGCCTTCGTTGGGCCAGCCTGCGCCTTCGCCTTGGAGCCAGTGGCCAGGCTCGCCGCATACTGGAACACGCCCATCATCACCGGCATGGGAGATCAGGTAACTTTACTTTCACACTGATTTCTGAGACTTACGTGAACATTATACATACATACTGAAAGAAAACCACTTTTCGGACTGCGATATACTAATATTATCAAATCCTCACATTTTGGACTCTTTACCGCATTCATGGACATGGGCAGCCCTTAAACGGGCGGACCGGATTTGTGTGGTTGTGGTGAAAGTGGTTCTGTTTCAGTATAAAACTACTTTGTTTTAATTGTAATTACCACCTGAAGGTGAATCTTGACTATATGTCATTTTTTTATATCATTAAAGTGGCCAACAAGTACGGCACGCCACATGCAAAGCGATTACCGTAGTCTGTGTACGCTTGCAATACCAGGGCTATCACTCGCGCATTGCCGACCCTATAAAAATCTTTTTACCTACACCTTTTTGGAAGAACGCTACGCTGTAGTCCTTTGGGAAAACCTCGGCAGGATTCATTGCAAGTGTAGAAGTCTACTTCACGGAGCATTTTATTCTTCGGTACAAAGACCTCGTAGTGAAGCACGTAAATAATAATGTTTTCTTTACGTCATGCTCAAAATCTGATATAAATCTCTTTATTTAAGCCAACTCATAGTATAATAAACTTCTATAAATAACAGGCTTATCGCCTGAAAGTACTGAGTCACCTCATTCTGCACATATCAAGTGTAGTGACTTGCAGAAATTTATTTTTGGAACGTCTCTCGACAACGTCGACAGTCTATACATAGTCTAACTAATCTTTGCACGGCCACTCTGCCCGTCGTCTAGTCTTTGACATAAGTGCCCTTACGCCATTGTGCTCATCGTATGGTGAAACAAATGGACACTTACATGATACAGATATGCAGAAAGATACAAAAATGTACATAGCGTTTCTGCTGGATTATAGGTATGTATTTTTTTATGGCATAGGGGGGGGGGGGGGCAAACGAACAGGACGAATCACCTGATAGTAAGCGACTACCACCGCCCATGGACACCCGCAACACCAAAGGAGACGCAAACCTTTTAAAAGGGTTTGGGCCACCGGTATTCTCACTTACTCGGCGAAACACAGCGTAAGCGTTTTTCACGCCGGTTTTCTGTGAGGCCATATGGTGTCACTCTGGTCAAGTCGGTCCATTCGTGACGAAGCATGGCTCTCCGTCGGTTAAAATTTTAATCTATACTTTCTGGGACATTCTTTTTACACAGCACCTTCTAATCCCAAACTAAGCAGAGCTTGTAATATGGGTAAAATCCTAATTTTAAATGAAATCCTAAAATAGATATAAGAATTTTATTTATTAATCTATTTACCAAAGACAAAATTTTTTTAGCTGGTAAAATTTTTATAAGCCTGGCGGTCTGTTCATCGTTTGATGTTGAGTGCCTTGACATTGCTAGTCCCGATTGATTTCGAGACAAGTGAAGTCTTAAAAATAAATTATAATTAATTAAATATTTCTTTGACATTTGGGAATATTTTAGCTTCTAAAAACGTTATGTTTGCTTAAATCCTTGGTAAATAAGTAAATTGAAGATGAAAGGGATTTAATTAAAATGTGAGTGGCATATATCATGAGAGGCTTATGACCTCAATGATGAAAAGATTGTAGTTAAATATTATTTTAGATATTTATTTATATACACTATGTTACCTCTGGAAAGGAGCATATAGGTATTTAAATAACATAACATACCATCACGCCTGTATTCCGCGAAGGGTTAGGCAGAGGTGCACTAATGTACACCCACAGTTCGCCGGTATGTTTAGATCCCATGTAATAGGGGGCGAGCCTATTGCCATTTACTGGGCACAAATTCCTAACTCCGAGCTGCTACTGGGAATTTCATAGAAAAACCCAATAACATTTTGCTCGACCTGGGAATCGAATCCAGGACCTCTAGCGTAGCAGTCGCGGTCAGGACCGCTTGGCTATTGAGGCAGTTAAATATAAAAAAAGTAGGTATTTAATTCACATCACCAAATTCAATAAGAAACCTGTGATCTTTCGAAAGTAGTAAAATTAAAACACCAAGAAAGGTATTAACTGCCTAATTAACCTAGTGGTCCTGAGCGCGACTGCTACGCTAGAGGTACTTACTGGGTTCGATTCTCAGGTCGAGCAAAGTGTTATTGGGTTTTTCTATGAAAATCTCAGTTGCAACTCGGTGTTTGGGATTTGTTTGTTTTCTCATTCGGATTTTGATTTGTGTCCGGTTGAATGCAACAAACTAATTGAAATGAATTGAACAAGAGAAAGAATAAATTAGATAGAAACAAGCACTTAGCTAATTAGGTGATTCGTTATTGTTTTCGTAGTAATATGCTACGCACGTAGTACGTAGCATGTAGCTCGTAGCACGTAGCTCGTAGCGCGCGTAGGCGACGTCTATGTTTATAGGTGAAATGGTTTATTGGGTACAAATGTTTAGAACGCCGCGCCCCGGTCCCATGTATTTTGTGTTACATGAAAATACGTAAACTACCTCATTAGCCTAGTGGTCCTGAGCGCGACTGCTACGCTTGAGGTCCTGGGTTCAATTCCCAGGTCGAGCAAAGTGTTATTGGTTTTTTCTATGAAATTCCTAGTAGCAGCTCAGAGTTATATAATTTGTGCCCGGTTAATGGTAATAGGCTCGCCCTCTATTACATGGGGCCTAAACATACCGGCGAACTGTGGGTGTACATCAGTACGCCTCTGCCTAACTCTTCGGGGAAAACAGGCGTTATGGTATGTTATGTATATTTATGAACATACGTGAAGTGTGATAAAAATATCTTTTGTGTTGATATATTAAATAGGGTAACTTTAATAGGTGAGTAAACTAAAAACTCAGCAATAAAATTACTTGGCTATCTAATATTACAGTATTCATTTCGTTTAAGTTAATCTGAATGAGGGGCTCATGGCTAAGTTATAACTAAGCTGATCAACTGATTTGCTGTGGATGGGTGACCATTCTTAACTCATCGAGAACCCTCCGTGCCTCAGAGAACACTCAAAGGGGTTGGTCAAGGTTGTCAAACGAACATCTATGACAATTGTTAATGGTATTAAGAATCCCAAAAAAGCCTGACAACCATTGAAATAAAACTATTTTTTACGGATTTTATCGCGTTGTATTAATTTTATGTAAAAAATAGTTTTATTTCAATGTCTAATATTCGCGTAAGTGTCAGAAACCAGTAAGCCTGACAACCAGTCTATCCTCTGAATATCGATATTATGGCATTAGAAATTTTGGCATGATGTATCATATTTTTATTGACCAACTACATAGCTTAGTTTTATTTCATCTATAAATGTTAAGAAGTATATTGTTAATTTTAGTTTTTAAGGAAAATTGATATATTGACTCAATGTAATCACCACGTAAAGTGATGGCCTGAAACACAGGTTTTTATAAACCTAGATCAGGCAGGTCGCTACATACCTCTGGACTTACGAATATTTTTTTTTATCTGCACCTATTAATAATTATATACTGTTATATAATTAGTTAACTGCCTCATTAGCCGAGTGGTCCTGAGCGCGACTGCTACGCTAGAGGTCTTGGGTTCGATTCCCAGGTCGAGCAAAGTGTTATTGGGTTTTTCTATTAAATTCCCAGTAGCAGCTCGGAGTTAGGAATTTGTGCCCGGTTAATGGCAATAGGCTCGCCCCCTATTACATGGGACCTAAACATACCGGCGAACTGTGGGTGTACATTAGTACGCCTCTGCCTAACCCTTCCGGAAATACAGGCGTGATGGTATGTTATATAATTAGTTTATATTGCCCAGAAATTGGGTTGAGGTCTGATGGCAGTCGCTTCGTGTAAAATACTGATATTCAGCCGCATCTGGTTAGACTGGAAGCCGACCCCCACATAGTTGGGGAAAAGCTCGGAGGAAGATGAATCTGTCAATGATATAGTATCTCTTGTTATACAAAAATAGTGACAATAATATTGTATTTGACGGCACAGTAGTTTGATTCAGTTTTTACAGACGTGGATTATTGATAAATGTAGGGGATCGATGCGTAATAAAAACAATCTTCACCTTTAAACTTATTTATATATATTACTAGCTTCTGCCCGCGGCTTCACTCCCGTGGAATTCTTTCTGTCATCACATCCCACGGGAACGGCATAAAAAGTATCCTATGTCCGTCTCCTCGTTCTAAGCTACCACACCTCCAATTTTCAGTCAAATCGGTTCAGCCGTTCTTAAGTTATAGTGTAACTAACACGACTTTCTTTTATGTATATAGATTTATATATGGATAAAACAGAAAAAAACTTCTTTGACCTTTCACCCTTTAACAGAAATAGCCATCTTGATATTTTTCTTTCTCTTTCACTCTTATAATCTTCACTCATTCATGTTGCGTTCCATTACATACCACACATTTAAAGTTCTTTAATTTTTCTACATAGGTATATGATGCACAATATCCCATGGTTAGATTATAAGACCCATCGTTAGACAGCGCGAGAAAACTGCGCGTAAACTTAACGTAAACGCATTACGTCCAGGACTAAGTTAAGCAAGTTACGTTAAGTAGAAGTGCTAACACGACGTTGCTGAGGGCAAACTTGCTAAACTCACCCAGTGTTTGCTTTACGTTTAAGTCTAGTGATAATTGTGGGCGTCCAAGCAAAAAGAAGTGATAGCCTAGTGATATGACAATTGGACTGCCAAGTCAAAGGTCTCGAGTTCAAATCCAAGGCTCGTACCTACCTCTGACTTTTCGAAATTATTAATAGTTAATTATCACGCGCTTAAACGCTGAAGGAAAACATCGTGAGGAAACCTGCACGCCTGAGAGGTTTTCTCGACGGCGTGTGAAGTCTGCCAACCCGCATAGGCTAGCGTGGTGAGAGGAGACCCGTGCCCAACAGTGGGACATAGTGGGTTGATTATGTAAGCAAAATGGGTCCAGTACTGGGGTATTGAGTTGAGACTAGATTTGGTATCTAGAATAGTCAATTGATAATAAGGATTATAACAATATTAAAAAATTGGTAATTTTTTTTTATAACAGACATATGATTTTGAAACTTGAAAAATATTGATTTGAGAAAAACCACTGGTACAGTTTTACTAAACTTTCTCTTAAAATTTCTGGTACTTAGAAACGGGTGTCTTTGTGTATGTCAGAATTTGTATTTGTAAACGCACCCACGATACAGGAGAAAAGCCTTGTGTGGGGCAACATTTTATTTAAAATAATATTTTTTTTGTAATCGCGAATCGCATTTTTTCTCCCAGCTTTACAATACCTACTGCGTAGGTATATTGCGGAAACTAAATGCCAAATACTGAACCTTTATTACTTGGAAGCCCCTAATTTATTAATTTCACATGGATTCATCATATTCTTTTTTAATTCATTACTCCCAATTAGACATAAGTTTAATTTACTTGTGAGTATTTTCAAACAGAATACATACGTACGTTTATATTTTAGAGAAAACGTTACGCCTCGCAAAACGTTTTCATGAAAACGTATTTTAATAAAGCCTGCCCTCATTTTATTTTGTAAGCTCGGGGCTAAGATCGTTGAACTTGAACTTGAATACACATTTAGGTGCTCGTTTATTTAAAATTATACTTTATTTAAACCAAAAGATCTCTCTTCTTCAAATAATACTGGCTTCCATTTTTAAACATTATCCCTAAATGAAATTAAAAATGAATTGGAATCTTTGTTTTACTACAATCTTGTAAGTAAAAGAGACCTAAATTTCAAAAAAAGTGCAAAATCTTTGACCTTGCCTTTATTTCGTGCAATCGACTAATCATTGAGATATAAGTATCATATTTTAATTAGTCATGATGCTGTACTAATGCAACTCAAAGATAATCTCTAATCGTCATAAACCCTCAATGTTCAAGACCTTAATAAAATGATGCCTTACGCCGGCTGCGAATAATGACCTCAGCCCAGCGATTGAAAATAGAAAGCTGATTCGTTTTTTCTGCTATCGCAAATCGCATCAAATTGCGATCAGATTAGAATCGGCGACAAGCTCGCTAACGTAGCTGATAGAACCTACAATATCTGACCCCATCAGTCTGACCCTCCATTCTTTATTTAGCCTTTCAAAGGGTTATGTAAAGGGCTAATGGCTGTTAAAATCCATTTTATAGTTCAGAACTCAACTCGTCAATGTAAATATTTACTTACGAACTACGTTTTAATGAATGCGATCCATTTGAGACGAATTTATATGATTAAAATGTTTAACTAGAGTTATTCATAATATCAGACAAACATCATAATTTGAGAATTTATTTGAATTGATTGCGCCTTTGTTTTTAAAGAAACTTGAACTGAAACTCTTTTTATGATCATTTTGAATTGATTAAAAATAATTCTCAAATACGAACAGAATCGAAATTCATAATGTTTTCCATAAAGTTTCTGATGTATGAGACTCTCAATCTTTCTATACTCGTAATATGCTTTATATATAATTCAATTCAAATGCTGAGGTAGTATAAATTTGATAAGGTTACTCAAGATTCTCTAGAAAATAAAATAAGAAAAGAAAATGGATTTTAGAATACCTTATTTAACTATTTTGTTTAAGATGATCGAAAAGACATATTTTATAAATGTCTTAATGTTCCTTAATGAGCTTATGTTAGGTTTTCGGCTTTATATAGAAAATATTTGTATGCCCTGTATTTAGTTGTGCCAGGTCATAAAAAAATCCGTAAAGTACCTAGGTCATCAATAAAAAAAATGATCTTCTTGTAGTCTTAGATCTTCAGGCCAGAACAAAATATTGGCCAACGTCAGTCGTCAGCCATGATGTTCTATGTCTCATGAATACCGAGTGCAGTGTTGAGTTACGTGAAATATACATCCAGCAGGCCACGTGTGTAACGTAATTGCCCACATATTCGTGCACAACGTGTGAGTTACAGCCATCATAAAGAGTACCTTACAGACGACATTATACCTTTTGCGCATCGAAATAACGTCTTAAATCGATAATGATATCTTCATCTCAATCCACCAGCAACTTTAAAGTCGTTTAGCATAATTTAGGGCCGCGTGCCAACCCTGATTAAATTCAAAGCATTAGATGTCGTACTGGCTCTCATTATACTAATTAAATTCTTCTAACGATTGTATCTCTAAGGAACAGCTAAGGTTAAGGACAGGCCCATCTCGTTGAGTGATTAGAGCAGTTAAAAGGTTCGTGTAGCCGATTTGTAAGTAATGGACGGGACACTTTGAAATACGTTGAGGTTTAAGATTGGAGATTTAATGTCCCGTCCAGTGGGTAAGGCTTTGACCTTCCCAATTCCTTTGTACCTGACCTTTTGTTTCCAACATCATTTTATTTGTTAGAACATTCCTTTTGTTACATAGCGGATTTTTTGTCGGGATATATGGGTAATTAATTAAAACCAAGCATTTTCTGAAAGATATTTTGTTATAATAATCCTTTTTGATTCTTTAACGAAATTTGCCCTGAATTTCGGGATTTCTATAAAAAATATTTTACAGTTATTCTAATAATTTATGAAAAGAGATACGTAATATACTAATATTGTTATTATGACGCAATGATTGATCAAATACATTTTTTTCTTCTGAGACCTACAATACTAATTTAAGTACTGATTCCTTTTGTTAATATGCCTTGCTGCTTACATTGCTGGGTATCCAAGCATGTTACCTGGAGATTTCGGCAAAAGATTTGGATACGAAAGGTCCAAGACCGTACCTATATTTGGCACTTAGCTTTGAATGGATAATAAACACGCCTTTCTGCCACAGGGGCAGAAACTATAGACCGCCACATGCTACGATTTTTGCATAGGTACTTCATCCACATTCATGCATAAGTATTCTTATACATACAAAACTAAATAAAACTGGACTTACAATTTCAAACGACGATTTTATGAATAATATATATTATAACATAACATACCATCACGCCTGTATTCCCCGAAGGGTTAGGCAGAGGCGTACTAATGTACACCCACAGTTCACCGATATGTTTAGGTCCCATGTAATAGGGGGCGAGCCTATTGCCATTTACCGGGCACAAATTCCTAACTCCGAGCTGCTACTGGGAATTCCATAGAAAAACCCAATAACACTTTGCTCGACCTGGGAATCGAACCCAGGACCTCTAGCGTAGCAGTCGCGGTCAGGACCACTTGGCTATTGAGGCAGAGGCAATATGAATTATTATAGAAGAATTCCTGTACGTTGTCATCTTAGCCCACTCGTTCTATTTTCGAATGCAAGATTGAATGTAATACTATCCTTTTATCATCGTGTTTCCACTTTCGATCGACATGTCCATATGGTCAAGGGTACAAACAAATCAATGAGAGAGCCCGACAACTAGCGAACTTGGCATTGAAGCGGAATGGGATTGGATCGCAACGTAATGAGGCACGAAACAGTATGTTTTAGTACTTCGGTTTCTATTTTAAATGAGGTTTTGTTGTATGTTTATCTCGCCCGTCGGTGAGATTGATTTGAGTTGTGGGAGATGGATTAAGATGAGATGTGAAGGTTCGGTTTTATAGTATGGGTAGACAACATTGAGCAATTGTAATTGGGTTTTTCTATGAAATTCATACTGGTTTCGAACTTGTGGTTATTGGCAATAGGCTCGCCGTCTTTTATATGGGACCTAAACATACCAGCGAACTGTGAGTGTTTATTAATACGCCTCTGCCTAATCATTTAAAGAATACAGGGGATAACGGTATGGTATTTCATATGTTACTTTACTTTTTAGTCGGATCTAGATGCTTTTAGCTCAAAATATTAATGATTGGGCTGAATCTTAGCCCAATTTTTGGTATAAACAAAATAACTGGGTTTTCATAGCTCGCTCTGTGATACTGGCATATATTATAATCAAATTAATTACCTACGATAATATATTATACAGCACACATTGTCAACCTACGTCACAGTGATTGACACTTTGTAAAGTAATTTTATAGTAAACAAAGGTATAAATTATGGATAAATATAAATTTTTAAAAGCTTACTAGCAATGTTGGTACTTGTATTCTTGTTAACCGTTCGTGCTAAGCTAAATGCTTGTGATACAAGTGGGTTCACGTCGGCAACCACATGATCGCAAGTCCGACGCCCTAACCATTACTGGCTACCTAGGCTACCGCCGCTTTTTAATTTATAATGCAGTTTTTTGTTACAAAAAATAGCAATGTTAATAAAACCTTTTACAGATTATTTATTGATTAACCATTTGAAATTTCAGATTCATCCCGTTCAAATAACTAGTTTATTTGAACGGGATGAATCTGAAATTTGTAAAGTTTGTTTGTTCATTGTAAAGTATCACAAATAAAACACGAATTAAAATGTGGATTAAAAGAAAGCTTTTTCAGAATTCGGTATAACGAAATTGAAAATAAATTAAGCGAAACAATAAAGCTATGTACCCAACAATTTAATTTTGTATCCGAGCCTGTATCGGTTATTGGCGGATTGATTGTATATGTATTAGAGTACATATACAATAAATACTTATATACCGGTATAAAAATTGAATTATGGATAATTTTCAATGGATTGCGATCGGAAAAAGTGATTGGAAAATAATATAGATTTTATTTCGTTTCATTTTCTGATTCAAACTGCCTCATTAGTCTAGCGTGTATGCTACTTTAGAGGTCCTGAGTTCGATTGCTAGTTAATGTAGTTAATGACAGTGGGTTCTAGGTAATAGGAGGCGACTTTATTTAGAGTTTATTATAAGTAGAAGTAGTTAGTATAGAGTATGTTTTTATTATTAGTTATTATTTTAGTTGTATGTTTTTTTAGTTGTTATTATTTATTGTTTTGGGTAGGCACTCAAAAAGTTGTATAACAAGAGTTGTTCGTTATCTTAGTAACTGTAACACCATTTTATGTGGGTATTACCATACCCGAATAAGCCTATGTATTACATCAATGTGTTGTCGATTTTCCGTAACGCGTTGTTTTGGTTTTAGGAAAAACGAGGCGGTTAAGGTTTAGTGGGAGCCGTGGCGCAATTTCCCATTGTATTTCCTATTGTTTGCAACTTGAGCTTTGTTGGAATTGGAGTAAAATATTCGATGTATTTTTGAGTTTATTTAAATTAAACCTGATACTCTTGTATAGTGCGTGTATGTTTTCATCTGCGTGTCGCGAGATTGATTTCAATCACTACTTATTATAAAACAAAGTCGTTTCCCGCTGTCTGTCCCTATGTATGCTTAGATCTTTAAAACTACGCAACGGATTTTGATGCGGTTTTTTTTAATAGATAGAGAGGAAGGTTTTAAGCTATTTAACATCACGCTATGACTCTTAGGACCGGGGCAGCGCGGGTGAAACCGCGGGCGGGTCGCTAGTCCTTGATAAATATTAGTGAGATTCATAAATAGATTTGAGTCAGAGTGTAATTTGTGTCCTGTAGTCTCAATACTCAATACTTTGTCTTGTTGCCTAGCGCGGAAGCTGACTGTAAATATTTTTCAAAATAAAATAAGATTGTAACTGACCGACGATGCCAGCAAGAAGAGCAATAGAAACTTTTTATATATATTTTTTTACAGTTGTATTGATGGAGATCTTACTTAAATTTTGGTGTATATTACATGTTGATGACTCTTCCTAGAAGCTGCCTCCGAGTATAGTAATAGTAGTAAACTCATAGTATTGTAATTTTTATCTTTTCGGAAAAATTAACACATATTAAAAACCAATGCAGTTTACGATTCAGTGGAAGAGCCATGCTTCGGCACGAATGGGCCGGCTCAACCGGAGTGATACCACGGCATCACAGAAAACCGGCGTGAAACAACACTTACGTTGTGTTTCGCCGAGTGAGTGAGGTTACCAGAGGCCCAAACCCTTTTAAAAGGCGGGCAACGCACGTGGGACTCCTCTGGTGTTGCGGGTGTCCATGGGCGGTGGTAATCGCTTACCATCAGGCGATCCGTCTGCTCGCCCCCCTATCCCATAAAAATTTCGATTCTGAACAAACTACTTTCGGTCTTGCGCTTATTTGGTTACTCGTTGTATACATACATCTCATCATCATCATCATATCATACCATTACGCCTGTATTCCCCGAAGGGTTAGGCAGAGGTGTACTATCTTATCTTATCTTGTGTAGGGCCGAGGCAGCAAGGCCTCAGTGCACTTCGACCCAATGGGATCTTATGTGCTTCCCCTAGATAACTTATTCCTCATTCCCAGTTCTACAAACAGCTCTTCCATGAGCTTTATAATGAGGCCTAGGGGAATGAGTCTGTAGTCCTCTGGTCTTGGATAACCCTGATCCAAGAGGCGCATTTGCTTTCTAGTCTTTGCATCGCGTGTACACAGAAGGTGTTCCATGCTCTCAATTTCCCTTTTACAGGCCCTGCAGGCTGATGTCTCCGCTAGACCCGTCTTTTCTAGGAGAGCATTAGTCCCGAAGTGTCCGGTCAGCGCCCCCATCAAAAGACGGGCCTGCCGCCTGCTTGAGTTCCAAATGGCATTTTGCCATTTCAATGAGGAACCTATGAATTTCTTGGAGTGAGCAAGTCCCGTGAGGCTCAACCACTCATCCATGTGCGTGTGCCTCGCCCTTGCGTACTCCCGAAATGCCGTTTTGACTGTGCTTGGGGCCAGTCCTACAAATGGTTCCGGTCCAATTAGTGAGGTCCCAGAACCTTCCCTAGCCAGCTCGTCAGCATGCTCGTTGCCCACAATACCCCTGTGACCAGGGACCCAAACAAGCCTGACCCTGTTTCGCTTTCCCAGCTCATTAAGAGTTCGGGCAGCGTCCATGATCAGCCTTGAATCGATCCAGAGGTGTACTAAGGTACACCCACAGTTCGCCTGTATGTTTAGGTCCCATGTAATAGGGGGCGAGCCTATTACCATTAACCGGGCACAAATTCCAAACTCCGAGCTGCTACTGAGAATTTCATAGAAAAACCCAATAACACTTTGCTCGACCTGGGAATCGAACCCAGGACCTCTAGTGTAGCAGTCGCACTTGGGACCACTAGACTAACGAGGCAGTTAGTAGTTAGCAGTAGTATACATACATCTAGTAAATAAATAATAAAGTATAGTAAATAAATAGTAATAAATAATATGGTTGGTCATCTAAACACACACAATACTAGTTGGGAATCATTGATAACACTGATAAAAGCAAAAGCATGTTATTGTAGCCATGAGGTTTGAATGGCTTCCTAATGATGGCCGACAGTCCGACACATTACATATATAAGCCTTGTATGAAATGCAGATTGCCGTTTCATTTGGTCTGAGATAGCCTTTAATATATGCGTTTTACAATGCAGGGTAATGTCTGAGATGGCCTTTTGGAGAAAGAGCCATAGCAGCTTGGAATACCTCGAGCATAATCGTCTTGAATTATTAAGGTCTTGAGTTCGTATTCAAGGCACGCACCTCCGACTTTTCGGAATCATGTGCATTGTAGCGACATCTATCGCGTTACATAAATAAACTTCGACGAACAAATCCTGAATCGCGCAAGTGAAGTTTGCAACGCAAGTTGCATATATACAACCGCCCGACATCAACCGTCGGGCCGCGGCCCGCCAGGCAAAACACCCGCCTGGTCGGAGGATCCTCCCTTTGGTTGGAGGGGCAACACACCTCGCTCCTCCACAGTGGTGACCCCGACGTGATCACCAGTGTAACCCACACTGGTGACCTCTCGCAGCCTTCGAAGATCAGAAGCAGTCATCACCGTCGTCTTCCCTCCAGCACAGCACGAGCAGCGAGTCACACAGCCAGCCAGCACTCTTCCGGCTTCAACGGGCATCCTGACCACACGCCTGCAGCGTTACCACTAGCTTAAACGGTGAAACAAAGTATTGCGAGGAAACCTACACGCGTGAGAGACTTTCTCGAAGGCGTGTGAAGTCTGCCAAGCTGCAGAAGGCTAGCGTGGTGAGCTATAGCCTAATCTCTCTCACTCTGACGAGACCCGTACTCAGCAGTGGGATAGTATAGAATATAAGTAATAATCTTTATTCTGCACCATAAAAAGCAAAATAGCTATGGGTTCAAACAGATTATTAATTTTTGTATTCTTTATTGAAATAATAAGTTTCTACCAACATACATCAAACCTAAAGTTCCATACTGAAATTCGTATTGCAGGAAGCTAAACGAGCATCCACTATCAATCACCAACAAAAATTTAAACGTATATCTTATATTAGAATAGAATTTTATAAGTTTATTTAAAATATTCTTTCAGCAAGAATTATATGAAATAACTAGCTTCTGCCCGCGGCTTCGCTCACTTGAAGATCAAAAATCAACAGTGATGATCTCTTGCTTGTATGGGTCTCTTTAAATTAGAGAGGTCAAGCTGTAGCTCAGGTTCAGTTTAATTATTTGAGATAAGAAGTGTACTAGTTTTTAAGTTGGAGCACATACTTTCTAACAGTGATAACAAAATTAAAATCTATTCAGTAGTTTTTGCGCCAACCCGTAACAAACAGACAAGAATTTTAAAAATCACTATCTATCTATCCACTTGTATATTTTAATATCTTCAATGTAGAAACTTTTCATCAACACAGCTTTTTTACAATTCTATAATAGTAGAGAAGATAGAAGAGATATTTTTAGTCAAGCATTACTCAAATACAATATTTAACCGTATTGTTTGTTTTGTGGAATCTAAACTTTTACTGTTACAATAGTTCTCAATTGTTACAGTAACTACAGTTTTCATACTTTCTATATATGGATAGGTAAACACGACATTGACGACATATTTTCGAAGCGGCTGTAACCTAATGGCTAGGACTTGCAATCATGTGGTTGCCGGTTCGAAACCCACCCATTGCACTACCGACGTAAACCCACTCGTAACACAAGCATTTTAGCTTAGCACGAGGGGTTAACAAGAATACTAGTAATGTGTAATAATGTGTTAATAATGTAAAAAAAAAAATTGCGTAGCGGCTGAGCGATCGGCTTCTGCGACACGTGTTGTGGGTTCGGGTCTGGGTGTTTGTTTGTGTATGTGAGAATTTATGTTTGTAAATGCACCATCATATACATACAGGCGAAAATCCTAGTGTGGTTTTAACAATAAAAATAACATATATTTTGTTACCTCAAAATATACAACATAAAATAAAAAGGTCCTACCCCAAAATCATTTATATAACTTACTAAATGTTTACTAACTATTTATTATCGTTATTATATAAACTGGGGTTTGGCAAACATCTGTCTGCCTCTATATATAAAAATCGTCGTTCTTTAGACCAGGTATTTCAGGGAAAAACCAAGCATATATCATAATGATATAAGCTATATTTTTCAATAAAAGGTCTTTCTGAAGACTAGCGTTGCCCGCGGTTTTATTAGCGTTATAAATAAAAGGTTTTACTTACTTATGATGAACATTTTAAATAAACCTTTCATACTGACGTTTCTTACCGTACCCTATCCGTGGTGGTCGTGATTAAAGGTAGCGGCACTCGTTTGTTTTGTCCTTTTTGTAAAAAGAATAAATTGTTTTTGTTCTCCAAGCCGGGACGAGAGAGTTCTTATTTGCTCGGAGAAAAGTTGATAACAGGAAAATGGTTCATGGGAGATACTTTAGTGTGATTTATACGATATTTGATTATTGGAACCTATTTTTAAATGAATATTTAGTTACCATTTTGGACGTACTTAGTAGGTACTTATGCTTTCAATCATGCATACATAACATATCATCACGCCTGTATTCCCCGAAGGATTAGGCAGAGGCGTACTAATGTACACCCACAGTTCGCCGGTATGTTTAGGTCCCATGTAATAGGGGGCGAGCCTATTGCCATTAACCGGGCACAAATTCCTAACTCCGAGCTGCTACTGAGAATTTCATAGAAAAACCCAATAACACTGCTCGACCTGGGAATCGAACCCAGGACCTCTAGCGTAGCAGTCGCGCTCAGGACCACTTGGCTAATGAGTCAACCATGCAAAACGAAAGTAAACTTAATATAGTACAAATAAGTAAAATACAGGGGTATATTATTGTAGGCATAGATATATTAAATGTAATTTGCTGTGCCCTATAGGGTCCATGATTGTTCCTAGTATTTAGCATACAGTTTACACCACAGGCACATTACACAATAACATCGTGGAATGCAATAAAATCAACATTAGAAAGTTTTTTTTTATTAAAGCTAACTAGCAATGTGGGACGCATATTACTACTATTCTTGTGAACCGCTCGTGCTAAGCTAAATGCTTGTGTGGTGCTAAGCTAAACGAGTGGGTTCACGTCGGTAGTGCAATGGGTGGGTATCGAACAGGCAACCGCATGATCGCTAGTCGGACGACCTAGCCATTAGGCAACCGCGCACAATGAGAATAAACAAAATTCTCTACTATTATAAAATTGTAAAAAAGCTGTGTCTGTACATTGAAGATATAAAAAAAAACACGTCATTGTGACGTGTTTTTGTTTTTATTGATTGTGTGTTGTTTGATTGATTGTGTGATTTTTAAAATTCTTGTCTGTTTCTTTGTTTGTAACGGGTTGGAGCAAAAACTACTGAATAGATTTTAATTTTATTATTACTGTTAGAAAGTATATTTTTCAACTTAAAAACTGGTGAACTTTTTATCTCAATTAATTAAACGAATCCTGAGATACAGCTTGACCTCCCTGATGTATATAGGCCCATAAAAAGAAGAGATCATCAATGTTGGTTTTTCCATTTTTACGATTTTACATTTCATGCGAGCCAAGCCGCGGGCAGAGGCTAGTGCATAATAAAATTCGAATTTATGAATCACAATTCGTTCTTAAGTTAAATGTTTTATTGTAATGGACTTCGTTCATTTCAGTAACAATGTGTTTAAAACTCTATGCAAACACAAGTTTGAATAAATCATCTTCATTAATCTTTATAATTTAATTGTTCTCTCTGTGTATTGTTCGGTGTTTTATGTTATTAGTTAAACCCTACTAGTACGTAAGCACTTTGATTATTAAGCGTTTATGCGCCTATTAAATACGTGTGTGTCTATCGTTCAATAAATTTTATGGTTATATTGACTCAGACTATAACGGGGCTTTCTAGGGCAAAGGAGATGTTTGTGTTGGATGTATTAATCCTTCAATATGTCTGTATATTTATAAAGGCGCGCAGACAAGTCATATTTTGAAGGTAGTAAAATTAAAACGCCAGGAAAGGTATTAAAAAAGATACTATTTATGTCCGCGTGGAATAGTTACTTAGTCTTAGCGTCATGATATATAGCCTATAATAGCCTTCCTCAATAAATGGGCTATTTAACACTGAAACATTTTTTCAGTATTAGATACTCAGGACCAGTAAGTAGTTCCTGAGATTAGCGCGTTCAAGCAAAATAAAAACAAACAAACTCTTCAGCTTTATATATTAGTAGGTATAGACGTATAGATTAACTGCCTCATTAGCCTAGTGGTACTGAGCGCGACTGCTTCGCTAGAGGTCCTGTGTTCGATTCCCAGGTCGAGCAAAGTGTTATTGGGTTTCTATGAAATTCCCAGTAGCAGCTCGGAGTTTGGTATTTGTTCCCGGTTAATGGCAAGAGAGCCGCCCCCTACTAAATAGGACCTAAACATACTGGCGAACTGTGGGTGTACATTAGTACGCCTCTGCCTAAACCTTCAGGGAATACAGGCGCGATGGTATTAAATATGATACTATATTCAATTTTCATATAACTTTTTTTCTTATAAATACTGCTTGAAAAATAATAATAATAACATGTGCGCCAGCTGACATGTAGTAATGAATAAATAATTAAGTACCCCAAACAATGATTTGAATTCTATTTTGTGCAGCGCCTTAGTAACTTAACATACAGAACTGTGTTGCTGGGGAGTTTGTTACGCCGCTTCTTCTTCCCAGCGAAAACACTCGGAGGCGGTGAAGGGCGGGTGTTTTTAGGGCTGTCTATAATGTAAAAATGACGTTCAAAAAGTAGTACCTAGTAGTCTATATTGAATAAATATTTTACACTTTGACTTTTTTCTTTTCAACAAGCATATGAGCCTGATAGTAAGCGATAATCGCAACGTTTAGACACGCATGACGCCTGTGGTATCACTAGCGTATCAAGACCTCAGATGATGTCTCATATGGCCTAGTAATCTACTGGCAAAACTGCCTTTTAAACCGGAACACAATAATATTCAAACATGATTGCTTATTGGTAGAATAATTGGCAATGCGGTGGAACCACCCTAGACGAACTGAACTGCAGGGTCCTACCACCTTTAAAATTTTGAAATTTTATTCTTTTTTTGTTGCAGCCTCCATCGGAAGGTGAACTGGCTGCTCCAGCGAGCGTCGTCAGTCGTATGCATCGACTCAGAAACTTGCGAAGAGGCACTAGAGTAAGTTTCATGATATACTGCGGATTAACTTGTTTAGTATTTGCTAGACTGGTCTCTTAGTTAAATAACGTAGGGTAAATGATAGAAAATTATATTTATTTCTTGAAATAGAACTTTAGAGACACTGTTACAAGTCAATATTTTGATTTTTTTATAGTGGATGGCGCTGGCTTTTTCTATCTGACGACCACTGACATGAAACTGAAACAAATTCGTATTGGTATTTAGTATGGATTCTGAAGCCGGTAAATAATGTGATCAGCAATCATTCGTACAAAAGGTGAGCACCTTGAGCTTTTGGAGAGTCATGAATAAAATTGATCATAACGAATATGACCAAGATCCAAGTTAAATAAATTATCTAAAACATGTTTTTTTTTATATTTAGGTAGTTGTGTACTGTGGTCTAAAATGGGAGGGGTTAATGTACAGCAGCAGTACCTAAGTTGTGGTAGGCCGATTTAATGTAAAACTTACCCCCTTATTTATAAAAATATATGAATGAGGTTTTAAAATACTATAATTTGCCTTCTTTTCCCTGCCACAAAATATCACGTTTCAAACTATTACAAGGAAGGTTTATAAGACATTTTAGTAGTTTTTTTCAGTTACCTACTAATTACTAATTAATATCCTTGTCCCTCTAGCCTCAAACACTATTCAACGATAAAGGCAAATATCCGACGCTGACCCGTATGTCGTACTGTCAGTGTCGGTTACCGCGCGTCTTCACCAGCGTGTTCGAGCGTTTCGGCTGGGCTCACGTCGCGTTACTACTCGACAAGTCCGACCTCTTCTCACTCACTGTCGGTAAGTCAAAGATGTATGTTTAGGTCCCATGTAATAAAAGGGGGCGAGCCTATTGGCAGTAACCACGCACAAATCCAAAGTCCAAGCTGCTACTGAAAAATCCAATAACACTTTGCTCGACCTAGGATTCGAATCCAGGACCTCTAGAGTAACAGTCGCGCTTGGGACAACTAGACTAATAAATGACTCAAATGCAAGTCGCCTGTCTATTTGACAGGACATAAATAAAAGTTAATGACTACTTTGATAATTCATCAGTTTTACATTTCATTACTATTTAAAGAGTAGTTACAATTTTAATTGTTGACTTTCTCAATTTTGAATTATGATGAAAATATATCAAAGGGATTCTACTTATTTACATTACATTATATTCATAAATTTCTCTTCGATATGAATTATAACGGCCTGTTATACTTATAAATACACATATACAGAGACACCACAAGAATAAATAGTAATTATAAGTTCGTTAGTATAATTATGGTATTCATTCATTTATTAGTGATGAGCCTAATATTACATTCCTATAGACACTTGGAATTATTAAGCACTATTTTCATTTCTATTAATACTCTGCCTGTGAACCTACCCAGCCGAACTAGAGCAACTATTGTACTGTCCTAATTCCGTTATTCTTTTAGGGTCAGAGTGCGCTCCATCTTTTTTAAGAAATTTCTAAGAAACTTGTTGACTTTGCGTGACCAGAGGGCTAGTTTATTGTTGGGTCAAAGAATTAGCATTGCCATTCAACGTGGCAGTGCAGCCAATCTTCTGGTCTTCTGGGCTATTCTGATATGTGCAAATGAACATGCCTGAGTGGGGACTTAGGCATGTTCATTTGTATCTACATATATTATACTAGCTTCTGCCCGCGACTTCGTCCGTGTAGCGTGATGATATATAGCCTATAGCCTTCCTCGATAAATGGGCTATCTAAAACTGAAAGAATGTTTCAAATCGGACCAGTAGTTCCTGAGATTAGCGCGTTCAAGTAAACAAACAAACAAGCAAACTCTTCAGCTTTATATATTAAGTATAGATTATTCATAGCAACGCAGTAAATAATCTGTTTTGTGACTTCTTTGTTTGGAAATGTTCTTTCTAGCATACCACTTACGTTTTGATTTTGTTACGTCCAGGTAAAAGTTTGGAATGGGGTCTTCGTAAGAAGGGCGTGCTGAAAGCAGTGAGGGAGCTGGACGGCAATGAGCGGGAGTCCTGTGAGGCCCTCCTCAAAGACGTCAGCATGTATGCGAGAGGTAAAAAATCATTTATTTAATTTCGAGGAATCACGAGGCACACTGATTTGAGAGACAATTTCTCATAATTTTTCTGGGTCCTCTTTGGTAATTATACGCAATTTCAAAACACTTTACTGTATAAATTTTGCTATGATATTTGACTGTAGTAATACTGTGACTATCATCCTTACATTTTTTTAAGAATAGTAATAACTAATTTTATTAAATAATTATATTATTCCAAGTATTATTATTCTTCTGAAAAAAATATCATTCATACTTTTTCATTTAAATGAATCCGTGGTTTAAAGTTTAAATTCGATATTCAATAACTTTAAAACTTTTTAATTGTGTTAATCATTGGTTCGTTACTCGTGGTTTTTAAACCGAAAGTTAATGAATACATAATTTATTTAAAGTGTAAGCTTGATGAGCAAAATAACTGATTAAATTGTACTTTTTTTGAACTTACTAAAATCTAATATACTGTATAAATATAGGTATAGGTACATAATATATTTATTAAGTTTATATTATCGTACGCATATAAAGAGCTACTTTTACTGTTATTAAAAACTGGTTTATTTTGAATGAAAAAAGGTTTTTTGCATGTATAGACACAATTATTTTTTTGGTCAAAACCTGCCTCATTAGCCTAGCGGTCCTGAGCGCGACTGCTACGCTAGAGGTCCTGGGTTCGATTCCCAGGGCGAGCAAAGTGTTATTGGGTTTTTCTATGAAATTCCCAGTAGCTCGGTGTTAGGAATTTGTGCCCGGTTAATGGCAAAGGCTCGCCCCCTATTACATGGGACCTAAACATACCGGCGAACTGTGGGTGTACATTAGTACGCCTCTGCCTAACCTTTCAGGGAATACAGGCGTGATGGTATGGTTAAAACCTTACTAGCTATGTGGGTCGCACATTACTAATATTCTTGCTAACCCCTCGTCCTAAATGCTTGCTTGTAGTGCAAGGGGAGTGTTTGGAACTGGCATCCGCATGATCGCAAGTCACACTCCCTAGCCATTAGGCTACTGCCTAAATTTGTATGATATCGTAAAGAAAGAAATCATGTTTATTCCAATCCAACGGTATCGGGTAAAGGAATCATACAGTAAAGTATAAGTCTGTAGATATCTTCATTCAATTCTAAAATCAATACCAACCTACTGGAAAATTGTATCGGCTGGCTTCGATGTAGCTTCCAAGTATGAAAGCAAAAATAATGAGAGAATGGAATCGGTTCGTCCGACATTCTTTTATTGCGGATTGCAAGCCACTGGTTTCTGCAATTTGTGGATAATTGGAAAACTGTCAGTTATTAGCCTTTTTAGTTTCAGCCTCTTTTTCATTTCTATTTCTAGTCGTTTAATAGACGGTTGATAACGTAAGGCATCGTCTGGATTTTCTTTATTATATCTACACTAATATTATCAAGCTGAAGGGTTTGAACGCGCTGATCTCAGGAACTATTGGTTCGCATTGTAAAAATATTTTTGGGTTCGATAGTCCTTTTACTAGTTAGCTAAATACATCACATATATAGGCTATATGGAGCATCAATGAAAAATGTGGCAAAAACGAAAAAAAAAATATTTTTGAGAGATAGACTGAACTCCTCGCGGGCGAAGTCGCGGGCTGAAGTTAGTTCGCTCATAAGCCAGCTTCCTATTATGTGTAAAAGTAATTGTATGAGTTGAATAAAGCCTAACCGAAATGTTTTAGGGTAATTACCCGTGTCATATCTTGAGATATGTATAATAATGTTTGTTAGAATAATAATGTAACATAACATAACATACCATCACGCCTGTTTGCCCCGAAGGGTTAGGCAGAGGCGTACTAATGTACACCCACAGTTCGCCGGTATGTTTAGGTCCCATGTAATAGGGGGCGAGCCTATAGCCATTAACCGGGCACGACTTCCAAACTCCGAGGTGTTACTGGGAATTTCATAGAAAAACCCAATAACACTTTGCTCGACCTGGGAATCGAATCCAGGACCTCAAGCGTAGCAGTCGCGTACTAATGTAGGGAAATAAATTACTACAAACATCTGTTTTTGTGGTGTAGTGGTCATTCTGAGCGTGCGCGGGTCACTGGTGCGAGAGTTCCTGCTTGCTGCGCATGCGCTGGGTATGACGCGCGGCGATTGGGCGTTCCTCGACGTGGAAATATTTCAGGTATGGACTCAATCAATGATAATGATGATTCAATCATATTTGAACCTTATGTTATTGACATAAGAATCACATAGCGTCATCATGAAATTAACTTACTATAAATCTTCTTAGTCGGGCACTCTTGTCAGAATAGTAATGATGGTGTAATCGCTGGGTTCTCGTCGGCATCGTTCTCTCCTCTGAGCGTCACAGCTTTCGAAATTATTCGCCATTTTTGACGATTAGTGGCATTACGAGAGCACTGTACCATTGTGGTCTGGGTAGCTTTCACCATAAGGTCAGTCCAGCGCGTTGGAGATCGGCCACGAGCTCACCTTCCTTACTTACTATACTATAAATGGGTGTAGGTAACTAGACTGACACTGTGCTTAGGATCATAGCTATGCTGTGATGCAATTATGGGTAGAAGTACTAATGTACATAAAACTCAAAGGCCATACTGACTGACAGACAAACAGACGCACAGCTTACACTAGAGGGTTTATTAGCATGAAATGTTGCAGAGGACTTCCTTATATAACGTAGAAGAACAGTAAGGTGGTATTTTGGGAAATTGCCATGTCATTAAATGAAGATGATCGCTCGTAATGTTGTGCTGACCAAGTGGGGATCCAGCCATCGAGTCACATAATCTCAAAGTCACAGCCAGGACAGGCTCCAAAATTACAAATATAAATATGTAATTATTCCATTGTGCATAACATATAAGTAAAGTTTGTTTACTTGTGAAAGTAATAAATACTAGTACTAGTATTTCATATTAGGCAAAAATAAAAAAATATCAATAGCTGACCTTGGCCCGGGTCAGGGTGAGGTCAAGACCCCCTGAATCCGCCCTTGGCGGTATCACAAGTCAATAAAATATAAAAGTATTTGCGGTTGATATCGCGAGTTGCTGTTAATTTTCAACATTATTATTCTTGTGACGTTTTCAGTTTACATCATTTCAAAATTTTCCGCGAGGTAACTTGAAGTTAAATTATGAAATTGAAAAAAAACAAAGCATTCGTTGCATATCTTTAATGAAATTCAGGAATACTTACAAAGTACAAAAACACAAGTATTAATGTTTCCAGTCCCGAGTGTACAAAGAAAATAGTTTGAAGGTTGAATGATTTATAACAATGTTTACGTTCATAGCGCGTTAATGGAAATATTTTAGCGCTGTTTTTATGTGGCGTGAATACACAAAATGTCATCGCTTTTCGAGAGCACAGATATTTTCATTTTGGTGTATCGTCACGTGCGATCTGCTGTAATGATTTTCGATATTAATTTTCGGGTAGTTTGACGCCAACAACCTTTGAGTAGACATAAAAAACCGCTTCGAATAATATTGAATGAGTTGTGCACACATAATGAAAGAATTTACAACGATAATGTTTCTCTAATACGTTTAACTCCTACTTAATACAATTATAACTATGAAATTCATGTTATTCAATAATAGCCTGCAATTAGTTCTATTGTAAATAAATAAATTCTTTATTCACTCAAGGATTTGTACAGTACTAGTAAAAACTTAACATAAAAGATTGTTACTGTTGAGACTGACTGTTAAGATTGTACAAATTAGTTGTTAAACCCTGATTTCGAAACTAGGCAGACCATTATCTCTTAATTAAATTAAAATAGTTATATGTAGTAATGATATAAAATATGTTCTACATATATCTACATAACGCGATCTGAAATCAATCATCAATACAAAAATTTAAGGACGAAACTACTCTGAATACCCAATCACACTCCTCAATAGAATTAAACACCAACACAGCTCACATGAAATCCACGCATTAATTCTGCAGCGCGTGCCTTCAATCATGTTTCGTTATCAGGCATTCTGCACACGGCTCAACTGACCTTTCAGACTAAGGTATCGCCTCGGCCTCTAACTGATTAGATCACTACATACGTGATAAGTTACTTTTACGTCTAAAAGTCATCTTGGTCGATGTTGAGAGCTATTTTATATGGGAATGCAACATGATTAGTTCTTCAGTTGTTCTTCTTTTTTCTTTGTGGCAATTGAGTCGATGTTGACTACGGGAAATTATCTACATTATTAAATTATAATGGTTTCTGCTATTTCATCCTTACTTTTGTTAACCGGGACCGTTTTTGAATGCAGTTGACGGAATGATATGGAGTTTCTTCCAATTCTTCCTTTAAGTATTCGAATTGTTAATATAATTTAAATAATTCAATCTCAAATCTAGGTCATCTTCGTTCATTGTAATTCGGAAATCAAGGAGCTATCAAACAACACTACATAATTATGCAAGTCTGATCTGCAAATACATCTTTTAAAGATATTTTTTACAAGTCATTATTTTTAATTATTTCCCGACGTTCTTTAAGAAGAAATACTGATACATGGACAAATATGGTTTCCTTTAAAGTATATAGACATCATAGGTATTAAATTATTATGTGAGTGTCACGATGTAAGGTAATGTGATCTATTTGTCTTGTTGCCCAGGGTGGTTACTGGGGGGAGACAGGCTGGGCGGCGGATGACGACCGCGACACCGCCGCACGCGCCGCCTATGAGGCGTTGCTTCGGGTGTCTCTCAAGTTGCCCACGGGGGACAGGTTCGACGAGTTCGCTGATGCTGTGAGAGGCAGGGCCAAGCAGCACTACAACTACTCTTTCTCTGATGGTGAAGAGGTAGGAACATTTTTTTATAGGGTATTTTCTGTGTCGTATATGAAACTAAGTAAGAGTAACAAACATCCACCCATACTCACAAACTTAAACTGCCTCATTAGCCTCGTGGTCCTGAGCGCGACTGCTACGCTTGAGGTCTTGGGTTCGATTCCCAGGTCGAGCAAAGTGTTATTGGGTTTTTCTATGAAATTCCCAGTAGCAGCTCGGAGTTTGGAATTCGTGCCCGGTTAATGGCAATAGGCTCGCCCTAAACATACCGGCGAACTGTGGGTGTACATGTATGTACTCACAAATTTTCGCATTTATAATATTAGTAGGATATAGTACATATATGGAATATATATAAGTTCTGTTACTGCCAGACCCATACAAGCTCTCGTTGAGAAATAGGAAACCAATGCAAGCATTAATACATTCGCGATATACGACTTTAGCGGAGGATACCTCTCGACCTTTTAAACATTCATTTTATCCTGCGGAATTACCCATGGGATGAATTACGTTAAATTGTTGGACCAGTGAACCTATATTGCGTAGGCATGTAAAGAAAAATTTCGTATAAAAGCTTTGATAAAGCTTATAAAAATTATATATTGTTAAAAAATGTAAATTATGCCTCAAGCGATTACTTTGATTACGATCTCAATACTGATTACTCAATGCTGAACGGGGCCTATTTGCCACAGCCGTGAGGTACAATAATTTAGTCTATTTTACTAAATATTTTGTTTTCTCTTGTAAATGTGCCTTGACTGTGTCAAATAAACTTTATTTCTTTCTTTCAATATAATTATGAAAATTACAAGATGTAGTTACCTAAATGTTTTAAAAAAAAAGTACTTTAATGTTATTACTTCTACTAATTAATATTTTATAAGTTATCTGTAGCACATATAAGTCGGAATACTACAAAGTTCCTGAATAAAATTAACCAAAACGACGTGTAAATAGGTATACACTTCATTTTAGTTAAAAAAAACAATCCAGCTACGAAATTCACATTCCACTCAGTGATTTATCACGAAATCACAGAACCACACATTTTCACCGAAAATTCCCACGGAATTTTAAATTTACTTGATTAACGCCGGTAGAACTGTGGGACACAGTAATGTGGAAGAAATAAAGTAAATTCAACTACAGTGAGACATGTACGAAACATACCTATTAATAGAAATAAATATACATAACATAATTATTATTAAGTTAAAAAAAAATCATAGAAATGATATGATGAGCCTCAAATGACATGATGAAAGGGATGTGGTTCGGAAAAATAAATAATGGTGTGAATAGCGACAGGATTGCCACTATTGTCTTGGGAAATTTCTAAACACTTTCAATGTAATTTATTGGCTGGTTGATTAACCTTGGCCTTGACCGGCCATATGTCAATCGCCGAGAAAACTCTTAAATGCGCTCGGATACATTATACAATATCTCGGAGGCGGGCTATACTCGTACATATCTCGTAATCAGAAGTCACAGTGACTTTGGCCTGTGGGCTACTGGTCATGTTGGTTCAAGCATTAAAACTCACATTTAGAAGTCATTGAATCTTATTTAATCAGACTTCTTAGTAGTAGTTTTGTATGTCAATATTCCAACACACACAACCCCGAAAAAGCCCGCCCATCGTGACTTCACTAATGCTATCATTGGAAGAAGAAGAAGCCACAAGAAACTCCCGAGCACATTTTGTCTGTTACGATTATTATAGTGATTTTCATATACTATAACGTTACTAATGACTAACGTTATTAAACGGAACCTGAGCTACAGCTTGACCTCCCTTATGTATAGAGATCCATACAAAGAAGAGATCATCACTGTTGGTTTTTGAGCTTCCAGCCGCGGGCAGCAGCTAGTAATGTCATATTTATATTCGGGCCATCAGGTGAACTTCTTCATTGGCGCGTTTTACGACGGCGTGTACTTGTTGGGCATGGCGCTCAACGAGACGCTGACGGAAGGCGGTGACATCAGAGACGGCAGGAACATCACCCGGAGGATGTGGGGAAGGGATTTCCATGGTAAGAAGTACAATTTGTAATACAAAACACAATGTATTGATAGTTAAATATATCGTTAATGTAGGTACCTGTTTGGTTGTACGTACCTTTGTGATTTTCTATCGGATACATTTACGGAGAGTGCATCAGATCTCTACAATTTTATTCCCTCGTACCCTGTCTATCGGACGACCAGAAGCACAAAAAAGCAACATCGATTCATGGTGCACATTCCAAAATTCCGAAAATGCGATTCTCGAGTGGGTTTTCCCCGATAGATATAATCTGGGTATCTTTAAATCACGAGTGAATCGGTGTATTCTAGGCAAGCGCGCTCCATCGTAGATCGCAGTGTCACTAAACATTAGGCGAACTAGTGGTTAAGCGTAAGACTATCAAGAATCAATCATATTTGAACCTTATGCTATTGACATAAGAATCACATGAAATTAACTTAATATAAATCTTGTTAATAAATAAAAAACTTCTTTACAAAAGTCTTATTCTTATACTTCGTGCGAGGATTTAAAACCTGACCTGCCACATATTTTAATGGCAAGATCATAAATAATATGATACGGGCCTACAATAGTGATCATTTCTGATAGACATTAAACGTCTTTTAGTTTTTTTACAGAAATTTAATAGCTATATTGCCACAATATCTTCTGGGTTCAGGAATATTATGGTCGATCTCCGACATCGTAAATAGCTTATTGGCAATAAAAATGTAATAAACGTATCCGTTTTGATGGACCTTATATACTCTCTGACACTTTTTGTACCTAAAATGGTCGATACAAACGACCTTTACGAACTACTGTTTATACACGTACGAAAATATACGTTTTAATAGGATGATCGGCTGTCCACAATCCTCGTGGTCTTTCGCGTCGGAAGGCACAGCTATAATCCTATGTCCACACTTGTATGGTGTTTATTTTTTAGTTCGGTACTCGTAGAAACCTAGCAAACCTCATTATCTCGAGTCCATGAGAATTTTTCGCTCCATAAAATAGATACAGGGAGGAACACTTAATGGTTTTAACTGGTAATGGTCCGACAAAATCCTTCACCTTTCTGAGTGATGATCATGATAAAAGGCTTTATATCACAAAACCTTCCACGTATTTATTGTTCAAACATTGTTTTGAGTACTTTATAAGCTCTTTATGTTAATTTCCGAAAACAGTGTATGTAAATCCAATTAAAACACGAAATGGAGAATTCCTTTGAAATTATTTCTAGAGAAGTACTCATACTTTATCAATCGATTCGCTGTTATTTGAGGCAGTTATTCTATGTACAACGTTTCATTAGAAATTATTTTTGATTCTGAATAAACCTGATTTGTATCTTAGGTAGCATTAAATAATATGTTTAAAAATTGAAAATTTAGGCTCTTTATATAGCGAAGAGGAGAGATGATCTTCTTGCCATTCTATCCTTCGTTTAGCAGTTAGCTCATTGAATACGTTTTAGTCGGAGAGAAAAGAAAGTTTAAGAGGCTAAAACAGCTAACACATTTAACTATCTTCTGCAATCAACTCATATTTAGAAGCTAACATATATAACAATACATAGTACTTTTTTTTCTAAAACACTTTCACCGTGGGAGTACCATGCTTTGGCACGAATGGCACTAGAGTGATACCACAGCCTCACAGAAAACCAGTGTAAAACAACGCTTACGTTGTGTTTCGCCGAGTGAGTGATGATACTGGAGGCCCAAACCCTTTTAAAAGGCCGGCAACGCACCCGTGACTCCTCTGGTGTTGCGGTCGTCCTTGGGCGGCGATAATCGCTTACAACCAGGCAATAAGTCTGCTAGTTTGCCCCCTATTCCATTAAAAAAACATACATACCATCATGCCTGTATTTCCCGAAGGATTCCCCACAGTTCCCCAGTATAGGTCCTATGGGACGAGCCTATTGCCATTATCATCATCAGCCTATAATAGTCCACTGCTGGACGTAGACCTCCCCTAATGTGCGCCATTTCACCCTGTCCTCGGCTTGTCGCATCCAGCTACTGCCGGCAGCCTTTCGCAAATCATCACTCCATCTTGCCGGAGGGCGTCCTACGCTACGTTTGCCGAGTCGCGGTCTCCACTCAAGAACACGTCTACCATTGCCATTAACCGGGCACATATTCCAAACTCCGAGCAACAGTCTCACATATCGGCGATCTGTGACTGTACACTAGTACGCCTCTGCCTGTACTGGGGTTAATAAAGTCATGATGGTGTGTTATGTATGAATCATATTGGTTGATAATATAATGCCGCCTTTTCGTCTAACCGACTTCTTGCACTATAACTAGCCGCCTACAGTTTTGCTGCGAGTACAGTAGGTACGTACCCCCCAAATAACAGCACGCCTCTGAAGTTATCTGCAAGTGGTTTTACTGAGTACCAATTTTATATAACCACTGTAAAGACAGTTGGAGTCGTAAATGTTTCGCATTCGTGATTATTGTCCTTATTGATTTTGATATTTTTGCGTAAGAACCCTTATGGGTCCGACAGAGCTTGAATTGCCTACAAAAACGTAATACCAAAATAAATCGTAATCCAAACAATATTTTATCAAATTGTGTTATTATTTGGATTGAGATACCGTTAATCTACCGTACCATTTCTTCTACTACTTCATTGGAAATAAACGACCGAAAAATCGTACCAATCTTGAAAAATTGTCAAGAATTGCATTCTTTTACATTTATTTCCCGTGAAGTGTTTTGGACGAAATGTTAGAGCAGGAAACTAGATTAACGGTATCGGAATCCGTATAATAACACACTTTGAATTCATTGTGTTTGAATTACGATTTATTTTGGTATTGCGTTTGTATTTAAACTTATGTTCGATGGACTATTGAGTTATTTGACCAGCGCGGCTGTTCGCAATAGCTAATTTCACACGCGCGCTAATATTTCGGGGGCACTATAGATGGCGCAGGAAGGTCCTCACTCGTATTTAGCACACATCTTCTCTCTATTCAGAATACATCTCTTATACATTCAGACAACACGTTGCTTCTTCTTATAATAGAAATGCTAATTATTTATGTTTGTAATCCAAACAAGTTGGATGACAACTCACTAGGGCGTAATAAAATCTGTCTCTTTATTTCCGCTTTGGTGAATCCCGGGCGTAACAGTGTTGTTTCGTGTTCGTTGATACCTAACATAGGTTTAATTAAAAAGGAGGCAGAGATTTTTCTGTTTACAGTATATGTTTTTGGTATTATAAGCGTAGGTATACAAAATAAGCCCGTTGTTATCATGTTTGCTTCATCACAAAGAGTTTAATTAAATTATTAACGTTACCTGCGCGTGATTTTTATGAAATTATTTTTACGCTTACCGAAAATATTTATTGAATTTTATTGTTACATATTCATACATGGAAAAGGGAGTAAGTTCACAATTGGGCTGAATGTATTTTTGTGTATGTTTTCGCGATATCTTAGCTGGTAGTGGACTCATTTCAATGTTTTTTATCTTATAGTATACGTTGACTAATTTCTGTTTTTTATCTGATAGTATAAATACTTAATAGGTTATCTATACTCTATACTTAATATATAAAGCTGAAGAGTTTGTTTGTTTGCTTGCTTGAACGCGCTAATCTCAGGAACTACAGGTCCAATTTGAAAAATTATTTCAGTGTTATATAGCCTATTTATTGAGGAAGGCTATATATCATCACGCTAAGACTAAGTAAATATTCCACGCGGATGAAGTCGTGGGCGGAAGCTAGTCTCATATTAATTTGGTTAGTGTCTTTCCATCAATTCTAAAGATACACCAAAAACTTGAAATCAGTAGATGTTTTTCTTAAAAATTCAATTCATACCGTTGCTATTACCAAAGACAACCAATTTCAGACGTTAAAAGTACACAGATATCGTAGAATACATAATTTAAACAGTCTTCGAGATAATCAAGATAAAAGATGTCTTGATAGAAGTCTTAGCCGATACCAAGAAAAGGAAGCCTTCTAAGATTAATTCTCACGATCACCCCTGACTACCACTGAAGCTTTTGAAATGTAATAAACGTTAATGATAAAGTTTTGCTCTCTGGAGTAATGTGGATGTTCTTATTATGGTATTTATAGTATTTACTTAGCAATGATAATAACTTAGGACTGCTTCATTAGTCTAGTGGTCCTGAGCGCGACTGCTACGCTTTAGGTCCTGGGTTCGATTCCCAGGTTGAGCAAAGCGTTATTGGGTTAGTAACAGTAACAGCTCGAAGTTTGGAATTTGTGCCCGGTTGGCAAAAGGCGCGCACCCTATTCCATGGGACCTAAACATACCGGCAAACTGTGTGTACCTTAGTACACCTCTGCCTAACCCTTCGGGGAATACAGGCGTGATGGTATTATGATTATTATTCAACTGTTTCTTAGATTACTAGGTGTAAGTTTTCCTCCATAAACGCTGGTAACTACAATCATTAACATAAAATGATGACCACAGGTATAACCGGTCACGTCCGCATAGACGCCGTTGGTGACAGGGATGCCGACTATGCTATCCTTGATTTGGATCCAGTGACCGGAAAATTTGAGGTGAGCACGTTTACCGTAATATTTTCCATCGCATTCTTCTTATTTATTACTAGCTGACCTGACAGACGTTGTCCTGTCCAAGTTTCAAATAACCACCTCGAAAAATTTGGTTTTCCATATTTGTAATACACTTAGCGCCATTGATTTCTGAATACCTTATTACTGATCTATAAATTACTTAATTTCAAAAATTTGTTCACATTGTATTGACGTGAAGCATGGAAATATAAATAGACATACCTACATAAATTCAAATCTCAAATATCTGTTTCGGCATCAGTAAAGATTAACGCACGTTGCATTTTTTTTATTAAATTATATTTATTTATGTATTTAATTATTCGATTAGATGGAAACTCTTTAGTTTCTCAAATAAAGTGTGCGCACTGTATCTACACTATGGAGGTTTCACATTATAAAATGAGTTAATATATGGCTGGATGCTTTAAAGAAGAAAACAATAATATTGTCAAAATTGTCAACTCAAAATGACACCTGTTATCGAATCAAATTTCATTGAGGTAATAACGATGTCGTGTTAGTCCGCTAGAAAATAAGTTGTAATTTTTTGTTTACTTCTTTAACCTACTCAAATATTTAGTTTTTACACCGGCTTGTGCTCGCTGGATAAATCTTATGTATGTCCCGTGATTCCCTGTATAAGTAGAGTTAGAATTACTGTACTAATAATCAATTCTTGGTCACAATAATGGTTTCTGATTGATCTGCTTTATTTTCTTGTTTTATGTTATTTAGTCCCTGTAAATGTATTTTTTTAATTTTATTACTTGATTCTGTTATAATTTTTGATCCATGCTAGTCTAGTACAGAAATACTTGAAAAAAAAAATTGACTCAATGGTTATTTTTAAAAGTCAACGTTTTCAATAATTAAAATGTTAATAACTTTTGATAGAGAGAACCGATTTGAATTTAAAATAGCCTAAATGTTAATCCAAGAAACAGGCTATGAATCCCTGCCCACTTCCTCCAAATCTCTTCAATAGTTATCATTTGATGCGCGGTCAAACATACAGACAAACCGACAGACAAACCGACAGACAAACCGACAGACAAACCGACAGACAAACAGACAGACAAAAGTTCCAAAAATAATAGAAATGGATTGTGTTACTGATTCTGAGTCCCCCAAATTAGTTTTTTTGTAAATATAAGCAATGTACAGACACGGCTCACTTACATTCTTATTATATGTAAGATATCTAAAAGGCTTATTTTGTTAGTTCTGTTTCTATTGTGTGCTAGTTGTTGACAGCGGTTTTGTTTGCATCATAAGGGATTTACCATACCAAATACTCGGGTGTATCAACATGTAGCCAGTGCCCCAAATCAGCTATTTTATTATCATGAAATATTCATTAAATGATTTCAGAATTGTATTTTTTTCTTTAAACCACGTCCTGTTTCGGTTGTAGTTTTTGCGTAATGCTCGTATAAACTTACAGACAAAACAAACAAAAATTCTAAAGATATTGGTTTTAGTTTTTATTGCTCTGATAACCCCTCAAATGATATTATTACTTTTTACATATCGCTTCTTTGCTTCAATAACGTCTAATCTTGAAAAGCACGAAAGGTTAAAAAACAAAAACAGCCTATTGTAATTTACAATACCTATTGTAATTTTTCAACCTTTTGTGTTTTTGGAGATACGAGTAATACGTTATTGAAGCAAAGAAACGATATCTCATATGTACATACATCGGTCAGTTACAAATTTATTATATGTTTATGTAACTACATAATAAATTCGTGATGACATGTTCCTGCAAAATAAATATCTATACTTCTATACTAATATATAAAGCTGAAGAGTTTGTTTGTTTGTTTGTTTGTTTGTTTGTTTACTTGAACGCGCTAATCTCAGGAACTACTGGTCTGATTTGAAAAATTCTTTCACTGTTAGATAGCCCATTTATTGAGGAAGGCTGTAGGCTATATATGATCACGCTACGCGGACGAAGTCGCGGGCAGAAGCTATCTTAAATATTCAACTATTTAAGCAAAGAAAAAGCAAAGCAAGGAACTAGAAACAGTAGAGAAAATAATTATCTACTTCGAAAGACGAAATCACTAAGAATTCAGGGACAAAAGAATTTCTTTCATAGAAAAAAGAATTCTTTAGTAAAGGTGATGTAATCAGTATAGCCTTTCAGGCTGTCTCTAGAGGTTGGCTCGAGCACAACCAAGCCTATAATTTACTGACTTGCAATTCGAATTATCTACGCTTATAGCTTTTGGAAGTGTTTTAAATTTGAATAAATTGTAGGTACATAATACTTTTTTATATATATTCTTTAATTCCTTAAGGTAAATTCTTTCAGTAAATATATCTTATTTAGATACATTTATAGATTTTTAAGACGAGGGCTTTAGCGTTTCCTAGTTCAAAATGTCTGAGAAGAGAACGCCGATACGAACGCAGTGATTCTTCGATTCAACTTTAAAGATTCTCTTTTAAAATAGTAAATGATTAGTAAAGCAATTAATAATTCAATAGTTGCTTGCGTAAAGAAATAATACTGTGCTATAATTGTAATGCAACTAAGCAGGTTTTATTGTTTATTTTTTATTGTTTTTTTAGGATTATGTATTTATCAAACGACCTTCATTTACATAAAACGAATGGCATGTTCGCGGAGCACGTTGATGGGGCTTCCGTGCGATCATTCGGTAGCATTGTCTATCGATGCTGGCGAGGGTGCGCGGCAGCCCCAGCACTATCCTGGCCGCGTGTGCCATCCGGTGGGAGCAAGAGTGCAAGCACTATCTAAGAACTTTGTTTCTAACATATATTATGGACAAAGTTTGAAACAAAGTATATTATTATAGCTTCTGCACGGGACTTCGTCCGCGTAGCATGATGATAATATATAACCTATAGCCTTCCTCAATAAATGAGCTAGCTAACACTGAATGAATTTTTCAAATTGGACCAGTAGTTCCTGAGATTAGCGCGTTCAAGCAAACAAACAAACAAACTCTTCAGCTTTATTGGTGACTCACACTATCATTGGGTCACGATATTCTCAGAAACTACTTCTACATGTTAAGGTGGTGGCGTTCTTCCACGGACTGAACAGCAGCTATAAGCCGGTCGCGGGGAAAGCCATACACTGGCCGGGAGGGCGCCGCGGTCCGCCGCCAGACACACCTCGGTGTGGCTTCCTATGGAATGACCCCATGTGCCAGGGTGGTAAGTATTTAATTAGAGAAATGTACTTATAGACGCCAACCGCTGCAATTAGTCGCCAGCAACACAACTGGTCACTTGCTAAGTAGGGCCCGGACTTATATGTTACGTCAGATTTTTTATATGATAGGTGGATCCTTTATTCTGATCCGATCGTAAGGTATTCCCGTCATATATTTCTTCGAACACTCAGTGCATGTTCGATCCGATAGTCGGATTCTATATTTGAGTCTGAAACAGTGCTGACGTTTACGATTTAATTGTAAAATATAAAATCATCGGTACAACATCAAACTTATAGCTTTGAAAGAACTGAATTAACAAAGAGTCAGACATATCGCACGAGTATCGAATGAATACGATTCGACATAGCACGAACAACTATCGAATTCGTATTCGAAACGAATGAGTTTTTTTCTGCTACAAATCTCATACATACATATCTTCACATCTGTCTCCCATTGGGGTAGGCAGAGATTCACTTGATACGATCCTGGCACACCACTTTCGCTTCATCTACGTTCATTAACATAACATAACATACCATCACGCCTGTATTCCCCGAAGGGTTAGTCAGAGGCGTACTAATGTACACCCACAGTTCACCGGTATGTTTAGGTCCCATGTAATAGGGGGCGAGCCTATTGCCATTAACCGGGCACAAATTCCTAACTCCGAGCTGCTACTGGAAATTTCATAGAAAAACCCAATAACACTTTGCTCGACCTGGGAATCGAACCCAGGACCTCTAGCGTAGCAGTCGCAGTCAGGACCACTAGGCTATTGAGGCAGTAATTAAGCTCCTTCAAATACAAATTAATCTTGATTTCGATATGAATACGCTTTCGAAAGTGTTCGTGCAAAATCAGATTTATTTTCCTGCCGTCATTGTTACATAAATCTTTCAAACCAGAACACAATAATGTTAATACATTATTGATTAACGGCAGCATATATTTTGGCAATGTGGTGTCACTAACTCTACAGCAGATTTCTACATATTCTTGTCAAAATTTCTCAAGTTTTTGCCTCATTAGCATAATAACTGTTTAGTCAAAAAAACCCATTGTTCTTAAAGTCAAGCAACCACACTGTTACTAAAAATATAACATACCATCACGCTTGTATTCTCCGAAGTTTTAGGCAGGTGTGTTAATTTATTACACCTAAATACGCCGGTATGTTTTGGTCCTATGTGAGGGACCAGGGAGCGAGTCTATAGTTATTAACCGGGCACAAATCCCAATTCTGCTTCTGAGAATTTCATAGGAACACCCAGTAACACTTTACCCGACCTAGGAATCGAACCTAGACCCTCTAGCGTAGCATTCGCGTGTACGACCACCAAACTATCGATCTATACTAACCGTCGGACTGACTAAGATATCGTAATTCAACATAAATAACAAAATACTGGTAATCAATACTCAATATTTATAGTATACTAGTTTCTGCCCGCGACTTCGTCCGCGTAGCGTGATGATATATAGCCTTTAGCCTTCCTCAATAAATGGGCTATCTAACACTGAAAGAATTTTTCAAATCGGACCAGTAGTTCCTGAGATTAGCGCGTTCAAGTAAACAAACTCTTCAGCTTTATATATTAGTATAGATATACATACATATGTGGTTGTTCATATATGTATGATATTCCATTCTCTTTGATGACTTCCGTTGCAATTCATTACAGTTTATCTATTGCGACACTCACTTCAATTATGTTCTTGTTATTAGAAAACTTCGTATTTGTAAGGTTTCATTACAGTATTTGATTTTGTCTATGTTTTAATGTATTTTATGAAAGGTCTATGGATGATTGAGATGTGATCATGTGAGTAAAAGCAAATATATTTTTACTTATCTACAGGTTTTACAGTAATAGCTGTGTGTTGTTTATACAAATCGAGTGAGGACTTCTTTCAAATTATAAATTCGAATACATTTTACTAAAGATTGTAATTAATTACTATTTTGTTATTTGAGTTACATGTTGAGAGAATAAATGAAAGACAATTATCGAAATGAATTTATAAGGCGGATATCAGCGGCAGCGTCGAAAGAAGTCGCCGTAGAAGGACATACGCCGATCTTATTGGTGAGGTCCTTTTTGAAGGACTTCGCCAATAAGATCGGCGGTCAGGTGCACAGTACTTGCAACGAGCGCGTATGTATGAGAAGATTGTGCCAGAAACAAAAGAAGTATGCAAGAATCGTAGTAAGTGGCAGTCTATAGTTTCTGTCTGTAGTCAGTGTATGTATGTAATTGATTACTAGTAGATAATTACCACTATTAAGTCTTCAGTTTCCTACCATTTGACTACCCTTTTAATGTCTTCAATACATAACAGGTGTCCATTAAAGGCGATCATACGGTCTACTGCTTCTTAAGATACGCTACATGTACTCGTAGCCATAAATGCCGTAGCTACTACGCCGTAGCGCCGTAGTAACTATTATAGCGCTACGACGTAGCACTACGGACTCACGGATTGTTCCAATATCTTTAGAAGCGTTTAGATATTTTAGTGATATTTTGATGACATACTAAGCTAATAAGCGTGTTAAAAATAGCCGGTCTGTGCTTTGCCAACGAGCTGTCAGAGACTGAGGAAAAATTATACAAAATTATACAATACATGTTGAAATTGATAAAAAGAAAAACGTATAAAAATATGTGAATCTCCAAAATACTGACAATTGTTAGTCCAAGATATATGAACCTTGATAAAGTGAAATAAGTATGCAAGAATCGTAGAAAGTTTGATGGTTTCTCCTTATCTGTGGGTAAGAGTGTGTGTATCCCCGTACAACTAAAAAAATATTTGTAATTAACACACAAGTATCCTTCGAAATACTATATCCTTCAGTAAATAAATCATGAACTAATATCGGAGACAACTTCACAAGATAAACAAACGCTTCATTAATTCTGTAAATTATTTACCAGTGTCAATTTCGCCGAGACGAGTTAACATTGAAACTTTTAGATTGGATGGCTGAAGTTTGTAATGGTTGGTCAGCTCTGGAAATGTACTCCTCTACAAATGTTTGTTTACAAAAGCAAAGTATTATTATTGTTCAGAGATTATTTTTATTAATAAAGCTTTGCCCTACACCGCCGATTTTCTCCTAAATCGTGGGTGTATTTTATTAACACAAATTCTCACATACACTAACGCTCAAACCCGGAAATTGAAGTTCATACAAATATTTGCTCCATGTGGGGATCGAACTCACAACAAGTGGTGCAGAAGCCGACCGCTCAGCCGTTACGCCAAATATGTCGTCATTGGGTGTAGTCATATTCATCCCACTGCAGGGCAAATGCCTCCCTACTCCCTTTCAATTCCTCACGATTGAAGCTTATTTTGGGCCAATCCTACCCGAAGAAGTCAAGCTCATCGCGCCATCTCTGTCTAAGTCTGCTGCGGCTGTTATCTGCCAGTTTGTGGGACCTATTGCTACTACCTATCTACCTATTATTTAGCCAAAATCTCGTTTGACATGCGGCAGACGTATCCGGATCAGTTCCATTTCATGTAGGCAGCAGTTTATGCTTACCTTGAGGTAAGCATAAACAAATAATCTAATGAACGTCAACTTAAGTTGTCCGAATATGTGTGTGTGCGTGTGTGTTTTGGACCAAAAATAATTCGGTATTTTTTGTATGTTCAAATGCCTCAGTACTCTAGTGGTCGTAACCACGATTGCTAAACTGGTTCTTCTTCGAGTTACATTGTCCATTTTTTATAAAATTCTCAGTAGCAGTTCGGAGTTTCGATTCGTGGCTGGTTAACGGCAACCAGTCAACCCTCTAGTATCGTACCTACAGTCTAAAAGTCAGTAAACATCTCTGCCTGATCTTTTTAGGAATACAGACGTGATGGTTTTATTTTTTTATAAGTTTGGACTTGAATAATACTTATATCTATTGTAACAATATGTTCTTGGGGGCTAAAATGTGTGCCACGACATAATTTTGTTCTTGTATAATCTCGTCTTTACCCATAGTTACGGCACGAGATAAGTGACGACAAATTTTTTTCGTGGCGTATGTTAATCTATCAGTTATTTTCGAATCTCAAGGGTGAATACATGGAGCCATACAATAGTATATTATTGATAGGCATGGGCTTTGTATCCTGTTGTATATTTCCGTAAACAAACCGATTATAGGTGGGGCGGGGCATTATTTATGTAATGTTTTCGGACGCCTATACACGTGTTAGCATATTCTTAAGATAAATTCCGATTTCTACTTACCATGACATACATACATGGTGTTAAGCGAGTAGCTTTGTTATGTATTGCTAGACTCTAAAAAGGTACAAAAGCTGTATAATATAATTTTATTTCAAATATTCGCAATAAAGCGTGTTCTTCAATAACCTTTATTAAATATAATAATTTTATTCACCTTAATATTCGTGCGCCACTGCTACGCTAGGTCTTTGGTTCGATTGCCGGATGGAGTGAAGTGTTCTTGGATTTTTCAATGAAATTCCTAGAGGCTCGCCTCCTTTTACTTGGAACCTAGTCTAAACGTATCGGTGACCTGTCGAGAGCAATATACCTCTGCCTTACCTTTCGGGAAGAAGTGATGGAAGAAGTGATGGTCTGTTATTTTCGTCAATAGCAACACTGCTATGTACTATATTAATGTTCCACGCTGCTCGGACAGAGGCCCAGACTGTCATAATCTATTGTTTCATCGGGCTGGCAATATTCCTAACTTTTGCTGTCACAGCTGCATGTGTCGCATACAAGTAAGTAACTAGTTTTTGTTCAAAAACTGTGAAAAGTTTTATAGAATTAATCAAAATATTTTACTTGTGCTAGATCCTTTGTTTTGATATAGAAAACTTTGGAATAAAGAGACGTTATCGTAATAAACGCAATTGCTCATAGGTCTATGATCAGCTTTCTTTGAAAAACTCTTCCGTATATACCAGTGTTTGTGCTTATTGTCAAATATAGTTCATTATTTACCGTCGGGTGGCATAAGATCCTAACAAGGACTATTGCTATAATATACTCTGTACTTTCCATACGTTTTGATATTTTTGGATATACCATAATAACTCTACAATAGTAGCTTGATAGATCATGTCTTACTAGTATAAATCCTATTATAGGTATATTAATCATTTTTCCAATTTCAATATTCGGCTTAAATGCTTAAAATGTATCCACTACAGACTAATTCACGGATTAACGAGAGCAAAAATAATTTATGACAATGAAATTCTGAGCAGTCTTGTTGAATTGAACAAGTGATAATAATATTATTTTCGTAATTTACGAAAGTAAATATTTCAGCGAATAATTCAAATGTACACATTTAAGCTCTGCGCATTCTGTTTTATTTATATTCCTTTGAGCAACATTGGAATATTTTTTGTGCGTAATAAAACATAAAAAAATCTGAAGATTATTTGCTGTTTTGAAGTTCGCAGAGAATTACTTTTTGAATATACATTTGGATTTGGTATGAAAGGATTTGACTTTGACATGATTGGACGTGGTCTTATAAATTTTGAAAAAATAAAATATGCTTACTTACTTATTACTACTTACTTACTTATTTATTCGTCCTTTCTACCTTTTCTTTGAACTTTCTAATTCTTTCCGTGATCTCAGTGCTTCTTCTTTAGCATAACTGACTTTAAATCTAATGAATACATTAGATAAAACTATCACTTATTGTTAGAAGTATAATCAGTTCTTTTCAGGAGGAAAACTGCTGTAAACGTCTTATTTGGTCAATTACTTTAATAGATATCTTTTTGTGATTTTTTGCATTTTTCATGCTAAGATTATAAAGTTATTGTAGTGAAGGAAACATTCGCAGGCAAGATATATGCTTTAATAGATACTTAAAAATAACAAAATTCTATAATTAAATAATATGCAGACGGTCAAAACGGAATTTCAGTACGCTTAATTAAAGGTCTGCGGAGGCTGGCCATATAAACGTAATACCAAAATAAATCGTAATTCAAACATAATTTAATCAAATTGTGTTATTATTCGGATTCGCATACCGTTAATTTTGGTTCCTACACAAAAATTTTTTCTACTGTTACTTCACTGAAAATAAAACACCGAAAATTCGATCGAAACTTCGTTATCAAAAATTGCATTCACTTACAATTATGTCCCATAAAGTACATATTTCGAAGAAATGGTTGAATAGTAATCTCGATTAATCGTATCTGAATCCGAATAATAACACACTTTGATTAAACTCTTTTTGAATTACGATTTATTTTGGTATTACGTTTGTACGGGAAATTCGGTTCGCCGGAACCTGTCTTAACTCACTTATGGTGTATGAAGCATCTCAAATTACAGCACACTTCAATGCAATTACAATACCCGATTTATTCACATATAAATGTGCATTTATAGACGTATAATGAAGCGAGCAATTTATGGTTATACAATCTATTTATTCTTTTTTTTCTGATTTGATCCTTAAATAGTTGAGAAAAGACGTATGATAAGTGTGATTTGTTTGTCACAGACAAGCGCGTATAGATGCAGAATTAAACAACACGTCATGGAGAGTGAGACCCGAGGAGGTGTTGGTGGAAGTCGGCACTGGAATCGGAGCCAGCCCAGCGCTTCACAGCATCAACGAGGTACTCAAGGTAGAGTGAGATGGAGATATTTATTTTTTAAATAGAATTATCCTGAATTCTCGTGAATCAGACACGGAACATACATACAAATACTTGTTTCTGTATTTGAACTCGCGACCCATAGCACAAGGCTATTTAGAGGCCATCCATAAATTACGCCACGGAGTCGACTAAATGTGACTTTGTGTGACAATGGGTGGGAGAGGTCCTCTTTGTAATGTCACATCTAAAAAGCGGAATATAAAAAAGAGTTAGAACTGCTGTTTGGTTTCAAAATATTTACTTAAAAAATATTTTCATGAGTTTTTCCTCAAAGAATAAATAAAATTGTGGTTCCAATTAGCCTTTGACGAGTAAACTAACTTGACGGATTAAAAAACAATAAATATTACACGAGCTTCATATGTAGATACCCAAAATTACGCAAACTCAAATCTTTGGAGATTACTTAGAAGATTCATCTAAAAGTTGATGTCATACGTAACAACAACATATTATTCAGGAAATATAATTCAAATTTAATATCGTTCAACATTGTTTACGTAACCCTGTTAAGAGTACAAAATGGAAAACAATAAAATAATATTATGATATGTTTTATCCATTGAAGCGATAAATTCAATTGTTTCGTTTTTCGAGTTAATTAATGCCTCCACGGCGGGCCGGCAATACTCGATGTGCAGTAATTGGAGCTTTTAATGAAATGGAGCGAATAAAACATTTTAATTGATAAGTAATTTATTGCAATGTTTGTTTTTATAGACATTAAAATAGTAGCTATTACTAGTAGGACTATTTACTATTTATGTTTTGAGCCCAAAGGTAGCATATGTCCTTCTTTAATCTACTTACTTACCAAATTTTATTGAGATCTGTTCAGCTGTTTAGTCGTGAACACTTTACGGGTACACAAGCACACGCATGAGTTATTTTTTAAACATTGCTCCGCAGTAGGATTTTCGCATTAATCGTGGATGCTTTTACACATCACATACACAATTCCTGTAGATCGTACAAATATTTGCTTCTGTGGGGATCAAAGCCACTACACGTAGCGCAGAAGCCGATCGCTCAGCCGCTTCGCCAAAAGTTTCGTCGTATTATTATGAAAATTAATTAATAATTATTGTCTGTATGTCTTGCCTAAGATTATAGTAGCTTGAACTTGAACTCTGGGCTCATATTGAATGTTCCATAATAGGATTTCATTAAAAAGTACTCATAGGATATTATCTTATTAAGATTAACTAATAAATTAGGCGGATGACTTATTATGATGACTTATTATACTAGCTTCTGCCCGCGACTTCGTCCGCGTAGTATGATGATATATAGCCTATAGCCTTCCTCAATAAATGGGCTATCTAACACTGAAGAAGAATTTTTCAAATCGGAACAGTAGTTCCTGATTAGCGCGTTCATGCAAACAAACCAACTCTTTAGCTTTATATAGTAGTATAGATACCTATTACGCCATAGTATGATTTCGTTCATGCTGCATTAATTCTTCATTATCTTCGCTAAAAGTGTATTAGCAAGCTCCCCTTAGTATATTAACCTAATTTTGCACCTTCTCGCAGTTTAAGAGTGCTCTTTAAGTAATACATAGTCAGATTACTTGATAAAACATTTTGTAATGTAAACCATCGTAAAATAGAATCGCCTCAAATAATCAAAAACACTTATTTAAAAAAAACACTAATAAGCTGATCACGATTTAATATATTCGTATTTTTTAAGAAACTGCAAATATATTATTGTTCAAGATTGTTTACGTAACCCTGTTAGGGTACAATAAAGAATACAATAAAACAAAATTATGATATGTTTTTATAACACTTTAACAACAGGATACTTTACTGGATAAAACAGTTTTATCCAGTGAAGCGATAAATTCAATTGTTTCGTTTTCCTTGTCAATTAATGCCCCTATCCTGATCACTATTTGATGTATCAAGACTGTCTTAATTTTTTCCAGTAGACATTCACAGTACTACAAAGTCCTTCTGTTCCGAAAATTTATGAGTTATTGCTTTAGCTTTCCCTGGGCTGGAGTACTCGTAGCAGCACCGGGGCGGGCTCCAACCTGGGCACGCCATCTCTAACTCTCTCGTCGTTCACCGTGGGCCTGTACAAAGGCAACAGGGTTGCCGTCAAGAAAATCCATAGAAAGAAGCTGGACATTAACAAAAAGCTGCTGTGGGAGATTAAACAGGTAAATGCTATGGTATCACAGTTTTTATTTGTTATCGTCATCATACTCAGTCTGTATTCCCCGAAGGGATTGGCAGAGATGTACTAATGTATACATTGGTGTACACTTTACATAAATATATCTCGAGAAAAGTGTTATTGGGTTTTTCTATGAAATTCTCAGTAGCAGGTTGGAGTTTGGATTTCTACTTGGTTAATGGCAATAGGCTCCCTATTACATGGGACCTACAAATACGGGCGATAACCCTTCAGAGAATACAGGCGTTATGGTATGTTATGTTAAAATTTATCATATTTGTGTCCCGTCCACACTAGGTAAAAATGATACATTAGTTACATTACACTCGGCATAAGTATAATTATGGTCTGCACATCACAGAGTTGATTGATTGATAGATACTTTAAACTAATTGCCGTCAGAGGAGACTTGTCCTTGTAATGGGCACAATTAGGCTATAATTGAGTAGCGTTGCACTATCTAATTAGATCTGCACACAATCGCCGTGTAAGCCCCATTTCAACGTCAATATTAATTGATTGCTACTAATTACACTGATGGATCTGTTGTGTTCGTTGATTAGTGGACTTCGAGTCACGCAAGTTTTTGATTCGATGATTGTAGTAGACAACCGTCTGTCCCAGTCGTTACTATACATGGTTGTGTATATAGGGATTCCAAAAAAAGCCTAAAAAGTCTATATTTTAAATGAAATTTTTTGACAATTATATATACCCTTTCACGTGGGAGGGCCATGCTTCGGCACGAATGGGCCGGCTCGACCGGAGTGATACCACGAACTGACACCTCACTTGTTAAAACTGATGACTGAAATATTTTGCCAAAAAATAATTATTGTTATTGTTTTCAAGATTGTTTATAAGATTGTTAGCACAGACACCTATGTTTATTCGATTTTAATATTTTTATATTGCTACACCCGACTGGGTAGACTGTACACAGTTTTAAGCAATAAATATCTTTGACTTTGATGGTTTAACTGGTGTACACCTTCTTCCGTAGTTGGGGCAAAATAAAACCAAAATTATTCAAACTTGAAACATCTCACTAACTTCATTTTAGATTTTACTTTACCTCAACTTGAGACTACACTTACTATTTACAGAAAATACAAGATTGTATTTCCGAAAATTGGACTGGGAACTGAGAGGTACTGTTGTTATATTAAAACGAGTTTAATCTTGTAGCGGTCGGTAGGGCCTATATTTACAAATCTCAAGTGATTTCAGAGCGACTTTTCCGTGAAGTCTGTCACTGTCACAACAAATGAGATTTCTTAGGACTGTCCTGTTCTGAGGTTCTGTAGTTGTGGTAATTTTATATCACGGGATATTACCGAATATTGAATAACATTGGGGTTGCAGTCTTTATGGAGAAGATATCGGATAGTACTGATACTCTAATTGGATGACTGAGCTGACTCTGAGCTGCTATTGCGGATTTCTAAAAAACCCAACAACACTTTGCTTGACCTTGGAATCGAACACAGGACTTCTAGCGTAGCAGTCGCACTACGGACCACTAGGCTAATCAGGCAGTTATCTCTATAGAGCATATACATATATACCCTGAATTATTGCGATTTGTAATTTGTAAGATCGTCGAACGGGGATATAATATTTGTAAGATCGTTTATTACAGGGAATACGTAACGTCCAGCCCATTTTCTATGGATCAAAAGAGGGGTGGAATTTTTCAATGTACACGTTATAAGTAATAACGTTATAAGGTAAACGCAGGTATTAACGACCCCCCTAACCTACCTACCTAACCTAAGGCAATTTTAAAATCAACCATATTTTTTTAGTATACTGGTTCCTCTAAAGATTAATAGTTTCATTTTATATGCTAGTGTTATGTATAAAAAAATTATTTAATGAATCAAATACATTTAAATAAAGGAGTATCTTGTAAAAAATAATTTATAACGTGACTTAGTCGATTGTTGGAATTACCGACCCATAAAAACGGCTGTGAAGCTATTAACGATTTTTATGCAGCTATCCCCGATCGTGTATGAGAGAAGGCCTTTTTCCAGCAATGGAATGTATATAAGCTAGTGATAATGATGATTACCGATCCTAGTAAAATAAAACAAAATAAAAATGCAAATATATTTTATTCGTATTTTTTTATTATCTTTATTTTTAATAAAACAAATTAGTACTTCTTAGTAATACCTATGAACTAAATAATTATAAACTTTTAATTAATCAACATAATACTATTAATACACATATATTTTAATTTAAGGATTAATTAATTTAATTAATAGGTACCTATTATGTCATAAAAGTAGGTGAGAAACTAAATAATCTATATACGATCGGTAATAGCTTCTTTATAGTTGCTATTGCCGACCCTCATGGGTCGGTAATACAGTATGTAAATATAAACATAAATTGTATTACCGACTCATAAAAAATGCTTATTTTAATTCAATTGACCTTCGGACTATAAAAGTGATTATAATTGATTAATGTCACACATAATATGAACAAATGCACACTGTTTTAAACACAAAAACAGTGATTTATTACTATAACTTTTCGATATCGATCCTCGAAAAATACCATAACTTTGGTTAAAATTGACAACGCTAAAAGGTAAAAACTAGACAAAAAAGTTTAGTCGCTAATAGATTTTTATAAAGACTGATAGCTTAGATTTAAACTGGTCCATAAAAATACTTGTGTTAGTGTGATATAATAACATAAAAGAAATATAAAACGAAATGTTACGTTGCTGCCATTGCCGACTTATGGGTCGTCGATAGCTGCCACGACTAAAACTGATGAAGCTAACACCATCCCATTTTAATTTAAAGTTTTATCGTTTCAAATTACTTTTTTATTAAAAAATGTCTTAGGAAATTAAGAGTTGACACTTAAATGAATCATCACATTTAGTAATATAAGATAAAGATTAGACGTCATTTGTTTGTATAAATGTCTTAAATAGAAAAGTCACGTACTTACTTGAAGGAACAAGGGAACCGTACGACAAGTCCTGGGTCCACGCTGCCCCGCAGTAACTGAAGTATTTTATCTCTTTTTTGCACAACTACTTACACTAAAATAAAAGTATACGATGCTCAAGGAATAAACGCGTGTGTAACTTTACCTACCTATAGCTAGAATAGTTCTGGTCACGTAAAAATTTCGAATTACTTTTATAGGTCGGTAATAACTACAGATTTTCGATGGGTCGTTGATAGCTGCGTTTACCTTAAGTAATTTGTATCTATAATATTATGTTTATTTTATCTATCTAGGAATAGTCGCTGATAATGAGATTGTTCGTTGGCACAAACAAACAAATAACCTCTGACGCTATATGCTCCGTTCCATCGTGCGTAAAAATCAGATTCCATAACAACACACGACGTCAAAGTCTCCATTCTCTGGCTTTGAAACTGTTTTAAATTATGGATATTACTTATTATTTCATCTTATCATGATAATGATTACACAATTTTTGGAGTAACATATAGCCACCTCTCGTAGAGATATAATACCAATATTGGCTGATACTGTGAGTGAGGATACCGGAGGCCCAAACCTTTTTAAAAGGCGGGCAACGCACTTGCGACTCCTCTGGTGATGCGGATGTCCATGGGCGGCGGTAATCGCTTACCGCCGCCCATGGACATCCAATGATCCGTATGCTGGTTTGCCCCCCATAAAAAAATACTCACATTGTACAATTTTAAAAACAGGCTCGCAATGTCTCTCATGAGAATACAGCGCGCTTCATCGGCGCATGCGTCGACTGTCCGCTAGTATTCATGCTGACCGAGTACTGCCCCAAGGGCTCGTTGAAGGACGTCCTCGCCAACGACGAGCTGCAGCTGGACTGGAACTTCAGGACATCGCTCGTACATGATATTGTGCAGGTAAGATACAATCCATTTGAGTCTATCTGACCTTGGACCATAGCCCATCATGGTTGTGGCCCTGGGATTCGCAGGGAAGACAAGCAATGTTTTTAGTCCGCCGGCTATTTCGACTTAAGAGTCAAATCTACAGTCAATGAAGCAAATCTACAGTCAGATTTGTTATTGCCACTGGCCTTCTGGGAAAGATCTGTCTGTTCTAATTTATATGCTGTCGACAATAGAGCGGATCTCTTATAAAATATTAGCGATAAAAAATATGGCATGTTTAGTATTCCACGATAGGAATTTTACTAATGTACACACAGATTAGGTCCCATGTAATAGATATTAACATTATTAGATTTTAGTTATTGCTATTAACCGGGCACAAATCTCAACTCCGAGCTTCTTCTAAGTATTTTGTAGAAAAACGGTTATAAGTAAATACCTTTAATATTCGTCAAATGGTGCTAACTTAAAAATAACTGACGTCCATACAAATTTTATTGATTGATCAATAATGGTTTTCAATGTCATAATTATATTGTGATAAAAATACTTTCACCCTGGCCCTGCTCGAAAGTCCTTTGGTTTCTCAACCTTGACGACACAATGAGCAAAACCAATCAAAGGTAATAATTTATTTTTCCTCAAAAATATAGGAAACGTGTACATCAATAAATGATATGGAAATTTTGTAATTATCATACATACAAACACCCACACCCGAAACAAATACCTGTAGGTCTTACAAAAAATCGTTTCTTGCGGAGATCGAACTCACATCGCGTAACATATACATATTTATTAAGCAGCCAATCGCTCATCCATTTCGCCAAATCCTTTAATCCTGTTATGCTTAATTAGCTAATAAAAATAAGCAAATATACATGTATTTTTACTAATGTATTTATACCAGTGAACGCAGGTTCGAGACCTTAGACCATACCACTACGTGTTAATGTGGGAGAGCCATGCTTCGGTACCACGGCCTCACAGAAAACCGGCGTGAAACAACGCTTGCGTTGTGTTTCACCGAGCGAATGAGGTTACTGGAGGCCAAAACCCTTTTAAAAGTCGGGCAACACACTTGTGACTCCTCTGGGGTTGTGGGTGTCCATGGGCGGCGGTTATCGCTTACCATCAGGTGATCCGTTTACTTGTTTGCTCCACTATTCTATAAAAAAATGCGATTATCTTTAGATTATGAAAAGGGATATGTGTAGAGTGGCATCCCGCCCTCTCAATCACAAAACGATCTCAATAACATGGTCCGGCCTGCCCGCAGTTCAATTAGGATTGAGAATATGGTAATATTCGGAATTACATTTCGAATATATACGTGTGTATACATAATTTATATACATGTAAATAAGAATGCTAATATAAGAAATATTGAAAGAAGTATACCTGCCTTAAATTTAATCATTTTGGAATGAATAATATTACGTGCTGTTAAACTGAATTACGAACTAAAATTTACGAGTCAACTACGCATTTACGAGGCTTTGTATTCTTAATTAAATATCTTGCCGTCTGTATATATAAATACACTATTGTTTAAAGGTACTTAATAGAAGACAATTATAGAGGCATCGTTAGTTTCTAAGAGATGTATCATATGTACTAGTATAAATAACAAATACATGATACTATTCTAATTTACAATTAGAAATTATAATTAACCATGATTTTTATTTTTCTCGTCAGTTACGGAACTGTAGACTGTATCCCTGTGTCTTGTATGTCATCTCTTTTTTGAGAAAACTTCTCATCAATAGCGTAACGATTTTGATACTTTAATGCAGATTGAATCCAATTAGCACAGGATTGAGATAGATAGAAGCATAAGGGATATAATAGATAGAATATAGTCTACATACATACATATTTTCACGCCTGTCTCCCATTCGGGTAGGCAGAGACTAGATTTCAACTTGCTACGATCCTGGCATACTACTTTCGCTTCATCTACGTTCATTAAAGAATATAATCTAGGTGTCTTTAAATCATGACGAGTCAATGGGTTTCTTTTAGCCAAGGACGTTCTATCGTAGGTGGCAGTGTGGCTTAACATCAAGCGAACTAGATATCAAGTGTAAGCGTATCAAGAACAAAAAAAAACAGCTGGACACACCAGACTAATCGTAATTTTCTTGTACACGTGCTGAAGCAACTTATTTTAGGAAAGAATTAAAATAAAAAAGTAATTATTTATTTGCTGTCCCGCCATAAAATAACAGTAGTTACTATATATTTTCTGTTCAAAACAATCTAAATAATTCTCTTAATCTGAAGTGACCACTAATTTTAAACTTGGGTTGAATTATTGCCGAAATTACGATCTGGATACTAATCCAATACCGCTGGGAGCTAAAGTTCAAAGTTTACGATGTAGTATTAATAAAACTCGTTTCATCTTGGGGATTATAAATTGATTTATAGTTGTGGAAAGATTTGCGGCCTCTTAAAATAATGTTGTTACAATCTTGGCACTTTTTGTATTGGAATCATATGTCATCTGTCATCATCTAAACCCATTTAGTGCCCCACTGCTTGGTATGGGCTATCAGTATATTATACAAAGCTACTTCTATTAGGATCTGGATAAACTGGTTGTCAGACTGACGGTTTTTGACCTATTGCTGGAGAACTCGAAGCCGTGGTAACAGCCTCGAGTTCTCCTCACGGCATTTATTGAAGATTTCCGATGAGCTGATGTGTTGACAATTGACCATCAATTGGACGAACGAACCCAACCTGTGCAGTGATTAAGTGCGTCTTATTTATTTATTTATTCTTCAATGCACATTGATGGTGCATTCGGCAAACTTAATACCGTCCTTGGAGATCCATTTGTTAACGTAGTTATTACTTACGAGTCATTTCGTAGAGATTCTCCGAATTTTAAGTAGAATTCCAGGCAATATTACAGTAGCTGTAGAGAACGTACTCCAATTTATGTGAAAAGAAAACGACATCAACATGTAAAAGCCCTATAATTGACATCGTAGGTAACCTTTTAAAACATTGTTGTACCTAAAGTAGCGGAACAGGAAATTAAATTGATGTTATATACTAAACAATATTACACATACTTCGTCTTCTTCCGTGTAATCTATACAAATAATAAGAGTGTAGAACAGTCGTGTCTGTACCCTTACCTGTGTAATTTAAAAAAAAGTTGTGCAGGGGATTAATTGGACGATACTGAAGCCGAATTAAGGATTTTTATAATTGTTGTCTGCCTGCATGTCCGCTTATAACTGAGGTAGTCAGCGTAAAAGCGGCCTAACCCCCATTTTTAAGATTATATCGTTTGCGACAGTTAGGTTACAAATCCAAAAAATGTGAAATGAAATGAAATGATGAAATGAAATGATAGAATGTGGGCTGGGTCCTTTTTGCGCTGACTGCCTCAACTCAAAATCTATACGTCAGATTTCTATGAAATTTGTTGAGTCATTGAAACAATGTAAATACATTATGAGCCTGGTCAACATTAAGGGCCACTTGCACCAAATTCTATTTAAATCATTCTTTTATGTATTTAGTTAAATATTTTTAACTCCATAAACATAACACATTTAAGATCGTCTTGCACCAAGTCTGTCTTATGTCAATTTAGTTAAATGAATTGAAGATGTCGATAAAACAGTTCTCTACGTTCCGTTTTTACATTACATCTATATTACATCATAGTAATGTGAAAAATATATTTAAAAAAATGTGTTATGAATAATAGATATAATATTAAATCAAATTTAATGATTATTATAATTATAATAATTTTAATTAATGATAAATCGTTGATTTTTATTGAAAATAGTCTGCATGTAACGAAACTTACGCCATTATTTTGACTTTTCGTTGCCATGACAACCAATCCAAACAAAGTCATATTTATTTGTTGTGTTTTTTAACTGATAAAATGAAAAAATAATGTTAAATGGGTTTAAAGAACTTTATTTCTCATAAGAACATAGTTCACTTAAAATGAGATTCGACAAATTAAATTACAAATATATATATCTTAGCTCTAGTCTAGTCTTACTTAAGTTATTAAAATTTACAAATTACACAAACCAATATTGTACTACAGTAATTCAAAGTGGATTTAACAATACTTATTTTTGAATATGTACTTTTAGTTTATTTTTATACATTTTTAGTTTACCACATGCTTTGGTTTCGTTAGGCAGGCTGTTATAAAGTTGTGCTCCCTCAAACAGTAGATTTTTTTTTCCGTAAGTAAGTGTGCGTGGTTGAGTAAGTTGTATTTTGTGTCTGTTTCTTAAATTATATTTATGTGTTTTTTGAGTAAATGTTATATTTGAGTGGATATTGCCTATGATAATTTTCTTTACGAGAATGCATGTGTTAAGTTTATATAATTGTGTCAGGTTAAGTAATTTTGTTTTATGGTATAATTCTTTTGTAGGTGTAAAGTAATTGTAATGAAATAATGTTTTGATAATTTTATTTTGTGTAGTTTGTAGCTGTCTTAGGTGCGTTTTGGAAGCCGATCCCCATACTTCTATCAAGTATTCAAGGTGTGTTTTTATAAGTGAGTTGTATATCATAATACGCGCTTTATGCGGAATACAATTAGCAACTCTCCGAAGCGCCCCCAAGACTGATACCAGCTTTGATCGGACATGCTCAATGTGTGCTTTCCAACTAAGTCGATCATCCAAGTATAAGCCCAAATATCTTTCCTGACGTGATTTATTAATCATTGTATTATTTATAGTCAGTGGTGTAAAATTTTGTATTTTCTTATTTTTAGCAGCGAATATCATGTAGGAGGTTTTGGATGCATTGATAGTTAATAAGTTATATTGTAACCACTCATTGAGCCTATCCAAATCACTCTGAGCATCAGCTACAATAGTGGAAATTGAGTGTCCAAAGTAAAATAAACAAGTGTCGTCTGCGTAAACAGTTAAATGCCCAGATAATGCAATATTTTTAATATTATTTATATAAATTAAGAATAGCAACGTCCCTAACACCGATCCTTGTGGAATACCACAATTTATGCTTTGCAGACCACTTGTGAATGTATCTCCAATCTTTACAGTTTGATACCGATTTCGAAGATAGGATGTAAACAATCTCAGAGCTTTGCCGGTAACACCAATGTTATTTAATTTTTGCAGTAGTTTAACGTGGCTAATAGTGTCAAAAGCTTTTTTTATATCAATAAAAATACCCAATGCAATCTGTTTTTGATCAATACTTGTTTTTATTTTTGTTATGAGGTCTATAGAAGCTGAAAGAGTATTAGATTTTGACCTGAACCCATACTGTTCTTCGATTAGAAATTTTTTATCGCTGAGATATTTGTCTAACCGAGTATAAATAATTTTTTCAAATATCTTGGAAATAACTGGAAGCACGGATACCGGTCTATAATTGCCTGGGTCAGTTTTCACTCCCGACTTATAAATAGGGCTAACTTTAGCAATTTTAAGAGTGTCCGGAAAGTCACCGTCCTCAAAACATTTATTCACACAGGCAGTTAGCCGCTGAGCTATTATATTCTTGATACATTTAATTGCTTTTGTACTAACTCCGTCAACACCAGTACTAGTGTTGTTATCCAAATTGTCAATTATTGCTATAACCTCTTGTACAGTGCACGGCATAAGTTCATCAAGTGTATTTTCATGTATGTGGTCTGGTTTGTACATAAGGGTGTTGACAGAATTAGTATGATATTTTATATTTATTTTATTAGCCAGGTCGGCTCCTATTGATGAAAAAAATATATTAAAGGCTTCACATATTGCATTACCTTCAGTTATAATCGTTGAGTCTACAATCAGTTTGGGGGGAGCACTAATATTTTTGACCTTATTATTCGCTAGCATATTTATTAAATCCCACGTCTTTTTAGGCTTTTTGAGGTTTTCCTGAAACAAATTATAATAGTATTTTCTCTTGGTAATCTGAATGTCTGAGTTTACCTTATCTCGTTCTTCTTCAAATTGCTTTTTAACGTCTTCGTTCTCCATGTTTAATTTTCGTTGTTGCCATAAGATGTTTCGCTTATTTATGGAATCTAGAATGCTTTTATTAATCCAGTCCTGCCGCGGGGGATTCAATATTTTCGTTTTTGTTATTTTGTTTGTAGATATATGAAATTTTATAAAATCCTCCAGGTAACTATAGTGCTGTTCATTATTACTGTAGTGGGCTCCAGAAGAACTTTTCAATAAACCATCGTAATCAAGGGCTTCATACTGTACCCGTTCATTTAACTTTACTGCAGATTTAAGGAGTTCAAAAAATATTTGCTTGTGGTCCGATAACGAAGATTCAATTATAGAAATGTTGTATTGTCTATTGCTAATGTTAGTAGACACGTGATCAAGTATAGTTTTCGTACTCGTGGTCTCGCGAGTACAGTAGTATATGTCTTTTTTATTTAAGATATCATATCCTGCCTCTTGTAAGGTGTCTAAATACTGCGTAATATGGGTACCTGAGCTGAGCAGGTCGATATTAAAGTCACCAAAAACTATAGATCTTTGCCTGCTCTCTAGTTGAGATGAGTATATGTCTAAGAAATTTCTAACATCTGTATCTCCAGGTTTATAAATTCCACCAATATTCAGATTAAATTTTTGTAAATAAATCCATAGGTAATGGTTACCATTTTCATATAATTCCTCTGTTATCTCATAAGTAATACTATTGTGTAGGAAGATTGAAACACCACCTCCTTTTCTGCCCGGTCTAAAATTATAAATATGTGTGTAATTCGGCAATTGGTATAGTTTTGCATCCTGGTCTGACGTAAGCCAAGTCTCGGTAAAAACAAGGATATGAGGTATTTTAGGTAGTGCCTTGAGAATGCATTTGATCTCGTCAAACCTGCCTGGCCTGCGAATGCTACGCAAGTTTGAATAAAATATTCTTAAAGACGACGAACTCATCAGTATATCCTGATATTTATGAACTAAATAATGATTAACTTCAGTAAATTTATTATTTTTATTTTTTCTTATATTCAGCGGGGTAGGCATTAGTTTTTTGGATCGGGTTTGTTTTGGATAGTAATCTTAGGCATTCCTTTTATATATTTGATGGTCAAGTCCTTTTCGCCGTTATTTTGACGACGTTGCAGTTCCAGTTTGAGTGATTGCAGGAATGATTTTTGAGTCGGTGTTTGGTCTGGATATACACCTATGTTATCTGGCAATTTCATTCTATTCTTAAATAGCTGTTTCGGAGTATTTGGATCGTTAAAATATACTTTTAAAGGACGCATCTTAGCTGGGTTATATTTTCCAAGTCTCATACATTTTATGTGCTTAGGACACTTTTCATACAGCGTCGTAATTACTTCAGTAACCTGACCATTATCGTAGTCACGTCTGACGGTGAAATTTTTATCAAAATTCTCGGGTATACCCGTAATTATTATGTTTTTTTCGCGCTCGCATCGGTCTTTGAGTTCTAGGATGAGGTTTTCTTGAGTGTCGAATGGCGAGTTTAACGCGGTGTCTTGCATATTCTTCACGTAAGACATATCATTTTCGATGAGCGTTATTTTATTCTGGGTTACTGAGTTTTCTGATTTGATAGTGTTTACCTCGTCCTTAATTTTATTTAAATCAGTCGTTAGATTCTCCGTAACCGTTTTTATACCCTTTATTTCATCCTTCATTTCAGTTATTTCTTTCCGTATTTGTATTAAATTTTCGTTTTGCGTTGTGGCGAATTTTTCAAAAAAGTTCATAATATCCGTACGAAATTCCATGAAATCTTTTTTATACTCAATTTCATGTGTGCGTTCCTTTCGCTTCCTGGGGTTTGCGTTAACGCATGAATCATGGTCAAGATCCTCACAACACGTCAAGTTAGGTGTCGAACAGTTCCCGCTACCGCTTATTAATGTGTTATTAGGCGGTGTTCTCTGCATACTCATGGCAAAACTCGTTTACCGGCACAGCGCAGTAGTTGCAAGATAAAAAATGCCACTGTCTCTTTTACCCGAGGGGGTGAAGGGAGCTGCGCTTGCGTCGTTGTGCTGCGCCGCGTACGACTCACTATAGTCGGTAACACCAGTAGGACCTTAGTTACTTGTAAACTATTAATATATACTGCACTTTAATACCATTCGGTTTGCACTCACTTTTGAATATAAAACTTTTAAGTAATTTTAAATAATTTGTGTACACGTCTGCTTGCTAGAAGCGCTAGATGCGTTTAAATAGGTGAATAATCTCTCATAGAAATTATTACAAGGCTTCTAGTAGTATTTTATCTCAAAATAAACTCCATTCGTCAGATGACAGTTCAATAAACGGTCATTCATATTTAAGTATGAATTAAATAGGGTCTTCAGCGTATTTAACTTTGACAGGTCTTTCAACGTATTTAACACGGAAATTATTTTGGTGCAAGACGAATGTTTGACTTAAATCAAAAATCGTGTTTAAATACAATTTAAACGAATTTAAGAAGTTGGTGCAAGTGGCCCTTAGGGTACTTTTTATCGTTTTAATCTTTAGGTTCATTCTTACTACCTATGTGAACGAAGCCGATGGTAGAAGCTAGTTAAAGATAAATCATGTTCAGAGTCAAACTTTCCACGAAACTTTTTTATTTGATATCTTAATTTTCAAAGTTTGTTCGTTGTGCAGGGCATGTGTTACTTACATGGCGGGCTGGGTGCGCACGGCAAGCTGCGGTCTTCAAACTGCCTCATCGATGGACGCTTCGTGCTCAAGATCTCCGACTACGGGCTCAACACGCTGTGCACGCCCACTGACCTGATAAAGGATGACACCTATTACTACAGTAATTAATGTTACATTGGGTCTTATTTCGGATGTAATCAAATTAGATGTTGCGGTTTGTTAAGATTTAGGGATTGTTGTAATGCTTCTAGTAGGTATCGAGGTGTACTAAATTAAAAGGGTAAAGCTGGATTGGATTAAGCTAAAAAATGTTTTATCATTTATTTACATTACATAGTACATACATATCATCCGCCAATATTCCTCGAAGGGTTAGGCAGAAGTGTACTAATGTGCAAGCATACTTCGCTGGTATGTTTAAGTCCCAATAACAAAGCGATCCTATTGCCATTAACTGGGCATAAATCCCAAAATCCGAGTTGCTACTGAGAAATTCATAAAAAAATACAATAATACATTAGTTATTGTCGATATTGGGACCACTAGACTAATGAGGGAGTTAGTTACATTAGTAACTAAAAAATTTGCGAAAGAAAAGGAAATACCTCTCAATACCGGCAAGGCTCAGCGCACTTGTGACTCCTCTGGTATTGTGGGTGTAAAAATATACTATCATTAACAACTCAGGCGTCCAAAAAAAGTCACGTCATACGTCCATGCATAGTGTAGTATCCACAGCAACGAGTCACCTATAACTCTATCTAGTTTAACGATTGAAAGGGGACCTCTTTCATCCTTTGTGATCCATCAACGTATGAAGGGTACAATAGATGTCTGTTTCTATCGATATCTATTTATTTTTCTTTCATCCTCTTTGCATATTTTTCTAGCAATGATATTCATACTATTAAAATAGCGACAATATAAATGGCAAAGGATCCGTAGAGGATAAAATCAAATCAATATACGGAGATAAAGTCAAATTTAATGTTTTAGTTATCAATATTGTATTTTTTGACACTTGCGCGAATATTAGACATTGAAAGGAAACTACTTTATTATATTATTCTGACCGCGACTTCGTCCGCGTAGCGTGAGGATATATAGCCTATAGACTTTCTCAATAAATGGGCTATCTATCACTGAAAGATTTTTTCAAATCGGACCAGTAGTTCCTGAGATTAGCGCGTTCAAGCAAACAAACAATCAAACAAACTCTTCAGCTTTATACATTAAGTATAGATTCCCGACGTTTCGGATCCTTTACAGCATCCATGGTCACGGGAATAAAACAATATTAATACAACGCGATAAAATCCGTATAAAGTAGTTTTCAATATTGTATTTGTTAAATTCTGTTTTGTGTCTCTAATATTATGTCATATTTTAGAGTTGCTATGGACAGCACCGGAGTTAGTAGCGGGAAGCATCTACCCTGGAGCAGCTGCCTCGCTCAAAGGAGATGTGTACAGCTTCGGGATAATCCTGGAAGAGATCGTACTTAGAGCGGGACCCTTTCATCACTACACACCTACTATGTCCAGTAAAGGTAACTACTAGGTTATTTTAAGGCGTGAGGTACCTTCAGGTAGGATACCATCAAATACTTGAAGGTCCATCATACCCGTACTCTAAAATAGAATATTGTCCTCTTTTTCCTGTAGACATACTTTATAATCTACGAAACCAATAAAGTACTTTAAAATAATCTATTTAACATAACATACCATCACGCCTGTATTCCCCGAAGGGTTAGGCAGAGGTGTACTAAGGTACACCCACAGTTCGCCGGTATGTTTAAGTCCCATGTAATAGGGGGCGAGCCTATTGCCATTAACCGGGCACAAATTCCAAACTCCGAGCTGCTACTGAGAATTTCATAGAAAAACCCAATAACACTTTGCTTGACCTGGGAATCAAACACAGAACCTCTAGCTTAGCAGTCGCACTTGGGACCACCAGACTAACGAGGCATCTATTTACGTAAAAGATATTGTTACTGGCTCATTACTGGTTATGAGTACATAAAAAGCTTAACAAATTGGTATCCACAGCTGTAAAAATATATAAATATTGTTTTTATTCTGTGTACTTCATTTTTGTTCTACCAAAATGAAATAATACTTTGTTCGCCAAAAAAAAGGTGGCAACTTAATCTATCACGCCTGTATTTTTACGTTATTAACCGGTTTTAAATAACATGGAAGAAAAAGATTTTACTTTTTCATACTGAAACTTTTTAATGCGACGTTGGCATGGAAATTGTTTTGAAGGCAACTGCGAAATGCGAGTGGGTAGTACTGTAATTTATATGCATGCCTTCATTCGTATGAGAGTGAGAAGTTTAGTTGCCACTTTAAAGTTCTTCCATACGACAAAAAGTTTTTCAAGTCTTGCAGAAAATAATGATAAGTTTTGAATGCAGTTTTTTCTGGAAATTTCTTTGCGTGGTCATGGTGATCCTCTGAGCCTTCTCCCAACTAAGTATGTTGGAGTTAGCTTCCAGTCTAACCAGACACGGCTGAATATCAGTATTTTACATGAAGCGACTGCCATCCGACCTTCGCAACCCAATTTCTGGACAATACCGATATTCGGAGGATAGACTGGTCGTCAGGCTTTTTTGGGCTTTTGTATATAATTTCAGCAACGCCCAGAGACGAAGACAAAAGATTTTTTATTGTGTATATTACTTGGCACTTGATTGGTTAATTATTTTAATCTATCGTCTGGAAATGATTATTTTACTTCGTTTCGGTGTTTCTTCTCAGAGGTCGTCAGTTAGACAACGCCGGTGACATCTTGTTTAAAAAAACTTTAACTATGGTCTTGTAAAAGTGTCTTTAAAAATCGATTTACAAAAATAAAACATTGATCAGTGTAGCATGCTACGACGTAGCAGTATAGCACGCTACGCCGTAGCAGCCTACGCCGTAGCGAACTACGCTGTATTAAATCTTGTTTTCTTAGATTACACACCAATGATTAATTAAATTACAAGGTGAACAGGAAGAATATAATACCCACAGCTCCGTTAATTTTAAGCCAGCTTTGATTAAAACATAGATACCTACATATTAATGTCTTCTAACTTTCTTCTAACTTTATAGCGGCTCTTAAGACTGAAATAATTTAAACTTTAGACATGGAAGTTGTTTGTATAATCTTTAAAATTAACAAGTCTATGTTAATACTTAATTATTTTACTGATCCTACTTTCAAACTTGAAAAAACAATGTATACAAATACGTCTAAAAAATTCGTATAAACTTGCCTAAAAATGTTTGTCCCCAGAAATAGTGGGTCGTGTATGCGCACGTGAGTCTCCCCCATTTCGCCCAGTGGTTGGCGTGAGTGAGGTGGGAGCTTCCGCGGGAGGCGGTGGAGGAGCTGCCGTGGAGCTACTGGAATTAGCGGGAAGGTGCTGGGCAGAGGGGCCCGATGATAGACCCAGCTTTGATACCATCAATGCTAATTATATCAAGTGAGTGGTCTCGATGATATTATGAGGAGAGAGTATACCAAATTATCCAAACTTAACGTATATCCTACTAATATTATAAACTTGAAAGATTGTGAGGATGTAGGGGGGTACGGATGTTTCTTACTCTTTCACTGAAAAACTACTATATGGATTTGAATGAAACTTTACAATAATATGGCTCATCATTCAGAATAATATATAGGCTATAATTAAAATATCCACGCAGACGAAGATGCGGGCAAAAGCTAGTTATTTATGTGGGAGTACCCCTGTTTGTTTTTGTTAAGTTTTTACGCTTAAACTGCTCAACCAATTTCGATGACTTAATCCTTTTGATATAGATTAGACCTTAGGGAAGAATATAGGCTAACTTTTATATGTTTTTTTTTTATTTGCATTAAGAAATTGGGATGCTTGAGAAACCGCAGACTAAAAACAAGTGCTCCTGCGACGGTAAAGTCATCAATCAAAGGAAAATCTATTTATCCGTGAAAATATCGCACATCGAACTAAAAATTATAAAACACGGGTGAAAAATAAAAAACTGTTTCGAAAATCTGCGTCAAGAAAGAAATTATGCATTTCGATTCTAAATTCAATTTAAAAAAAGAAATACGTTCTTAGTTCTTCGTTCCTTTACGTACAAAGAAGTCTTCGAGCACATTCTCGAGTGAGCTGAAGAATTCATTAACCCTTGATAATTTAGAATACAGTAGGTACTTGTTGTTCTAAGCAGCTATTGTGAAGATGTCAATGCGTATGATAACATAATGGCTATTGGATAACAAAAGAGTGTATTTTAGACTTATAATGAAAGCTGTAGGGGAGGACGCTATTTTTATCGGATTGTTTACTTATATAGACATGGTCTTGGTTTGATTGTATACATTTTCCTCTTAATTATAGGTACTAAATAAAATTCCTCTTAAATAAAAATAAATACCATCACGCCTGTACTCCCCGAAGGGTTAGGCAAAGTTTTACTTATGTACACCCACAGTTCGCCGGTAGGTATGTTGAGGTCCTATGTAATAGAGGGCGAGTCTATTGCCCTATTGTTACTTGCTAAATCCCGACACCGATTGAGATTGCATAGAAAAAACTCATTAACACTTAACGATCAATAACCTGGGAATCCAACCCAGCACTTCTAGTAGTTAGTAGTAGTTTTTATCTTGCCTTTTCAATATACTTAAGTACCACCTTTCAGGCTACTTGGAGCCGTTATTACTTCTTTTTTAAAAGAAGTGTAACTACATGTGTTTTCTTTTAGGGGCTACTGTGATAATCTTATGGACGATCTGCTCCGGCGCATGGAACAATACGCGAACAACCTCGAGTCTCTAGTTGAGGAGAAAACTGAACAACTGTCCTTGGAGAAACGGAGGTCTGAAGAACTTCTCTATCAAGTACTGCCAAGGTACTGTAATGATTAGATTGGAACAAGTCTGCTCATGGCTTTTAAGAATCGATTCTTATGGTTAAACTCTATAGCGTTATATAATAGCCTTGATGTAGCTGTGAGTAGAAAAATAAGTAAGTAAATAGTCGTAAATTTAATTATTAAGTAGCAAAGTAACTGTTACCTTTTTACTTTTAAATCACTGAACCAATTGATGAATTAATGAATATATACCAAAGTATAGCGATAGGATCGACTTAGGGGAACGCTTCAGTCTGAATTTTGTGTCGAAAGTACTTTGAGGTGCGATTGAAGCTCTGGGCAACAGCTAGAAATGAAATTAAGAAATTATATGATATATAAAGACATTTTTATGAGTCAATGTCTTAATTTTTAGTTCTTGATTAGTTCTAGATCGTGCCATTTTAATGGTGTAACAGTCTCTAAGTACTAGATTTTTTTACTGTATTGTGAGTGGGTTTAAGAACAAATACTGAGATCCTACAACTATGTATCCCACAACCGCCCGACAAGTGCAAATTAAACCGTCAAAATGTCCCTACATACAGGCCCGTAGCTCAACAGCTGATGGCCGGTGAAGTAGTGCAGCCAGAGAGCTTTGAGTGCGTCACAGTGTACTTCAGCGACATAGTGGGCTTCACCGAGCTCTGTGCCGCCTCCACTCCCATGCAGGTCGTGGATCTGCTCAACGACCTGTACAGCACATTCGATAGGATCATCGGGTTCTATGACGTTTATAAAGTGAGTGCAATTTTATTTTAGTGAAGGAAAAATACGAGTCGCGGGCAGGATTCGAACCTGCGTCTTCTGGTTAGATACACCAGACGCTATGACCACTAAGCCACCTGGAGTCCCACCTATTTTCCTTCACTAAATAACTTTAAAATCTTAACATTAAAAAATGCACAAAGATAGGTGAGTAGAATTCTCGGAAGCGGCCTGGTTGGAGTTAAAATAAATAATCCAAATTGATATTTAAGGATACCTGAATACAGAAAAGAAAACATAACTAATTCATTATACAGGTATAACTTCACAAATCGGTCCTATTACAGCATAATGTCTGTTACGATGAATCGACTATGATCTTCCGATGGGGCCGAAAATGGGGCAGTCTTTGCCTTTTTAATGCGCCCTGGGTTAAATTTCTAGGTATATAAAATATGATTCGTATTCTGAAGCTCATTAGCAAACAGCATGGGCATATTGCTAATGGTACGACTTTCTTCAGCTGTTTTATTATGCAGTTCATGATTCGAAAACTTAAATTTAGACATTTTGGTACTTATTGCAATAAGTATACATACTTACTGCTGCATTGCAATGTCTGTGTTATTCTCTCTCTGAACATAGTTTGCAGAACGTAAGAATTCACCATTTTTATTATATCTTCTATTATGTGTTGAAAAGGTGGAAACCATAGGAGACGCGTACATGGTGGTCTCTGGTCTACCGGAACGAAATGGTGACTTGCACGCACGAGAGATCTGCCTCATGGCGTTGGCCATCGTGGAAGCAGTCCGAGGGTTCGTCGTGAGGCACCGGCCTACACACCGATTGGAGGTTTGAATAATATTCTGATAGCAAGCTCTTAGAAGCTTATGAAGCTCTGGTACTAGTCATGACTAACATAAGAAAATTCTAGAATTGAAATACTGAGAGTGTACTGATTTCTGAAGCTTACGTGAATATTGAAATATAACAACTTTACCGATTCTATCGCGTTATATTAGTACAAATCTGTATATAAAAATTGAAAAATTAGTGAGAAACTGCAAGACCAATAGCTACGGTGAGCTAATTCTGCTTGAATCGAATAACAAATGATTAAAGTAAAAGTGAAAGGGTTAATGGAGGGGAGCTGTCAATAAATGCAACGACAAGACGCATGACACCTCAGTCTGCCCGTGACCATGGACGCTGTAAAGGGTGCGAAACGTCGGGATTTGATTTGTACTAATATAACGCGATTGAATCCGTAGTTGTTTTATATTTCAATATCTTCAGAATGTAAATAGAATTTAAGATCAAGGTCTCTTCTAAATTCGCAGTATATGTTAATTTGAAATAATAATGTAGGGTAATATCTTATATAGCTCTTCAATTTGAAGAACGAACCATAGCAGAGTTTTAATTATTTTGTTGAAAATGTCACCTCCCTATATAGGCAACAACCCCTGCGTCGGGGCCACTTCAAAACCATACAGTTAACTAACAGAAACTACTATTAGAACTGCTCAACCCTGATTTATTTTAAACGATAATAAATACCCAGGTTCGACCCTAAAATATGTCCTTATATCGGTCACGCAATGCGATTATTGTAAAGGAACAAAGGTTTTGAAGAGCCCTTTGTAAGGCTCGTTTAACAGACAAAGGAATAAAGTTTATCGTAGGTAAGGCTATCCTTTCTTTCCTATTGAAATTTAATTCACGTGGACTCTGACAATAGAGGACAAAATATAATAAGAACTATTACACAGATACATGTATTTATCGAGCCGGGATGAGTGATGATATGGTTATCTCTGACGAGCACTGATTTCTGACATTTACGCGAATATTAGACATTGAAATAACAATCGGCTTCTCGTATCCAGCTTTCGACAGCAACCTTTCGCAAATCACCACTCCATCATGCCGGAGGGCGTCCTGCGCTACGTTTGCCGAACAAACATACAACAAACAGACATTGTATCGCGTTATATGATATAACTAGCTTCGGCCCGCGACTTCGTCCTCGTGGAATAGTTAATACTTAGTCTTAGCGTAATGATGTATGGCTATACATCATTACGCTAAGACTAAGTAAGTATAGGCTTATAGCCTTCCTCAATAAATGGGCTATCTAACACTGAAAGAATTTCAAATCGGACCAGTAGTTCCTGAGATAAGCGCGTTCAAGTAAACAAACAAAAAAACTTCAGCTTATTATAGCAAATAATAGTAGCTAAAGCTTGTCTCTTTTGTAGATATATATGTCTTTTGTATTTCGCTGTGATACGCGTCTGTGTGCTAACGACACTAATAATCCGCACTGCCTAATACTACGCGAATTCCATGGCTATTAATGGTTCGATATGGTGGATTTGATTGGTTTATTGCGCAGGTTCGTATTGGGGTCCACTCAGGTCCGGTGTGCGCGGGCGTGGTGGGGGTCAAGATGCCCCACTACTGTTTATTTGGGGACACCGTCAATACTGCCAGTCGCATGGAATCCACAGGACAACGTGAGTTAAAATTACTTTCTATCTTACTACGTGAAAGGACGAAGAGAGAAAATGGTACCAAGATGATAAGCTAGATAACATTATTGTGATCCGATTTGGTTTGGTTTTTTTTAAATGAAAAGAGTATTTGGTTTAGGTATCGTAGATTTTGTTAGAAGTACCTACCTATATCTATCAGATTTGTGAATTATAAACTTTGGACCAGAGTCGTTACTTCTATCATGAAGATCGGTCAACGTTTTACGCTTTGCTGGTTGAGTTTTATGGAAGAATAAAAAACAGAAATTTATTCATTATTTGAATGAGTAAATTTGTAAAGTAGGCAGCTTTCCTTTCATTAATACATAACATATCAAAAAAAATATATAATCAATCCATTATACCGTCGGGTCTCCTCTCAAAATAACAGGGATTATTCATGGATTTTTTTCATAAAAAGGGAGAAAGTTCTCATTTTGATTATATTTTTTTTTTGTGTATCGGTTTTGAAGATGTACTACAAAATAATTTAAGTCCGTTATCTTTTTCTTGTCGTCCGTTCGTTGATGTCGGCTTTCACAATGTGATCTTTGCTCATTTCAACATAGATATACCTATGTTGAAATTGTTGATGTATACCTATATATTTTTTTAATTTCTTAGCTCTACGGATCCACTTGAGTGAGAATACGAGAGCATTACTTGATCAGTGGGGCACATTCGTGGTGGAGCGCCGAGGGGAGGTCGAGCTGAAGGGCCGGGGGAGGATGCTGACGCACTGGCTGCTGCACTGCTCCGAGCCTGAGGCTAGGCCCCCGACTCAAGGACCACAGCCCCCTCCTCAATATCCCATACTATTCCCCACCTTACCACAGCCTGCACTCTCCTTACAAGTCCCTTATTTGGTGGTGGAACCACCCACTCTAGCCGCTTGAAGAGTTAAACGTTATTTTATGTGGATTTTATTGATGTATAAATCTTGTAAACAGTATCTTTCTTGATTCTAAGTTTATCCATATCAGTTCTTTCATAGAGCAAACCTTGTTTTACTTTACGCAGTTGGCCAATGGTGACATATATAACAAAAAAAAAATTAAGGAGTCATTTCAACCCATGTCGAGACACAGCAAGTATTTATATAATTTACTAGCTTCTGCCCGCGACTTCGTCTGCGTGGACTTCAGATAAACTTCAGATAAAAAGTAGCTCATGTGTTATTCCAGACTATAATCTATCTCTGTGCCAAATTTCATCCTGATCCGTTCAGCCTTTCTGGCGTGAAAGAGTAACAAACATCCATCCATCCATCCATCCATCCTCACAAACTTTCGCATTTATAATATTAGTAGGACTAGCTTTTTCAGAATTGGGTCCGACCTGGATCAAAAGTAACCTGTGTTATTCCAGACTATAATCTATCACTGTACCAAATTTTATCCAATTAAGTTCAGCCATTCTAGCGAAAGAGTAACAAAAATCCGTACATCCATACATACTCACAAATGCATTTTAAATTAATAGCAGTAATTATATAGGAGACGCATTTGAAACCATAAACCATATAAAATATTCATCCAAGTAATTAAAACTTCATAGAATTATATGAATCTTCTGATTATGAAGGGTATTAAATCTTGGATTACGTCTTAAGTTATAGGGTCGTTTGGCTGTCAAACGCATACCCAAAAAAAAACAATATCTATGATAAATGCTGGGTAATTTATAATATCAGAGCTCCGCAAAACATAAACTTGAACCGTTATTGTTGGTTAAAATGAAAGCTGTTAATTGTTATTTTTTAGTGGTTTTTATAGATTTTTCATTAATGACAAGTTATGAGGTGTATGGTTAAGTTCAAATCAGTAGCTAAAAAGACATCACAGCCTGTCATAACGTGGTGTACAGTAATGAGTACAGATAATATGTATATGTCGCAGTAGAATTTGTATAATTCGCTATTTTACATAATCTTTACAAAATAGCTCTGTTATGTAAGTTCATTCAATTTAGTTCATTCTTACACCACATCACTATCTTGTATTGTCTGTCAACGGTCAATTTACTGAATACAATTAAAAGTCGAGCTTTCTAAGTAGGATTTTGACATTACTTTACTTTTTGAGGTATGTATCTTATGTCAAAATCCTATTTCTAGTAAGCAATGATTTGATAATGGAATTTGGAACCGGCCATTAGTATACAAAAAAAAAAAAGTGTAATTCTGAACTGATTTATCAACCTGGCTTAGTGAGAAACGAACTACGAGTAAATATAGCGCCTGCGTTAGTCAAATGCAAATTTTATGAACATTTTATCCGCTTTCCACTAGTTAATGACTTGATGGTAATAACATTTACATTTTACAAGCTTCTACATTACAATGGGTGTTTAACGAGTGGATTTGCATTGGATCTACACGACTGTATTAATTTGTCACGTGCAAGTGCAATCAAATTGCATTTTAACGTCGCAAGGGATGAAAGTTATAACTCTATGATGATACTAGCTTCTGCCCGCGGTTTCGCTCTCTTGAAGCTCAATAACCATAACCATAAATAAATAATAATAATAATAAAATATGGGTCTCTATACATTAGAGAGGTCAAGCTGTATCTCAGGTTGAATTTAATTATTTGAGATTAGAAGTATACTAGTTCTTAAGTTGGAGCACATATTTTCTGACAGTGATGACAAAATTAAAATCTATTTGAAGTAGTTTTTGCGCCAACCCGTAACAAACAGACAAGAATATTAAAAATCACAATTTGGGTTCGGAGACGTTTATATAGGTACCCTAACCCACTTGTTTTTTTTTAATATCCTCAATGTACAGACACAGCTTTTATACAATTTTATAATAGTAGAGAAGATGATGAAGTTTATTTAAGTATACACACATATAGGTATGTTTGTTAAGAATTGAATATTTGATTTTGAACTGCTTCTTAGTCGTAGGTAAGTGTGACTGCTACGCTAAAGATTTCGTTCTATTCTTCGCTCGAGCAGTATTATTGAGTTATTCGTTAAAATTCTTAGGTTTGGACTTGTAGATTTGTGCCCGGTTAACGGCAATAGGATCGCCCTCTATTAGATGGGACCTAAACATACCAGCCAACTGCAGATGAAGTAAAAGTGGCTTAGGTACAGGTCTGGGTGTTTAATATAACTAAAGCATTTTTTTTTTAAAGATTACTAGCAATGTGGGTCGCACATTACTAGTATTCTTGTTAACCCTTCGTGCTAAGCTAAATGCTTGTGTTACGAGTGGGTTCACGTCGATAGTGCAATGGGTGAGTTTCGAAACCGGCAACCACATGATCGCAAGTCCGACGCCCTAGCCATAAGGCTACCGCCGCTTCTAAATTATATTATGTTTATAAGTATACCAAATGATACAGGAGAAATCCTAGTAGAATTTCTCTGTTTTTTAATCTAAACTTGGCTATTATAAACCTACATCCATCACTACTAGTTAAGGTGTGGGTTATATATATAACCTTTATAGGGGTACCTACATTATAATATGGTTGAGAGTTTTATGAGAACTATTAAAAAGGCTACAAGAAATGAAAGTTTATATGTACCTAATGTAATTTTCAACAAAATTACAGGAAAAGCAACGTACAAAGCTTGTGTAGAAATATACCTACACGTGTTTGCACAATTTCCTCAAAGAAATTATACGTGAACGTGTCAAAATATACTTTTACCATATTTCCATTTGCTAAACTCTACCGGAAAATTTACTTTTGCAAACACGGTAATACCCGCGATATTAACTCAAGGAATGTGAGCCCATTTGTCGAGAAATATAATGTACACAACATGTCAGAAAAGAAAGGGATATGTTTAAATTATAATGGGTTTGGCGGGATATCTGTACCACCTTACCATCACACCTGTATTCCCCGAAGGGTTAGACAGAGGTGTACTAATGTACACCCACGTATCGGATGTTTAGGCCCCATGTAATAGGAGGCGAGCCAAACTAACCAGACATAAATCCATACACCGAGCTGAGAATTTTTTAGAAATCCAATGTCACTGCTACACCTGGTAATCGAACCCAGAACATAATAAAATTTGTATTATGTCAATCATAAAATACCATTTTTGTTTATAATTGTGTACAGAAAACGTTGAATTGTACAACTTTTGCACTATTTATATTTAAGCTTATGAGTAAATACGCCTAACTTAAATAATGAGATAATTGTTAAAGTGTCATTAGAGAAAAACAAGCTATACCTACACACGACTTCCAATCCTATCATTGTAATTATAAAACTCTAGAGTTATAATTGTTGTACTGCCTGCTTCATTCATTCATTTTTCATTCGTAACTGCCTCATTAGCCAAGTGGTCCTGAGCGCGACTGCTACGCTAGAGGTCGTGGGTTCGATTCCCAGGTCGAGCAAAGTGTTATTGGGTGTGTTTTGATTTGATGAAATTCCCAGTAGCAGCTCGGAGTTAGGAATTTGTGCCCGGTAATGGCAATAGGCTCGCCCCCTATTACATGGGACCTAAACATACCGGCGAACTGTGTGTGTACATTAGTACGCCTCTGCCTAACCCTTCGGGGAATACAGGCGTGATGGTATGAATGATGATAATTGTTGTAGAAGTAGTATATTTATTTGTCTTTCATTTTATATTTAGATTATTCATAAATAATTTATGATTACATGTAAACTTTATGTAAATGTGTATGTCAAATAGTGAGTAGTACCGAAACTATTGTAGAATAATTTAAACGTTTATATAAATCTCTTTAAGAACTATTTTAGAATAGCTACCCTTACCTAAATATCTATTTTTATATGAATGTTGATTAAAAAGATAGTTGTAATAAAAAATATAGATGCTTTTATTTAATTTACGTCAATTATCTGTGAAAAATGACAATTATTTTCTATGTTTCATGATAAATAAAATACGAAAGATTATATTTTGCAGTTTTATTTTTTGAATCAGAAAAGTGAATGAATCTAGACGATTGGAATATAGGCTATAAATATTAATGAAACGACCTTGTTTGCGTTGACAAAACTTGGGAATGAGGTAAATACCCTTAATGAGTAAATGACCTAACACTAAGCCTAACAATAAAACTTTTGCAAGCAGTTAGTTAATAATTAAAAGACTGTCAACTACTACTTACTTACAAAAAAAGGGAACATATAAACGCACTTTAAAAATAATGTTTCACCCTTTAAAATCTTTAGCTTTAAAATTAATTGAATGAACTATAATAATAATAGTTAATTATGACTGATATTTGGAGTCAAAATTTGTGTTGTCCTGGCAAATTCGGGAAGAAAGAAATTTAAATATTGGTTAGATTAGAACTGTGACTACACGGCGAACCCAGATCAGAATTATTTACTATTTTGATGAGCTTTTAGCGTTGTTACTCCATAAACGTTTTACAAGACCGCTAATAGTTAACCCGCTGTGTATATTAGTTTGGTTCATATTTATTAAAGTGATAATATTAATTTAAAGATGTATTATTTATAATATTTTATATTATTTTATAGTGCATCTTTTCATCAAATTTAAAGTGCTGTTAAAATAAATCCCTTACAAAATGTAATATTATTCTCTAAAATCTACGACAAGCTCCCGCCTCCGCTCTAACGCATCTATTGTACTCTTCTTCACAATTGTATAATCGGATGATTTTTTCCTCAAAATCTCCATCAGAAATACAATGATCGAAATGACGAAACCAAAACACAGACAGAGAAAGCAACTGAGCGTCTGGTGCTGAGTTAGCGGGGAAGGGTCAGAATTTATCGTCGTCACGTAGGTAGTCTTCATGGTAGTATCTCTCTCTAACAAACCACTTTCGATCATACGAGGTAACCAGGTAGTAAGTGGCCTCACAAACGGAGAGTACATCTTCATCCACACTACCAGTGGAACCGTCAGAATGGATTCCGGTAGAACATGACCACAATCATTTTCTTTCTTCCCTTGTGCCAAACAATACGCGACGGCATACTCCAAAGAGGCAGCTAATACAAACTTCTGTTTACCTTCCATTACATCACGGAATAAATCTTCAAATTTCACTTCAGGGATAATTTCGAAGCCATCCCTGATGAGAGGATCGAATTCAAAATGAGCGTAAATGCCAGCGCGACCGCCAAACCTGTACCCATTGTCAATAGTTTCCTTTAAGTTCGCGAAGTTGCCAACAAGAGTATCCGTCTTCAGAGCTCCAATTAGAACACTTTGGTACGCATTCCTGACGACAAAAGTGAACCAAAGCCACATCCCTACGATATAAAAGTCCCTGAATCGTTTCGGAGCCACTCTAATCGTTTGCCCTAACATTGCTCCCCATACTCTAAAAGCAGCACCTTGGACTTTATCAAAATTTCTAAAATAATGATTGCAAAATTTTCTTATACGCTTGAACTTTAAGACAAAGGGTAGAGATATTACTATGAATGTCACTACTAGGAGAATAAGCCATAGATAACCATTTAGAGGAGAAAGCAGTCGCCACCATACCGGGCCCGGAGCAACTGGTGGTGCCAGCCATGCAAGACGAATTCTAAAATATGGCATCGAATAGTCTAGAAGGCCCAACCTGTCTACTCCCAAAGGTATAGTACACGTAGAAATATTTGCCAACCCTGATATGACGTCATTCAAAGAGTCCGACCAATTCTTAGCACGATCAGAATCGATGCTTATATAATCTCTTGCAGAAACTATAGGAGTGAAATTCATGATATCCCTGAGTAGCCTTACTATCGCTCTCTTTATAATTTGCAGTGGAATCTTCCGTTCTGTACCCAGGTGGTAAATTTTATTCGTCGAAATGTACAGAGGACACTCGTGCATGTTGCGCATTTTATCTGGATACATGTTATCCAAAGATACACCTTGCTTCCAATAGTTGATGAGAATCGGTTCAGTATTTTGACAACTCAAATGGTTTTTGTAAGGAAAGTAAGTATACATAGCAACTTTGCCTTTTTTGTCTTTTGTGACGATCACCACGTCAGTCACGTAATAGCTCCACAGCAAGCTGGTAATGTGATCGAGTTTTTTTCGACTTGAGTTTATAATAATAAGGAATTTTGCTGCGCCATTTAGCAAATACTTTCCTCGAAGCTCTGGTTTTAGTTGATTCAGCAATCTGAATAATGACTGGTGGTTGTCTACGATGATTATCACTTGCTTTGCGGCATCACTTCCTCTACTTTCAATCAACACAGTGCCTTTATAAGCTTTTAGGAATTCAGTAACCAATTTATCATCAACATCTTTGTACAGAACAATGGCAGTTTTACGATAGTTGAAATTTTGATTTGCCACCTCTACCGCACAGTTTATAATATCGTCTTGTTTATGTAAACATGTTACAATTTTGAGATAAATTATGACAAAATAAAAGAGACTTTCTAAAGAATTCCAGGACATGTTACAAAGTTCCTCTTTGAACGGAGATTTCTTATGAAGTGTCTAAAATTCTTATTGCCTTCTATAAAGTTAATGGACTTGGTGAATGTTTCTGACTAACATCAGTGGTAATAAATCATCTTTTGTTCTAAATGATGTGATGTCATTTGGTGCAGACATCTTTCATTCGGACTTTGATCGATGCACAGTTAATGCAGTTTTTGAGAAAAAAAAATAGATAGAATGTTGTGATTTATTTTATGAATTAAAGTTTTTTTTCAAACGGCTGTAGTAATGTAACTAAAAAGCAGGCAAGCGCGCTCCATAATAGATCGCAGTGTCGCTTAACATCAGGCGAACTGGTGGTCACGCGTAGGTTTATCAAGAATAAAAAAACATACACGAAACGAGGATCCGCTTCATAAAACTTACTATCAAAGTTTCAATTTATTTAATTTATAAGTTTCTCTAAAACAAAGATCTTTATTGCGAAATTGGAGCACTAATAAAACCCAGCTATATTTTCAAATTTTGAATCTTTAATTTAACGCGAATAAATAATTGCAATGAAGTATTAGGTAATTCTATATTTACGTTGATAATAATGTACGTCTTTGTGAAAGAAAACATTGTGGAGTTTAGGTAATCAACAAAGGTCTTGAAAAGACCTACAAGACCTCCACGAGGCACATGTAAAGTAAATATAGCACAAATTCTATCTATATACTAATATATAAAGCTGAAGAGTTTGTTTGTTTGTTTGCTTGAACGAGCTAATCTCAGGAACTACTGGTCCGATTCGAAAAATTCTTCGTGTTAGATAGCCCATTTATTGAGGAAGGCTATAGGCTAATTATCATCACGCTACGCGGACGAAGTCGCGGGCAGAAGCTAGTATTCTTATAAGAGGTCAGTCTTTGCTCATAAAGGTTCTTTGCTCGTAATTTTGTGCATCACCGCGCGCTTGCGCCCAGTCATGTTGCCATAGTAACGCACATAACAACATCATAGTAAACAAAAGAGCATCGCGTAATTATGTTTTCTTCCAATTAACTTAATTATTTTAGGCCTAGATCAAGTAACACATATCTTACGCCACTTTGACGTCATAGCCAAGTTTGGCCAACGATTTGTGGCAATTAATTTTAACGGACCTATTATTATTATTAATTTTAATACCAGTGTTACTATAGTGTTTGTGCTCAAATATTTTAAATTATTGTGAAGTGATCAAAAGTTCCAATTAATTTAGTCAAACAGATTCATAAGAAATGTTTAGAAAAATCTACCCACTTCACAAGTAATTACTAGAAAGGTTCAATTTACACATATTTAAATATAGAAATTATTAAAGTAGGTAGTTAATTTATTGTAGGTAAGACTAAGCCTTTCCATTTTGCTGCTGAAAAAATATTATAGTTATTTTCATTCTTAGAAATGAAAACCGGAGCATTACGTAATTACATTTATAAGTGGTTGGCAATAGTAACATTGGTTGGTGCAAAGGAGCTGGAATTGCCGGGGAGCTGTCAGCTAGGGCAGTACTACGAGTCTAGTACTCTAGCTTGCAGGCCATGTCCTGCTAATGCATCCATGGTCACTTCTACAGATGGTAAGTCCGTATAAATGTAACGTTTCGTTCTAATTGGCTCATTTTTTATCTGGGCAGAAATAAGATTGGTTTGCTTATCCTCGGATATATAGATAAAGGATAAGTACATACTTCGATATGTGACAGCTTTGTCGTGGTATGGGTAGATTCTTTTGTTATCCGTCAAACCTAATGTAGAACGAATGAGTCAATGGAAAAGTAGGTACGAATAAGATCAGGCTTGGTTCTATACAATAAAGTAGGCCATGGTCATAACAAATTTAGGTGTGAAAATAGCCATAACACTAGCGTAAAGCTAAGGCTACCCTATTAACATTCCCAAACCTTCCACCAATCTGGATGATACTGATATTCTAAGGATAAGAAGGCAGCAAAGACAAGAAGAGCACCGCTAGCCTAGCTCTTCATATTCAAGATGTTCTGTTTCCAGGATTTGGTTGCTCTTGCGCAGAACACAGTGTACCAGTAGCAGTAGATCGTTGCAAACCGTGCAACGCGACTGAAGTGGTATCTGCTGACGGTACCACATGCGTACCACGACGATGCCAGAATGTTTCTGGGAGGATTGCGTGCAGGAAATGTCCTGCTGATTATATTACAGGTATGCTGTAGCCTAAACAGGAGTTAAGGGAGCCGTAGTTGCTAATGCTATGTGAAACGTTTTGTTTGAATGTCCTGATTTCATAGGTGACCGCTAGAGGCGCTGTACTACAAACAAAATATTTGAAAGATTCGATAGCGAGTATTGAGCACTATTGCATTCTTTTTTTTTTCAATCACCCACTGCTGGTTATAGGTCTCCCGCGGGTCCCACCATGGTTTTCTGCTTCTGTCATCCAAGTATACCTCCGACAATTACATAGTTGACCCATCTCGCCTCTGGACGCCTGACGCTTATCTTGCCGTTCTTCGGCCACCATCCAAGTTGCCGTACTCTCTGTCTCCACCTATCATAACTACGTCTCGCCAAATGTCCAGCCCAACTGAATATAAATATAACAGGCCCACGTTGATGTCAAAGTCAAATGTTTTATTTAAATTACACCAACATTACAGGTTCTTCTGAATTCTTTTAAGCGGCGGTAACCTATTGGTTAGGGCGTCGGACTGGCGATCATGTGGTTGCCGGTTCGAAACCCACCCATTGCTATACCGACGTGAACCCACTCTTATCACAAGCATTTAGCTTAGCACGAAGGGTTAACAAGAATACTAGTAATGTGCGACCCACAGTGCTAGTAAACTTTAAAAAAAAAATGACAAAACTAGGTGCGCGGTTCCAAATAGTAAATAAAAATAAATAAATATTCTGGGACATTTTTACACAGCACCATCTAAGCCCAAACTAAGCAAAGCTTGTACTATGGGTATTAGACAATGGATATAATAATAATAATAATAAATATTTCTTTATTCAAGTAACCAGGACTCATTGTGTTAGTAGACTTAAGAACTATGTTAGTTTATTTTAAATTCAACATTATTTTATCCCATGGGAGACGGCACTACAGTGATTAATATATATACAATCGAGCCTGCTAGTGATCATTTTCAGAATATTATTGGAGCTGGCCCACACTCTGCGCACCAGGGATGCACACCTCATTCGCATTGTTGCGTAAAAACAATTAACCTGTGCGTCCGCGAACATTCCTGATGCGCTACAAAAACGAGGCAGCCCCAACAATACCCTAAAAGCGTTGTTATATTGTACACGAAGGGCGTTGTACGACCGTTGGGTATATCTAGCCCACAGGCTGCACGTGTAAAACGTTGTGCAATAAGCTCGAAAGAGAGTAAGTTTGACTTTAAGTGAGCTTTGACTTTAAGTGAGCTTTGAGTGATAATACTTATATACTATTTTTTTTGTAAATACATACTTATAATACATAAGATACACCCAGACGAACACAAACACTTATATAACCGGCGAGAATAACCGGCGAGAAAATCCATCTATTTGTTCTTATAATGTGAGAATCATGTAGCTGGATGTGCAGACCTAATGTACTGCCTAATATATCTTCACAGTGACTCTAAACATCGATGGTTCACCTCTAAAAGAAGTGCAGTGCGTCAAATGCGCACGAGGTTTCAAGGCTGTGAACAACGCATGCGCACGATGCGAGTCCTGCACCTGCGCCAAAAACCAGATCATAGTCAGAGGCATCTGTATCCCGAAGAGCTATTTGAACTCAAGACCCAAATATGAAGAAGGGAATCTGCACCCCTTGGCTTTGTTGGATATTGTGAAACATGAATATTTATGCATGGTAAGCGGGTTTTGGTAACGTTTCAATTTTAACGACACTTTTGGCACTTTTGGCGTAGCGGCTGAGCGATCAGCTTCTGCGCTTCGTCTTGTGGGTTCGATCCCCACGTGGACCAAATATTTATATGATCTTCAGGTAGTTTTTCTGGGTCTGGGCGTTTGTGTGTATGAGAATTTGTGTTCATAAACGCACCCACGATACAGGAGAAATTCTAGTGTGGAGTAATTCACACTAGGATTTCCTTAAACAATTCTCACATAAACACTTAAAAAAAACAAAACAATTTGTTATTTGCAGTTCTAATGAAAAAAATACAGTTTCAACAATACTTACAACGTTAAACTGCTACATTATTCTAGTGGAAGTAAGCGCGACTGCTAGGTCTTTGGTTCGATTATAGTATTATTGGATTTTTCTATGAAATTCTCAGTAGCAGTTCAGTGTAACGGTTAAGGTAGTCCCCTGGCCCTTACTGTTGCACCGAATGTTGTTGGTTCGATTCGCACCTGAGGCAATTAATCGTGTGTTCCACGCATATTGTTTCGAGTCGTACTTTGTGGGCCTTGATTTTATGATTATAATTCTCCGCGGCATACGGTTAGCTCTTAGGAAGCTGCGGGAGTTGTCTTTTTTTATAGAAAACAAAGGGGTTTTTAGGTGTTTTCACCTTTATATTTCTCATGAATCACAGGAAGGGGAGGCTGGAGAGGTGGCGGGGTATATAAGACTTGTGACCGATTAAAAACAATTTTATTCATGCCTTCCTTTCCCTGGTAGTCAAGGTAACGGGACGCATAATAACATTCTTCATGACTCCGAGGGATGACGAAATTCCTTTGTAGTTTTCCCTATCCACAGATATCATTCAAAGCAAATAACATCCATCCATCTTCCTAGAGCGTAAAAAGAATTAGAAGCGGAATCTCGTAAAAGTTAGGAAATAAAGGTGTCTCTAAAACGAAACAAAGTTGTATAATGTATTTTTTTATAACGAAACCTTTTTATATTCACTGAAGTTAGCGAAGAAGTATTAAAGGATGTAATTTGAAGAGTTATTATTTGTTGTGCGAGATAAAATAACTTCTAACAAAAAGTAAAAGTGCCTTTAAAAACGAAAAATATGATGTTATAGCTTCTGCCCGCGACTTCATCCGCGTGGAATAGTTACTTGGTCTTAGCGTGATGATATATCCTATAGCCTATAGCCTTCCTCAATAAATAAGCTATCTAACACTGAAAGAATTTTTCAAATCGGACTAGTAGTTCCTGAGATTAGTGCGTTCAAACAAACTTTCTCACGTGGGAGAGCCATGCTTCGGCACGAATGGGCCGGCTAACCGGAGTGATACCACGGCCTCACAGAAAACCGACGTGAAATAACGCTTGCGTTGTGTTTCGCCGAGTGAATGAGGTTACCGGAGGCCCAAACCCTTTTAAAAGGCGGGTAACGCACTTGTGACTCCTCTGGTGTTGCGGGTGTCCATGGGCGGTGGTTATCGCTTACCATCAGGTGATCCGTCTGCTCGTTTGCTCCCCTATCGCATAAAAAAAAACAAACAAACAAACTGTTCAGCGTTATATATATTAGTAATTATATAGATTAAAGTCATATTCACATTTTAGCAAAATAATCTTCGAGCTTGTCACACCCTGGCCAATGAATGCGTCAAGAATTTCTACTCAACAGATCCAGCTGGACCATGTAGACTTTGGATTCAATCAAACTTAAATCCACCTAAAGGTAAATTGGTAATATAATTACCTACTATTAAATTATATTATTATCCTGCTCATCAAACTACATGATTCTAATTAATAAATCATTATTTAGTTAATTAATCTTTCAAAATTTATGATGAAATAAAACTTTGAAATTATCAATGCTATAATTTTTTTTACTGCCTCGTTAGTCTAGTGGTCTCAAGTGCGACTGCTACGCTAAAGGTCTTGGGTTCGATTCCCAGGTCGAGCAAAGTGTTATTGGGTTTTTCTATGAAATTCTCAGTAGCAGCTCGGAGTTTGGAATTTGTGCCCGGTCAATGGCAATAGGCTCGCGTCCTATTACGTGTGACCTAAACATACCGGCGAACTGTGAGTGTACATTAGTACTCCTCTGCCTAACCCTTCGGGGAATACAGGCATAATGAACAACCTTTTAGTATGGGATCAAATATGAAAACGTACCATCACGATAGTATTCCTTGAAGGGTTAGGCAGAGGCGTACTAATCTACACCCACATTTCGCCGGTATGTATGGAGGTCTTACGTAATAGGGGCCGAAAAAAAACTTTACCATACATTTTTATACTTTCACTAGTAACTTGTAGTATATTGTACTGTACATACAGTATGACCCTAGTAACTTGGTCATAATGATGATTAAAATGGCTCCCTACATTTATTGGTTGTATAAAATATTCATCCGTTGCACGCCAGGTCTATGCTTGTATATACAAGGTAATGATTTTGGTTAGCTCCTGCATACACCTATGCTATTATCCATCTAACTGGACTATCTAGTTCATGTGATAGCCAGTTAGACCATGTTGAACCTCTAACTAGAGATTCTCAAAAAAAAATGAATTAGGCTAGTGCAAAAAACAAAAGATCAACACCGCAGAAATTGTTTTGAAAACAAACTCAAGTTTTTTTGAATTTAGAATAATGGAGTATTGATCTAAATGACCCGGAAACCTGCTATGCTAATTAGCTCCTTGCTGTATACTGTAAGAAAAATCCGAGTTGCTTGCATATTTATTATGCCATAATTATCTTGAATCTTGGTCGGATTTTCTAAGATACCTAGCTATTCATAATTTAGATATATGAAACTTTTTTAGAAAAAACATTACTTATTTATGTTGGAATCATCGATAATATCGTTATTTGAAGCAAAGAAAAATTGCAACTGAAAATCAAGTATTTTTTTTCAATATTTGTTCATTAGGTTGTTGTTTGTTGGCCTTAGCTTGCTTTATAAGCCTCAAACATTATGTCTAGAACATAGAACATTATTTTCATGTTAGAAAACTTGTTACATTATTGCGTACGTTGTGAATTATAGGGTTATAGGTAGCCCATATGGATAGCTCAAAAATACGAAAGGATACATAATATATGCAACACAGATAAGACCTTATCTACGTTTACTCTTCTGTCTAGTGTAATTTTGGGCAAAAATAAAGATTACATATGAAAAAAAAATATTATAGAGTTATTTAGTTTCAACCTCAATGAAATATTATTTATCAATTTCTATGAAGAAAAATTGAGTTTAATTGTTGTATTATTTTTTCAGCTTTACCTCGCCTCACAGTAGAATCAACATTGGACGATAAAAATCCAGGAGAGATTACTTTAACGCGCAAAAAGGTACGTGGTAACATCTAGTAGGTAACGGCCAAATTGAAACTATAAATCTTTTGTTGCCCAAAGTATTATGTGGAAGGATATAAAAATATATTATTAAGTGGTTTACAAGCTTCCCAAAAGCCTCAGAGGGATACGGATAAAAAAATGTTAATGCTATAGTGCTTGCCTACATTTATTTTATTCTACATTATATTTAAATTTTGTCTTCGTGGTTCCGTGCGAGAATATTCAGATAGAAGAAAATATTTTTTCAGGTAGCCAATTCTGCTTTTTTAGACAGTTTTTTAACACAGTGTACAACACACAGTGTTAAAAAACCGAATCCAAAAGGATATGTATCCCAATCACATTATCAAATAAAATAAGAAATATTAAATGATAGATTAGATAGGTTAGTTGGTTCTCTAGTAAAATAAAAAAACCCTGGGTTTATAAGACATTTGATTAATAAATTCAAGTATAATTTTGCTATCCAAAAATCAACATAAAATAGATTTTAATCTAGGTATTGAATACTTATTTATACTTATACTTGTACTTGTATTTTTACTTATACTTATAATATAATTAAATCATAAAAAAATAATAAATAATATTTAATTTAATTTAAAAGATGTCTTGACTTTCAGCAGGACTATTTAATAATAGCCGCAGCGGTATTCACATCTGACGGCAGACTACAGTTGAACAAAGACACAGGTCAACAGGCCTCTTCATGTCATCTGCCCATTAAAATAAGAATTGGTCGAGATTTTTCGTGAGTATCCCTTTTAATGAATTTGAAAATAAAATATATATTTTTGCAATGACTTTTAAAATAGTACTTGGTTTTGAGACCCGTTTTGTAGTGCCATTTTATCGATGATTTGTTCTTGAGCTGATTAGAATATATATTTTTTCTCCACAACGTTTTTCATATAGTTAGGGTACCTATAATTTCGGTGAGATTGAGGAGGTTCGTTTTAATTAAAAAAGCAACAGCCCTTTTCGTGAAACTATTTTTCTAGTGGCACAAACAGGGTGTAAGACCTAATACTTTATTGCCTTTTACATGTGTGTTTACAGGTCTTCATAATTTTACAGTTCACATGAACCCTGTTGGGCACAACAATTTAGTTAGGTTGGAAAGTAGCATCAAAATAATAAAAGTAGGTAGATGGATTTTATGTATAGATATTATTGATATTAAATAGTAAAATCATCATCAAAGTATTCATTCAATTTATAATAGCATTTATTAAGCAATAGAAGTAATAATAGAAGTAGGTAGTCTTTCGGGACCTGACTCTCACATACACATGAGTGTACACATTGGAGTTGGTGGCAGCTTACGAGGCTTATCATTAAAGATCCTAACATCAGCCTGTTTTTTTTTATATTTACAACACTAGTTTCTTCTAAGCGTATGCAAGAGAACTTTTCTAACTTTACTTAGCCGTCCTCCCACGGACATAAATTGCAAATTTCTATATAGTATTTATTAGATGCTATTGCAGTTGAATGTTGCCAGTAACGTGGGCTAAGAACTTTTTATTTAGAGTGGATCCCATTAGCTGAGCAATAGAATTTTATTATTGTGTGAATCGTGCAGGGTGGTATTGTGTCGCGAGGTAAAACATATCATTTTATAGCCACATTGTATAGTGAGGTGAAAATGATTGAGTAACATTTCCCGTGAAAATGGTATTCAGAACGCGTCGGAGTTACAATAATGGGTTTGACTGAAGTTTATATGTGTACATATAATTGACAGATATTATAAACTTTAATTTAACATGGTTTTCAAGTTCAATTTCAAGTTTGTGCCCGGTTAGTGGTTATTACATGGGATCTGCCTTACCCTTCGGGAAACACAGTGTTATTGATTTTATATTTCCTTTATCGATGGTTGGTTATTTACAAAATGTTTTGTAAATAGTTTCGGTTAAGCTTAATGGATAATGAAAGTCTCTATTGTATATGCAGGTCTATACTCATCAACCGAAGTTCGTTCACTGCTGAATAAAGGCCTCCCCAAATATTGGCCATACTGTTTAACTGAAATGTTTGCATAAAAAGACGGATTTTACCCACCTCACATAACCAAATATTTTCTTCGCAAAAGTCTGTTATGAAATATCAATGCCTATTTTGAGAAGAATAAAGCATTGTCTAGTAAAATGGGTGTCTTTAAAAGATCTATTAGGTACAATGTTGAGACATTTCCTTGTGGAGGTAGTATAAAATACCGTCTTGACCGTGGGAGAGACGACGCTTCAGCACGAATGAACCAGCTCGACCTGACACGGCCTCACAAAAAACCGGCGTGAAACAACGCTTACGTTGTGTTTCGCTGAGTGAGTTAGGATACCGGAGGCCCAAACCCTTTTAAAAGGCCGGTAACGCACTTGTGACTCCTCTGTTGTTGCGGGTGTCCATGGGAGGCGGTGATTGCTTACCATCAGGCGAGGACCAGGCCCAGGTTGCCCCGAAAAAATTTATTGTGTAGGCAGTATAAAATAAACTATATAGAAATCCAATAGGCTGTTAGAAATAAATGGGTAAGAACTTTTTAGTAGTAATAGCGATAGCGGAAGTCGGTAGCTTGAGTTAGCTAGAATTTCTCCGCTATTACATAGCGAACTTTTCTTTAATATTCTCTAATAAAGAGCAAACACAGACAGACAGATTATAATGTGTATTTTATATTGTTGTGAGCTCTTTACATTGCAGTCACGACTGTACGATGAACACGTCGACCATTCTCGATGATTTTAACGCGACTGTCTCGCCCTATTTGTATGCAGAAGGGAATCTTGTACAACTACCAGTATATCCGAGGAAACCTAATGGAAACAGCGTACAGGTACTTATAGAATTGTACTTATAAAAGTAATAATAGTTTATTTCTGTGTATTTTTTTTTTCGTTCTCTGATCGCTGCGCAAAGGTCTGAACCAATTTGGCATATAACTAAGTGACCCAGGTTTTCGGCAAGAGCGCTGATGTCCGAAATACAGATTTTTTTATCTAGTTCGGAAACAGATGATTTTTCATCAAACTTTAGGAGCCTATTAATTGAACTTACTTCTTTTTGCACAAATAAATAAATGTTTAAAAATAACAACATCCTCACGCCTTTCTCCATAGGGGTAGGTAGAAACTATAGACCGCCACTCGCTACAACTCGCCTTCTTCGCCTCTTTACGCCTCCCATATTCTTATTCATAAATACGCACTGTTTGCGAGTAGGTACTGTACTATGCACCAGAACATTTTGAAGGACCTCGCAAATAAGATCGGCATATGCCCTTCGAGGGCGACGTCTTCCGATGCTGCCGACGGCATTCGCAAAAGTAACCGATTTTACCAAAGAGAATTAGGACTATGAATATGAATCCACCTCTTCCGATTTCGTACACTAGACGCTTTGGGCCGGTTCCTATTTAGTCCGTCGATGCATTTGTTTTTATTGGGACCAGGTTACTGAAATCATTTCATGTGTCGAATGTAACGTTAACAACATCTGTTGATAACTCATTTTTTTACAGTTAGTTCTATGCCGACCGATGTTACCTTGTGTTGTTATGTAGTAATCGAGGGCTTTATCGATTTCCTAGTCGATAAATAATACGTGTAATTTTGGCCTGGTTCATGCTAAGCTCATAGACTAGCATATCACAATAGCCTCTACCTACAGCAAATGATATTAGGCAATTAGTTTTTCTCTAATGGTTTAGTTTAGCAAAACTGAAGATCATGCTTTCTGGAATTCAATTTTGGATGATAAAAATATGATCATATCAATTATGTACTTTTTTATGAACTTTTACAGAGAGGCACATGGTTGTCAAACAAGTTTAAACGTTACTTCATAATGGATAATTTCCTTTCGACTACAACGAATATTACCAATACGGTTTATTTACGCAAATTGGTGATACAATTACAGTAAGTACATATTTATTATTGTTATGGTATTTATTTCACAGTAAAGGAGCAGGCAAATCCCTGATTTTTCATTCATCTATACTAATATTATAAAGAGGAAAGGGTTGTATGTATGTTTGTAAAGAATAAACTCAAAAACTACTGGGCCGATTTCAAAAATTCTTTCACCATTTGAATGCTACGTTATTCCAGATTAACATAGGCTATAGAATATTTTGAAAAAAAATAATATTTCTCCACCCGTGTGAGGCCGGGGCGGAAGTCTAGTCTTTTATTAATTTTGAAAGTATTAAATATTAATGATCATTCTCTTAAACGGAGAGAAAGACAGCGTCAGGAAACTAGCATCCTTATAGGAATATTTTCTCGACGTCCCGCGGCTTCTGAAGTCTTTCAATCCTACTATAACCTAATCCCTCACATTCTGAGAGGAGACCCATACCTAACAGTGGGACGGTTTCGAAATTAGGTTGATGATTTGATAAATAAATGATTAATTTAACCAGGATTGAACGCGACAAAGGCAGTCCGAGTTCATTAGGAGTGCACATATCTGTTGAAGCAAGCTATGCGTCAAAGTCGCCTCTCTCCGACTCAGTCGTGATGACCCTGAAAGTGGCTCATGTTATGCCTGAAGCTGGTGTTCATCGTGGCCTTGAGGTTAGTAAAAAAGACGTTACAATTAGATACAAGCAATCTATCCTATAAATGTTAAGAAAACCTTGTCCGATCCGCGTAGATATTATTAAGTATCGAGATCTAATTCTATTTATGTGTATAATCCTTTTTATATTATAAGTAAAATGCAATGTTCACTGGGTGCTAATAATTGATGGGGATGCCTATGCTCCTTACTCTTTATATTTGAAACAAAAATTGCTTCAAAGTTATTCGTTCGATTTATATATACCCAGTTGGTTTTTGAACACATCACAAAAATGATTAGCTTTAAAAAAGTAGACAATAGATTGGTCCTCTTTTTTTAAAGATGTCACAAAAATTGCCTAGGTTTCGAATACCAAGCTTCTGCCCCAGTTCGAAAAAATCGTAAATCGGGGGCTGTTTGTATAACATCACAAATGGCGATGGGGCGGGCACTACTGTGAGATATTAGGCGGAAATTAAAATTTTAAGCTATTACCCGCGTCTGCCTATAAACTTTTATTAAATAAATAAAGGTCAGAATTACTTTTTTATGGTTAATTTTGTGGGAATAATGCGAGCGTTCTCAATTATATATTTTTTTATGAGAGTACCAGTATTAAGTAAGTATATGCTTTAGAAATGGAGAACTGCTACAAATAGGTAGAATATTAACCTACTCGTACATACCCAAATTCGAAATATTCCTATTCGAATTATTTAATATCTTTCATTTTAAAATTATAACTAGGTGTAATGGTAAAAAGGCGATTTAATTTATTTTTTGTGTATCTACAGCAAAGTTTCAAAAAGCGTTTCTATAACTTTTTTATGAGGGAACTGTTCTATGAACATAAGTCATATTCCAGATATGGGGTGGCGTCCTAGGCTGTCTGCTAACTTTATACGCGCTGGTTCAGTGGCGAGGAGTCGTACGCAGAGGAGGCTTGTATGTGTCCATTGTTCCTCTACTGGCTGGAGCTATTGCTGACACTTTATATTTTGTAAGTACATTCAATAGATTTCATTACACATATCAATAGCCCACGGTGAAAAAAATCGTGAGGAAACGTGACACCTGGCAGATTTGCTGGACGGCGTGTGAAGTCCGCCAACCCACACTAGCCTAGCGTGGCAGACTATAGCCTAAACTCTCTCATTCTGAGAGGATACGTGCCTAGCGATTGGACAATTTAATGGGTCGATGATAGACGAATGGTATATTATTCTGCCACGCCGATGTAAGATGGAGAGATGGAGATGAAGGGGCTTGTGGCTAAGCCATAACTAAGTTGATCAACTGATCTGCAAGGTCTAGCTGTGCTTGCTGCGGTCATCGTGTGGATAGGTGACCATTCTAACACATCCGTGGGGCGAAGATCACGTAAAGCCGTCGGTCCCAGTTGTCTTACGAACATCTATATTTTAACAATTGTTAGTGGTAGCCAGAAGCCAAAAAAAGCCTGACACCCAGTCAGGCTATCTTCCCAATCTCGGTATTGCCCAGAAATTGGGTTGCGGTGGTCTGATGACAGTTTCGTGTATAATACTGATAGCTTCGTCGGGGTAGACTGGAAACCGGGCCCGACACAGTTCGGAAAAGGCTCGGAGGAGGATGATGTAAGATGGTTAGACATTTTAAACATACAATACTTAGGGCCACTTGCACGAACTTCTAAAATATGTTTAAATTGTATTTAAACACAATTTCTCATAGTAATTTTGTGTTTAAATACAATTTAAACATATTTAAGAAGTTGGTGCAAGTGGCCCTTAATATTCGCACTTGTATTCCTCGAAGAATATAAATCCCCTTAGGCAGAAGTGTACATTGTTTTACCTTTTAACATCCTGCATACTCATATTATGTGAAAACGCATGTTTAACGAATGATTTGATGATACACAGGCCGCTTGGTTTGCGACGCTGCATGCATTGTTGGTGGAGGCTGGAACACTCGGATTGACGTTGCCTCTATCTCGAGGTGAAGAACGCATCATCAGAGCTTTCATTTATTCGGCTGTTTCTTTAAAGGTTAGTACCTCAAAAGTCTTTAATTGAAAAGACTTGACTCGTGTGGGGACAATTTAGAATACTATTTCTCATAGCCTTACTGAGGTGAGAATCTTCTCGCCATCAGAGACATCAGACATCTGCCTGACTTGCTCGATGGTAGGATCTCTTGGTGTCTGACTGGCTGGCGACCCTTACGAGTCTGTTGTAATGCAACTTCGTGTGTGTTTCGACTTGCGCGTAAGAGCCAGTTGCCCTTCGGTTGCTGCAACTGACACTGGATCAGCAACGATTCAGCAACTCCTCTGGTGTTACAGGTGTCCATAGGCGACTATAGCTACTTACCACCAGGTGCTCGTCAGCTCGTTTACCGACTAAATCGATAAAAAACTTGCAGTAATATATTTAATTAGACATATTAAAAAATACATATTCTATATTAGTGCGCTTGATAAAAAAATTTGATTAACGGTATCTCATCTCAATCCAAATAAAAACAAAATAAAATATTGTTTGGATTACGATTTATTTTGATATTATGTTTTTGTGGGCACTTCAAGCGCCACCGGTGAAAAATAAAATGTGCGTGTGTAATGTATATGAAAAAGATAATAACCCTCCTCCTTCGGCAGTCGGGTAAAAATATGAAGACTACGAGAAAACCTATATGTTTTACAGGTAGTGAAAGTAGCGTGGTTCAACTTCAACCAGTGTCGGTGTGACATATTTTTTTTGGATTGGTCTGAATATAATGCGCCGTTTAAAGGTACCTATTTTTATATACTTGTATATTATTGAGATATGACCATAATGTTTACTGTTTTTTTTTTTAATGTTTTTTTTTTATATTCTGGGATATTTTTTACACAGCACCATCTAGTCCCAAACTTAGCAGAGCTTGTACTATGGGTACGTACTAGACAATGGATATAATACTTATATACTTTTTTTTTTGTAAATACATACTTATACATAACAAACACCCAGACGAACACAAACACTTATATTCATCACATAATTTTTTGTGTTCTGTGGGAATCGAACCCACGACCTCATGGTCATCAGTCCGGTACTCGAACCACTAAACCACAGAGGTCGTCGAAATCGAATGAAATGAAATGATGATGAAATGAAATGATATTTATTACTGTAAGTAGATCTTTAGAGACACTTTTACAAGTCAATGGTTTGTTTTTTTTATAGCTAGATGGCTTCGGCATTTCCTAACTGACGACCTTTGAGAAGAAACACCGAAACAAACTCGGAGAATCATGGTGTCAATCATGATGATCATGATGATGATTGTGTGTGTCTTGTGTTGGTTCAGTTACACGTTGTATATTCAGATTTCCCTCCATCCCTAAATAATGGTTGAGCTACACGATGACTGGTTTATGCTTGCCGTCAGTTAGGACAGGTCAACTCAAGGCTGCTATGGCTCTTTCTTCAAAAGGCTTGGTCAGATTTTGCCCAACATCGTAACACACATATCTTATAACACTACTTCTACTGTCTGGACTTGAAAAGAGACCATGATTCTCTGAGTTTGTTACGGCGTTTCTTCTGAGAGGTCGTCAGATAAGAAATGCCGGCGCCATCTAGTAAAAAATATGTTAAACGTTGACTTGTACAAGTGTCTTTATAAGATCTATTTACAGAAATAAATATTATTTATCATTTATTTTCCCTGTAAACTGTAACAGAAAGGGTCCAACTAAACCGTGTAATTTTTTTCAGGAGTAACAAATAACAATTTCAATAGCTGGAGAGCCACTGCTTTGGCCAGAGAATGGAGCGTGATGCAGACTATGAGAAGAGTGTCACCAGGGTATACTGTCACTCTTGCGCTGGTCTTCTTGCATGTAAGTACGCCACCATCGACGCGAACGAAGCTGTGGGTGAAAGCTAGTCTTAGATACAGTGTTACGTGGAAATATACAACTTTTATTAGGCTACAATATTTGAAAATACTAAATAAAAATATCTGCTTACTATGTTACACATTATGGTCCCAAGCGCGACTGCTATGTTATATAGGTCATGGGTACGATTCCCAGGTCGAGCAATGGTTTTTCTATGAAATTCTCAGTAGCAGCTCGGAGTTTGTGATTTGCGCCTAGATAATGATAATAATAGGCTTGCCCCTTATCACTTGGGATTTAAACATACCGGCGAATTGTGTACATTACTACACCTCTGCCTAACCCTTCGGACAATTCCGGTGTCATGGTGTGTTATTTTCTACACCTTTGCGGGGAAATAGTATTCATAAATATATAGAATATTTCTGCTCATCAACCCACTGCTTACAAAGACGGGGCACTGGGCTCCACTCAGGATGAGAGGGCTTAGCAATCTTTACACGAATTGTTATTATTATTATATCTTTATTTTACACATTTAACAAAACATTGTTAACTCAATCACGATAAATAACGACGAGAGAGGTGTACGTTTTGTTAATAATCATATCAAATTTCTTGCGGGGTTATTTTCATTGAAACTTGTATTAAACAAGTACAATTATTCACCGCATCGTAAATTTAACCCAGAGCACTATGATCAAACGACTTTCACGCCACATCAGGTCATGTCTCCTTGGCAATCCTACCTGCCTGCATGCCAAGGCTACAGATGGTCAGTAGCCACCATCGCCTGGTGGTCTTCATACACCACGTTGCTAATATCGCGATGGGTGGCCGATCGGCTGCGAGGGTCGCCCACAGCTATTCTACCGAAGATATGCGGCAGTGTTGGACTGTCCTTGTTGGTGTTTGAAGAGGAGTTCTATGCTCATTACGTGCATGGGAGGTATGTATCGTAGGGTCAATTTTGGTATGAAGGACGTTAAATTATTGAAAATTGAACTTAATGCGTCTTAGTGAGAGGGGCCAAAATGCATGCAAATTACTATCGCTTGCAATATGGCAAAAGTGACTATTCAAAAAGGGAAAAGCTATTCATGGTTTGGACATGTTGAGAGAATGATTGAAAGTAGATTAACGAAAGAAATTTATAAGGCGAATATCAGCGACAGTGTCGGACGAGGTCGTCCTAGAAGGACATACGCCGATCTTATTGGCGAAGTTCTTCAAAAAGGTCTGGTGCGTAGTACTCGCATCCGGCGCGTATGTATGTGTAGGTATGGACGTGGCAGAAGCAAAAGAAGTACCTGTGTAAGAATCGTAGCAAGTGGCGCTCTACAGTTTCTGCCTACCAATGTAGGGTAAAGGCGTGAGTTTATGTATGTATGCAAAAGGGAATGGATGGGTTGTGTATCGGGTTGTTTTATTGTTGAGACACGTCATTGCTGTTTGACAGGATTGTTCTCTTTGACTTTATTTTACATCAAAGCACAAAATTGGAGTAGATACGTGTCTATGTGGTTTTTTGCCAGCTCTTCTCCATAGGACCTACTATTTGGAACCGTACAACTAATGTTTGGTAATTCAAAAGTACCTTCCTATTTATCCTATTGTTCTTATTGAAATAACACATTTTTGGAAGTCGGTAGGATCAGGATGTATGAAGCTTTCACCACTAATAGAAATTTGATTAGATTTTTATTTTACTTTCATTTTATTAAATTACTGCCTTGATGCTCTTCGAAAATGGATTGTGTGCCATTATTATCAGTAAAACATAAGATGTTTTATTTCATGGTTCGTCTCAAGGAACGATGATTGCAAAGAGCTGAGATCTATGTCAGGACCAGTAGCTACATGCCGCGTGGTCTGTGCTCCACAGCTCAGGTACGTACCACAATATCATTAAGTAAATGAGATTACACAATAACATACTAATTTGACTATACACAGCACGGCCACTATCCAGCTCACTCCGGCGCACACTAAAGTGAGGTCTCCATTATAATTATATAGTCTACACTCTCATGAAGGCAACCTTTTGTATATGGTAACAGAATAATCGCTAATAATTAACATAAATGTAAGTTAGTTACACCACAGATAGAAATTTGACATAAAGCCCATACAAGTAATGTCAAACTCCTATCTCTGGTAAGCAAATCTATCCACGGATTTGTTATTCGGACCGGCCGGCGGCCGTTAGACGTGCAACAACTTGGTCTATCCGTGACCATGGATTCTGCAAAGAATCCAATGAATGTCGATACAACAGAATCGAATGTCAAAACAACGCGATATAATCCGTAAAAATTACTTTTATTTCAATATCTAAGAGTACTTTCATTAACATTGAGTTACTATAGTTCCGTTATTTTTTTAAATAATCCACGTGCTGGTTCTTTAAAGTAGTTGTGAACAATACAATATTATAATAATATTGATAAAATTATTGCTGCAGGATGGTGTACAAACAACTGTCGCTTGCTGTACCAGGTATCGTAAACATTCAGTTTTTTTTTTTAATTTCATAAATATTTAAAGATTATTAATGGTTCAAACGAATCAGATTTTATTTTATATATTAATAGATGAATTGATTATTTTTAGGTTTAGGTGAAAGTGATACTCGACAAGCTTTATTATCACGATTCTTGGCGGCTTTCTTTGAAAGGGTAAGATTTTTTAATATTTTATTTAAAGATGCAACCTACGTTAGATAGCAAAGGCACATTGTCGAAGTTCTACAACGTATAGATCCTACTTTGTAGAACTTCGACAATCCAACGACCAACGACTCCGACCTTCACCAGGGTAGTACGTCCATCACGTGGCAACAGTTTTCTTAACTTTTTAAAGTACGTAATGATGTTTTTATAGGCCTTAGACGGTCTCAGCTGGGTTGCCAGTGAGCGCACCATACTTGAACGTCTCCTGAACGTGGAACTGACAACAAGAGAGGCTGGCAACACCAGCACGTTGCTTTACGATCCTGACGAAAATACTCCATCGTGTTTCGCTGTTACTTGGTGAGTCACAGGGGTATTTACAGGCAGGCATATTATTATTAAAAGATAGATACGTGTTATTGGAGGCTTAGAAATAATATTTTTATTTAATTAAGTGTCGTTATTGAATGCACAACTTATGGTTAAACCTAATTCAATAAAGTTCTAGTCTAAATCTATATTCTATATATCTATATACTTAATATATATAGCTGAAAAGTTTGTTTGTTTGCTTGAACGCGCTAATCTCAGGAACTACTAGTCCGATTTGAAAAAAAAAACTGTGTTAGATAGTCCATTTATTGAGGTAGGCTATAGGCTATATATCATCACGCTAAGACTAAGTAACTATTCCACGCGGACGAAGTCGCGGGTGGGAACTAGTGTATCATAAAACTCGAGACGCAGTCTTATTTTTGTGTACGTGGACATTAATATATTAAAAAATATGACTTATTGTAATTAAATCACAAAAATTAACCACTGAAAGTTCACATTTACGAAATGATCTACAACAGGATGTTCTAGCTAATTATGCTCCTAATAGACAAGATCATAGACAGCTTCTTCGATTAGACTGGAATTATATTTTGAACACTTTCTAAATACCAGTATTCCCCCTCTGGTTATTAAGAGTCCGGTGGACCGAATTTCCAATAGGAACGTTATACCAAAATAAATCGTTATTTAAACACAATTTAAACAAATTGTTATTAATCTAGAATCCTGCTCTACCATTTTATCCAAAATACTTCACAGGAAATAAATCTAAGCGAATGCAATTTTTGATAAATTTCCCAAGTTTGGAATGATTTTCCTAACTTGGTCACTTATTTACAGTGAAGTAGTAGTAGACAAAATTGTACGGCAAGAACCTAGATTCACAACAGTATCTCAATCCGAATAAAAACACAATTTGATGAAATAACTGCCTCAAAGGCCAAGAACTGCCTCAATAGCCAAGTGGTCCTGACCGTGACTGCTACGCTAGAGGTCCTGGGTTCGATTCCCAGGTCGAGCAAAGTGTTATTGGGTTTTTCTATGAAATTCCCAGTAGCAGCTCGGAGTTAGGAATTTGTGCCCGGTTAATGGCAATAGGCTCGCCCCCTATTACATGGGACCTAAACATACCGGCGAACTATGGGTGTACATTAGTACGCCTCTGCCTAACCCTTCGGGGAATACAGGCGTGATGGTATGATGAAATATTGTTTGGATTACGATTTATTTTGGTACTAGCTTCCGCCCACGACTTCATCCTCGTGAAATAGTTACTTGATCTTAGCGTTATTATATATAGCTTATAGCCTTCCTCAATAAATAGGCTATCTAACACTGACATAATTTTTCAAATCGGACCGGTAGTTACTGAGATTAGCGCGTTCAAGCAAACAAACAAACAAACTCTCCAGCTTCCGGCGGCGACTTCGTCCGCGTGAAATAGTTACTTAGTCTTAGTGTGATGATATATAGCCTATAGCCTTCCTCAATAAATGCGCTATCTATCACTGAAAGAATTTTTCAAATCAGACCAGTTTATCCCCATGGGGGTTGAATTTACCAAAATCCTATTTAAGCGGACGTCTTCATCATAGTAGCTCCAATCTTTAATTTAATTTCAGTTCAATCAGTCGAAAATCTAAGAAGATTTATACAAACTTTCATCCCCTATTTTATCCCCTTGGGGATAGAATTTATCAAAATCCTTTCTTAGCGGATGTCTACGTCATAGTAGCTATATGCATGCAAAGTCTCAGCCCGATCGGTTTAAAATTGACAAAGTTTCATACAAACTTTCATCCACTTGGGGATAGAATTTATCAAAATCCTTTCTTAGCAGATGCCTACGTCACAACATCTACCTGCATGCCAAATTTCAGCCCGATCCCTCCAGTGGTTTGGGCTATGCGTTGATAGATCACTATGTCAGTCAGTCACCTTTGAGTTTTATATATTTAAATAAAGATTATAGATTACGCTTTTTTGGGCAATTCAAGGTCCCTTTAGTATCCCAATTGTTTTACTTATTACTCTTAATTATCTTCCAAGGTGGGGAGAAGAATGGAGTCTATCAACATTTGACGCAATGCTCTTCAGTTGCGTGTTGATAGCCACAGATGATGGTCTGATAGCTGCACTTGCTACTCTTATTATATGGCAGGTGAGGTCTATTATATGTATGTACACTTGATCAGGTCTTTTACTCAATAAAATCTCCTATTTCATTTTAGTAACACCACCATCGACCCTATAAACACTACACGCTAAAGCTGTTTGCAAAATGTTAACATTTCAAAACCTAAACTTATTAGATGCTTATCTAAAACTGATAATAGTCGAAAATGATATAAATTCTTAAGACATCGAGATCCTTCCGTGCCTCGGAGAGCACGTAGAGCCGGCGGTCCCGGTTGTCATAAGAACATCTATGACAATTCTTAGCGGTAGTCAGAAGCACAAAAAAAGTCTGACAACCAGTTTATCCTCCGAATATCGGTATTGCCCAGAAATAGGGTTGCGGAGGTCTGATGGCAGTCGCTTCGTGTAAAACACTAATATTCAGCCGCATCTGGTTAGACTGGAAGTTGAACTCAACATACATAGTTGGGAGAAGGCTCTGAAGAAGAACACATTATGTTTTAACCTACAAAAACTTCTGCACCTACTTTAACCAATTCCTCAGTCAATAAAATGCAAATCAATTAAGATATGAGCACGCAAGCCTTGTGCACGTTCTTATATTTTCATTGAATTAGGTAAATTTTATGATAAATTGTAAAAAAAGGAAATTTGTTTGTATTCGTGCTGTATCATAAATTTATATCGTTATACAATCAGTGATACTTAAATTGAAATGCTAATAGTAGATACGATTTACCTATACGACCATAATTGTGTCATCCTTTTCATAGAAATATTTCATTATTTGCAGATAGGAATGCAAGTAAGAAGATGGTTTGGAAATAAAAATCAAACAGAAAAAACTGATATCGTTGTATAACAACTGCATCGATACAAACATGTAGATATCGATGCCTAACATAATATACCTAACTTATTATACCAGTGATCGTGGTGGGATGTGGGAATATCTTAGATATATCATTCTGGTCTGTACATTATCGTGCAATATTATAGTTTGTGCTAAAGAAACAAGTGAAGATGCAGAAGATTCAAGTAAAGATACTGCCGTAGATTCAAGTAAAGACACAGCCGTAGATTCAAATGGAGATACAGGCGAAGATTCAAGTAAGGATCCAAACCTCACCGAAGATTCAGATAATAGTGAGGATGTCAGTGGCATACCAATATATCTTTTAAGAAATAGAGACGGTGTGTCGACTGAGATTACCACTATCAGTACGATGACTCCATGGGCGCCTCCGAAAACTGTTATCTTGCCTCGTGGACCTTACTTTGGATTCCTTACAAACATTTGTAATGCAATTATATCCACTAAATATTCACGAAAATTAGTCGGTAAATACTTTCAGGTACTAAGAAAAAGCCTCACAGGTTTAGGTACACATTATTTACAAAAATTATGGATAAGAAGATTTCGCAAGACCTTGGAAAAATATTCCATATACAATAGACGCACAATAAAAAATAAGGTTAACGATTTTTTGGCGTTCATATCTGATGGCAAGCCCAAAAAGAATGAATACTTCAAAGCTATGAATTCTTTATATACAGTGAATGATGAAATTAAAATGGATGATTATATTTATTCGCTTAAAAATTACGGGAAAAGAGTTTCACGACACATAGGAGCTAAAACAAGAACAATATTCCTAAATGTAATATTCGGTAGATATCGTCGACAATCTGAGCATGTAAAGCGGAATATCGAATTAAAATTCAAATCAGCCGTTGTGGAGTATTGGGAAGAACGATTAAATCTAACTGGTTATAATTTCACATTGGGCCATCTGTTTAATTATACATTCAGCCGTCCGTGAAATTGATTTATTCTGTTTTTTTCCTTACAATACATTTTTCAGGAGTTAAAGTAACATGTATTCGCTATATACATATGTAATTTTATTTACTTACACAGTAAGCATAGGAAATTCTGTAAGCATAGGTGGAATAGTTGACAATGAGCACTCAAATAGTCCGCTATTGATAGAACATTATTCAGAAAAGAAAGCCGGAATCAGAAGCGAAGGTATCTTTGAAAGGTTTTTAAGGAATTATCTTCATATGCTGACAACAGCTTTTACAGGAAAACAATTAGTAAGATATTGTAGAATGGTTTATAAAGAACTGAAGAGAATGGAATTTACGTATACAGAGCGACTGGCGAAGCAGTTTAGGTCTCTTTCAAGAATGCACCGAGATGACATAGTATTCCAAATGGCAGAGCATAGAAAACAGTATAACGAAAAGTTACCAAAACAACAAGACTTTCTACAAACATTCAGTGAGGTTTTCACTTTTCAAGAAAATTTACGCTTCGAAGATTACATTCACGATATGTTGGACTTTGCAAATGGTCATAAATTGTCCCTTCAGGAGGAAACCAGAAAACTTTTGAACGATGTTATAGTGAATAGTGTTGATAAGATGGGTGAAAGGGACAAAAGGATCTTAGAAAAAAAACTTATATTGGCTATAAAAGAATATAATGCTATTCACTAGTTACTAGATCTATATAATTATGGTAGACGTACTTAGGTATATTATTTTTCAGATGACACACAATAAATAAATAAAGTCGTAAAAATGTTGTTAGTTTATGATTCTTGATAATCACATGTATACGCGGTATACCTACCCTGCCAATGGCATAATATAGTAGTAACTTCCGCCCGCGACTTCGTCCGCGTGGAATAATTACTTAGCGTGACAAGTCTTAGCGTGATGATATATAGCCTAGCCTATGGCCTTCCTCAATAAATGGGCTTTCTAACACTGAAATATTTTTCAAATCGGACCAGTAGTTCCTGAGATTAGCGCGTTCAAGCAAACAAACAAACAAACTCTTCAGCTTTATACATATAATACTAGCTTCTGCCCGCGACTTCGTCCGCGTAGCGTGATGATATATAGCCTATAGCCTTCCTCAATAAATGGGCTATCTAACACTGAAAGATTTTTTCAAATCGGACCAGTAGTTCCTGAGATTAGCGCGTTCAAGCAAACAAACAAACAAACAAACAAACTCTTCAGCTTTATATATTAGTATAGAAGTATAGATTAGTATATTAGTACTAGCTTCTGCCCGCGACTTTGTCCGCGTAGCGTGATAATATATAGCCTATAGCCTTCCTCAATAAATGGGCTATCTAACACTTAAAGAATTTTTCAAATCGGACCAGTAGTTCCTGAGATTAGCATGTTCAAGCAAACAAACAAACAAACAAACTCTTCAGCTTTATATATTAGTATAGATAGATTAGTAAGTATTCCTGAGATTAGCGCGTTCAAGCAAACAAACAAACAATCTCTTCAGCTTTATATAATTAAAATATAATTATAAATATAGTATAGAAGAAAACCCTGCATAGTGGCTGGTTAGTGACTACTTAGGGACAGTGTTTCTGTCTTAGTAAATATTACTAGCTTCTGCCCGCGACTTCGTCCGCGTAGCGTGATGATATATAGCATATAGCCTTCCTCAATAAATAGGCTATCTAACACGGAAAGTTTTTTTTAAATCGGACCAGTAGTTCCTGAGATTAGCGCGTTCAAGCAAACAAACAAACAAGCTCTTCAGCTTTATTATTAGTCTAAATTATCTTCTAATAAAATATCGCTATTAAGGCACCAGTTATTAAAAAAGTATCCCATAAGTGAGATAACCTTCCATAGTGTAGTGCGTAAAAAAACTGATAGATGCTATGTCTAACTTGCTATCTGTTATCCTCCTATAAAAAATAGAATATATTTCATACTCATTACAACACAACCGCTTCAAACACGGCAATGGCCGCCAGATCTCCATCGAGAGTTAGGGGTGTCCCTGTCCTGTCCATTCATAGTGACACCGCACCATGGTACATACACTGTCCGAGTACGAAGGGAGTACCCTTCATAATCCCTGAAAGCAGCAATGCAAACATTGAAGCACAATGGCTCCAGCATTATTTAGGATTTAAATCCTATCAAATTTAATATAAATTATTATCTAGCTCTGAATAAATATACTAACTCTGAAATTTTAAAACACAGAAAAACTTTTTACCTAAATGAAAACAACTGACCTAAAGCAGAATGGCAACTTTCCAAGCGATGTTAGTTTAGGTTCCAATTACGGTCACAGAATCTTGTCGCAATATAATTAACACGAATGTTGTCAGTTACATACATACATACCTATTTCATATTTGAAAGTATTTTTCATTCTTAGGGCCACTTGCACCAAAGATTTAGAAGTTTACAAGTTTATTAAATAATATACAATTTTGACGATTATTACGTATATATTCAAATAAATTAGAAAACCGTAAATTTACGAATGCAAATGAAAACGCACTATCCTTCCATAAACAAGAATTATAAACTAGCAACACTGAAATCATCGACGAACAAATGAAATACGGCAACGTCACGCAAGTATTGAAGTTCTAGTTCTAGTGATTGTTCATTCGGCGTTCTGAAAAATTAGTAAATTCACAAATTGTTATTTTAATTTTTACTAAAAATGGCAGATAGTAAAGGGTGAGTATATAATCATCATACATAATATTAATGTACGGCATTATTGAATGAATGGTTTCGCAAGTAATCGATGCGTTACAATGGAAATGAATCTTCAAAAATTGGCTTGTCATCATGTCTGAGTTACAAACCGACACATAGAAATCGAATTTTGCAAGTTCACAATTGAATTAGATTTGCTTTTCATTATCGGAGCTGGATTATGTTGATATTTAAAATTATGAGGCCGCCTGCAGTTACTTCAGTCTTATTGGAACGTAACGCTTTGGTTATTTTGTGGGGTGATTGACATTTTTTTCTTCTTTGGCAGTAATCCTGATGATTTATCGACCGCGATCCTGCGCCGCAAGGACAGGCCCAACCGCCTTATCGTGGAAGAAGCGGTCAGCGATGACAACTCCGTGGTGGCGCTGTCACAGGTCAGAGCTCTTTGTCTTCTCCTGGCGGCGCTAACAATCTACGTATTTTTCCATTACTTTCATGGTTAGCATAAATATGCTTTGTCACTAGCATGCAACATGAATGTCATACAAATGTCGCTGTCGCTATAGTCCTGTTCATAAAGTATAGCAATATAATTATAAAGCCTAAGGTGATTCCTCTGACCATAAATTAAATTGAATAAAAATGGTTGGTACTTGTTGAGCATTTTAAATTGTAATGTTAAACAATATGATTAGGCAGTTGTCATTGTTCTTATAGTTCAACAACCTTGTTTTTCTACTTCACTGTTTGTAATAAAAAATAATGTCAACATTAAGATTCCTACATGATTTATACTATGGTCTATTAAATTGAGGTTAACCCCTGAGGGGTCCCTGACAAGTGCCACTGTACCAGAGCCAGTTAGTTCTCTGTAAACATATTTATTGGGAAAATGTATTCATGTAACCTAAAGACTGCTTAGCTGGTGGCCATGGAATATTAGATTTTTTATTTTATTTATATTCTGTCATCTCTACTCCCTTTATCTCCAAAATATTATGTTTTGGTATTTAATCACTCTCATATAGTCATATTTGGGTCTTTATTGTAATATTTATCTGCAAGTGATAACAATTAAGTAATGTAGTAGTACAAGTAACATAATAATGATAATACTGCATATTTGGCAACCTTTTCATGCTCATATTAAAATACTAGCGGCCCACCCATGGTTTCACCCATGCTGCCCCGTTCCTAAGAGTCATACACTTATGTTAAATAGCTTAAAACCCTCCTCTTGGATCACTGTCTATAAAAAAACATCAAAATCTGTTGCACAGTTTTAAAGATCTAAGCATACATGGGGACACAGACAGTGGTAAGCGACTTTGTGTTATACTATGTAGCGATGCTAAACAAAAAGGAAAAAAAAACAATTAATACCTCTTGAACATTAATTATTTAGAAGTTTTTGTGTTATGGGTGACCAAATTGAGTACATAAAATAATATAAATATAATATAAATGACACCATTCTAAAGTGTTTGTCATGATGTAAGTTCTAATGACTTAGTAAAGAATGAGCAACATTTTAGATGTGGTCATAATATCTGTACATTCCTAAAGTTAGCTATTTCAAACAGCCACTCAGATGAAAGTCAACCTCTCAAAATGTGATCAGAATGTGAATCTCAAAAGGTGTTTAAATTATTTGTCATTGATTTAAATATATGGATAATAACTACATGTTATATAGGGTGCATGTCTGTAAAAAAAATATTGTAATAAATTAAACATACCATCACACCTGTATTCCTCGAAAGGTTAGGCAGAGGTGTACTAAGGTACACCCACAGTTCGCCGGTATGTTTAGGTCCCATGTAATAGGGGGCCGAGCCTATTGCCATTAACCGGGCACATATTCCAAACTCCGAGCTGCTACTGAGAATTTCATAGAAAAATCCCGTAACACTTAACTCAACCTGGGAAGCAAACCCAGGACCTCTAGCGTAGCAGTCATACTTGGGACTACTAGACTAACGAAATAAATAAATAAATGTATATTGTATGTACAAAAATATCAAATTTATTTCGTTAGGGCAATATTCGCAAATTCTTACTTTATAAGATTTTTTATCAAAATTTACCACAGCAGAATCACTGGTGGCTAACTTCAAATTTTAAGTTATTTCAACTGAAGTTTATCTTGTGTCATTTATATGAAGAGCAAATTGATTTCTATATGTATAAAATTATAAAAACTGACATTATTCTAGAGTATTACCCAAAATTATTTGAGATCCAGTTGACCCTATGTCTAATAAGGTCATTAAGCTCCCTAAATTATGTAGCTCTTTGTTCAGCTTTCAGTTGAGACAGGACAAAAAAAATGTTCGAAAAAATTCTTCAAAATGCTCAACCAAGATTTTGCCTGATACAATGATACATTTCCACATTATGATTGTGAGATTGTTTCTTGAAAGATAGTCATTTGGAAAACATTTACTTATGTAAAGTTTTTCTGATAGAAAATGCCTAAGGCATTAAGACTGCCTTTATACACTTCTGTACATAAATAAGGCATTAAGACCGCCTTTGTAAACATAAATATTCAAATAATAATATAAAGTAAAATCTACTTGACTCAGTTCATAAAAAACGAAAATGCTTCATTGCAACCATTTGCTGTCACTTCACCATGCACAAATTGTCTGCAGGCAAAAATGGAACAGCTGCAGCTATTCCGTGGGGACACTGTTCTCCTCAAGGGTAAGCGGCGCAAGGAGACTGTCTGCATTGTGCTGTCAGACGACAACTGCCCTGACGAGAAGATCCGCATGAACCGCGTTGTGCGCAACAACCTGCGCGTACGCCTCTCCGACGTGGTCTCGATCGCGCCGTGCCCATCCGTCAAGTACGGCAAACGTGTGCACATATTGCCCATTGATGATTCCGTTGAAGGTTTAACTGGGTAAGTTTTATTTTTATCTGGTTCTATGTCTACATAGTAGATAGATGATAACTCCAATGAGAAATTCTACCTCCTCCTTGAACTATCTACTATTTCTTATATTTTTCTTAAGTAAATTGAAGGTCACCCTTTATTTGAAATTTGAAATAAAATATAAAACAATAAATATAATATCATCACAAAGTACACCCATAGTTTGCGCGTAGGTCCCATGTAAAAGGGGGTGAGCTTATTAATAAGTTAGGATCACTAGAGAAATGAGACAGTTATATAAATATGTTCAAATTGAAAAATATTACAAAACCATTTTCTTTGCCCTCAGCAACCTCTTTGAGGTATATCTGAAGCCGTACTTCATGGAGGCATACCGGCCAATTCACCGCGATGACACCTTCATGGTGCGCGGAGGCATGCGCGCCGTCGAGTTCAAGGTAGTGGAGACTGACCCCTCTCCTTACTGCATTGTGGCGCCTGACACCGTCATTCATTGCGAGGGAGACCCGATCAAACGCGAGGTGAGTTGTTTTCTATAATATAGATACATTCGCATATGACGCGAAATTGTCAATATTGACAGTAAGTTTTTTTTTTTATATGTTAACAATTTTTAAGCAAAGTAAGGGTGTATTTTTTTTATTTAATGTCATAATTTTTTCTGCCATGAACCTAGAATGTGTTATAGACCTCTTTTTGTAGTACAGAAGATACTCATGGTTGTCGGACTCTTACAAACTAAAAACTTTTATTGCCTTCCTTTTATCCTGTAGTCACGGCCATTGGATTTGTTATAGATGTACAAACGGTGAAAAACCACGAGAAGTATTAATTTGGCGGGGCAAGCTATTTGCTTCTCGTTTTGCTACGAAGTAATATATTAAGTTCTTCATCGACACGACTGTACATGCACACTCTTAAAATTGAACTAGCGACACTGCATAATCCGGTGTCCGCGGCGGGTTCCCGCGGTTGGCCCCATCGCGGGCGCCCGTTTAACGCAGTTTCAGCCCTAATTGTCGTAACAGATGGAGAGAATAGCCGCGACACTGACTTCATCGTAGGAGACTGACGCGCGTATAGCTTATACGCGCGTCAACCTGCATTTTGAGTAAACTGGTACTACCATGGTATATTTCCCGTAAAATTAGACATTCAAGAGTAGGTAATTCTGTCTTTTTATAGGAAAACGCGCGAGTTACATTATTGCATTTTTTTTTAAAAAAAGCTTACTAGCAATGTGGGTCACACATTACTAGTATTCTTGTTAACCCCTCGTGCTAAGCTAAAATGCTTGTGTTACGAGTGGGTTCACGTCGGTAGTGCAATGGGTGGGTTTCGAACCGGCAACCACATGATCGCAAGTCCGACGCCCTAGCCATTAGGCTACCGCCGCTTCATTTTATTTTTAACAGAGTTAGTATGTGTATGAGTTTCTCTAGCTAGTGCATTCCGTCTATTTTCGTCGACTTCAATTCACCTCTGTGCGTTGACTATACAATTTGCATCTTCTCATAAAATCTAGGTAATTTGGTATGGGGAGATGAATATTTATTTTAGATGTTTGCATAAGTTGTATGGGTACAAATGCTTCTTTTAGATTCATAATACACATACCTACCATCACATCAGAGGTATGATTATTGTTTGGGTCCCATGGAACTGGAGGCGAACCTTGCATTGTTCAAACTGGACAGAAATCTACTACTGAGATTTTTATAGAAAAACAGTAACACTACTCGATCTGGGAATCGAACTCAGGACTTCTAGCATGGCGGTCGCATTTAAGAATACTAGGGTAATGAGACAGACTTAATAGTTTATCACTGCTAAAAGCACGAACAGAAGGTGCATATCTGTTACATAGGTATGAGTGGCACTTTTCAAACGAATGCATAGAGTTGAAAGTTTCAACAAAAAATATTTTCCCACAAACAGCAGTTTACCTCTTATCAGAGTTACCTAACACGGTTTTCTAATCTCACAGCTTTTGATATTGTGAGCATACAACAGCTATTTCTTACTTATTAGTGAATGTGAGGTTATACTTCGTTTTTCACAAAATATAACTATGTCCATGATTCTTATGTGTTTTTAGTCATTTTGTTCATACTATAATAACCAAAAACAAAACAAATGATCATTATCACATATTATCAAAGTTTCAAAGTATTTAGATGAGAGATACATGTTGACATAGTATCTCTCATCAAAATGAATAAATATTCTGCGACATTTTACACAGCACCATCTAGTCCCAAACTAAGCAGAGCTTGTACTATGGGTACTAGACCATTGTCTATCCATATCCATATATAAGACGTATATACTTTTTTTTGTAAATACATACTTATAATACACACCCAAATGCACAAACACTTATATTCATCACATAAATATTTGATGATTCCTGTGGGAATCGGACCCACGACCTCAGTCAGCAGTCCGGTACTCGAACCACTAAACCACAGAGACCGTCAAGTATATCTAGTTTTTTTGTCAATGTTTATACTTTCGACGTCGGTTTAATTGTGACATTAACCTACCTATATGGCGTTGCACACTTTGTTAACGGTTATCGCGTTTTTGTACTAGCGAAATTTGTAATACATTTTATTTGAGTTTCTAGCGGGATTCTTATTCTTTAGGTATAACTTTTTGAAACCATGCAACTTGATTCATAGTGTTCCATAAAAGCTTGTAAGACCCTAATTTTAGTAACTCTTGAACTCTCATCACTAAAATCATCATAATCTATAGGAAGAGGAGGAAGCTCTGAATGCTGTCGGATACGACGACATCGGCGGCTGTCGCAAACAGCTGGCGCAGATCAAGGAGATGGTGGAGCTGCCTCTGCGCCACCCGTCGCTGTTCAAGGCAATCGGTGTGAAGCCTCCGCGCGGCATACTCATGTACGGACCTCCCGGTACCGGCAAGACCCTCATCGCTCGCGCTGTGGCTAACGAGACTGGTAAGTGATCTGTGATATACATACTTGCAACAGCTTTTTTTTAACCATTCTGTTAGGTGAGAATTGCGAAACAAATTAGACACAGACAGTTCAAACACCCAATCACAATAAGACATTATAATATAATATAGTATCTCCACCAATCAATATGAATTCTGATAAACTTAAATCATTCAACAGGTGCCTTCTTCTTCTTGATCAATGGACCGGAGATCATGTCGAAACTGGCTGGTGAATCCGAGTCAAACTTGCGCAAAGCTTTCGAGGAGGCTGACAAGAACTCTCCAGCCATCATCTTCATTGATGAGCTGGACGCTATTGCGCCCAAGAGAGAGAAGACTCACGGAGAAGTAGAGCGCAGGATTGTGTCTCAACTGCTGACACTTATGGATGGTAAGTGTATTTACTAGCCTTATTTTATGACCTTGCTCCAAAACCATTTTATTATAATTTTCATAGGAGACATGCAGAAAAACAGCCCGCAAGGCCATGGTTCAGATTTAGTCTCCCTTCAGTGGCTTATTGGAGTGATTCAATTCTTATTTGAATCACTTTATTTGATTTAATACTTCGACTTTTAATTGTATTCAGTAACTTGACAGTTCGAAGAGAAATAATGATACCACACTACAACTAAGTGTTGGCGAGTGAATGTTTTTGAGTAAAGAATACATACATACATATACATAAAGTCACGCCACTTTCCCGTAGGGGTAGGTAGAGACCACAGACTTCCACTTGCTACGATTCTGACATACCTCTTTAGCTTCATCCACACTCATAAATCTTTTCATACATGAGCGTCGGTTTATTTATTATACACATAGCCAACATTTTACTATAACGAAACACATGAATAATGCTATAAGTAATAGAATGTAGCCTAGTATTAGAATAGGAAATGGCAATGACTGATAAGATTTATCTAGCTTTTATGTAGGCATAACAAAATAAAAAACATTTTATGAGTGGTATGTTAATAATTATGTTGATAGCATAAGAAGTTAGTTAGTTGTGTTGTTGCACTTCCACATGCATAGTCCAACACAGTTTAATAAAAACAGAGCTCTACCCTATAAGATTTTTAGGATGGAATTATCCTCACTAATACACATGATATTATGAAGATTTGTTATTAAAAATCCATCATAGTTTTATAAGACATAAAAACTATACATTTTTTTCATTGTTCTCTGTTGATGAGTGAAAATCTAAATATTGCTTTAAATCCCGAGTTAGTGTATGATGCAGTGGTTTATAAAATTTAATTTATAGGAGTCGTAATTGAAACAATGCCACAGACTTCTCTTTAAAAGGTTTTATACATATGTTGCGACCTATTCACTGGGAATGCCTCATCATGCCCATTCGATCGGTTGTTAAGAGTTTCGGGAATTCCCTAATGTATTAATAGCAAACATGCTCATACAAGACTTTATTTACACTCTGGCAACATTTGGCCTTCTGTATTGATTATGGTCCATGAACTACTCGAAGTGTCGGGGTTATATCATACACTTAGAATGAAAGACACATTAGAATTTATTTTTTTCTCACAACACAGTATAGGTACATAAGAGCACATTATTATTACAGTAATGTATGTATATGTATTACTAGCTGACCCGGCGAACTACGTACCGCATCAGAAAAACATTTTTTCGTATTTACTCACCTTTTAAACCTTCCCTGGACTTCCACAAACATTTCAAAACCAAAATCAGCTAAATCGGCCCAGCCGTTCTTGAGTTTTAGTGAGACTAACGAACAGCAATTGATTTTTATTTATATAGATTATAGCAAAAGACGAATGCATGCCAACCATCTTCATTACTACACCATACACCATATTCATACTATGTACCTGACTTATCAATACGCCTGCATTCCCCGAAGGGTTAAGCAGAGATTTACTAATGTACATGGCATGGATTTTGAAGGGTTTGAGTTTCCCATCAATTGGTTTGAGATCAAGATTATTGAATGAAGACATTCCCATTGCCCGCTCCATAACTCTTTTCAAATCGTGTGTGTTTTTCAACAGGTATGAAGAAGTCATCCCACGTCATTGTAATGGCGGCGACCAACCGCCCCAACTCTATCGACCCCGCTCTGCGTCGCTTCGGTCGTTTCGACCGTGAGATCGACATAGGCATCCCCGACGCCACCGGCCGTCTCGAAATTCTTCGCATTCACACTAAGAACATGAAGTTAGGCGATGATGTTGATCTGGAACAGGTAAGGACGGGCACTGAAATTCTTTTCAATCTTGGCGGTTGACATGTTTCTACACTTAATATACCAACCTTATTAGTGAGGAGCCTTCAGGCTGATGACTTAAATTTTAAGAAGGAAAAGAAACGGCAACACGACTTCTGAATTTTCTGCCTTTGTTAGTTAATTTGAAGGGACTTTATGTATGTGTGTAGGAGTGTAAAAAGGTGGTCAATCTATCATACTTATCATATACTCGTGATTTTTGTTGGAATTCCAAATTATCTGGGTTCAAATCCTAACTTCGAGTTAATACTGAGAATTTCATCAAAAACCCTATTAATCCTTTGCTCGACCTGGGAATTGAGCCCAAAACCTCTAGCGTAGCTGTCGCGCTTTGAACTAATAGACTAAAGAGGCATCTAAGTCAGAGTTAATTTTCATGACTGTAAATTACCATAATATTGTTTTATTTAGATTGCGGCAGAATCTCATGGTCACGTGGGCGCTGACTTGGCTTCGCTGTGCTCGGAGGCGGCTCTCCAACAGATCCGTGAGAAGATGGACCTCATCGATCTTGAGGATGACCAGATTGACGCAGAAGTTCTCAACTCTCTCGCTGTCTCTATGGACAACTTCCGTGTGAGTAATAAGAGCATAGTATTCTTGGATTGGTGGGAAAAGTGTTTAATTTGAAAAGAAAATATTTATTGTATTATTAAAGGAACATATGGCAAATGCCCATCACGTAATATTATGCAAATAGTTCACAGTTCACAATGACGTGAATTTTACCCTAACTTCATTGAATTACCATTATAGATCATCCAACTATACTAGACTGAACTCCAGGTGGGTTAAAATGGCCACTTTAAATGAATCATTGTATGATTCTCAGGTGCTCGACATTACATTTCCATTATATATTTATTAAAACAGTACTGTAAAATGCCACCTAAAGCATATTGCGTATTCTGACTTCAAATTATCATAGTTGTAATTTTGTTTCCCAGTACGCGATGACGAAATCATCACCGTCGGCTCTGCGCGAGACAGTTGTGGAGGTGCCCAACGTGACGTGGGGCGACATCGGTGGGCTGCAGAACGTCAAGCGCGAGCTGCAAGAACTGGTGCAGTACCCCGTAGAGCACCCCGACAAGTTCCTCAAGTTCGGCATGCAGCCGTCTCGGGGTGTGCTCTTCTACGGACCGCCCGGTTGCGGTAAGTCCTTTGTAAACGTTATAGTAATATTACTCACAGTCACAATGTTAAGGCGACATTGAATTTAATTGTATATGATCCATTTACTTGCACTACCTATTATATCTAGGCAGAGTGTGTATGTTATACATTATTCAAATAACATAACATACCATCACGCCTGTATTCCCCGAAGGTGAAGGTCGTGTATTCGCAGAGGTGTACTAAGGTTCACCCACAGTTCGCCGGTATGTTTAGGTCCCATATAATAGGGGGCGAGCCTATTGCCATTAACCGGGCACACATTCCAAACTCCGAGCTACTACTGAGAATTACATAGAAAACACAATAAAACTACTCGACCTGGGAATCGAACCCAAGACCTCTAGCGTAGCAGTCACACTTGGTACCACTGGACTAACGACTTAACTTCACATTAACATTTAAATCAATGTAAAGATTTCACATCTCGCTGTTCATTGTTGTTTTATTTGTATCCGATCGGCAAATGTAAGTAGAATATATAATGTTTCATAACTTATATTTTTGTATTTATACAGGTAAAACACTGTTGGCAAAGGCGATCGCTAACGAGTGCCAGGCTAACTTCATCTCAGTGAAGGGTCCTGAGCTGTTGACCATGTGGTTCGGAGAGTCTGAAGCCAACGTGCGAGACATCTTCGACAAGGTGAGTCAACATACATACCCTCGTTTATAAAAAAAACTCGCCTGCAGCTTCGCGTAGAAATTCTCACAATAAAATATAGTCTATGTTACTTGTGATAATGAAAACTGAAAATAAAAGAAAGCTACTAATTTTATAAATGCATTAGCTGTCCGGCCCGGCTTCGCCCGTTTTCCGTAGGTATGAAGCTTTATCCCGCGGTAAAAAGTAGCCTATGTCCATCAGGGATAATGTCGGCTTCTAATGATAAAGGAATTTTTTAAATCGGTCCTGTAGTTTCGGAGCCTATTCAATACAAACAAACAAACAAACAATCAAATCTTTCTTCTTTATAATATTAGATAGATATTTGAAATAAATAATTTGAATTTGATTGAAAATGGAGGTGTGAGTCTAAATAAATATTGTTCATTTTATTAAAAAAGGCTTCGTCGCAATATTATAATAGTAGAGATGACATGAATATTATATTGTATCGCAGGCCAGGTCAGCTTCGCCGTGCGTGTTGTTCTTCGACGAGCTGGACTCGATCGCGAAGTCCCGCGGCGGCTCCGTGTCGGACGCTGGCGGCGCGGCCGACCGCGTCATCAACCAGATCCTCACCGAGATGGACGGCATGGGCGCCAAGAAAAACGTCTTCATCATTGGTGAGTGGAATATCTACATGTAAAAGTTGCTGCTGAAGTAGTGTTTACTCATTGAAAAAACTACAATCGTCTCATTTTGAATTTTATATGTAGGTTATGAAATAAACACACTCTTAGTCTGAATCTGTGCCAATAATCCACAGTAAGCAAACATCAACGATAGGGTCAGCCTGTAGACAAGAGATTGGTTTATTGAAAACCAGCTTCCGCCCGCGACTTAGTCCGCGTGGAATAGTTACTTAGTCTTAGCGTGATGATATATAGCCTATAGCCTTCCTCAATAAATGGGCTATCTAAAACTGAAAGAATTTTTCATATCGGACCACTAGTTCCTGAGATTAGCGCGTTCAAGCAAACAAACAAACAAACTCTTCAGCTTTATATATTAGTATAGATATAGATGAAAATTGTATACAACTGTAACATTTTCCACATGTTATTATGTGTATATGCTTATTTTAAATGTAAATAGCACCTTGCGTTATTTTATTATTAGAAAAATAAAAAAGGCAGTAGATAAATAATTGTTACGACCCTCCTCTGGAGGGTGATGATTCTTGTAGTACTTTAACAAAAACATCTCGTCATCATACCTTAGTTTAGCGTGATTAATAACATTTAAAAAAATATGTTTACTAATGAAAAGCAATAAATAAATATATTTGAATAAATATCAGAAATCATAATATAACACGGATTCTTTCCCGCGCTAGGTGCGACCAACCGGCCCGATATCATCGACCCGGCCATCCTGCGGCCGGGCCGTCTGGACCAGCTCATCTACATCCCGCTGCCCGACGAGAAGTCGCGCGAAGCCATCCTGCGCGCCAACCTGCGCAAGTCGCCCATCGCCAAAGAAGTCGATCTCTCATACATCGCTAAGGTAAACTGTCGTTATTCACACCTACATCATAAAATGTGTAAATTTAAGTAAAGAATTAATAAAATAATGTTATTATCACAATGATTTCGACTAATCAATACTTTAGAATAAATAATTATATGGTATTTGTAACAGGTGACACAAGGATTCAGTGGTGCTGACTTGACTGAGATTTGCCAGCGCGCATGCAAGCTCGCCATCCGACAGGCCATCGAGGCCGAAATCACGCGCGAGCGCACGCGGCAACAACAGACTGCCGCCGCCGTCATGGACGTGAGTGCTATATTTATTTATTTATCGTTCAACTTCATCTAGAACAGTCGTAACTATACACTAGTTGGAAGAGATTCAAAAATTGAATAACATTCTAACATGTATATATATGTATACTAGCCACCCAACCGCGGTTTCACCAGCGATGCCACGTCCCTAAGAGTCGTAGCGTGATGTTAGTTTTTTAAAGGTCTAAGAATATATAGGGATAGACAGACAGCGGCTTCCATAGTATAAAACTAAGTCGCTTCCGACTTAGTTTTATACTATGTAGTGATGAAGTGCAGTAAAGTGGCTGTCGAGTTAACTGAAGTGGGTTATTTAGGATAGGCTTGTCTAAATTCAGTAATGGCGATCCTAAAAAAATCTTAAGTGTTAATCCTTCATTCAGCTTGCTAGACCGACAATTTAGATAACATTTCTAAAAATCATTTAGATTAGTAATTTGATTTAATTACAATATTTCTTTGTTTTTTTTTTCTGTATAAATTGCTACTATTTTGAATTAAACGTAATTATATTCTACATACTATACTTACAGATGGATGAGGAGGACCCCGTCCCCGAAATCAGCCGCGCTCACTTTGAGGAGGCGATGAAGTTCGCGCGCCGCTCGGTGTCAGACAACGACATCCGCAAGTACGAAATGTTCGCTCAGACGCTGCAGCAGAGCAGGGGATTCGGAACCAACTTTAGGTAAGAAATCATTTAAAATCCTCCTCCATTTAATTTTTTTATATGTGGTTTATGTATTACTGACTCATTAGCCTAGTATTCTTGAGCGCGACTGCTACGCTAGAGGTCCTGGGTTCGAATCGCAGGTCGAGCAAACACATAACACTATTGGGTTTTTATATGAAATTCCCAGTAGGAGTTCAAGGCTTAGAATTTGTGAATTAACTGGGCACAAACTCCGAGCTGCTACTGGGAATCGAACCCAGGACCTCTAGCGTGGCAGTCGCCCTCTGGACCACTTGGCTTGCTCTTAACCTGACCTTTTTGAGAACATCTGCAATATATTATATACAATAATGTTTGTGTTCCCAAATAAAATAAAATATAGTTGTGGTCAGTCCCGTATTTCCGCCTAGGCCTACAAGGGCCCAGTCCCAGTGGCGGGATCTTCAAAATCCTGGCTTGCCACGAAGCTTGAAGGGGCCCTGGACCTTAAGTCCAGACCTGGTTGTGGTAAGTTTGTTAAGGTCAGCCCCTTCCAACTCTGCCATTCGTACTCAATAATTATTATTTAGATTAATATGAATGTGTTGTGATGTAGATTCCCGCAGAGCGGCGGCGCGGCGGGCGGCACGGGCACGTCGGGCGGGGACCAGCCCACGTTCCAGGAGGAGGGCGGCGACGACGACCTCTACAGCTAAGCAAGCCGCGAGCCTCGCGCACGCGCCGCCCGGCGGCCGCAGGTCTCTACGACTGACCTTTACTACTTAAGATTTATCGGTACACTAAATGGGTGTTTCGGATTCGGGAAGCGACCAAATGGTTCCAGCGGGCAGCCCCCTCTCGCATCCGCGAGAATTAAAAATATTATAAAAACGGCGCGCATCACTTTGCGTGTCGCGGTCGATTAAATTTCTACCAATCTGTGTCTAATAATATGTAAATGTATTTATTTTATAATTGAATCATTCGATAGCATTTGTTTCTGTTCCGATTTTGCTTATGTTTAGTTGTAATTGAATAAAATAATGTCTGTGTATGTACCGCTCGCCTAAGCGGCGGGTATGTAAGATCATATGATAGAGTAATTGTTAACTTTACTGTATTTGCCAGATCCTGTGCGTAGGCGGTGTCGGTGGGGATGCCACGGCAACCACGCCGACTTAACACAATATTACAGTGATTTTTTAATAAAAGATTTTTATAGACTAGACTTTCGTTATTTTATGTTGACTATACCCTCAATCCACAGCAGAAACAGCAATTTATGAATTGCAATCTAAAGGTCGAATTGACGAGCCAATTGAAACGAAAATTTTAATTAAATCCCATCTATGGAACCTCTCCGTGAGCTGTCCGAGAACTAGTGATGGGCAAATGGAAAAAATATATATTTTAAACAGTATCGATTACTATCGAGTGAAAGATATCAATATTCTTTTCAAAACATACGCGAGAAAGGTACATGTTGCCAGGAAAAAGTGCGTAAAATATATTATAAATCGAAATTTATATACTCCAAAATAAATATCGATATACGTTTGAAAATATTGAAATATATTTATTATACGATATAATATATCGAAATTTATTTGCCCACCCCTACCGACAACAGTGCGACAAACTTATCTAGGTAGATAACAATATTTATCGAGTATGGCCGATATTCTCCGAAGGGTGAACCGGCGTGAAACAACGCTTGCGTTGTGTTTCGCCGAGTGAGTTGAGGTTACCGGAGGCCCAAACCCTTTTAAAGGCGGGCAACGCACTTGCTCCTCCGGTGTTGCGGGTGTCCATGGGCAGCGGTTATCGCTTACCATCAGGTGATCCGTTTGCTCGTTTGCCCCCCTATCCCATAAAAAAAAAGGTTCCGCAGAGGTATACTAATGTACTCCCACAGTTCGCCCGTATGTTAAGGTCGCATGTAATGAGGGTGAGCTCATTATCATTAACCGGGCATAAATCCAAGCTCCTACTGAGAATTTCCTAGAAACGATCTGGGAATTGAACCCCGGACCTCTAGCTCAGCAGCCGCTCTCTCTCTCTAGTGACGCAGAACGAATCCGAAAAGTATGCAAGGGTCAGGGAACTAGGCAGGGACTAAATAAAACAAAACATATTTAATGACTCTCATAACTGTCTTGATAATATGACTCAGTGGTAGGTATGTATGTATAGTGATGCGAAATGAATCCGAGGCATAAGACTTGTACTTACTAAGGCGGATCGTTCACCTGAGCCCGCCAAATTCAAATTTCAATTGGTTTTTCGCAATTTGTAGGTCTAATACACATTCTAGATTCCTAGCTGTAGTAATTGCGGCATTAGCTATACAATATTCACAACTGAGCATTAAAAACCCAATAAAACGGTAGAAACTTTATTGAGGCTTCGATGGAGGTTAGGAGTGAACCCAAAAAGTCACGATTTTCAATTTTATATCATTTGCCTACACTCTCACACGTTCACGAACACTTAATGGTTAATTATCCACCATAATTACAAATTAAAGTTTTGAAAAATAATATAAAATCAACAATGTGCACTTTTCATTTTCCCGCCTAAACTCAACATATTTATTAAACTAGCTGACCTGACAGACGTTGTCCTGTCCAAGTTTCAACTAACCACCCCGAAAAATTTGGTTTTCCATAGGTATGTGTAATACACTTAGCACCATTGACCTCTGAATACCTTATTTCTGACCTATAAATTACTTAATTTCAAAAATTTGTTCACATGGTATTGACGTGAAGCATGGAAATATAAACAGACATACCTACATAGATAAAAATCTCAAATAGCTGTTTCGGCATCAGTAAAGATTAACGCACGTTGCAATTTTTTTCATTATACATGCATACCTACGTGATAAATTCTTTGGGTATATTATTTAATTATTTGATTAGATGGAAACTCTTTAGTTTCTCAAATAAAGTGTGCGCACTGTATTCTACACTATGGAGGTTTCACATTATAAAATCAGTTACTTTATAGCTTGGATGCTATAAAGAAGAAAATAATAATTGTCAAAATTGTCAACTCAAAATGACACCTGTTATGGAATCATATTTCATTGAGGTAATAACGATGTCGTGTTAGTCTTCTAGAGAATAAATTGTCATTCTTTATTTACTTCTTTACCCTACTCAAATATTTAGTTTTTACACCGGCTGATGCTCGCTGGATAAGTCCTATGTATGTCCCGTGATGCCTTGTATAAGTAGAGTTAGAATAATCAATTCCCGTTCACAATAATGGTTTCTGATTTATTTGTTTTATTTTATTGTTTTATCTTATTTAGTACCTGTGAGTGTTTTTTTTAATTTTATTTCTTGATTCTGTTATAATGTTTGACCTGTGCTAGTCTAGTACGGAAATACTTAAAAAAAAAATTTGCTTCAACGGTAATTGTTCAAATTCTACGTTTTCCATCGTTAAAATGTTAATAACTTTTGATAGAGAGAACCGATTTGAATTAAAAATAGCCTTAATGTTAATCCAAGAAACAGGCTATGAATTCCTGTCCACTTCCTCCAAATCTCTTCGGTAGTTATCATTTGATGCGCGGTCAAACATACAGACAAACCGACAGACAAACAGACAGACAAAAGTTCCAAAAATAATTGAAACGGATTGTGTTACTGATTCTGAGTCCCCCAAAATAGTTTTTTTATAAATATAAGCAATGTACAGACACGGCTCACTTACATTCTTATTATAGGTATGTAAGATTATACTTGACACTGGCGAACACAAAAAGTGTGGTGCCATAAAATCCCACGATGGGAAATATTACCTAGTTGAAATACTTGACACTGGGAAATACCTACACGAAAAGTGTGGCGCCATAATAAAAAAAAAAAGACGAAGTATAACTCAAATCTAATTTCACTTCAGAGTTTAGGCGGGAAAATGAAAAGTGCACATTGTCGATTTTATATTATTTTTCAAAACTTGAATTTCTCCGAAGTTTAATGAGTAATTATGGTGGATAATTAACCATTAAGTGTTCCTGAACGTGTGAGAGTGTAGGCAAATGATATAAAATTGAAAATCGCGACTTTTTGGGTTCACACCTAAACTCCATCGAAGCCTCAATAAAGTTTCTACCGTTTTATTGGGGCAACTGAACATTATACTTGACACTGGCGAACACAAAAAGTGTGGTGCCATAATACAATCCCATGATGGGAAATAATTATTACCTACTTGATTATTCTAATACTTGACACTGGCAAATACACAAAAAGTGTGACGCCATAATAAAAAAAAATTCACTTCAAGCTTTATCTTCAATTTAGTTTCAATTCAACTTATAAATTATAATCTGTGTTTTCTTATCTCACCTAATCTCTCTCTTGTAGTTCGTCGGTATGTTTAAGAGTATAATACCTACATTTAATAAGAGGCGATCCTATTGCCATTAGGAATGAAAATCTAGAAATCTATATCCCGAGAGAATCCCAATAGCACTTTACCAGACTTGAGCATCGGACCCAGGAACTCATGCACAGCAGTCGTGCTTACATACATTAGAATAACAAGGCAGTAAATATTAGGTTTAGATAAACATTTGAGAGTTTTGAAATATGCGGGTACCTACGTGCATAATCAATAATACAATTTATATTAAATATAGATCTGCGTCTTCACTTACCCCAGAGCCGTGGACTGCTAACTCTTCAGATAATTTTCCACTGCACAATACATAAGGTCTTTGGTAGATAACACCATAACAAATATTTTTATTAGTACGGCAGCGCGGTATTTTTTACTTTTGAAGTAAGAACTTCATAGTCGCTTATTTATGGGCTTCGAAATATTATTTTAAGAAATACTAAATAGGAACTAGCAATTGATTTTTCATCCCATCTATTCGAAAAGGACAAATTGGTTCGCCTGTTTTCATTAAAAAACTTTTAGCGGGCAGTACCTAATGAGATTTTAATCCTCTTTATACGCACTTTTTGAATTTGGAACATCTTAGTGTTCAGCGCCAAAGAATTCGAACGCAAATATTGTTTGAATAAAGACTGGCTGGTTCGATGGCCCATTAATAGTCGCGCCGCCGCGGTGCGCCGGCTGAATAAAAAACAAAAAGGAATCAAACCTGCGAACTACAGCCCGCGTTTTCGTTAATTTTCACGGATTGTTAGAAATGTATGGCTTTCTTTTGTAAAATGCGAAAATGTTTCAAATGTAAACGAAAATGAAAATGTTCTTAGTTATTTTATTATTAGATAGGTACTATTGAATTTCAATTTAGTTGTTACCTACTGTATGTTAAAATATGTGGCGCTTTTTATTTTCTTATAGTGGGTGATGAAAAGTAGAGTAAAGTGTATCACTCGGGCGCAAAATATATTTTTGGCTCAGGCGACGTACCTACTTTGAATCCCTCGCTACGTTCAGGATACTACTAAAGAATCCCTCGCTACGCTCGGGATTCTACTCTAGAATCCCTCACTTCGCTCTGGATTCAAAAAAGCGCCCTCGCCGTAAAAATATCTTTTTGCTCCCATATAATACAATCTACTTATGGCAAGTTTGCCCATAACGACAATTCAGAATTATAGTTATTTCCCGCGCTTTGAACGCGTGAATTTTATTAGTGCGCCACACTTTTTTTGTATTTGCCTATGTCAAGTTTATGGACTAATCTGAGGGACTAATCAAGTAATAATTTATAGTTCCCATCATTGGTTTTATTATGGCACCACAGTGTTGTGTTCGCCAGTGTCAAGTAGTTGATCAGCTGCCCCATTATAACGGTGGAAACTTTATTGAGGCTTCAATGGAGCTTAGGAGTGAACCCAAAAAGTCACGATTTTAGCGAAATTGATCACTGTGTATGTAGGTACATATCGTATCAAAAAATTCACCAGAGGAGAATGGAATTAAAAAATAAAATTTATGGCTGTACCTATTCATAAAAATCTGGTAGATAATAAGATAAGTGTTGCACCCATACTTACTCCAGTTTACCAGGCGTCATATGGTGTATATCGTATTAAAAGAAAATGTTTACAAAAATAAATTTATTACATACCATCACGCCTGTATTCCCCGAAGGGTTAGGCAGAGGTGTACTAAGGTACACCAACAGTTCGCCGGTATGTTTAGGTGCCATGTACTGAGAATTTCATAGAAAACCCAATAACACTTTGCTCGACCTGGGAAAGACATCTAGCGTAGCGGTCGCACATGAAACCACTAGACTAACGAGGCAGTTTATACATAAATTAGGCAGGCTATAGGTACATATTTTAAAATAAAAACATATATTAAAATTTATGTATACCTACCTACTATACAAGTTACAAATCAAAAAGATAAAAAGTAAAACTACTTCAATGGGGTACTGGTGTTTTATAGTTGATAGTCGGACCTCAACGAAAGGACCTCATATTCTCGGAAGAATAATCTAGTTATCAAATAAAAAAATAACCGACAAAATCGTTTAAAAAAAGAGAAGGTTTCGCGCCAATATACAAACTAATAACGTCTTCCGTTTTCAATGCCCGTTCCCAAAATTCCTTAAATAAATAAAATACAGTAAAATAATAATAATCTACACTAATAGTAGTAATATAAATAAATTAAATATTAAAAAAAACACATAAAGCTTGTAGCTTTGCACTGAGGAACGCATTACTGTACGTATATTATTGTAAATGTACAGTGTCTCATTGAAGACGAACTTCAGCGAAAAAAAATAAATATTAAAAGTAAATAGAAATTAATAATAACATAATATTTTAGTATAAAAGCTACGTAGGCATATTAAAAAAAACTATTTTAATCGAATGCTCCTGTACACTTAAATATTTCTCTCAGTTCAGGTGAATCGTCAACCAACACCATTACAGACTGCTCAACCTCGTTTTTATTTTGTAACGCTGGGTAAGTGGAATAATCTACACTGTCATAGTGTTCATCGATTCTTGGCAGATGGTATAACTTAGAACCAACGATATGGTCATTTAACAGACGCTGCAATTCATCTTCAGAGAAACAAGTACACAGTTTATCAAAATACGCATCAGAACATTGAGTCGCCATGTCTCTAGTCGTGGATACAGTTGCTTTTGGTGGAGGCGGCGTAACTCTTCCTCTTGCCTCTTTCACCAATTTCTTTAGAGTTATGAGCGGGCAAATTTCATAGTTCGGCAACGTAGGTGTATCATAAGCTGATACACTTCTCATATAGATCGGTATGTGTTTCTCCAAGTGCTTCTTAGCTGTTTTTGGGCATCTGCACTTCTTAGGCTCGACATAGTTCAAATAACTCTCCCACTTTGATTCTCTTTCATGTTCTAACTCCACATTTCTTGTTTTCATCAGTTTGCCAGCAGACAATGTTTTTACAACAGGTAATATTTTTTTTACCTGTTGTGTACAAATTGATTCTTTTACGGCTTCCGGACGACAGAAACAGTAAGGTGTTTTACAAACGCCGCATTCAATAGGGACATCTCTTAAATTTGGTAGTTCTTGTTGCAATATTTGCATTATAGAACTTTCTAATTTTAGTTCTAACAATTGCTGCGATGTTGTATACTTTAACGGTACATATTGTTCATAGATGCTATCGTCTTGAAAATCAATGTCATCTCCGCGTTTTCCGTAGATATAAGACTTAGCTTTATTAGTGAATTGTTCGAAATTATCACAAGCAGCATACAAGCATCGTTTGTTTATAACTATTACTGGCATTTGAGACGAACTGGATGTACAATGTTTCGGACACAGATTTTTATCCTTATGAGTATCGTATTTGTGACTTTTGTCACAAAAAAGATAGAACGGGTGTGGGTCTGGTTTAGGACTCCCAAGAGTTTCCCTTTCCGCTTCAAAGATACTTTCAGCTCTTGGATTTTCCAAGGCTTCATTAAGCTGTAAAAGCATTAATTTTTCCATGTTAATAAAAAACTCCGCATGGGCGGGTAACAAGTTCAAACAATACGACACAAACATTTGTAGGTTTTTCAGGATGTGCCATACTTTCTTTTGCCATACTTTGTCGAACTCTAATCGCTTCTTTTCTTTTTGGACTTGGCAAACAATTTCATGGTCCTTCATCGCTATAATGTCTGCCATAGTCTTCATTTTTTTCTTATGTAAATGTTTTAATTCTTCTATTTCTTTGCCACATTCTTCTCGCTCTTTTAATGCAACATAAACTTGACAGGCCAGTCTTTGGCACTCCATGTATTTTCTGGATTTTTCAATGGCTGTGTGTTTCTCTAGATTTATATCATGTATTTTTCCGAACGTTTCTGTGCGGTTCGCCGCTAAATTGTCAATAAATGCCTTTTTAAGCCTTGATTTCTCTTTTATCATTCTATCAGTGTATGTATCATACAATGAAATTGCTTGCTGTTTAATTAAAGTATTGTATTTATCTTTCATTGTCTGGTAAGCCTCATTCCTTATTTTTATTATTTCATCACGAGCTGAATCAAAAAGTATAGTCTCGATGCTACTGATGGAAGCTGCGTATAAATATGAAAATTCTTTAAAGGCATTTTGAATTCGTTCGGTATTCTTTTTTGCTTCTTCAAGAGACGCAACCTCATGAAACTGATGACACCCCACTTCTACAATAGTTTTCCATTTCAGATCGTTTTCTGCAATTATTTTATCTCTTTCTGCTTCCAAGCGTTTCATTCGCATCTCGAGCATTTTCATACCGATATCGTCAATTCCAAGATAGTTTAATTTTGACAAATATTCTTTTTTGAGAGGTTTTAATACCGTCCTACCTTCAAGAAGGTCCTTTGGTGGGACATACCAGTCGCCACCTCCACCCTGCATAGGAGGTTCTAGCCCTACCATGACTTTGAGTTTAGGATTCATAGATTTGAAATATACAGCTGCAAGTGGCGCCGTCATTTTTTTCTTTATAAGACTTTGTGTGGGAATTCCATTAGTTTTAAGAAAATGATTTCTTAGATGGTAGTTCTCGCTCAGGTTGGCACTCATTATATATGAGAATTTGTAAAAACAATACAAAATAATTTATTTTCACAAATATATCAAAAAAATTTTATCAAATACCATTGTAATCTTGTCACGACATCTCTACAATCGACTGTCATTTTATTTTCATAAATCTATTTTCATTGCCGGAGAGGCAATCGAGGTTCAATGTATGTAATAGTACTTTTTAAAAAGAATTAAAATACGTCAAACCTTTTAGTAAGAATGTGCAGTGTACAAAATGCTTTGACTAATAAGTACCTATTTATATATTTATAGTCAAAGTATGAAAATATTTTTTTCAGTGTTAGGTTTACCGAGAATCGGGCGATTGTATATAGGTCGTATAGGTAGGTATGCTCCCTTTGTTGTTAATTGTTTTTCATTCTACGAGTACCTAATAAGTCATCATATTCTCGGATCGTCTTCACAATTATACATAACTACCTGTTTTTTTTGTGTGCAATGCAGACCCTCCATCTACCCCAGCGGCTAAAACTACGAGGTGTTTCATCGGTCTGGTTGTTTTATTATTATTACTGTCACAAATCCAGGAGAGAATGCCAGTAATCCGTGGCAACACTCTAGTCAGTCTCTAGTCAGTTCTATGAGTCAATGAAAATCTCAAAATACTTATGTAGTCGTTGTTTCAAAAGCTAAATAGCTTCATTAAATACATTAGTGAAATAAAAAGAACGTAGAATACTTATAGGTACATAATATATTTTAGTTGTTAGTCAGAGAAACATGTGCACAGCCAATTTAATTCATGGTCAGGGTTTCAGGGTGCTTACATCCTTGGTTTTGGATGTAACCTTGGAAGCTGTTACTGGAGGCGTCATTTGCCCCCTTGCATGTTTCACCAGCTTTAATAAATATTGGTCCATTTGCGTCAAATTGGCAAGGTAAAAAAGCTTGACAAATGGGTGCTCCACGAACTCAATGATCGCCAGCGCGAAGTAGATACGCGTCGAAACGTGCCTTGCACTGCTCAACAGACACACAAATGAAGGAATTTTGAACCGCATTGTTACCTGCGATGAAAAATGGATTCTGTTTGATAACCGCAAGCGCTCAGTAAGTTGGTTGGATCCTGGTTCAGCACCTAAACAATGCCCTAACCGAAAACTTACCCCTAGAAAAGTAATGGTCTTCTTACCAAACGGGGTGAGCATTACTGCAGATGTGTACTGTGAAGAACTGAACACAATGATGGAGAAGCTGGCACATCTCCAACCAGCATTGGTCAATCGCTCGTCTCCGTTGCTCCTGCACGATAACGTGCGACCTCATACTGCACAGCAGACGGTCTCCAAGTTGCAAGAACTGGGGTTGGAAGTTCTCCGTCATCCGCCATACTCACCAGACCTTGCGCCTACAGACTACTACTTTTTCCAGAATTTGGATAACTTCTTGGCGGGAAAAAAATTCAATACCCGAGAGGCAGTACAAAATGCCTTTGAAGAATTTGTTGCCTCTCGTCCAGCTGATTTCTTTAAGAAGGGCATCAATAAACTGCCACTGCGTTGGCAAAGATGCATTGATTGCATGGGTGATTACTTGGATTAATACAAATAAAATATACATGAAAAAAAATTGTTTAAATTTTTTCATACAAAACGGCAATTTCATAGGTAAAGACATAATATAAAATAGGCTCTTTCTGTGAGATCGTCGAGGCGGCTCCAAAGGACGATAGTGGTCTAAAGCACAAGGCTAGGCTTATGTCTACATAGTACACACGTCGCTTGTTTGTTACTTTCTCTAGCCCACTATCATGGTTGCGAACGTATACCTATTAAGTAGGCACCATTCCCATTTTAGAATAACATCCAGTGAAATCCTAAATCTCGTTCTTTCGATTCCGACCACATAAAAATATTTTTGGCCCTAGGGCTATGATAAAGTTTTCATTTTAGGGATGAGTCAATTCCAAAGTACTATCTATTAACATTTATTGTAATAGGTAGGTACATCTCATACATTGACAGTAAAAACTAGAAATAAGTCAGTTTCATAAATATGAGAAATTATTTATTTTAAATACAGGTTCATAAAACGAACTTGTTTCTACTTAAATCTTTATAACAGTTAAATTAAAATAAGAAAAACCTAAGAAAAAAATCACAAAACTTAGCTTCCCTAAACTTATAAGAAAATGAAACGAAATTAATGTATAACTAATCAAATATACAATCTGCTTTCTTAAATATTTCTTGAAGGTCCGGTAGGTTCTCGACAATATTCCTCAAAGAGTACGCTCTGGCAGTAGCAAAAGAACCCGCTTCTTTGGTCAAGTATGTGGGAGACACATCGCCCCCTACGAATCTACTCTCATTGGCCCACGATGAGACAAGGGCTGTAGGATCTATGGTAATACTACTAAGGAGATGAGATACTTCGCCATTAGAAAAACAAGTGCAAAGCAATTCAAATTCTGGGTCAAAATACTGAGTGCCTACTTCTTTTGTTATAGAGGGCACTTTAACTACGGGTACAGGCGGAGCCCTTTTCCTGGCTTCCTTGACCAAGTCCTTTAGTGTAGTCACTGAACACATTTCGTAGTTCGGTATTTCCGGTGGCCCGTACGTCATGTGCCTCATATACGGAGGTAAATGTTCTACTAAATGCTTTTTGACCCTCTTAGCACAGCCACACTTTTTGGGCTCGACGTACTGAAAGTAACTCTCCCATTTCGGTTCTCTTTCATGCATCAATTTCATCATTGTCACATTCGATGCGGATATATCATCCGAAGTCCCAGGAGGCGTTTTTATCAACGGAAATGGTTGTTTGATTTTGTTACTTCCACCAACAGATACAGAATCCCATGGAGTGCACATACAGTGACGCAATCCACAGACACCGCAGTTGACAGGAATATCATTTATGTCATTTCTCATAGGCAATTCCTGTTGCAATATTTGTAATAGAGAACTTTCTAATTTCAATTCTAACAGCTGTTGGGACGATGTGTACTTTACTGGCACGTAATGCTCATAAATTTGGTCGTCCCGTGTATATGCCTCGTCTCCACGTTCGCCGTTAAGAAAACCTTCAATTTTATCAGTGAACTGCTCGAAATTGTCACATGCTCCGTATAGACATCGCTTGTTAATAACAATAACTGGCAAATGTGTGTCACTACGTTTTGGACATAAATTTTCATCGACTTTTGCCTTATAACCCCTGTCACAGAACAGATAGAAAGGCTTAGGCTTCGGAACAGGAGTGTGGAATTTTTCTTCTTCTATTATGATAATACTTTCAGCAGTTGGGTTTTCAAGAGTTTCGTTGACTTGTAATAACATCAATTTCTCCATGTTTATGAAGAACTCTGCGTGCTCTGGAAGCATGTTTAGACAGTATGATACAAAATTTTGGAACATCTTCACGACATGACAGACTTTCTTTTGCCACATGTTATAAAACTCTTTCCGCCTTCTTTCCTTCTGCTCCGCGATGTGCATTTCTACATTTTTAAACGCTAGTTCCTCAGTTAAAATCTTAACTTTTTTCATGTGCCTATATTTAGACTCTTCCAATTCTTTTATACATTCTTCTCGTTCTTTTAAGGCAACATATATTTGACAAGCTAGGCTTTGGCATTCAAGGAATTGTCTTAGTTTTTCTATAGCCATATGTTTATCTACATATAGATCATGAATGGCTTCGCCGATCTCAGCGCGATTAATTTCTAACTTATTTATGAAGTCAGCTTTTAGCCTGGCTTTTTCTTCCATAAGTTTATTCTCATAAGCATCGTATAACGTAGTTGCTTGCGACTTTAATGCGGCTGCATAGTTGTTTTGCATCCAAAGCAATGCCTTTTCTCGCGTTTTTTTAATTTCTGCTATAGCTGATTCATGGAATAAAGATTCAATTTTATGTAATGATAGTCTATACAAATGAGCGAAATAGTCAAAGGCGTTAGTCATGTGTTCCGTATTTTTTGCTTTCGCATGTTGGGCGAGGTCCTCCCAAGTCTGAGCACTGAAGGCTCCAACAGTGTTCCTCCAATTAACATCATTTTCAAGAAGTACGTTCTCTATTTCCAAATCCATTCCTCTACGGTGTTTTTCAAATAACTCTATTCCAATTCTGTCGATTCCAAGATGGGTTAAATTATTTAGTAGTTCTTTTGTAGCAGGCTTCAACACTGTTCGGCCTTCTACTAATTCTTTAGGAGGTACGTACCAATCACTGCCGCCTCCTGTTAGTGAAGGTTCTAGTCCTGCAATTTCTTTCAGTCTTGGAGTCATCGACTTAAAATAAACAGCTGCAAGGGCAGGAGTCATTTTGTTCCTGATCATACTTTGAGTCGGCACTTGTTCTTGTTGAAAGTAGTATTTTCTTAGATGATAGTTGTCGCTCAAATTATTAAACATTACAAATATTTGTTAATATAATTATATTAAACCTTTCAGATATAATTATTGAAAAACCTAAAATCGTTACCGAGCAACAGATTATGAAAATGACAAACTGAGATAACAAAGCACAGTCAAATAATCTATACTATTATAAAATTGTATAAAAGCTGAGTCTGTACATTGAAGATATCAAAAAAAAAACAAGTAACTATATTTTTATTTTTATTATTTATTTTTACAAAAGTGCTTAAAAATTAAACATTGGCGCACAAAACTGTGTTATCACTTTATCAGTTTGAATGCGGGATCGTGAGTCTCCGTACAATAAAAAAACGTATAAACGTCTGTGAACGCAAAAATGTGATTTTTAAAATTCTTGTCTGTTTGTTACGGGTTGGTGCAAAAACTACTGAATAGATTTTTTTTTATCACTGTTGGATAGTATAATATGCTCCAACTTAAAAACGGTAAGTAGGTATATATATTCTTATCTCAAACAATTAAACGGATCCTGAGATACAGCTTGACCTCTCCGATGTACAGAAACTCGTACAAAGAAGCGATCATCACTGTTGGTTTTTGGCTCCAGGTGAGCGAAGCGACGGGCAAAAGTTAGTAGTTATATATTATTATAAGTATAGATAAAGAATACTCTTTGGTTCAAATGAACCCAACACTTTGCTCGACCTGGGATTCGAAACCAGAACCTGCATTATTTGTTCTTTTATTTGGAACGCGTTACTCACTGAAGCAATCAGTTCGATATGAAAAAATCTTCTTGCATTTTAAAATACAATTCTAAAGGAAGCTAATAGGTTACCTATAAGAAACTGTAGGTTAGCCACACAACGTCGGTCATACAAATATTTGCTGCGCGTGGGGAACGAACCCACAACACGTGGCGGTCAGCCGCCAAGCCAAACGTGTCGGTAAAACAACTAAAATACAATTACATAGGTGTATACATATATAATTGTACATATATAATTGTATTAAAGCTAAAAATATTTCAGCAAGGTCTGAGTATATTTAATACAAATTCCATTTTTGTATTTATTCGTTGAGTAGCGGCCTAGTGAAACAGGCTGTAATTATTAAAAAATCATTACTACTCTGATGCGTAAAGCTGTGAATTAATTGGCACGACATAATCGTAATTTAGCAATTAAGGCGGATCGTTCACCTGAGCCCGCCAAATTCAAATTTCAATTGGTTTTTCGCAATTTGTAGGTCTATAACACATTCTAGATTCCTAGCTGTAGTAATTGCGGCATTAGCTATACAATATTCACAACTAAACATTAAAAACGTTGCTTGCAAATCGATATTGTAGCTAAAAGTCAATTTTGGCCTAAATTGAATGGAAAAAAAATGGGTCAATTTCAATTAATATTTTTATTATCTATAAAGGAGGGTAGGTATAGATGCCCTGGATTTGACTCTAGAGAGTGTTATGGTGTGTGGTGTGGTGTGTCTATTTGGTGTTACAAATAAAATATTTAGGTTGATAATAGATACGTAATTATGGGCTAACAGAAACTGACCTTTACTTACAACACGGTCTTCTACGTTCCGGAATGACGGAGAATTCAAGGAAAGTCGAATCAAATCAATGCACAATGGTATAAGAAATGTATCATAGAACACCTTACTCAATTTGCTTCAATCCACAGTAGGTAGGTAGGTGCTAGGTGCTTTAACTACAGATAGTGACAACAATGGAGGCTACACCACAGAACAAAGTATGTTCCGTGGGCTACACAATATTTTGTTGTCAAATGTGATCAATAGATGTCGCTCATCGATTTAAATTCGAGCTATGGTTTCGTTCACACGACGCATACATGAGTTGAAAAGCTATACAGTACGAGTTACATTGAGTTTTTAATTTTAAAATTAAAAACTTTCTTTCTTTCTTTCTTTTATTTTTGAAGTTCGGGGTGTATAATATTATATCCCGGATAATAATAATATAATATAATATCAACTACATATTTCTAAGTGATTTATTTCTTAATTTTTATAATTGATTTTTTGATAATTGATTTTATGACTTTTTGATAACTGTTGATTTTTTAAAAAGAAAAAGAATAAATGTTTACTTTTGGGCTACAAAATGTAGTACGTGACATTATAACCACATATTCCTCAGTTTTTTTTTTAGTTTTTGATAATCGATGATTTTTAATTTTGTGACTTTTTGATAATTGTTGATTTTTTGAAAAGAAACCGAATAAATGTTTACTTTTGCGCTACAAAATGTAGTTCGTGACATTATTTTTTGGGGCATGATACAAGTGATTTTTTGAAACTAGTTGAAATATATGATTTGCCACCCTTACATAGCATTTTATTTACTATATTCACACACATTCATAGAATTGAAAAATCAGTCATTTGAAGAATCGGTCTTTAAAACAATCGGTCTTTTATAGAATCAGTCATTTAAAGAATTGTACATTTCAAGAATTGGTCAATTATAGACCATGTAGTCATTTCGCGAATCAGTCATTCCTAGACTAAACCTACAATAGATTTTGCATTGTCTATATTATAAGACTGGATTCCCACAGCTATGAATAAAAAAAAACAAATACTCGTCAAAAATAAATTTTTATTTATACAAAATTATAAATACTTTGTTTCGCTTAATTATAAAATTCAGTTCTTCTTAAAACTAAGTAACTTCACCAACAGCCATCTGTTGTAACAACGTCATGACGTGACAGAATCTCTCTTTGATCTCCGTGGCGGACCGGTGCGGGAGGAGCTCCCTGATGCGGCCGAATACCTGCTCGGAGCCTGCCTCGCCTTTGAGGACTTGTAGCATAGTTTTGTCCTCCTCCCTCGTCCAACTACCACATCGCTCTTTTTTCTCTATCTTGTTAGTTTCTAAACTCATACTCACCACAGTTTCAATCTTCGCCTGTTTCGGTTTTGAGCCCTCATCTTTCTTCTGAAACGTGTGAGTTTTACTGTCCTTCCTCTCTCGTTTTTGCTGGCTATCTGCTTTGTTATCTGGCTCCTTCTTACACAGCTTACTTTTATTGTTAGTTTGAGACTTTTTGGTAGCTTTAGGGCTCATTAAGTTAACGGTGCAGTCTTTATGCTTAGTGTTGTCGTTTACATCTTTGACGGTTTTCGTGGGGGACTTGAGTTGTTTTTTGGGTTTTTTAGGTGGGATTTTGGAGTTGTTCTTTGCGTTTCGTTTGGGGGAGGCTCGCTCCTCCTCGGATTCTGGTGGGGAGAGGTGGGAGTGTGTGGGCGCGAGGCGGCGCGCATGCACCCGGTAGGGCTCCTTGCTGTACGGGAACGTGACGGACGCGGAGCGCAGCAGGCGCCCGTGCTGCAGGAACACACGCCCGTGCAGGTACTGCAGACATAACGACACCTCAAATTATTATTTTGTACAATGTTCGCCTCAAAAATATTATAAGATTTAATGTGACAACTATTGGTTCAGTATAATATTAATATTAAGGCATACTAAATGAGTTCTTGATTGTGAACTTCTCCATCAAAAGATCTAGATACAATAGCAGTAGGTAGCCAAAAGACAGTTGGCATTCATCGTCTCGTATAAAGTCCAGACATAGTAGATATTATGTGAGTTACACAATGTAGGTCAATGTCTGATATGGTCTTGTGAGGAAAGAAGCATAGCAACTCTGAATATATCAGTCCCAACACTGACGGTACGCAGGTTAGGAGGCATTTCAGGAGCTCAACATCCACACACAAAATGATACATTTATAAAAAAAAACAAGTCATCCAAATCTGGGATTTTCACAAACACCAGGAGCCGGCACAACTACCTGTAGGTCATAGAAATATTTGTTCCAGGCGAGTATCGAATCCACACGTTGAAAACCGATCGCTAAGCTACACCAACCGTGCTGTCACTAGCTGGTACCATTTGTGTACGACAAATTAAATTCCCAATGTCTTCAAACTACAGTCAACATACATTTTCAAAAAGTTTTCTATTACTGGAAGCGATTGGCGATTGTTCCTAAATAATCTATCGAATAAAACAACAAACGTAGATGCTTTTAATCGAATATCGATTTTTTTGGTTGACACGATAAAACAATCTAATGACAATCGATTTATGCGTTGTTTGCGTAGCGCTTCAGTGTGTGCGCGGAGTGTTGTGTGACAGTTTCAATTCATTCGAACAATTTTCTTCATGGATTAACGCTCAATCGATATCGTGCCTAAGCCCGTAGCAATGAGCATGTAATCGCGCATGACCACAATCGACTAACTATCGATCGATGTAAATTAGTAGTTATTCAAATGCATTCGAATGAATTGCGCTATCCAATAATTCGATTGTTTTTAGTAACAATCGCCCATTGCTAGTGGCAGGTAATAAACACATAACTGCAATCTCCAGAGAACTCAGCCTAACCCTGAAGAGGATACAGGCATGGTGGTAACTCACCACAGTGTCTAAGCTCTCCTTGGCGTTCAGTTTTCTCTTGTTGTCGTTCTCCTCCTCAAACTCCCACACGTCGAACCCCTTGTCGTTGGTGAGGAAGCTCTCGTCTATGGTATCATAACCGGTCTCGTAGATACTGCCGAAATAAATTAAAACAGATTGTCGACATTTTGATCACCATAGTCAGCTATACCCAACCAATTATAATGCGCCCACCACATGGCCCACCATGATCGGGAAGAGATGACCAAAATAACGAAGATTTCTTATGTAATTTCATTTGACAGTTATACACGAGCATGGCGCTTGAATGTGAGGGGGTCCTCCACACTTAATTAGCATAACACCACCTGTATATTAGGCACTCCACATGCTGCCAAGAAAATCTCTCAGGTATACTAATCTTGACCAAAGAAGATTTTTTATCTACCATAAAATCATTCTAAGATAACAGATTTACTCGGTTAGAAATGCTGATCGGCTTTATATTTGTATTACTAGCTTCCGCCCGCGACATCGTCCGCGTTGAATAGTTACTTAGTCTTAGCGTGATGATATTAGCCTATAGCCTTCCTCAATAAATAGGCTATCTAACACTGAAATAATTTTTCAAATCGGACCAGTAGTTCCTGAGATTACCGCGTTCAAATAAACAAACAAACAAACTTTTCATCTTTATAACATTAGTAATATATAAAGATTTATAAGTGCATATACTAATCCATAAAATAATAATAAAAGCTAAAAATAAAAAGTAAACAAATCTTTAGATACCTGTCTGGTGGCCTCTCGTCCGGGAACAGCGACTTGAACATAGTAGCGAGGCGCGGATTGGAGCGCAGGTGCGGCAGCACGCGCGCGCGCATCTCGTCGCTGCTGCCGCTGTTGATGCCGCTCGTGATAGCGCGCAGCACCTTGCGCAGAACTGTCGGCTTGCGGGACAGCGTGTTCTAGAAAAAGTTTTCACACAAAATTACCACAATATTTGTAAAAACCCGGGAAGCGAAATATTTATTGCATAACGTGTGAGTAACACAATTTCTCAAATGGGAGAGCCATGCTTTTGCACGAATGAGCCGGCTCGACCGGAGTGATACCACGGCCTCACAGAAAACTGGCGTGAAACAACGCTTGCGTTGTGTTTTGCCGAGTGAGTGAGGTTACCGAAGGCCCAAAACCCTTTAAAAGGCGTGCAACGCACTTGCGACTCCTCTGGTGATACGGGTGTCCATGGGTGGCGGTAATCGCTTACCATGAGGTGATCCGTCTAATCGTTTACTATACTTTACTACCTCCTATCGCATAAAGTCGTAATTGAAACACAATTTAATCAGTGTTATTATTCAGATTTCGATACCTTTAATCTAAATACGATGGCGAGACAGCAGCCCACGTGCGCCATTGTACTTTCCGAGAGATCGCCAGCAACATTACCCGCTTGCTGGCCTTTCTTCAGGAGTTAGGGTGGCTCGAGTAGTAAATCCTTCCCACCCGCGCGCAAAATACGCGCTTTGTCGGGGAGTTGCGGAAAATAGCCCGCTATACCATGCCAAATGAAAGCGAATGCGATTATTGATAACTTTATCAAGTTTGGAACGATTTTCCAGTCGTTAATTTCTAGTGAAGTAGTAGTAGAGGAAATGGTACGGTAGGAACCTAGATTAACGGTATCTCAATCCCAATAATATCACAATTTGATAAAATATTGTTTGGATTACGATTTATTTATTATTACGTTTTATTGAGCAATTCAAGCTCCTCAAGACGCTTCAGTTTGCTTGAGCAGTGGTAGAAAACCGGTATAGTAGAACAAAATTGTCGAGGTAGTAACGCGGCAACGCGGCGTCAAGAATGATGAAGAGATGCGGTGGCGTTTATTTATGTACTACATGATAATACAGGTTCTATTCACCACAGGCATCAGCGATTCACTACCAAAATTGTATTTAGTAGATAGCATTATTTTTTTGCTCTGTACTTGGTTTGTGGTGAGAAATAAACGATTTATTATTATTATGTTGACAAACCGCATTCAACTTGTTAAAAAATCTACTCTATGATACAAAGGGAATGCCTTGATATGAGGCAGGGTAGAGGCACTAGCGCAGTGTATATTTGCGCTACATTCAACTACTACTGTACAAAAGCCTGAGGTGCATGGGTACCTCTTGGCTTACTGTGCCTTGCACAGCCTTAATATTTGTGTCTGTAAGCAATGGACTGAATGTAGCACATTTGCATCCACATTCTATCAAGCAATTTTTGAGCCTTCTATGATTACAATCATGCATACTATCTAGATTTTTTTAATTCATGGACTATCTAACTCATGTCTCAATCATAGACAATTGATAATTCTTCAATTCTTCTTCAATTATAAAATGGTAACTTTTACTTACTTAGAGCTAAGTCAGGCTATATGAAAATACAATATTACACCAATCTACATAATCAGTACATTAACAAAATACTTACCATTGTAAATCGAGAAACAATATAATAAATCGCATAGCAATACAATAGTTAATTACTTTACATACTTACTTGCAACATTTCTATGAAACCAGTCATTTGAACTAACATGAGGCGATCCATGAATCGTCCTATCTCAGCGGCTTGCCCCGGTTTGAGAAACAAGAGAAACTCTTCTATAATGTCCTTGTGTTCTTCTCCAAATAACTTCTCTATTTTCTTATACAAATCAACAGGTGTCTCTTTAGAGGGATCAAATGTCTTCAATATACTATGAAACTGTACAAACTTATTGGTAGGCACAGACGCGTAGGAAGAAAATCTTGATTGTACTTTTGTGTAATAGGATCTAACTAAAGCTGAAAAAGAAAGGGTCTTCAGAAATTTTGTTTATAATCCAATATAATAATAATCAAGCTGTGTTGCTACAAGATGTGGTAAATGGAGGATATTAGAAACTCCTTAACAAAAAGGATTTAATCAGCTTTATTATTATGTCTTAAAAAATTAAATGCTACCACAGACTACATAACAATTTAAATGAAAGGAGGTTGTATTGAACACCAATTATATTGCAGATGTGTTCAACTATTGTAATTACCCACTGTTAGTATAAGTAATTGGTAATAGTCATATGATATTGAAATTCCATGAACACATATTGTCAATGAGAATTAATGATTCATCAGGAAAGTTGGCTGAGCTCAAATAAATTGTTTTTTATTTAGTAGTATAGCTATCTTGTGACATACTTAGTACACATGTGTTTGATAAGCTGTGACCTACAATGATACATTGTGTCCTAAAATAATATAAGTAATTTTAAAATAAGAAGATTACGTAAGAGGAAATGCTGCTAAAAGTGGGTTGCCAAAAATTGCAGTGTTTACCTGTCTCCAAAACATTGTCATCAATTTTAGGCGGATCAACTTTTTTCTTTGCACTTGCCTTGCCCTTGGCTTCCTTCTGTGCTACTTTCGTAACCTCCTGCGCAACCTTTTGTGGTGGTGGCTGAAACAACAACAACAATATAAGGTCATGGAAATAGATCATTCATATTATAAATATGCCTACAAAATTTTGGTGTAGTTTCGAGGCAACTACTCTGGTTTCTATTTAATGCACAAGATATTTATTCATGATAAAAAGGATCAATATCCAAAACATCACGTAAATATTTTCCAAGAATATTTTCTAAATGGTAATTTTGACATACAACTGCGATGTCGGACAGAAATTACATAAAATCATTAGCTAGTACTCCGACTCACCTCTGGCCTGATAATGGGCTTAGGAAAAGAATTTGGGTTGAAAAAGCTTGTGCTTGGTTCAATTTTGTTCCCGAAAGCATCCTGACTCTCCCTCGTAAACAGGATGGGCATAGAAGGCAGCATCTGGAAGATCTACTCGCACAACGAAATCTCGACAGCACCCTGATACGCAGAATCTTTACATGTTATTTACACACAAATTAAACACAATATAAACACGATAACAAGTAATAACAACTTCACATTAAACAAGAAGAATTTAAGAATTATCTGATGTATTTAAACATAATTGTTTTGAATTTATCCAAACAACACAAGCCATCGAAAGAATGGAAACATTTTTGTGACAGATCGAGGACGCGAAATCGGGCGGGCGAGCGCGCGCACGTTTCATTTTATGAATTTCTCAATAATTTTTCTAAACAATATTTTTAACTTTATTTCTGTGCAATAATAAAAAAATCAAAGACTATTTTAGTTATTAAATTTTGCTGGTACTTTAAGACTAAGAACATTTTGTAAAATATAATTTTATGAAGTGTACAACGATATAAGGGCAGCGCGACTCAGTGCGAGCTACTGAGTTCTGTACTTATTCGCTTTGTTTACAACTTTGCCTTACAATTTTAAATCAGACGAGAATATCAGTGAGATTTTGAGGGCATCTTAGAATATGATATTATAACAAACCGAGTTCCTTGGCTTGTTATTCTAGGTATCAGCATGATGCGGATTGTACAGACCTACTTCTCTCTCATTATGTGAGGAGACCAGTGGCCTGGAGTGGGAAAACCATTAGGTAGGTTTGATTATGTTATGCTATGTAGGTACTTGGTATGGTATGGTCACATGAGTACAGTATCGTACCTATAACGGGCTATTTTCCGCCACTCCTCGACATAGCGCGTATTTTGCGTGTAGGTATGTACACATTGTAGGTACACACTTCACTTTGCCGAACTTATATGGAACCATAACTATAAAAAAAAACTTGTGAATTGAAAATGATTTTATAGGTACATAATATAAAACCAAATCTCGACACCTACCTAACAAACAATACCTTCAAGGATCGGACAGGGAAAATTTGGGAACTTAGTATGGGTTCATCAAAATACAAACAGACACTTCAATTTTATTTATTTGTATAGAAAAGGGGTTGAGTATAATTGCCATTTAAGCGAACATAAGAAGCTGCTACCTACTGATAATTTCATAGAAAACTCTTTGCTAAATAATACTTTACTAGAATTGAACTAATATACTTATTTATTTACTAAATTAACGCTTAAGTAAGTTTTGACTTGTATTTCACCGAGTCAATGAGGATATCGGAGGCCCCTACCATTTTAAAAGGCCGGCAACGCACTTGCGACTACTGTGGTGGTGCGGCGGATGTCCATGGGCGGCGATATCGCTATCAGGCGATCCGTGTGCTCGTTTGCCCCCTTATGCCATAAAAAAACTAAATTCAGTTTTTACTAAAACGTTCTTACTAAGTACGTAGCCCTGATTTGTTCAGGGCTACGTACTAAATAGTTACTGTTTATTACTAAATACTAACTAGATACTGTTTATTACTAAAGTCCTGAGCGCGACTGCTACTGCAGAGGTCCTGGGTTCGATTCCCAGGTCGAGCAAAGTGTTACTGGGTTTTTCTATGAAATTCCCAGTAGCCGCTATATATTCCCGCTTAATTTCAATAGGCTCGTCCCTTATTACATTGGACCTAAAGTCTAAACATACCGGCGAACTGTGGGTTCATTTATTTATATATTTAGGCATATTTACAGAGTAAACACAAACATTCACATGCTTAATCATTTAAAAGCTAAGTACACGTGCTACTCTAATTACAAATATGCACAGCATTCACATATAGACAACATATAATTAAGGAAATAGTAACTTTAACAATACTGCAAATTAAAGAACTAAAAAATAAAACTTATGAAAATTATATTGCACTTACATTAGAACGCCTCTGCCTAACCTAAACCCTTAGGGCAGGGGTGGCCAACAGGTCGATTGCGACTGTTAGTCCAATCGATCGTGGCAAAGCAAAAAATATAAATACGTAGACCAACGCAATGCTCACACTAATATATAGTTAATAAGTAGTTACTAAGAATAATTTTCACATTTATGTTTTTTCTCTTAATAAAATTAAAAAAAACTATATGATTTTGTACTGAACTATGCTGTTTCATTTAAGATTTAAGTAGTAGGTAATCAGTCTTGGTAGATCGCAGAGGGTTTCGTTAGTTAACAGCGGAGATCTACTATCCCTACCTTAGGGGAATACAGGCGTGATGGTATGCCATCATAGCACTGTTCACCGCAGGGCACGGCTCAAAACCCTGTCCGATCCGAAATTGCATATTGTCAGTCGCATCACCAAATAAAACAATAAACATGTTGTTATAGGTAGGTATTCATGAAAGTAAACGAAGACGATTGTCGTATTTATTTACCAAAATTACCATAATTACCTACCCCAAAATCTAGCACATTTTTAGACATACCATCAACATAAACATTACCATCACGCCTGTATTCCCCGAAGGGTTAGGCAGAGGGGTACTAATGTACACCCACAGTTCGCCGGTATGTTTAGGTCCCATGTAATAGGGGGCGAGCCTATTATATCAGACCTCAGAATCAGCCGTAGTATGTTTGGCATCCAAGGACGGTATTGCTAGCACCATCATTATTGTCATTTAAATTTTCTAGGTATTCTTAATAAATCGAGGTTTTAAAAAAATACATTAAAATAATAAATAAATATAACTTTAAATAAACAGAACCAGATCTCAATACAGGTCCGACAGGGTTTTTTTAACACTTATTATTGTAAAGTTAAATAGTTAGGTTCTAGCTGTTTCGTGCGGTTTCACTCACGGCTGAGCGATCGCGACGGCTTCTGCGACACTTGTTGTAGGTTCGATCCCCACATGGAGCAAATATTTATATGATCACAATACAGGAGAAAATGCTATTGTGGGGTAACGTTTATTATTTTAAAAAAAATCGTTAAAAAAACATACAATAAATACATTCGAATTGAGAACCTCCTTCTTTTTTTGAAGTGGCATAAAATAACCATCAGTTGTTGATTCCCACGTAAGATTTCAATTGTTAAAAGGATACAGATTATTAACTGCTACTACCTACATATTATATACATATTACCTACTAGTGTTTACCACAGGTTAGGTAGGCACTAGATAGCTAGCTAGCTTTTTCACAACACCTTAATTGCCTTATTCACGTAATTTTCCACTAGATTTTTACGCTGCAGTTGCCTTTATTTTGATTGCAATTTTGTAATGTGAATTTTATTGTAATAGGTAGGTAAATGATTCTTCAAAAGTGGCTGTTTTGGGTCCCCCGAAGAGGATTTGCTTTATGTACCGCGAGTCGATAATATTTATTACAAGAGGAATTGCTTTATGTACCGCGAGTATATTCTATTCTATTTTTATGGTTCTGGCTCCATCGGTAACGTTCGATGATTTTGCCAATGTCAAGGTAAGTATGAGAAAGTAATGATCGTAGTACCGCGAGTCGATAATATTTATTATAAGAGGAATAGATAATGTCTGTTGTGAGAAATCTCAAATTGTAGGTAGAATTAAAAATAATCATATCCTCGAGAATTGAGTAACGTAACGTAACGTAAGTACGAATAACGTGTATCTACTAGTAGCATAATTGAGACCTTCAAAACTTAGTCGGTTTGTCACCTTTCATATTGCGAGTTAATCCGTCATTGGCAGTGATACTGTAGCTTAGAACTGTTGTGTATTCCGTTGTCAGGTAACGCCATCGATTTTATTGTTCTTGAAAACCAGTAGTTACCTAGTTACCTACTCATCAGCTTGTGAAAATAAATATTCAGAAAATTAGTGCATAACGGCAGACATTTTTTTTCCTTTTGGTTGTTTTTATTGCGGCAGATATTATATGGTTTATAGCAGATACTAGTGTTTCAGGAGATAACCATGGCTGCTATACTACCGACAGGATTAAGAGAAGGGGTAAGAAAAATTTAATGTGTTTTTATTTATACTTTATACTTAACTGCCCCGTTAGTCTAGTGGTCCGAAGTGCGACTGCTACGCTAGAGGTCCTGGGTTCGTTTCCCAGGTCGAGCAAAGTGTTATTGGGTTTTTCTATGAAATTCTCAGTAGCAGCTCGGAGTTTGGAAATTGTGCCCGGTTAATGGTAATAGGCTCGCCCCTATTACATGGGACCTAAACATGATACCGGCGAACTGTGGGTGTACCTTAGTACACCTCTGCCTGACCCTTCAGGGAATACAGGCGTGATGATATGTTATGTTATTTATAATTTGATTTGTTTTACAAATCGGTAGACGGAACATGCTAAGGCCATTGCAATTATAACTAAGGTAAAACATTTAGGGCCACTTGCACCAACTTCTTAGATGTGTTTAAAACATATTTAAACACCATTTTTCATAAAAAAATTGTGTTGAAATACAATTTAAACACATTTAAGAAGTTGGTGCAAGTGGGCCTTAAATCTGGAATTTAATCAGTTTATTTAAATATTTATACCTACCCGACGTTTCCAATATATTAGAATCATGGGTCGCAGACTCGCAGTTTGAGAAACTGAGTCACTCGTAAAAATATGGAGATTAAAAAATTACTTATAGGTACTTACTTATTATTGTTTACGAACGTACCTATATACCTAGCTACTTATTAATTTACCATAAGAAAGTCTTAAGTAGGTAGTAGCCGCTTAGGTAATAGTTAGTTGATCAATAAAAAAAAACTGACAAAGGAAACATTAAATTTTATACTTTTTAATAACTTTATCTTTAAATTAACTGCCTCATTAGCCAAGTGGTCCTGAGCGCGACTGCTACGCTAGAGGTCCTGGGTTCGATTCCCAGGTCGAGCAGTGTTATTGGGTTTTTCTATGAAATTCCCAGTAGCAGCTCGGAGTTAGGAATTTGTGCCCGGTTAATGGCAATAGGCTCGCCCCCTATTACATGGGACCTAAACATACCGGCGAACTGTGGGTTTACATTAGAACGCCTCTGCCTAAATACCCTTAGGGGAATACAGGCGTGATGGTATGTTATTTTATCTTTAAATTCAGGGCTATTCAACAACTTAGCTCTCATGAACCTAGACAACATACTTACTTAAATCACGACGTTTTTCTTGACGTTACAGCAATCAAAACATAGGTAGTTTATTGAGGTATGAATTTATGTACGTACTTTTTTAACTGTAACCTTGCGTCGATGATGCACAGGAAACGAGTAGGTAGGTAGCTTCCGTTAGCCTGATTATTCTGTCCTTCTGATGGGCACAGGTCTCCCCTAGAAAGAGAGGGATTAGGCTATAGTCCACCACGCTGGTCTAATGCAGGTAGGCAGACTTCACAAGCCTTCGAGAAAATCTCTCAGTCATGCAGGTTTCCTTACGATGTTTTCCTACACTGCTGCCCAAGGAGTACCTACCGTGTCGATTGTATTGTTCGGAGATTTCTTTGTTATAACAATCACGCTGATTTTTCAGGCAGCGTTCCGCAGGTCCCTTAATATTGCCTTACAAGTAGCCACTAGCTGTTGGGTGTATGCGACTTTTGGCTTTTTGCCTGGGCAAAAAACTAATAATACCAATCACCCAATAATAAGTATATACTTTGCTCGACATAGGCATCAAAATAAGAACCTCTTAGCAGCCGCGCTTCGGACCTAAGTTGGTAGTTGCTGTTATTCACTTCATACTTTATAAGGATAGGCATTATAATCCTACCCTACTCTCCTAATTTGTATTCGACTAATATTATAAACGTTAAAGTTTTTGAGGATTTGTGGATTTACGGATGTTTGTTACTTCTTTCACGCCAGTACAGCTAAACAGATCCCAATAAAATTTGGCACAGAGATCTGGAATAACACATAGGCTACTCTTCATCTACTCGGACTCGACTCTAGTCTCGACTCTAGTCCACGTAGACAATGTTGCGGGAAGAAGCTAGTATTTCATAATCGATTTTACAGAATCGATTAAATAACATAATTTGATAGCTAATATCCTCTGGCATATACAATTATCTACCTACTTAATATAACTTAAATGCGCTTGTAAAGTCTTAAATATAGGTAGCATATCGATCATTGATCATTGATTGTCTAATTTTCTGGCCTTGTTTGAAAGGAAATACCAAATAATCTAAGATTTCTCACAATCGTTGTTTTCTACCAGTCGTCCATCGCACGCGATCTCAGTAACACTTCAAAATTGATCGTTTTGTGTTAAGTTATTATTTAATAAGAATGGAGGAGGGAACCAAGGAGAATGGTGTCAGTGAACAAGTTAACGGTGATGAGATTGTGACTAAGGAGCAAGATGCTGCCACAGAAATTGTTTGTGATGAAGTAAATATTGTTTTTCTAATAAAAGATTTCAGTACCTATCATACTTAATAGAGTAATGGTAAGGGGAGTTCAGTCTCCATGCACCACAGTTGTACGCAGGTACTTTCTTAAAACCAGCGGAAATGCAAAAAAACACCATACCATCACGCCTGTATTCCCCGAAGGGCCTACTAATGTACACCTACTGTTCATCGGTATGTGGATTGTGGGGCCCATGTTATTTGGGGCCTAAGTATTACTATGAATAGGTTAAAAATCACAAAGTCCTTCTTTCTACTGAGAATTTCATAGAAAAACCCAAAAACATTGCTCGACCTGGAAATGGATCCCAAGACCTCTAGCGTAGCGGTCGTGCTGAGGACCACTAGAATAATGACACAGTAAAAATATACATTACAGACTAAACAACTCGAAACAAAAGATTATTCAAATAAAACTCTGTAAACAATTACACAGCGTTTAAAAATAAAATTTCGTTGGAGGTCATCAAACTGTTAATCTTTAACTGTGGTAATGTAATCGATTTTTATTACTTAGACGTAAACTTTTCTGTACGTAAATGTGAAAGGAATCCGTTGTGTCCAGTGCTATTATTTGAACAGCAAGTTCATAGATACACTTTTTAAATAAGTGTCTACCTGGCCATCATGTTAAGACCAACTCCAAAACAGTTTTACTATGTCTAGTCTTGCGTATATGATAGGAAGAGCTTGAAAAGGTAATTTACTTACTTCATTTATGAGTTTCATCAGAAATCCTGTTTGTTTGTTCCACCTTGTAGTTCCACAGTGGTACTTAACCAATGTTGCGCGGACCATTGGTAGGTCCCTAGAAGCACCCAAAGGGCCGCATTGGTCTTGGGGGACCAATGCGGCCCTTAAAAATTACGAGAGTCAGTCAAATTTCCTTTATTATTACAGTACCTACTAGACCTATTCTTTGCAGTAAAAAATATAATACATTACGATCGGGGAGAGGGTTAGTTTGTAAACTGGTTGGTGGTCCGTATATGACCAAAGGGGTTTTTCCAGGTCTGGGTATTTGTGTATATTATTATTATTAATATTTGAATTTGCAAACGCAAGATTCAGGAAAAAAAATACTGGACAAAATATAATGACCACCGAATTTAGTAAATTGATCACCAAAATACTTACCAAATAGGATAAATAGCCAAAATGGCTAAATGGTCACCAAATATTAGGTTTAGGTTAGGTTAGATTTATTTTGTTGATCTTTTACTATTTTTGGCAATATAAAGTGATTTTTTACCGTTACATTTTACTAGATCTGGTGGATCGTTAAACATAAGCCAAAAAATACTATTGTGGGGCAACATTTTTGTTTAGGGTCCCCGATTATGCCAGAGCTATCCTTAAAAGCCTTAAAAACAGTACCTAAAGCTTCAATTTTCATAGGAACGATTTAGATTTTTCACGTGGGAGAGCCATGCTTCGGCACGAATGGGCCGGCTCGACCGGAGTGATACCACGGCCTCACAGAAAACCGGCGTGAAACAACGCTTGCGTAGTGTTTCGCCGAGTGAGTTGAGGTTACCGGAGGCCCAAACCCTTTTAAAGGCGGGCAGCGCACTTGCGACTCCTCTGGTGTTGCGGGTGTCCATGGGCGGCGGTTATCACTTACCATCAGGTGATCCGCTTGCTCGTTTGCCCCCTATCCCATAAAAAAAAAAAGATAACCGCGAAACGAAATGACCCGCCAATAACTCACAGGAAAATAGTCAGAGAGAATTTGCATGGATGTAAGATGTTAATCTTACATCCATGCAAATTCTCTTCTCATTTTTTCCAGATCAAGGGTTTGGACGCGAACCGCTATGCGACGAAGAAGACGGTGGCGCAGGGCATGCTGGACATTGCCCTGCTGACGTCAAACGCGTCACAACTCAAGTACGTGCTGCAAGTGGGGCCCAAGCACGAGTTCTATACGCTGCTCGTCGTGCTCATCTCCATATCTATAGTCCTTCAGGTGAGAACTGATAGTGCCTAGTTACTTATGTTTAATATTAGTTTATCAGTACCAGGTTCAATATTAGTTTATCAGTACCTAAGCAAGATATAAACCGACTTTACGGATTCTATCGCGATATATTAGTACAAATCAACAAAACTTTACGGATTCTATCGCTATCGCGTTATATTGTACAATAAAGAACGTTGGGATTTGATTTGTACTAATATAACGCGATAGAATCCATAAAGTTGTATATTTGCGCAATCTTCTGAAATCAGTAAGATATAGACTAACAATTTAAATCCTTATTGTATTGCCTAGCAGTTTCTCATCGTTTTGAACTCCTAAAGCGACATCCAGGCTCTGTAGGTGGCGATGGGATTCGTGCTTCTCTCGCTGAACCTATGGCGTGACTGCTGGTTCCACCGGCCGCGGTACCGCTCCTCAGCCCTGACCATCAACTACGGCACCACCGCCACAGCATTCATTGTCACAGTGCTGAACGTCCTCGTGTCTGCCTTCGACTCCTCGCTTGCTAGATATATAGAATTTGATTAGGTTGCAACACTCAGCTGAATTTTGTTGTGGATGTTTCTTCAGGCAACACCAATCCCGGCAAATTCAAATTTCAATCGGTTTTTCGAAAGTATATCTACAACACATCACAAATGAGAATTAAATCCCTTGCTTAAATCCTTATCAAGCCAAAAACTTGCCTAAAACCATGCCAACAGCCAAAATTGACAATTTACACTACTTTTAGCTACACTAACGACTTTTAAGGAAAGCTTTTAATTCTCCGATGTGAATAATGTATAGGTAATGTCGCAATTACTACTGCCATGAACCTAGAATACCATGTTATGGATCTACAGGTTGCGAAAAACCAATTGACATTTCAATTTGACTGGCTCAGGAGTACTTCGCATATTTATTTTGAGTTATTATCGTGCGACAAGCTTATTTGACCCAGTGGCTGTAATTCAAACTAAATTCGTTTTGGATGTTCCTACGGTACGATCGCTAGACCTCTTCAAGGTAGCAAACACGCTCGTCCTCTACTGAGCCAATTGTCTGGTCAGCCGGCCGATACCCTAAGTAAGCCGTGGGATACAGCTCATGAAGGCCGGATATTGGCCTGCACCCAACTGCGTCTAGTACGGATCGGGAGAGAAGTATATGTGCTACTTTCTTCCGTTCCACGGCGCCTTCACTAGTGTAACTTGCTCGCAGTATCTCAGTGTTAGCTGGAATAAGAAGTATCTGAGTAGAACAACTTCAATTAATAAAGTCTAAACATTTTCGCATCCTTTGTTGTGAAATTATTTTAGCGGCAATGACGTTGTGATGGCCAGATAAGTTTGTTGCACTATACCTAAGTATGGAATATCTTTGTCTTTCTATTTCAAGAAAGGCCCAAAAATATGCTTAATAAACCGACATTTTTTTAAAACAACACAAGGTAGGTTATCTTATTTAATTACCAAACTAATTAGGACAAGGCTTGAAAGCGGAAAGAGTTCTGAATAATTTGCCTTCAGCAGTCAGATTTTTAACGGAAGCCCTAAGTAAGGTTGATAAATGTACCTACCTACATTGTTGTAAATTATTTACAAAATGTACCTACCTACCTAGTAAATTATTACGGTTTGTAAATTTGCAAAACTATAGGAACTTTATATGCCAAATTCTAAATACGGAAGAAAAGAGTTTTTACTATTTCGTGTCATTCATACGGAAAATATCTGAAATCAGTGTTTTTTTTACAATCAAATAATCTTACTTAGATTTTTTGTTTTAGCTTCTGGTCGGGTTGCTATTCGTGGTAATCGGAGGCTTGGATTTGAACGATCATCAGGATCAACCTACAGCAGTCATCCTCAATGACGTCATTGTTATATTCATATTCGTTATATCCGTCATAAATATCGTCATTTCCGCTTTCGGCATAGAGTATTCTAATAATCCGTTAGTGTTAGAACGGCTTAGTTATATAAATAATCAATATTTAAGAAAGGGAAACAATACTTACACCTAATTTAGAGGCTAAAATTAGAATATGAAATGCCTGCAATCCCTGGTACGGAATACAAAATACAATAGTTAATGGATTAAAAGTTTGTTTTTAAGTGGGCCAAAGGCCGCATTGCGGAACATATGAAGGAAGTACATATACAAGTAAAACCTATTGTAATTTATAGCATTGAACTATTTCCTTGTAATATTAGGTAGTACCTGGTAGGTAGGCAAGGTAGGTATTGTAAAATTAGATAATTGGCAAAGCTTGTTTTCTCAAACTGGATAGTCAGTGGGTAATTTTATGTTACTGAGAGGAAGATGTGATGTCTACTTGTATTACAAGTATGTAGCTGTCCGAGATCGTTTATTGCCAAAACTTAAGATTAGGTAACTCTGTAAGTGGACCAAATTTCGTTCACAAACGTAAAACCAAAATAAATCTTATTATTCAGATTCCAATACCGTTAATCTAGGTGCCTGCTCTACCATTATTTTCTTCAAAATACTTCACTGGAAATAAAATGTAAGCGAATGCTAAGTATTTTTGATAACTTTACCGAGTTTGGAACGTTTTTCCGGTTGTTTATATCCAGATACCTAAGTACCTAGTTAATGTAGACGAAATGGTCCTGTAGGAACCTAGATTAACAGTACCTACATAACTCAATCTGAATAATAGCACAATTTGATAAAATATTGTTTGGATTACGATTTATTTTGGTATTACGATTTTGTGGACAATTCAAAGTCCGCCGGACCCAAGTTAGTTTTAGTAACTAATATAGGTACTGGTTCCGTAATAATATTATTAACTCAAATTCATGTTCAAATGTTATTATTTCAAATAAGCTTTTACAAGCATTTATGAAACGATAAGCTTCTAGTTGCACGGTTCCAAAAGGTTGATCCTGTGGAGAAGAAACTAAATCAAAATTATGTATGTCTATGCGTAGTGCAGTTATCTAAGACTAATTTCTCGTAGGTACTAGTAGGCTAGTAGTACTAGGCTTAAACTTCACAACAATAATCGTTATTACCTAATTAAACTTATTGTTTTTTTGTTTCAAAGTAACAAAATTACCTAATTAATAAATTGTTATTTGAAGTAGGACCGGGTGACTTTTTGTGTTTCGGTATATATAGGATCCGATGTCACCTTTGCCATTGAATATTTTGCCATAATTATATAAAGGAACAGGTAGGATCACTCAGCATCTGATAGGGTAGGGTTGAATGGCTCCACTTTACGGTGGACTAACCAAGAGAAAGCTCTCACGGAGTCATCCTTAAATCAGCTCGTTGGGAATGCCTTGGATAGAGAGAGATGGCGGGAGACAATAACGAAAGACTGTGCAAGTGTGACGACCCCTATGACCACGGCACAAGAATTCACGATTGAGAACAGAAAAAGGGTAGGATCTCTGCCTAGGTAGCTTACTTTTTATGATTTTCATAAATCTGGCTATACTAAGGGTTAACAATGGCGGTTTCCTATACATACAGCGCGTCCGATACATATTACCATACTGGAAGCACTCAAGAGAAAACCTAAAAATATTCTATCGCTAATAGAAGAACTGTCTTTGCAGGCAAGCGCGGGAGTTCTGGCCCTAGTCATATCTTTTCTGGATGGCGAGGGGAACCACAAACACAAGAAGATAGCTGACTGGCTGTACCACACGTCAGTTGGCATGATGACCGGGGTAGTTTTCTGTGACGTCATCAAAATGACCTTTGGCCTTGACCCCGCGCTTTCCCTTCAAGACTATCTTGGGAATAAGACTTCGAGTTTGTATGACACATTCTTTAGGGTCGGTAATAGTACTCAATAGTGTTGACTAACTAGGCTGAAGGCAACACTGTGGAAGTTTGGTAGCAACAAAGAGCTAAAATACTTCGCTTACATATCCCTATCAATATCAACACAATGTAACAGAGCAACTATTTCATACGAAATACGAAGTAAGAAAGAGGGTGAGCCGTGAGTGTCCAGCCTTTTTATCTTCTCGAACTGACAGTAGCTAGGTAAATCATCACTGTCATCCGGTAGGAGGCGCTGGGGTGGCTGCTACCGGTTGTTGGGTTGCCAACAATAGAAAGTTCCATAAAGTGGTCGCCATAATTTAGAAAACCCTTTAGATACTTTTTCACAAAATTGTTTACATAATAAGCAATATTATTGTAATGTTTTGGCTGATATAGTTTTGCAATGTACTTTTCGTAAGGAAAATATCGTGCAAATTAAACTAATTAAACAGGAAAGAATTATATTTCATACTTACATTTATGATAAATCAAGGCATCATAATAATTTAAGTGCCATACGAACATTGAATTTAGAAATGTTATCTTACGTTACATTTAAAATTATTGTTAGCAATTCCAGTATACTCTACAATAATAATCTAAATAGCAGTAAAATAAAATATTCATACTTTACGTAGAATCCGCAACGTAGGTAAAGTCTTGCATATAGTTCGCGCAAAATAGCTTGACGCAAAACTAACGGAGAGGGGGAAAGTTTGCGCAGTGCATTTGCGTGCAAAATGTACCTACTAAAAATCAACTACTGCGCATCCGCCATTTTGGTTCAAGTTATTTTTCGCCAACCGTACATAAAACCTCCCTAGATACCTACTTATGTTTTTGAAATCGCCTATGCGGTTGTTGCGTATCTGAAAATATCAAGGTGGATTGATATAAAAGTTGAAAAGTTGAAAAGCCTTGTTTGAAAAGCTTTTAGGGTCTCATCAAACGGGCTTTCGCGAAGTAAACTCCGTGTGGCTTTTTCTGGCTGGGGTACACCATCACCGATTTGAATTCTGATTTTACAGAGAATTAGTCGTTAATTGGTCGAAATAAGTTGTAAATTATGGGAATTATTCGGACCGTGGTTCAACAGTTATCTATAAGTGTAGTCCGAGGACCAGCCAGGAAGACTCATTGTTAATTTTGAAGTCATCGAGCAAGGTGATTGCTTTAACTATATTTCCAATGTTTATTTTTTGTGTTGTACATATCTTTTTTGTTTGCTTAGCCTCGAAAATACAAATTATTTGGTTTTCATAATGTTAAAGTTGAATAAGAATAAAAATGAAAACCAATTAAAATTTGATTTAGTGCGATCAAGCGAAAGTCTACGCCTTAAATTATGTTTTGTCTGTCTTTTTATTTTATTTATGTTTTTTTTTCGTAGGTTTTATCGGCAGTGGTAGCAGTAGTGCTCAGCTTTATATTCAACATAAACCACCAACCCGACCATCGTAAGGCTGAACTATTGAATAACATAAGCTTGGTATTCAAAGTATTCAGTATCACTGTTAATATTATTATAAGCATATTTTATTCAATGCAAATAGATACTGATGAACGCCTACTTGGCCAATAAAGAGAAAAATCATGTTTGAGAGTTTGCGAGCAAAGATGTGTTCATTTGATTGCTATTTCTTGTGATGTAAGTAAGGGACATTTAAATGTAACCTTTAAAAACAATAGGTATTATAAAGAAATCTTACGAAATAAATTACGGTACCTAATCTTCCGTAAATTCTACATCCATGTAACACTTTTCTTGAGCGCGATTACTCTGATTCGTCGCAATTTAGGTAGGTACCTGGGGCCCAAGTCTGCTATTTCAGTTGTATCAGAATGGTCGTTCAATTGCACTAAATGACATTAGAACTGACAGATTTCGTAGACAAAAACGTCAAAAATCTACAATTTTGAAGCCATTGATTTACAATTTTGACACGACTTAATAGCAGACTTGGGGCCCTGTATGCTTGGCACCTAGGTACTCAGTCTGTGTTGATGAAAACAATGTTAGGTAGGTATAAGTACCTACCTATATTATACCCATTTATGATAATTAATTTGTATAAATAAATATTTGTTAAAAAGTAAAGTACCTAAGGACAGTCAGCATCTAAAGAATATATTTTTTTTGCGTTTTCGGCAATTTTTCTATTTATTTGTTTATTTATTTTATTTTGTATTATTGTATTTCCTTTAAAATAATATATTGAATACTATTGTAATTATTAGATATTAATTGAAATGTAATAGACTGTCCGTACGTAATGATATTAAAGAAATACTCTGAAAAATTTAGCTGGTACCCTGGCCCTGCAGCTAGTATGTTACAGAACAAGTAAATACTCTTTTTATTTCATAAAAAATAATAGTTTAAATAATTTTGTACATTAGAGGTAATTATACATAAGAGGTAATTATATTAAAATAATTATTATTTCATTGCTTACTTTCGAGGATCATTTTCATCAACCTACCTATGTCCCACATTTAGGCACGGGGAAGGGCTCGCTGAGGCTATACCACCCGCCCACCACGCTGGTTTTGTGTGGGTAACCATATTTTACACTCCGTCAAGAAAATTTCTCACACGAAGACACCATGCAGGTTTCTTCACGATGTTTTCCTTCTATTACTCACAACCTGACTGCTACTCGAAGTACCAATGTGAGCTGGTGGTTGTTTCTGAGTGACCACGATCTGTTGTTGTTGGCCCTGGTTCACAATTTGAGCCTTATGCGGTTGCGGTTGATTGGTTATTATAGGTTGCTGGCTTGCTACAATAACTTATTGTCTATTAATATGCACATGGTTTTGAAACGTTATCAATGAGGTTTTTTTATTCCTGATAGGCTTACGCTTGACACCTTGTTCGCCTGATGTTAAACAAAACTGCGATCTACGATGGAGCGCGTTTGCCTAAAGGAAACCGATTCAATCCTGATTTAAAGACCCAGATTATATCTATCGGGGAAGACCCAGATGGTGATCATATTTTGGAGTCTGCATAATAATAATATGTATGATAGTGTATCCGATAATAAACCGATAAGTTAGCAACTTTGCGGCGGTGTCTTGGAGACTAGACGTTGCAGTTCAGCCCGGACAAGGGATTCGTTGCCACTGAGCTTCTTGGCTCACTTCTCGACGCATGCCAACGCCTCGAGCTGGTACTTAGCCGATCCATCCCAGAGATGCGAACTTATGCTTTATTCTATCTATTCTAATGCTTTAGGTTAACGATTACTGACTAGGGTTGTGGGCACTTAACCTTTCAGAATAAAGCTTTAGAAGACTTCAAAGAGGGTAATCTAATCATTCTATTCTATTTAAATAATAATAAATAGAATAATCTAATCATAGTTTAACTAACTGGGCAAATGGACGTAGGTAAGTCGGTAAGTTAGATAGATCAGTAATTTTAAGGTCCCACTTTACTCTGATGCACAATGAATTGGTTATATCTTTGACTAGGTCAATATACCCAATCAAAGGAACATCTATTTATTAAAAGCAACGAATTCTTCAGAATCAATTTTTGGTTTTAGTCGAATAAAGGGTGCAGAAGTTATTTTGAATTTGACAAGCCTTTGAGCCTTTGATTTTATTGACGTTATTTGATTGGATATGATTAAAAATAAACTTTAATGTCAGTATATTTTTGAAATGATAAAATATTACCAAACTAGAATTGAATAAGCGAAGAAAAACGGAATAATATTTTTCTTTAAAGGTTTCCATTTATAATTATTCGGCAAATTTGACAGTGATAGAGTTGAGCTGAAGTGGCAATGGCCGGCAGAAAAATCGTCGTGTATGGCGGGCGAGGGGCCCTCGGAGCTGCGTGCGTCAAGCACTTCAAAACAACCAAGTGGTGGGTCGCCAACATTGACTTCCATCCTAATGAGAAAGCTGATTTTAACATTACTGTACCGTCAGATGATACGTGGATCCGCCAAGAGGCACACGTCCTGAGCTTACTGGCTACAGCTCTTAAAGGTCAAAAAGTCAAAGCCATTCTTTGTGTGGCCGGGGGCTGGGCTGGCGGAAATGCTGCACAAGATCTTACTAAGCAAGCTGATTTAATGTGGCGCGAGTCTGTGTGGAGTTCTACTATTGCAGCCGCTGTTGCTGCCAAATACCTCTGTACCGGGGGCCTGCTGGTACTGACCGGTGCTAAATCTGCCTTAGAAGGAACACCCAACATGATTGGCTATGGCATGGCCAAAGCTGCTGTGCATCAACTCACAAAGTCCCTTGGTGCCAAAGATTCTGGGCTGCCAGAAAATTCACTGGCAGTTGCAATACTTCCGGCAGCACTAGACACAGAAATAAACAGAAAATTGATGCCAAAAGCTGACTTTAGCACATGGACACCAATAGCCTTTGTGACCCAGCTATTTGATAAGTGGATCAAGGGGGTTGAGCGACCACCCAATGGCAGTCTAGTTAGCCTTGTAACAGAGGAAGAAGTTACGAAACTGATTTTTCCAACATCAGGGGCGGCTACAGAGAGACAGAAAGAAAGAATAATATAAATAATTATTCTGTTAAATGGGGAGAGTTATGAGGATGAATTAGCTAGATCTACATAATATAAATTATGATACTGAGGCTTTGCTGTTCTGACGAAACTACCTATATTTATTGTTATATTAACTAGGTACTTAGTTTGGTATAAGTTTGGTCTAAGCTATACTTACTTGTACTAGGTATAAAAACTAGTATTAATATAATACGCTCTTTAATAGTTTAATACGGATTTTTTATAAAATAAATAAACTTTGTACCTATGTAGGTACCTATTTGGTGATATTGGTGGTATTATTGGTACCTATATTACAACTACAATAAAAGTTATAGATATGCTATACCTAATTATACTTATATAGATAATTATTATTATTATTATTAGCCGGGTTTGTCCCAATGCAGGGCAAAGGCCTCCCTTCCCTCCTTCCACTCCTCTCGGTTTATTGATTTTTCGCCCAATTTCCCAAAAAGGAGTCCAGTTCGTCCCGCCATCTCCGCCTGGGCCTCCCACGTCGTCTTACGCCTTGTGGACTCCATCTCGTTGTTTGTTTAGCTCACAATTCGTCAGACATACGGCACACATGTCCGGCCCAGTTCCACTTTAGAGTAGCGGCCCTATGACCAACGTCAGCGATTTGAGTTTTGGAGCGCAGTATGCTATTACGGATGCGGTCTGCTAACTTGACTCCTAAGATACTACGCTCCATGGCTCGCTGGCAAATCAGCGCGGACTTCTGATGTTCCGTCAAAGACCAAGATTGAGCACCGTACGTGAAGATGGGGAGAATGCACATGTCCATGAGTTTTCTTTTAAGGGTAAGAGGAAGGTCACCTTTCATTAGATGTTTCATTGACCAGTAGATTTTCCAGGCACTTTCGGTGCGACGTGCAACTTCTTTATCTTTTCGCGCCTGGAAAGAAACTAATTGGCCCATATAAATAATACTCATGGACATATTCAATCTCTATCCCATCAACCTCTAGTCTTCGCTTAGTGATGTTTGTCATGAGTTTGGTCTTTGATATATTCATCTTCAGTCCCACCTCGAGGCTTGCGGTGTTGAGGTCGTTAATCATCGAGCTGAGTTCTTCTGAGGATCTAAAAATCTCCTCTAAAGTGGCTGTGAAAAGTTTTGGAGATAGCGGGTCTCCCTGTTTGACCCCTTTCTGTATTGGAAATGATGTTCCGGTCTTATGTAGCCTGATTGATGCGGTACTGTTCCGATAAATGTTTTTTAAAATATTTATGTATGTGTTGTGAATCCCTTGGTTTTCTAGGGCCTGGAATATTGAACTGTGGTGTAGACTGTCGAATGCTTTTGAATAGTCTATAAAGGCCACATAGAGTAGGAGATTATATTCGTAATGTTTTTCAATTATCTGGCCAGGACGGAAAGCAGCTTGTTCTGCATTCAGTCTAATTTCCCTGAGATTCTGTATTCTATGACTGTTATGAAAGCTATAGCTACTTTTATATAGATAAAGGCATGGTGTATTTTAAATAGGGGTAAATTCAAGGGTTCGACTGTAATTTTTAAAAAAATGCTACTTAAAAACTTGGTAACCTGCTAGGTACCCGGTGCGTTATGCAAATCAGTAGAACTGCAGATTGGATAATTGTCGATGGTGTACATACTTAATACCTAACATCAAGAATGTTATAAATATAAAATTCTTGCCTGACCACTACCATCTAAAATATCTGTAAATATTAAAGGAATTATTCCTCTTAGATTTCCTATAGTCAGATTATGCTCATACATAAATATGGTCAAGTACGAAGTTTCTCTTCAAACCATTGAGTTTTCCTCATATAGTAAGAATCTTACTTCAATGGTTTTCCTTAGTGGCAAACTATTTGTCACTGACAATGACAGTTGTCAGGTGTCAATTTAATGTCAGTCCAATAGAAATATCAAATCAAAATAAAATCTTTAACACCTTGTAGTCTTGTACAAATCTTTTGATTTCATAAATTATTGATTGTACTATAAACTTTAGAGTAGGTTATTAACATTTTAAACAAACACGCGACGTTTCAGCCGCGTTATCAGTATATTAATAACACAAAAAACATTGGCCTTCGTTACTACGAGAACGACAAAAAGTGAGAGCTTGAGTTGAGAGCCGAGGTTACCGCGCCGCGCAACCTATAGGTAGCTAGCGTTAATTTTTCCAGTATTGCTCACTCAGTTCAGTTGATTCTGCGCCTTGAAAGTGGTCAGACGTTATTATAATGGCCAGTGGAAAGATCATTGTGTATGGTGGGCGAGGCGCTCTCGGAGCTGCTTGCGTCAACCACTTCAAATCAGCCAACTGGTGGGTTGCGAACATCGACATGAACCCCAATGACAAAGCTGACTTCAATATTACCGTACCTAAGGACGCCTCGTGGGTTCAACAGGAGGAACATGTTGTGAGCGAGCTAGCCAGCGCCCTGCAAGGTCAGAAAGTGAATGCTGTTATTTGTGTGGCCGGCGGGTGGGCTGGCGGAAACGCCGGTAAAGACCTTAGCAAGCAAGCCGATCTCATGTGGCGCCAGTCTGTGTGGAGCTCTTCTATTGCAGCCACTGTTGCTTCCAAATACCTCTCTGACGGTGGTCTGCTGGCTCTAACTGGTGCTAAAGCTGCCTTAGAAGGTACACCTGGTATGATAGGTTATGGCATGGCCAAAGCTGCTGTACACCAACTCACAAAGTCTCTTGGTGCCAAAGATTCTGGTCTGCCTGAGAACTCACTTGCGGTGGCAATACTACCTGTGACATTGGACACAGAAATGAACAGAAAATGGATGCCTAAAGCTGACTTTGGTTCTTGGACACCGCTGACCTTCGTGGCTGAATTGTTTGACAAGTGGATCAAGGGTGATGAACGGCCGGCCAGTGGTAGCTTAGTTGCCCTCGTCACAAATAACAATGTGACTGAACTGATTGTACGGTAAACTTGCCAACATGTAGTTATAAGTGAATGTAATATCTCAAACATAGTATATAGGTACCTAAGTTGAAATTATTGCTCTGTTGTGTACAATTTACATATTGTTTGATAAGTTAAATTTTTTATCATTTAAGTGTAAAATATTGTAATTACTTAATTACCATAACACATTCTGATTTTAAACTGCATTTATTAGATTGGATTTGGTTTTAATATTGAATTTGTTTTAAAAACTGTGTAGTATGCAAACAACAATATAAGAGCTGTTAATCTCAGTGTATTTTTATGTATGTAGTATGTCATGTAAAACATGTAAAATTATCAGAGTATATTGAATGTGATATTTAAAAAAGATACTTATTATTAAATGTGGAAGCATTGAACTTGTTTTTTAATTGTTCTGATGTAATGGTTATTACTGATTATGGAGGTCAGTGACAACAAGTTATCTACCTCATTGAAATCACAGTAGGTACAAAATAATAGTTTAATCAACACGCAAGAAGTAGGTATCTTTACTATTTAGAATTATTGATTATAGACACTGGTCTGGACTATTTTAATTAGATTGAATAAATTATTAATTAGGATTTGTATTTGACATGTAAAAACTTTAATTTCACACAAATTGTTTTAGTATCTTATGAGGATAAAATTCTTTAGATAATTTCCTGAATGTGACAATGATGACCGTTGTTTGTAGATTCTCACACATAGATACCAGTATAGAGATATATTTTATACCATACCATCATACCTGATTTTGACGGGGTTAGGCAGTGGCATACTATTGTACACCTAGGTCCCATGTAATAGAGGTGAGCCTTTTACCACTAACCAGGAACAAATCCAAATTGAGACTCCAGAAACTTCAACATCAGAGATCCAGATTGAGAATTTCATAGACCAAACAAATAACACTGCTCAACCATGTTATCAAACTTAGGACACCTAGCATATCAGTTGCATGTAACACCACAATAATATAACTACCTAAATTCATGTTTAATAAAATCCTAACAGGTCTAGGTAATTCCCACACTAACAAGCATCATAAATATTTTAATGACTCACTTAGCTTAGAGGTTTTACCCATTCTTCTAACAGCAATTATGGTTTTCTTCTTATTTGCACTAAAAACTATAAAATAAAATTTAAAAACATCATATCATTTTTAATAAGTATTATCACAAGGTTATCAAGTTATTGTTTTTTTTTTTCATTGGTAGGTAGCAAGATTATTATTTTATTATTCTTGGTAGGTAGGTAAACGACCAGGGCGCCAATTAAAAAACTACCATTGTATAAATTTTAAAAATATACTAAAAATTGAAATAAAACAACCTTAGGGATTATATCGCGTTATATTAGCATACAATACAATACAAATCCCGAGTCTGCCCGTGACCATGGACGCTGTAAAGGGACCGAAACGTCGGATTTGTATTGTATTGTATACTAATATAACGCGATATAATCCGTAAGGTTGTTTTATTTCAATATGTCTGATATTCGCGTAAGCTTCAGAAATCAATATATTATACTTACTAAAAGCTGTCAATAATCATATTTTTTTATAATTTACTTACAAACATATTAAATTGCTATTTAGTTTTAAGGTTTTTACTGGGCTTCACAGATCCTGTTGCATTCGCGGCGAATGTCTTGAATATAATAGGTAAAGACCATAGCCGGCTATGAATTCTGTGGGATTCACGACATTCGAAATAAACATGCATTGCCTGTGCTGTATACTTAGGTCAAGAGTAAGCAAGTAGGTACGATTTAAGTATAGTCGGTATGAGTCCGACATTGGTAGGTAGGTGCCAGGATGATCCATAGGGATATTCCGCACCAAAAAATGGGCTATATAGGATGTCCTAAATCGAATTTTGAAGCCAGTACCTACCTACTATATAGGTAGTACTATACCTATAATTAAGTTCAATTAATTTTAAATTTCTTACTTATTTAAAACCTTTAGTTAGATAAGTCTTACGTAAAATTGATTAAATTATTGTTGACTGATACAGAATCATTTTATATTCCTTACAGCAGAACTACTTTCACTTTCAAGCTCAGATTGGAAAGTGAGCACTTAGGCCGATCCTATCAATCTAATGTTTTATAGAATAATACACCTTATTATGAAGTCCAAAGATATCAATTTTAATATAGGTACAAGATAATACCCGCTTTGATAGGTGGATAGTATGGATACCCGCCTAAATTTATTATTGCGTAATCAGGCCATACCGTTACACGCAAATGTGACAGTTCTTATGTCCATGTAAATGATTTTCCAGAATTATATAAACGCAGAATAGAATGTGAGCTATGGTCTCGCTTCTTGGAGGATTCCAGCAGACACTGGACCATGACCATAGTCGGTCAAGATACCCACTACACTACATACCTATAGGTAGGTAGACGGATAAGACTGGAATAACTGGGGGTATTCCGGGTATTATGTTTTAGGATTATTTTATTAGCAAAAGCAAAGAACCAAAAGGAATAGGAAATAGGTAATATGGAGCCCCATCGTCAATCACGAATCCTATGCCTGTGACTATGGGGCAAGGATAGGTATGTCAGTGTAGTTGGTAGTTACGACACCGACATACCCTGCCCAAAAAGATGATGATCAAAGAGGGATTCCGCATTTAAAAAAATATTAATAGGTAATTGATTGTTGTACGCGGTAGGTAGGTACTGGTTCTATTTTTGAAGTTGACAGTAAAAAAGACTAGCGTTACCACGGTTAATAAAACAACGTTGCCTCGAGTTACTGATGCGAACCCATGCGTAAATATTTGCCTGGGCTATTCTGCTATTCAACAACCGTGAATCATAATTCACATAACACCGTCAGTAGGTACTATTATGTATTCTGTGATTATTTATACAAAAAGTTAAAACCGCTTTACGTAAAGACCATTATGAGGATTAAAATAATCAAATATTGATTAAGCGCCGTTCAAAATTGTTATGCAATTTTCCAATGCGAAACTAAGAAGATATTTAAGTTCATTCAATAAACTACCTTAACTTTTTTTGCTAACTTATTTATATCAGACTAATCTATATCTATACTAATATATAAAGCTGAAGAGTTTGTTTGTTTAATTCTTTCAGTGTTAGATAGCTCATTTATCGAGGAAGGCTATAGGCTATATATCATCACGCTAAGACCAATAGGAGCGGAGCATCAATGAATAATGTTTCAAAATCGGTGTTTTTTTTCCTTTTGAGAGCTTCCGATGCATGCGCTGCGTAAACGATTAAAGTTTCGCAAAAATCATATATGACAGAATTGTTCCTCTTTAAAAGTTCTAAAAAAAAGGCCGCGACAGCATATATGTCTATCTTTTAAGGTTGGCTTACTATAACCTTTTTTATGCTAACTTTGTTCTGAAATTTCAAATGCATTATTTGCGTAGGTGTTTTTATAAACATGATATTAATCCTTATCCATCAGCAATACTTTATTCATCAGCCTTTAGAGCGTTTGTGTTGTATCCGAGTGGACCGAGCTTGGGTCCGCTCGGACCCAACAAACGTTCTAAAGGACATATCCTCATTTAGCGTTCTTTTATTATCCCTGTTCCCGTGACATATTTTACTAAAGTTCCGCTCGGATACTCAATACTCAATTATCACCTAACAATATTGGCTATATCTTGAAGTGAGCTTCAATCAAAACATACTACAAGCCGCTGAAGGGGATCATCATCTTCTTACCACCTGTCAAGTGCCACCTGCCAAGTTTGCTTGAACGCGATAATTTCAGGAACTATTGGTCCGATTAGAAAAAATCTTTCGGTGTTAGTCCATTTATTGAGGAAGGCTATAGGCTATCATCCCGTTAAGACTAAGTAACTATTCCACGCGGACGAAGTCGCGGGCGGAAGCTAGTATTTTGTATAAAAGTAGTGCCAAAAATCCGTTGGATAATTTTATCGGTACCTAGGTATCTATATCTAATGGTGGACAAAGAGTGGCTTTATTGTTTCTTGTGATGGGGGTACCAATAGATATTGGTACCCCCATCACAAGAATGGGGGTACCAATATCTACTTATTGATGAATAAGTATCTACTTATTCATATCGATATGAATAAGTAGATACTTATTCATACCGAAAACTACAGACACGATTAGATAATCGACCACAACAAGGGATCACGGAGGCTGACGTTGTTCAGCAATACTTTGTTCAGGATCCTCAAGCCGCTTGATGCTTTAGGTACTCGCTATTTAGAAGTTGTTAATATCAACTGAAATAGTAGCCAAGGTAGGCTTTCTTGAGAATGAAACTTAGTAGTTGGATAAGATTTTTCCTGTACAATAAGTCGTGTTTTTATTCAATCTTACGTAGATAAATATTTGGGCGTTTGAACCCAAAATAATGCCTAATTGTTTAATTAATTTATCCTTTAATCCATTAAATACCATCACACCTTTATTCCCCGAAGGGTTAGGCAGAGGCGTAGGTACTAATGTACACCCACAGTTCGCCGGTAAGTTTAGGTCCCATGTAATAGGGGGTGTGCCTATTGCCATTAACCGGGCACGAATCAAAACTCCGGGCTGATACTGGGAATTTCATAGGAAAACCCAATAACACTGCACGACCTGGGAATCGAACCCAGGGTCTCTAGCGTAGCAGACGCGCTCAGGACCACTGGGCTAATTAGGATAATCCGTGCAGTTAATCCATTAATTGCACGGATTATGTGATTATAAGTACCTACATTGATATTAATTTTATATTGATAGGATTTAAACACACTGATTTAAGACGATATAGGAAGATTTAACCAACTCTTCTTCGACAAACCACAGGTCGCGCCAAAGCCTTGCTCATTTATTTTTTTGCGGTGATCTTACAACTTCATATAAAATTGAAAAGAACTATCAGGATATAAATAAAAAGCATTTAATAAGTCACAGTTCGACTTACAATATAAAAGCTTATGCATAATCACAATATGTAATTAGCTTAAACACTAAAGATATCGACCTACTTAATTATGAATAATTTAACACTTAAAAATAATGACAAAGTTAGACGCCTATTTTAGATCATAATAACCCTACGTACATTATTGTATTTATAAATAATTCTAATATTAGGTATATTATAATCTCATTGGCGCAACAAGGTTTTTTTCTTGGGGGAGGCTGACCCCTTACTTCTACGTGATATTTCAGTTCCCGGTTTTTAAATTGTCATTTCATTCAAGTACCAGACCCAGACTGACTAACCTACTAACTACGCCAATGTAGCTATAATCTCACAGTAATAGTGTGATCATAGGCTGATATAATTATTTGATTAGATGAATATAATTATTTTTACTTTTAAATCCTTAAAAGTTCGGCGGTATTTCCACAAAGTAAGGTTAAAAGAGATTTCAAAGTGACTCAGTCATTAAATTAACATCGTTTGAATAACATACACATAACCCTCTCAGAAAGTATACAGCCAATAATTTTTTTTGCCTAACTTCATGTCCTTTACCTACAATAAATTTATCAGTTTTAATGCCTAGGTTACACCACAGATCTTTTCCATTAGGGGAAGTAATTTTTTTATTGACAATTCCTTGTTTTATGTAACCACATAAAAACATATAAAATATGAATATGGTAGGCCTTCATTTCATGTACCTATCGTTAACCGATATCGAATGGTGTCCAAGCTACCGGGGTGGTCAGGGCTCTAGCGAGAGAAATCTCACTTACCTACTCGAAAAAGTGTTTGAAGTCTTTAAAGATTCACAATTAACAGTATGGTAAGGATGTCCAACAGGTTTGAAATATGAATTGATTACAGAGGAATTGCTTTTAACCTCCCTAAATACTTAATTAAGCTACATCGGTGCGGCCAATTATTCACTGGTTTTGAATATAATAAATCTCTAAAAGAGACTAGTTTTCCTTTTGTATTCATGTACGATCAATTTGTAAAATCAACCAATTCTTTTTTTTCAATGAGTGCCTCTGTCACTGGCAGTTATTGCCAAATTTTGACACATTTAATTGGACAGAATGTACTCTCTACCGGCCCACAACAGCTCTCACTGTGTTCCGCAATAAGTCGGTGACGAGTTCTGTGGTCCTTATTATTTTGTACCCGATCTGATCGATCAGCGTGATGGCTGTCGAGTAAGGTGGCGGGATGTCCGATACTGGACGCAGAGAGAAGCGCGTCGGTTGAGTGTTGGATGCTGCACCCGCCCAAGTCATCATTGTTGGTCTGGAAATAACAGAAACGATTGAAGTGAGACAGATTGAAGTTAGAACTTATTATCAAAATTAAGAATTTTTGGGTTTAGGCTAAGTTAGTAACTATCGCGGAGGAATGAAAAAACCTCGCTCCCGTAACCCCAGCAAAAAGTGGTGAGGCAAAACACCGATTTGGTTTTAGTCGGTAGGTCGTACTCTGGGTGGTTTCCGACACGCCCCGTCGCTAACCAAGGGCGGCGGAAGTCCATGAAGATTTCCACACGAAAAATAAAGTACCTACATACTCATCTACATTTAAATAGTCTCATTAGTCTAGTAGTTATATGTTCGACTGGTGAGTCCGGTGGTTTGGATCTCTAGGTTGAGGTACCTAGTGGTATTAGGTATTTCTCTGAAATTCCCAGTAGTTTGGACTTTGAATTGGTTGACAATAGGCCATTACGCACCCTTACATGGAACCTCAAGATACCGGCGGACAGACGCGGTGGGAGACAGTGTTTCCTCAATGTAAGGAAAAACTCGGTGTAAAGATAGGAATAGGAATAGAAACGGAGGATAAAGATAGGATTGGAAATGTCTAATAATTTCGATATTTTTAGATAAAAACACCTATTTAAATTATGTTACCTGCATGACTATTTGGAATGGCTAAGACGGACACAGTTAGATGTGTATAGTGTATAAGTACCTATATTTTTTATTTTAATGGACCCAAAATAAGATGGCGGATTGAACTTGACGTTCTGCGGGGGCTGGATGCTGAAAGCTCTGAACTGGGAAGAAGGAAAGGGAGGCCTTTGCTCTGCAGTTGGACGAACAAGGAATTACGACTGATACTTAATAATAAGAATAACTGTTTCGAGTTTTAATCACATGATTTCCTTAACAATTTGTTCTTACATGTTACCATTATCTTTACCGTATGTAGGTACGTGAATCACCATTTAATTGAGTGTATATAATAACCTACAATTATACGAGTTGCTAGCATCATACATAACTAATAGGTAGGTATTAATACTCCTTCCTTTTGTATGCTATGCATATGCAGGTATAAAAAAATAGTAGAATAATGGAACGTATACCTACGTAATATGTCTAATCTACATATTATTGCAATTAGCTGCAAATAATTTGATGCATACCCATGTTATTATAATGTATTGTTTTTATCGTTAATACAAATTATCTTCTGGAAACCGTTTCTTGCATACCTGTATGATGTGTAATAAAGTGAATATTTACATCTACGATACTATACAATCTGCTTAGGTGATTTATTTGAATGTTGTCCACCTGGCTTGTTCTACAGGATTCACTGTGCGGCCTTTTTTTGTTTTTTTGGTGCTGTGGAAAATCCTCATGGACTTCCGCCGCCCGGGGAGGCGGCGGGGCGTGTCGGACTCCACCCAGAGTGGGTGACCTACCGACTAAAAACCACACGGTGTTCCATCATGCACGTTTGCGTCGGGGCTACGGGAAACAGAAAATTCGTCCGCAGTTCACTGTGCGGCATATCCTAGGTATCAGGCCCTGAAAAAATATTTTTTTTTTTTGGAAACCTCAAGCTGGAATGAAAAGGGGCAGACGGCAGACCACTGCCGAGATAGACTGGGACGGAGTACTTCGTTTATTACGTAATAATACTTATGTCAGTTAAATAAAAATGCTTGTAGGTATCTACATGTTTATAAAAGGACTAGTTTCTGCCCGCGACTTTGTCTGCGTGGACTTCAGAATGACCCATGTGTTGTTCCAGACTGTGATCGATATCCGTGTATAATTATATCCAGATCCGTTTAGGGGTTCTGGGGTATATGAGTAACAAACATCCATCATCCATCTATCCATCCTCACAAACTTTCGCATTTATAATGTAAGTAGGATTTCAATTTAAAATCGTTTAGTTATTTTGTGAAGTGAGAGGAGATATTAAGATATATGATATTTTAATCAAAATAAGAGGGTCAACATACATACGACGAGGTTATTAATTAATCCGTTTTATACGCCTCAACCACAATTGGTCATTTGGAGCGTCAATGCCGATACCTTGACTTTTGGAGCACAAGGTAGGTAGGTAAAATAAGTAAATTGTGAAAAAATAATGTGAAGCTATGCTCAAGATTCATCATTGGCATTGCACGGGATTTTACCTAGGAGGGGTGGAGTGGGAGTCATGTATGAGCTGAACTATTAAAGGAATTAATCAGTATAGTATTCTTCAACATTGTCGATTTCATAATGATTTAGGATGGGCAAAGAGATTTCTAGTAGATATAATTAAGCAACCTTATCTATCCTAGATTCGCCCTTCGCAGCTTAGTTCGGGTTCTTAATATTGAATGATTGACACAGGAATAGACCAATAATAAACCTTTAAGCCCCCATACCTTCCTACTAATTTTCTATAAGTATGATAATAACATTATAATTAATACAAAATCTTAACCTTAAATATTGGTATTTTTGAGACCTTTTTTTCTGTGTAAAAAGTAACTAAAGATCTTGTGCCGTTCTCGAGAAATTTTGCAATTTATGACAAAAATATGTGTTCTTTAGGGATTTTTTTTCTAACAAATGGTAGATAAATATAAAATTCTGTTCAAGTCAATATGTCTATGAAATCTTTATCTGTCATTCCCTATTTTTTCTTTACGGATTAACTTAGCAGTTATTGTGATATTTTTACTTAAACATACAGGAATTTTGGCGTTTTGAGCGCTCTTAGCGCCTTAAAGAGGTCTCCACAGCCTTTTTCTTAATTCTATAGAAATAAAGCTAGCGTATTTTATATAATAATTTTAACAATTTTACCTGGGCGGTGTAGGTCGCATGGTGGCCGGCCTCATGGTAGGAGTAGGCTTCGTGGTTGTGGGTCTGGTGGTGGCCTGGGTCATCGGCCTGGGTGTGGTGACGGCGGACGACGGACTGCCCATCATCAGCTCGCCATCGTCGCCGAACCTGGAAAGAACAGATTTATGCTGAATTACGCCTTTTGTTTTTGATTTAGAGTGGTAGGGTTCCCAACTACTTATACTGTTAAAAACGTAACTATACTGTTTTACACTACATTATACTTTTTACTGTACCTACTGTAAAGTAGGTACCTATACAAAATTCTGTTTTCAGCATCAAAATACTTAACACTAAGCACACACTACATCTATGCAGCACAGTCACAGTAGTTGCGTTTCAATACTCGATTAAAGACTGTTCATTTTTCGAAAATACTGTTTATCTTCCTTCACTCTATATTTCTTGTAAACAAAGTTGGGTTATTGGGTTTTTCTACCCCGGATTTTGGATCCAAAAACCTTACCTACCTCTACAGGTGTAACATATGGCAATTTAGTTTCAAATAATAAAGTCAACGATAAAATTAAACTGAAAGAACTTGATGTTATTTTATAAAGTTATTTTAGGGAAGAAAAAATCGATTGTGTGTAAGACCTCAAATCTGCGTCTTCTGGTTCAATACAGCAGACGCTATGACTAACTAAGATACCGCGAAAGAACTGAACCGAAAACAAAGTGTTTTAGAACTAACACTTACATTTAGTTCCACAGTAAAAAGAAAAGTTTGTTACAATCCAATAGAATAAAAAAGAGAAAAACGTTACAACGCGTAACGATGTCAAGTCAAGATTCAAAGACTTATATAAGTGTTTACATAGAACTTGACATTTGAGAAAGCTAATTGCAGCAAATGTAAAAGAGAAGCACACTTGAGTCAGCTCATAAGCCTTAATACTTACTTAGAATTTGACAGCTAAATACTTTGATTAATAGCGGAGAAAGGGGGACAAGAACAGCAAATAATGTTTTAGCAAAACAACTGTAAACATAAGTAATCGCTTGAGGCTATTATAAAATGAATAATTACGTAGAAGTATGATTAATGAACAAAGGATCCAGTATGCTCGGTACAATATTTGCAACCGAAGATCAGCACTTTTGCCTCTGTGCAATTTAACTTTTCTTGTTGTAGAGATGGCCGATCGCGGAACCAAAACCAATTTTTTTAAAGCGACGGGCATGGGCTTTTGTCTAGGGCATCAGACTTGCGATCATGTGGTTGCTGGTTCGAAGCCCACCCATTGGACTAGACGTAAACCGAGGGGTTAATACGAATTCTGGTAATATACGACGCACATTACTACCTACTTAGTAAGCTTTTTTTTTTTAAAAAGATTTTATCAATCGTCGTTTTGTGCAAATTTTTATTAAACATTTATTTAATATTTGTCACAATGTTCTTTCTAAAAACCATAAAACATGGTGCAACCAGTATAGCTATCGCTACTGGCAAACCACATAAAATTTACTATCTGAAATTTCCTGTACGAGTCCAATATAAAATAGTTTATTTCTTTATTTAAATAGATAGGTATATATTTTTTTAGTGTTTACGTCGGCAAACCAGCAGGCGAGCCACGAAATGCCTAAATAGTTAACGCCGCCCATGGACACCTTCAACACCAATCTCTCCTGTCAAGTCTAATAAGATAATCGCAATCCGGATGCCTGGGAAAGCTATGTCGCTAGGTGTATTGTTACAGATGATTGCTCTAAGAAACATGTATATTAATCAAAGAATTACTGGAAGTGTAAATAAGAGGCTCATGCGATAATGATACTAAAGTGGACGATAATATATCACTGTTTCGCGTGTCTCTAATTTGATCAACCATTGTTGGCATTAATTATGGACATGACAAGTCATTAATAGCAGACTCAAATCAATTTTAATGCTGAGTTCCGACAGATGACGGTACACATAATTGATTTATGCAGCCGCAAATAAGCAAATATAAGGGAGCAGGGTAGAGGAGGATCTCTTTTCCCTCCGTTCCGGGCAGCCTCGTTTGCAACCGCTCTTTTGGTCGTACCAAGAGGCAGCGGGTTCTTACCATCGAAGAGAAGAAGACAAGAGAATTGAGAGGTTACCTGCCGTGACAAGATCACGACTTTGGACTGCCCAAGCTGGGATAACTTCAGCGTGTGCTGTGTCATAATATATCCACGGATACATAAAAAAATAGACCTCAATTTATCTGGCGTCATCACGTGAACAGAACTGTAAACATAACATACATGTGCTTCGCGCTACTTATATTTAAAAAAAAATAGTAATTTGTTGCATAGTGTTGTAACACAATCATGTTACCGATTGTTACCGAGCAATTAATGCTGCAATCGGGTCTGACACCGAACGAGTCCATCGGAAACCGTGTTGATAGTTAGCGAAACATCGATTATATTATTTTTGTGAACACGCTAACAGTTAGATTTTAATGAATGTGATGTAATTTGACACTATCTAAGGTATCTATCTTGCTTTATATAGATTCGATGTAATTCTTTTTTTGAGGGCGTAAGTAATACGTTTTTATTGGCTAGATATAAATTGCCTAGTTTGGATACATTTTTTTTACGTAATTAGACCTGGTGCTATTTGCTGGTTGTGTAGGTAGGTGAGATAGGTTGTTGTGTGTTACCAATACTTAATTTCTAACATATTGGAATTACTGGGCAAAGAGACGCCTTAAGTTAGTGTAGGATTCTATTATCTGTGGTGTAGGTATAGCTTGATGTGAAGCTGTTTGTACCTATCTTAGGATTAAGTAGCTCTTACCTGTTTAGTATGATAGGTCTCGGTGGTGTGGATTCCGTTGGTGCAGGGGGCGGCGTGGTAGTAGAAGTGGTAGTGGTCGAACGTGGCGGCACCACAGCCGACGATGTGGGGACCTCATTGACTGTAAAACAATACACAAACGTAAAGCTTTGGACATTGGCAAGTTGGCTCGAATAGCATTTTTCGTTTCTATAAATAAACAATTTGTATTTTTCTTTCTTTGCTTAAAAAAACTTTGTCCCACACTAGTATTTTCTTCTTTATCGTGGGTACGTTTACAAACACAAATTCTCACATACACAAACACATAGACCCGGAACAACTACCTGTAGATCATACAAATATTTGCTCCGTGTGGGGATTGAGCCCACAACATGTATCGCAGAACCGATTGCTCAGACGCTATGCCAAATGTATCGTTAATTTTAAAGTAACATTATATTTTGTATATCACGTAGAGGCCTCTCGACAATGTGACTCTTGTCTTGTGTCCGTAGACAGACTTAATAAATGATTTACGGAATATTCACTTTTTAAAGCGCTGAAAAAAGGATCATAAGGAAACGTGCCTGTCAGAGCTGAGAGATGAGGAGATTGCCTCGACGCGACGCATAAATATAGTCTGTCATTACGCCATAACCATCATTTCACAAAAGTAGGCTGTGTTGATTTACTTTTTTTTTTGGGGAATTGCATAAAGGTCAAAGTCTTTGTATCCTTGAGTTTTTAACTTTACAAAGGAATAGTGATAGGACCAATTATGTCAGTCGTGCACTTGCTTATTCATACAGTTTTCTTACATAAGCTCATTCAAGGGTAACCAGAACCACGAATCCTGTTCTAAACAATACATATTTGTCACATCTTATATCCTGAACAAACAATCGCTGCAATTTTAATCTATTCAAACATTGATGACCGACATTTAAGTCAAAAGAGGTTAAACGTTTTTATTTCCTTAGCATAAGCCTTAGATGGTTCAACCATTAGGATGACACAAAAAAATCCTTTGCCTTAGCCAAAAACTATACATAATAATACACAGTGCCTTTGTATTAATTCAAATCAGATGTATACATATTTGACACTGGCAAATACATAAAAAGTTTGGCACAATATTTAAAAAAAGTCAGATGTTTTAGTTTTGTCAGTTTTACTTTTATAGGTAATACTTTGCATAGTTATGTACCTAATCATATTTTTTAGTACAAAGTTTATTAAAGTAACTGCCTCATTAGCCAATTGGTCCTGAGCGCGACTTCTACACTAGAGGTCCTGGATTCGATTCCCAGGTCGAGCAAAGTGTTATCGGATCTTTCTATGAAATTCCCAGTAGCAGCTCGGAGTTAAGAATTTGTGCCTGGTTAATGGCAATAGGCTCGCCCCCTATTACATGGCACCTAAACATACCGGCGAACTGTGGGTGTACATTAGTACGCCTCTGCCTAACCCTTCGGGGAATACAGGCGTGATGGTATGTTTAAAGTTTATTAAATGTTTCATCACGATATTTTTAAGGATTTTACTCTGTAGTCATACTCACTCTTATTAGGTCTCTATTCTCTTCTTATTTTCTTTGTTCCTTTAACATAATATATTTTACTTTTTTTTGTGTAGTATGTACAAGTACATAATAGTTTATATTTTTTGATGAAGTTTTTTTACGATCATGGTAAATTAAAATCAATCACCCATAAATCCGTAACTCATAGTGAGATGCCCAGAACTTGGAGTGCGAAGTTGTTGCAGTAATGTTAAACTAATAAAAGGATGATAAGTATTCCGTGAAAGTTGAATTATTTTGCTCAATATGTATAGATATTGAGCAAAGAAGAAAGAGATATAAGAGCTAGAATAATTATGTGTGGCAGCGCAATAGAAGCGTCGGTAGCCTAATGGCTAGGGCGTCGGACTTGCGATCATGTGGTTGCCGGTTCGAACCCCACCCATTGCACTACCGACGTGAACCCACTCGTAACACAAGCATTTACCTTAGCACGAGGGGTTAACAAGAATACTAGTAATGTGCGATCCCCATTGCTAGTAACCTTTTTTTTAAAAAAAAAATAGTTCTCCCTTTTTTATTATAATAAGTGAATAATTAATATTTTTTCTGTCATAACATTTCCCTGGCTCCTCCTCTAGTGTACACCTCGGGTGCCTTTCCTTTATTGATATGTGACAAGAATATCATAACTACAGAAATGATTTAAAGAAGAAGTAATATTTGCCGCTCACTATACACATAGGTATTGTTATTTGTAATAGGATCATTGTTACCTGATCCAGGAATGGTGTTGAACTGTTCCTTGGCGAGGAACTCCTCGAAGTATCTGGTGAAGTCTCCGGTGGGGTCCCAGCGGGAGGAGAGCTTGGCCCATTCGTCAGGGAACTCGTACTTCAACCGCTTGATTACCTTCACTGCTGCCCTCTTCTGGCGCTCTGTACATCGTACGCATTTCGTTCTTAACGCTTCTGGAAGTAACCCTGAAAAGAAGTAATGTTTTTTGAATTACGATTGCAATGAAAATACATTTCATGTTGTTATAATTGCGATAGAATGTCCTATTTCAGATAGTTACTTAGATAAAAAAAAACTGGATAGTTAAATGGAAAACATAACATAATCAACCCGTTATAGGAACGGTCCCACAACTGGGGGCGGGTGTAATTATAGTTCATTCTTCTTCACAGCCGATTCGCTCTTGGCAGAGCGGTCGTAGCCGTCATGTAGATGTGTCAGTTAGGGGCAGATGTTATTCGCCTCACGATGTCCCGCCAACTCGCTCTGTTGGCCGTCATCCTAGTACACTCACTTATGGGGCCACCTGCCTTCTTATAGTTCATTACACTAGTCTAAAGCGGGTTGGCAGACTTCACACGCCGCCGCGCCCCGTCGAGAATATCTTTCAGGTTTCCTTACCCTGTTTTACTTCACAATCGAAATGTCACAGGTGTTCCTTTGTTTCGAACTCCTTGACTTGGCAGTCCTATGGTCATAATTATAACTAGGCTACCACTGCTGCTATCGATGGATAACATTTTTTTTAAAATTCTGTATAGGTATCCTTATGGAGTTTTGGGATATATGCCAAACCAATTCGATATATACCTAGGTACTGACATGCGGATAGCTATGTAGGTACTGTAGATATTACCGTAAAAAGGCGATATTACTATGGGTTGGCTGGTTGGAAAATCAATAAAGAATAAAAAACCATTACCCTGGCTAACCCGAAATATTTAGCAGGCGAAATGAATTAATATTATTAATATTTAAGGGATAATAGGATATATAGTCTACGGCGTTATAGATATTATGATATGATGTGCAATTTTAACAAAATAATTGCTTTCGCGGTACTGAATAAAATTGACCTTCGATGCTAAAGGCAATGAAAGGCAATGAACCTACACCAATATATGAAACCCCTACTAATTAATAATTTAATAATATATATGTAGGATTTATTATGTCTTCAGTGTTCACTTCGAATTTTTTATAGTCCAAAAAAGTTTAAAACGTTTGAAGCGGGTTTTTACAGCAGGTTAATTTGTTTATTAAGCTAATTTTTGGCTGTGTCTGTCTGCATGTAATTAGGTACATATGGGTACTTATATCCTAATCGTATGTAGAGGCACTTAAAACATAATTACCTATAGTTTATAAGTACATGGTTAGTATCGAATTGCACGAATATGTATTTTGCAGATATAATAAAGAATAATCAAGTAAGTATAATAAGGAAGAGAAATATTATAAGTATTAAATACAATCTATACTAATATATAAAGCTGAAGAGTTTGTTTGTTTGTTTGCTTGAACGCGGTAATCTCAGGAACTACTAAAAATCTTTCAGTGTTAGATAGCCCATTTATCGAGGAAGGCTATAGGCTATATATCATCACGCTAAGACCAAGTGACTTTTCCACGAGGACGAAGACGCGGGCGGAAGCTAGTTCTACATAAAATTATGATGAATCTTAAACGTAGTTAATTCTTGTAGAGTGTTTGTCTATAAACTATAAATCCTCAGAAACACCGCATCAATTTGATTAGTAGCAATTTCCAATCAAACCAATCTATTCCTCGATATTTTTTTTTAATAAGTTAGTCCTCTTAGCGCATCGACAACGGTTTTATTGATGAGTTTTTGAATTCTAGCTAAAATTTCAGTATTGGTATTGCGGTACTACTAAAATTTCAGTATTGGTATTGCGGTACTAGATATTTAAAAAAATTTAACGATGTAAACAGTTACGTAGGTACCTAGTAGTAGTAGTAGTTACGCTTGTCTGTGTCAATTTTGTTACCGTAAAGTCACTGGAATATCGTGATTTCCGCATACTTGCATATTGTCCAGAATATCTTGGCAGACGGCTAAATATGGAACTAAATTGAAATGTTCGGAATTGACGTACTGTGTTGATATTTTTTACTATTGAACTGTTACTGTTTGCATAGTAGCGCCACCATTAGGTGTCAAGTTATAATGGTAATGTTCTTATTTTACTAGATGCGTAGATTAAGATCGGCCAAGTGCCAGCAATCTCTAGTCGTGGGTTCCGTTAATATATTACAAGCATTGATGTTCTTAATTTAAATAACTGGTATTTTTTTGTTGTCAAGTAACCGTCGTCGTATGTAAAACTTTCATCAATTAATTCGACGACACGTTTGGCTGAGCGATCGGCTTCTGTGACACGTATTATAGGTTCGATCCTCAGACGGAGCAAATACTTGTATGATCTACAGGTTGTTGTTGTTCCGCGTCTGGGTGGTTGTTTATGTCAGAATTTGTATTTGTAAATGCACACACGATACACGAGAAAATACTAGCGTGGGCAACGTTTTTATAAAGAAAAAAAAAATCAACTACAATCTCAGATTTTCTGTATCTTTCTAGTAGTAATAAGTTCCTATTATTTTCTAAAGAATATAAGTTTTAATGAGAATCAGAATTCTTTTCAAAAGGACAGACAGACGGGTATTAAGTTCTTCCACATGAGAACCTTTTATATTTTTGAAAGCAGTGAACCCTAAAACATTTACCATAGATAGATTATAGAGAATTCGATATACTTAATGCCTATTTGTATTCAGGATAGGCTACGTCCACTCGAGCACACTTGTTGATGACGTTATGTACTAATAATTTCCTTGTTTATAATAATAAACAAAAGAAAAACCTGCTCGTAAAACCACGTCGAGAATGGATTAATTTTTATCGCTTTTAAAATGAATCCAGTCTTGACGTTGCCCTTTTTAAGACCAGAGATAATATATTTTTTAACGATAACACGATGGAATTTATGCGAGTGAATTCTTGTTTTGCACGCAGATCGTATTAATCAAAGAGTTTAAATAGTATAGTATAGTATTAATACTAGGGCCGTCATCTGGGTGTTTGTGTATGTGAGAATTTGTGTTTGTAAGCGCACTCACGATACATGAGAAAATCCTAGTGCGGGGCAACTTGTATTTATAAAAGAAATATTAGATACTTGCTCCATAACTACTATTGAACTAATTCAACATTTAATTTTGTCGGTTATTTTTAACGCAGATTTCGAAACACGCACATGAGTGCGACGACCTCAAACAGCCTTAAGAGAGCCAATGTTATTTGCGAACCAAAAAAGGTATCATTATTTAAAAATACCATATGGTCCATTTGGAAAATAACCGATGTTTTATAATAAATTACGGTTTTTTATAGATTTTGCCTCTGCATCTGCTGCCTCATTGGCCTAGTGGTCGTAAGCGCAGCTGCTACGGTAGAGATCCATGTTTGATTTCCAAGTCGAGTAAAGTGTTATTGAGTTTTTCTGTGATATTCTAAGTAGCAGTTCGGAGTTTGGAATTTCTGCTGGTAATGGCTTGTCCTCGTTACATGGGACTTAAACATGTCGTTGTATCAAAAACCGGAAGATGCAGCTTTTAGGCCTTGTACACCAAACTGCGCTGCAACGTCGTCACATCGTAAAATCCTACGAGATTAATTATTAAATTACGAGATAGCCACGAATCTACGAGATTAATTATTAAACTACGAGATAGATTTTTACGATGTGTCGACGTCCTTAGTCCTGCCCGATGTTGAATTAGCATTTCACAAATATAATCCTTTTATGTATAAGCTTAGAAAATTCGTTGAATAAGCAATATCAATACGTCTTTAGGCCGCAGCCAGGAATAAACGCTAAATAAAAAGTTATTTGAAGTCCAAAATCGCAAACCGCATCACTTTTTTAATAACTATGTACGCAAGGGAATAAAAACATTAACAATTGATCGTAAGTCTTATGTAATGGCGGTAAAAACTACGCACATGGGTACATACGTACATTTAATAGAAACACTAGTCGTGGAAACAATACCTACGAAAGCATTGTATTTAAAATTAGCCGCCTCCGACCGCCTACCGTGAAAATTGCCATTGTTATGAGGTACTCTGCTCATTTTCCATCAAAGTTTTTCTCATACAGTATGTCTACTTAGAGCGCTCGCGCACTTGTGATTTTTTAGTCGGGCGATAGTTTGATCGTTCTGGGATTCACTATGGAGTTATATCTCAGTGCGCGCATTTGACGATTAGAATTCGACATGAAATTATCTTATCTTATCTTGTGTAGGGCCGAGGCAGCAAGGCCTCAGTGCACTTCGACCCAATGGGATCTTTTGTGCCTCCCCTAGATAATCTATTCCTCATCCCCTCCCAGCTCTACAAACAGCTCTTCCATGAGCTTTATAATGAGGCCTGGGGGTATGAGTCTGTAGTCCTCTGGTCTTGGATAACCCTGACCCAAAAGACACATTCGCTTTCCAGCCATTGCATCGCATGTACACAGAAGGTGTTCCATGCTCTCAATTTCCCTTTTGCAGGCCCTGCAGGCTGATGTATCGGTCAGACCCATCTTTTGTAGGAGAGCGTTAGTCCCGAAGTGTCCGGTCAGCGCCCCCATCAAAAGACGGGCCTGCCGCCTGCTTGAGTTCCAAATGGCATTTTGCCATTTCGATGAGGAACCTATGAATTTCTGACATGAAATTATACAGGACTACTACAGCGACTAAACTATCGGTCGACTAAAAATCACAAGTGCGCGTTAGCCCTTACTAAGAACAATTAATGATGTCTGTTTGTAAGCTAATAATGAAAGTGTTGAGACATTATGTGATAAAGATTGGTTAAACAATATTCACGAATCTTATAACGTTTGTATAACGTGTATGTTTGTATAACGTTCACGAATCTTATACACACTTCGACTACTTAGTAGTACAATACAAAAAAAAAATACAAAAATATTTATTGGCAAAAAATACATAGTTTCATTATATGGACTCTTGACTTCCAAACTAAGTAACAAACTTGTAATATGGAAGTCAAGGAGTTTTTTCTCGAGTGACAAAAAAATATTAACTATGATATGGGTAATAGGTAATTTTATATAAACAAAAATAAAAAACAAAATTAGGAAACAGAAAAAAGGGGAAAAAAGAACAGAATTTACTTAACGGTTAACAAAAGTTAATTTTGGGCGAAGGTACTTATGTATAATTATGGTGTTGATGTTTGTGCTTATGTTTGGGAGTGAGTGAGTGAGTGAGTGAGTGTGTGTGTGTGTGTGTGTGTGTGTGTGTGAGTGTGTATGTGTGTGCATTGAGTATGCGTGTATGAGCGCGTGCATGTGAATATGTAATCCATCAAGGCCTCAAAATATTCTCTGTTTCATCATAGTTGAGACCCATAAGCCATTCAGTTATAATTATTTTGCATTTATGTTTGGTGAGCTGATTTATATTTAGTTTTTTGTGACATGTGTTGTATAAGTGTGAGCTGATTACATTGTAGTGTCTTTTTGCCAAAGTGGATTTGTGTTTCATAGTTTTGAATATATTAGCGAGTTTACGTTTGGTGGTGATGAATTTGGTGTTTTGATTACCAGCGACATGCTTCCGAAGTATGGTATGGAGTACAAATAGTTTTCTTACAGAGAGGACCCCGGTATCGGTAAACAGGTCGGTGGTGGGATATCTAATAGGCTTCGAGATCATGACCTTTAATACAGCTCTTTGAGCTCTTTCAATATTTATCATTAGGGTCTTTGGACTTCCTCCCCACACACATATGCAGTACGACGTTATAGACTGGCATAGAGAAAAATAAACCAATTTCAATATATCCATTTCAGCACTGTTTCTAAGTTTCTTGAATATGTAAATTAATTTTCTTATACGAGATGTTAAGTAAGTTAGATGAGTGGACCAGTTTAGGGTTTCGTTAATAATAACACCAAGATATTTAACTTCCTTTTGCCTTTTTAAAGGCAGACATGAACAGTCCTGAGTGGAAGATCGGCAGGAATGGGCTCTTACAACAAACTCATCTACAGGTGGTAAGCAGGCAGCCCTCATTGAGAACGGTAGAAAGTTTGTCTTTTTAATATTAAGTGTCAATTTGTTACAATACAACCAGGTCATTACCATTTTCATTGCATTTTCAGCCTTTTCTTGTACCTCCATCCAGTTGTGACCATTTATAACCAGAGCGGTATCATCCGCATACGTATATATGTTGCACTTAGGTATGGAGAGCTTACAAAGATCATTTATATAGATCTGAAACAAGACGGTTATTTAAGGCCTTTTCCAAAATTTTTGATAGGCATGGTAGTAGTCGAAGTGTGTATAAGATTCGTGAACGTTTGCAATAGGTTGAATTACCCACGAGCTGTACGACGCTGTTACATTTGCGAGCAAAACTAGCCTATGTAACTCAGTACAGTCAGTGCTAATGAAAAGAATTTGTAAAATCGCTCCAGCGGTTTTTGAGTTTATTCATTACAAACAAAAATACAAGTGTTTTCTGTTTATAATAAAATTTCAAGTAGGTAGTATAGATTTAAGTGAAGATCGATCATTTAACGTGACGTATATACTATTATAAGTGAGGATATTTGGAGCAAACTGGATGAGTAAGGCCATAACAGAGATGGTTGGCGTAACGAATGGAGGCTTATACCTAGAGGTGGGACAATACATACATAACATAACATTTATACATACCATCACGCCTGTATTCCCCGAAGGGTTAGGCAGAGGCGTACTAATGTACCCCCACAGTTCGCCGGTATGTTTAGGTCCCATGTAATAGGGGGCGAGCCTATTGCCAGGGACATACAGGGACAATACAAGCTGTAAAACTGTGAGAATTGAATGTGGTGATGAAAGTCGGCCTCGCTCGACTTGAAAATATATACATGTGCGAGTTCACTTCATACTGGCGCCAACTTTGTTTTTAAAATTGTTTTATCAACACATAGGCACATAACTTGTTTATATCGTACATAACTTAAGAATCTTATGACTGCGCTACTGCGGTCGATTTTCAGACTAAATTTATATCAATGTATTTATAGCTATATACATTTGCGTGCTCGAAACATTAACAATTAGAACAACACAATAGTAACCTTATGCAACCAACCACAGATAGCTTGAGGTAGGCTCAAATAAGTAAATATATTCAATACTAGCTTCTGCTTATATTGTCTATAGCCTTCCTCAATAAATGGGCTTAGATAGCCCATTTATTGAGGAAGGCTTATACAAAGAAATATATTTTCAAATTGGACCAGTAGTTTCTGAGATTAGCGCGTTCAAGCAAACAAACAAACTTTTCAGCTTTATATATTAGTATGCATTAAAGAAAGTATAGATTCATGGCAGCATAAGATTTGCTTGCGCCCAGATATTCTCCATGAAAATAGCCCTCAATGACGTCACGAAACCCACGAATTTTGCGATCAGTGTTACCGTTGATTGACAGCTTCGATACCATTAGGTAAAATTTTAATAATACATGATGAATATAAAATAAATTGCTTAGTCCAACTAATTTTTTCTCATGTTCTTCGTTTATTTAGTTAAAGGTAAACTGATAGAATTACTATTTACTAATTGAAAATTCCAATAATAAAGAAGCAAGTGAGTTAAAAAATGCATCTTGCTCGGCTAATTTTGTTTACACATAGTGGTACCCTTATCAAACGATGAAGTCGACGGAGCCTATGACCGTGCCCAGCTAGACGTGTGCAGCTTTGCATTGAAACCTTGTATTTTTAAAGACAATTATTGCAGCTGCAATGTTATTTACATGGATGATTATGTTCCTGAACTTGAAAGTAACGCTAATGCATATTTCTCAAACTACGGTTGACAGCTAACCACAGACTATTTATAGTTAAACCACAGACTGCGCATCGGTAACCACATCAGAACAATGATATTAGCAACGTAATAATAATAAACTATTGATGAAACCACGACATTCATCATAATAACTAATATATTCATGATTTGACTCATTACTTGAGGCTGTATGCAATAATCTCGGAAGTATGTGTCAGCTGTTTGTAATTTATCAAAGACACTTCGTCTTGACTTTTATTACAGGAATGTAAAAAGTGTTCGATTGGTGGCTTCTGCGATGTTCGTGATTTATCAGGTACTTAATCTTATGTTGATGTTAACGTTATTTGACAATATAATATTTAAAATAACATACATAAAAGCTTATATGTATACCATAACGCTTATATACCAGAGTGATTCAATCTTGAAAAGATTCAATTATTTCGCGATTCGACGATCGTTTAGAGCCGTGTGGCGAGGTTCGTGATCGGTACAGAAGAATTACGATGTACAAAATGATAATAAATGATGCGTAGACAAAGATTTTTTACATAAGTATCTCATTTTATGGAACCAATTGTCCTGATTGATAACAACTTTCACTAACCCTAGAGTAGCAGTCCTGAGATCGATAAAACGACTGATTCCCCGTGACCCTATCACCACCCTAATAGATCACTCTCGACCCTAATAGATAGCTCCGAGCTATGTTGAGCAACGGTAACCAAGGTCGCCAAAGCTCCGCGAGGAAGCGTTATGTTGGCAGTGGCGGGACCGGTGATGTTCAAGCATCACACTTATCATCTCCTATGCTGCCAGCCGAAAGTAAAAGTAAAGGGTGTGAATATAATGATTTTTACAGGGTCGGCAATGCGCGAGTGTTGCAAACATCCATAGGCCTAACCGCTTACCATCAGTCGGGCCGTATGCCTGTTTGCCACCATATTGGAATAAAAAATCACATTCAATCCGGCTCTGGTAAAATGAGCGAATGACTGAATGATGCGAACCTGCGAACGACCGATTCTTTTGATTCGATCACTCTGTAGATGGATTGCGAAGAATGATCGAGTTATCCAGGACTACGGCTTATAAAACATTACAGTCTACTGACGTATTTATGTGTCATACACACATATCGTCTTTATCGTCTATGTACGGGGCATGCATACAATATATGTATTATCACCTTGATTTCCTTATGGGGACTACTGAACTTCCGACATTACGTGGTGCATAGGAACTGCTGAATACATACAGCTTCAGAATTAATAATTATCTAGGTTATATTTAAAAAAAAATAGCTCGTCCCCACGGTATCACTTACTTGCATAAAGGACTTATTTTACTAATATTATAAATGCTAATGTTTGTGAGCATGGATGGATTCGTTTACTCTTTCACGCCAGAACGGCTGAACGGATCTGGAAAATATTTGGCGCAGAGATAGATTATAGCCTGGAATAAGGTCGGACACAATTATAAAGTCCACGCAGACGAAGTCGCGGGGGAAGCTTTTATATAAAGTAGCCTCTGTCCTTCCCCAGAATACAATTTATCTTAGTGCCATACATATTTTATTGAAAACTATTCAGCGTTATGGCAGTAGGTATACCTAGGTATAGACAGATACAGTAACAGTTACGCATTTATTATCAGTATGAAGGAGGTATGGATATGCATTGTAAATATATTGTTACGTAAGTATTTGTAAATGCGGTTTAACTCGAAATGATAGACTGAGAAACAGTGTTATAAAACAATGTTGCGGTTTGAATTGATAATGTACCTCCCTAGTGACACAGATTGAGAATAATATGTTGAGGTGGTTTGGACGGAATTCATAAGGAGTATGTGGAAGAGGACGCCCTCAATTCTAAGGCGTCCTGTCATAACACTGGCGCTATAAGGCTTAGAAGACATATTCCTACACATCAAAAAAGTTTGCGATCACTTTGAAAAATCGAAATCCTTTACAATTACATTATTATTAATTACCTACTCATTTTTTTAATAAAAAAATAAAAAGTAGTTTTATTGTTTAATTTCAAACAGGGAACTATTTAAAGAGAACACACAACAATTTTTTTTTCTTGATTAAGTTAATTTAAAAAATTAGGTATATCAGCATATGCTAGTGATCGCAAACTTTTTTTGATGTGTGTACGTCGATATCTTTCCAAATGTGCGTAGTACTCGTAACGGCGCGTGTGTACGACAAGATGTTCTTATTTTTAGTCAATTTTTTCCTCACTATAATAACACAAATATTTTCTTTGTGTAGGTATCGAATCCACGACACGCGACACACCAAACATACAGGGAAAATAGGCACATGGACTGACTTGACTGGTTTATTAGTCTAGCTAGTGGTGCTAAGAGCGACTGCAACACTTTCTTCGGTCGAGCTAAGAATTATTGGGTTTTTCTAAGGAAATCTGAGCAGTACTTTGGAATTTGGAATAATGGCGCCCTCTATTGGGACCTAAACATACCAGCAAACTGTGGATTTACATTAGTACCTGCACCTGTTCTTAACCCTTCGGGAAATACGAGCGTGATGGTATATTATAGTATGCTGTGACCCTAAGTCCCATGGCCGCGATCAAGGCAATGGGAAGGCAATTGTGGATTTTAATCAGTACGAGTCCCACATATCTTGCTGCCTCCCCTAGCGGTAGATGAACTATCAGGATGTTCCTCATTATAAAAAAGGTAAGTATGTTTATTTTATATTCATCGCATTTAGTTAGAACATGTTGCACGACCTCGATAAATAAGGAAAGGATAATTTAATGATAATAAAATAAAATAATTCATGATTATTTAAGTTATCAGATGCGGTTTAAAACCACTGTATCATGATATACATTTTAAAGTTATTTTAGTCAACAAAAAAAAATCGATTGCGGGCAGGAATTTTCGAATGTGTCCTTCACTAAAATAACATTATAATCTTAGCATGGAAAAAGCAAATCAAAAGAAACAAAAATTTTGATAAACATTTACATAAATGTCATTGTATTCGACTTATTTATAGCTTTAGCTTAGTTAAATTAGATTTGTCAAATACATAATACTTCAAATGCTTGCAAAAAGCATTTGAAGTATTTCTGAACTTTCGACATACAAAGAGAGACCTCTGCCCAGCAGTAAGACAGTATACTTAAATGGGCTGATGATAAAATTTCCCAATGGGATTTTAACGACACAGACGTTCAAATTATTCACTGCATTTAATTACAAAGATTATGATTATGTAGGAAAACTGTTGAGTTTATGCAATAGCGTCGCGTGATTGTATCAAAAGGAAAAGCGAGTGGGGAAACTGTAAAATATTTAGCATTTTCGTTGCGTCCCTGCATTATTGAAAAAAAATCAGAATTGTATAAAAATACTAGCGGTTCCGAGGTTTTCTTGCACTGATAAAATAAAAAAATTAGAACATGGGCGCAACTTAACAATCAATCAAATCTTACTCAAAATCAGTCCAGTCGTTTAGGAGGAGTATGGTGACAAACAATAATTATTCTGTACGTGTACAGAACGTTATCAGGATGACGTCAGTGTTGAGATGAATCACGTGCTCTACGCATAAGCTAGTAAAGTTTGGCACATGACTAGTGAAGGGAAATACTCAAGAACATTTTCACTTCGAGACTTGGCTGATAAGTTCTTGAGAACAACCTCTCCGACAAGAATTTATGACAATTTAAAATTCTACAGTAACTATTTTTTTTGCTTATAAGATCTATCCAAGTAAAACACATTGTATACCTATTATTTGAATGTTTTATGAAGTTTACGTGATTATCTATTATTAAATATAGGTATTGTATACATATTATAGTATTAAAAATACTATAAAATACTTAATCAGAATTGTGATAGGTTTAATCGAAAATAAAACTTAGTAATTATGTTTTAAATCCAATTATTAACCTAGAACCATTAATAAACACGTTTTTTAAGAATAGTAAGTAGTACATTTGCAGGTATATATACATACATGCATTATACATATTAGAGGTATTCTGATGTAGTTATTTTTTCAAACGACAACGTTGGTAACTAATAATATCAAAGTGGGAGGGTTTTGGTACCGTTACGGCGCGCGGGGGCGGTATAATTTGTCGGGAATAATACACACTCACTTTTTTAATTTTTTTATGTTTCTTACCATCATGTGATCCGAGCAGAGGGATCACATGATGTAAGCGAATAGCGCCGCCCATGGACACCCGCAAAACCAGAGGAGTCACAAGTGCGTTGCCCACCTTTTGAAAGGGGTTGGGCCTCTGGTATCCTCACTCACTCGGCGAAACACAACGCAAGCGTTATTTAAATAAAAACCGTCCACTCCGGTCGAGCCGGCCCAATCGTGCCGAAGCGTGGCTCTCCCACGTTGAAATTCGGAGATTACAATTAACGCCTCCGCAAAAACCATGAAGTATAAATTTTCGGAGACAGATAATGTTCTGAGAATATTCTCAATAATGCAGCACATCACTACACTTGAATATATACTATAAAAGCCGAAGCCACGCCAGATATTTCAGTTGCCAAGAATGACGGCGTAATGTTGTTCAGCAAAACATTGTTTGTTTTCCTGGTAGCCAGCCTTGGTACATCATGTAAGTGTAGTGATATTTTTAGATAGAAATGATTCTATTTGGGCCTGTGAATAAGGAGAATAATCGAGAAGTGGATAAGGTTATTAATTTTTGCTTCACCAGGGTTACCAGAAGGCAGAACCAATGGACTAGCTTCTGCTTGTCGGTCGTCAGAGAAACCTCTACAACGATGTGTAGAGAGAAAAACAGTAAAAGTTCTTACGATTGAAGACATCCCTGTGGAGGTGGAGGAAAACACGCCTGTCACTATTAGTATCTGGATCGGAGATAAATATTATCGGTTACCCAACGTACCTTCCTACAAAATAGAAATTCAGAAGGGCTCGTGTTATTCAAGTACAACGCTCCCGAATCTATTCAATAGTAAATCAGGTGTTCAATTTATTAATTAAATTTATAAGAGTGACTGTGTGAACACAATAAATATAATTAAATTTCCTGGAACACTACGTTTTATTAAATTTTATTCCACTGTTGACAGGAGGATTTTGTTTCGGTAGAAACGTAAGTACTAGACAGATCGAATTCAAGAGGGTAAGTCAGCCTTATTGTGTTAGGTTACATGCTGTGGGTATTGTGACAGCTTTTAAAGAACTACCAGCTTGTGTACATAAATTACAATTTGATTTTTAAACTGACGGTAGATTGACGACCGCTGTGGTTTAGTGGTTCGAGTACCGGACTGCTGACCATGAGGTCGTGGGTTCGATTCCCACAGGACACAAAAATTTATTTGATGAATTTATGTGTTTGTATTCGTCTGGGTGTTTCTTATGTATTATAAGTATGTATTTACAAAAAAAAGTATATAAGTATTATATCCATTGTCTACTACCCATAGTACAAGCTCTGCTTAGTTTGGGACTAGATGGTGCCGTGTAAAAATATCCCAGAATATTTATTTTATTTCATTATCGGCACTCGTGGAGGCTCTAGATATTTCTCTATCCATTAAATACACATAAATACAGAACGGAAACGCTGCATAGTTGTTTATTAGGTCACGTAAGACATGGAAATTGGATTCGATTGATTCACACTGCCTTAACGGTAATGCTAAGAAATTCCGCAGAGATAGGACCGCTGAGAATACTAATTACAATCATTATGTGGTTTATTGAAAAATATTTTATTTTTAAAACTGCCGTATTGCTAAAATATTCACGAGTTAGATTCCTGCTAGTACGTACTAGTTAGTTGCAGGTCTGGCGAAATTGTTATCATGTTATCAAAAGGGACGTCCACTTCTGAACAAACGCCTTGCGAGTTGCGACCATAGATCCCACAAGGACTACTTATACAAGTTCTACCCATCGCGCTGGAAACAGTTCAAATGTTATTTGGTTATGCTTTTAAGAATATTAAAACGTAGGTAATTTGCCGTGATTTTGAAATGAATAGGTAATTAACTAGGATAATATTAAGATATTTCAGGTAAAATAATATCTAAGCCATCACGGTACATTGCGACTTGCAACCCTTTGTACTTTACAGGGGCATCACTTTTAGAAATAAATAAATATTATATTATGCGACATTTTACACAGCACCATCTAGTCCCAATCTAAGCAGAGCTTGTGCTATGAGTACTACACAGTGGATTTAATACTTATATACTTTTTTATTTTGTAAATACATACTTATAATACTAAGAAAAACCCAGACGAACACAAACACTTATTATCTTCTTATGTACTTTTAATAATATGATTAATCCATTTTTATAAGAGTAGTTGTTTAATTGTATTTGAATAGTGGTTATTCAATGGCTTACCGGAATAGATAACACAGGCCTGGTTATTCCCCAAGGTTTTCCCTAAAAACTAATAAGCAATTTGGGAAGATATTAGGTACCAATTATTATTATTATTTTTTATTATTATCAGCCGTGATCGTCCCACTGCAGGGCAAAGGCCTAAAGCACAAAAGATCCCATTGGGTCGAAGTGCACTGAGGCCTTGCTGCCTCGGCCCTACACAAAATAAGATAAGGGCAAAGGCCTCCTACCTACCTACTTTTTTAATTTTCTTAGTAGCCATTACCGCGTATTACTAGCGTCCCAACTTCCAATTTCTGTGATTATTATCAAAGCTTTATAGTGTAAAAGTGATGATATTGACAATATTACCTATCCTCGTTCATTAGTCTTTATTTGTAGATATTGAAATCATAAAATACGATTTACCGTATGTAGAAGTACCGGGATCTTAGGTAAGTTTATGGAGAGCAGATACTTACCAAGGAAGTTTCCCACCGTTCTTGGTATCTGCTATAGGTACATAGACATTTAAAAAAATAACATAATTAATGGAAGGGGAAAGAAGTTAGATTTTGAAGGCGTTATCAGGATGACGTCAGTGCGTGTTGAGATGAGTCTCATGCTCTACGCCTAAGCTATATGACTAGTGATGGGAAATACTCAAAAACATTGCAACGTGGAGAACTTTGCTATTAAGTTCTTCAGAAAATTATCTGCGGAAAGGATTTATTAGAATTTAAAATTGGAATCACTATTTTAGCGTTAATCTTAATCTAATGTATAAGAATGAATGTTAGGTATAAGAAGTTAACGTGAAGTAAAATTGGCTGTAAAATCAATGCACTGCAGTATTGGTGACGAAAAGACGTTGCGAAGTTTCAAGATTTCTGCCCAGTCGAGTTGGATTTGACGAGTGACCTCTTTCTCAAAGTTGGATCTACCTGACTGGACGGTTTGTCCCAGATAGACGCGTTCGTCAACAGCATGGGCACACGGCATGAGGTGGGCGTTTGACTGACTTTTGTTTTGCTCACGTTCAATTTAAGACCCACCTGTTGGGAATCTCTGTCGAGGTTATTGAGCTCAGCATAATGCTGAGTTGTGGCAGCATTTTGCCATGACTACAATATCGTCGGTCAATCGAAAATGTGATATACTCGCCATTAATGTCGAATGCTTACCGCCTCAGAACGTGAAGGCATCTTCCATTGCAGAAGTGAACAGTTTCGGGGAAATAACATGCCCCTGTCTAACACCTCTCTGCAAGGGAATTGCTCCCATGCACTGTTCTTGTACTCGGACCGACATGGTGGCTTTTTCGTATAAGCACTTTTACACTTCAATATACTTGCAGCACTGCCCAAAACCGTTATAAATTCTCGTTAACAGAGAATATTTTGAGAATATCAATAGTTTATCAATTTTTATTTATTTACTATAATTGTATTAGTCTGTAAGCCTTCCTAAAAGTAATAAAATAAAATATAAAAATAAATATTCTCAATATTGCAAATATTCTTAATGACAGAAAATTCTTTTACGAAGGTTTCATTCTCTCGTCCCATCACTACACATGACTATACTATAAAAGCCGACGCTACGCAAGATATTTCAGTTGCCATGAATGACGGCGTAATGTTGTTCAGCAAAACATTGCTTGTTTTCCTGGTAGCCATCCTTGGTACATCATGTAAGTGTAGTTATATTATTAGATAGAAATGATTCTAATCGGGCCTGTGAAGTATTCGATATTGGAAGTGGATTAGATGATCAATTTGAAATTGTTGCTTCACCAGGGTTACCAGAAGGCAGAATCAATAGACTAGCTTCTGCTTGCCGGTCGTCAGAGAAACCTCTACAACAATGTGTAGAGAAAGAAGTTTTCACTAGTGAAGACTTTGAGATGGTGAATCAGGAAGTCAGGGCTCCCAATATTGGTATCTGGATCAAAGAAATATATTATCAGCTACCCAACGCACCTTTCTACATAATAGAAATGAAAAAAGGCCGGAACGCTTACAATAACACTATCCCAAATGTATGCTATGGGTAACAGAGGAATATATAATAATGATTAATGATTAATCAGGTACTAATAAGAGCAACTAGTGTGAGTACAATAAAGATATGCTTTTTAGAACATTCAGTTTTATTCCAAATTTGCCAGAAGAACTTGTTCCGGTATAAACGTACCTGATAGGTCGAATTCAAGTGGGTAAGTCAGCTATTCTGTGTTAGCTATACTATAATGCAGTGACAGCTTTTAAGGCACAGCTATAGAACAAAAAGAATTACCAGCTTGTACCTATATCTATTTATACAAAAGTGGGACGTATGATAATGACAACCAATGGTTCTTAATTTGTAATTAGGTAATTTGATTTTGTAAACTAATACCTAATTAGAGCCCCGTCTCGTGTAAATTTGTACGATATTTTAAATTTGTGCCTCTATTAGTTTTAGGGATATTCACGAAAAAACAGATTTGGCTGGGGGGATTTTTCAAACATCACCCTAGTATAAATAAAGTGATTTAGGATGTGGGTCTAAGCAGATTTCAAGTTGCCACAAAGATAGCTTATAGTTTATGCTGAATGTACCTACCTACAAAAACAAAATTTATGCTCGGTAAGATTTCGAAGTTATTTCAGTTTTTGCTATCTCTGAAATAGTAAAGCGATCATGATTAGAGTACTTACACAAATATACTTTTTTTTTTTTATAAAAGCTTACTAGCAATGCGGGTCGCACATTACTAGTATTCTTGTTAACCCCTCGTGCTAAGCTAAATGCTTGTGTTACGAGTGGGTTCACGTCGGTAGTACAATGGGTGGGGTTCGAACCGGCAATCACATGATCGCAAGTCCGACGCCCTAGCCATTAGGCTACCGACGCTTTGACGCTACGACATTAATTTGTGCCACGGTTTTTTCTGAATATTTAAAATGTTTTGCGAAATATACATAAATAAAAAAATATATAGATTGGTACTAACGACCCCCTTAAATGCACTGTGTCTATTGTAGAAAAAACAGCGTTGAAATCCATTTCCTAATTTATAAGATCTAAGCGTAGGTACAGACAGACGGAGCGATTATAAGATACCTTCCCGGCTTGGAACGGGTGGAGTAATCCCTAACTTTTTTCAAAATATTCTATAGCCTATGTCAATCTGAAATAATGTAGCATTCAAATGGTGAAAGAATTCTTGAAATCGGCATAATAGTTTTTGAGTTTATTCGTTACATAGGTACACAAAAACAAATCTTTATTCTTTATAATCTATATCTATATCTATATATATAAAATAAAGTTGTGTTAGTTACTTCATTTATAACTCAAGAACGGCTGAACCGATTTGGCTGAAAATTGGTGGAGAGGTAGCTTAGAACCAGGAGACGGACATAGGATACTTTTTATGCCGTTCCCGATACTTTTTATTCCACGGGGGCGAAGCCGCGGGCAGAAGCTAGTATATATATAAAATAAAGTCGTGTTAGTTACACCATTTATAACTCAAGAACGGCTGAACCGATTTGGCTGAAAATTGGTATAGAGGTAGCTTAGAACCAGGAAACGGACATAGGATACTTTTTATCCCGTTCCCGTGGGATGTGATGACAGACCTCCGAATTCCACGGGGGCGAAGCCGCGGGCAGAAGCTAGTATTAGTATAAATAAGCCAAACCAAGATTTATGTAAGTATAGTATAGTATAATATTAATTATAATAATTATGATTTATGCGGCAGAGTGAGTTGTGACGTCACAATTATGTATAGAAGGTAGGTTCTCCGTATAAAATTAAAATACTTATAGCTTCCTTATTTTTTAAACGATTTACATTTTGTGTTGATAAGCTCTATTTATGGTAAAAGAGGCCATAAAAAATAATCAGTCTAATACCTAGCGAATTACTTGGGCAGTTGCAGCCTAATGTTATGACCGTTGATCTGCCAAGTCAAAAGTCTCGAGTTCAAATCCAAGGCTATGACTGTTCGGAATCATGGTGCGTATTTATGATTGAAAACCTGTTAGAATTTTAACCTTTTATAACCTCCTATTGTTAAATTATCGTTTGTTGCCTCGTTATAGATGGCCTTTTAAAAATATAATGCAACAATGGTCGATAGCATTTACATCAATCAATTTAATTAAATTGAAAAAATATTTACCACTCAATTAAAATTGAGTTATTTGAGATGCTTTTTTGTTTAAGGATCTGCATTGATAAGGCATTGATACAAATGATTTTAAAGTCCTATTATCAATCTATATAAATAAAATTGAATCGCCAAATTTGTTGCTAAGCGCAAAACTCGAGAACGGCTCGATCAATTCGCCTAATTTTTGTTTTCATATTTTCGTTAGGAAGTGTCCTAGGGAGAGAAGAAAATTGCGAGAAAAATAGTAATAACACCACCTTTCTGTCCCATTGAAACCACAGAGTAAATTAAAACATCTGTCCCCAGCTGTCAAACATTTGACGTCAACAATATTTTGACAGAATGAAGCCTGGCGTGGCAGCTAGTTTTAAAATGAATTCTTATATTTAATCTACAATTTGTCAACCTGTATGACCTTGCCTCATAATATTTTTCCTGTCCCACAGATCAAGTTTTTAATTTTCCGTTGCCTTTGCCAATTTGTAAGAAGGTCAACTTCGTATAATACACCAGAATATACCAGCTGGTGCTGTGGATCCGCCAAGCATTATGTCAAGAGGATAAATGCAGTATTCTCGTAACTATAACACAGCTGATAATTTCAATAAAAATAATTTCAATAAAAAGTTCTTAAAATGTAAACAATCTTGTTAGTTTTCTTTAATTCTTAATCTTCTAAGGCACTGTTCATAAAATGAAAACTTCTGCACGATTATGTAACTAACAACTTTAAACGTCAATATAATTTAGTTTTTTGAATTTAATAATGATAAAACGTCAAGACAAACTGCCTCATTCATTAGCCAAGTGGTCCTGAGCGCGACTGCTACGCTAGAGGTCCTGGGTTCGATTCCCAGGTCGAGCAAAGTGTTATTGGGTTTTTCTATGAAATTCCCAGTAGCAGCTCGGAGTTAGGAATTTGTGCCCGGTTAATGGCAATAGGCTCGCCCCTATTACAAACCGGCGAACTGTGGGTGTACATAAGTACGCCTCTGCCTAACCCTTCGGGGAATACAGGCGTGATGGTATGTTATGTAAAACGTCAAAAAGACACATCAATAGTTGTTGTTTACATGAGCAGTTTTTACCTCAGAGTAATAATGATCACGGCTTGTCTTACTTCAATGGTTTTTACCCAACGGGGACTGTATTGATTGAAATATACTAATGAATACTTAAAAATATGTACGCTATTAGAGACGCACTACGCATTGAGAAGGCACTATTTCGATGCATGGCAGAATTAGATTTGCATAAACTATGCTTCGATGCAAAAGGATCAAAAGTATGCATGGTGGATGCAAATCCTGCTCCTCCTATGTCAGAAGGTGACATAATTTGTGTCACAACAAAACTGAAAACTATTAGATTCTGATCTAATAGAAAAGGAGACTTAAAAGCCCTAGGAGTCAGAGGACAGCTTTAGATTGGTCCCGGCTAGTTTAAGGCCTTGACTTTTTATTTGTACGTTGTAATACGTTATGTAAACTGGACACACCGATGTGTTATGGGTCCGATATCTGTCTCACGAGGGAGGAGACATCATATTTTGCCTCAAAGTACACTTGAAATAGCTATTTCACAAAATGGACAAAATGAGGTAAGATTGTATAGAAGGTAAATTGTCTTACACACCGAAGTATACTGTTCCTTTTTATACGCATAAAGCTGCATTCCCTAAGGCGACTCTCTGGCCCATTTTTTATTTATGGTGCTTTTTAATAACATAATGGCTGTATGTCATAAGTGCTGGCAAAAAGTCAAGAATGCCATTCAGTGAATGTTGTTAATGTAGACAGTATCATTGCTACTTCAGAGCCTATTAATATTCTAGAGGAATAGAACAGGCAGATGAAAATATCTTTAATCGCAAGCCTAATGTGAGTTCAGTGATAATTTCGGCCTTCACGCCTGCGTATTCACCCACAATTGCCGGGTAGTTTAGGTCCAATGTAATAGGGGGCGAGCCTATTGCCGTTTACCGGGCACAAATCCCAAGCTCCGAGCTGCTATTGAGTATTTAATGGAAAAACTCAATAACAATGCTCGACCTGGGAATCTAACTCAGGACCACTAGACAAAACCGGCAGACTGATAACCGGACCAATTGGTCCAACTGCCATTTTTATGTCAAATTCGGTCAACACTCCAACGGACCAATTGGTCCGAACGCTACCGGTCCATTTAAAATATTTTTTGTAATTTTTAGAGCATACTTCTCCTTTTCTCTTTTTTTTCATAGCCAACTAGAGTAAATCTACCATTTATTACAACACTTAGAAAATAAAACGCGAAATCTCGATTTGGAAAAACAAAACGCAAAAAATTCGCAAAAAAATTCGCAAAGAAAAATGGCAACACACATTCTCGTCACAGAAATCGACTATAATTTAAAATGTTGTATGCTCTGTGGTAAACAGCTCCATTTGTATGCGAATCTTAGGTAAATTTTATTAGGCTGGACACATTTTATTGGTAGAAAAAAAGTTTGCATTGCATTTTTCTAGCAAAGTAAAAAATGGCGTGGCTCATCAAACTTTTAGTGCGCCCCGGTGTGTTTTATCATGTTTTAATTAATTTTAACGGGCTGAATGTGTATTATTCTACCGGCAACACGTGACGGAATAGTTTATCAAGCGAGAACAATAGCTTTGTGTTGAGTGAGCGGCGCAAAATCAATAAAATTACCGGTCGTAAAAAAATACCATGTGGCGCGGCTACTTGACGGTGCGGTGTGACTTTCAAGGTGGTTTTTATATACAATCCAGTTAAATTTTGACTAATAGTGTGTGATATATCGCTATAACGTTTCATAATCTTGATATTGAAACGAGTGTCAGTGAAGTTTTATGTTTTTTTTTTTTTCGTTACAACTTCTTCTGTTCACCATCGATGTTTGACCGTCGTTGAACTTCAGGTGAGTAAAACTTATTTATGAACTAGTCTTGGTGTCAAAATTGTTATATTTCGGTATAGAAAAACTATTTATTAGTTTATTACCGTTCACAGAACGGAGAAAGCTAGTGCCGTTAGCAAAAAAAATAACATCTGGTGATCGTAAACACATGGCGGCCACTTGACTTCGCTTATCGCCCGTGCCGGGTTTCGAGTGGATTTATTATCAACATTGCGGTCAATATTTACTAATAGTGTATGATAAATCGTTAGAACGTTTTATATTCTTGTTATTGAAACAAGTATTACTAATATTTATGTGTTTTTTATTTTGTGTCAACCAGATGTTTTCAACCATTGATTTTTTACCGTTATCCAACTTCCACTGACTTCCAGTGAATAAAACTTATATAAGAACTAGTCTTGGTGGCAAAATTATTATATTTCCGTGTAGAAAAACTATTCGAGAGTTTATTACCGTTTACAGAACGGAGATAGCTAGCAGTTAGTCTTTAAAGAATTCATATTATGTAATATATTATTTTGCCTATAAGTAATATCCTAGTCTGTTCTATTGGCATCTAAACTAATATTAAAAAGAGGAAAGATTTGATTGCTTGTTTGCATTAAATAGGCTCTGGAACTACTGGACCGATTTGAAAAAATCTTTCACCATTAGAACCCTACATTATCCCTGATGAACATAGGCAATAGAATGTGTTAAAATTTATAATTTTTGAAATTTTTGTTAAATATCTGTGCGAAGCCGGGGCTATTAGAGATAAAATGGGAACAACGTGAGTCGTGACCATTATATTCATTATTTAAATGATGATGAGCCGCTATTGCAACATTTAGATTTTAATATGTAATAATTCTAGCATTATAAGGCAAGGCACGCCCCTCTGTATTGTGTGCGTATTTATAATTATCGATATGGGAAATATCGTGAAGCTATACCCTTTTTATATCTACATGCATAAATACTTATAATAAATGTAAGTTATAGTATTAGTAATAATTAGCAAAAGTGATCCAACAGACAACCTAAGTGAATAGTTTTGTTGGACACCATTGTACTTTATATTTATTACCTTGTACCTTATGATCTATTAATAAATAAATAAATAATAATAATAATATCGCTGATTTTCATCGTGTGAAATCTGTCAATCCGCAGTAGGGTGGCGCGGTGGACTATGCACAATCATTCTGAGAGGAAACCCGTCCCCAACAAGAAGCTCATAGGAAACGACTCCCTTGTCCGGGCTGAACTCCAAAGCCTGGAACAACAATGCATAGTTGCCAGCTTATCGGTTTTTTTATCAGATACATTTCGGAGAGTGTGCATCAGATCTCCACAATCTTATTGCCCCTTGCCCTTTTTACTATCAGACGACCAGGGACTGTATTACGACGTGTTATTGCCATCATTTTTAAGTTGTGAGAATGGGATAGCGCTATTTAATCTATAGAGCGGCATCCCTCTCTTTCAATCGGAAAATGATGGCAATAACACGTCATAATACGGCTTCAGGAGCGCCGTCGATTCATAGTGGACATTACAAAAACCAAAACGAAATTAAGTCCACTTTTATCATGCATAATGCTGAAATGTAGAATGCGCTTCCGGAGAGTGTCTTCGCCGATAGATATAATTTGTTTGCTTTTAAATCACGAGTGCATCAGTTTCTTCTAGGCAAGCGCTCTCCATCGTAGATCGCAGTGTCTCTTAACATCAGGCGAACTCGCCATCAAGCGTGAGCCTATCAGGAATTTAAAAAAAAACTGTGGAATTTTACGGGTTTTTATTATAAACTAGCTTCTGCCCGCGGCTCCGTCATCATCTCGGTCTGTCATCACGGCCCACGGGAACGAGATAAAAAGTGTCCGTCTCCTGGTTCTAAGCTACCTCTCCACCAATTTTCAGCCAAATCGGTTCAGCCGTTCTTAAGTTATAAATGGTGTAACTAACACGACTTTCTTTTATATATATAGATGTAACTAAAGCGTATCTTTATTTGGCAAGTAAACTACATACATATTTCCTTTCCTATTGTACATTTTTTGGTGTGGCCGCACTAGCACGTTAGTACTTTAAACTTTGTTCTTGTCTAATAATCTTGCAGTTGTTTTTATAACTAACAAAAACGAACATGACTAGACTTATCAACAACTAAATCCGGGAAAAGTGTGTCGTACTGACTTATTTGCGCGCTTCCGCGTAAATCTTGGTGGTTTGCCAACAGGATCCACTTTCTAAGTACTTATGACTTGGTTTTGCCTCGTTGGAAAATTCACTGCGTTGTACTTGTTTATAGCTACTTTCATTTTCTAAGAGAAGGTAGCCGTTTTCTAAATGACATTATGAAGTTTATCAAATACATCCTTGAAGTCTGCAGTTGCACGCTTTTAATTTTATCACTGGCCATTACTTATTATACGATATGTACAGTGTACACATTTAGGTACTGGAATTATAAATCCATCTCATTCGAGAGCATGAATTCAAATGTCGAATTAAGGCCCACTTGCACCAACTTTTTAAATATGTTTAAATAGCATTTAAACACAATTTTTCATAGTAAATTTGTGTTTAAATACAATTTAAATACATTTAAAAAGTTGGTGCAAGTGGCCCTAAGAGTCCGACGGAGCTTAAATTGCCCACAAAAAGGTAATAAATTATAAATTAAATCGTTATTAAAACAATATTTTATCAAATTCTGTTATTATTCGGATTGAGATTCCTATCGTACCATTTCGTCTACAACTTCACTGGAAATAAACGAACGGAAAATCCTTGAAAACTTGGTAAATTAATCAAGAATTGCATTTGGTTACATTTAGGTCCAGTGAAGTATAATATATGACGGAATGGTAGAGCAGTAACCTTGAATAATAATAATACACTTTGAATAAATTGCTTTGATTTGCGTTTTAATTAGAATTTCCCAAATGTAATACCGAAATAAATATTTTAATAATTGTACTGTGTTAAAAAATCTGTCAGCACAAAATCTCATAATTGTAATCAATGGTTTCAGAGAAAATCATCGTAGAATATCTTTGAATATATTATGCATATTGGTGTTCATGACTGTACGGACGTACCTATACAATAAATACTCACAAACATTTTAAAACATGGCACTTGTCTAAGACAAGTGCCATGCCACACATTTACCACAAACCGCCCTATAAGACAAGTTGTCTTATAGGGCGGTTTGTGGTAAATGTGATCTAGAAACCGTGATAGGGCAGGGGAAGAAAACTGTCTTTTTTTGGTTGGTTAGTATAATTTACCCTGGCGCCTCCCCTGGCGGCGGAACATCTATGAAGATTTTCCACACCTTGAAAAAGATGCCTTATATAGCGTATAGGCATCCACTGAGAATGAGATTTAGGGATATTCCTACGGATTTAATTGTTAACAAAAGTATTACCGGGAACATTTCGGTTTTTACTAGAAAGGTATTAAGTAAAGTCTACTTATGTAGTTACCTTTAATTTTAATCAATTGCCTGAGCAGGCTTACAAAAAAATAAGATTAATATTAATGTAACAGTCACTTCCTCCACAGTACCTCATTGATCATACCTTTTTTTGTTACGTTACCTAGTTTGATGCGTGAATGACTAATTAGTTATCTTGCCATTGAGTTTAACAGTTATAAAAACGACCTTGGCAGCACATTGTTAGTTGTGGTATGTTCTAGTTCATCTGATAAATAATACTATGCAGTGCTGTTTGTAGTGTAGATATTACGAGTAAAAAATGCAGGCTCTAAAAATGTTAGGTTAGGTCTTAGGTGCATCAAAATATGTAATAGAAATTAATTTATTTACAGACGTTTACTTAAGTAAGTCAATAGACCGACGGTACGACATTCCACAATGAAAAGCAAAAGTATGTAAATTCGCTACTAATTAGCATAAACAGCTTTTACACAAGTAACATCCGCGGGCGGACGGTAGCAGCCCTAATCTAATAACACATTTTACATTGCGCCCGCGATCAATGATCGGCTCCAATGATCGCGCTGCGTGACGCGCATGCGTAACGCGGCGACCTTACACACAACTGTGTCAGGCAACGGTCGCTATATGATCGGTGTAAATGTAGGATTTAAGGACTATTTAGATGTCCACAAGCTTTTCGCGGAGAATGTTGTGAGGATTTTATCTCCCATCCATAAGTAAGAAGGAGGTATTTTTTAGAGTGAGGAAAATCCTTAGAGATCCTCCAACAAATAAGATAAGATTCCTTGTGGTGTTAGACGATTATGGGCCAATAAAAATCTCTAACGTCCTGGTGTTATTGCATGATGATTTTTACATGATTAATTACTCACCTAATTTGTATTTAATATTAATCTACTCAATTTCCCTGATATTCATTTTTAAGTTACACGGTTAAGAAATATGAGACATGAGATGTCGGCCGATAGAATGACGGATAAGATACTTGCTTACTATATAAATGGGTTGCGTAAGGCAAGGATTTTACCGAAGAGAGGTTGTAGTAACTACTCTATATTTTCCAGATAGAAACACACTGTGTAGTGTGTAGCCTTGGTGAAATAAACTTTTCCAAATCTGATGAGAATTTCAGAATATTGGTAAATCTGGACGTACATCTGAACATGCCTTTACACTTGTTTGTTCGACTGTCTGTCACGTATCCTACGGTATTTGTCACAGAAAAAAATCCGGACGTGCGCGTGCGCGGCAGCTTGCGAAAAACGGGACTTAGTCGGATGTGCCGATTTCACTTTGCGGAAATTCGCAGCTGATTCGTGAGACGTGACAAATTGGGGCTTATGCACCACAAGAATAGTTACAAATGCACCTAATACGTTTCTGGTATGTTCTGAAATTTTGCGCTTTCTTATTTTTGCACTCTTGTTTAGTTTGTTATAAATATTATTATTAGAAGGGCCAAAATTAAGTTCAAATAAAAATAAGTTCACTGGTGCATCCCTAAAAAAGTATGCTTTAGTGTTCTAGCGTCTTACTGACGTGTCGTAGGTATATAAAATAGAGGAAATAATAAATCATCTTTTCAGTTACAAACCGCAAGCATGATGCTTATGTCATATGTACTTATTAGATACTAACGTGAGCAATTACCTAAGAGTTATTACATATTACATTTATAATGCATGTATGACTTCCAGTTTATAAAGGTAAAACAAACATGTACCGAAGGACCAAAAAAGGTTTTTGGTCTTCTTCGGTGACGTTGGTTATAAAGAAAATATAAAATCTGCAATGAGTTGTTATGTTATCTGTTTTTCTTTTAAATATTTTTTTCTATAATTAGGGATAGCCTATTAATTGTCATGGATATCAAAAGCTAATACTTAAGTAAGTATAATTAATGGCCATAGCCAAACACTATTTATTTATAAGAGCTCCTTTTTGACAGATTTGGCCGAAGTTCGAAAAAAGTAAGTAGGAGTAAGAAACTATAGAAAGTTACAACACTTACAACCTATGGTATTTTATTATCTTTAGTTTTCTCTTATTCATTTAAATCGTTTTATTTAAGTAAGATGAATTATGACTTAGGTATATAGTAGTCAAGCTTCTGCAACTCATTTAATGAGTTTAGTTAGTTCCACAAAAACTAAAGAAAAACCCGCTCTGCGGTTTAAAAAATTAATACCCAATTATTCCTATAATAATACAGATAAACTTTTAACATAACATACCATCACGCCTGTATTCCCCGAAGGGTTTGGCAGAGGCGTACTTATGTATACCGCGTACTAATGTAGGCGTACTAATGTTCGCCGGTATGTTTAGGTCCCGCGAGACTCTTTTAAATAATATATTACAATAAGCAATAAATATAAGTTTTTATATTGATTAGTCTTTGACTTCGCTTTTAGTTTTTAAATAATTGTAAATTCGTTTTTGTATATTTTAAATAGACCAGATACAGGTTTAATAGGTTTCTTATTAAACTAAAATAGTGTTGATTTATTAACATCCAATAACTTTAAGTCCTACACTATTAAAGTGTTCGCAACAATATTTCGTAGTCTTTGGAATTTACCTCTTCTTTTTACTGTACTTATTACGGTATTTTAATTGAATGATATATTTTGTTAAAAGAAACATCAAAAAGTCACTATTCTGTCTTTAGGCAGGGGAATAAGTTTATTGACTGGATAAATTTATTCCCCTGCCTTTAATTTCGAGTTTATCCCGTCAAATTCGTTAGTTTACATATAAAATATATTTACTATAAAATGACTTTAATTTACAATTATTTAAAACTAAAAGCATGTAAGAATTAAGTTTAAATTAAATAACTTTAACGTACTTTAAATTACTTTAACTTATTAGTAATTTAAACTTATTACATTTCAGAATTAAATAAAACGTAACGTAACGTAAAATAAATAATAACTTACATGTTATAAAGATTTGCACTGCCCATTATTGAGATATTAATCATATAGCCAGACATCTGCCTAAACAGTAGGTAAACATACAAAACTGTGGCTAAAATGTATTAATTATTACTTGTCAACTCTATACTTCTATACTAATATATGTATACAGCTGAAGAGTTTGTTTCGGACGAAGTCGCGGGCAGAAGCTAGTTAATTGATAAATATGAATCAGTCTAAGCTTCGACTAGATTCGACCTTTGCGTAGATGCTGTTGCATTTTGAATTTGAAAGGAAGTTGAATTTAGAACGTCTTTACTACGTCTGTCACGTATTAGTGAAGCCCGCGAATATAAAATACCGGTTTTAAGATTTTTCTAGATGTTAATCTACAAATAGTTACTTAAATTGCTACGGCTATTTTTAAATTTTATTATGAAGTTTAATTTTTTTTTTTTTAATCTTGAGTTTGATGTTTATCGCAATGTTAACTCAAGGTCCATCGCATTTATTTAAAGAACAAAGTAAAAACTCATTGACAACATTTTAAATAACTGCCTAGTTAAGTTATTGAGTTTTAAGCAATATAATATAAGGAATCGTTATTTGTGTGTAAGTATATCGTTTTACGTTACTATAATATACTTACCTAACTAGGTATAAATAAAAGTGATCTAATTATAAAAACGTATTTTGATAATATACATTACGCTAATCCACTTTCAAATTCATCTCTTTGCTACAAAGTATTACACACTTATACATATCTAAAGCACTCAGCTTCCTACTACTACTATAGGTACTGCTATACAATACAAAGTATTTGTGTGACCTTTATTTGGCCGCCTTGGTACCTAGTTACAATTATAATTTGAAGTAGGTATAATGATTTTACTTACTATCTGTGAGATGAATGAGCACGGAATGGGTTACGAAATTATGAAAACTGACAATTGAAAATGTTGCTAACTGGAAGGGACACGAATACCTATGCCCAATAAAAAAAATATTGTGCGAATCTGTGCTCGAGATGAGAGAATAGGTTCCCAATTAAATAAAAACTGATTTCTAAATCATTTATTTTATAGGTACAATCTCTGTCTTTAGACCTGATTGTATAAGTTATTGTTATCAGCACTGTTATTACATATAATATTAATGGCTATGGCATAGGAACTATACCTTACGTACTGTATGTCATTCACTTAAAATTTTCCAATCGCCATAGCAGCTGAAGCCAATCGCCAACGAGTTAATGACAAACACACTAGGTGGTATGGAAACAACTAGAATGTTTCTCATCACCATACATGAAGTCATAATTAAAATCAGCTGAACGTACCATGGCTATTTATAGCGCATCCAGCAAATTGCCATGCATCTGATCGCAATATAGGAAGTCTATCATTAAGCCTATCAAGCGCTGATCGCTTATTAAGACCTTAGAGCTCGCATACATTCCATTTTTAAAAAAGTATATTTTTTAATATTGCGTTACTCTTGGCGTAACGTAGTGGCATAGATTTCATTATTTGGTCTATGGTTGTAGTAAGAAAACAAAGAGTTTTTATATAATAGTCAAGAGATTTAGATTTCTCTAGATTTATATTTTTACTGTGCAGGTTTTTTAATACCAGTTTTAAGTGGGACCTCCTCATTCCAGTCAAAGAGTACGGAATCCTTCAAATATTATATACTATATTATATTTATAATGAGTACTTATAACAATATAAATATAATTCTTGTTGTAAATAAAGCTTACGACTTATTGAAAGCATGAAGACCTTGAAACAGAGCCTACCTGAGTCTAAGTATATATCAGTAACTATGTATTATTCATGGCTCTCTAGGTATATTTTATTCAATTTGTCGTACCTTTACAAGGCACACAGAAAGTGCTTTAGCCATAATACAATATCGGTGAAGGGAAGCGAGGTGAGCACTCAGTACCTAATAGGGTCTCGGCCGTACAGTACCGGCCCTTTGATGCAGTTATAATCTTCGCTCGTACTGACTATAATTGAGAAAATTGCCGCATTTGAAGGAAACTGGAATAAGTGACAACGAAGTTGATTTGGGTAATAGCTAACCTGCAGTAAGATCATTACAATCAGGGAATTCAACTATGAACGTGCTAATAGGCTGAAAAAATAAAAATTGTTGATAAAAGAAAAGTTTTTACCGTGGGAGAGCCATATTTCGGCACGAATCGGGCGTCTTGACCGGAATGATACCACGGCCTCACAGAAAACCGGTGAAACAACACTTACATTGTGTTTCGCCGAGTGGGCGAGTGTACGAGGCCCAAACCCTTTTAAAAGGCGGGCAACGCAATCGAGACTCCTCTGGTGTTGTGGTTTTCAATGGGGTAGGCGGAAGTCGCCAACAGGTAATCTGCCTGCTCGTGTGCTGCCCCTATCCCATAAAAATGGTGTGGGATTGACACTCATTTGTGCATACATTCAAACTCGAAATGTATCTCAATTTCAATTGAATATCAGATCATCTAAGTTTAAATAATAATGCCAATAACATAAAGACCTAACAATTATCTAGCTTATGTACCCAACCAGTAATGTTTCGCAGGATTTATCATTAAATTATGCACGATCCGGGTAATTTATAGTATCTGTGTCGCATACGGACACCTGCATCGCTTTGTAGATAGTTAAGTATTTATTTATGCGCATGTTGCAATAAAAACATCGAAATTAACGAGGATAATACTAAGTATCTTCGCATATTATCATAATTACTATCCATAAGTACTGCTCGTTTGTTTACATCGGTGAACCTACTCAGGCCCCACTGTGCGAGTGAGAGATGCGTGTCAAGACTTTCTGCGAATGTGTGCGCATATGCGCAGTGCGTTAAAAAAGAAAAGGCGGCAAGCTATTTTGGTGACGTTGAATTCTGACGACTTCGTCTGGGTCGGCACTGAAGAGCACGGTGCAAGGAGGTTGCATTCTAGATATATGTAGTTGGCCGGTATATTATAAATAAACAATCATTTGATTTGATATGACTGATTTAGAAATGAGTCTAGTCTTAGAGAGTGCACCACATCTATACTAATATATAAAGCTGAAGAGTTTGTTTGTTTGTTTGCTTGGACGCGCTAATCTCAGGAACTGCCTACTGGTCCGATTTGAAAAATTCTTTCAGTGTTAGATAGCCCATTTATTGAGGAAGGCTATAGGCTATATATCATCACGCTACGCGGACAAAGTCGCGGGCAGAAGCTTGTTGCTAAATATTCTGCCGCTATGCAATCTTGTGCCAAACAATATATTATGTTCCAGTTTTTAATAGTAATGTAGCCAGCGAAATTACTGGGAAAATAAGACTTTAAAACTAAGGTCACTCAAGATAATAACACGGTCCGTCCGACACCACTGGTTTAACTGGCGTAATTTTTTATATGGCATAGTGGACAAACGAGCAAACAGATCGCCTGATGGACACCCCCAACACCAGAGGAGTCGTAAGTGCCGCCTTAGGGCCTTTAAAACTTATGTTTAAAGTGCCCATACGCTGGGCCTCCGATATCCTCTCCGGTAAACACAACGTAAGCTTTGTTTCACGCCGGTTTTCTGTGAGGCCGTAGTGTCTCACTCCGGTAGAGTCGGCCTATTCGTGCCGAAGCATGGCTCTCCCACTGTGAATTATACCTAAGCTCTTACAATAAATAGATCGATATAGTGAGAAGGTAAGTAGATATTATCTAGATAATTAACGCAACTAAGTTTACCTTGTACAGTTGGCGCAAAATAACTTGAACCAAAATGGCGGATGCGCAGTAGTCGATTTTTAGTACATTTTGCACGCAAATGCACTGCGCAAACTTTCCTCCTCTCCGTTAGTTTTGGGTTAAGTTATTTTGCGCGAACTATACGTCGACGGCGAAGTAGGATTTTTATTTTAAAGTTGCATAATTAGGTATCATTTCGAAAAACGGAATGAATTTTGGAATTTCAAAATTGTAATTCTTGTCTGATTTAAGTTATAGGTACCTAGATAATGTGTTTCTGTTATTATTGATGTTTAGATAGCTACTTACCCATTCTTAATTTTCAAGTTTTTTTTTATTTGCAACTACGATATCTTTTAAAAACCAGTTGTCAGTTTCGCACATGTAATTTTATATTACTGGACATTTAAGTTAAACTTTCTCTCTTTTTATCAAGAGAAATGTCTGACGTTGTTATGTGATTATTGTATTGCATAATGCTATGAAAATAAGCTAAGTATACTTACAGTATACCATAATGTCGCGGTTTGTTGTTCTTTTGAAATAAAATAAAACGATTGAATAGACGCGACAAATTAAAATATGTTTATATAAATATATGTCTATATATGTAAATATGTCCTACCTACTTTTATCAAAGAAATTTTAGAAAACCATGATTAAGGAATCAAAGTCAGCTCTTTGGTATACATATACAGGATAAGTATATCAAAGAGCTGCTCATAAAGCTGCTTAGCTCAGAGGTAAAGTTCGCGCAAAATAACTTGACCCAAAACTAACGGAGAGGGGGAAAGTTTGCGCAGTGCAAAATGTACCAAAAATCGACTACTGCGCATCCGCCATTTTGGTTCAAGTTATTTTGCGCCAACTGTACGAGAGAGAGTGCCAGACACTTGTACTTATGCTATACTCAAAAATATGGAAACATACGTGATCTGGAGTCCCCTAACGTGGACTTTGTTTTGAAGTTAGAATAAGTTAAAAACAGCTAAACTTATTTTTTGTAAACATTCCAAAAAACAAGATTAAACAGCAGTAAAAGGAGCTATGAACCGAGGTCAATCAGAGCCACCAATATCCTTAATAAATATAAAAGTTGGTATACTAACATAACATAACAACATATCCATCACGCCTGTATTCCCCAAGGTGGTTAAGCAGAGGCGTACTAATGTACACCCACAGTTCGCCGGTATGTTTAGGTCCCATGTAATAGGGGGCGAGCCTATTGCCATTAACCGGGCACAAATTCTTAACTCTGAACATATAAAAACCCAATAACATTTTGCTCGAGCTGGGAATCGAACCCAGGTCTTCTAGCGTAGCAGTCACGCTCAGGTCCACTTGGCTAATGAGGGTAATAAATATCAAAAGTTGGTATACTAGTATAGTTTAATATTATTTAAAACTAGCCTATGCCCGCGGCTTCGCTCTTGCACTTGAAGCTTTAAAACAAACAGTGATGATCTCTTCTTTGTATGGGTATCTATATTATATATGAGAGGTCAAGCTGTATCTAAAGTTCCGTGTAATTAATTGAGATAAGAAGTATGCCAGTTTTTAATTTAGAGCACATACTTTTTTAAACAGTGGTAACAATATTAAAATCTATTTAATAGTTTTTGCGCCAACCCGACAACCAGACAAACAGACAATAATTTTAAAAATCACATTTTGGGTTCGGAGACGTTTATATACCCTAAGCCACTTGTTTTTTTTTAATATCTTCAATGTACAGACACACCTTATTTACAATTTTATAATACTTAGTAGAGAAGAAAAAATATAATATTTAAAGATTTACAAATTCACTGAAATGAGAAACAACAAAACAATTCTTAATAACGATTAGCTTATGTATATCTCGTTCAACATACATAGTGAAATAAAATATTTCGAGTTGAGTCTATATGTTGGGAACTCTGATGTGTATCCGATAAACTATCATTTTCTAATTTTATAATCTCTTAGAAAGATAAAATTTAAATATAGAACTACCTTTTCAAACGGTAAATTTACGTGTGGAAACCGTTAGCAGGTATGTAACTTATGCCATAGAGGACTAAGAAAAGTAGAGTAAGCTTACACAGTAACCTTCCCACACTAGTTGCTTAACGTTAAGAATATAAAGAAATGGATCGCAAGAGTAGATACTTGACACGGTTGAACTAGTAACCTGATACTGGCTTACCACTTCATAAATACATTAATGAATTCTAACATTTCTAACTATTTAGGTACTTGAATTATGTTTTCAATTAGGCGAAATTATAAGCAACGATTTCAGGTATCAATTCGTGCAAACCAGAAATTACTTATGGTTTGAATGTAACTAGATGATGTGGGCCAAATGCTGGACACAGTTCGAGGGTTCCATATTTAAATTTCCTTCGGGAACATTTTGACAGTTTCGTATGAAAACTTTTCTATGAAACCTTTTTGTATGAAAACCTAATATCGAGATTTGTTTTTTTATGTGTACATTGTATATCAATATTTTTTTTTTACGGAGACGATGCAAAGGCTTTGTCGAGGACTTGGGCACTGTCACGTTATATTTCTTATATCCTTATCAGTCTTCTTTGCCCAAGACGTTCGCCGGCTCTATATCTATTAAATTTTTATTTTATTTCTGTGACATGGATCGTGCTTCCGATTTCCACAGGGTACAGTAATTAATCTGACCTACACATATTTCGAGTGTTAGTTAACTCAAAAGATTGATTAAAATCCCTCAACTCGTAGATTTACATAATAACAAGCTCATATTATTATCGATAGTTTATTTTATTACGAGGTATTATGAGATAATAAAAGGTCAGACAAATCAGTCGAATAATTGGTTAAGTATTACGTAATTCATATTATCATTCACATATTCGTTTTTACGTCATTTATAACATCTGTATTCCTCGAAGAGTTGGGCAGAGGCAGAGGTGTTCTAATGTACACACATAGTTCGCTGGTTTGCTTAGGTTCCATGTAATAGAAAGCTGAGCATCTAACAAAACACCGACTACAGAAGCTACTGAGGATTTCATAGAAAAATTCAATAACACTGAACGACCTGAGAATCGAGCCCAGGATCTTTAGCGTAACTAACGACCACTGATTTCGACTAAAATCTGTTTTGTATTTCTTATGAAGACGATTTTCATGACAACTGTCAGATTAAAAAATTTACGCTGTTTAGTAATTTATTACCACGCGGAAGTCAGAGAACTACTGCGTGTAAAGTTATAAAGTCAACTGTATCTGGTTGGATTGGAAGCACATGCCAAAATAGTTGACAAAAGGCACTCTTCTAAGCTCCATTTGTAAGGTACCCCACGATACAGGAAAAATCGAATGATTCTCTGAGTATGTATATTTTTCAGAGGTAATGTCAAGCGCCATCTACAATGACCTGTAAAAGTGTCTTTAAAAATCGATTTACAGAAATAAATATAATGAAATACAATTTAATTTATTAAAATTAATAACGCAGAAAATATATTTTGGCGGATTTGCGCTACGTTCGTATCAATAAAAAATATCCGCATTTGTAAGCATAATTAAATTTATTGCGTATTTATTTTAATTTAATGTGTATTTCAGTAGTACGTACTTTATTCTTGTGCCACAGTTCAATTTTTTTGAGGATATCCATACTATCATGCCTGTAATTCTCGAAGGGTTAGGCGGAGAGACGCTTAAGCTTATTTAAGTCAGGGGCAAGCCTGTTGCAATTACCATTAACGGGGCAGAAATCGGTATAGCGTAGCAGTCGCACTTGGGAACACTAGACTAACGAGGCAGTTCATACAATATTTCGGATATATATCATTATCTGCCTCATTAGCCTAGTGATCATGAGTGCGACTGCTGCGCTAGAGGTCTTGGGTGCGATTCCCAGGTCGAGCAAAGTGTTATTGGGTTTTTCTATGAAATTCCCAGTAGCAGCTCGGAGTTTGGAATTTGTGCCCGGTAAATGGCAATAGGCTCGCCCTCTATTATATGGGACCTAAACACACCGGCGAACTGTGGGTGTACATTAGTACGCCTCTGCCTAACCCTTCGGGGAATACAGGCGTGATGGTATGTTATGTTATATCAATATTATAATTATTTTGTTTATCCTTAATTGTTTTGATCACAATTATAATAACTATTAAGATTAAGATTTTCACCTTGTTTTATTGAATTAATATTTTTAGTTCAAATAAGCAAAACTTCTTTAGATTGACCTTTCATTCACATTTATTATCAAGGTGAGTATACTCGTAAATACTCATAATATACCTAAATACAACTCCTTGCAACACATTTTTTATCATACTTATGTAGTAGTAGGTAATCCAAGTTTTTCTATAATTAGCTCATTCAAATGTTTACCACTTACCTATGAATAATCCAATTCTATGAAGTAATTTAGTCGAGGCAAAATGCGACTGGGGGCAGGATTCGAACCTGCGCCTTCTGGTGGCTTAGTGGTCATAGCGTCTGGTGTATCTAACCAGAAATTTTTAATGACTACGTATAGAAAAGCTTGGAATACTTAATATGATAAAGAATGTGGTGCAAAGAGTTAAGTATTTATGGTACGAGTGTATTCACCTTGATAATAAATGGTGGCTTAGTTGTCATAGCGTCTGGTGTATCTAACCAGAAGACGCGGGTTCGAATCCTGCCCGCAGTCGAATTTTGCCTTCACACAAATAACTTAATAATCTTAAGACAATTCTTTTATATGTTTGTTTGCTCATATCTGACAGTTGTTTAATAACCGATAAGTAATGATAATATTGTTTTTCTTTTTAATAGATATTTATTTTCATGATAGTCCATATCCAGCAGACCACGAACTCAATAAATTATTAAAATTAGGACTTACTTTTCAACGCTTTTCCCTCAGGCGTGCACCTCACAGCATTTATCAAACAGTCCACATAGTTTCTAACTAGTCTTTTATTAGTGAAAATTGCATCAACGTCAAAATAATCGTATCTCTGATCGTATTTTGGCATGTTTACCATATCATTTACATCTTGTCCCACCACGGCATACACACAAACACAGATCAATAACACTGCATGCATTTTAATATGTTATTTGTAAAGAACTATTGAAAAATAAATCTTATTCACATAATCTCCGAGGTAAATAGCGCGAATTCGTTGGACGTGACCGTGCGCGCGCGCCGGGCAGGCGTGTTGTTGTGTACAGCGCGTGAGTACCGCTGCGGTTATAAGGTAACTAAAGGTGCGCACGCGATGATCCTGATGCTTTCTTTGGTATTAGTGCATCTTTGAAACAGGACGGTCTATATTCTATATTTTATGTGGTAGGATGAAACACCAACAGTCTTGAAAAAAATTTTTTTTTTGAAAATTCATGAGCACAAACAAGGCTTAGGGGTCATAGGAGAAAGACTACAAGAGAATAGTATACTCCGTTTCAAAGTGCTGTTGAACGTAAGATTTAGGCCCTAGGGTTTTGATCTCCTTAGTAGCTATTTACTTAGGTAAGGACAATCCTTTAAAAAGAAAACGAGTCATAATTAACGCCATAAAAATAAGATAGGTACCTAACCATATTTATCCAAAGTCAATGAAATCAGACACAGTTATTTCTTTCAATTAAGTATTTCAAGAATAATAAAAAGGTCAAGCCGCAAAATAATCTCTTTTCTGCAAATTGGAACTGGCAGATTATATTTCCGGCGGAAATGACATTTGGAAAAGAATATGAAATCACATCACTTGTACGATTTATTCCAAATTTGAATACGAAAAGTTTCGTGTGGTTTCATTGGTCTTGATAACTTATGGAGCGATAATATTTCGTGTAAATAAAATGTTTATTTTGAATTCACTTTGGGCATCGTCCTAGTGGACGATGCCCATGGTGCCCATATGGTGTAGTACCATATCATACTGTAACTGTACCATTACAAAGAAAAACTTGTAACATCATGAATTAAAAACTAACTCCCACTATTAAGCAATTACAATATTTACAGCGTTAGGCCCGCTATGGCTAATGATAAATCTAGGACAGGATTCTCAGATCTTCAATCTTTTTCTTGAAATAGCTGCATCTGCATTAAACTTATCGATATTATTAAATCTTTCCATCATTTCCGACTTATTTGTTTGATTTTCTTGACTAAAATATTTTTTGATTTTTGAAAAAATTTAGATATTTTGTGAGATGAACATTTTTAGTCTTTGGCCTCCACCTTCTGTGTAGGGAATGATTTAAGAGGATTTTCATACTGCAAAAAAGGATTTTTTAGTCAATCATATTACAGTGTACTGGACAGCGGCCTTTATGCAACTTTAAAATAAGGAATTCATTATTTATGATATTAAAGCTTATTTTGAAGGGACTTTGCACTGATTCCAAGAAATAGTAAGGTGCAATTTGTAACGAACCCGCAATTTAAAAATGGTTTACAGTCAATTTAATGACGGAAGTCAGTTGTGCAGGTACCTATGTCCAGCAACTATGATCTATAGGCTTGACTTGATCGATTAAAATACAATCGCCTTATTGTTCAGTTGACAGTAAGCTAGGCTGTAGACCTTGAAATTCCGGTTTCGATTCTAAGACGTCAGTAAATACATGTTTTGTATTTTATATAAGTAAATCTGATAATTATAATCAAATTGAATAGTTAAGTTAGTATAACTATGTAGAGTTTGAAAAGAGGCTAGAGCAATTAGTATAGGTATGGTCAAAGAAAACAACTCAATGAAATCTAAAAACATACAGAATTTAAATTGGCTCAGATAATTTAAAAAAAAATGCGTTAATCTATATTATGTTGATACCTTTCAAATGGAACACCTTCAATATGATGCACGATGTACGCTTAAATTAAAATGTCGATTAATATAATTTGTTATGAGCCTGCTTTTGTTATGCGTCTGAACACGTTAATTAGTGCGTTAACAAAAACATAATCAGAATAGTGTATATTTTAATAATTAAATTAATTGTAAATTGACATTAAGGCACGTGGAGCTGAAGTATTAAATAATGTTCAAATTCAAATGACAAAAGCTAAAGAAACGTAAAACCAACAAAATGATTGCTTCGATCCAACCTCTTTTTATCGTTAAATTACTGTTGCGTCTATACGCCGTTTTGAAAACACTTAAATGAGGAAGTCCCATTGTCCGCGATCACCGGTTCGGAACTCGCATGTATTTACATAAATTAGTCTAGTGAGTTTCGACAGATCTGCATTGTGTAGCATGATTGCCTGGTGGCTACCATGGTGGTTGCGAATGGGAACATCCCCACGCTTACGTGGTTTTCGAAAGAGATACCATATCTTACTATGTCTTTTATGGGATCGCAACGGGACATTGTGGACTTAACAGACACCTGGCGATCATGAAAATAAAGGAGGACCCTATATAGGGCATATGCCCAGCATGCGGGGAAGCAGAAGAAACAAGCTTCCATCTACTAGCAAAATGCACAATGTATGCGCTACTTAGATGGGAAATTCTAGGAACCGCTGAGATAAATGAAGAACAGCTAGCAGAACTCTCCATCGGACAACTGGTGGACTTCTGCAAGGCTACGGGAAGATTTGCGACGCCGAGCGCTAGTAACCCATGACGGGATCCACCAAAAATGGGGAACTGGGCGAAATAATCCCAACATGTGGACTGATCGCCCGCCTGGTGCCTGCCGGCGTCCCCAAATTATAAATAGAATAGAATAAAATACTATGTCTTTTTCTCGATAAATTGATTCTCACATCATGATTTTCTTTTTAAAAACGTTACCCCACACTAGGAATTTTATTGTATCGTAGGTGTATTTACAAACACAAATTATCACTCACACAAAAACACCCAGATTTGGAACACGGTTCCGGGCCTGGGTGTAGATCATAGATATATTTGTTATGTGTGGGGATCGAAACCCACAACACATAATGTAGAAGCCGATCGCTCTGTCGCTACGTCAAATGTGTTATTATTAATTTCATAACATTGGAAGAACTCCGTAAAATTATGCTTCTATTAAGTAGGTATGGTATAATCTGTTACCTATATCTTTATCTATTTTAACTAAATTCTACAAACTATGAGTCTGAATATTTATATCAGAAGTAAGATTCGCACTTGACATTTTTGCAGTGAGTATAGATAATACCGAGACGTCAACAACATTTAGCACTTGGTTGTTAACGAAGTATTCCGTTCTTTAGAAAGTCGACGACATGTGACGCGAGAGGCCAGGCTTGTTTACCAAAATATTTATAGTAGACTTGATTTTTATTTTTATTTTTGCAAAACTGGTTAAAATAGAATAGAATGTATAAAATCCTTTATTGTACACCAAAAACTAATGTCAAGTATAAGTTATCAAACATAGAATATGGTGCAATATGGGCTTAAAATATATGGTCTTAAAATATTGGTTTTGCATTTGTATCAAACTGTAAAACTCAATTAGTCAAGGAATTTGTATTGCGTTCTAAATTGTTATGCCAATTGGACAACGTCAGCGGTGGTGCCTATCAGTCCACTTACTGCATTGCAAAGGCCGGGGAAAGATTTTCCTTATTGTCCCCTGAAATTAATTGCTGTGTCTAGTCCAGAGCTCGATATCTCCAGAAAAATAATTCTCTGCTGTCGCTCTTGTCTTGCAAAGACCTCTTTACGATCCTGCCAGTATCAATCTCCCAAGGAGTCCAGTTCGTGACGTGATGTGCTTAAGTATATTCTTACGTTGATAAGAAACGCAGATCTAGTTAAAGAAAAATATCGGAGTTAATAGAAACCACGGTATTTCCAAAAAAGAAAACACTAACTTGAGATATTAAAAATTGCATTATTTTTTCAATCCGGAATTCATAAGAATTTGGCGCCAATGTGCTCTCCAGCCATTTGGATACTCCAAATTTGGTTAATAATTACCACGGACGAAAATACACCAAGGCCATATAATCCCAAAATAAATTTCGGTTTTAAAAAATAATATCTCACAAAAAAGAAGGCAACAGTTATAATATTAATTTGAAAGGAATCCACCTAGTGTTCCGTATCACAGATTAATAAATGGTACAACGTAAACTGTGTTATGGAGCTTCTTTGTGCCTTATACCTACGAGTACCTCTTCTTATACAGCTAGTACGGTGTAATGGATGGAGACCCTTATTTAAAAATAAATCTTTAAAGGGAATATAAGTGCATAAATGTCATCAATTAATCATTTGTTGGGTATAAGCAAAGTAGTTACCAACGTCAAGATAATTATTTTACGCGTGATAAAGTTTTTTTTTAAATTAGGTGTCGTTAGTATTTTTTTTTACGATTGATGAAGGGTAGATTGGACTTCTGAAGGTAAAATAAAAACAAAATGGCGGTCTGCAGTTGCTCATTTGCAATCGATTTAATTTTTTTACTAACCTATACAACGCGTAACTGAATAAGCGCAAGAGCTCAAAAATGTCAATTTGAATATCGAGTCGTAATATAACAAAACCTTAAAGTCATTTGAGACAAGTAAGCATATTTTTTTAAGAAATTAGTTTTACCAGCTAAATGCAAAACAGTCGTACCCATAACGACTACAATATCGGCGCGCACATGCATACAATCTATGTACTAATATATAAAGCTGAAGAGTTTGTTTGTTTGTTTGATTGAGCGCACTAATCTCAGGAACTACTGGTCCGATTTGAAAAATTATTTCAGTGTTAGATAGCCCATTTATTGAGGAAGGCTATAGGCTATATATCATCACGCTACGCGCGCGAAGTCGCGGGCAGAAGCTATAACAATATATACAAATAGGTTACAGTTTTCCATAGCGCTAGCCACTAATGGGCCAAGGGACCATAGATCCAGGTATCGTTATTATCTTTTTAGGAAAAATTAAACATATTAAAACCTCTGTTATCGATTCAGTAGTCGATTCAGGACAAACTATTTTCAGGTCTTGCGCTTGTCCTGATCCTATCTTCTTCCACTGATTGAAATGAATAAATATACAACTTAATTGTGAAATTCTATCGAGATCTTTATTTTCACATATATAGAGGTTCACGTATGTTGTTACAACGTTTTGGTTATTGCCCAGTTTTTGTGTCGAACTACTTAAAGTATGGTCCCAAATTGTAACCAAAGATGCTTGGATTTTCCCTCGGTTATAATTAGTTTGAACTCTTCGTTTTTTCGTATAGGTAAGTTGTTTTATTATTATCTACCGCTGATTCTCAGAAATCAGGTGCTTATTTTAATAATTCATTATCATTCGTTTTATTATAATTCATCCTTATTAATTATTTACGCCATAGAAATAATTGGATTGCATATTCGGCAAATCAATTTTGTATGACAATAATTATTATCCATGAGTTGACTATAAAGATCTGGTTTTTTACCTTCGTATCTTTTAACTTTTAAATAATAATTATGCTAAATTTGGCACAAACAGTTTTGATTGCATTTTATTGCCATTCATACTATTAGCTATTATGGATTAATAATTGCATGTATCATAAATATTTTTTTATGACACAAGGTTGGATTTTAGTGTTCCCAAAAAGTATTATAAAAACTAGGTTTATGTATCTTCTCCTCCAAATAAATATCTTTATATAAACTTTAAATTTTTATGTGTGTGTGTTTAAAATTTACAGGCTATTGCATTAAAAGCTGACGTTAGCTAATTTTTATTGATAGTAATTCGATCAAATATTGTTACGTACTAGCTTAGATATTTGAAGAGATACAAACATTCATACATCCTCACAAACTTTCACGTTTATATTATTAGTAGGATTTTGTGCAACATTGATTATTTCTAAATTATATTTTGTTTAGAATACTACATAAACTTTTGTACTTAAAAAGAATAATGTGTTCAGTGTTGATCTCTTTTGTCCATTTAATGTAACTTTTTAATTACATTGAATTCTCTACTTCATCATCACGCACCACTTTAGTGGACAGGCACCCTTTGCAACTGATTTTAACACAAAGGAGCTTTCGGCCGAAAGTTGTAAAGTGACGCTAAAATACATTAAAAACAAACATCTTAAGACTGTAGGTACATCGTAAAAGAGTATTTGTGTTAGAATTTCTCTTTTTTGTGGGTACAGAGTTTTCTGAGTAAAAACATTGTGCATCTTTAACTGGTCTGGCGTGGTGGTAAAATCCTTTCAAACAACAAAAAATATAGTCTTGCGCGCAGGTCCAAGACTAATACAAATGAAGTAAAACTAGGTAACTAAGTACATAGTTTTTGTCTAAAAAAAATTAATACATCACTGGCTGCTTTTCGCCCAAAAATAAACGCATTACAATAAATATAAAATTAAATGCCTTTTTATTATTTTAGCTGGCTGCGAATAAAAAGCCCGTAGTTCTTTAACAATAAAACAAATTACTCAAATGTTTATAAATATAATAATGGACTCACACTTTTCCCAACTTGGGGCCGGCTCCCAGTCTAACCAGATGCAACTGAATATGAGTATTTTACACGAAGCGACTGCTATTAGACCGCCATAATCCAATTTAGGACAATATCGAAATTCGGTGAATAGATCAATCAATCATTCAATTAATACTTTATTGTGAATACACTAATTAATTTTAGTAAATTACTTTAGTCTGTCCTGGCGCCCGGCCCAATTTTCAGCTAGAGATCTAAGGATCAATCCATTGTTTTTCTGCATACTATGTATGTCAAAATGTAATATTTTGTAATGCCATGGATCACCTTTGTTCAAGTAGTCAGGAATTTTAATGAAGAACCGTAATTAATAGTTGGAAAAAGCTCAAGACAATGCATATTTGAACTTAATTTAAAACTAAGTGACTAGGTATGTATTTTTCAAGAAAGGCAGCAGTAGGTTCGTGATGCGTTGATTGTCGTAAGTGTGCCACTAATTCCTAAGTGACGACCAGTTAGAGTACAAGAAGACAACTTATTTTCTACGTTTATTTTTCTAACCCGCTTTTTATTTAAATCATGAATAAATACGTAAACAATAGTTAAAAATCGCTAAAACCGGAGCGTAAATGTAGGTACTGAAATGTGCCTATGTAACTATATTTTTTTCATAATACGGAAACCTTCGATTGTAGCCCGTCAGGGTGATGGTTAGTGATGGCTAATGTCGGAGTTTGCAGTTACTTCCTCTTGCCCACCAAGATTTTTTTGGGATGGGGTCATTTGCCCCCATCCCAAAAAAAACATATTGATCACCTGATGGTAAGCGATTACCGCCGCTCATGGACACCCGCACCAGAAGAGTTGCAAGTGCGTTGCCCGCCTTTTAAAAGGGTTTGGGCTTCCGGTGTTCCCACTCAATCGGCGAAACACAGTACAGTACAGTACAGTGTTGATTCACGCCGGTTTTCTGTGAGGCCGTGGTATCACTCCGATCTAGCTGGGCCCCAAGTCTGCTATTATGTCGTGTCAAAATCGTCACTCAATGGCTTCAGAATTGTTGATTTTTGCTGTCATTTTGTGCCATTGAACGGCCATTTTTAGACAACTGAAATAGCAGACTTGGGCCCCTGGCCTATTCGTGGCGGAGCATGACTCTCCCACGTTTCACGCGGCAATGGTACTTATTCCCCAGACTGAAAGAACTGGAAAATGTAAAGCAAACAGCACTCCCAATTTAGTTTACATTTGTAAGTAGGTCTAAATTATTGATCAACTGCATGCGATAACTTGCGATGTACTTAACATGTAACACGCATTATTTTCAATTTACTTGTAAACTAAACACTAACATTGCTTCTGTGTAACTGTTTAATTGCGTAAACGTAACCAACATACGCTTATACATATAATACATCATAAAGTAACTCAAACTGCCTATAATCTCGATTATTGATCTAAACTTATAAAATACGATCTTTCGTTTTCGATTCACAATTTTGTATTACATATTGTGTATAATATGCATTACAAATGAGTATCACGTATTACAAAAATATACTTTATACATAAGTGGTTCTTTTTTTTCCGTGTTTCGTGAAAATGATTGTGCCTGACAGTTATAAATACTTATTTTCTTATTTAATAATACATAATTAATACATATAACGTCCCACTGCTGGGCACGGGTGGCACTCCTCTCAGGATGAGAGGGATTAGGCCATATAGTCCTCCACGCTTGCCTAATGCGGGTTGGCAGACTTCACACGCCGCGCCGTCGATAAAATCTATTAGGCCTGCAGGTTTCCTTCACCGTTGTAAGCGAGCGATAATTAATTATTAATACGTACGAAAAGTCAGAGGTGCGTGCCTTGGGTTCGAACTCGAGACCTACAACGTAGCAGTCCAGTGGTCATACCCCAAGGCTATAATAGTTTAATTTAATTATATTTCATTAAAAAATATGAAAATGAAATGAAAATGAAAAAATGAAATTGAAAAACGTTTATTACCAGATTTTTTTACATTATTGGTTATGCCCTAGATCCTACACTAGGATTCCCTGTGTTGTAGGACCTAGGCTCTGCGATCCGTTCACAAAAACTTAATTCTAGAACTTAAAACCTAAACTAGAACAATCAACATAATTTGAGTATGTGTGTGTGTATGGTGTGTACGTGTGCGTGCGGTGTGGTGTGTGTGCTGTTGAGTGTATGTCTCTCTGTGTGTGTGTTTGTGTGCGTGTATATATACTTAGGTATAATACAATTAATGAGTACAAGTACACCCAGCAGTACCCTGTACTTTATCACCTAGCCCGTTCAAAAGGCCGTCAGTGGTACCATAGCCCGATCTAAAAAGTTATTATTAGGTACCGAGATTTAATTCAATTTACATAATCCTTTATAGATTACAAGTAAATTTAATAAAATAAACTTGAACGGCAATTTTCATATTTAAAAAAAAATCTAGATTTTGTGGAAATTGCGGTAATTTGAGTACGACAATAGTGCATACTTTATTACTTTCATGAATATTTGATTTTTCTTATTTGTTTATTAATGTGATTGGAATTCTTATACTTATGCCCCTTTTTTTTACAGTGTATCTATAGGTATAAGAGATACCAAAAGGATACCAGGTAATTTATGCGTTAAAAACACAAATAAATCGCGACGATTTTTTCGAATTCAAAATTAACTAATTTTGAATTCGAAAACATTTTTATTCGACACAAATGTATATTTAGTGTAAAAATAATTTATTATTTAAAGGTTTATGTAATAATTTATAGCCGGTATACCGCATAAATTAAAACAGATATAGGTGTCTACTTGTTAATTCGGTATATTATGTGGACATTCAAAATTATTCAGCATAAATATGATAGAACATTGTAGAATTTTGACGGTTGTCGAAACTATATGGGATAGGGGGGCAAACGAGCAGACGGATCACCTGATGGTAAGCGATAACCGCCGCAAGGGACACCCGCAACACCAGAGCAGTCATACGTGCGTTGCCGGCCTTTTAAAAGGGTTTGGGCCTCCGGTAACCTCACTCACTCGGCAAAACACAACGCAAGCGTTGTTTCACGCCGGTTTTCTGTGAGGCCGTGGTATAACTCCAGTCGAGCCGGACTTGCTGACGTCTACTAGCGTCGTCGTAGCTACCTACCAGTAAGATGATATCTATAAAGATTCTTTTACAAGGTACTATTTAACTACATGTTAATTGCTATTGGTGGAAGCTATAATTAATTTGATCCAATTCAATGAGACAATGGTACGATTATTGTAATATATGCTATTATGGCAAACGGAGCATTTTACAAGTAACTGAATGAGCCTTTACTTTCTACTTTATTATAGGTACTATCTTCGCTGTGGATCAGCCACCCATTCATCAAAATTTTAAATTTTACGTATTTTCTTTATAGGTATTTTTTTATTTTTATATAATATAGTAACCACATTCGTGACATTCGTTATCGAATACTAATAGATACATATTTTATTCATGTGTCAAAATTTCAAGTCTATTAACTTTTGTACTGTTTCAAGCATTCGCAAAAAGCATACGCAGACATATATATTTTATAAACTATTAATGAATTTAGTGTCCCATATAAATAATGTTTCTTTAATCCTTAAATATTTATCGTAAAACAATTTATTGCCAAAGGTCGATTGTGTTAAAAAACAAGTACCTGTGCAATTAATTTTAATATAAATTTTATCAGAATTGATTATATTACATATGATTGAATTAATAATCATTAGATCATTGACCCATATAATATTTATTGTCTGTCCCGTCTTGTTTGTTTGCATGGGTCGCACATTCAAAAATTTCCGAGCATGTAGTACATCTTATATTCATCTACATTATTATTATATACTAGCTGACCTGACAGACGTTGTCCTGTCCAAGTTTCAACTAACCACCTCGAAAAATTTGGTTTTCCATATTTGTAATACACTTAGCGCCATTGATTTCTGAATACCTTATTTCTGATCTATAAATTACTTAATTTCAAAAATTTGTTCACATTGTATTGACGTGAAGCATGGAAATATAAATAGACATACCTACATAGATTAAAATCTCAAATATCTGTTTCGGCATCAGTAAAGATTAACGCACGTTGCATTTTTTTAATTATTATATTTATTTCTTGATATATATTTCTTTCTTTTTTTATTATTAGATTTGAACTGCCTCGTTAGTCTAGTGGTTTCAAGTGCGACTGCTAAGCTAGAGGTCCTGGGTTCGATTCCCAGGTCGAGCAAAGTGTTATTGGGTTTTTCTATGAAATTCTCAGTACTTAGCAGCTCGGAGTTTGGAATTTGTGCCCGGTTAATGGCAATAGGCTCGCCCCCTATTACATGGGACCTAAACATACCGGCGAACTGTGGGTGTACCTTAGTACACCTCTGCCTAACCCTTCTGGGAATACAGGCGTGGTGATATGTTTTATATTTATTTATGTATTTAATTATTCGATTAGATGGAAACTCTTTAGTTTCTCAAATAAAGTGTGCGCACTGTATCTACACTATGGAGGTTTCACATTATAAAATGAGTCACTATATGGCTGGATGCTTTAAAGAAGAAAACAATAATATTGTCAAAATTGTCAACTCAAAATGACACCTGTTATCGAATCAAATTTCATTGAGGTAATAACGATGTCGTGTTAGTCCGCTAGAAAATAAGTTGTAATTTTTTGTTTACTACTTTAACCTACTCAAATATTTAGTTTTTACACCGGCTTGTGCTCGCTGGATAAATCCTATGTATGTCCCGTGATTCCCTGTATAAGTAGAGTTAGAATTACTGTACTAAATATCAATTCTTGGTTACAATAATGGTTTCATATTGATCTGCTTTATTTTCTTGTTTTATGTTATTTAGTCCCTGTAAATGTATTTTTATAATTTTATTATTTGATTCTGTTATAATTTTTGATCCGTGCTAGTCTAGTACAGAAATACTTGAAAAAGAAATTGACTTCAATGGTTATTTTTAAAAGTCAACGTTTTCAATAATTAAAATGTTAATAACTTTTGATAGAGAGAACCGATTTGAATTTAAAATAGCATAAATGTTAATCCAAGAAACAGGCTATGAATTCATGCTCACTTCTTCCAAATCTCTTCAGTAGTTATCATTTGATGCGCGGTCAAACATACAGACAAACCGACAGACAAACCGACAGACAAACAGACAGACAAAAGTTCCAAAAATAATAGAAATGGATTGTGTTACCGATTATGAGGCCCCAAATTAGTTTTTTTGTAAATATAAGCAATGTACAGACACGGCTCACTTACATTCTTATTATTAATTGAAAAACAGTTGAGAGATATTTATAAAAACTGACAAGCCATTAAACTTCAAATATAAAAGCCATTAATCCTTCTTAACATAATATACATACCATCACGCCTGTATTCCCCGAAGGGTTAGGCAGAGGCGTACTTATGTACACACACAGTTCGCCGGTAAGTTTAGGTCACATTTAATAGGGGGCGAGCCTATTACCATTAACCGGGCACAAATTCCAAACTCCGAGCTGCTACTGGGAATTTCATAGAAAAACAAAATAACACTTTGCTCGACCTGGGAATCGAACCCAGGGCCTCTAGCGTAGCAGTCGCGCTCAGGACCAATATGCTTATTTCTTCCACGTTACAAGATTATTAATCTATTAATAACACAATTTTGAGTTCAATATTTCCAGTGATGCGGTTACCCTAAGTACATTCCGAGATTGATTGTTTAGAAAAATATATTAAAAAAAAACAAAGGTGCACTGACAGTTACCTGTCAGTTAAATCAATTAGCCATGTTGACTGACGATGTGGATATAAAAACAAGAAGTATTACCAAACTGTAATGTTTAAAACTTCGGACAAATTAATTTTAAAAACTTTTTACCCTGACCGAATTTATATAAATGTATTTCATTTAAATCTTTATGCTTTTTTAATTCCTTAAGTAACAAACAAATAAGATTTCATCTTCGAAAAAGTATCAAAAATAAGATAATAAGTATGTATTTCCCCCAAATTCTGTAACTAGGTAGATCTATTTTGAGTTGTGACCGCTGACTGCCTTATTGATCGTAAGTAAGTAGGTACCTATATTATGTTAGTTCTAGTTAGGCGTGCAGTTACTGATATCATCCACAGAAGTCAGTTGTAGATAGAGGCCAGAGATTATTGATTACAAACAAAAAAAAATACACATTTCCTCACTTTTGGCCATCAATTAGTTACCTTACTGACCTTTCTACATAACGCTATAAGTGGGCATTTTGCATAAAATTCGCCGAAGTCTCGATACGTGACGTAACATGACACCATACAAATGGGTGCTTGCTTCTTCTTACTGCCAATGAACTCGACCACACTTTCCCCAGTTCGGATGTCTTTGTTGACGTAAATATCCACTAACCACTTACCTACTAACGATTATCTAATCTTATATCCGTGTAATATTTCCTGTGGTATTGAGATGAAATAGGTACTTATCTTTTTTTATTGTTTACTTGCCTCATCGGTATAACGGTCCTAGCGCGGCTGAGAGGCCAGAGGCTTAGAGCTCCTCGGTCCTTTTTCCGTGAAATTCTCAGTAGCAGTTTGGATTTTGGATTTGTGCCCGGTTAGTGGCAATAAGCTCGCCCCCTTAACGTACCTGCGAACTGTGAGTGTATATTTTGTACACCTCTGCCTAACCCTTCGAGGAATACAATACTTATTTCGTTTGCCGTTTCCTTTCAGATTTTATAAAAATGTGATAGACTTTGATCAGTGGCTATTATTTCATGGATGGATATTATTACATTACTGTGGCTACTAATTTCTAATATATTTTTGACAATAAGTCAAAAATATATTAGAAATAACCCTCCTCCTTCGGCAGTCGGGTAATTAGTACTAACACATTTTTTTTTGTTGTGTAAATCATTCCCTCACTGTCTCTACTCCAGATTAAAATACATTCGGATCAATAAATCGACACGTTTCTCAAAAATGCTCATTTAAATGTGACCAAATTTATAAGCAACCCAGTGTCTTTCTAAAAATATTCCTATTTTGAAACAAATGCTACTAATTACTATCTAAATTGTTCTAATCTGTGTCCCTATAAAAAAATCATTCCCTCACAGCTTTGATGGCGATTGATTTACCGATACATCTTAAAATCATATTTGAATAGGCTCACTGGATTTTGATAGTTATCAATACTGGAGAATACTGGAGAATTCACCTATTGTTCGTAAAGAGTTTCTGATACAAGGTTTTAATATTATTTGTCAAAGTTAAATTTTTTGCCATCATTACCTCACATCCTTTAAAAATAAAGTAATTACTTATACGGATCTATTTTTATACTTTGCCATAGGTTTTTGGGAGCACTAAGCCACTACAAAAATTCAGGATATAAGTAAAGTTATATTGCGTCTTATTGCTGGTTATTTTATTAATTCGTCATTCCCTCACCGTTATTCCCTCATCCTAATTTGTAGGGAGGGAATCGCTTTAGCCTCTTAAAAGTCCTTTATATGGAGGACCACTATATCATCAATGACGAGTAACATATATACAAAATAAAAAACCCGACTGCATAAAACACTTTAAAAAAAACTAAAAAGACAAAAACAAGTCTAGTAGTCCAGACCTATGTAAAGTAATATTGAATAACTACACCATTTATGTTTTCATGATCTTGCCGTCGGGACCCATTCAAAATCGTGACCGTCTCTAAAATTCCCAGTAACTAATGGGTCCCGACTGCAAGATCATGAAAACATTTAAATGGTGTAGTTATTCAATATTACTTTACATAGGTCTGGACTACTAGACTTGTTTTTGTCTTTTTAGTTTTTTTTAAAGTGTTTTATGCAGTCGGGTTTTTTAGTTATTTTAATTACGTAACTTGTTTCCGGATTTTTAGTGCAAAACTACGAAAAATCTGCAGACGCTTAATTTAAAACTAAAGTGTGTTATTTACTTGTGCAAGATTTATACAATACTGTTACGGAATGCTCAAAACATATTTTTCAGCCCACGCATTAAAGCGCATAAAATCCGCCATTTTGTTTTTTTTTAAATTTCATGTACCCAGTGACACTCGTGCCATCAAGACAAATCTAATGAGGTATCATTTATCTAAATCGGTTGCTCCGTTGAATAGTTACGAGCGGACATAGGAACGGACATACATACATACATACACGTCAAACACATAACCCTCCTCCTTCGGCAGTCGGGTAAAAATGCACAGAAAATAATTCAAAGTTCTTTTCAATAACTTTGACCAAGTTATCAAATCGAAATTTCGGAATTTCGTGAATTACTCCAATATATTATATATCTCGCTGGTGAACGTCAAAGCCGAGGCTTCGATCTGTTCCATAAATTTTTTTGGCTAAGTCTAATATTAGTCGAGAGTTCATTGCTTCGTATGCGAATATTAGCATCAACATTTTTTTATTGCACCTGATGACATTTAAATCATTTTCTAGAATAGTCTGTCAAGAACTAAAATTGGATTTAAGTATTATTCTTCCATGGACTCAAAAAAACAAGTTTACACAATCGATTTTATGATGAACGCACCGAATATAAAATTACAATAAAAAATCAATTATGCAAAATCGAATATATTTGGAAAAAATATTGCTAGATTATTCGATTTTTTAATTGACCTTTTTCTTTGCGTGCGTCATTTGTTTTCCATAGAGGCAGGCATAACTGTGGATCAAATTGCGTGTAACAAAATTGCTAGGTTGTTGTATTTATTGCAATGGTCTTTCTAATAAAGGTGGTAGTTGCTATAAACTCGCGGAAAAAGAAGTCCAATCTCCAATTGGAGTGACCGATGCTCGGAAGTCATAATTTTACAGATGTCAAATGGAACAAAATTTATGAATGGGGTAAACACCTCAGATTAGTTTAACCATCTAAGATATTTAAGAATAGGTACATAATTATATATGAGGTTAAAACAAATCTATCTACAGTTGGCGCTAAATAACTTGAACCAAAATGGCGGATGCGCAGTAGTCGATTTTTAGTAAATTTTGCACGCAAATGCACTGCGCAAACTTTCCCCCTCTCCGTTAGTTTTGGGTCAAGTATTTTGCGCGAACTATACCTACTCTTGATTTACATAAAATTGTTGGTTTATTTTATAACTAGTATTTTATAATTCCTACCTAGGAACTGAAGTTAAAGAAGCTGTTTGTACCGACCGCGCGACCGGTGTGATTATAGGAAGTTGGTTGCGATCTGTCTGATAATGTTGTTTGTCATTGATATTTTAATTACCTATTATGTATATGTATACATATATTATATACTTACAATAATAGTATATGTATAGGTTATTAAAAGATTACTATAGCCTAATTAGCCTAGTGGTCCTGAGGGCGACTGCTACGCTGAAGGTCTTGGGTTCGATTCCTAGGTCGAGCAAAGTGTTATTGGATTTTCCTGTCAAATTCCCAGTAGCTGCTCGGAGTTTGGAATGTGTGCCAACGGCCAAGTCACACAACATTAACTATAAATAATAAAGAAATCGCAGTAAGGAACCTTAGACTTGGCACGACTTTGTCTAGATTTCATTACTTTTTAGAGATAAACAAGCAGCTCCATCAGAATATCTTAATGGGATATTTATTTTAATACCGTTTATCATTGTGGAGTGTAATAAACGAATTAGTCGAAGTCACACAAAGTCCTCAGGCTATAATATTGTTCCTCTTGTTTGGACACGTGAAACGTTGACAACGACAACGTTGACAACGTTGAAAATATTATTGTAAGATAATGTAATTTTTGATAACTTTGCTCTACAAAGTTTCGATCGATTTTTCAGTCGTTTACTTCCAGAGAAGTAGTAGAAGAGAAAATGGTTGGGCAGGAACCTAGATTATCGGTATCCGAATCCGAATAGTACACAATTTGATTACGTTGACACAATTCGATTTAATTGTTACAATTTGACAGAACTTGAATAAGTTGTGTTTGAATTACAATTTATTTTGGTATGCCGTTTTTATGAGCATTTAAGCGTCTACAGGTATCCTGAGACGGATCGTAGGATAAGTTAACCTCTATCTTTTGCGTCATCACGTACCTACTCGTAGTCACAGCAACATATCTACAGGTTCTTTATGGATCAAGTGTTAATTAAGTCAAGTGTTATTAAAAAGTGTTTATGAGTTCGTTTGCAGTTGTTACTGCAAACAAATCTCAAAAACGACCTCAAACCTGCCTACACCTCTAATATAAATCTTAAGGCAGGCTGCGGGTATCAAGAATAAGTTTAGTTCTTACAAGAATATATTCTAAATTATTTTCCTCATTTTCCTTAACGTTGTATTTCAATGGCAGCAGCTTTCTGAATGTTACCTTGTAAAGTAGAAGGTAGTTATTTTAATATACTTATATCAACTAACGCTCTCATTCATAATACAGCGTTAAGGAAAATCAGGAAAATAATTTAGAATATATTCTTGTAAGAACTAAACTTATTCTTGATACCCGCAGCCTGCCTAAAGATTTATATTAGAGGTGTAGGCAGGTTTGAGGTCGTTTTTGAGGTTTGTTTGCAGTAACAACTGCAAACAAACTCATAAACACTTTTTAATAACACTTGATCCATAAAGAACCTGTAGATATGTTGCTGTGACTACGAGTAGGTACGTGATGACGCAAAAGATAGAGGTTAACTTATCCTACGATCCGTCTCAGGATACCTGTAGACGCTTACATGCTCATAAAAACGGCATACCAAAATAAATTGTAATTCAAACACAATTTATTCAAGTTCTGTCAAATTGTAACAATTTAATCAAATTGTGTCAACTTAATCATATTGTGTACTATTCGGATTCGGATACCGTTAATCTAGGTTCCTGCCCAACCATTTTCTCTTCTACTACTTCTCTGGAAGTAAACGACTGAAAAATCGGTCGAAACTTCGTAGAGCAAAGTTATCAAAAATTACAATTACTTACAATTATTTTCCCGGAAATATTTTGCAAAATATGGTAAATTAATGGTATCCGAATCCGAATAATAGCACAATTTGATTAAATTATCTTTTAATTACGATTTATTTTGGTATTACATTTGTACGGTCAATTTGGGCGGGCCACCAGACCCTTAATCGTTCGCTTGATACTTTTCTTCATCATCAATATCATCATTTTCCTCTTCCGTATGGAATAGAAACTCAGTTTAAATTCACTAAATATTAACTTCATCTAACTGGACGTTTATAATGAAGTGTGAAGGTCACAAAATAAAACATAATTATGTAAGTACCTTCCTCATTATGTGTAGATCGTATAAAACTGCATTGTGTAACGATGGTAATGAAATAAAAACTATTTGATTACGTTTGTTAAAAAATGCCAATAATTAAAACATTATAACTTCTTGAAAAGACTGATAAACTCATTTTTTTTTCATTTTTCGTAGTCGGGTAACAAAGGTACGCTGTGTTGACTTGTTATTTAACATGACTCCTTAAAAAGTCGTATTATATATCACAATACAAATCATAGTTATCAAATGTTATATATTTCAATAAGACCATTTATTGAAGAGAACCGGCTACAAAACTCTCGCATATAGGAAAGATAGTTTGACAGATAGATGAGACTGCTGCAGGAATTTGACCGGGTGGATGCTGCAGCCACACGCAGTTCTTTTAAAGGTGCCGCGTTTGATTTGGCTCTAAGAGACGCTATGCATCGTTCGATCCCCGTAACAAAAATCCAAGAGGTAAAAAGGTTAGCACAAAATTCGCAATGTAAACATTAGCAGTGAAAGTACCGGCGCGTGCGCACTCGACCGGGTCTCTATCTGTTCCGGTTGTGCGCAGACGCACGCCTCTATGATTATAATGTAAAGGCATGGCAGACAGATTGAAAATTTAAATATATTGTCTCTTTGTGTAGGTTCCTACCTCGTTCTTTTGATTTAAGCTAACTTCAAAGAAAGAAGGGCAGAAAACTTATCTGTAAATTTTTGTATATTTATTAAGACGTCAGCAGACGAGCCTCCTGATGATAAGTAGGTAGTCATAGTCGCTCATGGACACCTACAACAGCGCAATACGAAAACCTCAGCAGAAAAACCATTCCAAAGCTTAGAGCGCTCTAACATGATTGGAGACCCATCAGACCCAGGTCTACAGAATGTGAGAGTGGGCCCTACTTCTGAGGCAGATATGAATGATGCAGACACTTTAATAATTCAAGCGGGGCTCGTGGGTAAGTAACAACTAAGCTGATCAACTGCTCTGCAAGGTTAAGCTGCGCTCGCCACGGTCAATGTGTGGCTGGGTGACCATTCTTGACACACCGATACCCCTCCGTGCCTCGGAGAGCACGTAAAAACGTCCGACCCGGTTGTGATACGAACGTCTTTGACAATTGTTAGTGGTAAAAAAAGCCTGACAACCAGTCTATCCTCCGAACATCGGTGTAACCCAGAAATTGGGTTGCGGAGGGAGGTATGATGGTACTCGCTTCGTGTAAAATGCTGACATTCAGCTGCATCTGGTTAGACTGGAAGCCGATCCTAACATGGTTGGGAAAAGGCTCAGAAGATGATGACTTCAATAATTATGTAAAATGCTTTTTGCGCATACTTGTGTTTATGTTTGGCCAGTTTCTGTTGTTTAATAGGGTATTACAGCTTTTTTTGAAAACTGTTTTAAATTAATCCTTAGATCGTAATGAACCAGTAGATTTTTTATTTCAGTTTTATAAAACTGAAAAATGCCTTAAAAACTATTTTTAATTTATGATTTTAAATTTTCGCGCGGAAACGCTAGCCGCCATGCTACTTCGGGTCGTGACGTCACTTCGTTAGTAAACAATACAACTGCAAAAGACCAAGTAACGTCAAGTTACTATCGGAGTGACATCACGTCGGAACCCAATATGGCGGATGGCGTTTTAAAACAGATTAAAAAAGACTACTTATTTTTGAAATTGAATTATAAAATTTACATTGCATTTTTATAAATAAATACTAACGTTTCTCGTTTACTTTTTAAAAAATCTATCATAAATATGCATTTTTATATTTTTTCTTACATGGTGTAAAATACCCTATTTTCTACTCCTGAGATGGTTGGGATCAGGAGGACTCTTGGTAGACCGATACACTATATCAAGTCTCTCAAAGGCACGGCAAGCGTGTGGAAGACTACCTGCACTAGAGGAGGAAGCCTTCTCCTTTTGAGAATACACCCATGGCTTGTGGGTTGATAACGATTGAAGAATATCTACTTATATATAAAATTCTCGTGTTACGGTGTTAATTACCATACTCCTCCGAAATGGCTTGACCGATTTTTATGAAATTTTATATACATATTCAGTGGGTCTGAATCGGCTACTATCTACTTTTCTATAATTTTTTGGTTGAAATTTTTGTTAAATACCTGTGCGAAGCCGAGGCGGGCCGCTAGTAAATAGATAAAATCCGTAAAATGTGATTTTCAAAACCTATGTATAATATCCGCGTTCGAATGTGTCACGAATCAGATTTTTCTTTTGAAAAGCTTACTAAGTATCTAGCTGTGTGGGTCGCACATTACTAGTATTCTTGCCCTTAGCCCCTTGTGCTAAGCTAAATGCTTGTGTTGACGAGTGGGTTCACGTCCGTAGCGCAACGGGTGGGTTTGGAACCGGCAACCATATGATCGCAAGTCCGACGCCCTAGCCATTAGATAGGTATAGCGTTTTCTAGTATTATTTTTGCTGCTAACGATACTAAATAATATTAGATACCCATCGCAATCGCAATCTAACCGTGAATTTACTTGTATTTACATACTCATATCTATTATCTTAATTATAATCTAGCTTTAGATTTATTATGTACTTAGTAGCTAGCGGTTACACTAACGGCACAAATGACTTTCCGAGATAAAAAGGTTATGTCCTTCTCCAAGGTCCAATCTATCTCTATAGCAGAATTCATCAACATTGATTAAGCGGTTTAGGCGAGAAAAGATAACAGAGAGACAGAGTTACATTCATATTTAGAGGGCCTGTCAGTGGTGTGTCTCTCGCCATAGCTTAAAAAATAACATATGCATAACGCATGTATTCCCCGAAGAGCTGGGCACAGTTATAGGTACTTACTACTTATACCTAGAGTTTGCCAGTACCTATATTTTAGGTCGCCATTCAGCGGGCTTAAAATGCATAATCCGAGTTGGTAACTTCTATAATTTCATAGGAAAACTCAATCTTTGAGTTCGAATCCCAGGTTGAGCAAAGTGTTAACTTTGCCCGACTCGCACTCGCGCTTAGAATCACTGGACTAATAAGGCAATTTACAATCCTCTTAATTAATATAATTATTATCTTATACCTAAGTATCTAGTATACCTAAGTAGTTTTAATTTATTTTTTTTACTTTTGTCTGGTTTTTTGCGAACCGGGCACTCAGGCGTATTACCATTATATGGTACCTACACTATCCGAGAAATCTAATAATTACTTTATGGCTAGATAATACCTAGATATATAAGATGTCCATCAATGATTTATGCCAGCCAATTAGTGCCATGTAATGTAAACAAAATTACTGGAAGTTTCCTCTTAGAACTTAGATATTCTAAATGCCTACCTACAGTTAAAGGAATCCTAAATATCTATCTACTAATTGAATTTAAAAATAAAACACAATTATAAAATAATTATTTTAACTATGAGAATAACTTAACTTAGAATTGACGAAACTAATTATTTTTAATGGAAGTCGGCAGGCAACGTGAAAAAAAAAAAAAAAAATTTATGCTTAAAAATATCTCCATTCCACATCTTGTTAATAAAAAATCCCTCTAAATTTTACGAAAATAACAAAGTTAATTGGTAAGATCATATCGTAATAATGTCTAGACGAGTCCTGCGAGTTTTTCTAGTATCTACCACTTGTTTGTCAGAAAAACTTCCAAAAGATTCTAGATAGATATATAAACAGGACAGATCTTAAATGAGTATATTTTGTATACTAGTTCAGTTTGCTTGTTGTTTTACAGTCCTTTTGTTGCGCTTGGCGATCCTCATGGACTTCCACCGCCCGGGGAAGGGGGGTGTGTCGGACTCCACCCAGAGTGAGTCACCTACCGTCTGAAACCACACGGTTGTTTCGCCTCACCACTTTTTGCTGGGGTTACGGGAGCGAAATTTCATTTCTCCTCGAGTTGTATAACGTGTCAATCATTTTTAGGTTGTGAGCAAGAGATCTCTTCTATCAAGTGCGCTCCATCCTCGATTGCAGTGTCGCTTAACATCAGGCGTACTGGCGTTCTAGCGTAAGCCTATCAAGGGATAGTACTATTGCACTATCCCTTTTTATTTTTTAGATCCTACACATTTTTTGTTTTTGAAAAAGCTTAAATATAATGTGTAGGATCTGAAGTAGAATCCCTCTATCTGTCACAAAACGAGCCCAATAATGCGTCATGGCACGCCCTCTGCGCAAACATGAAGAATTAATTTGTTCCAGAAATGAGATTCAGCTGTATAAATAAAAAATCATGGGCAAATAATAAAAAAAACCTACCTAAGCTTATATGGAAAACCAATTTGAGTATTAAGTAATAAATGGTACGTTATACCATGGTAGAGGAGTGGAGACCACGCACCGGTAAGCGTATTGTGGGAAGACCTCCAACGAGATGGACGGACGACCTGGTTAATGGTCGCTGGGAGGCGTTGGATGCAGGCGGCATACAACCGGCCCTTGTAGAAGTTTTTGGTGACCATAGCAGAAGAAAATTGGCACAAGTAAGCAATATTTATGCGTAGTACGCAAAAAAATTTTTACCGTGGGAGAGCCATGCTTCGGCACGAATGGGCCGGCTCTACCGGAGTGATACCACGGCCTCACAGAAAACCGGCGTGAAACAACGCTTACTTTGTGTTTCGTATCGATATCCTTTGCCATCAGGCGACCCATCTGCTCATTTCCTCCTATTCTTGTCATAAAAAAAATCTTAAGGTGCAAAATTTAATAATTTTAGACCAAAATTACTTATGTCGATAATTAAAAACAAGATCATGATAATAATACTAATTGATAAATATGTAATGAGTAGCATTTTGAAAAAATACTTTGTTTTCTTACAGAAAATGATGACGGAATATCTTTTTTAAGTCCCATTAATTAAGTAGTTTCCGCAGATACGATTAGTTGAGGCAGTTAACAATTTGAATAGTCATTTTTTCGCTATAAGTATGAACATTTATTATATTTCATAAATAATTTATAGGAAATAAAATAAAATTTAAATTTTATGTTAAACACCAAAATAGTGCGTAAAACGTTGAAATAACAGACAGACTTGATATAATTTGTCTTTAAATAATACTACCTCATCCATATTAATCATAACGCAATATATATTACTAGCTACCGCCCGCGACTTCGTCCACGTTGAATAGTTACTAAGTATTAGCATGATGATATTGAGGAAGGCTATATGCCTTCCTCAATAAATGGGCTATCTAACACTGAAAGAATTATTAAAATCGGACCAGTAGTTCCTGAGATTAGCGCGTTCAAACAAACAAACAAACAAACAAACTCTTCAGCTTTATATATTAGTATAGATAAATATAGTGGACTATAGCCTAATCCCTCTCATTCTGATAGGAGAACACAGAATAATGGGTTGAGTTGATGGCAGAATATTACCTGAAGTTAGCCGTTCCGAACGATCCACAGCTTAAATCACCTAAATAAGTGTTTTGTGTTGTTACTGTTTATTTATTAGTTATTATTTTATTTTCAGTGTACTTTTACAAAAAAAATTAGTTTCTTTCTTCTTTCTTTCTAAAAACATCGAAATTAGTGAGGACAATAAATCACTAATGCGAAACATTTATGCGCACAACTCACACTCCACAACACACTCACAACTCTTTTTACTGAGTGTTTATCTTTTAAAATACATAAATTTGAACAAAAAGTAAAACCTAAATACCTACTTCAAAAACAAAAAGGAATCATGTTATGTATCTACTAAAAAAATCGATTTCTGAAACTGTCTGTAGGTAGTACGTATGTAGATATTTATCAATTTTTTCTTTAAAAAAACGTTGCGCCACACTAGAATTATCTCCTTTATCGTGGCGTGGGTGCGTTTACAAACACAAATTCTCACATCTACAACACATTAATACAGACTTATAAAAATTAAAACAGGTTACCTACTAGGCTATTATTTGTTACCTTGGCCTTCTGAGGCGGATACTGGTCACCTCTCAGCGAATTATGTGGGGCAAATCCTGGTTAAATTAAACTTCAAAAACGAGGAGCTCAATCATTGCTACTGTCGTGGTGCCGCATGTCGTCGATTCATAAATCCCCAGTTGAATTATTGTGTGTTCCAAATATATTTGTTACGACGCGGGAATGCGGTATATTATTATACTATACTTTTATTATGGGTTCATCTGTCGCGATACGGCCGACAATGTCTAGGATGACGTGGCTTATCACTCAATGGAAGCGAAACGACGACAAGAAGAAAGGGGATTAATTCTGAGATACAACTTAAAATATAATTTAAATAAAACAACTTTACGGATTATATCGCGTTATATTAGTATCAAATACAATACAAATCTAACGCGATATAATCCGTAAAGTTGTTTTATTTCAATATGTCTGATATTCGCGTAAGCTTCAGATATCAATATTAAAATATAATTTCAATTTTATGATGTCAACATTCACAGATTTTTCGGTGGTTAATTTTTATGATTTCTAATTCTTTATAATTAATTTTATCTTCAGCGACCCACCCGCCCGTGTTTTACCTGCATTGCGCCGTTACTAAGAATAAGTGTGATGTTACATAGCTTAAAAACTTTCTTATGAATCACTCCGTCTCTTAGTGAAAACCGCATGAAAATCCGTTCAGTAGTTTTTGAGTTTATCACGAACAGACAGACGCCTTTAGAACTTATTATTTAGAACCTGAATGGAATATGGAATTATGTTTTGCCCTTTTGACAGACATACGCCTGAGACAGTCACATATTTTTGAAGTTATTTTTTTTTAAATTAAATTATAGTAAAGTTAATTCAATTTATGGAAATATCAGGATTTACGTCAATATCTAGAGGTTTATCCATCCGGCAATCCCCAAAGCGAAAAGACAGGTTTTGTTGATAAACAATTGGTAGATTTATAGGGAAAATCGGTGTTTAATTATCTCGACTCAATCACATTGTTTTTATCTGGCCATTTTATGCATAATTTGCATATACGAATAATCGCCGCGTAGGTATAGTTTGCGCAAAATAACTTGACCCAAAACTAACGGAGAGGGGGAAAGTTTGCTCAGTATATTTGCGAGCAAAATGTACTAAAAAACGACTACTGCGCATCCGCCATTTTGGTTCAAGTTATTTTGCGCCAACTGTATATGATGAATCTACACATTTACTACGCTGCGTATGAGTTTAAAGCAATCACAGAGAAAAGCGATGAAGATCACAGTAGACAAGCCCTTAGCTAACTTGATAAAACTTATAAACACACGGATGTTTCACAGCTTTCAAAGCCATTTATTTAGTTTTAACAAAAATTTGTATTATTGAATCTATGTACATCGAAATAATTTTTAAGGCACTTGCGGTTCACTTATCACTTATCACAGCTGTTCGGTTTGGTCCCCATGTATTACAAAAAAAAATAATTACCATCTCTATGAGACACTCAGGTAACCAACATATAAAAAACCAGACCAGAAAATCAATCCATTCTTTCCATTTGTAAAAAACGTTCTTTTTTTTTCAAATAAATTCTTTACAACCGATTTTTTTTGTTAGGTATATGCACATTATCCCAACAAATACTTTAAAAGCTTTCTGTTAAAAAAAAAATAAAGTAATAAAAAAAAGTTATACATGTTTGGAACCAGTCACTCACGTTCCTGTTTTGATTTGCAAAGTAACTACAAATATTATAATAATTCAAATTCGGAACGGATAACTGTCAATATCAAAATATTTTAAGTTTTAAGTTATTTAGAGATAGGATAGGATAGGTGGTTCTGAATTCGAGACATCTTAGCTTTTGAGTGTTTACAACTTTTTGCCTTAAACGTAAATAAAAACTACAATATGGCATTCGAATTTTCACAGCTCCAAATCACATGTTTGCCACTACTCGTCCGTTACTTTCATGGGCTTCACATTGAGTCTCTTAGCCAGAGCAGCGCTGGACTCAATCTGTTGTTTGACGTATGGCACCGTGCCTCTCTCGTCAGTTTCGGCCGCTGTCTTCTTTTCTTTGTCTCCAGGGGCCAGCACAGGGAGGTTGGGATCAGTCTGGAAAAAGTAGCTTTAAATAAATGTGTTCTAAGTAATGTAATCAGTCAACTACGTTCTATATAAATAAATGTAAGTCTGACATGACTTCACAGAAAAAATTAAACGAACAATACGAAAAACTCAATAACTACTTCAAAATGTCACTAAGTACCTGAATAGGTCGCAGTACCTACACAATATTTCCAAACGATTTCCTCATAACAATTACCGAGTCTACAAGTTATATTAAGTAAAGGGGACCATTATTACATCGAAGACTTTTCAAGAAGTAAAAGGAATACACACGGGTTCCAGTTGCCTCCAATGCTGTATGCAGTCTGTGAGGCGGTCTCCGAAGCCAGGAGCGAAGCACTCGGGGTCTACGGCGACGAAGCAGTGGCCAAGGTTGGCCGGCCCGCCGTCACCACTGTGTGACCACGATCGCACGTGATGGCCATAGTTGGCACCTGTACAAATTACGAAAAGTATGAATTAATGAAGCAGTGGTACATACCATCACGCCTGTATTCCCCGAAGGGTTAGGCAGAGGCGTGCTAATGTACGCCCACAGTTCGCCGGTATGTTTAGGTCCCATGTAATAGGGGGCGAGCCTATTGCCATTAACCGGGCACAAATTCCGAACTCCGAGCTGCTACTGGGGATTTCATAGAAAATCCCAATAACACTTTGCTCGACCTGGGAATCGAACCCAGGACCTCTATCGTAGCAGTCCCGCTCAGGACTACTTGGCTAATGAGTGAAAATTAAAACATGTCAAATATGTCGCAGATGAGAATTGAAGTATTTTATAACAAAATCATATTAGGGGTATCTAAAAATGCATGAAAACCAACCTGCTAACACTCCACAGAACAGCTCCACCATAGCGGCGAGTCCATATCCTTTATATCCTGATGTTGTCTCACCACCTCCCAGGGGCATCAGGCAACCGGTTTTGAATCCCTGGAAAATTTGATACAAGAAGAATTCTGAATAAAGTTTACAATATGAATTAGTTCATCAGGTCAAGACTCAGGTCGCTCGACCTCGGTCAAACTTGGACATCCTTCAACGTCCTCACATCTTGTTATCGCAATATTGTACCTATGAAGTTTGTAATTTATTTATTTTAAAAGAGTGTCCATGGAGTTTCTTGCCGGATTCTTCTCCATAGGATCCACCTTTTGGAACCGTGCAACTAGAATCATAACGTTTCAAAAACGCTTGTAAAAGCTTATTTGAAATAAAAACATTTGAACTTGAACTTGAACAGGACTTACCAGTTCAGCGTCTTTGGTTTCTTTTCCATCGGGACCTTGCGCCCAGCCGCTCGGCAACGGTTCTCCTTTCCGACGCTGCATCTCGATCTAAGAATAGCAAATAATTCCTGCTATGATAGTATCCGACTGATATTTTATATAACGAAAGCATATATGTAAGTAAGGCGTACGTAAATTTTCTAAAGTCAAGCCATTTTTGTTAAGGGTAAAGAATTAATTTAGCTTGAAAATAAGTAACAATTTCATTGAAATACTTTACGGATTTTATCGCGTTATATTAACAAAATTAAACTATTATTCAATTAACGGTTTTATCAGAATAGCCTTTATACTTTATATTTCTTAATCACTTCACAGATGGACAATATAATTTTCATAATATTTACCTTTCCAACAGCAACAGCAGTGGTAGCCATGTCGAGATAGAAGGATTCATTCTGCGAGGCCGGCGCCACTACTGACAGAGGGTTAGTACCCAATGCCGCCTGGAATGGGACAAGATACTTCTAATACTTGGGTATTCTAGGAATGTTCTAGATGGACTTATAAACCGAGCAAGAAAGAGGCTGCTTTCAATTAATCAATATATCTAGGTGTGATTCCCACTGTAGAAATTACTATGGATCTGTTACAAAAATTATAGTTCGGTAGGTTTCACAGGAGTGCCTCAATCTGACCCTTTACTTATCCGAAAAAAATAATATAAGGTAAATGCACCGAGGGGAGAATTCCGAGGGGTTCTAAAAATGGCACTTAATTCCGATGTATTTAGAATAACGGCATTTTAAAGCCATTTACGAGTTCTTTTTATCTACAAAATATACTTTTCAATTAATAATTTATATGTTCGTCCTTCTTTGAACAAAGGAGTGCTTTACTGTGAATAGATTTTAAAATAAACGATTGGTTTGACGCGGGCAGCCGTCCCCAGTGCACGCTTCATACATTTTGGACCCAGTGCGCGTGAGTACTACGTTTTACTAAATAGTGTTTTAAACGTTAATTTTCTACTGTGTAAGTTTTTGTGTTTGTTGAAATATTGGAAGCGTTATATTTTGTATCTAAAACAATTGACATTTGAGTATTTTGTCCTCAAATTAAGGAGAAATTAGCTTTTTAAAATAACGCGGCAATAGGTGCCAAATATTTTAAGTGGTTCCTAATTACCGATGTATACCACGGAAATGCAATTTTATAGACGTTGTCTTTTTTACGAATTTTGAAAGCAGCTTATTGATTAGGGCCTAAATATTTTAGCTCTGATTACTTAAATAACTCGTAAATATAAAAATCTATTTCCGAGGTACATTATGACGCCACATTTACTAAATATAGCACTTCAAAGATAGTCTATTTAATTACTTTATTGATTTGTTGTATACAAAAGGTAAGGACAGAAAATTAAGTTATTTAGGTGTTCAAATATAATTTTGAGTGGATTTTATATAGTTTTCGAAACATCGCAATTGTAGGTAAATTTTTGTTTATACAATATTAAGAATTCTTTTACTTTTTATTACTCGGAATTGAAAAGATGTGAGTGGGTATTATAAATCGCTTTTCCGATCTATATACGTCGGAATAAGGTTATATGAGCACCTAATTCTGTGGTGCTAATACGCGTTATATACAGAGTTTTCATTATTTTACTCAGTATGTTAAGCAGTTTTCTATGGTTTTAGTGCAAAAATAAATGTTTGCTCTTAATATTAAATTAAGTTTTAGTTAAATCTTCTTAATCTGTTATACTGAAATATTTTAAAACATATACTTATTACATTTTAATTAATCAAAACATAAACTCATTGAATGTCGTTTTTTGTAGGATAACGTGCCAATGCTGCCAGCCATCTGGGCACGTTACCAGACGACAGTGATGCCGATGAATACTTTGACGCGTAGCCGCGCCTCAGTTTTTTAGTTTTAGTTTATATAATATATATATATTAATTTTATCTAAATAGTTTAAGTATATTAGTGTAATAGGTTTAAGTTTTTGTTTTTACGTATACTGTAAAAAGGAGTTTTAGTTAATATAATTATGATGTTATACCTTAGTATGCAAACCAATAAAGTATAAGGATAATAAATAAATATACTTGATTTTAAAACACCATGTATCATTATCTCTTCCTTTGTATTTTGTACACTCAGAATTAGGAACCAAATGCATCGGAATTAGGATTTTTGCATCGGAATTAGGGGATTCCGACTGTTTCATGTTTTTATATTATTTAAAAAAATATTGAGCTTTTATTGTAAAAATGTGAGTATATTTCAAAAATAAGATAAATAAGGCATCTGATAAAAATAGCCAGTTTTACAGAAAGGCATTATAAATACTTAATTTTTAATGTCCTTCTGAGTTTTGGTGAAAATACCGCGGAATTAGGTGCCTTTACCTTACTTATCCAAAAAAATATAATAACATTAAATTTAAAAAAAAAACTATTTCGCCAGAGGTGTACCGCTGCACAGTTTATCAGAAATGTTTAGGCTGTTGCTATTAATCAAGCACAAATACAAATTTCTATATCCGAATCCGTGTTTCGTGCTAGCTCAAAATACTGTTCCTCACTGCCTTGCAGATAGGCATCTCGTAAGAGGCGAGAAAATATTTAACTTGCTCGGTGGTGGAACCTCTTAGGGTCTGATTGGCTGGGGAGCACCCTTACTTCGGAGTCTGTCGTAAAGCACCTTGGTGTTTGTTTCGACTTTTGCGCGTGAGAGCCAGTTCCCCTTCGGTTGCTGCGGCTGAGACAATCTGCAGTCCTTAGGGGATCTTAAAGCTCGGCATCACATCGGCAACTCCTTTGGTGTTGCAGGCATGGCATGCAGGCATTGTTGTCTGTGGGTAGCGATGACTACATACCATCAAGTAGCTCATCCGTTCATGTGTCGATATAATCAATAAAAAACTCATGTGTTGTGTCCGTTTATTTCTAATAGTCTCGTTCGGAACTTTATTAAAGTCTCTTTCGCAGGTAATTTCCTTTTTGAAGGCAGTAAAAAAGTTCTCACTGACCTGTTTACTCCTAGTAGGTGCTAGCAAAGGTGAGGTGTTGGTAAAGGCCATACCTATCAGACCTTTGTTTGCTGCTTTTTGAGACCAGAAACCGGCCATGCCGTTGTGATTGGAACCTGAAACATTTTGTGCAGATCGTCAAAAATGCATGTGTAAATCTCTTGTTGTAAATCTATCATAATATGTTTTGTTTTTAATTATTTCACCAGGATTTCTTAAAGTAAGCTAGCTTCAATGTATTCTGGTGAGTAAATAACTCTATCATTATCATCAACCCATATAGTGTACCACTAGGTACTTAGTATCTCTTCTCAGAATTAAAGGAATTTGACGGTATTGTCCGGGGTTGCAGGGTTGCGCGCCGTTCAGTAAAACAAGTTAGAGAAAATCTGATTCTATCGCGGTGTTTTTTTTCACTGTTAGTGTAAAGATCTGCGTCCTTCGATTGGAACTCGAGCTCTTTGACTTGGCAGTCCAATGGGCATATTACTAGGATAGCACTACATACTTCCTAAAGTCTCACGGGATTGCGAAAATTTTGTTCATTGTGGATAGCATTAGTACCGTAAATACCTTTTACTGAGACCCAACCAACACCAGTCTCCTTGGCCTTCTTGATGGCTATGTCCATGGCGAAGTGGCTGGCGGTAGCGCCCAGCACATTGTTAGCATCAACCCACGCAGTCGACTGGGTCTCCTTCAGTATAGTCGGCTCGTTATTTGGCTTGCAAGCACCACTTATAATGTCGTTTACGTACATTTCTGTAAAAACAAATGAAAATTGATTGTGGTAGAATGGAAATATCTATGCAAATGCCGATTTCGCGCTATCTCTCTCTCTCTCTTTCTCTATAACAACATACAGTACAGTACTGTGCTAGTAAAAAAATCTACTAGTCCGATAAAAATAGTTCTTTAAAAAAATAATGAACATTGTCATGGCCATAGAGACTTTTATGTGGCATAGGGGGGCAGAGCAGATGGATCGCCTGTTGTTAAGCGATTACCGCCCCCCATGGGCACCCGCAACACCAGGAGGAGTCACAAGTGCGTTGCCCGCCTTTTAAAAGGGTTTGGCCTCCGGTATCCTTACTCACTCGGCGAAACACAACCTAAGTGTTTTGTTGACGCCGGTTTTCAGTGAGGCCGTGGGATCACTACGGTCGAACTGGCCCATTCGTGCCGAAGCATAGCTCTCCTACAGTATAAAGTTGAGTTATTGCAATCAATTTAAGTAACTATGTATATGTAATAAGTATGTTTAAGACGAAATGCTATATATAGTAGGTAAATTTAATCACTTTTTTGCGAATTATAATATTATTCATATTACTATATAGCTAAGGAATTCTACGGGTTCTAAATATGAATTTATTTACGTAAGTTCTAGGGGCCCTGGGTAAATAAATAAATTCAAATTAAAACTCATATTTAAAAGAATATGAGTTTTAAATCTGAAGCTCCTAAGCTACTTAGCTTAGGAGCTAAGAGTTACATTCAGAATTCTTTTAAATGCAGGCAGTTTAGTAAGTAGTTAAGCTATTGTTTATATTATTGTCTAAGTCTACTCACCTAATCTATTAAGTCCATGACTAGGGTGGCCGAACCTGTCAGCCTGTATCAGCAGCTCAGCCTGCTGCTCAGCTGGCTTGCTGGCAGCACCGACAGCCTTCAGGCAGTCCGTCATGAACCGCAGAGCCTCCACCGTCGCCACCTTACTCATGGTTACTGAAACTGAAATAGAAAAAACTAAGTCAATACGTCATTTTTGTTCTTTTGAATTTTGAATTAATCAAAGCTTTAAGCTACCGATGACTATTTTTTTAAAATTTAAATTTGGAATTTCTAAAACTTTGCTAGAACTGTGTGAAACACTGGACTTAACGAGCAGACGGATGGTGATTATAATTATTAAAGGTGATTATTATTAATATAAATAATTATTTGATACAACAAAATTTTGGCTAAACAAGCCACGTTTATAGAATCACAATATTACCTATTATTTCGAAAATTAACGGTGAATTACCATGTGAAGCCATTTTAGCCCACGAGTAGGTACACCTCTGCCTAACCTTTTAGAGTTATATAGGCATTATGCAAAAAACAATACAAGTTTTGTTATGAGTTCATACAATATTATTGTCGCCTTATTTGCTAAAGTTTATCAAACAGAGCTGTATGATGAATTTTGTTATAATATAACAACGAGGAATAACGACTTGTAATAGAGAATGTATGTAATAGAGAATAATTAAATCGTAATTTATTTTTTATTTTTTATTGGTACATTTACTTCATACCAACATACTTACCATCACGTCTGTTTGCCCTGAAGGGTTAGGCAGAGGCGTACTAATGTATAATTTAACTCAAACAAACTCAAACTCAAAGCCTCAAACTCCGACTTGTAATGGGAATTTCATAGAAAAACCCTATAACACTGCTCGACCTGGGAATCGAACCCAGGACCTCAAGCGTAGCAGTCGCGCTTAGGACCACTAGGCTAATGAGGCAGTTTCATTACAGCAGTCAAGCAGTCGGCACTTTCATTTACTTCAGGGTACTCTTATTTTAATTTCATAAGAGTATCTTGTATCTAGTGTGAGATGCTCCTCCCCTGTCGCCCCTTCTCCACGCTTCGAGCCTCACCCCGCGCGTCGCTATAAAAGTATCGACAGACGACGCGCGGGCCTTCCCCCCCGACCCTTGCTCGAGCCGGCCCGCGCCGAGCCAGTAGCTTTAAATTAGTCCCTAATAATAATTTAAACCAGATCTAGCCGTCCCTAGCTGCCCCCCAGCAACGGCCTAAGCCGAGGCCCGTGTCCCGCAGGGGACGCCTTTAGCTGCTGTTGTTTAGTTTTAAGTTGCTTCTGACTGGAGGCATTCGGTGCCTCGCCACCAAGCTCGGTTACGCTGTTAAGATTCCCTGAATCAACAGCTAATGTCCATGTCAAAAAAAAAAAATCGCGGGCCTTCTTCCTGCTGCAGCTGCCCAAGTTAAGTGCCGCCCTCTACCGGCCGGACCTCGCCTCGAAGCCTTCATGCGAACCACCTTGAGCCTAACTCACCCTACTCTGCCCTCATTGTAGTTTAAATTCTAGACCTAGTGTAAATAAATTGGTATATTTTGTGTTCCGAGTGTAATTTATCTCCTCTAAATAGTTCCCGGTCGGCCACGTTCCTAAAACGTGTCCACCTGGTTACACTAGTAAATGTAAATTATAAAATATATGTTATTGTAATATAATTATGTGTAGGTAATATGTTATTGTTAATATTTAATAAAAAAAAAAACAAAAAAAAAATACTATTATTGGTAAAATGATAAAGTTAGTATATGTAGCTATTATATGAGGATGTTATTCATTACAAACAATAGTTGGTTTTGTATATAACTCTTAAAGGAAAAAATTGTAGCGAAATTAGCGATTGAAAATAACATTTGTACTTCTTGATTGATTCTATTATATAAATGATTTTTTGCCATTTACAGTACTATCTATGCATTTAAGTATACACATTTACCCTTGACGGAACAGAGAGGGTCCATCCGAAATATACGAGATACGTAAATTAATAGCTTTTCTAATTTATATTTTAATTGAAATTTAAAACAAATCATGCAATGGTAGGCTCCGGCGTATTTTATTGTTTCGTGAATTGAATAAATATGTATGTACTTATAGTCTTTTCATCGGGGTTTATGACTTCCGCCGTGCCATTTTCGTTATTTGTAATTTTGCTCATTAGATATACTTATTTACATAATAATATGTATTCATGTTAATAGGCGAGGGACTGTTATTAATTACATTGTAGTTTGAATCAGTCAGTAAAAATATTAATTCACTTTACAAAGAAACTAGGTACCTACTTAAATAAGCAGATCGATAAGTTTGTTTATATATACTTTTTTTACTTTTGCTTTACTGAAGCACAGTTAATATAATACTAGTACTGAAGTATTAATTTTAACTGTTAACATCGCAATTATCCAACAATAAGGATTATTGATTACTACTACGAAGTTTCGAACCCAATAATGAATTAACATTATCATTTGCTATTTTAATCCTCCGTTTACGATCCATTCAGTCGTACAGCAATTAAATTAACTTAACATTATGTAAATGACCTCCTCAATTAGATCGGGAATTTCAAAACGAACAATTTAAATAAAACGTGTTTTTTTTTGTTTTGGTAAGCAAGAAAATAGAACGCAATGTACTAGTATTCTTTTATCTGTGGCAATGTTTAAAATTTCAATTTCGAACTGAAATTCGATTTTACAAGCCCAAGATCTGAGTCACGATTAGATAATCGATTGGAAATTTATTTGTTTATTTTATTTCAAATACCTATATACATAATAACATTACAGTCGAAGCCGAAATGCTTTCGAGATGTTATTATATTAGTGATTTTTATTTCTAGGGGAGCAAGTGACACCGAAAAGACGAAAGGAATATAACTTACGACTTTATTAATCGATTTAAATAATTTTTTCAATAAACCAATTAATATTTTGTCAATAAATTGTTATTTTAATAAATCCAACGCCAACACCAGTCGTTTACCCTATTATTATGTAAAGTAGTCCACGCATACATCAGATTCAGTTGGTAAACATGTGAACATGGGCGAATGACCTCACAATGATCGTCCGTAGCGGTCACATTGCGAAAATAAATGACTGGAGTACTCAGCCATATTTCTTTCAACCAAAAATCAACCTGAACTTTGCCAACATATGGTTGATATTCACGCGGGGAGATCTTATGATCACGTATTGGAGAAAACAAACCATAAACCACGAACCGTATACGAGTTCTGCAGTGATTTTAATGGTATTGTTTTCTGTGAATAATTTCGATTTTACGTTTATCTAACAAAAACTGGAACGAGCAGCAAGTAAAACCATAGGTACTCTCAGCCACTCCGCTATTGCAATTTGTTATCTGCAATTTATTCACAGATAGTAAATAAATAAGAGGTAACAACTACAATCAGAAAATTGTTTTGAAGTATATAGGATGACGTTTAGGTATACATTACAGTAGGTACTACTTTACCTATGTAACGTAATTACGTAGTATGTAGAAATAACTGCAAATCAACTTCAAGGTAACAGTAGAGCCGAGTGAAAAATCAATATCATATAATTATGCAGTCAATTTTCGATATTTTAACAGCTAAATAAATAGGGAGCACAAAAGCAAACTGTCTCATTATTCTAATGGTCAAAAGTGCTTTTGCTGACCTAAGGGTCCTAGGTTCGATTCGCAAGATGAGCAAAGTGGTTTTTCGATGAAATTTTCAATAACAGCTCATCTTAGTGACACGTAGTTTGGATTTGCAATGCGTGCTCGATTACATAGGATCTAAACATACCGGTAAACTTTCGTGTATACTTCACCTCTGTCTATACCCTTTGGGGTAATACAGGCTTAATGATATTATTATGTGCGAGACATTAGGTCCGAAATATTACTGATAGATAAATATATTATCATTTACTTATTTACAAACAAACATCGGTGCCTTTATAACCTATTGTCAATTAATTAAGGCCTAAATTAGCATACTTACATAATTAAAGAGTTGTATCTTCAAAAAACCTGCTTTCTACGTGTAATCTTTGTTTTTATGTCTGTGTTTGCATCACTTTATCGTCATAGATAACGTAAGACGTGCGCTCGGATCGGCGCGGGCCGGTAAACTGAATTTAACGGTCGGTTAGATAATACAGCTCATTGAGGTATAATAAAAATTCTATCGGACGACCGACGTTAGCTACGTCAAACACTTAACAGTGCTAAAAATTTTTTTTCGAATATTATAAGTATTTATAATGTTTTAATCATGTAATTACAGTAATTTTTAAGAATGTTTCTATTTATATTTAAATACCTAATTTTTACTCGTAATTAATTAAATAAGTACATCTCACCAAATGGCCTGTTTTTATTAACTAAGTATACAATTATCAATTATCATATCAACGAAAAAACTGAGATAACCCCAGAGAAAAAAACTGATAGTCTCTTGCAGAGAGGTCATGGTATTAGTCGACAGGAAGTTGCACTGCAATTCGCCACAATTTACTTAACAATAACTCACACTAGTACATAAGTAGGTACTAGAACCTCAATGAATCTTGTTTGCAGAAGAATTTATAGCACTAATAATAAAAGTGGCCTACGTTCTTATGTGCATGCACACGCTAAAATATTCCTGGACTGGAATTGGTGTTTCATTTAATAAAGTTATCCTAAAGTTCAGTAAAAACAGATGTGCATATGAAGTTTTCCGCAAGTGGTTAGGCAGCATTATAGTTCTCTAAAATATTGAGGTTTTAAAATGTTTCATGATTTCTACGTACTAACTTCGATATTTTTGCACAAAAACCAGTACTTTACCCGTAATTTCACCCGTGTGTTCGTTCAGAACGTTTAATTCCAAACACGCACAGTGATTTGCAAAACTACTTGCGGATAAACTTAGATGTGTGTCCGCTTTGATATCTTTGTATCGAGAACTCTAGAGTTATACTATACTAGCGGCCCGCCCCGGCTTCGCATGGTTGGAGAAATCCCTAACTTTTTCAAAATATTCTATAGCCCATGTTAATCTGAAATAATATAGCATTCAAATTGTGAGAGAATCTTTGAAATCGGTCCAGTGTTTTTGAGTTAATTTGTTACATACATTCAAATCGTTCCTCTTTATCATATTAGTATAGATTTTGCCTTTGACGACACGTTTGGCGTAGCGGCTGACGTTGTGGGTTCGATCTCCACACGGAGCAAATATTTATGACCTACAAGTACCTACTTAATTGTTCCGGGTCTGGGCGTTGGTGCATGTAAGAATTTCAGTTTGTACTGGAGAAAATTATACCGTGGGGTTTTTTCTAAGAAATAAATGAAAATACACTAACAACTCGTTAGAACTCACTTTTGTTTCTTTTTCCGAACATTGTCTTTTTCTATTACAAAAAGTTATAGAACACACATGTTGTTAATTATTATTGGTAATTTAACCCACTTTCGGATAATAATATCTCTTTACACCTACTTTGTCTTCATTACACACAATTTTGAATTTTAAAAAATACACAATTTTTTTTTTTGTTGATGTCAATGGATTGTATGCAAATAATCGATAAGCTACCGATCAAGCGGCTATCGCCACTATATAGGTCACACTAATTGATGTTCTTATCCTACACCTAACTTATCTTGTAATATTTTATTATAATATTAAATAAATATTAGGCTTCTGTTCACCGCAAGACATGACTGCGCCATTATAGTCTAGTGGTTCTACGACTGATACGCTACATGGTTCGATTCCCAGATCGAAAAGTGTTACTAAGTTTTTTATAAAATTCACAGTAGCAAATTTAAGAGAGCATCGAAACTTGCTCTAACGATAGGTTAGTCGGAATGAAGAACAAAATTTACTTTGTAGGTTAAATTTTTCTCCCATACATAGATTAAATCTTATTGATAATATCGGAAAGACATCGGCACTTTAATACTGTGATTTTACGATGATCTTACAAATTTATCAGCTGGGAGTCGACCCGTAAATATTTAGATAATAATTATATTTGTTAAAAGATAGTGACACTATGATGTAATTGGACAATTAATTACACTGGCGGAGCGAAAAGTGTTAAGTATCTACGCAAAAGATACATTATTACTAGTTTATATTTTGAAGATATCCTGCAGTTTTATATATATCTTATCTTCTCTACTATTACTTATAAAATTGTAAAATAGCTGTGTCTGTACATTGAAGATACTTAAAAAAAACACGTGGGTTATGGTATATAAACGTCTCCGAATCCGAAAATGTGATTTTTTAAATTCTTGCCTGTTTATTACGGGTTGGAGCAAAAACTACTGAATAGATTTTAATTTTATTATCATTGTCAGAAAGTATATGCTCCAACTTAAGAACTGGTGAACTTCTTATATCAATTAATTAAATGAATCCTGAGATGAAGCTTGACCTCCCTGATGTATAGAGGCCCATACAAAGAAGAGGTCATCAATGTTGGTTGTTTCCATTTTTACTCCTGATATAGCTTCACGGGAGCGAAGCCGCGGGCAGAGGCTAGTAAAATATATATGTATATCATTTACAGTTAATAAATAATAATAATAAATAAAAATAACTAATTATGTATAAATTAATACAATAAATGTGTTATTAATATGTGTTTATCATTAAACATTGAGGGAGCCGATGCCAAATTACTTTTCAAAATTGGTTAATTAAAAAAAACGTCGTAGCTAAACATAATTTACTGCTTGATATATGCACGCTTCTTTTTTTACGTAAACCTGGATTCAACTGTAAATCTAAAAGTTACAGAAATACTTTAGACCACAAAACACAACATTTGTTTTGTTTAATTTGCTGTCATGAGACATCGTTTGACTAATGAAATCACAAAACAGCCTGTATTGTTTACAAATGTAGATAAATTACTGTAAATAAACTGATAAATTATGATATTAGTAGTTACATTATTTGTATAATTGGGTTGCGGTCGTCTCTATTCCCGCAGTTTATGTTAATAACATTTACTTTGATATTTATTTGTTTGTTTATTGGACAAAAATTATAAATATTAATTATATAGGAATACAGTAGTGGCAGTGCAGTGTTGTGATAGCTTTGTGATATTATGACCATTGCACCGCTAAGTGAAAGGTTTCGAGTTCGAATACAAGTTTTTGAAGTTATGTGCGTATTTAAACGGTGAATTTATCATGAATTTAGCGTGAGAAACCAGCGTGTCGTAAAATCTGGCTAGCGTGTGTGACTATAGCCTAATCTCTCTCATTCTAAGAGGAGACCGGGACAATGTATTGGGTTGATGATGGTTGTAGAAGCTTTTACTAAGAGACTAATCTCCAGGACACATGGAACTACTACAGTTCCGTGTGTCCTGGAGATTTGCCTCTTTCCGTCTATTTAAAGGCAAATAAATACAAGCAATTTGCTTGTTAACAGATAAAAAAAATACTGATAATTTAATATTTTGGTGGATATTACTTATACAGGGGTAACAGGGGTGTTATGAGTGAAAAATATATCTACATTTCCCGTTCGTAAAGATTTTTTTATAGCATCATTATGTTAATTTCCTTAATTTTCCCAAAATCACTTAGAATGACAAGGTCAATAGTACTTAAATAACGTAAAAAACAATGTATTTATCAATCATTGTTGTTTTTTTTTCTGCGTGAATTTTTTTTTCCAGCCATTTTGCCGCTTGAGTAATCTTATAATCTTTCCGTATTTTGCCAATACATTATCAAATATATAAAGGAATCGGTTTTCCTGGTCATAGTTTAGTTTCCTCGTGCCTTACTGTCTTGAGTTACCTGGTCAGTTCCGTGTCTAACTGAAATTTGATCATAGTATCACATAATTATATACAGGCTGTTGGTATTGCGATTCAAGTATGTAAGTGTTTCATTGGTTTATTAACTGTTGCTTGCATTTAACTCACATTTCAAATGATAATAGCGCCCCCTACCTATCAGAATCCATATAGATGACCCCATAAAGAAACAAATTTCATCAAAATCGGTCAAGACATTTAGGAGGAAGGGAACGAGGAATACACACGCCGAAAAGTATTTAAATAGAAACATGATTCTGGGTAAACAATATAGCAAGGTGTTAGAGCGATAATTGATTAGATCTCGCCACCCGCCTATAATAATAATTGTAAAATTGTAATATATGACAACCGTCTGTCCATAAATAAGCCATCCATCATCACGCCTATATTCCCTGAAGGGTTAGGCAGAGGTGTACTAATGTACACCCACAGTTCGCCGTTATGCTTAGGTCCCATGTAATAGGGGGCGAGCCTATTGCCATTAACCGGGCACAAATTCCTAACTCCGAGCTGCTACTGTGAATTTCATAGAAAAACCCAATAACACTTTCCTCGACCTGGGAATCGAACCCAGGACCTCTAGCGTAGCGGTCGCGCTCAGGACCACTTGGCTAATGAGGCAGTTATAGTCCATAGCCCATATAGTCCATAAATAAGATTTTAATAAAAATAACATTAAGAAAAATAATTTCATATTAATTTTAAAAAAAATATTATAATCAAAAGTGGATTCTCAGTTCATTATTTTAGTGCTTTAAATTGTGTTACTTGTATGTAGCAGACGGGCACACATATGTATTAAAATAATGATAAATGGTATTATGATTAGACATTTTATAGATTCTATTCTAAAACAATTCTATTCAAACATTCTAAAAGAAAACACCCTGTGCCTACGTGTACCGTCTCTCACACTAGTACACTTATGAACCACCTCCACTTTCCACTGCCAACCACAAACGCAACTATGTAATACTCGGCACTCCCTCCAGGATTCATCCACGCCTTTAAATAGATAAAACATTCAACTATTCCCTTTAAAACCTCCATTAGAGTCGAACCTCCAAAAAGACGACACTTCTCTTCAAAAGACTATCAATTGTAAGTGTACCATTAGATTGAATTGTGACCTTTAAGTGTATGTACCACAATCGGTTATCATCGATGTTGCATCGTTTCTGATGCGTAGCCGCAGTTTAGAAATGAAACCTCTTTCGTTCGTTTTTTAAAAAACCAGAGCGCGCTGGCTCTAGACATATTTTCCTGTGTCTTGGGGAACTTTACAACCATATAATTAACTTAGCAAAAATACATCCAGACAACGAAACAACACACAAATATTGGGCTAGACCCAAACAATTAAAAGGGTTTTGCAAATTAAGGCTCATTTCTCTCTTCAGAGAGTGAAGGAGTCCTATTATCGGAGATATTAATAAAAAAAGTGATGTAAATAAGCTTTTAAATAAATGACATGTGGAGTTCTAAGTAATTTAATTCTATCGAACCAGATAACCATGCCGACGGTGAAGCTAGAGGAGGTGCGTCGGTTCATGGAGGATAGCCTCAAGGCGGTGGGTGCTCCAGAGTCCGAGGCGAAGGCCCACGCTGACCTGCTGATGCATGCTGACACCGTGGGCCATTATAGCCATGGCCTGAACCGATTGGGTGAGTTTGGAAGATATTACTTACACAAACAATTTTTACGCTTCCAATAACAGTAAATCACCCAGAATCCCTATGACGTCTTAGATATCTTTCGGGGGCTTATCTATATCGTTGGACATCCTTATCTTGCTGTCCTCTGTTTGAATATGAGAGGCATCAGGGATACCTGCTAAGATCACTAGTATAAAATAATTGGGATTACCTATACAATGGGTGACCTCATCCAACAGTTTTACGGCAGTTGTAAATTTGATCTTGATAATGTCGGCTTACTTGGCTTGCAAAGGCTATTAAAAAAACAGATTAACAACTTTTCCCAGCTAAATTGTATGTCAGAGTGTTCCTAGTAAGATAACATTAATGGAAATTAGTACGACTACTAAAGTATTATATCAAAACAAAAGTGTTAATGTTTTAATTTGCCAGAATCACCTCTTCTATGCTTTTTTATGGCATAGGGGGGCAAACGAGCAGACAGATCGCCTGATGGTAAGATACCGCCGCCGATGGACACCCGCAACACCAGAGGAGTCGCAAGTGCGTTGCCGGCCTTTTTAAAGGGTTTGGGCCACCGGTATCCTCACTTACTTACACTCACGCCGGTTTTCTGTGAGGCCATGCTATCTCCCCAGTCGAGCCAACTCATTCGTGCTGAAGCATGGCTCTTCCACGGATGTGCTCATCAAATATCCAGATATGGCTAATAGTAAGAGTATACATCTAATGTAGCGTCAAAGATGTTAACTAAGCCAGCTACACTTTCCTGAGCAGAGTTCTACATAAACGACTGCAAGTCTGGAGCGTGCGTGCCTACGGCGAGGCCGGAGATCCTGAAGGAATCGCCCGCAACGGCCTGGGTGGATGGCCACAACGCCCTCGGCGCTACTGTGGGCAATTTCTGCATGGACATAGCTATCAAGAAGGCTAAGGAGTGTGGCGTGGGATGGGTAACTGCGAAGCGTGAGTTTATTTCATTAATTCCCACTAATATTACAATTACACACACATAAACGACTCAACCAATTTTGATGAGTTTTGGTATGGAGTTAATTTGAGACCCTGGAATGGACAGGAAAGTTTAAAGTTCTTTGTGATGCGAGTGGAATCGCGGGCAATAGCAGTATTTAATAATTTAAATGCAAAAGTAACTCTATCTGTTTGTTTGTTACATTTTACGCATTTTACACGCCTAAACAGCTGAACTAATTTTGATGAATTTTGATTTAGAGATAAATATTGGACCGTGGAAAAAGACACAGGTTACCTTATGTTCCTAAAAGCCCTTTGCGTTACGAGTGAAAGCGAGGGATACTGCTGGTCGGTATACCTACAATAATTTGACAGCATTTTTAAATGAGATCAAATTCAGTAGCTCTTCCGGAACTTTTAGAAACGATAAATTATTGGTACTTTAGTTCTCTTTTTCATATAAAATGCTTCTAACATTCTGCCATTCTAGTCAAGATTTTAAGGGTCCGGCTGTATTTTTTTCCAGTGATGTATTTTGGACGAAATTGTAGAGCAGGAACCTAGATTAGCGGTATCGGGATCCAAATAACATAATCTGAATAAACTGTGCTTAAATTACGATTTAATTTGGTATCTATTACGTTTGCGTGGGAAATTTGGCCCGACCGACTCCAGACTGTTAAGTTTCTATCTTCGTTTCTTTTTTCTATGGTTTTGATAGCTGCAGCGTGTGTATTTTTTTTAAAGCTTACTAACAATATGGGTCACACATTACTAATATTCTTGTTAATCCCTCGCGCTAAGCTAAATGCTTGTGTTACGAGTGGGTTCACGTCGGTAGTGCATTGGGTGGGTTTCGAACCGGCAACCCCATGATCGCAAGTCCGACGCCCTAGCCATTAGGCTACCGCCGAATTCATCATCGTCATCGCTTATACGCAATAGACTGTATAACAGTTTGTGGTTGATTTATATGTGCAGGAAGCAATCACTTCGGAATGGCGGGCTACTGGGCGCTGCAGGCAGAACGCGAAGGTCTCATCGGGCTGGCGTTCACCAACTCATCTCCTATCATGGTCCCTACCAGGTCTAAACAAGTGAGTGATTTTTATATAGGTAAGTGTCAATTTCATGAAAGTCTGTTTATAATGTAGGTACTAGCAGCCCGCGCAGGCTTCGCGCGGGTGGAGTAATCCCTAACATTTTCAAAATAATCTATAGCCAATTTTAATCAGGAATAATGTAGCATTCAAATGGTAAAAGATTTTTTGAAATACATACAAATCTTTCCTAATTATCTATTTTTTCTTTACCATTGAGTTATTAGTATTTTGCAATGGTTGTACTTGAAATTCTAATAAGTAGGTAACATTCTGTTTCTGATTTCAGAGGGCTTTGGGTACGAATCCTATAGCAATGGCTGCTCCCGCTGGTGGTGGTGACAAACTTGTGGTGGATATGGCGACTACTACAGTTGCTATGGGGAAGGTGAAAAACATACATTTACATACAAACTACGATAACATCGCCGTTCCAAAGTTCAAAATGTTTAAAAGTATTTGTTAAAGTATTCACAAAGCAACATACAAGATTTCACACATTGAAACAGTAATTTGGTTTTGGGTTAAACTCTACCTCATTTATAAATCTATGGTGATCAAGTATATACACTTTACATAGTTATTAATTACAATGATTATTCTAAAAAACACGATTCTCTCAAAATAAAATATCTATGTGCTCGGAAATTAGGAAATTAAGGATGAACATTATTATAGATTATAAAATAAATTAATAACAAAAATGGATTAACTAATTAATAACAAAGAAATAGTAACAAAAATCGATTAAACTATTAGTAACAAAAATTTATTAAATAATTAATAATAAAAATGGATTAAACAGTACAAATTATATATAGTAGTGAAAATTTGCTATTAAAATATCTGGTATGGGAGTTCATACGTATGAATCTAGTTGTACCTAGTCAAACCTTTTTACTTATTCAGGTTGAAGTAAAAATCCACAAGGAAGAGCCACTGCCTCAAGGTTGGGCCCTAGGGCCCGATGGACAGTCCACCACCGATGCGAAGACGGTAAGATAACAAGCGCCTTTGCACCTATATTACTTGCAAGTTGTAATTCATATATTAATCCACCAACACATTTATGTAGGCGCATGACCGGATAAATTTCAAGCAGAGGCTGTAATTATTGCCATAATTTTAACATAGAAAGAGAGGGATGCCGCTCTACAGATTATATAGCGCTATCCCATTCTCACAACCTAAAAATGATGGCAATAACACGTCGTAATACAGCCCCGGGCTTGGTGTGCAGGTGTCGGTTTAGAAAATAAAAGTTGTGCTAGTGGTAACCCCCCAATAAACTCTTGATTAGGCTACTGTAGTCTACAGAAGCGGAACGAGTTGGTAGAGCCGTTTATGAGTAAAAACTGTGGGTGAAAACGTAACAGACAGACTGACAGAGTTGTTTTCGTATTTGTAATATTAGTAAGGATTTTTTATGGGATAGCGGGCGAACGAGCAGACGGATCGCCTGATAGTAGATTTTGACGTGGGAGAGCTATGCTTCGGCACGAATGGGCCGGCTCGACCGGAGTGATACCACGGCCTCACAGAAACCGGCGTGAAACAACGCTTGCGTTGTGTTTCGCCGAGTGAATGAGGTTACCGGAGGCCCAAACCCTTTTAAAAGGCGGGCAACGCACTTGTGACTCCTCTGGTGTTTCGGGTGTCCATGGGCGGCGGTTATCGCTCGTACCATCAGGTGATCCGTCTGCTCGTTTACTCCACTATCCTACAAAAAAAAAATATAATAAGCGATTACAGCCGCCCATGGACACCCGCAACACCAGAGGAGTCACAAATGCACCTCCGGCCTTTTAAAAAGGAGTACGCTCTTGATTGTTAAATAAAACTCACTCATGGTAGCGTTCCCTTATATCTCGGAGTCCCTCCTCATAATGGCGGCAAATGGCCACCGTGTCGTTGTAGTCCGACATAACCATTGGATATCCATGAGGATTGTATTTCTGTACGGGACAGAAAAATCGCTACTGTAATCTTTACGTCTAGATTGCACTACCACAACAGATTAATTTTGCTGAGGCTAAACTGAAGTAAACTGTTTATTTGGCAGGCATTCCAGTGCGGTAAATTGACGCCACTTGGAGGTGATGAGAAAACCTCTGGCTACAAAGGCTATGCCCTCGCCTCCATGGTGGAGATGTTCTGCAGTGGACTGTCAGGTACACATTTGACATATATTTTAAGCTAGCTTTTGTCTGTGGTTTTACTTGCATCCTTAAGGATTTTTTGATAGAAAAGGTAGTATCTTATGTTCTTCTTCAAGGTCCAATACACTGTTTTTTTTCCTAAATTCCATAAATAAAGACATCAAGACGCACAACACCTCATTCTGGCCGTGAACTTGGACGCAGTAATTGGTCCGCAGTAATGATTTAATAGTTTAGCTGTAGATTTATACATAACTAGCTTCCGCCCGCGACTTCGTCCGCGTGGAATAGTTACTTGGTCTTAGCGGGATGATAGCCTATAGCCTTCCTCAATAAATGGACTATCTAACACCGAAAGATTTTTTCTAATCGGACCAATAGTTCCTGAGATTATCGCGTTCAAGCAAACTTGGCAGGTGGCACTTGACAGGTGGTAAGAAGATGATGATCCCCTTCAGCGGCTTGTAGTATGTTTTGATTGAAGCTCACTTCAAGATATAGCCAATATTGTTAGTTGATAATTGAGTATTGAGTATCCGAGCGGAACTTTAGTAGAATATGTCACGGGAACAGGAATAATAAAAGAACGCTAAATGAGGATATGTCCTTTAGAGCGTTTGTTGGGTCCGAGCGGACCCAAGCTCGGTCCACACGGATACAAAACAAACGCTCTAAAGGCTGATGAATAACGTATTTATTTGGATAAGGATTAATATCATGTTTATAAAAACACCTACGCAAATAATGCACTTGGAATTTTAGAACAAAGTTAGCATAAAAAAGGTTATAGTGAGCCAACCTTAAAAGATAGACATATGCTGTCGCGGACTTTTTTTTAGAACTTTTAAAGAGGAGCAATTCTGTCATATATGATTTTTGCGAAACTTTAACCGTTTACGCAGCGCACGCATCGGAAGCTCTCGAAAGGAAAAAACCCCGATTTTGAAACATTCTTCATTGATGCTCCGCTCCTATTGGTCTTAGCGTGATGATATATAGCCTATAGCCTTCCTCAATAAATGGGCTATCTAACACTGAAAGATTTTTTAAATCGGACCAGTAGTTCCTGAGATTAGCGCGTTCAAGTAAACAAACAAACAAACAAACAAACAAACAAACAAACTCTTCAGCTTTATATATTAGTAAGTATAGATATAACGCGATAAAATCCGATCTAAATGTAATCGCATAATTGTCAGAAACCAGTGCCTATGTTGGTAAAGTACATCAAAATTGCCATGGTTCCAGGATCGAACATGACTCACAACATCCGTGGTTGGGAGCTGTCTAGCATCCAGGGCCCACCGGATCTGGGTCAGTGCTTTGCAGCAATCAACCCTGAGTGCTTCGCGCCCGGCTTCACGGAACGAGCAGCTGATTGTCTTAACACCTGGAGGAACTTAGAACCGGTATTTCGTATTGTATTTTTAAATCGTACTTTTGTAGTAAATCAAAACCTGATCATCATCATCGAAACATCAGCTGAATTGCGTGGGGTCAATGTGGCCTTAAACCTTGGACCTCATGGCCTAGGCAGGTCGTACCGTTTCCTAAAAAATAAACAATATTTTGTATCAATCACTTCCTCAGGTTGATTCATCACTACCGGTGTTGGCTCCCGGAGACAAAGAACACCAGACTAGCGAGAAGACGCTGGCCGAGGGGACCGTCACCTACCCTCAAAAACAAGTTGAAGCCATGGAAGCTATGGCCAAGAGGATCGGTATTAAACCTTTACGGATTGAATCACATTAAAGATATTGGAAGAATTCAGTTTTGAATAACATCATTATTCTATTCTATTCTATTCTATCATGAATGAAGAACGCGGATAATATGTTTGTTAGAATCCTAAAATGCGTGTTTCTCTAGTTTTGGCATTAAATTATCAAGACAGACCTTACAGTACAGTGTTTTAGGTACTGACGATTTTCAGAGATGGAGAGTGGCTATTATTATTTAAATTAATAAAAGTAATCTTTATTTATACATTAAGCAAATAATGTAATATATATTTTCACAAAAATATGGTATTTAATTGATATGGAGATTGGGGACCCTAATCCAATTTAATTTCATTAAATTGGATTAGGGTCCGAGGTACAACAACAATAGTTTTTGCATTGCGTCTAAAATTGTATTACTTGAGGGGATAAATAAATTACTGCCCTTAGAGTTACGATTACGAGAGCTTGTTGAAAAATTTAACTGATTCAAATCTATATTATCATTGTCGAACCCGACCCATTAGACCCAGTTTCACCAATTTCTATGTAACAAGGCATTAACTAATCAGCCTTTTAACAAAGCTGTTAAAATAGGTAGGTATAAATGTCCGCAGTGTAGGTCCGCAATGTAGATAGGTAGGTACCTATGCAGTTTGCAGGTTTTTTTTGCCATCAAGTAGATTTATAATAATAAACAAAAACGTGTGTAGGGAACAAGAAATTCAGAACAAAAATGGAAACCGATCGATTTTCGTGTAGGTGTCAAGTCGTTTGTCAAGATAAAAAAAATAATGTGTGATAAATCTTCGCGAGCCTTCGTAAAGCTCCGCTTTTTGCAAGTTTATTATGGGATAGGGGAGCAAACGAGCAGACACACCTGATTGTAACCGATTACAACCGCCCATGGACACCCACAACATCAGGGGAGCCGCATGTGCGTTGCCTTCTAAAAAGGTTTGGGCATCCTCATCCTCCGATATCCTCACTCACTCGGCGAAATACAACGTAAGTGTTGTCTAACGCCGGCTTCTGTGAGGTCGTGGTATTACTCCGTACGAGCAATTTTTTTTTTCTTGATGGCCTTACCCTTTCCCGCTAATTCGTTAAGCAACACTTACACCACAACAGTATTCAATCAGCATTTAATTGAGAATAATTATGTCGAATGTGTAGAATAACCTCTTTAATAAAATGAGAATAATTACTACTTTGTACATAATTTTTCTTCATAAATATATCATAAAAGAGTGACTTAAATGATTTGCTTTTTTGACATTGTTTTGGGACGGGGTTTTAGATATTTTTTTTAATTAGTTTTTGAATATATATTTACTTTCAAATAAATTTTGTGACCGGTTCCTAATAAAATTTTAATAGGTAAGTAATAATTACTTATCTAGACAGGGTCGTATTGCGTTGCTAGATACGAGTATATAACCTTCCAGTCTATTTCTTTCGATTATTGTCTTCTGATACAACCAACTTATGAAATTGGTCAAAAAGCAGAAAATATTGACTTAATTTTTCTTATACAAGAATATCTAAATGAAAGTTCCTCAAACGTCGGTAAGTTGTTAATATTAGTTTTTTTTCAAGCATTGATATAGGATATGAGATGATATTTATAGTACGGACGCAAGTAAGCGATGAGATGACGGCGGATACTATAATCAACCCATTATTTTGTCCCAATGCTGGGCACGAGTCTCTCAGAATGAGTCTCTCAGAATGAGTCTCTCAGGCTTTAGTTCACCACGCTGTCCTAATGCGGGTTGGCAGACTACACACACCATAGAGTAAATCTCTCAGACGTGCAGGTTTCCTCACGTTGTTTTCCTTCACCCTTTAACCGCGTCATAATAAACTATTAATACGCACATAACTTCGAAAAGTCAAGAGGCCTTGGATTGAAACTTGAGACCTTGGAGACTTGGCAGTCCACTGGTCATATCACTAGGCTATCTCTGCTGTGAACAAGAACGTATGAGTGACGGCGTATACAGATTTTAATGATTACCCAAGTAACACTTGTATATTGTCTGACTGACGAAGGCGCTTACGTATTATAACATAACATAACATACCATCTCGCCTGTATTCCCCGAAGAGTTAGGCAGAGGCGTACTAATGTACACCCACAGTTCGCCGGTATAATTAGGTCCCATGTACCTAATAGGGGCGAGCCTATTGCCATTAACCGGGCACAAATTCCTAACTCCGAGCTGCTACTGGAAATTTCATAGAAAAACCTAATAACACTTTGCTCGACTTGGGAATCGAACCCAGGACCTCTAGCGTAGCAGTCGCGCTCAGGACCACTTGGCTAATGAGGCAGTTTTCTGTAATATGACGGCAATATGACGCGTAGGTATATAGAGGTTCGTCCATCTGCTTTTTAATGGATTTAGCCGGCGAACTAGCTGACGAGCCACCTGGTGGTAAGCAGTCATCATCGCCCATGGACACTTGCAACACCAGAGGATTTGCTGATGCATTGCCGACCTGTACAGCAATCGAGGGGGAACCGGAATCTGTTTATCATCTGTGACGATATTATCTTCTAATGTTTCCACAGTTTCAGTCTCAGTAGCCATGGGGAAGGTGGTAACGGCGGAGGCTCTGCGGTTCATGACGGACTGTCTGAAGGCTGTCGGTGCTGCCAGCAAGCCAGCTCAGCAGCAGGCTGAGCTGCTGATACAAGCTGACAGGTGCGGTCATCCTAGTCATGGACTTAATAGATTGGGTATGTAAACATGCATAGTTACTGATTTCCATACACTTACACAAACATGTTGTAACGTGGGAGAGCCATGCTTCGGCACGAATGGGCCGGCTCGACCGGAGTGATACCACGGCCTCACAGAAAACCGGCGTGAAACAACGCTTGCGTTGTGTTTCGCCGAGTGAATGAGGTTTCCGGAGGCCCAAACCCTTTTAAAAGGCGGGCAACGCACTTGTGACTTCTCTGGTGTTGCGGGTGTCCATGGGCGGCGGTTATCGCTAACCATCATCCGGTGATCCGTCTGCTCATTTGCTCCCCTATCCTATAAAAAAAAACATTAGATATTGAAATTACGGATTTTGTCGCGTTGCAATTGTAATATATAAAGTTATTAAGTACCTATATTTGCTCCTACCTATATTCTATCCTCTAAGGCACGGTCACGAGTAGACTGAGGGCCTGTTTCACCGCCTTCTGATGAGTTCCCTGACGTAAGAATCCTTACAAATTCTGTTCAAAATTTGAATTTATCTATGGTAGATAGTGCTTATCCGGAGGTGGTGTAACCGGCCCTGAATGTTGTAAAAGATCCGAAACGTCGGGAATTATTAAAACAACGCAGTAAAATTTGTGAAACGTAGGTTTATTTCAAAAATGTTTGAATAGTTTTTTTTTTTAATTCTTGATAGACTTACGCTTGATCGCCAGTTTGCATCGCGTTGAGCGACACTGCGACCTACGCTTGTACACTGAGAGAGACTGAGAGGTCAAACTCCCAGTATGAGGCAATTTACAGCAGGATCAGTGTTGCCAACTGAAACTTATATCTTTAAAAATGTTTAAGGCTGATCGTTTCGCTGAGCCCGCCAAATTCAAATTACAATTGGTTTTTCGCAATTTGTAGGTCTATAACACATTCTAGAATCCTAGCTGTAGTAATTGCGCCATTAGCTATACAATATTCACAACTAAGAATAAAAAAAATGACGATTGACCCTACTTTTAGCTTATTTAACGCTTATTAAGCAAAGTTTTTAATGCTCAGTGTCAAGAAATTTGAATTTGGCGGGCTGAGCGAAACGGTCAGCCTTAAGCAAAGCTTTACTGTTACTTAATTCTGAATTACTTTTTCAAGAAAACTACTTGAACGATATTATACAAGGAAATTGCAAGCCGAACAATACGCCTAAGGTGTTGAATGAAACCTCGGCGACAGCTTGGGTAGACGCTAACAACGTTCTGGGCGCCACAGCCAGCCACTTTGGAATGGACCTAGCTATACAGAAAGCCTTAGACGCAGGCGTAGGTTTCGTTGCAATGAAAGGTATTGTTTTAAAATTTTGTACATTATTTAAGTAACGTGGTGGACACGTTTTAGGAACGTGGCCGACCGGGAACTATTTAGTGGAGTTAAATTACACTCGGAACACAAAATATACAAATTTATTGTCACTAGGTTTAGAATTTAAATACATTAAGGCAAGAGTAGGGTGAGTTAAGCTCAGGGTGGTTCGGTGAAGGCTTCGAGGCGAGGTCCGACCGGTAGAGGGCGGCAATAAGCTTGGGCAGCTGCAGCGGGAAGAAGGAGGCCCGCGCGTCGTCTGCCGATCTATTTATAGTGACGCACGGGGTGAGGCTTGAGGCGCGGAGGAGCGTTGACCGCGGACCATGTCACATTCTTTACATAAAAATACACGTATCTCGAGTTTCGCATATAGATAGATACTATAACTAATGATATTATAATAAATACAATTAAAAGGAAGTATTTTTTCTTTCCTTTTTTAAACCTATCGCAAGCAAGCCTATTTGCAATAACTCGCGACGTTAATGTAGTTATACTAGTTAGCCGCGGAAGTAAATAATCCTGAACATTCATGTCTATGAAATAAAAAAAACTGAGATATATTTCGCTTGCGGCTGCATGACGTTGACCTGACCTTTCCACTTTCACATCAATATTTTGGTATTTGATAATTATGGCATGCCGATCGATACAGATAAATAGGCGTGACTTAGGTAAGTACATACGGACAAACATACAAAGAGACATCGTCTCACTAAGGAGTAGGACAAGTCTGACTAAGGGTTTTGTTACCTTTTAAGTTATGGAATAAGTGCGACTGGCATCAATAGATAAGTATTAAGTAAAATAGAATTGCAATTAACCTACTTGACGATAAACACAAATGTTTTAGGGTCCAATCACTACGGTATGGCTGGTTTCTGGGCTCATAAAGCAGCAGAGGTGGGACTGATAGGCTTTACGTGCACCAACACTTCACCCCTTTTAGCACCGACTAGAAGTCAAAAGGTAAGACTTTTTTAAGAGTTGATTGTCCCTATACCCATAATATCGAATGAGCTCCTGGGTAACCTACCAGTACCATGATATTGATGGTTTTACTATATACAATCTTCAGTTCAAAAAACATTAGAGCTCTCATTGTCACCTTAAAACTATACTAATTCCATAAACGAAATAAGTCCACTCTCAAGGATGATTATTCAAGAGAGAACATGCTTAGTCATATTTAATAAATTTTGAGCAAAGACTGACAAGAGATGAATGCGCGGTTCACCTGATGGTAGATGATCACCGGCTTTCATGAACATGCTTGCCGATCTTTTATATTGGTATGGGATTATTTTCTTTTGCGAGCGATTTTTATCTATTGCGTGCTAGTTATGCAAAGGAAGCGGCGGAGAGGAAGAGAGAATTATCTTTTCTTTCCCGATCTGCAGTAGAAGCACCGGACGCAGGAGGGCGCAGATCGACCTCCGGCTTTCATAAGCTGTGACCTGCGCGAGCGGTTGACTTGGGGCGGTGAAGGAACATGGTTCAACAGTTTCCTTTACCTATGACCTTATGTAAACTGTAACTTAAATGCAGGCTGCGTTGGCAATTGGCACTAAACACCTGTTGTTCATCCCTGGTCTCCCTTATCTTTTTCCAGTCGGCACTGGGAACTAATCCCCTAGCACTAGTGGCGCCGGCTAATCGCAAGCTTGGGCACTTCTACCTCGACATGGCTACCACTGCTGTGGCTGTTGGAAAGGTAAATAAGACTGAACAGATGATACTAAAACTCGAAAGAAAGTGAATGAAACAACAACTTGACAGATCACAGAAGTACTTACCTACCTACAGAATTTATTCAATTAGGATTTTAATAAAGCTGATTCGGTTTCGGGTGTTGTTGATAAAATTTGGTATATTTTCTTATTATGTATGTAGGTGCCTTGTTTGCAAGCGTTTTGGCAATAAAATGGAAATTGAAAAAAAAAAATTTTTTTATGGGATAGAGGGCATACATGCTGGCGGATCACCTGATGGAAAGTGATAACCGCCGCCCATGGACACCCCCAACACCAGAGGAGTCACGAGTGCGTTGCCCGCCTTTTAAAAGGGTTTGGGCCTCCGGTAACCTCACTCACCCAGCTACACAACGCAAGCGCTGCTTCACGCCGGTTTTCTGTGAGGCCGTGGTATCACTCCGGTCGAGCCGGCCCATTCGTGCCGAAGCATGGCTCTCCCACGTTCATTTATAATTTCAGAGATTAGCTTTAGATTATTTTCAGTGATAAGCTTTGTACGGTAAACTTTTTTTGAATTTTTAGATCGAGATGCAGCGTCGGAAAGGACAGCCTTTGCCAAGCGGATGGGCGCAAGGACCCGATGGAAAAGAAACCACAGACGCTGAACTGGTAGGCTATGATAATTATGAAAATTAACATTATTTCCTAAAAAATAAACAGTCATTTTTGCAATAAACTATATACAAAAAAATATAAATTCTGCACGAGTAGTACCACCACCACATTATAATTATGTATCATTCAAGTTTGAACAAAGAAGAAAATAGCGAAGCCAACCGATTGTACTTAACAGTGGCAGTGTAGTACGTTGGCGAAAATTATATGCATGTTATGAGTTCTAAAATACAAAATGATTCATGATTAATTGCCAAATGTGGACCTCTAAACTACTTAACTTTTTTTAATAAATAATACTTTTAATATGCGATAACGTCATGCGGTCTCTCAGTTTTATTTATCTTTAACTTTGTTCAAGGCTATGAAAACTGCTTGCCTGATGCCCCTGGGTGGTCGTGAAAATACAGCTGGTTACAAAGGATATGGTCTGGCCGCTATGGTAGACTTATTGTCCGGAATATTAGCTGGTTAGCCGACGTTATTTAAATGCTGTTCTTCTATGACGACGATATGATACTATGACAAGATATTTTTAGAAAGTCTTCAGCTAATTACTACGTCATAAGTCCTATGAAACGATCACAATGATCTGAGTTCAAGTCGTATATTAGTGTTTCAATTTATTTTCTGGTTTATTTATGGAGTAGGCTTGGCGGTTCATAGTAAAACCTATTAAAATCACGTGATAATCTGGTTACATGCTGATTACTCACCCATTTCATACAAGGACATCACGTAGCAGACAGAGGTTCATCTTTCGTGGCGCATTAACTAGATTTCCCTTCAGACTTCCTTGCTTATTTTCTATTATTAATTTGGGTAGTAGGCATACCGTGACTGATTAACCTTCTTGAGGTTTCAAGATACTCCTCTTCTCTCTTATTATACATTCTGTACAAATGCAATATTTTACTCTACTACCTACGCGACTCGATTCGACTCTGACTCTCGACTCGACTCTACTTCTCGAATTCTGTTCAGGTGCCACATACGGCCATCACCTGCGCGGGTGGACGGACAAATCCGGCGGGCCAGCCGACCTGGGCCACTGCTTCATGGCCATTAACCCCGAATGCTTCGCCCCTTGCTTCTCAGAGCGAGTTTCGGAATCCATACAACATTGGCGAAACCTACCGCCGGTGAGTACATATCTAATTTAAAAAAATCTACAACATACCATGCTGTATTCCCCGAAGGGTTAAGCAGAGGTACACCTCTGCTTAACCCTTCGGGGAATACAGCCGTGAACCACCTGAACATACCGGCGAACTGTGGGTGTACCTTAGTACACTAAGGTACACCCACAGTTCGCCGGTATGTTTAGGTCCCATGTAATAGGGAGCGATCTAATTGCCCTTAACCGAGCACAATTTCCAAACTCCGAGCTTCTACTGAGAATTTCATAGAAAAACCTAATAACACTGCTCAACCTGGGAATCGAACCCAGGACCTCAGGCTTAGCAGTGTGTTACCAGTGATGACTTATGGCACAGAGACGTGGTCGCTCACAATGGCTCTCATAAGAAAGCTCAAGGTCACTCAGTGAGCTATGGAGCGAGCTATGCTTGGCATTATGGTGCCTTTCCATGCTTGCCAAGGCTCGACAAGCGTCGGCAGGTACAAGCTTGTAAAGAGGTCATTTGGCTTGGCTTGCGTGAGCTTGTGGACGCTTGTCTCCGATCCGGTCTAGTGTCGGTTTTTGGACACAGATCAAAGGTCGCTTGCGGCAAGCGCTTGCCACGCATTCACACGTTGGTGCACGTTTAGTAGTTGTTGAGATCTCGCGACGAGCGCACGTTTCCTTGTTTAAAATGAGTGGCTGGTCGAACGACAATTATATAGTTAATATAAAATAATATTAATTACATAGTAAATATTAATTAATTAATATTAAATTTATTAACATAAAATAATTTAATAGTTAACTGGTACGATTTTTAAGAATCTATATCATCCACCATCTTCGTGGCCGTCGAGCTTTCTTTGTTTTGGTTTTCCTTTGCTTGAATCTCTACTATTATAAAATTGTAAAAATGCTGTGTCTGTACATTGAAGATATAAAAAAAAAACACGCGCTGATGGTAAATAAACGTCTCCGAATACGAAAATGTGATTTTTGAAATTCTTGTCTGTTTGTCTGTTTGTCGTAACAAACAGACAAACAGACAAGAATTTCAAAATTCACATTTAATTAATTGAGATAAAAAGTTCACCAGTTTTTAAGTTGGAGCATATAAGTACTTTTTAACAGTGATAATAAAATTAAAATCTATTCAGTAGTTTTTTCTCCAACCCGTAGGTTGGAGAAAAAACTACTGAATAGATTTTTGAATTGAATTAAATGAATCCTGAGATACAGCTTGACCTCCTTGATGTATAGAGGCCCATACAAAGAAGATGTCATCAATGTTGGTTTTCCATTTTTACTCCTAATATAGCTTCACGTGAGCGAAGCCGCGGGCAGAAGCTAGTTTCAAATAAAAGTATGTTAAACCGAACGCAATAGCCGACACAAGTTCGGTGTCCGCCATGCTTGGATGTACGTAGCACACTGACGCATTCACAAGCATGAAAACGACTTCCAAATATCTTCCAAGCGAGATTTGTGGACGTTTGGGGCTTGAAGACGTTTGCCAAGGCTTGGCAAGCATGTAAACCTGTTGTAACATTAGATAACAAGTAAAATGACGGAAATATCTCACACAGAAATGCACACACACAAACACACACACGCACACCTACTATACACACTACATAAGTACATACATTATCCCATAGGCCGCTTTATAGTTATTTAAAAGGTCTTTTTTAAATAATTTCTGAATAATAATAATTTCTCTTTAATTTACTTCTGCTCCTTTTTTTCTGTTTTCTGTTGCAAGAAAAGTATAAAAAGTAAATTGTAAATCCGTAATTGGCTGTATGAATTACTTTATGCTTATTTGTTATCTTTAAGAGCTGTGGATTTTGTGATGAATAAATAAATAAATAAATTTATTTCCGCGATCAAAGGATTGCAGTGAGCGGGGCAAATAGCTCTTACTTTACATGCTTGCCAAGCCTTGGCAAACGTCTTCAAGCCCCAAACGTCCACAAATCTCGCTTGGCATTTGGAAGTCGTTTTCATGCTTGTGAATGCGTCAGTGTGCTACGTACATCCAAGCATGGCGGACACCGAACTTGTGTCGGCTATTGCGTTTGGTTTAACATACTTTTATTTGAAACTAGCTTCTGCCCGCGGCTTCGCTCACGTGAAGCTATATGAGGAGTAAAAATGAAAACCAACATAGATGACATCTTCTTTGTATGGGCCTCTATACATCAAGGAGGTCAAGCTGTATCTCAGGATTCATTTAATTAATTGAGATAAAAAGTACACCAGTTTTTAAGTTGGAGCATATACTTTTTAGCAGTGATAATAAAATTAAAATCTATTCAGTAGTTTTTTCTCCAACCCGTAACAAACAGTCAAACAGACAAGAATTTCAAAAATCACATTTTCGTATTTGGAGACGTTTATTTACCATCATCTACGTGTTTTTTTTTATATCTTCAATGTACAGACACAGCTTTTTTACAATTTTATAATAGTAGAGATTCAAGCAAAGGAAAACCAAAACAAAGAAAGCTCGACGGCCACGAAGATGGTGGATGATATAGATTCTTAAAAATCATACCAGTTAACTATTAAATTATTTTATGTTAATAAATTTAATATTAATATTTACTATGTAATTAATATTATTTTATATTAACTATATAATTGTCGTTCGACAAGCCACTCATTTTAAACAAAGAAACGTGCGCTCGTTGCGAGATTTCAACAACTACTAAACGCGCACCAACGTGTGAATGCGTCGCAAGCGCTTGCCGCAAGCGCCCTTCGATCTGTGTCCAAAAACTGACACTAGACCGGATCGGAAACAAGCGTCCACAATCTCACGCAAGCCAAGCCAAATGCCCTCTTTACAAGCTTGTACCTACGGACGCTTACCGAGCCTTGGCAAGCATGGAAAGGCACCGTTAGAATTGACGGCCGCTGCGGCAAATAGGTTCTCTGGATTTAGGTGGCATATACATAACCGGTCCTTTTGAAAGTCTTTGGGGGAGGCCTTTGTTTAACAGTGGACTTCTACTGGCTGATATGATGATGATGATGAAACTGCTAGGTAGGTAATACTATTATGCAGTTAGGTAGTACCCGATCGAGCAGTACCTATTATTGGGATTTTCTATGAAATTCTCAGTAGCAGCTCGGAGTTTGGAATTTGTAGTGTGTACCCGTTTTGAAACTTTTCTTAATATCTTCTTTATTTAAAAAATGCTATTTTACCTATTCTCTAGACGGATCCCAAACTACCAGTGCAAGCTCCGGGAGACAAAGAAAAAAAAGCAGCGGCCGCAACAGACGCCAGAGGCACAGTTTCTTACGTCAAACAGCAAATCGAATCCAGTATGGCTTTAGCGAAGAAACTCAAAGTAAGACCCATGAAGGTGGAAGCAGACTGTTCATAAAATAATATGTACTTAGGTACAAGGGTGCATCCTGGTTTGTTACGCAGTTTTAAATTGTAGTTTTTTTAGTAAAATTTTAAATGTTCCAATTCATTTATTTTATTTCAATAAGTCATTTCTTTTTCATCTTCATTCTTGTCAACCCCTCTTCCTAAGCTCAATGCTTGTGTTACGAGTTCACGTGGGTGTGCAGTGGGTGGGTTTCGAACCACATGATTGGGTGCGGGAACCACATGATCACAAGTCCGACGCCCTAGCTCCATAGCCATTAGGCTACTCAGACAGAATCATAAGTATATCCATAATTTAAGTTAGGCTATAACCGCTTTGACATTTTGAAGTATGTCACCGGAATATTTTAAATTTCGTTACTTTAAAATTCTTATCTAGCGAGGTTCTATACTTATTATAATTTATTTTATTGTACCTGAAGATGTCTGTCACCATAGAATTAGTAACAAGGCAACAACTAATCAGCCTTTAAAATTAACAAAGCTGTTAAAATATAATATTATGTCGTCCGCAGTGTAGGTCCGCAATGTAGGTACGCAGTGTGCAGGTTTTTTTGCCATCAAGTAGATTTATAATAATAAACAAAATTTATTTATTTATTTAAAATCGTGTGTAGGGAACAAGAAATTCAGAACAAAAATGGAAATCGCAGCCCCGATCGATTTTCATGTAGGTGAGTGGATATGTATCAATTTGTCAAGTCGTGTGTCAAGATAAAAAAAAAATATTGGTGATAAAACTTCGCCAGCCTTCGTAAAGCTCCACTTTTTGCTAGTTTATTATGGGATAGGGGAGCAAACGAGCAGACACACCTGATTCTAACCGATTACCACCGCCCATGGACACCCACAACACCAGAGGAGCCGCATGTGCGTTGCCTTCTAAAAAGGTTTGGGCATCCTCATCGTCCGATATCCTCACTCACTCGGCGAAATACAAAGTAAGTGTTGTTTAACGCCTTCTGTGAGGTCGTGGTATCACTCCGTACGAGCCATAATTTTTTTTTCTTGGTGGCCTACGCTTTATCTCTAATGCGATCTCCGATGTTCTGTTTTATAACGTACACCACAACGTTCTTCAATCAGCATTTAATTGAGAATAATTATATCGAATGTGTAAAATTGTTATTAAAGATTTGAAACCTCTTTAATAAAAGGAGAATAACTGCTAGTTTGTACATCATTTTTCTTCATAAATATTTAATCTTAAAAGAGTGACTTAAATGATTTTCTTTTTTGACATTGTTTTGGGACGGGGTTTTAGATATTTTTTATTCGTTTTTGAATATATATTTACTTTCAAATAAATGTTGTGACCGGTTTGGTTTAACATACTTTTATTTGAAACTAGCTTCTGCCCGCGGCTTCGCTCACGTGAAGCTATATGAGGAGTAAAAATGAAAACCAACATAGATGACATCTTCTTTGTATGGGCCTCTATACATCAAGGAGGTCAAGCTGTATCTCAGGATTCATTTAATTAATTGAGATAAAAAGTACACCAGTTTTTAAGTTGGAGCATATACTTTTTAGCAGTGATAATAAAATTAAAATCTATTCAGTAGTTTTTTCTCCAACCCGTAACAAACAGTCAAACAGACAAGAATTTCAAAAATCACATTTTCGTATTTGGAGACGTTTATTTACCATCATCTACGTGTTTTTTTTTATATCTTCAATGTACAGACACAGCTTTTTTACAATTTTATAATAGTAGAGATTCAAGCAAAGGAAAACCAAAACAAAGAAAGCTCGACGGCCACGAAGATGGTGGATGATATAGATTCTTAAAAATCATACCAGTTAACTATTAAATTATTTTATGTTAATAAATTTAATATTAATATTTACTATGTAATTAATATTATTTTATATTAACTATATAATTGTCGTTCGACAAGCCACTCATTTTAAACAAAGAAACGTGCGCTCGTTGCGAGATTTCAACAACTACTAAACGCGCACCAACGTGTGAATGCGTCGCAAGCGCTTGCCGCAAGCGCCCTTCGATCTGTGTCCAAAAACTGACACTAGACCGGATCGGAAACAAGCGTCCACAATCTCACGCAAGCCAAGCCAAATGCCCTCTTTACAAGCTTGTACCTACGGACGCTTACCGAGCCTTGGCAAGCATGGAAAGGCACCGTTAGAATTGACGGCCGCTGCGGCAAATAGGTTCTCTGGATTTAGGTGGCATATACATAACCGGTCCTTTTGAAAGTCTTTGGGGGAGGCCTTTGTTTAACAGTGGACTTCTACTGGCTGATATGATGATGATGATGAAACTGCTAGGTAGGTAATACTATTATGCAGTTAGGTAGTACCCGATCGAGCAGTACCTATTATTGGGATTTTCTATGAAATTCTCAGTAGCAGCTCGGAGTTTGGAATTTGTAGTGTGTACCCGTTTTGAAACTTTTCTTAATATCTTCTTTATTTAAAAAATGCTATTTTACCTATTCTCTAGACGGATCCCAAACTACCAGTGCAAGCTCCGGGAGACAAAGAAAAAAAAGCAGCGGCCGCAACAGACGCCAGAGGCACAGTTTCTTACGTCAAACAGCAAATCGAATCCAGTATGGCTTTAGCGAAGAAACTCAAAGTAAGACCCATGAAGGTGGAAGCAGACTGTTCATAAAATAATATGTACTTAGGTACAAGGGTGCATCCTGGTTTGTTACGCAGTTTTAAATTGTAGTTTTTTTAGTAAAATTTTAAATGTTCCAATTCATTTATTTTATTTCAATAAGTCATTTCTTTTTCATCTTCATTCTTGTCAACCCCTCTTCCTAAGCTCAATGCTTGTGTTACGAGTTCACGTGGGTGTGCAGTGGGTGGGTTTCGAACCACATGATTGGGTGCGGGAACCACATGATCACAAGTCCGACGCCCTAGCTCCATAGCCATTAGGCTACTCAGACAGAATCATAAGTATATCCATAATTTAAGTTAGGCTATAACCGCTTTGACATTTTGAAGTATGTCACCGGAATATTTTAAATTTCGTTACTTTAAAATTCTTATCTAGCGAGGTTCTATACTTATTATAATTTATTTTATTGTACCTGAAGATGTCTGTCACCATAGAATTAGTAACAAGGCAACAACTAATCAGCCTTTAAAATTAACAAAGCTGTTAAAATATAATATTATGTCGTCCGCAGTGTAGGTCCGCAATGTAGGTACGCAGTGTGCAGGTTTTTTTGCCATCAAGTAGATTTATAATAATAAACAAAATTTATTTATTTATTTAAAATCGTGTGTAGGGAACAAGAAATTCAGAACAAAAATGGAAATCGCAGCCCCGATCGATTTTCATGTAGGTGAGTGGATATGTATCAATTTGTCAAGTCGTGTGTCAAGATAAAAAAAAAATATTGGTGATAAAACTTCGCCAGCCTTCGTAAAGCTCCACTTTTTGCTAGTTTATTATGGGATAGGGGAGCAAACGAGCAGACACACCTGATTCTAACCGATTACCACCGCCCATGGACACCCACAACACCAGAGGAGCCGCATGTGCGTTGCCTTCTAAAAAGGTTTGGGCATCCTCATCGTCCGATATCCTCACTCACTCGGCGAAATACAAAGTAAGTGTTGTTTAACGCCTTCTGTGAGGTCGTGGTATCACTCCGTACGAGCCATAATTTTTTTTTCTTGGTGGCCTACGCTTTATCTCTAATGCGATCTCCGATGTTCTGTTTTATAACGTACACCACAACGTTCTTCAATCAGCATTTAATTGAGAATAATTATATCGAATGTGTAAAATTGTTATTAAAGATTTGAAACCTCTTTAATAAAAGGAGAATAACTGCTAGTTTGTACATCATTTTTCTTCATAAATATTTAATCTTAAAAGAGTGACTTAAATGATTTTCTTTTTTGACATTGTTTTGGGACGGGGTTTTAGATATTTTTTATTCGTTTTTGAATATATATTTACTTTCAAATAAATGTTGTGACCGGTTCCTAATAAAATTTTAATAGGTAAGTTTACATAATTATTTATCTAGACAATGGTAGTCCGAAGGGTCGTAAGTATTGCGTTGCTAGATACGAGTATATAACGTTCCAGTCTATTTCTTTCGATTAATGTCTTCTGATACAACCAACTTATGAAATTGGTCAAAAAGCAGAAAATATTGAATTAATTCTTCATATACAAGAAAATTTAAATGAAAATTCCTCAAACGTCGGTAAGTTGTTAATTTTAGTTTTTTTTTCAAGCATTGATATAGGATATTAGATGATATAGTCCGGACGCAAGTAAGCGATGAGATGACGGCGGATACTATAATCAACCCATTATTTTGTCCCAATGCTGGGCACATTGACATATATATTACTTCCTTTTGAAATCATTGGCTGGGCACGAGTCTCTCAGAATGAGAGGGATAAGGCTTTAGTTCACCACGCTGTCCTAATGCGGGTTGGCAGACTTCACACACCATAGAGTAAATCTCTCAGACGTGCAGGTTACCTCACGATGTTTTCCTTCACCCTTTAACCGCGTGATAATAAACTATTAATACGCACATGACTTCGAAAAGTCAGAGGCCTTGGATTGAAACTTGAGACCTTTGACTTGGCAGTCCACTGGTCATATCAAAGCTATCTCTGCTGTGAACAAGAACGTATGAGTGACGGCGTATACAGATTTTAATTATTAGCTAACACTCGTATAGGTACATATTGTCGGACTGATGAATTCGCTTACGTACTTTAACATAAAATACCATCACGCCTGTACTCTTCGGTTAGGCAGAGGCGTACTAATGTACACCCCAGTTCGCCGGTATGTTTAGGTCCCATGTAATAGGGGGCGAGCCTATTGCCATTAACCGGGCAAAACTCCGAGCTGCTACTGGGAATTTCATAGAAAAACCCAATAACACTTTGCTCGACCTGGGGATCGAACCCAGGACCTCTAGCGTAGCAGTCGCGCTCAGGACCACTTGGCTAATGAGGCAGTTTTCTGCATACGTAATAAACGTATGCAGAAAGGTAATATGACGGCAATATGACGCGTAGGTATATAGAGGTTCGTCCATCTGCTTTTTAATGGATTTAGCCGGCGAACTAGCTGACGAGCCACCTGGTGGTAAGCAGTCATCATCGCCCATGGACACTTGCAACACCAGAGGATTTGCTGATGCATTGCCGACCTGCACAACAATCGAGGGGGAACTGGAATCTCTGACGATATTATCTTCTAATGTTTCCACAGTTTCAGTCTCAGTAGCCATGGGGAAGGTGGTAACGGCGGAGGCTCTGCGGTTCATGACGGACTGTCTGAAGGCTGTCGGTGCTGCCAGCAAGCCAGCTCAGCAGCAGGCTGTGCTGCTGATACAAGCTGACAGGTGCGGTCATCCTAGTCATGGACTTAATAGATTGGGTATGTAAACATGCATAGGTACTGATTTTCATACACTTACACAAACATTTTGTGACGTGGGAGAGCCATGCTTCGGCACGAATGGGCCGGCTCGACCGGAGTGATACCACGGCCTCACAGAAAACCGGCGTGAAACAGCGCTTGCGTTGTGTTTTGCCGAGTGAATGAGGTTTCCGGAGGCCCAAACCCTTTTAAAAGGCGGGCAACGCACTTGTGACTTCTCTGGTGTTGCGGGTGTCCATGGGCGGCGGTTATCGCTAACCATCATCCGGTGATCCGTCTGCTCATTTGCTCCCCTATCCTATAAAAAACAACAACAACATTAGATATTGAAATTACGGATTTTGTCGCGTTGCAATTGTAATATATAAAGTTATTAAGTACCTATATTTGCTCCTACCTATATTTTATCCTTTACGGCACGGTCACGAGTAGACTGAGGGCCTGTTTCACCGCCTTCTGATGAGTTCCCTGACGTTAAGAATCCTTACAAATTCTGTTCAAAATTTGAATTTCAGGAGATCAGTGACTTGTTCTCCGAACATTTTCAATCTATCTATAGAATTAATAGTAACATACGTTCTTCAGGCTCGGTTCCACTCATTCCCTGTAACAGCAACACATTCAGCGCTTGTACACTTGAACTCAAAGAAGTTATGGACACTTTGTTATCCCTGGATTGTGACAAGGGACCAGGGCCTGATTCTATTCCGCCTCTTTTCCTTAATAAATGTGCAGCAAACCTAGCTGGTCCTCTGACTAAAATGTTTAACTTATCTTTGTCACAGGGCGTTTTCCCTGACCAGTGGAAAATTGCACACATTACGCCAATCTTTAAATCTGGCACTGTTAATGATGTCGCTAATTATAGACCAGTGTCCATTCTTTCCGCATGTGGCAAAATTATCGAATCTCTTGTCCAGAAGAAAATGTACTCTCACATAAAAAATGTGCTGGACGTTAACCAGCACGGTTTTCGCCCAAAAAAGTCTACCTTAAAGGCCTTCGATTTAGTAGATCACGATATATTAATTGCTAAATTACAGAGTATGGGAGTTCATGGATCATTATTGCGTTGGTGCGAGTCGTATTTAAGAAACCGTTCACAATTAGTATATCTTAAAGGTTTTAAATCAAAACAATGTTTCATACCATCAGGAGTGCCCCAAGGGTCGCATCTAGGACCTCTACTATTTTTAGTTTTTATAAATGATTTGGGTAGCAAGATTGATTCAAAATACAATTTTTTTGCTGATGACTTGAAAATATATCGAACTATACACACTGAATTTGATATAATTAAACTTCAGTTGGACATAAATAACGTGTATAGTTAGTGTGAACTAAACAACATGTCATTAAATCTAAACAAATGTTATGTTATTAAATTTTGCAGGAAAGCGAAAACATGTCAGACTTGTTACTCAGTTAATAACAGTCCACTCCAAGAGGTTGATACTATTAGGGACCTTGGTGTGCTAGTGGACAGCAGTTTAAATTTTAGAAATCATTATGACCTGATCATTAATAGGGCATCCAAATTATCGGGTTATATTGTTAGGGAAATGATTTTTTTTAAGGAATCAACCCTTACCATAACTATTTATAACAGCGTTATTCGTAGTATACTTGAATATTGTAGTTCGGTGTGGAGTCCGTTTTATCAGGTGCACTCTGATAGGATAGAGCGCGTTCAGAAAAGATTTTTATATACTTAACTTGTGTTACTCAGAAAACGGGTGCAAGATTTTAAACTCGTATGACTCTAGGCTTAGTCACTATAAAATGAAATCTTTATGTGCTCGTAGAAAATCCTTAGATTTCATGATTTTGTATAAATTAATTAATGATTTAATAGATTCTCCCGAGCTATTAGAGAAAGTGCAAATTTGTATCCCGGGTAATGGCAGCCGCTTAATAAATCGAAAAACCTTTGTTCTTCCTAAAAGCCGAACTGATATAGGTCATTCTTCACCATTGTATCGTATGTTTAATCTTGCCAACTCTTTTCGTGGCGAATTAGACGTATCTGAAAAATTAAAGGTAATTTTAGTTTTTTTTTGTTACATAATTTGTTCTTAAATTTGAAGAAATTTGTATTTGTGTATTTTGTTTTATAACCAACTTTATTTAAGCAGGTGTGTCTTAACTTAATATAAGCTAGCTGGATTCACATCTGTGTCCGGATGTCAATCAGATGCATTATGTATTGTTCCTTAATTAATTGCTTGTGAGATTGTACATCAGTTTTGAGATTCAAATAAAAAAAAATCTCTATGGTAGATAGTGCTTATCCGGAGGTGGTGTAACCGGCCCTGAATGTTGTAAAAGATCCGAAACGTCGGGAAACGTATTATTAATACAACGCAGTAAAATTTGTGAAACGTAGGTTTATTTCAAAAATGTTGGAATATTTTTTTAATTCTTGATAGACTTACTCTTGATCGCCAGTTTGCATAGCGTTGAGCGACACTGCGACCTACGATAGAGCGCGCTTGCCTAGAAGAAACCGATTCACTCGTGATTTAAAGACACCCAAATTAAGTATATATCTCGGGCAAGACCCACTCGGAAATTCCAAAAATGTAATGTATGTCTTCGTATTGGCAAAAATAACTATTCATCATCCACTACCTGAATTTATTAACCCTGAGTACACGGGCGGGAGAGTTAGCTGACCCTGCATTTTAAGGGTTTCTTGTACACTGAGAGTCCAAACTCCCAGTATGAGGCAATTTTCAGCAGGATCAGTGTTGCCAACTGAAACTTATATCTTTAAAAATGTTATTTATAATAAATACACACTCACAATAAATGTTTTATTTAAAAATAAACTGAGACTTAAAACCTTTGCTTGTAAATCGATATTATAGCTAAAAGTAGTGTCAATCGTCAATTTTGGTCAAAATTGACGATTGACCCTACTTTTAGCTTATTTAACGTTTATTAAGCAAAGTTTTTAATGCTCAGTTGTGAATATTGTATAGCTAATGGCGCAATTACTACAGCTAGGAATCTAGAATGTGTTATAGACCTACAAATGGCGAAAAAATAATTGAAATTTGAATTTGGCGGGCTGAGCGAAACGGTCAGCCTTAAGCAAAGCTTTACTGTTACTTAATTCTGAATTACTTTTTCAAGAAAGATACTTGAACGATATTACAAGCGGAAATTGCATGCCGAACAATACGCCTAAGGTGTTGAATGAAACCTCGGCGACAGCTTGGGTAGACGCTAACAACGTTCTGGGCGCCACAGCCAGCCACTTCGGAATGGACCTAGCTATACAGAAAGCCTTAGACGTAGGCGTAGGACTCGTTGCAATGAAAGGTATTGTTTTAAATTTTTGTACATTATTCTTGTAACGTGGTGGACACGTTTTAGGAACGTGGCCGACCGGGAACTATTTAGTGGAGTTAAATTACACTCGGAACACAAAATATACAAATTTATTGTCACTAGGTTTAGAATTTAAATACATTAAGGCAAGAGTAGAGTGAGTTAAGCTCAGGGTGGTTCGGTGAAGGCTTCGAGGTGAGGTCCGACCGGTAGAGGGCGGCAATAAGCTTGGGCAGCTGCAGCGGGAAGAAGGAGGCCCGCGCGTCGTCTGCCGATCTATTTATAGTGACGCACGGGGTGAGGCTTGAGCCGCGGAGAAGGAGCGTTAAGCGCGGACCATATCATATTCTTTACATAAAAATACACGTATCTCGAGTTTCGCATATAGGTGGATACTTTATCTAATGATATTATAATACCTAAATACAATTGAAAGGAAGTATTTTTTCTTTCCTTTTTTAAACCTATCGAAAGCAAGCCTATTTGCAATAACTCGCGACGTTAATGTAGTTATACTAGTTAGCCGCGGAAGTAAATAATCCAAAAACTGAGATATATTTCGCTTGCGCCGGGCTGCATGACGTTGACCTGACCTTTCCACTTTCACATCAATATTTTGGTATTTGATATATGGCATGCCGGTCGATACAGAAAAATAGGCGTGACTTAGGTAAGTACTACGGACAAACATACAAAGAGACATCGTCTCACTAAGGAGTAGGACAAGTCTGACTAAGGGTTTTGTTACCTTTTAAGTTCTGGAATAAGTGCGACTGGCATCAATAGATAAGTATTAAGTAAAATAGAATTAAAATTAACCTACTTGACGATAAACACAAATGTTTTAGGGTCCAATCACTACGGTATGGCTGGTTTCTGGGCTCATAAAGCAGCAGAGGTGGGACTGATAGGCTTTACGTGCACCAACACTTCACCCCTTTTAGCACCGACTAGAAGTCAAAAGGTAAGACTATTTTAAGAGTTGATTGTCCTTATACCCATAATATCGAATGAGCTCCTGGGTAACCTACCAGTACCATGATATTGATGGTTTTACTATATACAATCTTCAGTTCATAAAACATTAGAGCTCTCATTGTCACCTTAAAACTATACTAATTCCAAAAAGGAAATAACTCCACTCTCAAGGATGATTATTCAAGAGAGAACATGCTTAGTCATTTATGCTAATATATAAAGCTGAAGAGTTAGTTTGTTTGTTTGTTTACTTGAACGCGCTAATCTCAAGAACTACTGGTCCGATTTGAAAAATTCTTTCAATGTTAGATAGCCCATTTATTGAGAAGGCTATAGGCTATATATCATCACGCTACGCGGACGAAGTCGCGGGCAGAAGCTAGTATTTATTATATTTTGATCAAAGACTGACAAGAGATGAATGCGCGGTTCACCTGAGGGTAGATGATTACCGGCGCTCAAGAACATGCTTGCCGATCTTTTATATTGGTATGGGATTATTTTCTTTTGCGAGCGATTTTTATCTATTGCGTGCTAGTTATGCAAAGGAAGCGGCGGAGAGGAAGAGAGAATTATCTTTTTCTTTCCCGATCTGCAGTAGAAGCACCGGACGCAGGAGGGCGCAGATCGACCTCCGGCTTTCATAAGCTGTGACCTGCGCGAGCGGTTGACTTGGGGCGGTGAAGGAACATGGTTCAACAGTTTCCTTTACCTATGACCTTATGTAAACTGTAACTTAAATGCAGGCTGCGTTGGCAATTGGCACTAAACACCTGTTGTTCATCCCTGATCTCCCTTATCTTTTTCCAGTCGGCACTGGGAACTAATCCCCTAGCACTAGTGGCGCCGGCTAATCGCAAGCTTGGGCACTTCTACCTCGACATGGCTACCACTGCTGTGGCTGTTGGAAAGGTAAATAAGACTGAACAGATGATACTAAAACTCGAAAGAAAGGGAATGAAACAACAACTTGACAGATCACAGAAGTACTTACCTACCTACAGAATTTATTCAATTAGGATTTTAATAAAGCTGATTCGGTTTCGGGTGTTGTTGATAAATGTTTGGTATATTTTCTTAATATGTATGTAGGTGCCTTGTTTGCAAGAGTTTTGGCGTTAAAATGGAAATTGAAAAAATAATAATTATGGGATAGGGGGCAAACATGCTGGCGGATCACCTGATGGAAAGCGATAACCGCCGCCCATGGACACCCCCAACACCAGAGGAGTCACGAGTGCGTTGCCCGCCTTTTAAAAGGGTTTGGGCCTCCGGTAACCTCATTCACCCAGTGAAACACAACGCAAGCGCTGCTTCACGCCGGTTTTTTGTGAGGCCGTGGTATCACTCCGGTCGAGCCGGCCCATTCGTGCCGAAGCATGGCTCTCCCACGTTAATTTATAATTTCAGAGATTAGCTTTAGATTATTTTCAATGATAAGCTTTGTACGCTAAACTTTTTTTGAATTTTTAGATCGAGATGCAGCGTCGGAAAGGACAGCCTTTGCCAAGCGGATGGGCGCAAGGACCCGATGGAAAAGAAACCACAGACGCGGAACTGGTAGGCTATGACAATTATGAAAATTAACATTATTTCCTAAAAAATAAACAGTCATATTTGCAATAAACTAAATACAAAAAAATAAAAATTCTGCACGAGTAGTACCTACCACCACCACATTATAATTATGTATCATTCAAGTTTGAACAAAGAAGAAAATAGCGAAGCCAACCGATTGTACTTAACACTGGCAGTGTAGTACGTTGGCGAAAATTATATGCATGTTATGAGTTCTAAAATATGAAATGATTCATGATTAATTGCCAAATGTGGACCTCTAAACTACTTACCTTTTTTTAATAAATAATACTTTTAATATGCGGTATCATCATGCGGTCTCTCAGTTTTATTTATCTTTAACTTTGTTCAAGGCTATGAAAACTGCTTGCCTGATGCCCCTGGGTGGTCGTGAAAATACAGCTGGATACAAAGGATATGGTCTGGCCGCTATGGTAGACTTATTGTCCGGAATGTTAGCTGGTTAGCCGACGTTATTTAAATGCTGTTCTTCTATGACGACGATATGATACTATGATAAGATATTTTTAGAAAGTCTTCAGCTAATTACTACGTCATAGGTCCTATGAAACGATCACAATGATCTGATTTCAAGTCGTATATTAGTGTTTCAATTTATTTTCTGGTTTATTTCTGGAGTAGGCTTGGCGGTTCATAGTAAAACCTATTAAAATCACGTGATAATCTGGTTACATGCTGATTACTCACCCATTTCATACAAGGACATCACGTAGCAGACAGAGGTTCATCTTTCGTGGCGCATTAACTAGATTTCCCTTCAGACTTCCTTGCTTATTTTCTATTATTAATTTGGGTAGTAGGCATACCGTGACTGATTAACCTTCTTGAGGTTTCAAGATACTCCTCTTCTCTCTTATCATCCTGTACAAATGCAATATTTTACTCTACTATATACTCGACTCGACTCTACTTCTCGAATTCTGTTCAGGTTCCGCATACGGCCATCGCCTGCGCGGGTGGTCGGACAAAACCGGCGGGCCAGTTAACCTGGGCCACTGCTTCATGGCCATTAACCCCGAATGCTTCGCCCCTTGCTTCTCAGAGCGAGTTTCGGAATCCATACAACATTGGCGAAACCTACCACCGGTGAGTACAATGGGTTATAGTTGTTACCTGACCCACCCTAAAAACGGACGAATTTGAACCCTCTGCTTGTTACATTAAGAGTTATTCAATTTGTATGAGTTTATCGGACTAGCGCTACTCGATGAACGAATACAATAATAATACAGATACGCAAAACTTTACGGATATTTATAACTACTTGTTATTCAATTTAGATTTTTATGCTGTAAGACTAAAGGTTTATCTTAGATAATATAATTAGACCAGTATTCTTTTATCTGTGTAATTAGTGTCATTGCTACTAATAGCTTATTTTAATTAAAACATACAAGTAGATCTGGTCTTGTGGTTCGTGTGTAAGGCTGAGACGAGCAAGATGCGTGTTCAAATCCTGCATGGCGTATATTATTTTGTTTTCAATTTAGAATTTATTCAAGAAGTATTTCTTACATTATTGTAAAGAACTATAGACGGACACATTCTCCAAATATAAAGTTTCTAACTTGGTTATATTTTCACTTAACTTATAATAAGTGGGTAGATGAAAGACAAATACGCGTTCATTATAAAACTGGTATTCAAATGTTACTAAGTTTGAGGGTAGGAAAATTAAAATTAACCGTGACAACAAAGCTAAAGCCAGTCTACGCACAATTGCAGTGACTACGCGCGAACACTTTTTACCTTGCCTTACTAAATTGTGAAAAACAACGTATTTTTCCAATTTTTTAATTTATGTTTTGTAGTAGTTTTATTATCATGTCATTGTCTGTGATTATTTAAAATACAAAATAAACTATTTACACGATGCATCAGAGAAATTGCTAGGAGACTTATATAGTCAGTAGGTAAGTGTATTTTTATAATTTTAAATTTCGTTATTATACCTAGCAGATTGCTTTCATCAAACCTATTTTTATATACCTTCTTTGTTTCAGAGAAATACCGTCAGATTGTGGTTGAGACGTTTTGAAGAAACGGGAAATGTTTGTTTCTACAAGTTCACCAGGTTGGTGGCCGATTTAATAGTCACTAATATTTGGAAATATTATTACGTGACAACACGGATATTTTCTTCATGCAAGATAATTGCGCCATACACTGAGCTGCTGTGGTGCAAAATTGGCTAGCCAGTCAAGAAGGTGTCAAGACAATAAATTGGCCATCTAAAAGCCCTGCCTGACCTAAACCCAATAGAAAATTTGTGGGGTCAAATGATTTTAAATTGGGATTCATTAGAAGTCAGGACAAAAGAAAATTTGGCACAACTTGTCACTTCAACATGGGAACTGATGAGAGGAAGTAATGCTTGCTGAAACATGATGTGCGGCATGCGAAGCCCCTTGCAACAAATTATAGAAAGAGATGGTGCTCCACTGGAGTTAACAATACATACATATGTAGTGTGTGATAACAACAATTGATTTAACACACTGACGTGTTAAATCAATTGTTGTTATCACAATTTCTAAGGAAGTGTTTCTTACAGTGAATAAGCATGTCCTTTTGCGATCATAACCATTATTATATAAATATTTAAAAACCTATAAAGTAGGTCAAAGTATAGTGCTATTGTCACTTAAATTTTAAAGTAGGTAAGTATAATAGTTTATGTGGTGATGTTATTGTTATAAAAATAGAAATATTATATTATATTTCTAAACATTTAACATGTTGATTCACTACATTGACTACTGTTTAAAGTAGGTATGTATTAGATTAATTACCTACTTTAAAAATAAAAAAGGGTATTTTATAGGCAACTTTAAAACGAAGAAAATATTTAGTAAGTAACAACTTTAATCAAAAAAATCAAGCTTATCATAAGTATTAAAACTTCTTTTTACGTTTTTGCTTTTTAATATATATATTATATATATATATAATATAATATATATAGGTATATATAATTATATAACTATGACAAGTAATTGTGTATTTTATATTTAATAAAATCGTTATCATAATAATTAATGTTTTTCATTTCTGTTGTTATTTTTATTGAAATAGTTAAATAAAATAAATATTTTAATATCATATAAAAACATTTGGAATTCAAAAAACAATATATTTGAATATTGTAAACATAAAAAGCTAAAAGAAGCGCAGGGCTAGTTTTGAACTCATAACCATGCTAACATAGATACACTGTTGCAACCACTAGACCAAAATTGAAATTAACAACTCCTCAATCATGTGACAAAACAATATTCAAAGATTACCTACCCTAACGTTACGTGTTAAAGATCAAGCTGGCACAACTGTAGTTTATAATATTTGCCTATCTTGAACAAGTCGCTTTAAAACAACGACATATGTCGTTGTTTTAAAGATCAAAATTGCTTAGTAGGTTATTGCTTATAGGTCTGTATTATTATTTTATTTGTCATCGAGTAGCGCTAGTCTGATTAACTCATACAAATTGAATAACCCGTAATATCACAAGCAGAGGGTTCAAATTCGTAAATTTTTAAGGTGGGTCAGGTAACAGCTATAACCCATTGTACATATCTAATTTAAAAAAATCTACAACATACCATCACGGTTCACCGCTGTATTCCCCGAAGGGTTAAGAAGAGGTGTACTAAGGTACACCCACAGTTCGCCAATATGTTTAGGTCCCATGTAATAGGGGGCGAGCTAATTGCCGTTAACCGAGCACAATTTCCAAACTCCGAGCTTCTACTGAGAATTTCATAGAAAAACCTAATAACACTGCTCAACCTGGGAATCGAACCCCGGAACCTCAGGCTTAGCAGTGTGTTACCAGTGATGACTTATGGCACAGAGACGTGGTCGCTCACAATGGCTCTCATAAGAAAGCTCAAGGTCACTCAGCGAGCTATGGAGCGAGCTATGCTTGGTATTAGATAACAAGTAAAATGACGGAAATATCTCACACAGAAATGCACACACACAAACACACACACATACAAACACAAGCACACCTCTATACACACTACATAAGTACATACATTATCCCATAGGCCGCTTTATAGTCATTTAAAAGGTCTTTTTTAAATAATTTCTGAATAATAATAATTTCTCTTTAATTTACTTCTGCTCCTTTTTTTCTGTTTTCTGTTGCAAGAAAAGTATAAAAAGTAAATTGTAAATCCGTAATTGGCTGTATGAATTACTGTATGCTTATTTGTTATCTTTAAGAGCTGTGGATTTTGTGATGAATAAATAAATAAATAAATTTATTTCCGCGATCAAAGGATTGCAGTGGGCGGGGTAAATAGCTCTTGAGAATTGACAGCCGCTGCGGCAAAAAGGTTCTCTGGATTTAGGTGGCATATACCTAACCGGTCCTTGTGAAAGTCTTTGGGGGAGGCCTTTGTTTAACAGTGGACTTCTACTGGCTGATATGATGATGATGATGAAACTACTAGGTAGGTAATACTATTATGTAGTTAGGTAGTACCCGATCGAGCAATACCTATTATTGGGATTTTCTATGAAATTCTCAGTAGCAGCTCGGAGTTTGGAATTTGTAGTGTGTAGGTACCCGTTTTGAAAACTTTTCTTAATATCTTCTTTATTTAAAAAATGCTATTTTACCTATTCTCTAGACGGATCCCAAACTACCAGTGCAAGCTCCAGGAGACAAAGAAAAAAAAGCAGCGGCCGCAACAGATGCCAGAGGCACAGTTTCCTACGTCAAACAGCAAATCGAATCCAGCATGGCTTTAGCGAAGAAACTCAAAGTAAGACCCATGAAGGTGGAAGCAGACTGTTCATAAAATAATATGTACTTAGGTACAAGGGTGCATCCTGGTTTGTTACGCAGTTTTAAATTGTAGTTTTTTTTAGTAAAAGTTTAAATGTTCCAAATCATTTATTTTATTTCAATAAGTCATTTCTTTTTCATCTTCATTCTTGTCAACCACTCTTCCTAAGCTCAATGCTTGTGTTACGAGTTCACGTGGGTGTGCAATGGGTGGGTTTCGAACCACATGATTGGGTGCGGCAACCACATGATCACAAGACCGACGCCCTAGCTCCATAGCCATTAGGCTACTCAGACAGAATCATAAGTATATCCATAATTTAAGTTAGGCTATAACCGCTTTGACATTTTGAAGTATGTCACCGGAATATTTTAAATTTCGTTACTTTAAAATTCTTATCTAGCGAGGTTCTATACTTATTATAATTTATTTTATTGTACCTGAAGATGTCTGTCACTATAGAATTAGTAACTATTAGTAATTAAAAGTATTTTAGCAAACATAGTAGTTACCTATCTACAAAATACCTATTTAAATACAAGATAAAAAAATAATTTAAAAAAAGTTTCATAGATACAAGATAAAAATATACAATTTTGTATCTTGCATCTGTATTCCAGATACTTGTATCTTATAAGTTACATCTCTGGTAAGTAGGTACCCAATTACGCATGGAAAAAAGATACATGATTACCTAGCTTCTACCCTCCATAACCGTGAAGCGCTTGGGTCACTTGATTATTTAAAACCTCGTGACCCCATCGAAGAATTTACGAAGCGCTTCTTAGGCTTTGTTAATACATCGCCCGGGTTCTGAAGTGTACTGTGGTCACCCTGTAAGCCGTGGCTTCTGCACCACGTATTGTGGGTTCCACACTTTGACTATCTATCTAAAAGGTTCCACAGAACAATTTTTTATGTTCCGTGGTGGGTTCGGTGCCCACGCGTAAAAAATATTTTGATGACAAACCCACGCAAGTAAAGTATTATTGTGTATTTTAATTAAATTATGCAAATGTTTTAAAAAGAAGAAGAGGAAGTAGACAAATACGGTAAATAGACACTTACAAAAAAATACATATACTAGCTAGACGTACAGAGCGACAAACTTATCTGACTCGGTAAAAAAATTGATATACAATAGTAATTGAAAGAAAGACAATAATTTCTTTACCTATGTATAAAATAAGATTTTGAGAAGAACTAATAATTTATGCAATGGCTAGACAAATATTGTTCCTTGGCTCAGCTATATTTACTAGTTTTGAAAGCGGCGCTAATATTATGTCAAGGCCACGGATTACCTAAAAGGCATACCTACGAACAAAAGATATAAGTAACGCAAATAAAACCTAAATCAAACGAAGGCAAAACAAAATCGATCATAAAAAAAAATACAAAACACGCTGATCTGTTACACTACGTATAGTGCGCCCAGCATTTCGCGCAACATTGGCGCAACAAGGGATGGGTAAAAATATCGATATATTATTTCCCCAAAAATTCCCGAAATGAATAATAAATTATTATCGTTGTCAATATTGAGTTCTTATTCAAAATTACTAACATCAATTACTCGTAGGCCTAAGTTGTAGGTACATGTATAGTTAAATGTCGCAGCCTAAATTGTAAATAAAATACTAAGGGCCACTTGCAATAACTTCAGAATTAAAGAACAATTATCCATTCCATCCTTCGGGAAATCGGATATTAATACCGAAATCGATACTGGAAACTGCAGCCAGCCTGTCGCAGGTGCAGGCAATAGTCTCGCTTGCGCAACCTTATTTTACCTAGACTCCCACCTACCTAGCTATACAATATTCACAACTGATAATTAAAACCTTTGCTTGTAGCTAAAAGTAGTGTCAATCGTCAATTTTGGCCAAAATTGACGATTGACCCTACTTTTAGCTTCTTTGACGTTTAGTAAGCAAAGTTTTTAATGCTCCGTTGAGAATATTGTATATATAGCTAATGGCGCAATTACTACAGCTAGGAATCTAAAATGTGTTATAACACATGGTTGGTTTACACACATGGTAATCGTTTTTCGCAATTTGTAGGTTGGATGAAATGGAAAAACCAATTGTTATTTGAATTTGGCGGGCTCAGCGAAACGATCAACCCCTTTACTGATTGCGGTCGCGTTCATTTGTGCAATAATTCGTAATTTTGTGTTAGCTTCTCTTTTTAATCTTTTAACTTTATAACTCCATGATAAATAGATTTTTATATATAGTATGTGAAGATTGTGCTACTTTCACTTTTCGAATGATGAAATGATTCTTCGTTAGTTGTCTATTTCTAGCTTTTGGTTCTACAGATGTTTCTACGTCGACTCTTGGATCGTTCGTTCGATTCGTTCATTCGTTTCTCTCTATTTCTGTCAAGCTCATAGCTCTAGTTCAAGTGTCAAAATCAAAAGCCTATTTTTTGTTGTTTTGAGCCTGAGAAAAAGCTGTTTTGAGTACGATCGTGAATTCGTTATTTTTCATTCACATAAAATCTTTCTAATTTATTAAAACAAGTGGACAGTGTGAATAAGTGATAAATTAATAATTGAAAAATGGTGCAGAATTAAATGAGTCGTTCCAAAATTTTTTTGCAGTTAAGTGTAGCGCTCGTCTTCTGTTTTATTATAAACCACTTGTGTAGGTGTGGAGAGTTCTGTCTGTGATCGTTAAAATACTAAAAAACAAACGAATTTGTGGATGATGCTGCATGCCTGGTAAGATTTTTCTGACATAGATTATATTGCATTTTTTTTTAAATCCGTGCTGTATTTACGCCGACAACTAAGATATTCTTAGAAGTTCTAGTCATTGTAAACAATTAAAATCCTTTTGAATGTACCTATACAATAACAAGTGAAGTCATACTTCATTTTTCTCAGGTACTGGAAAGTACCTACTTATTAATAATATTGCTGCATTCAATTATCAGAGAGTCGCCTTAGAAATTTCCCTAATTCCATTCTTTCACATTACCTAATAACGATGCAAATATCTCCAAAGAATTTATTGATAATGATGATAATTTGTGATGCTGGAGTAATCAATTCCAGGTTCCCCTATTTGAAGCCTTTTCTCCCTACAAGTAAAAAGAAGTAATAGTCAGTCAGTCTAATTTAAAAAATATAAAAACATACCAATACCAGTGGTTCTTAACCTTTTTAGTAAGAGAGACCATTTATGGAAATTATGTCCAGCCATTGACCACAAGCTCATGGTAGAATAATTTCTCAACATCACCATTTTTTTTTTCGAGGTTTTCAAATACTACTTCAGGTGCTATATGGGACCTCCATTGGTCTGCAGACAACAGGTTAAGAAGTTAAATTAAGAATCAGCAGGTCTATATTTCCAGCATACTTAGATGTACTAACTAAAGTACACCTGAAGTTTGCTCATATGTTTAAGTCCCACTTAATAGGCGTTCTGGTCCCGGGTAAGCTATTAAGGAGTTAATACTCAGAATTTCATTTAAAAAACCCAATAACACTTTGCTGGACCTAGGACTCAAAGGACCCAAACCCTGGGACATATATCATAGACTTAAGGCCACTAGACTAGGCAGACAGATAAAAAAAAAACAAATCATCAGAATGTTGTGTTGACTATTTCTCCTTTTTAAGTTGTTTGTTATATTGTAATGGAATACTGATAAATACTATACTTTACATAGTCATTTTGTATTTTAATATCCAATAGGTATTCTTCATATTACTGTAAATTTCAGTAAACAATGCCATCAAATTTCAATTTACAATATAATCATAAAACCAATTGTTGTCTCAGGACAACAGTGAATTAAAAATTAGTCTATTTTTCACTTTCTTCAGTTTGGGAGTACTTCACTGAATTTAAAAAATTCAGTGAAGTACTCCCAAACTCAAATACAATATCTGTATCATAAGGCCATATTTGCATGGACTTACACAAACAAGGCTTTATTTACCCCATAAAATAATATGAAACAGCTAGCTATTATTTATATTAAATTATTTAGCTATTTGAAGTTCATATGTTTTCATTTTACAAGTGTTTATAGAACATCATGATTTTCATTGCACAAAAGCTTGATCATATAGAGAATAATCTTGCAAGGAACTCCTTTAATAATCCTCCTTTAATACTTTAAAAATCAATGGTGTTACTTTCTTCACTGGTACAATATTTTATGGTGATAAAAGACTATATGTATGTAAGTACATTGATGGTATTAACCATCAATGTACTTACCTACACATATTCTCTGCTTTTATTTTAATATTTTTAACTTGGATATTAATTTGAGTTGATTAAATTAAAATAAAAGCAGGTTTCCAGCGTTTGAGGACTCAATGCCATTTTAAGAAAATAAAAATAAAAAAATATCAGTGTGAATGCAGTAATATAGTGGTATACAGTGGTAAATTATAGTAGCAATTACTAGATAATATTTTAATGAAAGTTGTTTGCAATGACAACTTTCATCCCGGGGTTAAAAAGAGCTAAGAGTGAATTACAAATCACCATGTCTGTTTGTGTTAATACCATTTAGGTATTCAAAACCAAAACCTTGTAAAAGTAATGCCTATTTTGTGATAGATCAGATACTGTAACTATACCTACCTATATTATTGTTGAAATGTGAGTTCAATCAACAAAAGCTAGGCTAGTTACTTATCTTACTCTTATAATTAACAAAAGCTAGCTACTTACCTACCTATCTTACTTTTTTATCTTTAAAAACATGCCACATCTTTACTAATTAAAAATACATATATTATGTACTTTTTACAGGTGACTATAATTCATTGACAAAACTGTTTGATTTTTTTTAAGGTGTAAATTTTTACCAGGTGATGATTTTTTTTCGTTAAAACTAACCTCATAGAAAAATGTCGGTATAGAAAATATGTCATAAAAGGTAGGCTAAATTATAATACAAATTTTCATGACTAAATAAAAAATATCAACGGTTTTCATGGATTTAAGCTTTTTAAATAATTTTCATTCATTCATATTGCCGTGAACTACGGATGGCTTACTTAGGGTCCGTCACCACGTCTCAGACAATGGCCCCAGTACGCGACACACGTTCGCGAGGCCAGGCCTGGCCCTTTAAAGGTGTCCAGCAAGCCTGTCATCACGAATCCCAAGACCGTTACTAAAGGGCAAAGGTAGGGCAAGTACGGTTTTTACTTGGCACTAGTCCGATGTAGGTACTCTCATATGGATTTTCCATACTATAAAAACGTGGTGGATGTAGGTACCAGTCATAGTGAATATTACGAATCCCATAGCCGTGCGGCCTCTGGGGCAAGGGAAGGCAATTGCGCTGTATAGTTAGTACGAGTCCGACATACCCAGCCATCTCTAATTCTCCCTTATAGGATACCTACTTACATACAGGGTGCCGAGTCTACTATTCAGTTGTGTCAGAATTGTGATTCAGTGACTTCATAATGGTTGATTTTTGACAGTTTTCTCTACGAAATCTGTCATTTCTTATGTCATTTAGTGCCATTGGACGGTCGTTCTGAGTCAATTGAAATAGCAGACTAGGGCCCCAGATAAAAGGTTCCACTTTTACATTTTCAAGATAATATGTCCATATGTGGCTGTAATAAGTATTTAGACGAATCTATTAATGATAGATTCGTTAGTCTAGTGGTTCCAAGTGCGACTGCTACGCTAGAGGTCCTGGGTTCGATTCCCAGTTCGAGCAGTGTTATTGGATTTTTCTATGAAATTCTCAGTAGCAGCTCGGAGTTTGGAATTTGTGCCAGGTTAATGGCAATAGGCTCGCCCCCTATTACATGGGACCTAAACATACCGGAGAACTGTGGGTGTACCTTAGTAAACCTCTGCCTAACCTTTCGGGGAATACAGGCGTGATGATATGTTATGCTATGTTTTATCAATGATAAGTACTGTACCTACATAGCATGCCTACCTAGTTCACGTTAAAAAATAACATTTTTTTTGTAGTTATTAAAATAACAATTTCCATCGTTAACCTTGCAATAAATTGTTAACATTGACGATAAAATTCTTCGATAACAAACTCAGTCATTGGTTTAACCGCTTCAGGTAGGGCGTTACGCCAATATTAATATTATGAATGTTTAATAATTAAATGTTAATCTTAACGGTAAAGCTGATTAAAATTTATTATACTTTGCTTTCCTAATTAAATTGAAATTCATACCTTAAATTCAGAAATACGCAGGTTACTGTAGTAAAACCCAATGAAAATGTAGCCAACAATTAAGCCACTAATGCCGATGATAACAGTTATTTTTCTCTGTATTTCTATTATGCTCGCAGGATGTCAGCAGATATCAACTGCGGTTGCATGAAGCTAGTTAGTAGTACCTAGTAGTAACGCATAGCGATACGCGCGAAGCGACCCGCTTCCTGCTTCACACGCAACTTTATTTGTTGAAGTTATACGGCGACGAATTCGATGCTGTCGTGTTTAAATACCCACTGCTTGATATAAACATTTATGAGCAATCAGTGCCGTAAGATTGTTAGTGCCAAAATAGCCTCCACGAGAAAACAACTACAATTGTAGTGAACGTACAATTTGAAAACTGTTTAAAAGTGTTACAAAAAGTAACATTTATTTGGATGTGATCTTACGAACAAGAATCGAGATACCAACTGTGTAACGACTAGCGGTACTCCATCGGATTCACAGTGAGTAATAACTGGGTCACTTACCCGTGCTTTAAAAACTTAAGCGAACGCATGATCAAATCAAATCTCAGAAAAAACCTTTTTTTTAGAAGCTGTGAAATTTCAATTTAGGTCCTTACTTAATATTAAAACTACTGCACAATTTACAACCTTGACTGGAAAATTCTCGTTAGGCGGTATAATTATATGGGTATAACTAGCGAAAAATCTTGTTACGTCCCTAATTGCTTTGAAGAAAGCAATTACGTATTTAAGGTTGTGCAATCAGACTAACGACCTATTAAAGTTCTTAGCGCTCTATCAAAAATTCTAGAACATATTCTAAATAAATACTTGCCTGACTAAAAGAAAATAACATTAACCAATTCATGTTTGGAACTTAGGGTGATTAACTAAGAATGATCTTGCACATCTCTGTGTTACTAAAAAAAAAGGCCAGATAAAGTGTAAAAATATTTGGGAATTAACACGCGTTTAACCTTGTCTAACTTCACAGGCATACCTCAAAAAAAAAAAATTGGCATTGACTACTTAAACCTTAAAAATCTTCAATTGTGTAAAGATTTTTAAGAACGCATTCAGTTCACACTAGTACAATAGGGTATTACACCTTTTTTTGTAAACTGTTTTAAATTAATCCTTAGATCGTAATGAGCCAGTAGAATTTTTATTTCAGTTTTATAAAACCGTAAAATGCCTTAAAAACTATTTTTAATTTATGATTTTGAAATTTCGCGCGGAAACGCTAGCCGCCATGCTACTTCGGGTCGTGACGTCACTTCGTTAGTAAACAATACAACTGCAAAAGTCCAAGTAACGTCAAGTTGCGTCAAGTTACTATCGGAGTGACATCACGTCGGAATCCAATATGGCGGATGGCGTTTTAAAACAGATTAAAAAGGACTATTTTTGAAATTGAACTATAAAATTTACATTGCATTTTTATAAATAAATACTAACGTTTCTCGTTTACTTTTTTAAAAATCTATCATAAACATGCATTTTTATATTTTATCTTACATGGTGTAAAATACCCTATTGTGAGTAACGAGGGACCAATTAATTATGGCGTTCCCAAGGGGAGTATATTAGGTCTTATATCAATTTCTTTTTTAACATAATTTATAAAAGATTTTTCCAAACTTTAATAACCTATGAAGACAGCGAAGGCTGTTTAGTAAGAAATCATCATGCTGAAAAAGGTAGTTTTCGTGTAGTAAAGCTATGACTTACCGTGACCTTACTAACAATACCATATATTATCATATCCGTATTATTTATCTTATTTACATAATTTTATTTATTTTAATCGTGTTACGTGTGTTGCGATTGAATTTGTAATCTCATTATACGCGTATGTACCTATAAAAAATAATATCAATAAACTAAATACTGTTTGACATTATTCTTAGTAGCTGCCCAGAGGTTACAAGTTGCAAGTCTTTGTCGCCTGAGTTCCAGCCTTCATTATTTTTACTGAAACGCTTTTTCTATTATCATTAAGTAAAACCAATTATTAAAAATGATACCATCAAAACTCTGGCATCGCGTTTTATCGATGCAGTAGTAGCGTGGGTCATTCGACACTGACATTAATGTCCCCGAGTCCTACTGAAGATAATAATCAGCAATTGGATGCACAAACATTGGTTAATTGCCAGCTATAATTGACGTAGTGATTAACGCCGTGGCCATCAGACGAGTGTCTCTTACGTAGATAAAGTATCGCGTTTATCTGAGAGCTTCACATCACTTGAGCACGCACGCGATTTTGCCGACGTTTGAAGGCGCGATTGGCGTAGTGGCTGAGAGAGATCGATTCCTACACTATATGTTTAATCCCCGCACGGAACAAATATTCTATCTATACTCTAATTAAACCTAGCTTATCAATTAAATTGCTTTAAGCGAAACACAAACGTGTTTTCCAGCACAGTTTTACAGGTAAGGTATTTCTACTCACGACCTATATTGCCAGTCATGTGAATCAGCCCCGTGGAGCCATTGTCGCTTTTATTTAGTCGATAGTAATTGTACGAGCATAAAAAAATATTGACAAACAGACAAGACGTTAAACCATAAGAATTCTACTTCTCAGGATCATTGTTAATTTGGAGCTGGTGTTGCTTTGGAGGGCTCATTTGTGATAACTGTATTTCCTTTCAGTACTCTGAAAGTACTACTGAAATAAGATATAATTAAATTATCTTTTATCCTTTCTAATTTATGTCACATTTGGCATGTCCTTGTATAGTACTAATTTTTTTTTTATTAGTTCTCTACAGTACCTACAGCTAAAGCTTTTTAATTAATCACACGTCAAACATTGGTTTTGGTATTTTCAGTGAAATTATTTTAGAGCACTGAAAATCTATACAAAGTTAACATTTTGTCATTCCATGTGTTTACAATGATTATAATTGCTGGCGATTATTACATAAATGAAAAGGCATTAAAGTTTTTAATACCTAGTTATACTCGTAAATATGCTAGTTAAAAGTTTTATATTTGTTTTATTATAAACTAGTATCTGCCCGCGGCTTCGCCCCCGTGGAATTCTGTCTGTCATCACATCCCACGGGAACGGGATAAAAAGTATCCTATGTCCGTTTCCTGGTTCTAAGCTACCTCTCCACCAATTTTCAGCCAAATCGGTGCAGCCGTTCTTGAGTTATAAATGGAGTAACTAACACGACTATATATATAGAATAAGATGTAAGTTGAAGTAAGAAGCTACAGGAAAACTTGTTTGATTAAACGTTACACAGCGCCATCTGTCTGCTATTTTCTGGAATACCAACATCTGAAAAGCGACTGAACGTAAACACTCGTGAAGCTCGGAAAGCTTCTTCGTTAGTTCACTGAGTAAAAGCTTATGAATAACGTCACTGGATGGCGCTTCACGTTTATATCCCGGAAATATTACAAGTTACTACGAAGAATTTTAAACTAGGCCGTTAATATCATGAATGGTCTATCTCATCATCTTCGGAACTACAACTCGGGCCAACTTTAAGCATGGCTTAACAGAATTTTAAGAATCAGTTCGAGAAACGACAATTTAGATAAACTCATAAACAACTTTTAATCCCGTCTTATCTCTGCGGAATATTGGTACAAACTGCAACATTCTAATTACGTTATTTCGATCAAAGATAAACCATTGTTTCTTAATCGAAACTCGGGGCTTACCTTACAACTAGGGTTGCCAACTTTTTTTTACAAGAAGGAAAGGATATTTAGGTCTGTGAAGGATAATAAACAATATTTTATAAAAATGAACAGTGTTTTACAGTGTTCTGAAATACCACTATTGTGACTACGCTGCACAGATTAGGTGTGTGCTTAGTGTTAGGTATTTTGATGGAAAAAAAAAGTATTTTGTAAACTTCATTTTTGTTCAACAGTGAAAAGTATAATGTAGCGTAAAACAGTATAATACGTACTGTTTTAACAGTATAGTTGGGATCCAGTTAGTTTACCATGTTTTCTATATGGACCACATGAAGCCCTTCAGTATTGGAAGTACTTATAATTTATTTTTCTTGCCCATAAAACTCCTGGTAGCACAGACGATAGCCTGTGAAGCAAGCGTTACGCATCAATACTTCGCATATAAGAAACTATGAAAGTATACAAAAAACTAGGTAACAGTAAGGTAATCCAGAATGATATGAATGACTGAATAATTAAAATGATAAACAGAGAAATTATAAAACTTGCGAGGGTCATGCTTCGGCACGAATGGGCGGGCTCGACCGGAGTCATACCCCAGCGTCAAAGAAAACCGGCGTGAAATAACACTTACTTGTGTTTCGCCGAGAGAGTGAGGTTACCGGAGACCCAAACCCTTTTAAAAGGCGGGAAACGCACTTGCGACTCGTCTTGTGTTGCGGGTGTCCATGGGCGGCGGTAATTACTTACCATCAGGTGATCCGTCTGCTCGTCCTGCCCCGTATCCCATATAAAAAAAGATAAATTCACTTAGTTCTTTTACTATTTTGCAAACATGAATATTAATCAATCGCCAATTTGATAATGTAATGTGGTTTCTTTTACAATTTTGTAAGAATGAATAATCAATTAATTGCCAAATTACCTCACATAGTATAGTCACCTCGTTTGTTTCTTGTTAATAGCTTTTTGACTATAACTTCGCTATAATATCGACGCGGATGCCTTTATTTGAAGAAATGTAATACGTAGTAAAGACAATACAATAGCTAACATTTTTCTTTATTGAACTCTCTTTAGCTCGGAGAAGCACGAGGAAAATAAAACTATAAAGTAAGTGACCCCCTTTTACAGATAGTGTTATTTAAGAATTCTTAAATCAGCCTAAATAGTTTTTATCTGTATACTGGTCACATAACCCGCTTAAAACGAAAGAAACAACCCTAATTTCCTTAGAAAAAGATCTAAATTTCGTTGCGTGCCATATACCTATTATTAGTTATACCAATATCTATTAAACCCTCGAAGATTTCTAAAAAACACAATTTAATAATTATTTGTTTCAATAACATTTTATGTTGGTATTAAGTTTAAATAGATTCAGACCCCGCCGGCTCCTTAATAAAATCACTATCCGTAACAGTTTATAATAAGATTTTGGGCCAATTAATGTCGAGTCTGGTAATTGTGGCGAACATGTCGTCAAACAAAGAAAGAAAGAGTTTGTCACAAATGAAGAGAAAAAAAACTAATATTAACAGAGAAAACGACTGCCTCATTAGCCAAGTGGTCCTGAGCGCGACTGCTACGCTAGAGGCCCTGGGTTCGATTCCCAGGTCGAGCAAAGTGTTATTAGGGTTTTTCTATGAAAATTCCAGTAACAGCTCGGAGTTAGGAATTTGTGCCCGGTTAATGGCAATAGGCTCGCCCCCTATTACATGGGACCTAAACATACCGGCGAACTGTGGGTGTACATTAGTACCCCTTTGCCTAACCCTTCGGGGAATACAGGCGTGATGGTATGTTATGTAACAGAGAAAAAAAAATAGTGCACCATCAAAAAAAAATTTGTGTACTCCCATGGCTCATGCAGCTCATGCTGTAAGTTCAGGCAACATGTGACCGGTCTAAAAAGTATCTACTGATATCGCAGTAGAACAGTTTATTAAGTCAATCAATATTTCTCCTTAATTTAAAAAAAAACATCGCAGGATGTAAAAAAAATTGTACTGCACTATTCCCAAAATTTACTTGATCATTTTTTATAGCATCAGCTATGTTCCAATTTCTAATTTAACTTAAACAGCGTTCCCATGTTGTTGTGGCGTTTAATGAGAATTGCGAACAGTTGCCATCTAGTGTGCCTAAACTAAAAGTAGTGCCGCGATGCGACCGCAAATTATAAAACTTGTTTTGAGCGCAGTTCCAGCTATCCTCTGCGGTTCAGTGTCAATTGGAAAGTGACCATTGTCGACTACAAGGCTGCATTGAATTTTAATATAAGAGGCGCCACTTCGCAATCGGAATGAGTTCAAGTTCTTTATTCATAAGCCAAGAAAGTATGGTAACCTTAGGTTGAAGACCTCTTTGCTATGAGTTATTTCACATCGAAATCTGTTCAGTTTTTTCAAGGTTATGGTTAATGTGATGGTATCTTATCTTATCGTAACTCTTCCTTCTCTTTTTTCTGGAAACCTAAGGTTTTCGGTTATATTATACTAGCTTCTGCCCGCGGCTTCGCCCCCGTGGAATTCGGTCTGTCATCACATCCCACGGGAACGGGATAAAAAGTATCCTATGTCCGTCTCCTGGTTCTAAGCTCTCCTCTCCACCAATTTTCTGCCAAATCGGTTCAGCCGCTCTTGAGTTATAAATGGAGTAACTAACACGACTTTCTTTTATATATATAGATTTAAGCACTAGCTTCTGCCCGCGACTTCGTCCGCGTAGCGTGATGATATATAGCCTATAGCCTTCCTCAATAAATGGGCTATCTAACAGTGAAAGAATTTTTCAAATCGGACCAGTAGTTCCTGAGATTAGCGCGTTCAAGTAAACAAACAAACAAACTCTTCAGCTTTATATATTAGTACTAGCTTCCGCCCGCGACTTCGTCCGCGTGGAATAGTTACTTAGTCTTAGCGGGATGATAGCCTATAGCCTTCCTCAATAAATGGACTATCTAACACCGAAAGATTTTTTCTAATCGGACCAATAGTTCCTGAGATTGTCGCGTTCAAGTTCAAGCAAACTTGGCAGGTGGCACTTGACAGGTGGTAAGAAGATGATGATCCCGTTCAGCGGCTTGTAGTATGTTTTGATTGAAGCTCACTTCAAGATATAGCCAATATTGTTAGTTGATAATTGAGTATTGAGTATCCGAGCGGAACTTTAGTAAAATATGTCACGGGAACAGGAATAATAAAAGAACGCTAAATGAGGATATGTCCTTTAGAGCGTTTGTTGGGTCCGAGCGGACCCAAGCTCGGTCCGCTCGGAGACAAAACAAACGCTCTAAAGGCTGATGAATAATGTATTTATTTGAATAAGGATTAATATCATGTTTATAAAAACACCTACGCAAATAATGCATTTGGAATTTTAGAACAAAGTTAGCATAAAAAAGGTTATAGTGAGCCAACCTTAAAAGATAGACATATGCTGTCGCTGACTTTTTTTTAGAAATTTTAAAGAGGAACAATTCTGTCATATATGATTTTTGCGAAACTAACCGTTTACACAGCGCACGCATCGGAAGCTCACAAAAGGAAAAAAAAACGAATTTTAGAACAAAGTTAGCATGAAAACGGTTATAGTGAGCCAAGCTTAAAAGATAGACATATGCTGTCGCGGACTTTTTTGTAGAACTTTTAAAGAGAAACAATTCTGTCATATATGATTTTTGCGTAACTTTAATCGTTTACGCAGCGCATGCATCGGAAGCTCTCAAAAGGAAAAAACCCCGATTTTGAAACATTCTTCATTTATGCTCCGCTCCTATTGGTCTTAGCGTGATGATATATAGCCTATAGCCTTCCTCGATAAATGAGCTATCTAACACTGAAAGAATTTTTCAAATCGAACCAGTAGTTCCTGAGATTAGCGCGTTCAAGCAAACAAACAAACAAACTCTTCAGCTTTATATATTAGTATAGATATAAATATAATATTCAACTCTCAAAATAAGTCTCATAATAATACTAATATTGAGATTCATGCTAACGTTACATTACAAGACACAGACAGGAAAAGTAAGTTATAATCGAGCAATTATTCCACGACTTAATCTTAAGGGGCCGTCCTAAAAATTGACGCATTTTAGTGAATTTTGTTGACCGATTGTGAGGAATCTACAAAGAATTTATATAAAGTTATTAATTATTTGAAAAGAACTGTTCTTAAACCTGGCACAAGCGGAAATGGATTTTTCAATTTACTTCTATAATAATCGTAAATCCCTTTTATTGACAACTCCTTTTCCCAAAAAACGCGTTTCGAGTGAAGTTTGATGATCGGTTTACAAGAAAATATTAGTATTACTGAATATTAAAAAATACTATAAAACCCAGCATATGCTCTACTTGGCACTAGCGGAAGCACTTTTTTCAATTTTCATACAAAATATAGCAGGAAAAAAATATTTACGTAACGTAATTTTTCGTGAAAATTGCAGACAAATATGTATTTTTTTCTATTTTTTAGAAAGACATTTTGATTATTTTTTAAATTACTTAATAATCTTCAGTTATCCCTCTAATAGGATCAAAAATTACTTTTTCAAAAAAAAAAATTTTGATTTAGTAAATCAAAGATGAAAAGACCTATAATTGTGCTATAATATCGAGCGCGCAAAGCCGCTCGCGCCAGTCACGTTTGGGCCTTCCCAGCGAGAGGACGTATCGCTTTGTGTCACAGGCGTGCGCTTGTTTGACGTAAATATTTTCCCAAATTATACTGCGATTAACACAACTTGATACGTTGATTATTTTATAACTTCTAATTTCTAGAAAAGCCCTATAATATAATATGGTCTGGTATTTTTTGTAGGAAGTATGGGTAGTACAAGTTTCTCATTGTGCTGATTACGAAAATGTTTATTTTTGAAATCCAAGATGGCGGACATTACTTTTCTAAATAAATTAATATGGGTGTCAATTTCAAAGATTTTCAGGGGCTGATTACGAAAATTATATTAATTTTGAAATCCAAGATGGCGGACATTGCTTTTCTATATAAATTGATATGGGTATCAATTTCAAGGATTTTCAGGGGCTGATTATGAAAATTATTGAAATCCAACATGGCGGACATTGCTTTTCTAAATAAATTGATATGGGTGTCAATTTCAAGGAATTTCGGGGGCAGATTACGAAAATGACATTAATTTTTAAATCCGAGATGGCGGACATTGTTTTCCTTAATAAATTGATACGGGTGTCAATGTCAAGGATTTTCAGGGGCTGATTACGAGAATGACAGTAATTTTGAAATCCAAGATGGCGGACTTTGCTTTTCTAAATAAATTGATATGGGTATCAATTTCAAGTATTTTCAGGGGCTGATTACGAAAATGATATTAACATTGAAATCCAACATGGCGGACATTGCTTTTCTAAATAAATTGATATGGGTGTCAATTTCAAAGAACTTTGGGGGCTGATTACGAAAATGACATTAATTTTTAAATCCAAGATAGCGGACATTGTTGTTCTAAATAAATTGATACAGCTGTCAATGTCAAGGATTTTCAGGGGCTGATTACGAAAATGCTTTTCTAAATAAATTGATATGGGTGTCAATTTCAAGGATTCTCAGGGGCTGATTACGAAAATCATAATTATTAATTTTGAAACCAGAGATTAAAATTAGGTTAATTTTTTTCAAATTAAATATACACTGTTAACTATTTGTGATTTTTTTGCACATTCCTAGATATTATTATAAAGTTATTTTAGTGATGGATAAACTCGACTGCGATCAAAATTTGAACCTGCGTCTTCTGGTTAGATAAATCAGATGCTATGATCACTTAGCCGCCGCGAGTCCCACCTGCCAGGTCTAAATTTGCATTCACATTCTGAATTTACGTCTTAAAGGTGACGTCAGTAATATCTATTGAAAAGTCACTTCTTTTTTGAAGAACATCCTACAGCCTGATTGTACTTGGGATGTAGTTCCTTTGAAAACGTACAGTACAGTAGTTCCCAATTTTTTTGGCCGGGCAGAGGTTGTTGCACCCGCCTTCGTGCGCATGGTACAGTCAAGTGGAAAATTACTAATGCAATTATCCTATTTAGTATTAGATCAGTAAGTAGATAGATTTTTATTTTATACATTGGCATAACATAAAATACATAAAAAAATATATTTATTAATAAAAATAGGCGTAGTAAATTCTCAGTAGGAGCTCGGAATTTGAAATTTGTGCCCGGATAATAGCAATAGGCTCGCCTCCTATTACATGGGACCTTAACATATCGGCGAACTGTGGGTGTACATTAGTGTACGCCTCTGCCTAACCCTTCAGGGAATACAGGCGTGATGGTATGTTATGTTCGAGGTACTTACGATTGCAACTGCGTGTGATTGCGACATTAAGTATAATACCTATAGCTCTCAAGAGTCGGCCACCGAATTTCTAATACAAACGTAATACCAAGTTATATCGTAAGTAAAACACAATTTATTGGATTACGATTTATTATGGTATTATGTTTTTGCCGGCAATTCAAGCATTCAAATTTAGACAGCGCAATGCTTGGTAATTTAGTAGCTATTATAACGCTTTATATTTTACTAGCTTCTGCCCACGACTTCATCCGCGTAAAGGAGATATAGGAGATATATGAGGATATATAGCCTATAGCCTTTCTCAATAAATGAGCTATCGAACAATGAAATAATTTTTCAAATCGAACCAGTAGTTCCTGAGATTAGCGCGTTCAAGTAAACAAACAAACTCTTCAGCTTATATATTAGTATAGATTTAAAATATGCCATAATATACATTACAAACAAAATTATACAATCATAGCACCTATTACAAAGCTCTATGTTCATTAGTCAAAAGCAACCTCATCTTACAATAAATTATTTATAAGCAAAGGTTTTAATACATTCAAAGGTATGAATATTGTAGTTATCGCCGTGATTACTACTATAGTACAAAATTAATGTCTTATGTTGGTCCTTCATTAGGCACATTCTACGTGCATGGTAAATTATGAAAAACAAATACCAGTTCTTCAGACATCTCATCTCACACTTTCACGATGAAGTGGAGCAAAGTTAAACTACACTGGTCATCAAAAAAATCGACCCACCCACTTTTTTTCAATATTAACCGATTCTTTCACAGATAAACTGTTTCACATGTTTATTTTTTGTTTTGAGGGTCGATATGATGATTGAGTTCTTGTTTGCCATAAATCTTACTGCACTTGAAGGTACTTAACAATGTTTTTACACAGAAATACTGTTGAGTGCTGATTTGACGGTTTTACATGGGAACGAATCGGCTCATTGTTCCAGTCAGAATCGGACTTTTCTAGGGATTGGGTGTTAATGTCGTGAAGTTTAATTGTTGAGGCTGTAGTTTTGACTAATTTTGTCTAAAAATAATGGATACCACTGAAGCTGAGGCGGCCCAAGTTGTGGCTTTGCTGCAACAAGGCTTAAGTCAACGTGTAGTCGCCAGGAGGTTAAATCTCAGCCGTTCTGCAGTTCGGCGAGCTTACCAAAGGTTTCTGGAGACTGGGCAGTATCGAAGAAGATCTGGATCTGGAAGACATAGGGTGACAACTCAAAGGGATGACCGCTTTATAGTGGTGTCAGCTTTACGAAATCGACACCTTTCTGGCGTTGATCTCCAGCGACGCTTACGTGAAGATCGGGGTGTGGCTATAAGTGACAGTACTGTAAGGAGGAGACTTCGTGAACAGAATTTAAGACCACACAAGCCAGCAACGGGGCCACAATTGACCACAGCTCATCGACAAGCCAGACTTCAATTTGCGCAAAATCACGTCAACTGGTCTATAGGCCAATGGGAGTCAGTTCTTTTTAGTGATGAGAGTCGGATGACTTTATATGGTTCAGATGGCCGTCGTAATGTCATGCGACGACCAGGTGAACGTTATGCCCAGTGTTGCATAAGAGAAACAGTGAGTTACGGTGGCGGCTCTGTGATGTTTTGGGGTGGTATATCTTTAACCGGACGTACGGAGCTGGTTTTTATAAGGAATGGTGCTTTGACCGCGGCACGCTACATCACCGAGATATTGGAAGACCACGTGGTGCCATATGCCGGCTATATTGGAGAAAACTTTGAGTTAATGCATGATAATGCCCGACCACACGTAGCGCGTATTGTCACCGATTATCTTGAAGAAGTTGGCATTCGGGTTATGTCATGGCCAGCAAGAAGCCCTGATCTTAACCCTATAGAGCACATGTGGGACACGCTAAAACAAAAAGTTAGAGCCCGAAATCCAGCCCCTATAACGTTGGAAGACCTGGAAATCGCCATCAGGGAAGAATGGACACGAATCCCTCAGGAGACCATCAAAACCTTGATCAGGTCACTAAAAAGGCGAATGCAGGCCGTCATTCGAGCAAGAGGGGGGAATACTCAATACTAAACTGGAACAATTGTGATCACAGCACTTCAGACTGAAAAATTAGAGCGTGTTTAAAATTAATTAAAAACAGTGTAAAACCATAGTGTTTAACTTTATAGTGAAAAATTCAGGCTTTTTTACCTTTTTCAGGTTTTTTCCGTGTGAAAATTAGTGTAAATAAACCAGACAATTTAAACATATCGGTACTAAACCATTTTGATTAGTTTAGTTGAAGAAAAAATGTGATTTGCGGAAAAACTGCAGGTGGGCCGATTTTTTTGATGACCAGTGTACATACCACAATTAGCACAGATGTACATACAACCGAGCGGTTTCAGTCGTGACCAAAATGTGTTTTGATAAACATTTAACAAAATATTACGATTTTGAAGTGCCTAGCAAAAGATAAAACTATCAACCCTCCAAAGTAAAAGTTTGAAAATTCAAAATCCCTGAAACACATTTTTTAGGATGAGTAGCTACATATCTCATTTTCAAATACCTACCTTTAAAAACAACTTATTCACCCATACTAATAAGTACATTAACCTTCAGGCTTCAACCCCCGTTTCCTACCCTTAAAATGTAAAAATCCATAAATCATTAAACTCGTCACTAGGTTATTATACTCGTTATTAGTAATATAAAGTATCTACAAAAATTACAATTTTTAACCCCAATTTCCGCCTTCAAAGTTTTATGTTTTGATGTTTATTGAATATTGTATGTATAAAAATATACTAAATTAAAAACAAAATTGAAAATACAAAAAAAAAACTAACGAGAATAAAACTAGAAAATTAATTTAATAATGTAAGGATCAACATTGTTTATAGGCTCGTACGCTCGATCTGCAGCCATGTGTGCGTGAAAAGCGCACACAAACATAGAATTTACCTAAACTCGATCGAGTGAATTTTTAGGACGGCCTCTTAATCTTAAATCTACTATCAAGTCTTCATAAAACGCGCCTAATCTTAATCTATAACAGTCAGTAAAAAAAATTAATAAAATACGTTTTAACCTACATCTGTGTTCTAAAACATAACGCGTTAGAAGGTAAACAGAATTTCTGCATCAAAGTTCTCAGTTTCACATTAGCTTAGTGAAGTATTTTAGAGAACACGTCACTATTAGGTTTAATATTATGTACATTTTCCTTTGCCAGGCCGCAGCTTATATTAAATACGTCGTTCAACACTTAACCACGTCATGATTATTCAAATACTTGGCCCACGCTTAAAGCAAAGGCGATTAAAACATTTCCATTATGTTAATTAATTTTTACCCAAATAAAAAGTCTTAAAAACTTCCTATTATTGAGTAGCTGATAGCTTGACGATTTGAGGTTGCATGTGGAAATGCGACTGTTTCCTATTTCTGCAAATTGTAACAGAAAATAATCACATATATACAGACTAAATTCGACTAAATTATAGATTACATAACTTTTATTCATTTTTTCACAACCCTTCTAACGATATTTAAAAACAAGCTAGTTGTTGAAGCATTTCTTATGAAAATGTGCTTTGCACAATTTGCACAACAAAGCAGGATTCATGGCAAAGTGCATGCTTTTTATTGCACTCCAGAAACTTGGGAGCTAGACTAAGCAATTCTTTATCATTTAAGAACATTAAATTAAATACGTCCGTGCCGTATGTTGGTTAACTAAAATGATAGTGGAAGAACTAACTTGCGACTGCTAACTAATGTAAATAGGGTGAAAAAATGATATTTTACTATCTTATTTTGTTTTAGCAAGAATAATATTCGACATTCAGAGTATTTTGTATAATACCTACATATGGAAAACTAAATTACTATACAAAATTATTATTTTAACTGTGTCCTTACAAAAAAAATCATTCCCTCACAGCTTTGATGACGGTTGATTTACCGACACATCTTTAATCATAAATGAATAGGCCCACTGGCTTTTGATAGTTATCAATACTGCTAACGTTTCAGTATGGAGATATACCTAGTGCTAGTAAAGAGTTCTGTTACAAAAGGGTTTTATTTTTTTTACTTTCTTTTACTTTTTTTTTTTTTTTTTTTTTACTTTTTCTGTTTTCACCATCATTACCTCACATCCTATAAAAATAAAGTAATTACGTTTACGGAACTATTATTTATACTTTGCCATAGGTTTTTGGGAGCACTAAGCCCGTACAAAAATTCAGGATGGAAGTAAAGTTATATCGCGCCTTTTGGAAGGTTATTTTATTAATTTGTCATTCCCTCATCCTAATTTGTAGGGAGGGACCTCTTCACCATCTTAAAAGTCCTTTATAATGAGGACCACTATATTATCAATGAGGAGTAACATAATACTAATAAAATCCACAGAAAATAATTCAAAGTTCTTTTCAATAATTTTGACCAAAATATCAAACCGTAATTTCGGAATTTCGTGAGAATTACCCAAATATATAAATAAACATATATTTTATAAATAAATTCTTATGAGCGACATATAAGCAGATTAATTTCTAGGTTTTATTACTGCTCGTAATATCCGGTTGCTCTCGAAGGCAAATACGACTCTTCAAATATAATAAAATATGCCATCTGCGAGGCGTTGCGATGTCCCTATGTCACGAAATTATTAGTACTTATATAACATTCTAACCAATAACATAATATGTGCAGAGTTCATAACAGTATAGTTAGTAACGGTAAGTATTTATTATAATGGGAATTGGTTGACGTTACACATGATTATACGTTTATTATACACAATAAACATCATTCAAAATATTAGCTATGCGCAATTATTAGTACCAGGAACTAAGTCAACAAATTATATTTTTTTAAAGTTCTTAACATAATCTAATGGTATGTTTATGATTATTTTGTATGGTTTATTATTGTTAGTATGAACTATCCTCGGACATCGCGGTTTATACGTCAAATATCTCTTCATACAATACTCCTAACTCACCATATTTCATGGTAAGTCTGACCCTTCCACTTCACGGCATCGGTTAATAAGGCCGCATCATATTTCATGATCAGGAGCTATTTTGGGGTATCATTTTAGTGGTATTTGTCACTTGTTTGGTTGTTGCTAACATGTTGTAGTTCCAGCAATAATTCCACCACACAAGTAAAATGTTATTCTTCTATATTCTACTATCTATCTACCTAGCTAACTATTAATTAAATATCACTTATCAACAACATTTTCACCGTGGGAGAGCCATGCTTCGGCACGAATGGGCCGGCTATACCGGAGTGTTATACCACAGCCTCAGAAAACCGGCGTGAAACAACACTTACGTTGTGTTTCACCGAGTTTGTGTGGACACCGGAGGTCCAAACCCTTTTAAAAGGCGGGCAACGCACTTGTGACTCCTCTGGTGTTGTGCGTGTTCATGGGCGGCGGTAATCGCTTACCATCAGGTGATGCGACTGCTAGTTTGCCCCCCATCCAAAAAAAAACATGTTAATTAGCTGAGGGAAATTCATGTCATGTACATATATTTAATGGCCACTGTCGCGTCGGCTGCAATCGAGCCTCGGGGTTGTGAACGCCGGTTAAAACTTTTAATGGCTAAGTAATTAACTTTGATAACTAAGCAGCTATCAGCTTGCGACGTGTACCAAGTGCGACATTCCATTTCCTATTTTAAAATATATTCTACTGAGAAATGATAAATGGTGCAACGGCACGTGAAAACTTGAGCTAGGAAACTAACTTCTCTGACACGTCACACCTCATTTCCAAGATTAACTGGATCAGTTTAAACAGTATAAAGATATGAAGTATTATGGACTAACTCTGTGGATAATTACACGTAATGACTTCAAAATTTTATATTATTTTCTCTATTATAAGGATTTTCCCTATTCTCCTCTGTTCTGAAACTGTTTCGCACTAACATATTCTTTTTGTTTTTGAAGGCGATTTCACTTTTTGTTTAATAGTTATTTTTTATTTCAATGTTTGAGTGGCGAGTAGAATCTGACGTACCTCGACGACGTTGTGATGTACTCGGCCGGTATGTGTTATTATCATTATTTTCTAAACCTGTGCTCAGATCGTCACCACATTTGAATGGTGGGAACCTTGGGAGTAGGTATATTCTTTAACACAAAAAAAAATCAAATCTATACTAATATATAAAGCTGAAGAGTTTGTTAGTTTGCTTGAACGCGCTAATCTCAGGAACTACTGGACCGATTTGAAAAATTATTTTAGTGTTAAATAGCCCATTTATTGAGGAAGGCTATATAAGGCTTTATATCATCACGCTAAGACTGAATAACTATTCCACGCGGACGAAGTCGCGGGCGGAAGCTAGTCGGTTTATAAATGTCCGAGTAATCAAGTAACAAACAAAAAATAGAGACGAATTCAGAACCTCCTACTTTTTGAAGTCGGTTGATAAAAAAATAAATCACAAAATAAAAGCATGCCGTAATCTGATCAAAGCATTTATGAAGAGTTCTCAAAAGAGAATATTTGCTTAATTTACAATTTACCTCGGTTTGGCTCGTCTGCGAGTTGAATTGAATTGAATATAGGTATTCTTTTTTTCGAAACTCATGGCAATGGCCCTCTAGCGTTTTGCCGCTTGATTTGCGAATGGGTTGTTGTGAAGAGCTCACGGCCGGATGCCTAGTGCCGTTCTATACCTCATTCATACAACTTCCACATTTATTTACGATGTGCATTTTACAAACTGACCTGGAGATGGTGAACCATTTAATTATGATAGCATTTTCTATACTTACTAATAAATAGACCTACTTACTCAGCTTTACAAGAAAAATAAATAACTGAAATGAATACCAGTGCGGTTTGTTCATGTTTTTATTTAAAAAACGTGTGTTAGTTCTGCGCCACTGGTGATATATTCCTCCTACCGATCCTAAGTTGTAAGTTCACAACCTCGCCCATGAATTGCTTATCAGATAAACTTCACAAGTTACTGGGAGCTATCTGAGAGCTATCGTATCGAGCTCGACATCGAGAGAATACTGTATTTTTTTTGTTTCAGCCACTTTCAAAAGAAGGATGGCAATGCCTAGGCATTGCCATTCTTCTTTTCCAACTTTGTAATATGATCTAGATAAGTACGGCAAGATGTGAGAGTGTCTAAGTATTCAAGACTTTTGAAACAATAACATAATAAAAAGTGTATTGGGTACATTCACAAGGCTTCTTTCTAAAAAAAACTCAATTGCAATATAATACATAGTAAGTATACTATACATACATACATATTTTCACGCCTGTCTCCCATTAGGGTAGGCAGAGACTATAGATTTCCACTAGCTACGATCCTGGCACACTACTTTTGCTTCATCTATGTTCATTAACCCCCTCATGCATGATCGTCGGTTTAGGGTGCTCTTAACCTGACCTTTTTTAAGAACGGCCGCAACTTGTTTGTGGTACGTACGTCGAGGTCGGCCCCTTCCAACTCTTCCATCCGTACTCATCATGTATACTGCAATATAATATAAGCTACAAATTAATTTCTATAGATTATGATTTATTTACCCAAATAACAAACTAAGTATAAACATTCGAAACTGAACTTCATGGACCTACTTACTTGAAAGACTAACTAACTAACCCTGGTTTTATAAAATAGTTGAATGGAAAAATATCGTCCAACGGTTTGATCCACCACAATCAACTTGCTATCAATAGTTACTTCCGTATGATCGCCCTCAATTGTTAGTTGTTACTGACGTGCTGCGTTTTAGTTGGTGTGTATTAACTAATATTTAACTATGGTTCATTTTACGCCATCTATGCAATATTTTCACTTAATAAAAGGAACGTTGCCCCACACCACGAATTTCTGCTTTAACGTAGGTGTTTACAAACACAAATTTGGTCACAAAAACGTCCAGACCCCGATCGAGTACCTTTTTATCTCTTGTGGAAATCTTCATGGATACCCCATGGTTATTTGGGACTCCTAGCGACTAAAACCACACGGTGGCCATTTCCCGCACCTGACCGAGTACCTATAGATAACACAAATAAATAATAAATAAATATTCTGGGACATTTTTACACAGCACCATCTATTCCCAAACTAAGCAAAGCTTGTACTATGGGTACTAGACAATGGATATAATACTTATATACTTTTTTTTTTGTAAATTCATACTTATAATACATAAGAAACACACCCAGACGAACACAAATACTTATATTCATCACATAAATTTTCGTGTTCTGTGGGAATCGAACCCACAACCTCATGGTCAGCAGTCCGGTACTCGAACCACTAAACCACAGAGGTCGTCAGGGTATATAATATATAATAATAAATATAATAAATAAATATTTGTTCCGTGCGGGTATGGAACCCACAACACGCAGCGTAGAAGGTATGTGGTAGAAGGTATATGATATTCTCCCATACGAAAATGCCCAAACCCGGAACACCTGTAGGACATATAAATATTTGCTAGGGATCGAACCCACAATAGAAGGCCCAGAAGCCGATAGCCCGCTACGCCAAACATTTCGTATTGTGACTTACATACTTCGTTTAGTAAGTTTCGTCCTTTCATGGAAAGATAAATCAGTTTTCATGCATTAGTCTTCAGTTAGTTTGATTTTATTTTATAGAATTTTAATGTTAGTTATATCGAGGGAGGGAGTTGTTCGCAAAGGCATTTTTTGTGGACGTGAGCAAAAAAGTAAAGTTGCGCTTGCGCACATACGTTTGAACATTAAATTTTCCCAGAATTGTAATCATTATTTGTGTTGTAATTAGCTTCTAGCGACATTTTGTTATGCTCTAGCGCTAGTGAGAACTGTATAGAATAAGAAACAGGGAATTTTCTGACGTGTTTTAAATTAAATTGTTATTGTAAGTTCCATATTGTGTGTCACGTAAATGTCTGCGAAAGAGAGACATGAGATAAATAATATGTCGTGTCAATGTTAATATAGTGAGAAGTAAGTTAAGTATTAAATCGTTGCAAAAATAAGGAAGTCACAAGCATACATACATACCTTTACGTACTGTATTCCCCAAAGGGTTGGGCAAAGGCGTACTAATGTACAACGATCGCCGTATGTTTAGGTCCTACAATTCCCACAAACCGGGCACAAATGCAAAACTCCCAGCTGCTACTGAGAATTTATAGAAAAACCCAGTAAACACTGCTTGACCTGGAAATCGAAACCAGGACCTCTAACCCAAGAGGTCGCTTTTAGGGCCACTAGACAAAAAATAAGTAATTTTTATTTACATAGTGACTTAATCGTTTTAAATCCTATTAAATTGGGTAAAGGAGCATAAATAACTTAAAAATCAAGTACCAAGTCCACCTTAATGAGTAGGTATGTAGATTTTATATTATCCAATTACTGCTTAATTATATCAACGATTCCTTCAAACTTGTAAACCGCTCAAACGCTTGGATTATGACTCAGAATGGAATAAAATTACAATGATCACTACTTGGATAGGTAAATATTACTAACTTATTTGATATGAATGCATTGTCTGGATGATTCTAATAATTATAACTAATTAATCCATAGTACCTTATTAATTATCTTTTAAATTAACGCTTATTTTCATGAAACCTTGGGAAGGTATTTGTCTACATCACATAAAAAAACGTTCTTCAAAATCCACAAACTTTAGTTCTATAACTTGAAAGTAATGTAGGTATATCAACTGCCGGCCATTTAAACTTTCCAATCAAATAAAATAAATTAAAAACAAAGATAGTTAAGACGTAGCGGTAATATTAACACAAAATAGAGCATGTGTAATGTGTATAGCATGGTAATTGGTGTTTCTAAGCGAAAACCTGAAAATAAAATAAAGTAGACATGCTTAAAACACAGTGCAGATTTCGTTAATTCGTCATTCGTCAGTCATATGGCAGATGGATACCGAAATTTTTGGAGATAATTTTTTATTGCCCGGTATCACTCGCACCCCAAAGGATGTCGACAACTGCGCCACCTACCGGGATCAACTATAATTAAGAACTACCTTACAGTTGACATTTATGTACAAAAAATTATCCCAAAAATCAATCAAATACAAAGGTCTTTCATACAAACGTTGTCACCCATTTTACCCCCATATGGATTGAATTTCAAAATATCCATTCTTTGGTACCTATGTACGGTCGTCAGCACATCTTATCCAAAACTCTCAAGAATTATTTAATCGATTTTCAATTTAATCTCCAACAAATATAGTTTATTATCCATTGGGGAAATGTGACAGTTTGTCTCTGGGTGCTATGTCCATCAGTCAGTCAGTGAATCAGCACTTTAATTCTTATGATTTTATATAGGAATGGAATCTTGTAATTAGCAAATGAAGAATCTATATTGGTATTTAATGTTTATAATAATTTGCAAGCTTTCTGTAAAACAATCTAAATGAATTAATAAATATAATATGTACAGCAAACGGATACTGTATCTGTTAGTGACCTTCTCGCGCCAGTGGACCTCGCCTAACGGAAATAATTACCTTTATAAATAATGGACAATGAGCTTACAATCTCTCCATTGTGTATTGTTTTCTAACAAATACTGTTGCTAAAGTTGGTAGGACATAAAGAGAAAAAAGTCTAACAAAACCAATCTTATCGGTTGGAAATTGCAATGATGTACTACTTAGCCCATTTGAAGACTTTTAATCACCTATAGGTATATTGATCCAGTAGTAGAGCTCATTAATCATGACTATCGTTAGCAGTCAATACGTTCATTGCTGCACTCATAAACTACGCCAGTAGCATTCAAAATCACCCGCGTGCCATTATTTTCTTTTTATTATCTGCTGTATTTTTCAAAAATAATTGTATTTCTGTTCCATAGACATAATTTTACAACGACTTTTTTTAAATTTCGAAATTCGTACTCCCGGTATTGTATGCACTAGTCTCGGTTCAGACGCTTATTGCCAATTTTCTATACCGATGCACAGGAGATACCGGACAACGGACATCGGATCGAAAATTGAGCACAGCTTTTATATTGTGTAAACAAAAACTTTATTACGGTATTTTTGGAATAATGAACATTTTGATGGAATACAATGACGTACCCGTTTTCGTATGTTTGGATTTACAGCCGACTGAAATAATGTTAGGAAAACGCTGTTATGATGTGATTTATGACTCAACCTAGCTATTGTTTTCTAACGCTGAGGTAATCTAGATTATTTTCTACTTTTGACTATTCTATGATATCGAAGCGTTTGAAATAAGAAAACATCAATCATTCATTTGTTTCCTAAGAACCGTCAATGCAAAAATCACAATTTATGATGTTCTTAAATCAAACATGTTTTTGTAATTTTGCATGCGTTTTCCATGCTAAGATTATGAAGTTATTTAAAAAAGAAACACTTTATTACTTTTAAGGCCCACTTGCACCAACTTCTTAAATGTGTTTAAAATGTATAAACTCAATTTTCTAATTGTCATTTTGTGTTTAAATTCAATTTAAACATATTTCAAAAGTTGGTGCAAGTGGCCCTAAATCTACGAGAAATTAGTTGTACATCTAATTGATTCAATCTCCTGAACCGTGATTCGAATCATTTTGAGTTTACGTTTATTTGATAAACTTGCAAATTGCTTATATCCTGCATAGGTTCCGGTGTACGGAATCGCTTCCAAGGGAGCTCGCGAAATTGAGGAAACCATGCATGTCTATTTATAAAATAACCTTCAACTTTCAACGAGCTGATGAATAGTATCCGTCGATGTGTAAATGTCATGTTATGTAAGTAAAGCTTTGATATGTTTTTACTATTAGCTAACACAGCTAATCAAGAGCATAAATTTTATTGAACGATATGACATAATATAAGTTTAATAAGTACCGCCAAACGGTAGCGGCTGAGCAATCGGCTTGTGCGACACGTGTTGTGGGTTCCATCCCCACACGGAGCAAATATTTGTATGATCTACATGTAGTTGTTACGGGTCAGGGTGTTAGTGTATGTGAGAATTTGTGTTCATAAACGCACCCACGATATAGGAGAAAATCATAGTGGGGCAAAGTTTGTTATTAAATAAAATTAAGTATAAAGTCGTTATTGTTTGTCGTATTAATGTCACACATCAACAAAAGAAGAGGCATTGTTTATTTAAATTAATTATTTAAGTTTAGGAATGAAGTTACTATTACTTATAAGTAATAGTTACGATTTAGTGTTAGGAAATATCAGTTTGTTAAAATACTGCTGTTAATTATTTAATGATACGGGTTGTTCTACAAAATGTATCCTTGATAACACTAAAATAGATAACCTACATTCCGTATGCGGTTCTAAAGTATTCAGCCATACCTATCAGGATGATTTGTACTGGACATTATTGTCAAACTGACGCTATTGTTGAGTGACGCTCCGGAAAATCCATTTTTTCTTATTCAACTTTTATCGCCCTGCGCCCCAAGTCTGCAAATTTATTTGTATCGAAAAGAATTGTCGTCCCAGAATATTTATTATTTATTAATTTATTTTATTAAATCAACAATTCTAAGACCATAGTCACTCAAGTATAGTAATTTGCCTTGTTAACTGACATAACCACACGTCATTATCTGCATGAATTGGAACACCGCATATTATTTTAGGTACTCAAAATATAGTTCTATTCCCGAATCCACCCTCGACCTTTCCTTGCAATGTTTGTTCATCAGCATGTTCACCAATATAACTAGTTTGAACCGGTTATTTGCCTTAAAGGCTTTCATGCCAAGCGAATTCTTGAAGCAACTTCGCTATGCTTTCAAGGTGGTATGTTTCAGTCACCTTGCTCAGTAAAGCACGTCTTAAGAAAATTTTCATTCTAAGTGTCTAAGTACTAAACATCCCGTAAGTAACCTTATTTAAAAGGTAATTTATAGAGCTAAATCTAATTGGCTTGAAATTTATTTAATTCAAAGTCTATTTATTTATTTATAAAAGTTTATTTATAGTCTATTACCCAAATTAATATTAGGGTATGTCTAGCAGCAAGACACAGCATTGAGCAAAGCAACGAATGCTTTGCTATTTTCGATAAAAATAATAATTCGGCAAGGATTGTTGATAACTAAAATAATATCTGAGGAATATACTATAGGTAATATACAGGTATACAGGTAATCTAAATATACTATTATATTTAGATTACCTGTATACCTGTATATTACCAATCTGATAAACAAAATCCAAACACTTGAATATGGCCTTTTTGGTCCGACTACGAAAAAGGGAGAGTTATGAGTTTAACAATCTATGTAAAGATTTTATGTGTCCATGTTCGATCCTATCATAAAAACGAGTGTTAAAATTTAGTTTATTAACTCTCGTTTTTATTGACATAATATTATATTATGTTATTAATTTATTATTCATACTTAGTTGTTTATGTGTCAAATATGTAGAGTTTATGATGTGCATAAAACCACCGAAACATAGCAGAAAAATAACATAATTTATCAACATACATCAAAATGTCCCGTTAATGAGATTCGCCAAAAATAGAACCGACACACCTACTTCACAATTTTATTATAAATGCTCCTTTTGTGTAGATTGTTAGGAATATAAATTGATGCTATATTTTATCATAAAAATTCTAAATACAATCCAACAAAGCCCACAATTGAATAACCTGAGTAATGTCTTTTAAGACCATGAAAGTTAAGTAACGAAGTATTCGGTTACGTTTGCCATCCATTGTTGTGTTTACGGGGACAATTCGAATGTGCTTTTATAGAAATGTAAGTTCGTGGCATACAAGAAAACTTTCGTGGCAGGAAGCGATGTTTAAACCAATAACATTTTTATCTTTACAACCAAATAATGTTCAGCGGTGTCTCATAACTTCAATATTCGGTTGAAACGTGAGATATATCTATTCAAAGAGGTAGCTCTTGTGTTTTATCTATCTAAACTAGCTATTGCCCGCGGTTTCACTCGCGTCCCAAAAGGATTTAATTACGCGTACCAGGATGAAACATGCACCAAATATCTCCAGGAATACAACTGTGATTTCATGGAGTACTTTTGGTGTTATCAAAACATTGTTATGTTGGCTTCCAATGCTCATAAAGACCCTAAATATCATTTCTTCTTAAATATCACCTATGTACAGACATCGGCTCTCGTGTGTATTTGCATATTATCGTACATTGAGTATGTTTTGATTATATCGTATATATTACTTTACTTTTCCTTTTCAAATACCATTTAAAATGAAGCATAAGCTCTAAATTTCTCAACTTTATTATTTTACAATTTAGTTTTTATGATATGATACATATCTACGTCTTTTTACAGTAATGTTTTCTTTATTTCAGATGACCTTGAGATGACTATCACCGGGGAAACTCTGTTAGACAATTTGACATAGTAAGTATTTCTGTTCTACTACCGTATGTATTTACAGTCACGTCGGTAGGCGTATTATGGGTCCCATGTAATAGGAGGTAAGACTATTCGAATTCCCATTAACCGTGCACAAATCCAAACTCCGAGAAAAACCAAATAACACTGCTCTACCTGGAAATCAAACCGAGGACTTCTAGCGTAGCAGCGTAGTAGGTCTATTGCATTGCTAGACTGAAAAATGCTTCAGAATCTTAATATTTTTAAGGAGACACAAGATGAAGCAGAATACAAGTTCTTCACGTTTTAATTTACATAATTTTCTCATTATGCTGTAAAATAATAAAATCTATACAAAGGGGTTACTAGGCATAAAAGTAAATTAAAAAAATATATTAATATGAGCAATTTCCTTTCATTTGCCAGCTACTTCGTACAACTTGCAATGTAAGATAATTATTATATAAATTGTTGTAAAAATTCGGATCGAAAATTGTAGGTGTTTATACTGTTTATATGACTCCTTGAATAACTTTTCCTACAAGTATCTAATTCCTTCCGCTTCACCCAATAAATCTCAAACTTACACATATTTCGCAATATTATAGTGGTATGTGGTATTACGGATATACATACTCTCACGCCTTTCTCGCACAGGGGTAGGCAGAAATTATAGACCGACACATCGATTCTTGCATACCTATTTTGCTTCTGCCACATTCATACATCTTCTCCATACTACGCACCTGACCTTTTTGAAGCACCTCGCCAATAAGATCGGCGTATCTCCTAGGACGACCTCTTCCGACGCTGCCACTGATATTCACCTTATAATCGTCTAATTAATTCTCTCAGCAATAAAATTATAAATAATAGACTTTCAACCGACATTGCCTCATTAGCCAAGTGGTCCAGTGCGCGACTGCTACGCTACAGGTCCTGGGTTCGATTCCCAGGTCGAGCAAAGTGTTATTGGGTTTTTCTATGAAATTCCCATTAGCAGCTTGGAGTTTGGAATTTGTGCCCGGTTAATGGCAATAGGCTCGCCCCCTATTACATGGGACCTAAACATACCGGCGAACTGTGGGTGTACATTAGTAGGTACGCCTCTGCCTAACCCTTCGGGGAATACAGGCGTGATGGTATGTTCAACCGACTTCTTCGAAAGGCGGCACGCCAAAAATGTTCCCAAATTGGATCACTTAGAGATGAATATTCATTAAAGTCGTTTGCGACCCCGTCGTTATCCTTCATTGTGGCTAATTAAAACGGACAGAAAGTACTCAGTACTGGGCATGGCCAAAATACAAACTACACTTAACCTCAGCGATACTCAACCTTTTTCTTTCGCCGCAGAAGGTTGAGTGCTTTGCTGCTATAGAGAATAAAGTACATCTTAATCTACCTATATAACATCACCCCTGTACTCCTCGAAGGGTTAGGGAGAGGTGTACTAATGTTTACGAGAAATTTATATACACAGACTCGTTAGCCTCGTGGTGTAAGCTCTAGCTCGAGCAGTGTTATTGGGTTTTTCTATGAAATTCAGTTAGTTAAAAAAAATTGAAGTCAGTAGCAGCTCGGAGTTTGATATTTTTGCCCGGTTAAGACTCGCCCCCTATTACATGGAACTTGAACATAGCGGCGAACTGTGGGTGTACATAAGTATGCATCTGCCTAATGTTTGGAGGAACAGACCACAGTGATCTTATAAAGGATCCTTTTTAGGGTTCCGTACCCTGAGGGTAAAAACGGGACCCTATTACTTTAGACTTCGCTGTCTGTCCGTCCGTCTGTATCTCAAAAACCGCGATAGCGAGACAGTTGAAATTTTCACAAATTATGTATTTCTGTTGCCGCTATAACAACAAATACTAAAAACAAAAAAAAATATATTTAAGAAGTGAACGGAAGCCTTCGTGCGCGAGTTCGACTCGCACTTGGCCTGGTTTATTTTCTTTGGAGGTACAGAACCATAAAAACCCAACACTGCTCGACCTGGGTATCGAACTCGCTCAGCAGTCGCGCTCACGGCACAATGCCGATGAGGCATTCATGAGGTCTTCTTCTTCTTCATAGCTATTCGAGATGTCTAATTACAACGCGGCTTCTGTTATTAAATCAGTTTCAAATTTATTGATAACTACTCTAGTAACGTAGTATACACAGTTTTAAATTACATAGTGTTATCGAGATACGAGTGTTAATTGGTATAGAATTACATGAATCAATGACATAATTGTGTTGTTAATATCACATCACTACCGTAATACCGTATCTGGGTAGATACATATAATATCACTAGCTTCTGCCCGCGGCTTCGCTCACTTGAAGCTCAAAAACCAACAGTGATGATCACCCGATGAACACCTATTCTTTGTATTGGTGTCTGTAGATTAGAGGGGTCAAGCTGTATCTCAGGTTCCGTTTAATTATTTGAGATAAGAAGTATACCAGTTTTTAAGTTGGAGCACATACTTTCTAACAGTGATAACAAAAAAATAAAATCTATTCAGTAGTTTTTTCGCGAACCCGTAAGAAACAGACAAACAGGCAAGAATTTTTAAATCCACATTTTTGGGTTCGGAGACGTTTATATATCTACCCACTTGTTTTTTTTAAGCATATTTTTTTTTAAGCAGGCTGGCATATTTAAAAAAATAAATTACGTTACTAATTGATTGAGAAAGTCTCTAAGGATTTCAGCTTTATAAGGCCTAAAGTTCGACTTGACATAAAAACTAAAAGCACCTATTGCATCAGGTAGCCCTTGAATGTTTCGCAAGGTTTAGCAATTCTTGAGCACTTTGCGCCAATCCGAGTGGAATGCAGGGAAGCCAACCATTCAATCGATACAGATATTATCGAGAACCCCTTAAATATGTATCGAGTCAGGTGTTGGCAGCAACCAGCAATATCTATCGATTTCAACAACTTTACACCATATTCTTTTTTTTATTGTCTGTGTATTTTTTGGCCATGAAAAGATGGTGAAATGACATCGTCGGGTGTACATTTATTATATTCTTACAAGAATATAATAATTTTATTATAATAGGTAAGTATGTAGTTGTAGCTTGATGCATAATTATCTGCACATCACATTATCGTGCACAAACATCTGTAACTTAACATATAACTTATCATCATCATCATCCTATGGTAGATTGGTAGTCCACTGCTGAACGTAGGCGGAGGCCTACGTTCTACGGCCTACGTCCGAGTTTGGAATTTGTGCCCGGTTAATGGCAATAGGCTCGCCCACTATTACATGGGACCTAAACATACCGGCGAACTGAGGGCGTACCTCAGTACACCTCTGCCTAACCCTTCTGGGAATACAGGCGTGATGGTATGTTATGTAAATCTGGAATAATGTACCATTCAAATGGTGAGAGAATTTTGAAATTGGCCCAGTAGTTTTTGAGTTTATTCGTTACATACATACACACATACATACAAATCTTTCCTCTTAATAATATTAGTATATATATTATCTTGAAAAGGTTTTTTATGTGTGTACTGTATATTTAAGTGAAGTATTTTCGCCAATGAATAGCGCAATTTACGGAAATGATAAGTTGTTTACAATTCTCATAATGAAGGCGCATGCCTCTTTTAACCATTTTACTTATCAATTGAAAGCTATCCATAATATCAACAGATATTTGCCTCCCTCAGAGATTTAAGCTGATTATGTCAAAGTAAACAACGCATATTTGGAGCGTGAAACCATTTGCCGCTTGTGCAAACATCATCCATTAATGCGCAAGATGTATTTAGCTAACGAACTGCAAAAGTCGTGAAGGAAATAAGGTTTAATGGTGTACTAATTGTCGTATGCACTAATATGTCTTAGTTATCATACAATTATACAAAACGTCAGGTATTTTTTTTATGGTATCGGGAAGCAAACGAGCAGACGGTTCACCTGATGGTAAGCGATAACCGCCGCCCATGGACACCCGCAACACCAGAGGAGTCACAAGTGCGTTGCCCGCCTTTTAAAAGGGTTTGGGCCTCCGGTAACCTCATTCACTCGGCGAAACACATAGCAAGCGTTGTTTCACGCCGGTTTTTTGTGAGGCTGTGGAATCACTGCGGTCGAGCCGGCCCATTCGTGCCGAAGCATGGCTCTCCCACGTGAAACATATCGTTCGTAATATCCCAAAGTGCTGGTACCCACCCCAATAAATCAGTCCGTGCAATCAGCCAGTCTATAAGCGTATCGAGAGCACGGTTCATATTTAATTTTGATATCACTTAGAATTTATTAACCACATCACGGTTCATGTAACTGATTACAATTTATGTAACTGAATATGCGGGCGGAAGTCGCATATTATTTTAAACTGTAATGATTATGACGTCACATGATTGTTCCAATATTAAAATCATCGGGTTCAGCTGTGCGGTAACCGCAACTGATATTATATATAGGATTTGCAGTGTTTATATTTGTACGAACACCACATAATATGGAACTTACGTAGTCAATAAAAATCCTTTTGTTTGGATATTTTACTACTAGCTTCTGCCCGCGACTTCGTCCGCGTAGCGTGATAATATATAGCCTATAGCCTTCGTCAATAAATTGGCTGTCTAACACTGAAAGAATTTTTCAAATCGGACCAGTATTTCCTGAGATTAGCGCGTTCAAGAAAACAAACAAACTCTTCAGCTTTATATATTAGTATAGATAGATAATGGCCCATTATCTCGAACTTCTTACAATTCCTTAAACTTTCCAATTGTTTACGTTACACTTTACTAAATCAATAACTTCAGTTACTACATATGTACTTTAAATTTTGTCATCTCACTTGTGTTGCTCGTTTCGTACGTATTAACTGTACCAGAATGCCGATCCTCTTTGAACCATGTTGTGTGCATCGAGCCAGTTGTCTTGTCCCGTCCGGCATGAATACCGTGTCGGCCGGATCAGCCCGCAGCTCGTGTCCCGTGTTGTGTAGTTTGCCTAACAGCGGTGCAAGCTCCGATATGGCCGTAATAGACTCGACCACGGATTAGTATCCATGTACTGCCAAATGGGAACGCGCTGTCTATTCTCTTTTCAATTTGGACTACAAACTTGAAAGCCATTTTGATGCTGGTAATACTTGTTCTGACTTTGGGTTGTATTTGTTACACTGAATACAAAAATTGGTATGGTAATACACTTGGTAAAAGTGGAACTATTTTAATATTACAAACAGACACTCCAATTTTATTTATTTGTATAGATAGTCTATCGAAAACCGATAACATAACTAACGACGTCAAGGCTGGCCGCTACGGTGCATGAATACATAAAAGTTTAGGAAGTTTTTTCTTCCGTAAAGCTCTATATAGCATGTCACATACGCTAAGAGACGGATGCCACCCATTGTAGGCGCGTGCTCGACTGGAGTTGATCGAGTGGGATCGCGCCCTGCCACTCAATGGCTCCGACGTACTTATCATCACTTATGAATGTAAAATTATGATAAAATCTGTGTCAGTCAGATATAAATAGACTTTTTTTGAATAAGGAGGTTATTCAAAAAAATTTATAATTATATTCATATTCTCATTAAAAAAAACTGCCTCATTAGCCAAGTGGTCCTGAGCGCGACTGCTACACTAGAGGTCCTGGGTTCGATTCCCAGGTCGAGTAAAGAGTTATTGGGTTTTTCTATGAAATTCCCAGTAGCAGCTCGGAGTTAGGAGTTACATGGGACCTAAACATACCGGCGAACTGTGGGTGTACATTAGTACGCCTCTGCCTAAACCTTTGGGGAATACAGGCGTAATGGTATGTTATGTTATAAAACGTTTTATGAAGTTCTTATAGCTATTCCAATTCAATTCAAATTATTTATTTGCGTACAGTTTTGGTCTTATTATTATTATTATAATAACTTATTTATACAGATCCAAAACACTTAGTCATAATTCATGTGACATGCAAACATAGATTTTGCCTACAGCTTCGCTCATATGAAGCTATATTAGGGGTAAAAACGGAAAAGCCAACATTGATGATCTCTACTTTGTATAGGTCAGTATCAGAGTCAAGCTGTATCTCAAGATCCGTTCAATCAATTGAGATAAGAATAGTTCACCAGTTTTTAAGTTACGAGGATATACTATCTAACAGTGATAACAAAATTATAAAATATGTAGTCAGTTTTATATATGTACTTATATTTTTAATAACATGTTTTGTCTGTTTTCCCTGTCACAGAATATCACGTGTCAAAACACAATATTATAGCTATGGATGGTTTATTATACGTTTTATATTTTTATGAATAAGGGGGTTATACATAAAATAGTCTATTTACGTGTGTCTGACACCTATTTTATGACAATTTTAAGTTCACCGATTTCCGAAACTCTTTCCTACGTACCATATTTATTTAGTTTTTGAAGGTGGTTCCATTTTTTGTTATTTTTTATATTAAAGTTGACCACAGCAAAGCCACTAGCAGATAACTTAAGACACGCACTGTTATTTCGGAGGTAATTCAGAATAGTTACTTATGATGTTTGATGAATCAATCCCCTAAAACTACAGTAGAATCCGTTTATTATGACTCCGCCTATATTGACCCACCGCTTATTATGACGTAATTACACAATGAATTTTGGTTTTCATATATAAATACTTCGTAAAAGAAGTCGGATATAATGACTTCGGTTACAGTGACATGTCGCTTACTATTTTTCCCATTTTTCATTCATTCATCTTTTTACCTTCTGCAATGTTTGTTAATTCCCGATGAAGTACGGCACGTGGCTCCTTCTTGTTTTGAATCTCACCAATCAATCCCCTAAAACTATGTATGTAAATATATTTCGCTTATAGTAAGAAAATTATAAGTAATTTATAAATTCCTTCTCCTTGCATACAAATGCTCAACTAAATTGCAAGAATAACAATCACCAACTAATTCATTTTAGCTGTAAGCTACTCTCATAGAAACAATTTGTAAGCGCAGTTTTGCTCGCGTTAATAGTGCTGGTAACCGACAACAGTTGATTTGTATTCACGGTGAATACCGAAAGTGGTACATTTTATGGGATCGGAACGTGCGTAGCACCGGCCCGGCTAGCTAGTTTATTTCTAGACACTAATGTAACTTTAATAACACCTATGAGATGTGCTCAGTTTATCAATTTGCTAGAAAATAAATGAATACTTTTTTTAAAGCTTATCTAGTACCTAGCAATGTGGGTCGCACATTTCTAGTATTCTTGATAACCCCTCGTGCTAAGCTTAATGCTTGTTATTTAGTGAAGGAAAAATTCGACTCGCAGGCAGGATTCGAACCTGCGTCTTCTGGCTAGGTACGCCAGACGCTATGACCACTAAGCCACCGCGAGTCCCACCTGCCATGTCGCAATTTGCCTTCACATTCTCGCAGGTGGGACTCGCGGTGGCTTAGTGGTCATAGCGTCTGGCGTACCTAGCCAGAAGACGCAGGTTCGAATCCTGCCTGCGAGTCGAATTTCTCCTTCACTAAATAACTTTATAAATATAGCATGAAAAATGCAAAAAAATCACAAAAGTTACTTAATGCTTGTGTTACGAGTGGACACGTCGGTATTGCAATGGTTGGGTTTCGAACCGGCAACCACATGGTCGCAACTCTGACGTCCTAGCCATTAGGCTACCGCTGCTTCTATTCTGTAAGATATATGTAAGAAATCTCGCCATAAACACACTTGTGGAAGTTGCCAAGTTTTCTTGGAAAAGAAAAATGACTCCTTAAAACTGTAGCGTCTTTATAGTTAGTAGGTACCTACAGTTTTCAATGTCCATTTCGCCTTGGAACCCTTTTCTCATTAAATTCGTCCTGGGTGCGATTCCCAAGTCGAGCAAAATGTTATTGGGTTTTTCTATGAAATACCTAATAGCATAGTACCTAATAGCTCGGAGTTTAGAATTGTGTACAGTTCGCCCACATGGGATCTAAACATACCGTTGAACTGTGGGTGTACATTAGTACGCCCTTGACTAACCCTTCGCGGAACAGATCTGATAGTGTTCAGTTATTTTCTGTGACTTTTATCTTATTTCATTTTCAACTGATTTGATTCGAGTTCACATTTTTGGTGGACGGAATTAAAAGTTTCTCCAAAAAATAAATATATTCGATTTGAATTTTACTACAATAGAAATCCATGCTAAGCGACATGATTACCTTCGTTTATCACTGATTTTTGAAGAGATGTATCGTATGACATTTTATAAAGGTCATCAAAAACATATTGTAATATGATTAGTGAAAATTATCTTGCGAAGATGATATCACTTGGTGGCAAAGGATTAAAGTCAAGCCAAGACCGTATAAGTCAAGAACACATTTCACACAATTTTGGATGGCTATACGATAAAAAATAAATTGCGTCTGTTTATAACATTGTAATCGCAATTTTAAGCACATCGCAATACCTTCTCTTCAGTGTTTATTCCAAATGTAATATTTATAGGCAATTTTATTAGGCAGTTCGAAGGATATGAGCGGAAACATCGATGTTCGTCCACCCGTCAAACCCCCAACACAGTATTCATCCAGTATTTACATGAAAGCATCGAATTTTGAAATAGCGGTTTTAAAATATTCCATTTGCAAATTGCTATACGTTTTCATACGAGCAATTTGAAAAGTTTTTTAATAGTGCGCACGTGAAAAAGTTACAATACGTAACACAATTAAAACTGTTATCGACTCATTGGAAAGTAGAGGGAACCCTGACAAATACGGCATATTTTATATATTTTCTGCTACCGTGATAAACGGAAAATCAGAAGACTAAATCAATTGTAACACATACATAGGTACCATCACGCGTTTCCCCATGGGTTATAGTACTAATATACAATACACCCGTTGTGTTTAAGTCCCATGTAATAGGGTGCGAGCTTAGTGCCATTAACCGGGCATAATCCAAACTCCGAACTGCTACTGAGAAGAATTTCAATGAAAAATCCAATAACACTGCTTGACCTGATGATCGAACCCGGGACTTTTGGCATGGCAGTCACGCTTTGGACCACTAGACTAATAAGGCTAATATTATGAGAATTATGTGGTCCAAAACAGTTCGAAGTCCTCAGTTCAAAGACCCGTTGACTTTACAAAGCATGGTTTCCTTATCGTCACATAGTAATTGACACTAACTAGTTGGCAAGAGGTTTAAATCAAGGTTAAGTACAAAAGTAAATAGTCATGATTCTGGGTTTTGTGAAGTATCATAAATAAAAGTGTATGTGTGGCTTAATATATATACTTCAATAACTGGTTCAGTAGTTTATTGGTCCACAAGCCTAGCTACTGAGCATGGGGTATTGGGATCGATTCACAGGTCGAAGGTCGAAAAAAGTGTTAGGTACTGGAGTAAGGAAGGATTGGGTTCTTCTAGGTAAGCTCGCTCCATCGTAGATCGCAGGTGGCGTTCAAGCGTAAACTTAACAAGAATTTCAAAAAAATGGTCTCGCTCCTATTGAAGAAATGTGGCTGTTCACTTTGCCACAGAACAAATTTTATTATGACGATATACATTTTAGTGGGAGAAAAATGTCGAGGCTCCCACTATTTATTAATAACAATATAAACTTTTTTAAGTGTCCAGTACCTCTGTACAGTTGGCGCAAAATAACTTGAACCAATATGGCGGATGCGCAGTAGTCGATTTTTAGTACATTTTGCACGCAAATGCACTGCGCAATCTTTCCCCCTCTCCGTTACTTTTGGGTCAAGTTATTTTGCGCGAACTATACTAGCAATACTACGTGTAGAACGGCAACCCCGCCGCGGGTTCGATACAACTCACTGCGTCCGCGAGAAGTCATTGGCCTTGTGGATTTCTACCCGAGACTTCAATCCAATGGTCCAATAGTCGACGACCTCTGTGGTTTAGTGGTTCGAGTACTGGACTGCTGTCCATGAGGTCGTGGGTTCGATTCCAACAGGACACAAAAATGTATGTGATGAATATAAGTGTTTGTGTTCGTCTGGGTGTTTCTTATGTATTAAAAGTATGTACTTACAAAAAAAAAAGTATATAAGTATTATATCCACTGTCTAGTACCCTTAATACAAGCTCTGCTTAGTTTGGGACTAGATGGTGCTGTGTAAAAATGTCCCAGAATATTTATTTATTTATTTATTTAATGGTCATGTCAATGGGCTAGAACTGCTATTAGTATAGCAATGCACAAATAAATCCGTTATTGAAAGAACTCAGCTCATCGAGTGGTGAACATGCTAACCGCGTCGGGCACATTGAGAGCACATTAGTTAATTAAACGCAGCTCACTCAATATTTTGCTAGCATTGAAGTGTGCTCGACCAAACAATCATTTAACATTCATAACATAGCATAATATTACGCCTGTATTCCCCGAAAGGCTAGGTAGGTGTGTAGGTATTAATGTACAATCATAGTTGGCCGGTAATAGGAGGCGAGCCCCAATCAACATTACGGTGTTATTAGCTTATAGGCATAGCCGCCTGAAGACAAGACATATATAAAATTTATGCCCCAGACCAAAAAATCTGTTTTTGTAAGATATACAAGTACCTATATATCTTAGCAAGTGGCAGTCTATAGTTTCTGCCTACCCCTGTGGGAGAAAGGCGTGAGTGTATGTATGTATGTATGTATATATCTTACTTACACAGTATGTGTGTGGGACTGTGGGTTAACATAACAACAGGTAAACCAACCCTACGTACTTAGATGTACATAGTTGAATTGGTTAAATTCTCTATCCTAATCAGTAACCAGCTTAATTGCCGAACCACGTGTAACGAACTAAATACCTCACAGTCACGCAATATCAAGTGTTGTTAATCTGATATCTGTGCTGAGAATTAAGATTATGACATAAACATAACTACCATCACGCCTGTTTTCCGCGAAGGGTTAGGCAGAGGCGTAGTAATGTACACCCACAGTTTTCCGGTATGTTTAGGTCCCATACAATAGGGGGCGAACCTATTGCTATTAACCGGGCACAAATTCCAAACTCCGAGTTGCTACTGGGAATTTCATAAAATAACCCAATATCACTTTGCTCGACCTGGGAATCGACCCAGGACCTCTCGCGTAGCATTCGCGCTCAGGACCACTAGGTTAATGGTGCAGGTAATTTTGACATAACTTTGTTAATTAAAACATATTAATCATGTTATTTCTACTTATTTCCTAGTTTTTTTATAGGATAGGGGAGCAAACGAGCAGACGGACCACCTGATGGTAAGCCATAACCGCCGCCCGTGGACACCCGCAACACCAGAGGAGTCACAAGTGCGTTGCCCGCCTTTTAAAAGTGTTTGGGCCTCCGGTAACCTCATTCATGTGAGGCCGTGGTATCACTCCGGTCGAGCCGGCCCATTCGTGCCGAAGCATGGCTCTCCCACGTCATAGTACAGAGGAAGTTAATAATTGGCTGTTATCTTCACCTGGAGCTTATTATTTGGTTTCTGTTAACCTTACATGGACCCCACGATATGGTTTTCCCGTCGCATATCTCGTTACGAAACATTGGCTGGAGAGGAAATAATATTAATTTATAGTATATGGTAATTTAAAAAGGAATAAATTAAGTTAGTAACTAGAAATGTTATCTTCAGTTACACTAGTTAAGAGGATATACAGTTAATAATAGTATGTCAGTTAAGGACTCTCATGATAGGTACCTACATAATATATTTAGTGGATATCAAATTATAAAACAAATATACCTTTAAATGTATTATCGCGTGTTCAAGTAAGATGCGAGGCAAGGCACCCACCCATGACTAAGAACGCTTTGAAGGGGTTCATTGAACGCTGCCTATCAGGCTTGTGGATCCCATGGCCACCTGACTTCTCGTATAAAGGCAAGGAATACAGTTTTTAGTCGGTACAAGTCTGACAGTCCGACATACCCTGGCCACCCTGAACATCAGCAAACGATCCATGAAGATTTTCTCCACACCAAAAAAAAATAAAACAATGTAAGCACAATAATTTTTAATATAAACTAAAATTGGTTCTTTACTCCATACTTTTATTTACAGATACACTTGCCTTACATATACTACAAAAATCGTGATCACAAATTACTTAACTACGTACAAATTAAAATTAAATTATAGTACCCGCAAAATTAGTATTTAGTATTACATACATAGCGTGCTTTTTCCGTTGATATGACAATTTTGAGGAGTTCTGAATAAGTTTCTTTAAAAACAAATGTTTGCTGGTAATAAGAAGAGGTGTTGGAACGAATTTAAGGGCCACTTTCACTAACTTCCTAAATGTGTTTAAATTTTATTTAGTCCATGGGCGGCGGTTATCGCTCACCATCTGGTAAAAACATTGTGAAATGTTATATTGAGTAACGTTCATAGTGACATTATAGATATTGAGTGGACGCCGTGAGTTTTTATAAGCTATACCAAATTTACAACAAGTTACATTACAGTATATACTTGTTCTATAGTCTACTAGATTCCACACGATGAAAATATTAAGTCATACAAATCTGTAAACTCAGTCGTAATGAGATCAAATATGAATTTCATTTCATATCCTGCAAGCAAAAGGAAATACAAAAGGCCCTTAGTCCGTTTCACATTGTTTTATTTTTCAATGAATATTATTCATAATAGCTAACTACTGTTTACAAACTATGTAAATCGTATATCTTTACTTCATTTGCCTTTATCTTTGGTCATATAAATCTTAAATATTAGGTGTAAACTACATTTTATACTGTTCCGTGTTTTACGAATATTAAACTACGTTATTTACCAACACGAACCAAAGGCACAGGGACTTCTAGAAGCCTCTATTACAATAAAATATGTAAACAATACAAAGAACAATTAACCAATTATTTATTAACAATGTTTTTTCACAACATGCAATTAAAAAGAAACTTACTTAAAATATGTTTCTTTAACAATATAAAAAAGAATCATTTATCAAGGAAAGAAGATCTGAAAGCACGTATGGTCAATATATTCACGTATGAATTTTTGTTGAATAGTCGCCTCTGACTGGCAAAGAAGGATAAGCCGGTTGCTAAGAAGCCGCTTCACCCATCGCCCTACGTGACAACGCGATACCTAGCGATGCGTTGCCAAAATATTAAACAGTAAATATAATACTCGATACTTTATTGTATTCCATGATGTGTAAAAAGAAAGTTTATACAGTCCAGTAAAAGACAGGACATTAATAAATAGAAACAGTCAATTACCTACTTAAATATCTTATGACGAACAACTCCTGAATTGTTCGTTGTTCGTCATAAGATATTTAAGTAATTGACTTTCTATTTATTAATTTATTATTATTAAATGTTGTGCTACTGTGCTGTCGCCAATGTTAGTCAATGCGAAAAAGATTGACTCAGTAAGTTAGTAGTATAGGTATTGCGCCAGACAGTCTTTATACATCGTCACTCGTCACACTTATTTGTAACTAATTATGTTTATCGCCTTGCATCGCATTTGCCGCTCAGGTAGGACGACAAGTTACAACCCAACTAAGCCGGAGAACATTCTTTGAGCCAAGAACGTAGATCTCTTTCAATGCTGTAGGTGCTAACTAACTGCAATAATACGCCATTTTTAACCTTTTGCCGTCAGAGTACAGAAAAATTCAATTTCAGATAAGATTTAATTACTGGTGTAAGTATCAAAACGTTATGAAATGTTGATAAACATAAGCTGCGTTTATTAAAAAGTAATTAACTTACTTATTGTGTCAGGTACTTTTTAAATCAAGGAAATATTTTTATAATTATGTATTTCTAAAAATGTAATGACCATTATATACATTGGTCAATTTAGTTGATGAATTAATATCAACGAAAACAATCTCATCACACAAAAACATTACACACATATTATAATTACTATGGAAAATTAATTTTGATTCAAACTTAATTAGCTTAATTACTAGGACATGGTTAAATTCCCCCTCTGGATTAAAGCATTGTAATTTTAATCTGCAATTAAGTGCTGAAATTGATATCCTATCTCTTGATTGTTTTTCCTGCTGATGTCCGAAATTTGACATTACTTCTGGATCGAATGTCAACTTTCAATCTCCAGTAGGGAAAACAATCAAGAGATAGGTTATCAATTTCGGCTTTAAATCAGAAAAATGTGAGCGTGTGAAGTTGTTCATAAAAGAATAGGTTCATTCTTAGTTTGACTCAAGCGCATTTTTCTTAATGATTTTGGTGGAAGCGAGACCTCTACAGTACCTACAGGGTCTACTGCTTCCTCAAGGCATTTCAACTTGGTGTTTCTTCAAGGCAATATTTCTTTTGGTGTTTTCACGAAGCATTATAATTTCGTGTCCCGCAGCAGAACAGCTGCTTCGTATGAGGGTAAACCACTGTCGCAGCGAGGTCCGGTCTGGCTCTCGACATTATATGGCTCTGACACCACCTCCTGAAATGAATTTGACAGTATTATCAATATGAACAACCTCGTCACGCGACCGTCAAAGAAACACATTTTTTTGTAGCTGAAAAGTAGGATCATTCTAACAGGGGGGTAACAGCTCGCATTAATTTCTTGCAATATAACTTTTTTAATGTGCTAATCGCCAAGTTTTTTGTTCAAGGAAGACGAAACAAAAATGTAATCCTTCTATTAATGTCAGAGAACCGCTAGAGAGCAAGATGAACATCTTAAAACATCATTAAGAGAAATATAAGACACTCGGCAAATTATAAAATGCATGGAGTCGTGAACAAGTTGCTGAAACTGAAACAAACTGAATTGTTATACTAGCTGCAACTCTTAATACAGGGCCGGCCTCTCAAGCGTGTATAATACATTATTTATGATAAACACAAATTATCATACATGCATACCGTGATGTCACATTCATGCACTCTTATCAATAAATTATATAAGAGTAACAATCTTCTTTTATGCAATCTGTAATTTCTAGGTCGAATAAACGATGTGAATAACAAAAGGTTTTGACATTTTGACGTAAGTCGACATAATTCCTACATAGTTAATATACAGAGTTAAGGCCCTTGGTCATCAGGACCGATGGGAATGGTTTCTGGTATGGCTCCATTTTCGTTGATTTTCAAACCATTGCATTAATGACTACAATATTCTGTCCTCTGTTTCATCAAATTGTAATCCTCAATCAAAATAAACAACTTCCATAATCTCTACTATTATAAAATTGTAGAAAAGCTGTGTCTGTACATTGAAGATATTTAAAAAAAAACAAGTGGGTTTGGTTATATAAACGTCTCCGAATCCAAAAATTTGTTTTTATTAATTCTTGTCTGTTTGTTACGGTTGAAGCAAAAACTACTAAATAGATTTTAATTTTGTTATCACTGTTAGAAAGTATAAGTATAATAAATAATATAATGATAAGCCCCAACTTAAAAACTGGTGAACTATTTATCTCAATTAAGCGGATCCTGAGATACAACTTGACCTCTCTGATGTATAGAGGCCCATACAAAGAAGAGATCATCGCTGTTGGTTATTATTACATTATTTTTCGAATCCATTTCCAATCATAATATAGCTTCAGGTGAGCGAAGCCGCGGGCAAAAGCTAGTTAAGTAATATTATAAATGCGAAATTAACTGCCTCATAAGTCAAGTGGTCCCAAGCTACTGCTAATCTGAGGCCCTGGGTTCAATTCCCAGTTCGAGCAAAGTATTATTTGAAATAAGAATAGGCGTGATGTGCATTTCGCATTAAATCATCATCTAAAACTGTATCTATTCAGTTTAAATGAAGTCTAATTAATGGTGCCCGTGCCAAGACATCGACTTCTGAACTCGACCGGCTGAAAATAGGTCACAGTAACTCAGTCCCTTCGTTTGATCAGTTATAAAAAGAACAAACAAAAATATTTTGATCGAGCAGTAAACATTTTCTTTCACGTGAGTTGAACGTGTTTTAATAAAATATCGTGTTTGGCTATAAGGAAGAAAACTAGATTACCCAAACCTTAAAAATAATGTCAATATGTTTTTTTTTTACAAAAGCTTACTAGCAATGTGGGTCGCACATTACTAGTATTCTTGTTAACCCCTCGTGCTAAGCTAAATGCTTGTGTTACGAGTGGGTTCACGTTGGTAGTGCAATGGGTGGGTATCGAACCGGCAACCACATGATCGCAAGTCCTAGCCATCAGGCTACCGAAGCTTCAAATTTGATTTAAGACCAGAGTTGAGTTGTTGTTGTTGTTGTTGATAGCATTGAGATGATAAGTTCTGTCTTTTCCATAAGGGTACAAGGGGCCCTCAATTTGTTTTAAAAAATGATGATAAAAAGAACAATACAATGATTTACTTTTTTTCAAAGGTCCCTAAACTCTGAAATCCCCAGGATGCTTCAATTGAAAATTCTCACGGATGAAGAAGTATAATTCCATAGCCCAAGACAAATAAACTACGTAATCCGATATAAACTGTTTGTCAAACCTACACTCACTTTAGTAACGGCAACAGCGAAAAGATATCGACTTGACAACGGAACAATACTAAAAATACCATTCGATTTCGAAACCTACACGAAAGTTATTTTAAGCTCAAATCCACAGCCTCCATTTATTTTACCTCAGTCACCCGCTGGTAGATATTTTAGCGCACATTCCACAGTTTTACATTGATTGATCGAATGAATATGGATCGGACCAATTTTCATTCGGACGTAAGAACTTCATCTCACTCATCTATGTATTATTACACTTATGCAGTACGATCTGAGAAGGGTTGCACTTTTCTATGATTGATGATATATGATATAAATGTTGAATCTTATTATGATTCACCATAGAAAATTGATACGCAATGACTACGGGTTCCAAATATAAATAGATCTAAAGGAATTAATAAACTAGCCAGGGAGCTAAATCACAATAAACAATTCCTCGAGTCAATTCATATTAGAACCAATATTAATTCCTTTGCTATTCTGTAATATTTAAATCATATTATGATTCAACAAAAGGGGCGATCCTAGCCCCCCAGAGCTCACCTTCATTTTGCTTACATTAAAATATATTGATTGTCTTCGACTCACCTGTAATGTATGACACTCCTTATGAATAGAAGGTCTTTCTACAACACTCTCGTAGGTAGGTGGTGGTCCCGGCATTTCCATCTGCTCCTATAAAACAAAGTTTTGTTTATTAGAATTCAATCCAATTAATTTCCGTTACTCGTGGATAAAAAAAGATAGTGGTTTTTCTTATCCTGCATGCTAGGACATGATAAGTCTGCATTTTCCATGCTAAGATTATAAAGTTATATTAGTGAAGGAATGTGAAGGCAGAATTTCACCCTGGTGGGCTTCGCGGTGGCTTAGTGGTCATAGCGTCTGGTGTATCTGCTAGAAGAAGCAACATTACCACAGTAGAATTTTTCCTTCACTAAAATAATGACAGTTACTGGTCATAAGTACAATTACCTACAGACCAACTAGCAAATATGTACAGAGTAACGTACTAAATTGAGAAAAACAGTTTTTTTTTTATTTTACATCAACTGTGGCAGATACAGTTCAAGGCTTATGCCTTGTGTATACATACAAATATACGTATAGATAAAAACCCATAAGTACAAAGAAACCATAACAATTCTAGTTTAGTTAGTTTGAGGACACAAACATGGAAATTAATTAGACTACGAATACAAGGTTCGGAGTCCTAAAATAATAGTCGGCAAATGAAACGTGGTTACGACGTCTTTTGAAACTGTTCAATAAAACCTTGTAAAACCTTAATAATGTTTTAAATTTTTCATTTTTTTTTTGTATTCATGATCTTTTTTTTCTGTTTTACACTCCTATGTTAATTATTTAGTTAGATAATCTTCCATTGGCATTTAAATGTAACCCATAAATAAGGGGAACAAACTGGCTCCTGTAATACAGTTAATACTAGCGCAGGAGTCAGGGAATTCTTTATAAATATGTAAAATAATTGTGTCAATAAAGATTTATTTATTTATTTATAATAGCCAATACTATGGAAGAAGTGCACTGATAAATGTAGATACATTAGTAATAACCTTTAAAGACTAGTGTCAGTAAATATTTTGGCTTGATATTTTTTTAAGTATGCAATAGTGATTTTTCAGCCCTTTCCTAAAGTTAAATTCGATTAACTACCTATATCTAACAATGTTATTGGATTTTTCTATAACCTTTTCAATAACAGCTCAGAGTTAATATTTATGTTTTCTGTTTCAGATGCTCAAACAGATGTGAAGACTTGTCATCAGACCATCGACATTGTATGATATAAATGTAATGGTAAGTGTATTCAATAAACACTGAATATCCTACTTCTACTTATAAACGTGAAAGTTTGTGAGTATGTTCGTTACTCTTTCACGCCAGAATCGCTGAACGGATCTGGATATAATATGACACAGAGTTAGGCTACTTTTTATCTAGGTCTGAAGTCCACGCAGAAGAAGTTACGAGCAGAAGCTAGTATGAAAAACTAAAACTTTTTGCAAATACAGGTGAAATGGATTTCACGGAGTAGCTCCCTACAGGAAATGAGAAGATCGCAATACGATTTAAAAATGGGGAAGTAGGTATGATATAAACTAGGATTACCTACTGACACAGTAATAATTAATTAAATCCTGCCTGTAGCTATTCCCATATTTGTTCTGAACTTCAATTAATTAAAATGTAGTATGTACTCGTAAATAAATAAATAAATTAATGCTTTGATGTGTCTTGTAGAGCTAAATGCAGCCCCCGCCGGATTTTCTTGTAGCTAAGTGAATATGTATAGGTTCCAATCTCCCGACTCATTAAGTCGAGAGATTGGAAAATATTAATTAATACTATTACAATTAAAACCGTCGCTTTTTCAAAATTTTTAATTTTCGGTTTTATTCGAAGTTCAATACAAATTAACTTAAGGAAGTGTAAATTAACGCTTATCTTTATCTCTGAATATAAGCCTGAAAAAATATTAATTAAATATATTATGGTTATTAGTATGTATGTGTAGTCGCTTTAGGTACTTCAATTTTGACGACATGTTTGGCGTAGCGGCTGAGCAATTGGCTTCTGCGACACGTGTTGTGGGTTCGATCCCCACACGGAGCAAATATTTGTATGATCTACAGGTAGTTGTTCCGGGTCTGGGTGTTTGTCTATGTGAGAATTTGTGTTTGTAAACGCACCTACGATACAGGAGAAAATCCTAGTGTGGAGCAACGTTTTTTAAAAAAACAAAAAAAAATTACCGCTAGCCCGACAAATGTGAGATACTCTCGCATCTGCCCGTCAAATACCATTAAACTTGTTATTGATTCCTAGCGGCTCGGCGTATCACTACGGTTTCTGCGAAAATCTAATAATATCGGCAACGACACACCGCGGTGACGTCATACCGTATATCGTGAGATTCCTCTTAAAGTTAATACTATATTTAGCTGTATTTTTTTGCATTTTCTAACTTACTTTTCAATAGCTGTCACTGACGTCACATTCAGAATGTGCACGCAAATTTCGACATGGGCGTGTTAGTGGTCGACTGGTGTATCTAACCAGAAGACGCAGGTTCGAATCCTGCCTGCAAGTCGAATTTTTCCTTCACTACAATAAATAAAATTTAGCTGTTCATACTTTAGTACACGCCAGAATAGACATAATATTAAAACCAATCCATTTCATTGCTTTTAACTAATTCAAATAAAGGGAACAAAATGATCGACGATGACGCACATCATTTAATGCAATTGGAATCTGATATAGTGAAGTTATTTGTGTACACATTAATGTTTATTGAATCGTGAAATATTCCTAATTTTGTGGCGCCACGTTATCGAGTAATGGAGTGGTCCTGCCTGTGACAATAATTGATGATATGATTAAATGTGTTTATTTATTTTATCCATAGCTAGTTTACGGAAATTATTTTTCTAAAACACAAACGTGAATATGAGCATGCAAAAATATAATCATCTGGTGAGAAGGTCTGATAAGATGGCTAAACATATTTTTACGTCATTATTATGCATTTTTACTTAATGATAATCCCCCGCGCCTTTTCCGAATCATCATCATCATCATCATCAGCCTTTAATTCGTCCGTCCTCGGACATAGGCCTCCTCCATCTCCTTCCACTTCTTTTTGTCCTGGGCTATCATCATCCAGTTGACGCCCGCCTGTCTGCGTATGTCGTTCACCCATCTTTCCGGCGGACGACCTCTGCCGCGTTTCGTTTCTCTTGGCCGTTCTCTTTTCCGAATACCGATACCGATACCTGATACCAATATTCGAAGGATAAACTGGTTGTAAGGCTTTTGGGCTTCTGACTACCTCATAATTATTTATGTGCTCTCCGAAGAGGGGTCTCGATGTGTTGTGTGTGAACCCATCCACACAAAGACCGTGGCGAGTGCAGCTTAACCTTGCAGATCAGTTGATCGGCTTAGTTATTTCTCAGCCACGAGGCATTTTTACTTAATGTTCGAAGATATTTTATTAGCCAGCAGGACTGATTGCCCAGGCTGTCAGTTGCGACAGGTCCTCGAGGTGTACAATACATGCTTCATAAAAATGCTACAAAAGTTTTATGAATTTATTTAGCACTTATGATAAAACGCAAATACACCAGATTTCAATAAAACTACCGTGTACAAGTTTATTGATTAATTGCAAAATTTGAATAGAATAGAACAGAATAATCGTTTCTTGTTTTCCGTATTACAGTAAGTAGTAGGACACATACAACCATACTATAATACCGAAAGCATAAGGTGTAAGCGTCAGCATTTATTTATTATTAATTTCAGTTCTATTCGGCTACAGTCCTCAGAGTAATGAGTTAACAAGCCTTTTGTTAGGCCTGTGTCAAGCGCGGCTACTAAGCGTAAGGTCCTAAGTTGTGCTCAGTTAATTACAATAGACTCGCCCCCTATTACATGGGACCTATGTGACTCATGAGACAGAGAAGTGAACTGTGGATAAACAGCCATATACCTGTACCTAACCCTTCGAGTAATAATATTTCTAAGAATTAACACGTGACCAAAATTATGTCGTACTGTTATACTAGAATTCATTATAATTTGAACCAAGGAGAAACATTTTCGCGTGGTGCCTACATTCGAGTAGTAATCGATACTCGTTACAGCCAACTGGAACTCTACTCGAGTCGCAAGGAACGTAATCGAATGAAGCTCGGTATTCGTCGAAACTAGCCCAAGAGTCTCGACGGCATGTAAGCTGTAGGTTGTAATTATTTTCACTACGAGAGCTTAGGATTGGAAAACAAGCGCTATTAGCTGTTAATTGAGCATACATCTCGCAAACTGCCGTAATCGTGCAATTCAACATAAATCGATAGCTATGCATTGTCTTTTAGCAACGAGTAGTTTATACAAAATAGTTTTTATCTCAGTCCTTTGACAATCTTTCCTGCCTGAACCTAAATCCTTTCTACCTTTCCTAAACCTTGGTCTAAACTCATTGAAGACAATATCAAAATTCTAGACCGTTGATAAATTTAAATTATAAAAGAAGTTCCAAATAAGCTACAAATACGAGTATCTAACTAATCGTTGATTAGTTCAGCGTTTCAAATTTTAAAACTTTAATAAGCCAAGGTGCCTCATCAGCCAAGTGGTCGAGCAAAGTGTTATTGGGTTTTTCTATGAAATTCCCAGTAGCAGCTCGGAGTTAGGAATTTGTGCCCGGTTAATGGCAATAGGCTCGCCCCCTATTACATGGGACCTAAACAGACCGGCGAACTGTGGGTTGTGTGGCTAACCCTTCGGGGAATACAGGCGTGATGGTATGTTATGTTAATAAGCCAAGGTCAGCCTGGTAATCCTGTCAACACGATGAAAAAAATAACATCTAGCTTCTAGAAAATCGGATACGATCGCTCATTTAGCTAGTCGAGCATGTAAAACCGCGTTCAGTTCGGCTCGCCGGCCCGAAACCAATTATCGCAAATGCGATTTTTATTTCTAGGGAGTCGACGTCGACCATTAAATCCAGTGAGAACGAATCTTTACTCCCATGGGTTCACTCTCCGACGCTCACAATTGTGATTGGGCAGTACAGAATAAGATATATCGATGTGATTTGTAGCGTTATGGCGATGAATTAGAGCAATAATTAGATATTATTATGTTACAGGAAAACTCTACAGGTTTTCTGGACAAGTGAGCTTCTGTTTGAGCTATATTTATGTAAAACTAGCAAACCTCGCGCAGCTTCACCAGCGAAAATTTTAAATTATATCGTATATTAAAAAACACAAGAATTGTTCTGACAATTAGGAACACAACAAAAGTAATTCGCTAAGCCGTTATCAAGTGATAATCTTACACATGCGGCAATTGATTTTTATTTATAAAGATAGATTGTAGTGGACGATCCGCCTACTGAAACAACCTAGTTTTTTCGCTCATGTAACTTATTTTCTATTAAAAACTTTTGCAAAAACAACTTTACAAGTGCAAGCCGCAAAACTTTTTTTACCGAAAAAGATTGAATAACTTTTTAAATTTTCACCGAGTTGCGGAAAAAGGTTTTTTTTACTATGCTATGTACTACATTTCGTGCAGTACAATCATAAACATCATGTCGTGGACGTATTTTTTTTATATTTTTCATAGAATTTAGTATCTGATCGAAGTTGAGATTTTATCCTGGTGGTTTCAGTGCTGTAACTCACACATAAAGTTATTTGTTTATATTTATAGATAAAAAATCCTAACAGTTATCAGGTTTTAAAATTAATTGCTCAAATTATAAATCGTTTCATTAGAAACAAACAACTTAATGGTGCACTGCATAAATTGAACAATTTATGACAAGTGTTAGTGGTAGTCAGAAGCCAAAAAAGCCTGACAACCAGTCTATCCTCCGAATATCGGTATTGCCCAGAAATGGGATAAGGAGTTCTGACGGCAGTCGCTTCGTATCAATTCCTGATACTCAGCCGCATCTGGTTAGACTGGAAGCCGACACCAACATAGGAAATTGGGAAAAGGCTAAAGGATTACAAGATTTACAGCAGCAAGGCATTCTTTTATTTAAGCGTACTTCGTATTCTTTATAATTCTAAGCTCAAATCGATCGATCTACCTAAAAAAAACTATGAAAACGTTTATCCTATAAACAGCTCGGAACTAGCGTAAATCTTCAAACTGCAATGCAAACTTAAAATCAAGTCAAATGGCAAATAGCTTCAAGTTAAAACGCTTTCGAGGTGCCGACCAATCGGGAGCCAGCTGTTTATTTGCAAACGGTTAAATAGCTGACAGTTTAACTGCTACCCTTATTGATGCCGACGATACAGCTTGAGTTATTTCACGTGAAGGTGATTCTAGGATTTGAAAGTAACTGAAAAAAAGAATGTGTTGTGGCGCATGTGACGATTCTCACAATATGATTTATTTGTTTGAAGTGACTAACTGGGTACGTACAGGGAACTTGGTATGGAAAAGCAGCTCCTTTCTACGGCACTTTCTTGGGACTTAACTGGGAACACTTTTTTACAATTTTACAAGATGTTTTAAATAAAGACCGGCTTCTATTTCGGTATGGTAATATCAATACAGAAATAATCTGATTGCATGAAATAAAAGTAGGTATCATGTTTATAGACTCCTGACAATCGGCAGTAATCGTCTATTTTTATTGTACTATCTACTTCCAAATAAAAATGGGAGCACCTATTTCAATAACATGATATCACTGCCGTTCAAAACTGCACTAGGATGTTACATTGATATGGTTTGGTGCTGTGGTTTGGCGCGCGGTTATCCACAACTCCACGTCAGAGTGCTTATTTTGCGTACAAAATGTTTTACAATGGACTTACTGAGACCGCGAGGTCGTGCCGCCAGCGAAAAAGCAAACGGTTTTATTAAAGGACTTTATGTACTAATCCAAGATAAATTCTACCTTGCCTAGCTTTGTGCTGTCCATTCTGCTAAAGCCGTAGGTATTGCAAATCGCGACATAAACACACGGTGTATGTAGGTACACCGTGTGTGTATAAAATATGTTCAGGAAAGTAGATTAATTACAAAATAAAAACTAGCACCTTTCAATCCAAGTGAAATTACATTTAAATAACAATAAACTGTCGATAGTTGTTCCATTGCAATCTGCAGTTACTGAAATTAGAGTCTTGTAATCAATTAGCGAGAGCTAAGTGTAAGTTAGCAATGTTATTCGAACTGGTAACATTACGTATCTAACTCTGTGTGGGTGTCAGACATCGTTTTAATTACCAATTTAGCACATATACTGCTTCTGTCGATATAGATGACGTAAAGCGAGAGGTTTGATAAGATTTTTAGTGTTCAATAATACTTTTCCTAACGAAGTATATTGATTGCGTAATATCTTGTTTGTTGCCAAAAAACAATTTTGAAAATAATCTATCAAAACAATAACATACTCAAGGCAATACCTGCAAATGTTATCCCAAGGAGAGAAGACGTAGTCAGCCTAGATTTTGAATTGAACTGCTAAAGACATAAACATCCCTAAAAACTACCATAGGTTTCTTGCTCAAAGCACAACTCTCTTAAAATCAAATTGACCCAAATCTGTGCCGACAGATACTGTATAAATTACAGAAGCCCCTCAAACAATGATCAAGTTAACCGAAGCATCACATTATATTGCAGTCAAAGTCAAACTTGTCTAGGTGAAGCTGAGTTGCAATCCTGTGGGCAAGTGGACGTAAATACGTAATAGAGGTGTTACATTAGGGTGATATTTAAGTAATACTATTATTGAATATATTCACTAAGCCATATTAGCATACCATACCTATTACTGGGTCAAATATTAGTCATCCATTTTGAGATTCATTTTCGCTGCGTATTAGTTAACTCTAACATAATATTGATATCGTAACTATTCTCAGAATAGGTACGATATCAATATTATGTATCAATGTCACCGCGAATATCAGAACACTGATCTCTCGGTGTGCCTATTATTTGACTAATATCTGGTAATAGTCTACGCTAAACTAATATATATTAATATGAATATACAGCTCGTATCATAATATCTATACCTATTACGAATATATTAGTTACACCCCTAATACGTAAACAGATTAACACTGCCAGAATTGTGAGCGTTTTGACGGAGTTATGGCCTTGTGGGCACAAGTTGAACACTAAGGGATTATATGGTACTTTCAGGCCGAGAGTTACACAATAGGTGAGTTATAAAGGAAGACACAGAAATGACCAAGCGTGTGCAGTTTTTTTTGCTTGTGCTTTGTGACTTCTGTTCCTCGTGTCGGGGGTCTGATCCCCAGATAAAAGAACAGGTAATTGCGTGAGTTTGTAAATATACCCACAATAAAGGAGAAAATCTAAAGAGAACCCAACATCTTTTGAAAGTCCAAAAAATAATGAAATGTTAAATAATAAAGTGAACATAATGATTATGTAGTACATAAGTCCTATTTTAAAAATATGGAATAAATCTTTTTAATATTCTCAAGGTCTTTATTTCTTTTCCGTAATCCGTAGAATTATTGTTAAGATATGCGCTGCGTCCACCATGACAGTTGACATGCCGGAGGGACTTCAGAGGGAGCTATTTACATAATTGCACTCATGGGCATTCTCGGGTGGTAAGTACCCGTGAACAAGACCACTATATCGGGCGGCCACCACCAAAGATAACTTCAGGGTAAATAAATTTAGACATTATGCATAATTTTATTGCGGTATTTTTCGTTCTTATGGCATATCTTAACGAAATGATGATTTATTCCTAATGTTGTCCTAAAATTGATCTTACCCCTACTGGGGTCAACAAACCCTGTATTGTTCCCTTTACCAAAGCAAGAAACTTTAAAACGTTTAAAAAGAAACTAATTAAAACCTCAGTGATACTCGAACTTTTAATATATTTAATGATACATTATTCGTTTGCCCTTTTGGAAAATAACTGTACTACCAAAACTAAATACCTATCCTAGTTTCGGAAGACCATTCACTGCATTTCATGAGAACCATATAATATATCATATGTAAATGTTATAAAATCTCATAGAGAAATATGAGATGTTCTAGCGTGGGGAGTAATAATTTAGGTTGAGTTATTAGCAATAATATAGATCTGAAATGTCTCTAGTATATCAAAGGGGTGTTATTAGTTTATTACACAAGGCACGTACGCAGATAATGTATGCGCCAGAGTAAAGATCTAGTAAAATAGTCTCACAGAGTTTGAAAACGAATGCGCTAACGGAGTTCAATGATTCGTATTTCTACAACATATAAAAAGCAGGCCTTTTTTATACCACTGAGGTGGCAAAGAAAAATACGGCCTGCCTGATGGTAAGCAGTTCCCGTAGCCTATGAACGTCTGCAACACCAGAGGCATCGCTCGCGCGTTTCCGACCCTGAGTTCCAATATAAGTAACATGCCATAATTAAAACAGTATAGTTTTTTAATAACGTATAGCCAGGAAAAGTTTGTAATATGAAAGGAGTCGTGGATCAAAGAAAAAGTACATTTTAAGCTTCTTGTTAATTTTTCAGAGGTATCTGATTTCGGACAATAAGTAACAAGAGTGGGAAGAACTTCAACCGAGCCTCTTAACTAGAACTCGAATCGTAACTTTGACCGCCAGTTTTCGCAAACTCCAGTCAAGGATGATAACTACGCAAAAAAATCCAATATTATTGTTTATGAACAATGTCACTGGCCATATATAGACCAGGGTGGGAAAAAATAAATAAAGAAATATTCTGGGTCATTTTTACACAGCACCATCTAGTCCCAAACTAAGCAGAGCTTTTACTATGGGTACTAGACAATGGATATAATACTTATATACTTTTTTTTTGTAAATACATACTTATAATACATAAGAAACACCCAGACGAACACAAACACTTATATTCATCACATAAATTTTTGTGTTCTGTGGGAATCGAACCCACGACCTCATGGTCAGCAGTCCGGTACTCGAACCACTAAACCACAGAAGTCGTCAAAAAAATGTCCCACTAAACATTATTAGGTACTGTCAGTTTCTTCGAAAACATTATGTAAGTACACATTATGTAACAAATTCTTAATGCACATTGCCAATATTTGAAAAGCTTTCAGTATTCCACAAAGAAAACATAGGAAATGATGTTAGCATTTTCATGACATTAACATTATTTTATACCTACGACTATTTATGCTATGGTATCTATCTGTCTAAGATTAGAAGGACGTCCATGAACATAACATACCATCACGCCTGTATTTCCTGAAGGGTTAGGCAGAAGCGTGCTAATGTACACCCACAGTTCGCCGTATGTTTAGGTCCCATATAATAGGGGGTGAGATTATTGCCATTAACCGGGCACAAATCCCAAACTCCGAGCTGCTACTGGGAATTTCATAGAAAAACCCAATAACACTGCTCGACCTGGGAATCGAACCCAGGACCTCTAACGTAGCAGTCGCGCTCAGGACCCCTTGGCTAATGAGGAGTACGTCCATGAAAATAATGTTTATTACCTACTTAAAGAAACAAATTGTTTACTACTAAACATTGTCGGATACAAAATACTCCTTCCTACTCCCGTCTTTTAGTTCAATCGTATGGAAATTGACGAAGCGAATTTATCGTAACGAGTACTTCAATTAAGAACTTTCTCCATGATTGTCACACTTCATTATTCCCATTCTGGACAGTTTGACACAATTTAAATCAAATAACGGTATTAATAAACTTTTTGATTACGAAATTAAATCGTCACATCCCTATTTATGAAGTAAAAACGGGATATTACTAAAGGGATAAACTTTTTGGTCCTTAGAGTAAAGATTAAACCTCAACAAAATAAAATACAGTTTTGATTGCTGTCCTCTACATCAGTTCCTATAACTATGAAGTAGAATTGGTCGTCATTTACGCCCTGTGCTTTAATAATATCTATTTTATTCTCACAAAGTGCAGTGCTACATAGTTCTAATAACTATCACGTAAGATTTCCCCAACTAAACAATGATACCCGCCGGCAACCCCCGCGGGGTACTAACCTCCGCGTAGAATCTCTGATAAAATTCGCATTAGCCATAATTGATCCGGCTGCTATTACTGGTACGTGTAGCTTCGGCAACCCACGCACTTTATGGTCACTTTATTGTATGGCAAACATAATAAACGTAAGCATATACATGAAAATAATCAACTTTTATATTCAGAAAGATCAACAGATGAGAGATTAAGGCCCACTTGCACCAACTTTTTAAATATGTTTAAATTCCATTTAAACACAAATTTTCATAGTAAATTTGTGTTTAAATACAGTTTAAATATATTTAAGAAGTTGGTGCAAGTGGCCCTAAATGACAGTGTCGTAAACAGGGGACTCTATAAAAATTCAAATATCCACATTCACAAATAATCCAAATCCCGATTAAAAACTCTCCGTCCGTTCGAATGTCTTTTCAAATATAGCATAGCATAAATGTATATTTATTAAGGTTGTTGGAAAAAAAAAAACCTTAATTCGTGTTCCTACTGAACTATCCTTAATTCCCATTAGTTTAGCCAAAAAGTAATTCAATGTCACTTCACTATTAGGCGTCCATCACGGATAGACTCAGTCAAACAAATTCGTACGTGTGGTTCCGTGCGGTCAGTACACACACGCATCTTGTGATAACACGAATGAGTAAGTGTCCGAGAACATGCAATCGTAACTTAGGCTACATACCTACTACTTAATACATCATAATTATATCAGGGAGAAAATTCGTAAAAAATTTAAAAATTATAGGTTATCTTAAATATTGTGCGGAAAATCTTTATGGATCTTCCGCCACCTAGGGAGACGACAGGGTATGTCGGGCTTGTACTGACTAAACCCTAACCACACTAATCTCTCCTTGTATATGCCCTAGGTGCCACCACCTCCCATTTTCTATAACAAAAATAAAATTTATCTCCAAAATTCGTTCCAATCGAAATGTGCATTACTAATGCGGAGAGCTTGGCAATTAAAAAATAATAGGCGTGAAAATCGCTAGCATTATGTTTTGCTATATTTGCTCATTATAATTAGCATTGGCCATTATTACATTACAAATCGATTATTATCGTTATCGATCTACATATTATCCGTCCTTATTGTTTATTAGCTAGATTATTTAGTACGAATCCAATTCAGTGTACAATCTTCTAGTACATAATATCCTGTTTTCATTCAACTACAATTAGACCCAAAAGTACTAGAGCTTTCAACGAAGTCTAATACTGATTATTTAATAACATCAAGTTCAAGTTAAAATGTTTTTATTGCAAATAAGCTTTTACAAGCGTTTTTGAAACGTTATGATTCTAGTTGCACGGTTCCAAAAGGTCGATCCTATGGAGAAGAATCCGGCAAGAAACTCCATGGACACTATTTTAAAATAAATAAATTATAAACTTCACTGGTACAATATTGCGATAACAAGATGTGAGGATCGTCATCGCACATTTAACTTAGCAAAACATGGATTTCTAACGTTTTATACACTCATCGCCTGTCATTTTTTTTAAACTTTACGCCACACGTAGGTCAAACAAACAAACACATCAACACCCGAAACAACCACATATAAATATTTGTTCTGTGCAGGGATCAAACGCACAACACGTAGTGTAGAAACAGTTCGCTCAGCCACTCCGCCTGTCACACCGTGAAAATATTTGCCTTTTTGTAATTAGAAAACCTTCTGCGGGGGTGCGAAATGTGTCAAATCTGATCTTGAACTCCAGTTTGCAGTCCGTACGCAGTCTCAAGTGATGAGACTGCGTACATTCCCATACACAGAGCACAGGGTAGACACAGCTTTATTTGCAATGCACAACATACTCTAAATAATTACCGAACAACATGTAAACGTGTTATCGCTCAATAAATCGTCAGCTGTATTGTAACGTATGTTATTGTCGTTAAAGAATTACGACGCGTTTTCGAAGATACGTCTTCGTTGTCCGTTAACTACTGATACATGTTTTAATTAAAAGAAGAAATGTGCTTTCACTAAACTTGTACTTATATTTGTTGTGGTATACAATATTTTTCTGCAAACTTTTGGGTTGGTTCCATAAAAATATAAGTTTGGTTGGTCTCTGACCATCTCTCTTATCATTAGGTATTCTTCGTATCGGTTCTCTTTTACCAGAAAGTTTTATAATTTTTATTAGTATTTTTTTTTATGGGATAGTGTGGCAATCGAGCTGACGTATCACCTGATGGTAAGCGATTACCGTCGCCCATGGACACCCGCAACACCAGAGGACTCACATGTGCTTTGCCCACCTTTTAAAAGGGTTTGGGCCTCCGGTAACCTCACTCACTCGGCGAAACACAACGCAAGCGCTGCTTCACGCCGGTTTATTAATCTTTACCTTCCAAACTACTACAAAAGTGGTTTTTTATCCTAGATGGTATACGCTACAACCAGCCCTTGCTTATGCTTTTAACCATCACATACAATGATTTTAAGTAACAGACATGAGTATATACGAGTACAAAGTAAACTTCATCTAATAATTGATGAGTTTTTAGAAGCAGCTACCAATAATCAATATACTTACATAGAAATACCTACCTACATCTGAGGTAGTATTTTAATCAATACAAACGCTTGGTATTACCTACCAGTGACGTGAGGCACGCTCTGGAGCTACGACAGCCACGAATTTAATAATAAATGAACCCGTAACAAACTTCCCACATACACCATGTTTCTTTTTAAACCGGCCGTTGCTAGCGCTTTCGTTCGCATGAAACCTTTGATCTAATTTTTAAAACTACAACTTATGACCTCTGCAGGGCTAGACTGAAGTAGGAGGGGGAAGTTCTAATTTTATTATAGGTATATAGCATTTTTTTTTTCAACTTGTCCCTGCGTTGGGATTTCTTAGAATCTATTTATTGCAGAACAATTTTAATCCTTTGTCCTTCATGAAAATAAGTTAAGTAGGTACCTATTTTTGTTTCGTTCCAAACAACGGAATCTTGAACACAGTAACTGTTATCTCCCTACATACGTTAAGTATATGGTTAAATACACACACAACATATGAATATTTAAGCTGGGAAAAACCTTTGCAAAATTAAATACAAAATATTGGCACAACTTTATCTCGTGATACATCCAAATTGCCTACAATTATTTCGTAGATAATGCATTGCGGATTATGATCACGGCCATAATTTGACAATTTAGAAATTGACACTCAGAGCACTCGCGCACTTGTGATTTTTAGTCGGGCGATAGTTTGATTAGTTATTAGATAGTAGTTTAGTTCTGGGATTCACTATGGAGTTATATGGCAGTGCGCGCATTAGACGATTAGAATTCGACATGAAATTATACACGACTACTACAGCGACTAAACTATCGGCAGACTAAAAATCACGAGTGTGCGTTAGCCCTAAAGCTACACTTGTTGTAGCATAGCCAATACACAGTGTAAAATTAACAGAGTGTTAGCGACAGGCTCGGCATAATAAAACACGTGTCAACTAATTAAAGCGGTGCTAAACGCCTATAAAAATTCTTTATGACGTCCGAATGAGTTCAGCGCGTAAACATAGTGTGATGTAACCACTTTACCTCTACACGTAAAGTGAATTTAGCGTTGTTGTAAGATAACTTTAACATGGGATGTTCCCTGTTTTTCCGTATAATATTTAAATACCTTATACATCAAATAGTCCGGTCAAAATAGACATTCACCCTTGCATAAATTCCCAAGAAGCTGAAAATTTACATGAACGTTAGGGATACCATTATAATGAATCAACTGGCACTTTGACATTGTTTTTTTTGCACACGGGTATTGATGAGGACTTTTCACAATTTCATTGTAGTGGTATCCCTAACGTTCATGTAAATTTTCAGCTTCTTGGGAATTTATGCAGCCTTGCATAAATTCCCCTATTTTTCGGGCTAACTTGACCGGACTAACACCTTATCGCGTTTTATGAACTCGAGATATTCAACTACATATTTGCAAAACTGCCTCATTAGCCTAGTGGTCCTGAGCGCGACTGCTACGCTTGAGGTCCTGCGTTCGTTTCCCAGGTCGAGCAGTGTTATTGGGTTTTTCTATGAAATTGCCAGTAACATCTCGGAGTTTGGAATTTGTGCCCGGTTGATGGCAATAGGCTCGCCCCCTATTGGGACCTAAACATACCTGCGAACTGTGTGTGTACATTAGTACGCCTCTGCCTAACCCTTCGGGGAAAACAGGCGTAATAGTATGTTATGTTATTTGCAATTTTTGTTCAAATCATAATCGTACCTATTTAGCAATAAGTAAACGGGCAATTTTCGCCTTATAGGGCCTATTGGCTGTGTAGCGAGGAACGGAATCGGAACCGGAACAACAATCCCGCGCCGGAAGCGCCCTCGGCTAAACGCATTACGCGCCGCTCCGCGTCTTGTCATTCACTCACTGTACAACTTCCTCGAAGTCCCCCCATTCACTACACGAAGCTTACAGTATCTTTTTAAGATACAATACTATTACCGCGTTAATCTAATACAGTGGTTCCCAATAATTTACTCATCTTAAAGGTCAATCGTGGCTAAAACCATTCAGAAATAGAATCCTTAATATACTTTAATTTCGTTTTATTATCGTGTATTAATTACTCTCATAAAATACATATTACAGTTCGCTCGAACTAACTGTGCGTGAAATTATCAGCTAGCTTGCAGTGGTAAAATTTAGTATAAAAAGTCAGTGTAAAGACAGTTTGACGAAACGTTGGGCGCAGCGGCTGGGCGATCTGAGCTGACGTGTTATGGGTTCGATCCCCATACGGAGCAAATATTTGTATAGTTGCTTGTGCATGTGAGAATTTGTGTTTGTAAAAGCACCCACGAGACAGGAGAAAATCCCAGTGAAAGGCAACGTTTTTAAACAAAAGACAGAAACAAGAATTTGCGTTATAAATAAATAAATAAGTCGTGAATATTGTCCTTGCTGATTTCGAAATTTTTGCATAAAAACAGTACGCACAGTTATTTCGGCCGTAAGTACTGTAATTTCTCAATGAACCATGCACTTTGAGCTAGCTAGACCGTGGGCTTCCAAATGGGGCTAAATACCCCACGCTGTTTGTAGTTTCCACCTGACTATCCAAGTACGTCTACATTGAGTTGTCAGAATGCATTGTTGTGTTCATCTCGCATACATTCACGGCATTCAACTGAATGTATTGGCTTGAGGGCGCACCTCAATCTACGCTGATAACAAAGGAATTGCAAGCGGTAGGTCTTCGCAATAATAGGCGAAGCCACAAGTTTGCACGTTATTAGGATTGTATATCAACTGAATTTTGTGTGTAGTTTATTTATCGTTTTCGTTAGGGGCTGATTAACTAATCTGTAAGGTTAAGCTAAGCTCACTGCGGTCATTGTCTGGATGAATGACCCCTCCGTGCCTCGGAGAGTACGTAAAGCCGTCGGTCCCGGTTATAATACGAATATCTATAACAATTGTTGAAGGTAGTCAGAGACCCAAAAAGACCCAGAAATTGTGATGCAGAGGTCTGAAGGCAGTCGCTTTGTGTAAAATACTGATATTCAGCCGCATCTGGTTAGACTGGAAGCCGACCCTAACATAATTGGGAAAAGGCTCGGAGGATGAATATCTCGTTTATTTTGTGTGAAATTGGGTGAAAAACGAACAATACTATGAATTTGTTAAAGCCAGATATTATAGAAATATTCTACCATAAAGTTAAAACCAATTTAAAATTCACCATAATATATAGACTGTACAGTTTATATACACCACCCAAAAATTGGTATGTTCCTTGAAAGAGAAATTCCGGAGCCTAATCAAATATTTAACCTCAACAATTGTCTTTACGTCATCAGTCTTTCAGTATTGGTTATACGTATACGTAAATCTTCATGAAAATAAGTGAAGTAGTCCAGTTAACGCTAAAATAAAGTTCTAATACGTAAACGTGCTGGTTTACGTATTAGAACTTTATTTTAGAGGAGTTTACAGAAGTTTGTTTTACAGTTGCGGTCTTAAATCGGTGTAAGACTTCGAAGTTAGAGTGAAGAGGTTGTTTGTATCCTTGGCAATAACAAGATATAGACATTTTATAAAGATACGTTCGCAGTAGTGAACGTGTTTTAGTAAAATGGGTCTATATTTGACCGCACTTTTGAGACTAATGTTCTTTTTTGTAGTTTATTTCTAAATGCCTCACGATTAAACAAATTGTGAAAAGCTAGAGTTACTCCGGCGCACTGTAGTGACTTGTGGCACTCGTCCCAATCTCAGATTTATCCACGTTTTAGATCTAACACAGGCATTTTCATCAGAATCTTTTCAGGTCCATCATTCAAGTTTATCGACAGTTGTAAGTACTGTTTGTCTGACAAATAACTTGCTATCACTGTTACTGGATTTAAAGCTGTGGCCAATCTTAAATAACGAGATGCGTTTGTCTTATGTACTTCACGTTAAGTACGGTGTCGGTTTAATTGTAATTTTTTTTCTTCTTTTTAAAAAGCTTACTAGTGTAGCGACATCACACATTCAGCGACAGTTCCACTACGACTCGAATGTGGGTCGCACATTACTATAGTATTCTTGTTTACCCCTCGTGTTAAGCTAAATGCTTGTGTTACGATTGGTTTCACGTAGGTAGTGTAATGGGTGGGTAGGGTAACCATATGATCGCAAGTCCAACGCCCTAGCCATTAGGCAACGGCCGCCTTAAAAGCATTTTCTTAGAAAGCATTGCTCACCTGCAGCAGCCGCGAGTCCCCGCTGACGGTGTACACGCCGTGGCAGTCGGCGCCATCCTCTGGTTTGTCGCTGGTCGGTGACCGTCGCCAGCAGGCCGCACACACCGCCACCAGCACGCCGCATAGCGTTAAACTGGTGAACACAATAGGACCGATCATTTTTCGGAAAGAAAGTCATCAGTCTACCTTTTTTAGTTATTGGATAGGGGGGCAAACGAGTAGACGGATCACCTGATAGTAAGCGATCACCGCCGCGTGGACATTCGCAACACCAGTGGAGACAAGTGCGTTGCCCGCCTTTTAAAAGGGTTTGGGCCTCCGATAACCTCACTCACTCGGCGAAACACAATACATGCTTCGTTTCACGCCGGTTTTCTGTGAGGCCGTGGTATCACTCCGGTCGAGCCGGCCCATTCGTGCCGAAGCATGGATCTCCCACGTACCTGCCTCCAATTCCATAACAGAACTCGTCTTTCTCATGCCATAAGCTATTTGGGTTAGCCAGTCCCATCCAGTGTTTTATACAGGAATTTTTAGTGTCCCATACCAATTAAATGATTATGCATAAGTAATTTTGATGATTATTAATTCCCTTTCATTAAACTACACGGAAATCTGAAGATTTACTGATGATCAATCTATTGGCATGAATCTCTCAGCCCTGTAAGATGTATGATCAAAAAAATCTACACCGCAACCTGTCACATACCTGTTTATATGGAATCCCGCATGTTGCGGGATTAAAATCCCTGTTTGCTACTTTTCATTAAATAACTTTTGAACTTTGAGTGTTGAGTTTTAAACCGTTCTGATAGAACAACCCTTTGGTATTTCCTCTAAGAAAGGGTTGAGAATATTCCGCATAGCTAACATGTAAAGTATCGCTCAGATCCCCGATACAAAAGACTTCGGTTAGAATAAAATATGTCTTAGCTTCTCCGAAAATCCTACCGCGAATTTAAGGGTATTGTCTAAAGTAGGTCACAGATTAAATATTTTATAAGTCCTCCTTTCGGTCTTTGCCCCTAAGTGCGATAAGAACTGATAGTCAATACATGTACCTATGTGGGATAACCCCTAAACACGTGCATAAACTATACTCCTTACCATCTTTGCCTTACCTTAGGTACCATATTTCACAAGTCGAGATTGACTGTTGCTATTATGTATGAATACTTAAATTTCCTCCTTTAAAGTATTATTGAATATTTATTAGCCTAATCAATAAATAACTAATCATTACTTGATAACTGCAACAATTCGAGCTATTTTTATTAGGAAAAGCTATTAGATTATGGTTAAAATTAATATACAAATAATAAAATTTCTATTTGTCCTAATAGAACGAAACAAATATTATTTTCCTTTTTTAAGATTCAAAATAATATTCTATTCGAGCGCATAGCCTCATTTACATAATAAATCCGTATCATATAGGTATATTACATATTATTATGTGAAATTAAAATTTCACAGTATCCCCGTCGCTAAATTAATCCCGTCATCGGCGTAGATTATAGGGAGAGATAAATCCGGCGCGATCAGCTCGCGATAGCTTAATTAACGTCACTATCTCAACTACATATTATTATAGTATGTGTGCATTATCTGTGGCCAACGACTATCTATATAAAAAAAATGAATTGCCTCATGTATGTAAAATAACACATAAACATAACATACCATCACGCCTGTATTCCCCGAAGGGTTAGGCAGAGACGTGCTAATGTACAATACACAGTTCGCCGTTATGTTTAGGTCCCATGTAATAGGGGGCGAGCCTATTGCCATTAACCGGGCACAAATTCCTAACTCCGGGCTGCTACTAGGAATTTCATAGAAAATCCCAATAACACTCGTACGTAGCAGTCGCGCTCAGTACCACTTGGCTAATGAGGCAGTTATGTGTGTAAAATGTAAAATCATCACACGAAAACCGCTCCACGATTGATCGATGAAGAAGAAATATGAAAATCCACTGGGTCAGAAGAGTCAGAAATTAACATGGGAAAAATAACGCAGGCAAAGCTGTGGGTCAGTATTATATCATCGTAGATAACTATTCGTTCCTAATGAAAAGGGATACCTTAAAACTTACTAAACTTTAGTTTACCGCTACGTTAAGGAAATAGGCGGATACTAATAGAAAAACTCAAAAACACTGCTTGAGCTTGGATTCGAACCGAATACCACAGTCGCTGTTGCGGCTACCGAGCCAGTGAGGCAGACATTTTCATGATGTACTTTATTTGGTTTTTATAAGCTACGTCTAAATAATCACGTGTGGGAGCTTAGCAATTATTATGTTGTACTCGTAATATTGTACTTAGATAAATAATAATATAAATATTCAGTTATTATAATTATTTATTAATATGATTTTCACAATGCAACCTAGACCTACATGGCCACTGCCTTTATGCGCATAATTTATTATGTACGTAGAGAGGGAAACGTACCTACTTATTGTGATGCAGGATTGCATAAACAACAATCATTTTAAAGTTATTTTAGTGAAGGAAAAATTCGACTCGCAGGCAGGATTCCAAAAAAAGGAAATGCATAAACAGCATTTAAAACCATTTACAGATTAAATAAAGTTGTCAACTTCCATAAATGCAGGATTTGGATAATAAAATATAGTTAGTTAATCTAATAATTATTCAAAATGCAGGCATTACTGAAAGTTAGCATTTTGTATTATTGCAAACCATAGCACGAGTTTATAGTGATAAAAATATAATTTATGTGTATAGTATAAACGTAAAAGTTTATGTTGTATAGTTTTGCCGATAGGCTGTTCATTAACATCATCATATCAGCCAAGAGAAGTCTACTACTGAACAAAAGCCTCCCCCAAGGACTTCCACAAGGACTCCCAGCGCCCTTCACCAGTTCGACCGTCCATCTCGTTGGAAGTCGCCCCACACTGCGTTTTCCGGTGGTGGTGGGTTTGTGAGCTCTCTAAATTAGTTTCTTTTTGTTGAACCTCAAAGCTGCTATGTCCATTACTTTGCGTTCAATCGATCATTCTAGACAACCCTATGTTGTTACACTCGTTTAGTTTCTACCCCAATGTCTGGACTTTGAATGTAACTGTTTTGTTATCATTATTGTTGTAGATGATTAATTTACAATGTAGGTTAAGGTTTAAATAGGTCTTTTTATTATTTTTGTGTTGTCTATCACTGTCGTAGTTTCTAATTAATCAGTTTTCTCCACTTAAACTGATATAGAACGAATATATGCCGAATAGTTTGATGAAAGTATTTGTTATTAATAAACGAAACTATGTATATTCAACAAATGTTGGAAAGTATTTAGTTTTGTACCTTCAACTTCCTCGCTAACCCTTCCCAAAATATCTTTTGGTACAGTTTTGGCCACGGCCTTCCTTTATTCGGTACAACAAACTTTCAAGTTAGAATTAGCAGTTGGTCTAGACTCTATGGCAATGATATCTCAATCTTTGCTTTCCTCTGCGAACTACTAACTCCTTTCTCGAACATTTATCTCTACACAAACTAAGCATTTAATGGACTATGTCGATATAGGAAACCGCTTGTCTACGATAAAATACGCCCCTTTTTAAATACCATCTTAACTAATACACTTACAGCATCGCTAATAGAGTAGCAAAACATTTGTTTCATTATTTAACATTATACAAATTAATTGTTAGAATTATCCCCTTAACGTCTCTAATAAATTGTATCGTCTCGCACCCGCTGTCGGGAAACTGCGTCTCTGGATCCTTTTAGCACACAACGTTCGTAGATCCTTATCGCCTTTATGGGCGTTTATGCAAAAATAAAAAAGATCACATTATATATTTCGACTTTTAGCTTATAAGTACTTACTGTAATGTGTATCGAGGGATTAGTCAAATATTTCAGTCCCGGCAATATATTCTTGAACGTTTATTTTAATGCGCGACCCTCGTAGATTCACAATTCTTTATGACTTTTACATAAGTTTATTATACTTTTAGGAGTATCGATCGTGTTTTTGACATTTTCCTTTAAGTGGCAATGGGGTCAAATGATAAAACATCGCTTATAGAACTAATTTGTATGTCTCAGACTCAAACAAGGTCCCAAATTAAGAAACCAATTAAAAGCCGATTATCCTCGTTCCGAATTCAACCATACTACAATGCTGCGTAAAAATATATCAGACTATAAATATAAATAGCCCATCGATCACTTTGAGATCCTCGTAATAAGATTTCGTATCTTCGGTTATCAAATCAAGTAGCTATCTATCGGCCGAAGTTTCCAACATATTAGGTATCACGCGTCAAATTAACGGGTAACGTCCGATGCTGAACTGAAACTAACTTGAAGTGAGATCTCTCCTGCGACATTACCCTCCCTGGGACAGGTGAAAGTTATATAGCCTGTGAATTATATTACGGTAGTATATTCGCATCTCTATGACAAGTCCTCTTTATGAGTCCCCTATATGTATAGTTTTGAAAATCTTGTTAAAATGCGGTAGGTTAGCCCAAGGGAGCTCCAGAAAGTTTGTTAAAAGCCTTTTAATTTGATTTTCATATTAGGAGTACCCGTTTCAGGAATAATTGCATGCATTATTATATTTTGTCACACCACTCCTAAAGTTAAATTAACCGACACTTATATCCCGGGCAATGGTCTCTTCTTCAATTATGTACGCACAACATTATAATTTAGACAATAAGTACGGCTAAGGGCTTTACAAATCCTGTAATGAATTATGAAAAAGTTCTCGTAATCCAAAAAAAACCCTCTTGCGTTAAAATTCTGAAAGGTCGCAGGCCCCACCTGGCGGGTAACATCAAAATGATACAGAATTATCCCACTTACCCTTTCGCCTGAGCCTCCCACAAATCCTGAATTACAGTTGATAAAGTTCGCTTAACTTTCTAATAATTATATTGAATTTAATTTCAGAAAATAGCTACAACATTTTGCTGTGCTTCCTCCAGTAATGAGTTTTGTAATAATTAATATAAATATATTACCTCCAACACTGATTACAGAGATTTTAAGTATCGAGCCAATGCACAGTAAGAACTTAGGACTTATTCCTAAATTCTCATAATTATGACGGAAATATTGTTAGATATTGGTTCATACAAGAGTTAGCACCAATATGATTGATAGGCACAGGCGGGAAACGTAAATGATTTGATGAGTGAAACTGGAAAGCCTAGCCAACTCAGCCATAAAACTTTTAGAGGTGACCAGTCGTTATCGAAGATTGAAATATGGTGGTGAAGTCTCGTTATCACCATAAAACATTACGACGTACTTGTAAGCCGGGCTTTACTACTCATATACACGTTATAGTTTAAAATAATGGTTTAATCACAGTGAGTGTAGGAGCCCCGCTTTTATGAGTTTAGAATTTATTAGAAAAATATTATTCCGACCTTCTCCCTGATAGGATTTGATATAACCCATCCTAATGTTATTAATATGTTTCTATTTGACAAGTAGCTTGGCGCAAATTCTGTGCCATTAACTATTCACCAAAGTTGCGTGTACTCCATTAGTATCTGAAATTACGTTAGTTGATCGATCATTCTAATTATAGTTGACATAAACCCACCTGACGAAGAATATATTGATGTTATATGAAGACGGCTCTGTCTGTACTACGTCGGGTTGTGTGTGATTGTAGTAGCGTCTCGCGTGCGAGACGGCCGCTACTGCGGCTAGTCGCTGAGAGCTGCCCATGGCCCAGCCGAGCGGGCTGCGCTGAGCGCTAGCAGCACCCGCGCCCGCCACCAGCCAGAAGCGGCACCAGCGAGCCAGAACCGCACCACGCGGCGCCGCCTGTGCGACTGCCGCGGCTAATTGTGCGTTCTTTTTTCTTTTTGAACTCCTTATGATGTTATTACTTTTTCTAACTTTTAAAAAGTTGTTTTCATTATTTATTTAAAGCAGTGTTAATAAGATTTAGAATGATTTTATCAACTGGGCATCTTTTTGAGAGGCCTAATGGCCGCTGTATGATCTGAAACAATAGTATCATAACATAAAGTTCTTCCAAAATCATACCCTTTATAATAAATGTTCGTCGTTTTACTAAAGCAAAAGTAGCTACTACTGAATTTCAGATAGTCCGAATATCTGCCTCGAAAAACTATTGCACTATGCCAAACACCACTCACTCTGAGAGGAGACTCGATGATTTGTTGGTTGATGAAACGATATGATGAAAAGAAGCATAACGTAATGCTTGCATTCTTTGAATTACTAAAATTATACAGGTACCCACTTAATCTGTTTTTAAAACTATCCTTTCAAAGTATTCAAAATCATTAATCACTTATTTTTTTCTGTTTGTATTGAAAATCTTTAGTAAACAACAATTTGCAAAAGTTACTTCGTAGTTTTGAACGATGCTTTAAATAATTTTAAGTACATATATATGTGTCATTCGGCAACTTAAAATTAAATTGTTTCATGTAAGCCTCATAGTATACCTAATAGCCGCTCATTGTATTTTTTATCAATTTAACTACTAATAAATACTTCGTAAATTTTTATCGTGTAGACAACACATACCTTACCAAGTTCGTCAAACTTCCGTTAACTATTAACGTAATCGTGTTCGAGTATCGAATAGCAGTTGTTTATCAATTTCACTGCAGTTTAGTGCACAATAATCGAATTTAAGCACAGCTCACTACATCGATCGCGAGAGAAGTTTGTTCCGGGCAAGCGGACGCGACGCGCATCCCCGGCGTCAGCGCGTCGAGTGAAGGGAGGCTCAGCCGCCCGCCCTAGCTCCAACGTTCGCCCAACACGCCAACATTAGCCCTGCCCTGGCCGTAAACTTCCCCCAACTGTTATTATCGGTTTTCCAACAACATCTGTGCGGTTTATTTGCAGTGAAAACAGCTATTTCAATGTTATGCTACGTTAATTTTGTGTGAAAGGATTGATTGTAGTACAGCCCATTTATTGGGAGTACGTGAGTATTTATTATTTAATCTTCTACGTAGGTCCCACCGCGCCTTTATTCCCCGAAGGATTAGGCAGAGGTCTACTAATGTACACCCACAGCTCACTGCGGTATGTTAGGTTCCATGTATTGCCATTAACCAGGAAACAATCCCAAACACCGAGATACTACTGTAAATTTTATAGAAAACCCCAATAACACATTACTTTTCCTGGAAATTGAACCCAGGACCTCTCGCGTAGCAGTCGCGCTTAGAACCACTAGACGAATGATGCAGTTTTAATAAAGAGCAGATTTAATCTTCAAATGACTGATATTTAAAAGAAAGTTAATACTTATTATAACAAATTACTGACGAAATACAAAATCTTGAAAAAGGTCTTGTACCCCGAAACTCTTACGCGCTTTGTTTAATTAACTAAAATCTAATTAATGTAACTTATTAGGTAAGGCAATTAAATTATTACTGACTTATTTGTTCACACTTCTCTAGACAGCATAATTATTTTTGATCACTACCAAGTATTTACGTCACTAAATAGTTGTGAAAGACGTACCACGTGATCAATTTTGTACAAAAATAAAACTGTCTTCAAATTCCGTTCATCATCATCATCATCATATAAGCCTATTGCCGTCCACTGCTGAACGTAGGCCTCCCCCAAAGAGCGCCAACCATCCCGGTCTTGGGCAGCTCGCAATTCCGTTCAGTAAACTATTATTACACTTGACATTAGTTTTTGGTGTAGATACAATAAAGAATATTCATAACACACTATTATATCTACCCCACAATTAATTGATTCATTTAAGTAAACTTAGATACGGCTGCATATTATATCAAAGTTAAAAAATAAATTTCCGTATTTCCTCTATTTATAGTCTCACTTTTGATACCATAACCGCCACACATGCGATCACGATAACACTTAATTGATTTTAAAAATAAACTAAGAAAAACACGCTAAGAAAATTTATTTACTTATATGCCAACTACGCCCAACGTTGGCTCCAACATAATGACATTAGCGGTCCTATATTGGGTGTTCCCCGTCACTCCCTCGGCCGTGTTCGTCCCATCACGCCGCCATCAGGTTCGTAACTTCCTACTTTTTCATTTATTGTCATTTGTCACGCCAATTTACACCTTATGCTTAACTGTATTTCATTTTCGAAGGCCATTCGTTGACATTTCATATTTGTTTATTTTTAATCTGTACTTGAGTGTGGAAAGGAAATGTCATGAACCATAATATGATTCTGAAATTACCTAGAAATGGGGACGATTCGGAAAATATTCTAAGCTTTTAAATATTATCGCTTTGAGTGGATAATTAATCATAAGTTGTTTTAGTTACATTTTATGTTTCGCTTTTCTGATTAAGATATGATCCTCTTATCATACACCATGACACCCTCATCCCAATTTCTTCCAAACGTCTCTATCGTTTCTCTGAAGGTATATAATAGACTAGTTGGCTACTGAAAGTTGACTAGTAAAAACATAATTGATTATAATTTTGAAAATAAAAAAATATGTTTAATCGGCTTAAAGTTCAGAGAAAATATTTTAACGTTTTTGGTGGGGATTGAGAAGGAGTATTAGTATAACGTACAGAATGTTTAACGTCACATAACCTATAACGCGATCTCTGTCTGGAATAAAATTAAAATGCTTAAATGTCCTTATTTTTAAGCAAATTCTAATTTTGTTGTCGACCGGCTCTATTTAAGTTCAGCTTTATCGAATGGCTATAAAAAATAACCAGGGAACTAGCCTTATTATTTTTCTCACACAATTATAAATAAAACAACTCGAACTATATTTAAACGAACTGTTTTGTGTTTGTTGCTAGTATTCATTAATACTATATTAATGAATACTAGCAACAAACACAAAACAGTTCATAATGCAGCAGGCTGTCAATCTTCAGTATCGATTTTTATGGAAATTATGTTGTTCTGAGGAAATTCTCTGACTATACTTCATAATCCTGATATCAATCCAAAAAAATCTCTATCAGGTGTGTATCATGCAACCGATTCATCTTTTCTTTAGTCTCTCTTTATTATATCTATCCACATTTTTGCCTAAAACTTCTCGTAAAATATCCAGCATATACTACTCATATTGATGATGTATTGTCTTTAGTATACTGTGTATATTGAATGCCATTGCCTATTTTTAAATTAAATATTAGACATACTATTTGACGATTTGCGTGTACCTAACTGTTTTAGATTGAAATCTGAAATCTATTTTGTAATCCTTATAAAGAGTCTCGGGACCAAAATTGAGATCTCCATGTACAGAATAAAAAGAAACAGTTTACAATTTAAAAATATCTTAATGGTTAGGTACGTCGGCCCAATATTATCAACCACTGTCAAAAGGTTCATTCTTATTATTTTGTGGTATGAAAAATCGCTATAAGGTACGCAGGGTGGGCATTTACTGACTGAGCTATACTGACATGTCTTCCCAAAAACTTATTTGAACATATTCACCACAACTCCGGGAGGCTCTAAGGACCGGTACAATAACAAGCTGAAAAGGGCGATTTCTTATCTCGCACCCTGTTTGTAGTATTCAATTCAATGTTTCTACAGTCAACCTTCGTATGTAGTTGTCTGTTCCTTTAAATATGATTAAATATTTATACAAAACGAGGATTGACGGACGTGTCTGAAAATTTTTCACGTATTTCGTAGGTGGCAGCAACGTTGCGTTCACTAGAGAAGCATGTGTCTCAAGAGATATAACGAAACCTTAGTAGATCTACGCAAGTAAAATCATACACACCATATAGGTATATATTCGAGCGTAAGTAACACCAGTCTGTAATTTTTTTAAGAGAGTACCATAGAGCTAATAAAAAAAAAAATATAGAGTTTTTCGATAATGACAATTGACTTCTATTTATCAAGGTTCGTTGGAAAATGTGTCTACGTAAAAAATACATATATATTACGTTTACGGACTTACAAGACGTAATTCTATTTTTATAAACTAGCGTTTTTTGCATTTTCTATGCTAAGATTATAAATTAAATTTAGTGAAGGAATAATTCAACTACGGGCAGGATTCAAACCTGCGTCTTCTGGTTAAATATATTATTTACTAAAAAATAGTACCAGACAAAAAGTGTCTATTAAAAGAATAATGATTTCTTTTTCTACAATTAATATAATGAACAATCCCAAATATTTTAATTGAATTTGAACAATCCCGTTGTATGCATGTAGGGCGGCGGCATAGTCTGTCTTATGTTAATTGAAACGTGAAACCACAACACATTCATTAAAACACAAAAGATAACTAAGGACATAGAACCATAACCATAACCAACCAACTAGTCTCATACGCAGTGATCTCGAAGCACTGAATACTTTGGATTTCATAGTTGTTACAAATTATTAGAATTACCGTCTCCCGGGAAAGGCAACGGGGCGTATCGGACTCCACCCGGAATGCGTGACCTACCGACTAAAATTTTAAACCACAAGGGTGTTTCGTGCTTTTCACTTGTTCAACTGCCACATACACGCAGCCACAGAACAGTAGAGAAGAAGGCGTAGGTAAACAAAGTTGCTTTATACGAAATTGGTTAAGCGAATCTCACACTTGGAAGGAAGAAGGGAGGAAATGTTTTAATCATACATCATACCATCACGCCTGTATTCCCCGAAGGGTTAGGCAGAGGCGTACTAATGTACACCCACAGTTCGCCGGTATGTTTAGGTCCCATGTAATAGGCACAAATTCCTAACTTAGAGCTGCTACTGGAAATTTCATAGATAAACCCAATACCACTTTGCTCGACCTGGGAATCGAACCCAGGACCTCTAGCGTAGCAGTCGGGCTCAGGACCACTAGGCTAATGAGGCAGTTTTAAAAAAATGTATAATGCCAGCAAGAACCGCTCGTGCCTCACTAAAGAATATACTTACGTTGAACAACAGCAATTGTTTTGTGTGTAACTAATGCTATTTTAATAACCATTCACATATAAAATACAATATATCGATAAAATGTTGACCGCCAATCGCTTTCGAATCGATTTGGCATGCTAAGTTTCCCTAAGTTATCAAAGTGAAGAAAAACCGTAGGTAACTTACTGTTTGATTTCTTCTTGAATGAGAATCTATTTATTCAGGGTTCTTTGTAGCCGGATTGTAGACAAAATTTCATCTAAACTCTGTTTGTATTACTACATCAGTCATATCCTGAGCGTATTGTGAAATAAAATCAAAAGTAGGTACAGAAGTCTCATGGCCGACTCAGAAATGTAATCGGGTACAACAGAAATCAAAGGTCCCTTTCGGAAAAAGGTGTTATTCGAAAATATAGAGCAAACTATCGATCTTTTTGTATATTTTTTTTGCATTTTCCATGCTAAGATTTTATATTTATTATTAATTTTAGTTTAGAGCAGACTTTCTAAATCATTTTATAATGAGAGGTTGTTACAAAGTAAAAATTAAGGAAAACCCAGTATAAAAAAAAATGGTACTTACTATTTTTATGATTACAGTAATGAATGTATTTAAAAGGAAGCGTTTTGCGTTGTAAGGTGCTTGCAATGAGGGCAATTTAGATAAAAAAAATATTATAATAAGTCGTAGTCGTCACGTCGTAATAAGCAAAAGTACCAATTTACTGAACTATGACCATGTTTAGTACCTGCACTTATTAATTGCTAATGATCTATTGAACATTGTTTCCAGTTGATCTTCTGCAATCAATAGTCTTTGTGTCCTAGGACTGAGCGCACCCTTATAAAGTTTTATGTGACGACACAGCGAACACAAAGGCTTGGTAGTGATGTGACAACATAAATCTCGTATTACCATTTACCCGCAATCGTCGGCACGATAACGTAATGCTAGTTGAAAACCGGTAGGGTTGTTATGATTGTAACTTGCCATTTGAGCCACTATAATATAAACTAAGTATAACCTTTTTGCCTTCACCCTTGTTTTGTATTAAAACATTATGTTGATAAATTTTATCATAACATACCTTCACGCCTATAGCCGTATCTAAAGGATTAGGCAGAGAACGCGGATGTACTACGTTACACAGGCAGCTTACACAGGACCTACACTCGGCCAATGTGATTTATTTTAGGTCCCTAACTACACGACTTTACCCGACTACGAAAAAGGAAGTGGTGTCCAGTTTATAGCCGTGTTCATATGCCGCCGTAATTGTAGTAAAGCTGGCACCAACAGGTCATAGAGGCATGTTATTTGTTCGTTGTTTTAGTTTATGAACTTTCGTTTTTATCGCTAGTAACCAGCACTTTTTCAACATCAGCAGCCTAATCACGAAGCACTATCGAATTCGTATCGAAAACGTATCGAGTTTTTTTCTGCTACGAATCTCATACATACATACATATTTTCACGCTTATCTCCCATTGGAGTAGGCAGATATTAGATAGATTTCCACTTGCTACGATCCTGGCACACCACTTTCGCTTCATCTACGTTCATTAACCTCCTTCTCATACAAATATTTCTCGATTTCGATATGAATACGTTTTCGCAAGTTGTTCGTGTTTGGGCTACAGTACTCGACCTGGGAATCGAACTCAGGACATCATGACTACCGTGATGCCATGCCATCAGCCACGGTCGCGACCAACTATGTATTACCAGACAGTAAACACTCATTTTAACATACCATACCATTACGCTTGTATTTTCCGAACGCTTAGGCAAAGGCGTACTTATGTACACCCACAGTTCGCCCGTATAAATACTAATTAAAAAAAATAGTATTTAAAAGTGGTGAGAATTTATTTTATAGTTTCTATTGCGAAACAAGAAATTACGCAGACATTACAAAACTGATAATATTTGCTATCTCATAATTCTCGAGACAAATTATGATTTATGTATGAAATTAACTAAAAATCCTTTTGAAATACATGATAACGTAATTTCTGTATACAACTAGTACCAATGATACCGATAATGATACACAATATGACGTATATTATGTACCATGCATGTCAACGACACTGGGCGCCTACACTCGCGTCACGCAAGCCAATTTACTATGGTTTAGTCAGGGTTGCCAGAGTCCACAACAACTTGAGGATTAGTGAACAATTTTCATTAGGGCGACTCTTCTCTTTAATTTATGAGGTCAGGGTCTTGTCGGTGGAGCAAACGCCACCTCTTGATACGACTCGATCGCCACCCTCTCCTTTACTTATTCCACAAAACTTCATGAAGGACTTCCCCTTCCTCTTTTTCCTTCAATTTTACCTGCTAGTATAGTCCCGAAGAAGTCGAAGAATGAGGTAGTATTAGTAATTGTAAGAGAGAAAAGACAGTTGTTAAGAACTATAGAGAATAGGAGAGGAAAGATGTTTGGCCACTTGATAAGGTTGACTAGTCGTCATAATTCTCCTAGGGGTTATACCAAGGTTGCCCCTAGATAAAATAAGATTATTTGAGAAAGACAGCAATACCACCGATTAAGCCTTCCTGTAACTGTAAAACCAAAATATGTGATTGCGTATCTCGTGACGAAACAGTTGATTTTGTTTTGACGATAAATACAACGAGAAATTTATATCGTGGTAAGCATATTAACGTCCTGGACTGCACCTTCATTGCATTGGAGTCAGTTTTTGTTACGCTATTAAGAAAATTATATCTGTCTATATCTTCTCCATTCATTCAACGTTATCTTCTGCAGACCATTGAGCGTGAATAATTGTGGATCATGGAATAATTACAATTAACAAATACAGCATAACGTTTAAGTAAAGGTTACATACAGACTTGTAACTGAAAACAAAACTTCGGATAATCAAGTACAAGAAAGAATATAATTATGACCTGGGAAAGGTGTCGTTCAGTTACACAACTAACTATGTAACAGCGCATAATGACTTTTTCCTCTCGCTCTAGTACGACGTATACTTAACACGCATACACAGACCACAAAACATAGGTACTTTGCTTGAATAAAATACGTTTGGGTATACTCGAGCTTTTGGTACTTCGATGAAGATCTGATGGAACAACATTTTCCACTAGCTATACCCCGAAATTTTCCGAATAAAATAGTAAAGTTGGGACTGAAATACTGTCGGACTGATATTAAAATGGGCGGTTAAGACTTAGCCATTCAGTACTTACATAGATTAGAATAATAATTATTGTATATTATGATAAGAAACAACATAAGTCTAAAAATAATTTAACAATGCAATGGCGGTCTTATCGCCAATAGCAACATCCAGACAATCTTACGGTTGAACGTAAATGAGAATAAATGGAAGGGTAGTTCGTATTGAACTTAAAACTAAAATAACTAATAAAAACATATTAAATACAATTCAACACAAATTTTACATATTATATATTTTTATTAAAAAAAATAAGCATATATTTATGTATAGACAAAAAGTTGACATCCCTATTGGTGAACGGATTGCCGATACTTCGGCAATTACACATTCAGAAGTTTATCACAGATCCTACAAGAGTTATCGATCATAATTCTGTCTACAATTCTGTATCTCTAGTTGGCATGGAATTGGAATATAGAAAATTTAAATTGTCAACAATAAAAAAACCACTACGGATTCTAACGCGTTTTAGTAATATTTTCAAATTTGCAATTTGTTTGTTAACTTTGCTTACTTAATTTGCTTGCATCGTCAATCATTTAAGGGAAAAGATATTAGACGGATGTCGATATCGATAATAATTCAGAGTTATGGATATTTAAAAATACATATCCTAATAGAGAACCTCACGATGCAGCAGAAAATCTGGCTTCATCACCACGAAATGAAAATGGCCCTACGAAGCCGGTGCAACGAGTTGATACCCTTAATCGCTACACCAAACATGCAGTCGATTTGCCGATATTCATCTGCATCGTCATTTTGATGGTTAAATAAAGTAATCAGTCGTGGTGATCTGTGGCAGTGTGATACAAACAACGGAACTTTGTCAATGGTAGAAATAGAACGATGAACGCATTAATACTCATTTAACTTTTACGTGCGTTTGAACTGGTACACAAACAATAAATAACAGAATGGATACAATATTACAATCGTATGTTGTTGAACTTTGAGTTCCACGCAGTACCTGAGCTGTCTCGAGTTTGATCCCCAAAACAAGTATTTATATGGCCTATAAGTAGGGTGATTATTTTTGTGAGCATTGTATCATTAAACACACCCACAATGTATATGAAAATCATATTAGGGCGTTTATACGAGAGCAAAATCAAATTATAAACAGCCATAGATAAAAGTGACTCTATATTATTTTCCTTAATCTGTCCAATCTTTAACCAATGCAGAACATAGCCTTTCATTCAATGTAACGAAAAATAATGATGTCGGCATCAGAGGCTTTTTCGTCACTTAATACATAGAAAGGGAGAAGATTTTGTTAAACTTCAAAGCCCTTTATATGGCCTAAAATAACTCAGAAATGCCGGAAGCCCTGTAATAGGGACCTTAACGAGACGCAACGATAAAAAGGGGTGGAAGTATACATACGTCACCGTGACATTCAAAATTTACTTTGACTAACCCGCAGAGACTTATGTAAAGGGAATTTAGATAAAGTTTAAGGAAGAACACAAATGGTAGACTTTAGTAGGATCGATGGTGTTTTAGTTGTCTGTTAAACTCGATGTTTCGGATCCTTCACAGCATCCATTGCAGTCGGTCCAATCGAGATTTAATTATTATTATGTTGCAATAAAACGAGTGTGCGAGCGCCTTTGCTTGTCAATTGTCAATGTCAATAATCTCTAAATAGTCTGTGGTTCAATGAACATTCCACACTTGAACAATATTCAAAATGGCAGGGCAATACAAAACTTTTCTTAATATAATGTACCCAATAAACAGAACAAAACACCACTTTCAATACAAAATCCAATCAGTTTTGTGCCTTGTATAGGCACAATAATGAATAAAATGTAGATTTGTATCAAAATAAATGATTTGCTATTATTTATCACATGTATTTTGACTAATATAAAGTTAAGGTAGTCCAGAATTCTTTATGTAAGCAGCCTATATCGTATACTCAGTTTTCGTCTGACAAATAAATCTGTCGTTTGTAATCTGCCTAAACCTAGGAAAACATAATATAGACGTACATGGCCACGTAGATATGTAGATTAGTTTTTGCACGTGGCTTTATAAGCTCCCTGTATGTTTGTTTCATGTGTAATCTTCTAGACCAGACCGACCACAATATAACTGTTGCTGCCAAAGGGCTGATGTATTTACTGTCATTACGCAGCAGAGCGGTTTTACTCACCGGGTTTTTTTTTTTCATAGAAATGTCGTCCTCACGCTTTGGTCTTCTGGAATCCATCAAAGTATAGGCGTGCTATTTGAGGGTTTAGAAATTAGAAATCTCTCTCTCAGTAGCATCTGGGAATTCGGATTTTTGTGTCCGGTTAATGGCGATATCTGATCTGTGACTCTCTTCCTATTACATAGGACTATAATTTAAACACACCGGCGAATAGTGGATCTGTGCAACTTTGCCTCGTCATCATCAGCCTTTACTAGTCCACTGCTGGACGTAGGCCTCCCCCAATGTGCGCCATTTCGCCCTGTCTTCGGCTTGTCGCATCCAACTTCCGCCAGCAACCTTTCGCAAATCATCACTCCATCTCGCCGCAGGGCGTCCTACGCTACGTTTGCCGAGTCGCGTTCTCCACTCAAGAACACTTCTACCCCAGCGGTTTTCGGTTCTTCTAGCCCACTGCCACTTCAGCTTGCTAATTCGGTGCGCTATGTCGACGACTTTGGTTCTCTGTCGGATAACCTCGTTGCGGATTTTATCCTTCAGATATCCCCAGCATAACGCGCTCCATAGCACGCTGAGTGACTTTAAAATGGTGGACTAGCCGTACTGTGAGTGTCCACGTTTCAGCACCGTAGGTCATCACAGGCGTGATGGTCTGTATTTTTAATGACCTTTTTCTTTAATTCATAGATATCCTTGTTATTTTTCATCTATTTTGAAACAGTCGATTAGAGGGATACAATTTTATTAATTACTAGCTTCTGCCTGCGGCTTCGCTCACTTGAAGCTCAAAAACCAACAGTGATAGTCTCTTCTTTGAATGGATCTCTATACATTAGAGAGGTTATCTCAGGTTCCGTTTAATTATTTTAATATAAGAAGTATACCATTTTAAGTTGGAGCGAATACGGTCTAACAGTGATAACAAAATTAAAATCTACTTATTCAGTAGATTTTGCGCCAACCCGAAATAAACCGACAAACAGACAAGAATTTAAAAAAAACCCCGTTTTTGGATTCGGAGACGTTTATACCCACTTGTTTTTTTTTTAAATCTTCAATGTACAGACAGCTTTTTTACAATTTTAAAATAGTAGAGATCAAAATCGCTGCTCGTCGTAAAAGTTGTATGTTTACTATTTGTGCCACGATCAATGAAAGTGTAGTGTGACGTGGTACTTAGTAGAAATAAAGGCTTGGCACTTGATCGATTTCAATGAATTATAAAATACGTAGTCGGGCGTAAAGCCCATTGGGCCACGTTCTTCTGACGTAGAGGCTCGCCTTCGCGGCGCACCACGCCGTTGGCTGAAACAATCAACTTGCGTGTTGACACGAACCACGAACTCTGACCGAGTAGTGGATAGAACACGCGTTCTTTTGTTTTTATGAAGTCCGCCAATTATACCGCGACATAGTACACTAATAGACTTCTATCTTTGTATTGGATAGAACACGCGTTCTTTTGTTTTTATGAAGTCCGCCAATTATACCGCGACATAGTACACTAATAGACTTCTATCTTTGTATGCTTCGCATCAGATAAGTAAAATAGCCAATCCTAGCTCTATCGTCACATACCAACAGTTTCACATGAAAGTGTTTGCAGCATTTATTTCTTTGGTTTGCCTCACCACCAACTTTTGCGACCTGTGTTGTAGACACTGTAAAACTGAATTTCAATAAGTGTTGTAACCACAATGTCAAAACAATATTTGCGATGTCCATTATTATTACTCTGAGCGATGTCCATAGCTAAAAACTTGTGTTAGGCTAAGATTCAGAGACAAATCGCACCTTTAATTCCATGTGTCAAAGTTCAATTTTGTCTCTGAATGTTAGTCTTATCTTAAACATCTACAAAAGTCAATTTCACTTGGTTTTTAAATATTGCACAGTGAAAAATATTTGTACTATAATTAAATCCCTTTCGAATAACACAAATAAACCAAATCTTAGGTCAGAAAGAAATACAATTATTTAGTCAAATTAAATACCTATGCAAATGTCATTGACACCAAATTGCAATGTTTTGATAGAGTTTCACTTTATTAGGGTCTGAGTATAATAACTTGTATTCCCTATCTGGGAGCCGTGGGAACTGTTTGAATATATTGAGTGGCAGCACAGGTGGCGGTTCCCTAGAGAGGGCCCGGGCTGGCTCGTGCGTCACGGCTAGCCGTTTAAATAAAATAGTCACCACGACAGCTATGCGAGCAGCGTCGGCGATTGGTGGCTTACGTTAAGTTATGGGTACCTGGTACTCTCAATTCAAATATAATTCAGCCGTATAGATGGAGGGGGCGGGCATTCAACTACACTGGTCTAGCAAGCTTCACACTTCTGCAAAAGCCTTTGTTTAATATTCCTAAAATAGCAAAACTACAGCTAAGTTATTCATCTAATTCTAAAGCAAAAGAATAATTAGTTAAATTATTATTCGTTAGAATAAAACCTATTTAAAACTATTGTCCGCATCGGAATAATTTCCTAAAGCGCCCTACGTCACTACTATATACCTACTCGTGAAACTTACCCTGCTGCTACCGTTGCATACTTTATGTACGCCTGGTAACTTTCTCACAAAAACCTTTGAATACCCCATTATGATAGAGAATGAAAAGGGGTCGACTTGATGTTATTCATGGAAAGGTTTAACTTTAAAGAGACTTCAGCCTCCAGATCCCAAAAAATACAAGAAACACACACTTTCAAAGAAATACTTGAATTTTTAAGGAAGATGGAGAAAGTATGGTCATGTTTCTAATGATCCCTTAAATAGAGAAAAACAACTTCATAATTAGACATTTGATTGAATCAAGAATGTTGTGTACCCAATTAAAATAACAGAGTTCACGAACAAACTTAATAATGTCCATTCCGTATAATATAATTTTGTACAGATTATTTCCCTGCAGGAAATTGAATTAAGAACTGCAAACGTATGTCAGACACTGCAAACAGTGGTCCCTATTCCGTTGGGTCGAAGGTCGAGGTTTCGCTGTATGGCTGATATTTGTAAGTTAGCGGACCCAACCGTACAGGCCGGGGTCAGTGAATTCGGATATCAAATATGCAACTTCGTAAACTCTCCCAAACCACTTACATCAATTGCAAAGTGAAATGTTGGTCCAACGAAAGTTGTTATAGTCGGCGCAATACATTCTCAGACAACTTAAATATACCAACAACAATTTTAATATACAATTTTAACAACAATCACAATCACCATTTGGCGACAGCGACTATTATGAAAAGTTTAATCAGACGGAAAAATGAAATTGTGTATTATTGAAGTGTTTGATAAAACTATCTCCAAGAGATGCGCTTCACTATCATTTTGTTCATGTTCATTTACATTCACATACCTAGTTTAATTTTAAGAAGAAAAAGACCATCTTTAACTTGATAGGAAAAATATTATATAAGTACTAGCTTCTGCCCGCGGCTTCGCCCACTTGAAGCTCAAAAACCAAAAAACCAGTGATGATCTCTTCTTTGTATGGGTCTCTCTATACATCAGAGAGGTCAAGCTGTATCTCAGGTTCCGTTTAATTATTTGTGATATGAAGTATACCAGTTTTTAAGTTTGAGCACATATTTTCTAACAGTGATAACAAAATTAAAATCTATTCAGTAGTTTTTGCACCAACCCGTAACAAACAGACAAGAATTAAAAAAAACATATTTTTGGGTTCGGAGACTTTTATATACATACAACCCACTTGTTTTTTTTTAAATATCATCAATGTACAGACACAGCTTTTTTACAATTTTATAATAATAGAGATGAAAAATATTAGAGCTGCTTAAAAATCTCTTCAACTAATGTGAATGAAAAAAAACTTACTTAACTAACAAATTGGATAATTCGTTTGAAGATGTGGTAAGTTAACCAACAAAGGAAGATTGTTAGAGGATTTGAGAGCCGTCTCCATTTTAAAGTCAAACTGCATTAACCCGCGCACACAAGATAAGGCGTTTACCTTCGTCTCCATAAAATCTCTTCTAAACTTTCTTGCGGCGATAATAAAACTAATGGTAGTAACTAGCACGAATGGAAAGCGTTTAATATGGATTCTTCAGGCGCAGAGTCTAATTAACCGCAGTGAAGTGTTGCATAATTACATACCCCGACCGCACTCGCAGCTGCGAGAAACGTTAGAAATGTTTTCAACTTAGCTCCGAGACGACAACGTGGAAAAATGTAAAAAATATTACAATAAGCCAGTTTATCTTTCAGTTTGTGGTGAAGATGCGTGGAACTGTAAGGTCAAACTGAGCTGTAATCAAGGAACGAATATAAATACTTAACTTTGTACCCCCTTTATACCTCTCCGTTGAGTAGTTACATAAGTACGAAGGCCTTAATCTGATTTTGATAAATAATATTTCTAAAGTAACAAAGTGTTTGTAAAATCTGAAAATTAATCACGTACAAACTATGTATTACATGGAACATGGTATAAAGGATTGGCGTATCAATCTCCTCAACATTGCGGAAGCTTCGTATGAACGGATATCTGTAGCCTACTGCAAACATAAGTGTACTCCAATATAAAACTAACTAAGGCTCAGTTTTTATCCGGCTTCATTGGCAAAGTATACATTTCTAAATTATATTCAATTTGATATTGTATGATCTCGAATATATAACTCTGATTACGTAATACTCTGCAAATACTTATTTTTGTTACGAAGAACATTATGTTATATTGGTTGAATAGATTTCTTCAGAGAATCGTTTGTTTTTTGTATTATGGAGTGATACAATCCCACGAATTCTATTTTGAAATATATCAGTCCATGTTTTTCACTGTTCAAAATAATACGTGTACCTTACTTCCTCGTTGGAGAACAAAACCAAACTTCGGAGATCCAAAAAGGTAAAAAACATAGTCTAGATTGCTTTATAGTCATACTAGCTTCCGCCCGCGACTTCGTCCGCGTGGAATAGTTAGAGACAAAACAAACGCTCTAAAGGCTGATGAATAACGTATTTATTTGAATAAGGATTAGCTAATATCATGTTTATAAAAACACCTACGCGAATAATGCATTTGGAATTTTAGAACCAAGTTAGCATAAAAAAGGTTATAGTGAGCCAACCTTAAAAGATAGACATATGCTGTCGCTGACTTTTTTTTAGAACTTTTAAAGAGGAACAATTCTGTCATATATGATTTTTGCGAAACTTTAACCGTTTACACAGCGCACGCATCGGAAGCTCTCAAAAGGAAAAAAAAACGAATTTTAGAACAAAGTTAGCATGAAAACGGTTATAGTGAGCCAACCTTAAAAGATAGACACATGCTGTCGCGGACTTTTTTTTAGAACTTTTAAAGAGCAACAATTCTGTCATATATGATTTTTGCGTAACTTTAATCGTTTACGCAGCGCATGCATCGGAAGCTCTCAAAAGGAAAAGACCCCGATTTTGAAACATTCTTCATTTATGCTCCGCTCCTATTGGTCTTAGCGTGATGATATATAGCCTATAGCCTTCCTCGATAAATGAGCTATCTAACACTGAAAGAATTTTTCAAATCGAACCAGTAGTTCCTGAGATTAGCGCGTTCAAGCAAACAAACAAACAAACAAACAAACAAACAAACAAACAAACTCTTCAGCTTTATATATTAGTATAGATTTTATAGCTGCACAAATAAATCTTTGAATCTATACTTAATATATAAAGCTGAAGAGTTTGTTTGTTTGCTTGAACGCGCTAATCTCAGGAACTACTGGTCCGATTTGAAAACATCTTTCAGTGTTAGATAGCCCATTTATTGAGGAAGGCTATAGGCTATATATCATTACGCTACGCGGACGAAGTCGCGGGCAGAAGCTAGTCGTAAATAAATAAAGACAGAATTGTTTAAAGATAAAAATATCATAAAATATGCATTACCAGCTTTACTTTATTTAGAGAAAAGTTACAAATTCGTAACTAGCTGCGATATTTTGAATCTTTGATACAGTCATTTCAGAAATAGTTCTGTATCCAGTTAATTAAACTACCTCGATAGTACTGTTTAAGGTATAATAAGCGATGTAGCTACACGGTGTGTAGGTCTGGATATATAAGTGGTTTGGAATTGCATTTCTTTATTGTCCATGAATATAATATAAAATAAGAATTTAGGAAAGAAAAATAACTGTTCTTAAAGAATAGATTAATCTTTATTGCACACCAAAAAAATTATTTAAAGCTTAAAGCTTCTGAGGCCAGCCCCAGAAGGTCCTTAGGCTGGCTGCACATTATAGACATTCTCTCGTGTGTTATGAGAGACAATATTTGTATACGTATAAAATTCAATATTGTCGAAGATAAGTCTTGTGTCGGATCGACAGACGGGGGCTAAAATAGCATGCAGGATAAGACACAATAAATTCTTGTCTATTCTATATATTCTATATGTAAAATGCTTATTAAATTCAAAATATATATTGTAATGTGCAATCGCACTGTGTTTTATATTGTAATATTTTAGTATTGCAGTTTTATTTTAAAATGTATATGCCATTTTCTAAAAAGAATACGACAAGTAACCGTTTTTCTTTCTAACAAAGCAATATATCATTCATCATAAGTTTCATTAATTTTTGGAACTAACTGTGGATGCATATTACTCGTACATAATTTCGAAAATACATTTAACACCTTTCGTACTTCAGAAGCCCAGTTTGTGCCTATTTTGTGACCTAGTTATCACCATGACAATTCGATTCGTGACTGGAAATTGTGAAGCCTTTCAGCCAATATAGTTTTGTAACGTAGATATAGTCGTCTGCTTTGTATCTTGATATTATTTACATGTATTTACGACGATGAAGGTACGAACATGTGTCACTAAGCCATGCATGGATTAACCATAAGGTCGTTCTTTATAATATTTGCTCTAGCATGTCACATCACTTGAAATTAGCCGTACAAACAACTGGTCTAAGAGCCGTTGAAGATCGACCTTCGCCCATCTGATAACCATATGAGACATATTTTTTATCAAATATTATTGATTAACAAATATGCCTATGATAACTTTCCAATCGAAGTGTTCATGGCTATTTTTAATTGCGGTTTTTTGCAGGCAAGCCTATACGATTGGTTTTGTAATTAAATTATCTTACTTATACCTAATACGAATTTGGAGTGGTTATCAGATCAGTGTATTGACTTACCATGACAATGACAATGACAATGACATGACACACAATGACTTACTTAATGTCATTTCATTAGAAACTGCTGTCTTGAGGCTTAAAGTACCTAAGTTTAAACCTATTTTCGGAAGAAGGGAAAATAGGCTTTTTTGCGGAAAAAGGAGATTCTCCTGAGCTCCTATGTCATAAAAATCAAAATAATACATCCTACTTTCTTTCAGATTGAACGATGCATATTTTAAACTTCTTCATTTCAAAGGAAGAATAAGAATAGCACTCGTAAAACTAGTAGATATTCAGTTAAAGCAACCCCCCCGGCATCGGCATTCGTTTTACGAGACAGCGAGGTGTCTATTTCCAAAGTGAGAGAGTTAAAAGGGGCCAGACGCTAAGCTTTTAGGTCACTTCACTCTGAAGCTGTTCTCAGGGCCTTACTTATTGTTGGTACATTTACTGATGATATCGTTTAGTACGGGAGACGTGGAAGATCGACCTTCGCCCATCTGATAACCAGATGAGACATATTTTTAATCAAATATGATTGATTAACAAATATGCCTACGATAATTTGCCAATTGAAGTGTTCATGGCTATTTTCAATTGTATTAATTTTAATAAATTTATTTTTTCTCTTTTGATAACTGAATGAATTTCATCTCAACTGATACTTTTTAATACAGAGAATATGCTTAGGTAGGTTCGCCTACTTATTTTTGTTCATGACTACCAGCTGGCAAGCAGATGTGAACAGGTAAGTCAATACACTGATCTGATAACCACTCCAAATTCGTATTAGGTATAAGTAAGATAATTTAATTACAAAACCAATCGTATAGGCTTGCCTGCAAAAAACCGCAATTAAAAATAGCCATGAACACTTCGATTGGAAAGTTATCATAGGCATATTTGTTAATCAATAATATTTGATAAAAAATACTTTAAGCCTCAAGACAGCAGTTTCTAATGTCATTTCACAAAAAGAAATATGGCAAATTAAGCTGTTTTTTTTTTCAATTAAACAAACATAACCGGGGGTGTTAAATGGTTAATTGGTGGTAAGGCCTGTCCAAATGTTGCCCTACATCATAACACTCGCATAATATCTAATAATATTATTATTATTATACTATTACTGTCGGGACCATATAAGAGACCATGATTCTCTGAATCTGTTTCGGTGTTTCTTCTCAGAGGTCGTCAGGTAGGTAATGCCGGCGCCATCTAGATAAAAAAATATAAAACATTGACTTATAGAAGTGTCTTTAAAAGATCTCTTTACAGAAATAAATATAATTTAATGCACAGTTTGCTAATCATAATAAGTCTTATTTCTGAACACCACTAACGCAGCCAGACAGTATATGCAAAATGTAACAGTAGATAAGATCAATAATGATTAAAAAAAGCTTCGTGGTTCCTGAATTCCATTACAAAAAAAAATACTTCGAGTGAAAACGGAAGGGATCCCGTTTAGGCCTTTACCGTTTTATGGCAACAATTAAAAAAAGGTTTTCTTATCTACGACAACTTAGAAATTGAATACCAGTAATTAATGCCACATCCACCTGATCCACCCAAAGAGTACCTACCTGTCTACACTTCGCAAGTTAACATAAAAACTAGGTTTAGATAGCAACGTTTATTAAATTTACAGTTACGAGTAATGACCTCATTAGCAATAATGTGTAGCCAAAATGCTGCCTATTATTATGTATTATTTCATAGTATCTCGTTCTGACCTGCTGGCTAGTGTGAATTGCGTGTCTATATCTTTTGGTGGTAGATTCTGATCCTTTCGATGACCCTGGGAAGACCTCCCCACGGTCATCGACACGGAATCGACTAAGGCTTGACGGCATAACGACGTCACACAGCTCGACTCGGCTACGACGCGGCGACGGCGACGTCGGAACAGCGGATTGCCTTGGCTATTCCGAGTAGCACCGCGTCGATAGATGTGTAAAGAGTACTTTTTTTTACTCATCCTTACAGTCGCTAATCGTTCTGAAATTAATTAAGTACATTATTATTATACACCGTGAATTTTTAGTCGTTTTGGAACCGAAACGTGGTATCTTAGGATAATCAGTAGTACTAATAAAAAATATTCAATTAACTATACTGTTTATAACAAAAAAGTAGACATCAAAAATGTTTTATTCCACTTTTCCGAGTTTTGTCGTTGTAGTGCACCAGCTTTGACTATCTATCCTAGTCAAAGTGCACCAGGCATGTTATAATCGCTTACTTGTGTGCGTGAGATCATCGATTGTAGTGATCGTAGTAGGTACCCAAAATTGAGTGGAGTTACCATGAGTTTGTTCGTTTATATGACATTGCTTATAACAATAATAATAAAAACTATTAAGGCCCACTTGCACCAACTTTTTAAATATGTTTAAATTCCATTTAAACACAGTTTTTCATAGTAAATTTGTGTTTAAATACAATTTAAATAAATTTAAGAAGTTGGTGCAAGTGGCCCTTAATCTAAATTATACATTTCAATAGTTTCTATTATCGATATAGTCTAGGTTCCAAAACGACAAAAGATCCACAGTGTATACCATTATATTGCCGTATAACTGGATAGTATAAAAATAAAGATAGATCGACATCAGATACCGATGGTCATGCAATATTTGGTCCAATCCCCTTTTATTCAATTAAGATAATCAGATTATAAGTCAATTTATTTCGTTTCCAGGTGCGTAGATAAGCGTGACAATGAAATGGTGGGGCGAGACACTGGGGCGCAGCGCGTCGGTGCACTTGACGCGCGTGGGCCGCATGCGGCGCGCCATGGTGCTGCTGGCGGCGGCGGCGTGCACGGCGGCCGCGCTGCTGTACTGGCGGCAGCAGAGCGACGACCGCGCGAACCGACCGCTACATGCACTATACGCGTGAGTTGCTAATAAATACGTAATGGGCTTTATACGTAACTAGCTTCCGCCCGCGACTTCGTCCGCGTGGAATAGTTAGTCTTAGCGTGATGATATATAGCCTATAGCCTTCCTCAATAAATGGGCTACTAACACTGAAAGAATGAAGAACAAACGAACAAACAAATTCTTCAGCTGTATATATTATTAGTACCTATAGATATAAAGCTTAGTTTGTTTGTTTGCTTGAACACGCTAATCTCAGGAACTACTGGTCCAATTTGAAAAATTCTTTTCTAACTATTCCACGCGGACGAAGTCGCGGGCAGAAGCTATATATTAGTATATAGATGCAAAACGAAATTGGCATAGCCTTGTCCATTTCCAAGCTGAACCCTTTTTAGTGTCTGTTTTTCAGTGTTAGTTGTTACAAATAAACTTACCCTTATCTTATGGGTGGCTTAAAATGATGAACAACGGTAATCTAATTCAGTAAGGCTCCTGATGGTATTGTTTAGTTTCTAAGGTCTTTTAAAGCTCTCATCTTAGATACTAGTTTTCAGAATAGGTATAAGTACCACTAATTTACCATGGAACAGCTTAGAGCTCTTGATTTTCTTTCACAGAGGCGTCGAGCCGCAATGGTCATGGGTTTGTCGCAACTATCGGTGTGAGCGCCTCCTCGCCTCGGAGACGTCGACTCTACAGTCACTACCGACGTGCAACATGTTGTGCGACTCCACGCAGCTGTGGCCGCAGCCCACCGGACCCGTCAGCCTCGCCACCGCCGTTCAGCCCGTGCGCGCCGACGGCTTTAAGATTCAGATCGTCTCCTCACCCTCGCGCGACGTCTCCGATCACCTCACCGAGGCCTTTGAGCTCATGAAAGAAGACATGAGAGTGCTGGAGCGAAGCACCGGCGATGACCCGAGACCGGCAGACTACGGGGCCCCTCGAGAAGTAGTCGTGCGCGTTGCCATCAACGGTAGCGGAGACCCGCGTATGCGCTTGGACACCGATGAAAGCTATAAACTGGCATTAAGGCCTACCAAGAAGTCGCTAGTCGCCGAAATCACCGCGCACTCGTTTTGCGGTGCCCGCCATGGCTTTGAAACGCTATCTCAGATAGTATGGATGGATCCTTATGCTGGCTCCTTGCTTATTTTAGAGGCTGCTACCGTAGTAGACGCGCCGCGCTTCTCTTACCGTGGGCTCCTGCTCGACACAGCTCGAAATTTTTTCCCTACGGGTGAAATTTTAAGAACTATTGACGCGATGGCTGCTTGTAAACTGAACACTTTCCACTGGCACGTGAGCGACTCGCAGTCGTTCCCGCTACGGCTGGACAGCGCGCCGCAGCTGGCGCAGCACGGCTCGTACGGGCCCGGCGCCGTGTACACGCCCGACGACGTGAAGGCCATCGTGCGCCACGCCAAGCTGCGCGGCATCCGCGTGCTCATGGAGGTGGACGCGCCCGCGCACGTGGGCCGCGCCTGGAGCTGGGGGCCCGCCGCCGGCCTGGGACACCTCGCGCACTGCATCGAGGCCGAGCCCTGGAGCGCCTACTGCGGGGAGCCGCCCTGCGGACAACTCAACCCGAGAAACCCACACGTATACGATCTGCTTCAACGAATTTACGCCGAAATCATACAGCTAACTGAGGTTGATGACCTATTCCATTTGGGAGGTGACGAGGTGTCTGAACGATGTTGGACTCAGCACTTTAACGATTCGGACCCGATGGAACTGTGGCTAGAGTTCACGCGGCGGGCCATGCAGGCGCTGGAGAACGCCAACGGCGGGCGCGCGCCCGAGCTGACGCTACTGTGGTCGTCGCGCCTCACGCGCTCGCCGTACCTGGAGCGGCTGGACTCGCGGCACCTGGGCGTGCAGGTGTGGGGCTCCTCGCGCTGGCCGGAGTCGCGCGCCGTGCTGGACGCCGGCTTCCGCACGGTCATCTCGCACGTGGACGCCTGGTACCTGGACTGCGGGTTCGGCTCGTGGCGCGACAGCTCCGACGGGCACTGCGGCCCCTACCGGTCGTGGCAACAGATGTACGAGCACCGGCCCTGGACGGAGGAGGGCGCGGCGCCGGTGCCGGGGTCGGAGGTGGCGGGCGGGGCGGGCGCGGCGGGGCCGGGCGCGGCGGCCCCGTGGCGCGTGGAGGGCGGCGCGGCGTGCCAGTGGACGGAGCAGCTGGCGCCGGGCGGGCTGGACGCGCGCGTGTGGCCGCGCGGCGCGGCGCTGGCGGAGCGGCTGTGGTCGGACCGCGCGGAGGGCGCGGCGCCCGACGTGTACCTGCGGCTGGACACGCAGCGCGCGCGGCTGCTGGCGCGGGGCGTGCGCGCCGCGCCGCTGTGGCCGCGCTGGTGCTCGCACAACCCGCACGCCTGCCTCTAGCCCGCACTATAGTTGTGTTGCACACCGCAACCCGCACTCCGCACGCCGCACGCGGTACGTATGAGATTCAATGTACGAGTTACTCGTGTGATCCTCGAGGTACTTCTGTTGTACATAGTAGCATTTAGTCGTTAGCGTAGCTGAGTAGGTAGTAATTGTACAGCGCTTTTTGTTATCGTTTAATTAGCCAATACGCGAACTTCGCGCGTCGACCGAAGTCGGCAGCTGGTCGGCGCAAGCCCATATACGTACGAATACGATTGTTGTGTTTGCCGTTACACAAGTTACTGCCATTGAGTCACAAGGTTTCGATTTTATTATTAATGTTCGTATTTTATATAATTAGTTACATAATAAAACGTGTTACATAGCTAGGCTGATGATGTATGTGATAAGAGACCATTAATAAATAATAAAATTATGAATACACGACAAGTAACGAGTGTTCACGCAAATACGTGTACTAAAAAATCTGTTACATACCTGAAGTACATAGTTAACCACTTCAGGTACCAATCTTGATAATGATTAGCATTAACGTGTTTAGCTATCTCTTTTAATAGTAACGAATCAAGTTGCTTTGTTTCTGTAATCAATCGTTTTATAATTAAATTGAAATTTTGTCTATAAATGTTAAGATCGATTTTTGAAATAACTGAAATTATTTATAAGGTATGGTAATGTTTGACTGTAAGTGGACATGTTTATGTCGTTTCGGAGCGTTTTATATAACATTGTAATGAATCATGGATGTAGATAATACAAATATCCCTACTACTTTTATGTAGCCCCGATTTTATGATTACCTACTGCATAACTGTTTATGTTATTTTAAATGTCCAATTAATGGCAAGACTAAAATATCGAGTGAATCTTGAAATTCTTTGCTATTTTTTATTGCTGTATCGTAAACTAAACATTCCTAAAAATATAAAATCTAATGGAAGAGAATTCGATTAGAATCTATCATATTTTTTCTTCTATTATTTTCTTTTTAATTATTTTGAAAAAACATTTCGTATTTTCACGTGGATGTAAAGAGTATTAAGTTAATCGTTAATCTTGTATGGTTAATAAATTTTACTGTCATGCCATTAACTGGACTTTTAATGTAAATAAGGAATTTCCACCTATTCTAATATGTAGTTGTGATATCGATTATATTATAAAAATCATACGCACAGTTGTTAGTTATCAATCATTAAAATTGTTTTATCATAGGTGGACAAAAATTTAAAGTTGTAAAAATTTTCTTTAATTTTTATTTGTATGTAGGTACCTAGTTATGTATCAATATTCAGCATGTGTTAGGAGGTGGAAGTGCCAATGTCCTGATGAAGTGATGATTTAGATAAGGATCAATCGCTGCTTAAAATGAGAAATCGCCTGCGAGATTTGATTATAATTATTTTGAACTAAATTAATTCAGTATGTTGAGTTATATTTTTTATTCGGTTTGAGATTTTACTTTGTCGTGGCGCCGCCAAATGGAAGCACGGAGCATTGTTCACAAAGTCAGTGCTCAAATAAACACAATAATATAAATCAACAATAATTTTACAATTAACTGATTATTTTTGTTAATTCATTTTAAACAGTATATTTTAATTTACTATTGAGATTTTTGTAAATAAAGCGATTATTTTGTATATTACGATCATATTTATTATGATTTTATTTATTATTTAGTTTAAGTTATAGTTCCCTGTCTGAATAGAAACAGAATGTTTATGTAACTGTATTTCACTGGCTCGTTTGCCGTACACGAATGAAGAGGGTCAGCACAAATTATACAGGGAATGCTTGAGATTTTTCTGATAACTAAAAATCATCTACCTACTTTCCTATACCTAGTTAGTACCTATCTTTTACGGTAAGATATTGCAAATAGATCGCAAGTCATTATTTGCACTCATAAACATGGAACGATTTCTTTGTATATTTTTACTTTATTTAATTCAGATAAAGTAGGTTTTTTGTTTTAAGTTTTAATTTAACATTTAGGAAAATTCTCAAGCAGTTCACTACGCTGATTCTGACCCATGTCATCTATAGAATACCATGAGCAAAATTAATACCTAAATAATACACAACAAAAAATAGGAATTTATTAAGTAGAAATTTCAAAGAATGTATGTTATTTTAAACCATAATAATAAGGAAGCAATTTTTGCACATCGAATCACTAGCTTAATGATATGTCATTACATAATCATATCGGTAAAACTTAAAATATCCTATAATTCCAATATAAAACCATAAATGCTCTTAATTTCAAGCTCCCAAATTTCCAATAGGTCAGTCTATTGTTAAGCGTGGAAACAAAAAAATCAACCTCACAAAACTTTATTTTTACAATGTTTTAATATGTTCGGCTGTAATCATAATTTAGTGAGTCTTTGTGCAGAGGCCTACCTCGTCCGTATTTCAATGCGTACACGAATGAACCGGTCGTGCTTGACACTAGCATGCTCGCTGTGAGAGAGCTCATGACTCATTTGCCCGACTCTCTCATCTGCCCTCAGCCACTTGCATACCGTGGACACTCCAGCACTGCGTATTGACACTGCTGTTAAAGTTAAGCCTTGCCTACAGCAGTGTTAGTTACGCCGTATTGGGGTTCTTCCACAATACGAGACATACTAGCCATTTTCTGGTAGCTATACCTATCCAGCATGCAAGATGATAAACTTAACGCATTGTGTGAAATGAGCTACGTTTATATACCCCCGATAAATGTGATGAGTAAACTGGCACAATTTTGTACATTTTGTATGTAATGTTTGGTGCTATAGTGTTTTCGTGATGTACTTCTATGAATTAAAGAAAACAAAAACATTAATGATTTTCAATCTCTTACTTCCCATACTAAAAATAAAACAGAAAGCTAAAAAGCAATAAATTAATTTATTTATTAACAATTCCGTTTCACAAATCAAATTTAATAAAAATAAAACTACTTCTTTCTAAAAATGTTACTCAGCCTTCTGCTTCGGGGGGTTCCCTGCAATGAATAGAACTTGTTTAAACCTACAAGTTCGATGTTAAACTCAAGCCTGTCTACATAACAAACCTGAGATTTCTGAATGGACCATGAAAAAATGATATGCGAAACCCAATTAAAATATTTATGTTCAAAAGTACCAATTGAGACTTCAGTCTGACAGCCGAAGTATTTTAAAGCCATCAACAGACATCCATGCCAAGTCTTAAAAAAATTTACCCATTGAATCTATATGGTAATGGATAGTTATTGTATGTTGTTGGCTTATGAACGATAATACTTATTTTCACCCCAATAAAATCTAAAAGAGAACCTATATTATTCCACATGACTGAAAAAACTGATACTTTATTTAGGTACTCACTTCGGTGGTATCGTTTTTGGAGGATCGGAACAGTGATCGGATCCGGGACGGAGTGCTAGTCTTGCGAGACGGCTGCGGCTCGCCCTCCACACGGAGCGACTCGCGCAGCTCAGAATCCTGCAACAATGTTTTAAAATAATACTTACTAAAAATGCTTCCATTTATTTTTTCAGTAAATTCTTAATGTGATCAAAATATGCTTTACAAGCATATTATAAAAATATGTTTTATCACACCGTCAAAAGACTGTTAAATATACTCACGGTAGCGGAAAGTCTTCCAGCTTGCTTGCTGGGCGTCGGCGGTCCTGGCTTCTTGTAGGCGGTGATGCCGACCTCCTTGCGCTGCGGCTTGGCGCCAGCTGCGTTAGCCGCGCCAACACACTACAAGATTTTCACTATTTAACACAAGTTTTATAAAAAAACACTCCCCTAGGGATGAGGATATAGTTTGGTCAATTTATCTAATCAAAAACCCCAATAACACTGCGCGACCTGGGATTCAAAGCAAGTACCTCACGCTTTGCAACCACACTTCCGATCAATTGCCCAAATGTTTTATAGATAACTAAATTTAATTTCCACTCAATCCGTTCTAGTGTGGCTTAACATCTTAATAAAATTATCGTGTCACAATGTGAGTTATCATACTCCTCCGAAACGGCTTGACCGATTTTTATGAAATTTTGTATGCATATTCAGTAGGACTGAGAATCGGCCACTATCTATTTTTCTATTTTTTTAAGTGATACGGGTTGTCCACTCCTATCATATAGGGTTGACAGGAGACTCGACGGGTAAAGTTAGGGATTCTACACAGTGCGAAACCGGGGCGGGCCGCTAATTAATATTTTAATATTATGATCTCACAGTCTCGTTTCGGTAAGCGACCGAGGTGAACGTGCGCACCTCAACTTAAGACTATATTTTTTTGTTGTTTACTTCTTACGCGTTGACCTTGAAAGTACCTTTCTCGACGCACCTGGCCGCGGTACTATGTTGCTGCGGGCGGTTACCGTCCTAATGATAACAATAACACATAAACGTAATATTTTCAAATGGATATAAATGATACAAAGTTAGAGTGTTTAAACGAGACGACCATGACAAGTACAACTCCTTGTGAGCAAGAGATGTCCTCGGATATAGAAGGAGAACAATATGGGAATGAGTTCTTAGTAAATATTGTAGAAGACGAGATGCAATTAAAACCGGAGAAGAGGGAAAGAGAAGAAGATGACAGCGATTGGAATTTAATACAGAGAAAAGAGAAGAAGATAAAGTCGATGGAGGAAAAGATTGAGATTTATTTGTCGAGCAATGAAAAGTTGCCTAAACAGTTTGCTTTAGCTAAACTTTTTAAAGTGAATAAAATTTTAAATATAGACAGGGTTAAATACATTAATCCCTTCAAAGTTCGTATTGAAGTTAACAGTGAATTTAGCGCAAACAAGATCGAAAAATGTCAAGATTTCATAAAAAATGGTTGGAAAACACAAAGAGCTATGGAGAGAAGTTTATCTTATGGTGTTATCAGGGATGTCGATTTAGAATTATCCGATGAAGATATTCTAAAATATATAACCTGCGAAAAACCAGCAGAAATAATATCGTTATATCGACTTAAGCGTCGTGACCAGGAGGGGAAAGGATGGCAGCCGAGTGAAGCAGTGAGAATCTGCTTTAAGGGCTCGTATATTCCACCATATGTATATGTAGATGGCCTACGCATCAAGGTTACTCCATATCTCTTTCCCGTATCACAATGCTCCAGGTGCTGGAAGTATGGCCATACAAAAAAAAAATGTCCTTCTAATAAAATAATTTGCCCGAAGTGTGGTGGAAGTCATGAGAATTGTGAAACGGAAGTTTACAAGTGCGTAAATTGCGATGGACAACATATGGCCCTAGCGAAAATGTCTTGTCCAGTCTTTCTTAAAGAGAAAAAATTGAGGGACATTATGTTTGACTTCAATTGTACGTATAGGAAAGCTCTAATGATGTACGTACCTCCGTCAGCTCAAACAGACATAAAACTCGTAGGGGATAGTTACGCGCCCCAATTCTGCTCACCTGAACCTTCTGTTTTCGACACGCAAAAACCTCCCAAGTTACCATCTTCGGATACTCCCACTTTTGCGGAAATAGTCGCAGCAAAATGGACTGTACACAAGAACGAAACGGAAAAAGACCCTACAATTAAATTTTCAAAGAAGAAAGTGCAGCATAAGGTTGAATCAGATTCCTTTGAACAGGAATTTACAAGCCCGTTAATTCGTGATAATGACAACTTCCAAGCACCAGCCTCTTCTGAAGAAAAAAAAGCTAAGTCTGTACATTTTGAGGAGCTGTTGTCAAGATTAAAGGAAATTATTTTTTTTAGAGGTCATTCAATGGGGTCGAAAGTTTATGAAATAATTAAGTGCTGTCTAGAGTGGCTCATATTAATAGTGGTTGATTATATATCAGATTGGTCTTTCCTCAAAATGGTTATGAATTATTTTTATCCAAATGGTCAAAAACAAGATTGTTAAATTTAATTTAATACAATGGAACTGTCAAAGTGTTAGGCCAAAATTAGTCGCCTTGGAACAACTTCTATGTCAAAATAATATTCACATTGCGGCACTCAGTGAAACTTGGTTGGCACGTAGAAGTCATCTCAAGATAAATGGTTACATAGTTTACCGTAATGACCGGGATGATAGTTATGGTGGAGTCGCAGTATTAGTTCACAAATCGGTTAAATCCAGTCAAGTGACCCTAGAAAATATAAACCCAGGAATTGAGTTGGTATGTGTTAGAATTTACAATTGTGAGTATATCGAATATATTATTTCTCTTTATTGTTCACCATCGGTACACACTAACCAACAAGATTGGGATCAAGTGCTAACTCTTTTTAATAGCAAATTTATTATACTTGGAGACTTTAATGGCCATCATACCAACTGGTCCAATAAAGTAGATCACAGAGGTAAGCTAATATATGAAGCCCTTTCAGACGCTACTCTCGTAACCTTAAATGATTACAATCCTACTCGCCTTAAGCTAGTTAATAATGTGTTACAGCAGTCGTCTCCTGATATAACTTTGGCCACTTCAGATATAGCATTCAGATTGATTTGGACTACTCTTAATGAAACGTTGGGCAGCGATCACGTAGTCATTAAAATTTCTACACAGGTTAGCTATAAACCTGAACCTATCTCACGCAGAAATTACAAAAAAGCTGATTGGGTTCAATATCGTAACTTATTAAAACTACTGGTAGCAGATTTTAATGTCTCTGAGGACCTACAGAAGTCTTATGATACCTTTATCGATTTTTTAAATATTTCTGCCGAAATTCACATCCCGGTCATTAAGATTAACACAAACCCTGAGGTAAATTTTTCACCAAAACCCTATTGGAATCCATTACTATCAAAATTAGTAGCAGAAAGACGGCTTGCACTTTCGAATTTTAGACGCAACCCTACACCCTATAATTTAAATATCTTACAGAATAAAATTAGGCAGGCCCAGTGTTGTATGCGACGCGCTAAAAATAAATCGTGGCAAGACTTCTGCTCATCCATAGACGGAACCACTAGCATACATGATTTTTGGAGAAAGATAAAATGGATCAAAGGTTGTAGGGTACCCACGTATTTTATTAGTAAAGAGAGGTCATATGAATTGTTACAAAACTTGGCCCCAGACTACGTGTGTTCAAATGATCCATTATTTTATTCTCATAATCCAGTACTTGAAGTAGATATATCCTTAAATGAGTTGAATAGATGTATTCGAAATAAAGACACCACCCCTGGGGTTGATAACATTTCGTACTCAATGTTGAAACAATTGCCGGATGATGCTAAATTTATACTGATTAAACTTTATAACAAAATTCTTAAAACAGGTATTTTACCACAACAGTGGCGTAATATTAGTATTGTGCCGATACCTAAACCAGGCCGCGAACTTGAGTCTAGCTCCGCGTTACGACCAATTTCAATGATTTCATGTCTTTGTAAGGTATTTCATAACGTACTAGTCAATAGGGTAGAATGGTTTATTGAAAGAAATAATCTGCTTTCTTCTAATACCTACGGTTTCAGGAAAGGTCGTTCCACATTAGACAATTTATCAGTTTTAGTTTCGAACATACAACTGGGTTTTTCAAAGAAGCAATCTACTATAGCTTGCTTTGTCGATATTGACAATGCATATAATAACGTTAACTTAGAAAGATTGCTGGTCGTTATGGACGAAATCGGTCTAGGCACCAGAATATGCACATATGTTTGGAATTTTTTAAAAGAACGTAACTTGAGTATTAACGTAGATCATAACTCCTTTATAAGCAGAAAATCATTTTACGGGTTAGCTCAAGGCGATCCGTTTTCCCCTATCCTGTTCAATATTTTAACTCTGCATGTTTGTAAATCCATAACTGATGTCTGTATCTCTCAATACGCAGATGACTTTGTAATTTATGTGACCTGTCGAAGTATTGAAGAGGGAAGACTCCGATTACAAGTAGCTTTGGATAAATTAATTAGTATTCTTTCCATATCTGGCTTAGAAATCTCCCCACAAAAAAGTAAAATATGTATTTTTCATAATAAATTTGTGCAAGAACCGATTAGCCTCTTAATAAATGGTTCATCGTTGCAGTTAGTTGATAATGTGAAATACTTAGGTCTTTGGCTAGATAGGAAGCTACGATGGGGCAAACATATAAACGAGTTAAAGGAAAGAAGCTTGAAGATTATTAATGTGCTTAAAGTATTGACCGGGCCAGGTTGGGGTATTCATCCCACTAATATGAGACGTTTATATATATCGTGTATTCGTAGTAGATTAGACTATGCGAGTTTCCTGTATGGAAACACCTGTAAGACACACAGTATCAAATTAGATAAACTGCAAAACCAATGTATGCGTAACGTTGGTGGGTTCATAAAAACTACACCTATACACGTCATGGAATGCGAGTTACATCTACCACCTTTAAGTGTGCGGCGCCACTATCTCGCAGGTAAATATTGGTTAAAAGCTAAATCCTTTTCAAATACTCAATTAATACAAATTTTAGAAGACTTAAATTCAGTGATAAATAATTCTTATTGGAGATGCAAAGAAAAACCGATTTTAATTTCAGTTCATAATTATTTAAAAATCGAGTCCTTTCACATAAGTAACCAATTAGATATGTTCAAATTAGGTACCTGGGTGAGCAATGTGAATTTAACGGATATAATTAAGTGTAACATTGATGTCGTAAGCGAATCAAAAAAGAAATATAGTGCTTCTTTTCTACAGAATGTTTGTAACAATTTCATAGCAAACAATTATTCTAACTATTACAAAATTTACACAGATGGCTCAAAAGAAAAAAAATGTGGTGGCTTAGCTATTTTTGACCCTCAAGCAAGCAGTTCTCTTAAATTAAGAACTGACACCAATATATCCATAATGTCGATAGAATTGATCGCTATTTCGGAGGCTTTGTCCTACATACAGTCGTTTCAATCGGGCAAATATGTTATTTTGACGGATTCAAAAAGTGCCATTCAACATCTCGCTCGATGCACCTCGAATAGTCGAGGCACACCGATAGCATATACCATCTTGGAATTACTTATTGCATTATCCGCGAATAAATTCGAAGTAATACTACAGTGGGTACCGTCACATGTAGGTTTGTTAGGTAACGAGGAGGCAGACCGCCTTGCTAGGGAAGCGTTATCGGACGGTATCCCAATTGCTTATTTGCCCTATTATTCTGATGTTTTCCATATTGTTAAAGAGAAATGTACTGAAATGTGGAAGGAGTATTTCGATAGCCGTTCACTTTCCAAGGGCATTTGGTATAAAACCATACAGCCAAATTTATCTCGATCTCCATGGTTCAGTAACTCAGATTTGTCTAGAAATACCATTGTAACAGCTTTCAGGCTTCGTTCCGGACATATACCATTAAATAATTTTGCATACCTTATGGGTAAAGTCGCATCCAAAAATTGCACCGCATGTGACCTAATTGAAGACGTTTTCCATATCTTGGTGGAATGTATCCGGAACGAAGCTGAAAGAAACTACTTTAGGATCGCTTATGGCATCAATTTATATGATATTGGCATATGTAACAGCATTCTGGCCTATCCGTTATCGGATATGGCTAGAATGTTGTATAAATTGGTTGATTGTGCGCTGAAAAGAAGATAGATGATGTAATTTATAAACATTATATTTATAAGTGTGTGAACCTATGGAGATGGCATGATCATACTTGATCAAATCTCCTTTTTTGACAATAAAGATTAAAAAAAAAAAAAAAAATTATGATCACTCACACATAATTAATATTATCATCATTTTGTAATTAACATGATCATAGTATAGTGAGTATACTATGATCATGTTAATTACAAAATAATCAGTTCACCATCATCAATTACAGTACCTACAGTAAAGTACAATTACAAGTTATTAAAATTCTACCTTAATATCTTCTTCATCAACAGCGTGTGCGAACTGAGTCTCAGCGGGGTAGGAGCTCTTGAGATGCGGCGGACACAGCGAGTTGCGCCAGCGCAGTTCGGACAGGCGCTGTCCGGGCGGGCCCTGTCCGGGCGGGCCCGGCGCGCCGGACGTCCGGCGGGGGGTGGCGTCCAGCTCCTTGAGCCAGCGGTTGTCGAACACTTCGCCTTCTTCGTCAGACATGTGTAGACCGCGACCCTCTAGCGAAGTCATATTTATGATGATAAGTAATTAGTCAACACGAAACGTGCCGCTGTATTGGTGACTAAACGCCGTTAATTCGATATCTATATTTGTCGGGGAGGGACGATATAAAACATGTCAAGAACCCACTCATAAACGACTGTGGCAATAAAACGGGCAGTATTGCAACTAAGGTTTTAACCCTACACATCGCGTGTGAAACTATGGATACCAATACCAATGGATATAATAAAAGAAATCCTCACGTGGGAGAGCCATGCTTCGGCACGAATGGGCCGGCTCTACCGGAGTGATACCACGGCCTCACAGGAAACCGGCGTGAAACAACGCTTGCGTTGTGTTTCGCCGAGTGAGTGACGTTACTGGAGGCCCAAGCCCTTTTAAAAGGCGGGCAACGCTCTTGCGACTTGTCTGGAGTTGCGGGTATCCATGGGCGGCGGTTATCGCTCACCATCAGGTGATCCGTCTCCTCGTTTGCCCCCCCCCCCCCCCCTATCCCATAATAAAATATCCTAATACTCAACGCACGCAATAAATACGTCCGTATCGTCAGTCCTGCGAGAAGCGTCTTTCAGATTGAGGATCACAGTGACAATATACATATAATATATATTATACATATTATTGTGTCGCATAAGTGGTAAGATTTTTAGCATCTACCATTTTCAAAATCTTACCTCGTTTAGTGCCATTATTCGGGTTGACAGGGAGAGATCGAAGCGAATGAGAGTCGGACATCCGGGACGGCTCCTCTTGAGCCGGGACGAGACCAGACTACAAAAAAAATTACAACTTCAGTAAGTTTTAAAAAAATAAAAATGCTTTTGAAGCAGCGTGTAACCTAATGGCTAGGGAGTCGGACTTGCCATCATAATGGTTGCCGGTTCGAACTCAACCATTGCACTACAGACGTCAACCCACTCGTAGCACAAGCATTTACATTAACATGAAGGGTTTAACAAGAATATTAGTAATGCGCGACCCACATTGCTAGTAAGCTTTTTAAACGTAAACTGCGAATTTAGATTATACTATGGAACAGTACAGTAGTAAATCTAAGCTGGCATATATTGTAAAGTGTTGAACATACAGAGTGTACGTGCTGCAGCGACATGAGCGAGCCGGAGCGCTGGCGGGCGCGGAGCCACTGGGCCTCGTCCTTCTGCACGAGGAGCTTCTCGCCCACGCTCCACAGCTCGGCGGTGAGGCCGCGCACGTGGCGCTCGTAGGCGCGCGCCGAGGCCGCCAGCTGGCCGCGCGCGCGGCACACCTCGCGCTCCAGCACCGCCACCTCCTCGCGCTGCTTCTCCTTGAACACCGCTATCTGCTCTGTGTACAGTTGTTTCTGAAAATATTACACTTGTTAGTACGACGCCTGGTGTAAAGCGACCCGCATCAATATAAACGCGTGCAACAAGCCATGCATATAAATATATACAAATATATTACCTTTCGAATCGGCTTCTAATTCTATTCTACTCTACTTAAAATGTTTTAATGAACACTCCAAACATAAAAACAACATAAATAAAACAAAAGCATCCATTAAAACAATTTATTTGGCAACAATATAAAAAAACTGACTTCATAAGTCATAACAGTCAAATGCTAAGCAAACAAACACCATTTGATAATATCATTAGGAGTTATCCGTCAGCAGGTAGCACCACCACACAGCCTGGTATAGCAATATCAACAACAGAATGGGTAGGATACTGACCATTTTAGCCTTCATTCTGTTGAGTTTGTCCTCGTACTCTGCGCGCACCTCCATGACGGTGGCGGCCTGCGTATCGCGGCCGGCGTCGCCCTTCTGCGCGCGCGACACGTCTTCCAGAAGCTTCTGGAAACATTTGTCCAGTTCGTCGAGCTGCACCTCCAGGCCGGCGTTCTGGAAGCTGGCCGTGGCCAGCGAGGTGCGCTCGCTGTCGCTCATGAACGCCTGCTTCAGCTTCTCGGAGGAGATGGTCCGGCCGATGCAACGCTCCACCCAGCGCTCGAGGTTGAGCGCGCACTCGGCCAGGTCCTGCACGGCGGCGGCGTAGCCTCGCTCCAGCGCGCCAATGCAGGCATCGCTGATGTGTCCGTCTAAGTTCAGAATCTCGCGCCGCACCGTGCGCTGAACAGATATCACTCTGCTCAGTTTCTGCGCATACAAATCTTTCACAGAACTGAAGGTATGGAAGCTGACAGACAGCTCAGTCAAAAACTTCTTCAAGTTTATGATCTCCGATTCGTTAATCTTGTTCACTTCAGTCAGTCGGTCGCGTTCTTTTTGTAAAGTTAGTTGTTTTTCTGAGCATTTTCTCAAATGCCTGTCTGTAGTTTCGAGGAAATTTTCTAAGTCTTCCATAGTGATTGAACCAGCATTGAGGCTGCGTTTCACTTCGTTGTCATAGTTAGAGTTGCTAAAGTTGGTTAGCTCTTTGAGGACAGTGTTGGTTTTTATTTCCGCAATCCTCTTGAGTATGATCGCCTGGTACTTGGCAGATACTTTAATGATTTGCGTGGCTCTGTTCTCTGTCGCGCTCATTTTCGTCACTTGTTTCTTGAGGTCGGCAATCTCTTCGTTTTTCTGGTGAACTAATTTCTTCAACTGACTCGATAGTTGGTGACAATTCTCCTGGCTTACCTCAAGTTCTTTGGTCACGTCTAGGAGTTTTGTTTCGGACTCGGCCATCAAGGTCTTGAGGTATGTGACGTCACTGTGCAGCGTGGTAATCGTGCGGTTCTTGTCTTGGATGATCTTTTCTAAATCTGAGATGGTCTTTAAGCTCTCCATGGAAGAGTGTGTGATGTCTGAAGATGTGTTATCTACCTGATGCTGGAGGTCGCGAAGCTCCTTCTCCGCTTGACCAGAATGCTTGTGGCTCGCTGTCCTTTCTTGGCTTTGTGCGGCAACTGTGGATAGTACACATGATTAATTACACAATTTTATAATACAATACACGTGTGATGGTATGTACATTACATTGTATACTAAACGTCACGCCTGTATGCCCGGTATGTTTTTAACAGTGCGAGCCTATTGCCATTAACAGGGCACCTATTCAGACTCCGACCTTTGAATGAGCAAATAATGATACATATTATACATACATGTGTCTCTAAGTCCAAATGCCTTAATCAGCTCTTCATTTTCCTTTCTCAAAATATTCAATGCTTCTCTCTCGTTATTTATTTCATCTAAATTCTGTTTCAATTCAATAAGAGCCGCCTCCTTCTCTTTGATCTCCTTCTCACACCTTTCTTTAGCAGCCCTTTCTTCTTGAACTTCCTTGCTTATAGCACTGATGATGGCATCTTTTTCTTTACTGATTTTAGATACGATCGCATCTTTAGCTCTGGACTCTACTTCAAATAATTCCACCTTGCACTGTAAGGATTTAAGTTCTTCCTGCAGGGATGTGATCTCTTTTTGTTTTTCTGCTAGTTCTATTTCAGCTTTATCGTGGTACTCCTGTAGGATAGCGCATTTGTTGGCAAGATTTAGTTTCTCGTTGTGTGTGTCCTCACAGAGCTTCTTATTCAATTGTTGTGACTCTTTGAGGAGTTGTTCCAAGTTTGATATCACTGAAAAACATAACATATTTTAATTATAATTGGTATTTACTGGATTCTTGTATGATATCTATAGGATCTTAAAAAATATGCCATAAATGATTACATACCATCTTTATTTTCTTCAATGATTTTAACTAAATTCAAATTATCATTGTTTAATTTTGTAGCATTTGAATCCAGATAACAGATGTTGGCTACGAATCCTTTGTTCTCTATAAGCAAGACGTTTTTCTCTTCTTCCAAAGTATTTTTATCTTTTTCCAACATATTTATTTGTTCATGCAGTAGCTTAGTTTTTTCCTCCATTTCTTTAATATTTTCAGATCTCTCTTTGACTGTGTATTCTAAGTTCTTATTTTCTTCTGTACATTTGTGTAATATTTTTGTTAATGTATCAATTTCACTTTTTAATTGCTTCTCAATAGAGTCCTCATTAGCTTTTAAATCAGTATTTACTTTCTCCAATGAATCCATGTCTAAAATTTTATAATAAAATATATGCATAAATGGAAAGATCATATTTAAGGGATTAGTTTTAGGTTTATTTTCATTTTAAATTTCGCAAAAATTCACTTATAATAACGATAAAGACAGTTTTACAAGTCAATGTTTTAATTTTTTTTAAACTACATCTAGTTAATATCCTTCTCTATACTAGTATTACGTAAGGTTGAACATAACGCCGACATCACATTGGATAGCACATAAAGTCCTCCGCGCAATATTTTGGCCGCCACGAGTGCGTTAGTATGTGGGAGGTCGTAATCTACAAACTTACCATTTTTATATTTCTGTAATGTGGTCGTCAAATGCTTATTCTCCTCTTGCAATTTCTCCGACTCCACTGCTTTATTTTGTAACTCAGTTTTCAATGCAGTTATTTCTTTCACCAAGTTTTCTTTTTCGGGATTGATCTCATTTCCAAGTTTCAGTTCAGCTATTTCTTTTAAGACTGTTTCCAAGACAGTCTCTTTTTCTTTAATCTTTTCTCCGAAATTCTTTTTTTCATTTTCCAATAGTTCTTTTTGGGCGATAATTTCTTTTTCAATCTTATTCTTCTCAAGTTTTACTTGAGTTATTTCTTTTAGCAGTGATTCCAAGGAAGTATCTTTTTCTTGAAGTTTTAGTTCCCACTCCTTTCTTTCATTCTCTTGCAATTCCTTGACAATTCTGTTCTCGTTTTGTACCATTTCAATGGTCTTAACATGATCTGTTATAATTTTGTTTAATGCTACTTTCTGGTCTTCCATGAAAGATTCTGTGACTGTTACCATGTCCTTAAGTACTTGCCGTTCCGATTCGAAATCGTTTATAAGTTTTTCTTGGTTTAGTTTGTTAGATTTTACTTCTTCTTCCAAAGCCTTTATCGCTGTAATTTATTGTTTATTAAATTGAGAAATATTTAATAATAACATCTTAGGTGTACTTTTAAATCGTAGAGCACCTGCCATTCATGTTAAGCACATGAGATGGAAACAAGAAACAGGCCGAGAATGCAACCCTGAGGGATCTCTCTTAACTAAATAATAAAACTTAAACAATTACATTACCTTGGTTGTTTTGTTCAACAGTTTGCATTACCCGCTCTTTCTCCTTCCTTATAGTCTCAACCTCCAAAGTCTTGTCTTTTAAATAATTTGTCAGCTTCGTGATCATAAGATTCAAGTTATCTATCTGACATTCATAAGTACCCTTTAATTTATCCGTTAAATTTTCGTTGTCAATAATTTTCTCCTTCAGGGAATGCACCTTGACCTCTAACTGTAGCTTTACATCATTTAGATCATTAGTAAGAGACTGATTCTCCTTTTGTAATACGTGCAATTCTCTCGTTTTGTTGTCTAACATCGTATTGTAAGTCTCATTTCGCTTTGATAATTCTACAAATAAATATACTAATATTATGAAGACGATAAGCGCAACAATTTTAAGCAAAGTAGACGAGTGATAGGCAAAGCTGGCCCCATTTACAGTTAAGGAAAAGGCTAGGATGGAGTAGGAAGATGCTGAAAAGAAAGTTGAGTAGTAGTTCCAAAAATTTTAAGTATCCAGTTGTGTTATGATCCATACAATCCAAGAGATGTATGTTAGTTAGACAAACACGTGTAAATGTTTTAGAACATTGCAGACCTCATGAGCTTCCCCTGTAAATTTGAGTGCTGCAAAGTTCATAAAGATTTTTTTTTTAAAAAAAAGCTTACTAGCAATGTGGGTCACACATTACTAGTATTCTTGTTAACCCCTCGTCCTAAGCTAAATGCTTGTGTTACGAGTGGGTTCAGGTCGGTAGTGCAATGGGTGGGTTTCGAACCGGCGACCGCATGATCGCAAGTCCGACGCCCTAGCCATTAGGCTACCGCCGCTTCGAATTGACTGAAATGGCAAGTTACTATAAGGATGTAGGAACAACACTTTGATTAGTAAAGGGTAGTTATATTATGATTGAACATAAAATAAAATAGAACAATAATGTATTGGCAAATTGCAATCTATCTTTACTAGAAAATGTGTTAGGAGCAGGACATTTTGATTGGGAATAAGGATTGAGGTTATATTTTTCCATCAGAAAAATGATGATGATACATTTTTCAACTTACCCATTTTGCTTTCATTGACAATTTGTTGGAGCCTTTTGATCTCTGTCTGTAGCTCAGTCTTTTGCATCTCTTTCTGCTTTAAAACTTCCCGTAATTCTACCAATGAGCTATTACCATGTTCAAGTGCTTTTTCTAAATTCTGCCTCATCACCAATTCAGTGGTTAATGTATTAGCAATGTTTATAAGCAAATCGCACTTGCCACTAGGAGTAATGTCCGAATTTTCAGAATCGAATAGCTTTTGTAATACCTCATTAGAAATTCCTTCCTTTTTAAGCCCTTCCACAAGATTTTCTAGGCCAACATTTAAAGCTGTTGTGATTTGGCTGTTCAATTCTTCTTGATCTGTAAAAATAAAGTTATTCGTCAATAAAATATCTATGTATTACGAAAATTTTGGTATTTTGCTCTGCAAACGCTGAAATATTTTTGTTGTTAATTATAAGCCTAAGCCTCATTTCCACTTAAGGCGAAAAGTAATGTACATCTAAAAAGTCATAATAATTTTATCTTTGGGAGACAGAAAGCTAATTTAATTATTAGGACTGTGAACAAAAATACTTTACAATGGAAATGATATCAAGTTTGTAGAAAAAAATCAAAATATTTGCAAATAACCTTACTTTTATAATCTATTTGCAAATTGTTCATAGTTTCAGTGACCTTTTCAAGCTCAGCTTTTACACTATTAGCTTTAGCAGAATAATTTTCATTCATCTCGCACAACTTTGTAATCAGTTGGTCTTTCTCTGTCTCAATTTCATCATGAGCCGATTTTTCAACACCCAACGATTTCACGAGTCCTTCTTTTTCAACAAGTAACAACTCTTTGTCAGTGATAAGGACTTCTTGAACAGCTTTCTGTTCAAGCAGATCATTTTTCAGAGATTCATTTTGATTGATCAAACAGTCATTTTCTTTGAGAACCACACCTTTCATGTACTTTTCTTCAGTCAAGTCTTGGAGCAACTTTGTTTTTTCTTCTTTCAAAACTTCGTTAATAGCTCTCTCTTTCATGCACTGTTGGTCTAAAATGCTGTGCTTTTCAATCAAATGGTCTATTTCTTTACTCATTTCTTCTTTATTATTTTCAACTTCTGTTACCTTCTGCTCTATAAGATGTTTTTCCTGTAAAAGGTTTTCTTTTTCTTTTTCCGCTAGTTCCTTCGCGGATTTCTCTTCGATAAGCTGTTGTGTGAGACATTCTTTATCTTCCAGCAGATTTTCCGTCATTGCCACCTGCTTCAATAGCTTCCTCTCGATTGTTGCCTTTTCAGATACAAGAGCATTTCTTTCTTCTTCAAAAATCTTTCTAACGGATCTTTCTTCTGCAAGATTCTGTGTTAGTATAATCTTTTCATTTAGAAGCTCGTTTTTATCTGCAACTAATATCTTAATGTCTTCGCTTTGGTGTTTCTTTTCTGTTTGTAGACTATCTCTGGCAGCCTTTTCTTCTAAGAGCTGGTTCTGTAGAGCCTCTTTTTCTTTCATACCAACGGCATTCCTTATTTCTTCACGAGCTAGTGACTCTACCAGTTTAAGTACTTCTTCTTCGTTTTTCTTTTCGGTTTCTTTCATTTCTTTGGTCATGATTTCAAGCTTTTTAGTCAATGCATCTTTTTCATTCTTCAATTCGGAAATATTTTGCTGTAGGAGTATTAGTTCTCGTGTTAATTTGCTGATCTGTTCATCTTTAAATTCCAGTGTTTCTTTCGTCTCTACCTTGTATTTCTCCCAATTTAATGTAACTTTTTCATAATCTTTTCTGATAGATTCTAACTGAACAGTGTGCACTTTGAGTTGCCTTTCTAATTTGTCGATGATACAGTCTTTTTCTTTTAATATAACTTCATGACTACTATTATCTTCTTCGATAGCGAACTGTAACTGTTCGTTTTCCTTTTGCAATGCGTCTATTGCTTGTTTCTTACAATCGTGTAACTTTTTAACTTCTTGTTCCAGTTCTGAATTTAATGATTGCAAATCGTTAAGATTTTTTTGTAATTCTTTTGTCTCAACAGTTTTCTGATGAGCCAAATCCCTGATAAGTTGATCTTCTTTGGTTATTCTCTCACCTAAAACTCGAATTTCTAAAAGAAAGCAAATGTTATTAGATTAGTTATCTAATATTAAAAAAATCTGTTAAACAATGTCGAGACAAACACATATAAATTTAAAAAAAAAACAGCTTACCTTTACATTTACCTTCAACGGTTTTCATAGCCAATTCAAGTTCCATTTTCAAAGTTGATATTTCACCATTCTTTGCAGAAATTTCGTGATTCAATTGAGATGTGATATTTTCTAAATGTGTGCATTGATTTTGATATTCTTTTTCAATTTTGTTTTTATATGAAATTTCTTCATCCAACTTTTGGGATAAAGCATCCCTTTCTTTATGTAATAAGCTCATATTTTCTTTATCAACATCTAAAGTTCTTTTAAGGTTTTCAATTTCGTTATTTAGTGTATGAATTTGATGGTCTTTATTTTTGATAGCTTTTCTGGAACTAGAGCTTAGTTCTTTTATGGTTTTTTCAGTGTCATTTAGTTTTCCCATCAGCTTAGACATTTCAGTATCAAAGTTCTTCTCAAGTGCAGAATATTTATGTTTTTCTTTGGTCATATTCTGGTCTAAGCTCCGAATTGCTAAAATAAAAGAGACATACATTAGATGTGGCAACTATAAAACAATCAATAGGCTTACATACCACATAATATAATCAACCAATAATCGATTAGGCTATAGTCCACCACGCAGGCCTAATGCATGCTGGTAGACTTCACCGGCAAGCAAATCAATCAGAAATGCAGGTTGCCTCACGATGTTTAAATTCACCATTTAAGCGTGTGATGATTAAAAAGGCTAAGATGAAAAATATGATTACCGCCATTACCTTTTTTGTTTTCATCAATTGTTTTGGTCATTTTTTCACTTTCTGCCTGCAGTTGCGATATCTGTTTGGATTTTGTGACCAAATCATGCTCTAGTTTGGCTTTTTCCTCATTCATTAAATCTATTTTGCTCTGTAAGGCTTCCTTCTTAGCAGTCATATTAGCAAGTTTACGATTATTATATTCAATTGTGTCATTTTTATTGGAAATTTCATCCTCGAAGGACTTTTTAGCAGTTTCAAGTGTATTGTTAAGTAATTCTATGGTCTTATTTCTTTCTGTAAGATCGTTAGACATTTTAGTCAATTCTTGATTCAGTTTTTCAATTTCTGCCTTCAACATATCATTAGAATGTTTCTCCTCTTTTAGGTCAGAATCCATAGACTCAATAGTTTTCTCTTTTTCTGTCAACTTTATTTTTACTTTTGAGAACTCTACAGTAAGTTTATTTAATTCTTCCGATAGAAGTACTTTCGCCGATTGTAATTTTTGCAGCTCCTCTTGTAATCCTATTTTAAAATGTATTTCATCTTGTAAATGTGTCTGCAATGTATTTATTGTAGCATTTTTCTCGTCCAATTCAAATTTTAGGTTTTCAGACTCCTCTTCAAAAGTGATTTTGAGATTTTCTGTCTCCTTGAGTAGTTCTTCAAATCTAGTGGTTTGTTTGTCTATTTCAGATTCCAGCATAACTTTGCACTGTTCCAAGTCCCTGCAATGGTCTTGCAAATTAGCTACTGATGTTTTAAAATTATCAATTTCTTTCAATATTGTTGCAATGTTTTGTTCCAGACTTTGTTGCATTGCATTCATTTCGTCGGTTTTATCTTGTAATTTATTTTCAACTTCACGTTTCTGTTCTTCCAGTTGTCGCACGTTAATGTGATATTTGTTAGAGTGCTCTTTTTCTTTTCTTAAATCCATTTGCAAAGTTTCGATAATTTCACCCTTGCCAAAAATATTGTTTTGCAGCTCAACAAGTTCATTGTTTCTGTTTAATATCTTTTCGTTCAACTTCATCATTTGATTGTCGTAGCTATCCCTCATATTTAATCTAGCCTGCTTCTCTGCTTCAATTTCCGTTTTAAGTCCTGCTATTATGTTTTCTAATTTGGTAGTTTCATTAGAAAGGCTTTGCAAAAGAGATAGTTTTTCTTCTTGCAGTGTTTTAATTTCTTGCATCTTCTTATCAATAATATGCCGTGAGTTGTCATTGTTATCTTTAATTTTTTGTTCAAGTTCATTGATTTCATTATTCAATTTCATAATTTCTTCACCATAATGATACTTCAATTTATTTTTCTCTTCAATTTCTTCATTGATGCGATGTTTGAGATTGAAAATAGTATTTTCCTGCTCTGATATAATTTTATGGAAGGTTTGTTTTTCACTTTCGGAGTTCTGATTCAGTTCATTCATCCCATCCTAAAATAAAAATAATATTTTTGCCAGTTAATATACCCAGAAAAAATTTAAGCTTTTCTTGAAAAATACTTACCAACAATAATGTATGTGTTAACCCACCTGTAATCTTTGTAGTTGCTGTTTGAGAGCATCAACTTTAGCTCTTTCTTCACCAAGTTGTACCTCAATGACGTTAGCACAAGCCTCACTACATACAGCTACAACAAGGAACATGATTTCTCAATTAAATTTTAATGACATCAGAATATATTTGTAGTGTATAACTCATCATGAGTTCATCTTCTCCCATCTGATCTATATTTTATTATTTAAAATGGATGTTGCTATTTATTATCAATAAGAATTTTAAATAACAATGGCACTTGTTGGTAATGTAGCACCTCCCCTTGTCTTTAATCTACTATTATCTGGGATATGGCGGTTTTATATTCTTAGCACAATGGAAAAACGAAAACATAAAGTGCCTATTTTGTAGTCTTTATATCTATTATGCGTTATGTAAATGAGACTCACATAAATTATGTTGCAAGGACTGTATGCTGGCGTCAGCGTCGTCGCACTCAAGCTGGCTGGAGTCCAGTCCATTGAGTCTGTTGTGTTGTCGCAGCTCTGTCACCAGCTCCCTGAGGGACTGCATGTGACGTCGCTCCGTGTTCAACTCCTCGGCCAGTTGCACTGCGCGGGCACTCTCCTGCTGGCTCAGGGATAGCCACTTGTCGCGATCTTGCTTTAACTCGTCCATCTAAATTGTAATTGGTTCCAATAATGCAATTTCGGCAAATTTATTTGCCGGTTTAAAAACATTATTACAAGTCAATACTAATTTAGCGATTTTTTAAATACTAAATAGTTCCAGAAAGAAAAAAAGCCGAATATCCGTTTCTCTAAGCAATAGGGTATTACACCTTTTTTTGAAAACTGTTTTAAATTAATCCTTAGATCGTAATGAACCAGTAGAATTTTTATTTCAATTTTATACAACCAAAAAATGCCTTAAAAACGATTTTGAATTTACGCGCCAAAACGCTAGCCGCCATGCTACTTCGGCTCGTGACGTCACTTCATTAGTAAACAATACAACTGCCAAAGACCAAGTAACACGATTTGTGAAAATAATGAGTTATAATAAATAAATAAATATTCTGGGACATTTTTACACAGCACCATCTAGTCCCAAACTAAGCAGAGCTTGTACTATGGGTACTAGACAATGGATATAATACTTATATACTTTTTTTTTGTAAATACATACTTATAATACATAAGAAACACCCAGACGAACACAAACACTTATATTCATCACATAAATTATTGTGTCCAGTGGGAATCGAACTCACGACCTCATGGTCAGCAGTCCGGTACTCGAACCACTAAACCACAGAGGTCGTCAATTTTCGACATTTTCGTCATGGGACATATCCTATTTTAAGGCGGATCGTTCATCTGAGCCCGCCAAATTCAAATTTCAATTGGTTTTTCGCAATTTGTAGGTCTTTATCACATTCTAGATTCCTAGCTGTAGTAATTGCGGCATTAGCTATACAATATTCACAACTGAGCATTAAAAACTTTGCTATCGATTTACAATCGATATTGTAGCTAAAATTAGGTACAATCGTCATTTTTGGCCAAAATTAACGATTGTACCTAATTTTAGCTTCTATAACGTTTATTATGTATATTGGTGTCTTGTGCCTGAATGCAATAATACAAGTGTAAAAACGCCACAAAAATTGGGGATTCAATTGCTTTGTGTATCATTCAATAAATATCATATCCATTTTAAAGCGGATCGTTCACCTGAGCCCGCCAAATTCTTCAAGTTTTTAATGCTCAGTTGTGAATATTGTATAGCTTGTTTTCTATTTAGTTACGTCACCTCGATATCCAATATGGCGGATGGCGTTTTAAAACAGATTAAAAAAGACGATTTTTGAAATTGAATTATAAAATTTACATTGCATTTTTATTAATAAATACTAACGTTTCTCATTTACTTTTTTCAAAATCTATCATAAAAATGCATTTTCATATATTTTTTTACATGGTGTAAAATACCCTATTGGTAAAGATTCCATAATATTGAAAAATAGACCATTTATTTATTCCCACCTTAGTTTTGTAAGTGTCTCTCTCATAGACAGTGTCGTCGAGCATCTCCTGCGTGCGCACGAGACGTTCTTCCATGTCCTGCAGCTGGCGCGCCAGCTTCCCGGAGGAGTCAACTTCGGCCTCCGCACCTCGAGGGGCCTGCTCCTGTCCGCAACACATCGATATCTTCGCCTTGAGATTCATGATTTCCAACTTATACTGCTCCTTGTCCTTTGCTATATGGATGAAAGAAAAGGGATTTTTTGTTCTGTAACTTACTTTTTTTAGTTGTAATAATTATTGTAATCTACAAACTCTTTATTTCAATGAGACGCCACACCGAAACTCTGCAGCAGATGCCAGGTTTGTCAACAATACTGGTGGATAATGGCAAAAACATACCATAGAAGTGCTGATATAAGTGCAGTTTTAAAGTATTTAAATTGAGCTCTCTCTCTACTTCAACAATAAAATAAAAGTTAAAGAACTAACACCCGACAGCGAAAAAAATCAGCTGAGAAGTATGCAAAAAGACAATTTTCCTATATCCAGGAACAGTAGTATCCAGGTAATAGCCGTGATCGCATGCCGCCGTAATTACATTGGCACCAACAGGTATATGGTATATGGTATAGGTTATGCTATGCTTTTACGCAGGTTTGATAATGTGTTATTAAAATCACAACCAATATAATAAAACTTATATTATTATTACTTTTACTTTCGCAGTTTCGTGTAGGAAGTTATAGATACACAAGATAATGCGACTACAAAATTTTGTTTGCTCCCCTGGTTCATTCATAACCAATTGTTTGACACCAACCAAACCATTCGCATCTTCCGAAATATATTGGATCAGATAAAAAAATCAATACAGTTCACAATTGGCGAAGATTTCCTGTAACATAAGTACAAGAAAGAAAACACTTGAATTGAGTTACCTTTTTCTAAGTCGGTTTACAATGTGAGTACCAAGCACCCTTCAATTAGATATATACTTCCAAGATTCATTAAATGTGACCTCACTGGGTTATTTACAAGTGCTACAATTGATTTTAATGTATGCATGTATGAAATCTTTTTTATACCCATGTCAGGTTTTTCTTACTAGGCATGAATTTTAAAATCCTTCCTTCGACCTCACCAAAGTGCAGGAAGTCATTATTCAGTCTTTGTGTGTGTTTTTTTTTGTTTAACTTACAAAAACCAACGTTCAAATAGGACTGTTCAGACTGAATAAAGGAATTTAAGAATTGTTTGTAACTAGCTTTTGCCCATGGTTTCACTCACATCCTAGAACTTTTCGAGATGTAAGGTAGCCTATGTCTTTCTGCAAGCTTCAATCTATCTACCAACCAAAATTCCTCAAAATTGTTTCAGCGGTTTAGGCATGCAAACATAACAGACAGACAGAGTTACCACTCTCCCATTTCCCTCTATATAGTTTTTTGTCACTAGTGTACCTACTCAATAAACCAATATTATTCAAGCTATTTCTTTATCATAAGTAAGTAATCAAGGAATTTATTTATTATTTTAACAAGTATGAAAATCATTTCATTAACTGGCCTACAGATAAAATATAGAGTGCAGAGACCCAAGTTATTTTTCATTTATACCTTGATATAATAATTATTATGCAATGGTTTAAGATTCTAAATTTAATGTCACTGAAGCCTGTTAGATCCTAGACTCCATTAAATAGTACTTACATAGTTTCTCCAGTCTTGTGTTAGTCCTGGTCAGTTCTTCCTGCAGATAGTTGCGGTCAAACCGCTCAGCGTCCAGAGCAGCTTGCAGTCGCCGGACCTCTCCATGTAGTGAACGCAGCACTGGGGGAGTCTCTGCCACCTTCATGTGTTCTGTAGCCATGTCTGCGCCACATGCATCTGTAAAAAAAAACTTCAATGAAAAACTAAACAAGGTATAGGTACCAGTTTTAATTTATAGAAAATGTATGTTTTATAATAGTAGGACAGCATGTTCTTGAAAGAAAATATTGCAAAAATACCAATATGGTAAGAACAAAATTTATGAAAATAATAATGACCTTCCTTTTTGATCCCAGATGCTAATGTGACAGCTGTTAACCTATTACAATTCATAAGGGCAGCTGTTGAAGTTGTTTATTTAATAGGTATAAGAAATTGCAAATATTTTTTGTAAGTACATATGTCCTTTGTGAAGTAATAATAATACTTCCCCTTTGGCAGCTGCAGAGAATGCATAAAAAAAATACATATATATAAATGAAAGTTACCTATTATAGCTGCCTGTACATCCCTACATGTGATAGGTGAGCATTCCATCAGGCTCTTATTAAACTTCAGTATGATCTCCTGATCATCGCCACTCAGCTTACTGCACATTGCATGCTTTATGTCCACATCTTTAGAATTCACGCAGACAAAGAGAAGTAGCAATGATGCCACAAGGTATGTCTCATCCTCATTGGTTGCCTCAACTGTTCCATTTTCAAATTTAAATTGTGGATACTTCTCCAAAACGAACTCTGCGACAGTATGCGCTTCCAGAACAGAAGACTTGGATTCATCAAAGTTCAGATTCTCGCGTAAATGAGAAATTATGTTCAATAAGGATTCTATGCTAATGGTACGTTCATCTTGGTCAGTTTCATTGAAGTAGCAGTTTATCTGCAATAAACAAGAAAATCAATCAGATTTTAGCAGTTTCATGCCGTACAGAACAATAACCATCTAGAAAAAAAACTTAAGCTTCTTACCCAGTTGCTAATAATATGCTTCCATTTTTGTAACATGGTACACAAACAATTTAAATTTTATCACTTTAATATTTTTAAACCCAGATTTTAAAATTCCCATGTGAATGTGACGAACATACTAATAAACAAACAATTTCACAACAGTCGGTTTCAATGAAATGTTGTTATTCACCGTTGCAGTTTGAATTCTTGATTTTTTTCAACCGTTGTCGAAAAGTCATATCTGTCAGTCCTGCACTATTGTCATTTGACAAAGTAAGAAATAGAGGTTTAACTAATATATTCATAATAGGTATAGATATTATGATACGAGCTGTATATTCATATTAGTATATATTAGTTTAGCGTAGACTATTACCAGATATTAGTCAAATATTAGGCACACCGAGAGATCAGTGTTCTGATATTCGCGGTGACATTGATACATAATATTGACATCGTACCTATTCTCTCCGTATTCATTCACAATTAACATAAAATAAACAATAAACATAAAATTACACTAATTGTTATTTTCGTAACATATTATATATAAACTTACGTTTGCAATTTTTTTTATGTTACTGACGTCACCTTTAAGACGTAAGTTCAGAATGTGAAGGCAAATTTCGACATGGCAGGTGGGACTCGCGGTGGCTTAGAGGTCAGAGCGTCTGGCGTACCCAGCCAGAAGACGCAGGTTCCTGAAACCTGCCTACGAGTCGAATTTTTCTGAGAATAGTTATGATATCAATATTATGTTAGAGTTAACGAATACGGAAAGAATATTAATCTCAAAATGGCTGACTAATATTTGACTATTACTCAGTAATAGGTATGATATGCTAATATGGCTTAGTGAATTTATAATCAATAATAGTATTACTTAAATAACACCTCTAGCAAGAAAACAATAGACAAATCTCTAAAACAGTTGAATAATAATAAGAAAATAACTATGTGTTACAATGTTAGAATAATATTTATAACTTATAACTTTACCTCTTTTTAACTTTATTTATTTATTTATTTAAAACTCTTAAACTATCATTACAGGTTTTGGAAACCTAATTCGATAGCTAAGCCTACTTATATATTAACTATTATATACACTACTTATAGTAACAATAAAAGAAACAATTAACATAAAATAAACAATAAACATAAAATTACACTAATTGTTATTTTCGTAACATATTATATATAAACTTACTTTTGCAAGTTCACTAAAATAACACGAAAAAATGTCCAACCTATTCTGAATTTCGTTAACAGTACGAATTGCTCGCGTGAGAGGTGCTTTGGCCAGCAGGTTGGTTCTGGCAGTTGTGGCACAGCCAGTAGTGGCGGGCGCCGCCGCCTCCACACGTAACGGTCTGGAACAGATAACCGCAAGCACTGAAGTACTCCCGGATTGTGCTCCTTGCCCCGGAGTAATTTAATTAAATAGACGACAATAGTAAACAGTCGTCGCACCCTTAATTCATTGTATCCGACCATGCCCAGTACAAACAGGGTGGGGTACATCAGCGGGTACAATGGATAAACCCCGTACAGTCTGAAGTACAAGTGACGCGTGAACTTGTTCTGTACGCGCTCCAGCATGACAGAATATTTGGCTTCATGCGGAGCCCATATGACAGCACCATACTCCAAGTGACACCTGACTAGAGCGTCGTATACTATCATAATAGTCGTAATATTATTTATAATGTCATTGATATGTTAATTATAATATTACCGTATATTTAAATACAATGTACCCCACATTGTATTTTCGTAAACTTTGACTACTATTTAAAATATTTTTTGCCTCTCCTTTCTCTTGATTCCATCCAAAGGTTCAAGTTCAAGTTCAAATGTTTTTACAAGCGTTTATGAAACGTTGTGATTCTAGTTGCACGGTTCCAAAAGGTCGATCCTATGGAGAAGAATCCGGCAAGAAACTCCATGGACACTCTTTTAAAATAAATTACAAACTTCACTGGTACAATATTGCGATAACAAGATGTGAGGACGTTGAAGGATGTCCAAGTTTGACCGAGGTCGACTATATTAAACGAAGATTCACGTTATTTGAGAATCCGATGTCATTTCTAAATAAAAAACTATGTGGTAAAAACGCACACCATCAAAGCGACAAATAAAACTAGGTGTCTACTTAGACAAGCCACAACGTACACACATTTACAGTTTCTGTTGTGGTAAACAATACTTTCCATATGAAGACATCTCGATATGTAAATAATATGGAATCTGTTAAAGCTATGTCCATCTACTTATAAGGTTCCTACTATAGCTACTAACTGACCAACATGAAAATTAATAAGCTTATATTAGTCTCTAATAATCAACAGTTTCATTTTGCCAGGGAGGCCGCAAATGCATCCGTATCTAACGACCACACATTCTTATCGTTAACATAATCCTTGGTTTTGTAATAGGCTTTCTTAAGAAGAACAGATTTGACGTGTCTTTTAAATTTCTTGCCAGTGAGATCGGTGACACATTTTGGGAGTTTATTATAGAAACGCACACAATTTCCTAGAAATGATTTATTTGTTTTAGTTAGTCTAAATTTGGTTAAATTAAGCCTAAATTAGGTTGTCTGTAACAGATCGCTTTTAGCGATAAGACCACCCATTGTACATCTATGATGGGTAACTTAAACTTTACATTCGTTTTTGGTGTACAATAAACATTTAAAAGATATTCTATTCTAGTCTATTCTATATTTCTGGACGAACCAGCTGAACGACTAGACATTGACAGAAAACTTGACATTGACTTGACGTTGACAACTTGACATTGACTGTTCTCTGTTTTGTTGCTATAAGGTGTTAGTTAATATTGTGCCTGAACTCGTGAATGATAAAATCATAAAATAAATCTAGATCAGATAATTTGATACGAGTGTCACAGAGTACATTGAATCTGTGATAGTACCTAGTTACTTTACTATGACATCTACTCGTGCCGCTGGTATAGTTATATTTAGGCAGGTGAATCAAGCTGTACAGTTTTTGATGTTACAAACTTCCTACGGAGAACACCATTGGACTCCACCAAAAGGTAATTTAATTAGTTACACTATTGTTTGCTACTATTACAATGTAGCTATGTACAATACTGGTTAATTTTCTTTTAAAGGTCACGTAGATCCCGGAGAGTCAGACTGGGTAACAGCCATAAGAGAAACAAAGGAGGAAGCTGGCTTGTCTGAAGAGGATTTAGAAGTAATTATTAAATACTCAATTTATCGAAAATCTTTGTTATATTTTTTGTTTTAACAGTAAATATAAAATACAAGTCGGCCCTTCAAATACTGCAGAGGTATCAGGGAAAAATATTACTTTTGGTAATTTGGTTAGAATTTAAATTATAAGTCAATCTTAAGGGTCAGCCCACACCGAGACGCGATGCGACGCGACGCTGCGCGCACACTTTAAAAGAGCGACTCAAAATAGAACTTTATTTTCTACACGAAAAGATACATTTAATTTGGATTGGCCACAGAAAGCTCTTACCTGAGAGGATTAGAAGAAGGGCAGCACTATTATGGCTGAGAAAATAAATCAACTCATCCTTATATAAAGGTTAGGTTAAATACATGTAAAGCATGGCCATAGCCAATAATTCTCTTTGGAGAAGATGGTTGATAAGAAACAACTTTTTTTTAAATATTTTAGTTAGGAGGTATGTCAAAGATGGGTGCCCAAAGCATTGGAAGAAGTTTGAACTCCCAAACACCCTACCTCCAAGTACTATTGGCTACATGGTGAATAAACATAAATAGAAAGTGCTGTATATGTTATTAGGAAAATAAATCTATAATGGGTACTTAGAAAATATGTTACTAACTATTTATTGCAGGTATACAAGGATATTTCAAAAATACTTAATTATGAAGTAAAAGGTAAACCAAAAAAAGTTGTGTACTGGCTGGCAAAGTTGAGAAATCCCCAGGCAGAGGTGAAGTTGTCTGATGAGCACCAAGATCTAAAATGGCTTCCATTGCAAGAAGCGCAAGAAATAGCTGGATATGTGGACATGAAAGAACTTTTAGCCGAGTTTGATGAAAAAGCTAAAATGTTATGAAATGCTGGCTTAAACAGTATGCCTTATACTCAGGCCTTATATTTGTATGAATTCATTGTAAATAAATGAGGAATAAGCTTGTTTCTGTTTTGTTACTCTATGCTTGGTATTTATTAGGATATAATAAAATTTACCAAACTTTTTTTAATTTGCTTTTTTTATATCAAAAATAATAATCATACATAGCATAAAACAAAGTCGCTTCCGCCATCTATCTGTCCCTATGTATGCTTAGAACTTAAAATTACGCAACGGATTTTGATGTGGTTGTTTTTAGATAAGAACTGCTTGCAAATCGGTATTGTAGCTAAAAGTACGTATAATCGTCAATCTTGGTCAAAATTGACGATAAAATATAGCTTCTGCCCGCGACTTCGTCCGCGTAGCATGATGATATATAGCCTATAGCCTTCCTCAATAAATGGGCTATCTAACACTGAAAGAATTTTTCAAATAGGACCAGTCGTTCCTGAGATTAGCGCGTTCAAGTAAACAAACTCTTCAGCTTTATATATTAGTACTAGCTTCTGCCCGCGACTTCGTCCGCGTAGCGTGATGATATATACCCTATAGCCTTCTTCAATAAATGGGCTATCTAACACTGAAAGAATTTTTCAAATCGGACCAGTAGTTCCTGAGATTAGCGCGTTCAAGTAAACAAACAAACAAACTCTTCAGCTTTATATATTAGTACTAGCTTCCGCCCGCGACTTCGTCCGCGTGGAATAGTTACTTAGTCTTAGCGGGATGATAGCCTATAGCCTTCCTGAATAAATGGACTATCTAACACCGAAAGATTTTTTCTAATCGGACCAATAGTTCCTGAGATTATCGCGTTCAAGTTCAAGCGGCAGGTGGCACTTGACAGGTGGTAAGAAGATGATGATCCCCTTCAGCGGCTTGTAGTATGTTTTGATTGAAGCTCACTTCAAGATATAGCCAATATTGTTAGTTGAAAATTTCAGTATTGAGTATCCGAGCGGAACTTTAGTAAAATATGTCACGGGAACAGGAATAATAAAAGAACGCTAAATGAGGATATGTCCTTTAGAGCGTTTGTTGGGTCCAAAACAAACGCTCTAAAGGCTGATGAATAACGTATTTATTTGGATAAGGATTAATATAACATAACATAACATACCATCACGCCTGTATTCCCCGAAGGGTTAGGCAGAGGCGTACTAATGTACACCCACAGTTCGCCGGTATGGTTAGGTCCCATGTAATAGGGGGCGAGCCTATTGCCATTAACCGGGCACAAATTCCTAACTCCGAGCTGCTACTGGAAATTTCATAGAAAAAAGCCAATAACACTTTGCTCGACCTGGGAATCGAACCCAGGACCTCTAGCGTAGCAGTCGCGCTCAGGACCACTTGGCTAATGAAGATTAATATAATGTTTATAAAAACACCTTCGCAAATAATGCATTTGGAATTTTAGAACAAAGTTAGCATAAAAAAGGTTATAGTGAGCCAACCTTAAGAGATAGACATATGCTGTCGCGGACTTTTTTTTAGAACTTTTAAAGAGGAACAATTCTGTCATATATGATTTTTGCGAAACTTTAACCGTTTACGCAGCGCACGCATCGGAAGCTCTCAAAAGGAAAAATACCCCGATTTTGAAACATTCTTCATTGATGCTCCGCTCCTATTGGTCTTAGCGTGATGATATATAGCCTATAGCCTTCCTCGATAAATGAGCTATCTAACACTGAAATAATTTTTCAAATCGAACCAGTAGTTCCTGAGATTAGCGCGTTCAAGCAAACAAACAAACAAACAAACTCTTCAGCTTTATATATTAGTATAGAGTATAGAAGTATAGATTAGTATAGATGAAAAGAAGAGGCAAAATATACATACACTAGCTTCCGCCCGCGACTTCGTCCGCGTGGAATAGTTACTTAGTCTTAGCGGGATGATAGCCTATAGCCTTCCTCAATAAATGGACTATCTAACACTGAAAGATTTTTTCTAATCGAACCAATAGTTCCTGAGATTATCGCGTTCAAGCAAACTTGGCAGGTGGCACTTGACAGGTGGTAAGAAGATGATGATCCCCTTCAGCGGCTTGTAGTATGTGTTGAAAATTGAGTATCATACTCAGATCGGATACTCATATCCGAGCGGAACTTTAGTAAAATATGTCACGGGAACAGGAATAATAAAAGAACGCTAAATGAGGATATTATGTCTTTTAGAGCGTTTGTTGGGTCCGAGCGTACCCAAGCTCGGTCCGCACGGATACAAAACAAAAGCTCTAAAGACTGATGAATAACGTATTTATTTGGATAAGGATTAATATTATGTTTATAAAAACACCTACGCAAATAATGCATTTGGAATTTTAGAACAAAGTTAGCATAAAAAAGGTTATAGTGAGCCAACCTTAAAAGATAGACATATGCTGTCGCGGACTTTTTTTTAGAACTTTTAAAGAGGAACAATTCCGTCATATATGATTTTTGCGAAATTTTAACCGTTTACGCAGCGCACGCATCGGAAGCTCTCAAAAGGAAAAAAAAACTAATTTTAGAACAAAGTTAGCATAAAAACGGTTATAGTGAGCCAACCTTAAAAGATAGACATATGCTGTCGCGGACTTTTTTTAGAACTTTTAAAGAGGAACAATTCTGTCATATATGATTTTTGCGAAACTTTAATCGTTTACGCAGCGCATGCATCGGAAGCTCTCAAAAGGAAAACCTCCGATTTTGAAACAACCTTCATTGATGCTCCGCTCCTATTGGTCTTAGCGTGATGATATATAGCCTATAGCCTTCCTCGATAAATGAGCTATCTAACACTGAAAGAATTTTTCAAATCGAACCAGTAGTTCCTGAGATTAGCGCGTTCAAGCAAACAAACAAACAAACAAACAAACTCTTCAGCTTTATATATTAGTATAGATATAGATAGATATAGATTTCACATTTTCAATTACTTTGGTAACTAATATAGGTATCTACTCGCCCAATGTGAGTGTCCAGTGAATTTGATGGTACCAGATGATACATGTTGATGGTGGGCCGCATCCCTCTCTCAATGACTATGGTCACAAAGGTGAAAATCAGGAGTACCCCTAGTAGGAGTTAAGGCGGGCAACACACTTCTGACTCCTCTGGTGTTGCGGGTGTCCATGGGCGGTGGTTATCGCTTACCATCAAGTAATCCATCTGCTCTGCTCCCCTATTTTTTTTTTATTATTACCGATAGGCTTACGCTTGACCACAACTTGCCTGATGTTAAGCATCGAAGTGGTCTACGATGGAGCGCGCTTGCCTAGAAGGTACCTATTCACTCTCGTCTTGAAGACACCCAAATTGTAGGTCTCAGGGAACAAAGATTCCGGTAACGAGTTCCACAATAGAGCAGTACGCACTATAAATGTAGACGCAAAACATTTCGTGCGAGATTTAGGCACTTCCACCATGTAGCGGTGGCGACTTGCCGTAGCTCTGCTCGTGCGATAGTGGAACGGGGATGCTGGAACTATATCATGTAGTTCCGATGCACACTCTCCGAAATGTAACCGGTAAAAGACAGAAAGACATGTAACTTTGCGCCGATGCTCAAGGCTTTGCAGTTTGGCATTGCAAAGTGCATCATTGCCAATTAGCTTCTTGGCTCTCTTCTCAATGGACTCCAATGCTGGTATTTAGCCGATCCATCCCAAAGGTGCGAACAGTACTCCATGCACGACCGAACCTGTGCTTGGTATAGTGACAGCAACTGTTCCGGCGTGAAGTATTGTCGCACCCTTGAGAGGATACCTTATCCTATAAAAAAAAATGAAACTTGGATGTAGACAGAAATAGAATACTCAATCTTCAGGTTATTCTGTGCTACGGGTTTGGAAGTTCCTGAAGGCATAGACATAATAATTTATCTTGTAGTATGCTGAAGGTACGTCCTGAGGGGTACGTAGCGTAAGCTCGTGTTATTTATTTTGTCATTGTGACTACCAGTTGTCACTGTCATGTCTGTATTGTCATTACTGTCAGAGTGTCAGTAATGAAAATAAACATACACGGGAGTACTGAAGTAACACATTTTCTACTTTTAGGTAGTTTATTTCAATATTTAAAATATAATCACAAAATGGATAATAATGATGAAGAACCTAAACTTGTGATAAGTGAAAGCATTGTTTCGAACAAAGAAAGTACTACTGGAAAGAGTAAAATAAAGAACCGCGGCAAGAAAAGAAAACGGTATTTTGCTCACTTTAGATTATATTTACATTTGTTTCATAAACATGCAAAATATTATTATACGATTTTCATATTGAAATAAAACAACTTTACGGATTATATCGCGTTATATTAGTATCAAATAAATGGGTTCGATTCCCAGGTCGAGCAAAGTGTTATTGGGTTTTTCTATGAAATTTCTAGTAGCAGCTCGGAGTTAGGAATTTGTGCCCGTTTAATGGCAATAGGCTCGCCCCCTATTACATGGGACCTAAACATACCGGCGAACTGTGGGTGTACATTAGTACGCCTCTGCCTAACCCTTCGGGGAATACAGGCGTGATGGTATGTTATGTTAAATAAAGTCTGCCCGTGACCATGGACGCTGTAAAGGGTCCGAAACGTCGGGATTTGTATTGAAATTTGATACTAATATAATGCAATATAATCCGTAAAGTTGTTGAGTTTCAATATGTCTGATATTCGCGTAAGCTTCAGAAATCAATATACGATTTTCAGTTCAGTCATGTTGAGCTGATATTTTGATAGTTGTTTTGAGTCTAAGGCAACTCTCTTACCAAACAATTCAATAAACCAAGTGGTATTGGTAAGGTATGACGATAAAAAATAAATATAAATGAATAATAGATTTGCAAGTGTTAACACAGTTTCTAAACTGAATAATAATACCTACTCACATTAAATATTTTTTTTTCACACAATTAATTTATTTGTCATTTATTTTTCTAATTTATTCTGTAGCTACTTATCAAATTTCAGTCGAAACAGTGAAAGTAGCAGTGAGTATGAAGAAGTTCTTCCAGAGAACTATTTGGAGGTGGAGCGGAACCTCCATGCATCTGCTATTAAAAATAATTTAGATGAAACCAGTGTTAGAAAAATTATAAAGGTATGTAAATTATAAGTAGGTGAGTATGCAAATTTTGTTTTGATATTTAAAAAAATTAAGAAAACAATGAAAACAAATTAAGAAAGCCCAATGTTCAGTTGGCTGATCTAAAGTTGGATCAGCTGAAGAATAGGCTTCTATACCAAATAAAAAGATTTGTATGACCTCCAGATAATTGTAACATTGTCTGGATGTTTGTGTTTGTATTTTGTAAATACTCCCACATTTCGGTACAGTATTTTTCATTCCTGATATACTTATGCTTGACCGCAGTTCACCTGATGTTAAGTGACACTGTGATCTACAACAGAGTGCGCTTGTCTAGAAAGAACCAATTTACTAGACACCCAGATTATATCTATTGAGGACCTACCTGGGAAGTACATTACACATTTCAATGGTACACATATAAAGCCGCTCCAGTTTTCAGAATGTCCACCAAGAATCGATCGATTTTTCGTGCTTCTGGCAGTCCGATAGTAGTAGGGCAAGGGCGAATAAGATTGTGGAGTATTGATGCACACTATAAAATGTATCTGATCAAAAACGGATAAGTTAAAAATTACAGTTTGGGTCATATTGTTGTTTGTTAAAGTAGGTTACAGTTATGTATTTGGAGACCTCAACAACCTTAATTATTCCTCTAATATAATATAATATATAAATAAGATATATATTATTAGTATTTATTGCATATATATATCAACTATGGTGTAAATTTATGTATTTTGTTTATGTATAATTATATAACATAGGCATTCACTATCTCTCTATTTTCTAGTGCATCTACTGTTTTTATTATTTTATCTCTGCATCACCCTAAGGTTGTCTGGCAGAAATAGCCTAATGGCATTAAGACCGCCTTGGTACCAATGGTGCATAAAGTATTATAAATAAAAAAAATATATATAAAAACTGAATTTCAGAAAGTGGTAACAAATGACCGGGTATTGGCCTTAGTCAAGATGCGGGAAGAAGAAGACTCTGGTCCCGAGGAAAACAATCTAAGACCAAAGCTTACTAGAGCTAAAGTCAAGTGAGTATTTTTACACCTTATATTATAGGAGATGAAGCGAAAGTAGTGTGCCAGAATCATAGCAAGTGGAAATCTATAGTGTCTGCCTACCCCAATGGGAGACAAGCGTGAAAATATGTATGTATGTACTGGCGGGCCTAGCAGACATTGTTTTACCCAGAAAACAAAAGTCCTAGAACTCGATTGGAGTGGCACCTACAGGATCAAATTTTATTTTCACTACTAATCTAAACTCCGAAGCTGTTACTGAGATTTAAATAGAAAAACCACATAACATTTTGCTTGGCCTAGAAATGGATCCCACGACCTCTAACGTAGCAGTCTATCTTACGACCATTACACTAATGAGGCAGATCCAGGCATATATGTATATTTTGAGGAAAAAGCTGCCTGTTTTTTTTTAATGAGATTGGGGGGCAACCAAGCAGACGGATCGCCTGATGATAAGCGATTACCGCCGCCCATGGACACCCGCAAAACCAGAGGGGTCCCAAGTGCGTTGCCCACTTTTAAACGGGTAGCCTCCGTATCCTCACTCACTCAGCGAAACAATGCGTAAGTGTTGTTTCATGCCAGTTTTCTGTGAAGCCGTGTCACTCCGGTCGAGTCCGCCCATTCGTGCCGAAACATGGCTCTCCCATTGAAAGAGGTTTTTGAAACTTTAATGTACAAATAACTGTCATTGATAGGTACTGTTGTTTTATATTTCCTTTTTAAAAATATTTGTGAAGCTAACAATCGACTGCAGGCAGGATTTAAACCTGTGACTTCTGGTTCAATACACACCAGACGATATGACCACCATAAATTCCACCCGCCCCAGGTCGACATTTGCCTTCACATTCTGAATTTACGTCTTTGAGTGACTTAACGTGGATTAAATATTTTATTTGTAGGGAACTAATGAAAGTGTCTCCAAAGACAACAGCGTGGAACTTGGAGAAATTGGAGCTGACTCCCATCAAGCATATTCACGTGAAGACGAGGCCTGAAGTGAAAGCTCTTATTGCCCAGGAGTTGCCTGAAGATGAGGATGATGAGGAGTATGAGCCTACCCATGATGATGTTCCGGTTGGTAGTCAAAAAACTTAACCTGTAACATAGATATTTCACGCCTGTCACCCTGTGTTTGGGGTAGGCAGAGACTAAAAATTTCCACTTACGATCTGCTACGATCCTGGCACACCACTTTCGCTTCATGTACATTCATTAACCTACTCATGTCGGTTTAGGGTGCTCTTAACCTGACTATTTTTGAGAACGGCCGCATTTTGGTTGTGATACGTTCGCCGAGGTCTGCTCCTTCCAACTCCCCCATCTGCTCACGCCATATATACTCGTTTCGTCTCCGTTCACCCATCCGCTCTACATGCCCAAACCGCCTTAAAATACCTTTTTCAATCTTTGTTACTACATCTTTCACACCACACTACTCTCTCATCACGCTATTTATTTCAAGGTTAACCCACAATACTTCTCAACACTCATCTCCTTAAAGTTCTAATATATTCAGGCCATATTTACGCTTGGGGCCACTAGGCTAATGAGGCAGTTTAAACCACATAATTTAATGGTTATATAAAGTTATTTTAATGAAGTAAAATTCGACTGCGGGCAGGATTCGAACCTGCTGCGTCGTCTGGTTCGTTACACCAGACGCTAGACTGGCCTCCACTAAACCCTAGGATTAAGCCACCGCGAATCCCTCCCGACATGTCGAAATTTGCCTTCACATTTTGAATTTACGTCTTCGTAGAAAATATATTTCTATAATTTCGTGCAATGAATACCATATATCACAATTAGGATAAGTTAAGAAAAAAAGTATCAACTTCTATCTTTGTCAGAGTGATGATGACCAAGGCTTGGAGTCATGTAGCGACCTTGACTCTCAACCTCGAACTCCGGCTACACCTCGAAGTATAAACTCCTCCAGTCCTAAAGTTGTTAAAGATGGACCCTTCAAAGTTCCACAGGTAAAAGTCTTATCTGTATGATCTGAAATCTATTTGACATTAATTAAATAATATAACATACGATCACGCTTGCATTCGCCAAAGGGCTAGGCAGAGTTGTACTAATGTACACCCACAATTCGCCGGTATGTTTAGGTCCCATGTAATGGGAGGCGAGCCTACTGCCATTAACCGGGCTGCTACTGAGAATTTCATAGAAAAACGCAATAACACATTTGCTCGACTTGGGAATCGACCAACCTTTTGGAACTGTGCAACTAGAATCAAGGTTTCATAAACGCTTGTAAAAGGAACGAACTTCAGTAATATCGTCAGTACTGTGCAAGTTAAGAATGTATCCTATCTTGTGGTAGGACGTATCAACGCCCACGCAACGGAAGCTGGACCTAGAGGAAGAAGCGACTATAGCCCTCCGCACCCGCTCCAAGCTGAGTCTATCCTCCACCTCCATAGAGCACATTGAGAGTACTTTTGTCCCCCCCGACGACATACCGATGCCCATAGTCGATGACCTGTGGAACCAGTTCTTGAACGAGTGCCTGAACCCCGCCTCCACTTCTAAGAACGAAGATGATGATGAGACGGACCCTGAGTATAATGTTGCAGCAGATCCCGATGCTCGTAAGTTTAAAGTTTTTAGTCTGATTTACATAATATAACACACCATCACGCCTGTATTCCTCCAAAGGTTAGGCAGAGGCATACTAATGTACAGCCAGAGTTCACCGGTATGTTTAGGTCCAATGTACGCCATCACGCCTGTATTCCCCCAAGGCTTAGGCAGAGGCATACTAATATCAGCCAGAGTTCAACGGTATGTTTAGGTCCCATGTAATAGGGGGCCACCCTATTGCCATTAACCGGGCACAAATCCCGAACTCTGAGGTGCTACTGAGAATTTCAGCTGTCCGCCTCATTAGCCAAGTGGTCCTGAGCGCGACTGCTACGCTTGAGGTCCTGGGTTAGATTCCTAGGTCGAGCAAAGTGTTATTGGGTTTTTCTATAAAATTCCCAGTAACAGCTCGGAGTTTGGAATTTGAGCCCGGTTAATGGCAATAGGCTCGCCCCCTATTACATGGGACCTAAACATGCCGGCGATCTGTGAGTGTACATTAGTACGCCTCTGCCTAACCCTTCGGGGAAAACAGGCGTAATGGTATGTTATGTTTATGGTATGTCCATAATCAATGAGTCAATGTGTCATTTATCTATGATCTATAGACCATGCATTTCTTCACGTGGGAGAGCCATGCTTCGGCACGAATGGGCCGGCTCGACCGGAGTGATACCACGGCCTCACAGAAAACCGGCGTGAAACAACGCTTGCGTTGTGTTTCGCCGAGTGAGTTGAGGTTACCGGAGGCCCAAACCCTTTTAAAGGCGGGCAGCGCACTTGTGACTCCTCTGGTGTTGCGGGTGTCCATGGGCGGCGGTTATCACTTACCACCAGGTGATCCGTTTGCTCGTTTGCCCCTCTATCCCATAAAAAAAAAAATATATATATATATTTATACCCAGAGAAATCAGCGTATATCTGGTGACACATGGCACATTATGTGCCTACATATCTGTGAATCATACATATCTGATAGTATAATCCTTTGCTTAATTCATAGATGATGAAGATGAAGAAGCACTAGGGAACAGTATAATAAAGATATCTAAGAAGGAGCTGAACGACCTGGTCACAGAGCTGTTTAACATCATGCCCGAGCCCACAGCTGCGGTAGAACTGATGGCCGACAACCTAGCCAACAGTGTGCTCACAGACCATAGTCAGACAGAGGTAAGCAAACTGAAAATAAAAAAAACTAGTTCTTACCCGCGACTTCATCCGCGTGGTATTAATAAAAAGTAGCCTAAGTTACTCCTTGTTACATCAGCTATCTGCCAGTGAAGTCCGTCAAAATCGATCCAGCCATTTTAGATATTAGCCGGAACAAATAGACAGACAGACAAAAATTGTAAAAATATTGTTTTGGTATATGTACCGGATATACATCCAAAAGCACTTAGTAAAAAGCGGTTATTTTAATATTACAAACAGGCACTCCAATTTTATTTATTTGGAAAGATAACTAGTTAAAATTTAAGTACTGCCTCAGATCTTGTGGATCAGATCTCCTCAAGCATGTCTTACATTATTTAACATTAAATCTATTTCTGTTCCACTACTCAGTACGGGGAACAATTGTATGTATGTATAGAACGTAGAACATACCATCACGCCTGTATTCCCCGAAAGGTTAGGCAGAGGCGTACTAATGTACACCCACAGTTCGCCGGTATGTTTAGGTCCCATGTAATAGGGGGCGAGCCTATTGCCATTAACCGGGCACAAATTCCAAACTCCGGGCTGCTACTAGGAATTTCATAGAAAAAGCCAATAACACTTTGTTCGACCTGGGAATCGAACCCAGGGCCTCTAGCGTAGCAGTCGCGCACTGGACCACTTGGCTAATGAGGCAGTTAATGTATATGATTATTTAAATTTTCAAGTATAATAATCTCAATAGTATTGACTCAGTCATCATTTGAAGTCACAAAATTACATCTCCAACCAGGTTTCCGGTCACTGGGAAGGTAAACAGGAACCAGTTTCTGACGAAGACAGCGGTAACAAGCAGAAGCTTTCCGACAGAATAACATTTGAGAAGAAGAATTACTCGAACGTCTCTATAGGGAAGACTGAGCCGACGGACCCCGAAGAGAGAGTGAGTGAGACACCAGCACGAGAAACGGTACAAGTCAATAAAGAAAATAGTAAATCATCGGTGAAGACTAGGTAAATAAACAAGCTTTATTTTTCTTATTGCGTTTTATAAATACCCCTTAAGACTAGTCTAGGTCTTGGTTCCTATTCCCAGGTCGAGCTAACCGTTAATTCAATTGATTGAATGCCATCTGAAGATGAAGTAAAAAAGATATAAAATCCTTCATGGCTGTGTACCATTTTTCTGTTCTTAGCCGAAGCAATCATGATGTCATCCATTTTCTTGATTTAAACATGACCATGTGCTTTTCGGAGCGAGACATGATTGCGGATGGTCTGTTGACCAATCGAGACAATGGCGCCACCTTGTGGTACTAAATGGTGTCGTTTAGAAAATAAGACTGTTATATGAGCGAACCTAAAGCTAGAAAGAGACAGAGGCCTAAACTCTATCCTGTATAGGGAAGAGTTAGAAAATAGTTTCTCACTGCTATTTGGCCATACATTTCGAAGTCAGAAATATCTGGCTTCCTCAGTAGTGGGACCTCTGCTTGATGTGCTAAATTATGCATAAATCAAATTGTATAAAAGCAGGTTACTTGGCTAGGATAAGCGCATTCGAGTAAAATATATTGTGTAAGGCGAAGCTATGTTTAACTTCGTGCCCACAATTAAAAATATATTAATCAGCTCCTATTACAAGACTCCTTCCATTTTTGTTTCCTGTCACACTACAGTCCACTACCCATACGTCGGAGTCTATCGTAAAGCATTTTAGTGAAAGAGCCAGTCCCCCTACTGCTACTGGGTTGCTACGACTCTGGCAGTCTCCAGTCTGTAGGGATTTAAAGTCTCGGTCTCGGCAACACATCAGCAACTCCTCTGGTGTCGCAGGTGTTCATGAGCGGCGATGACTACTGCCATCAGGTTCGTCAGCTCGTTTGCCGATTCAAATAATAAAAAAACAGTTTTATTCCACAAACCCTAGGATTAGCTGTATTGAAGTTCGCAAGGACCCTCCCCCAGTTGTAAAAATAGCTGTGAAGGAGCAGGTCAACAACAGCGGTATGGAGACCGCGCCGCCACTGCTGCAGCTACACCTGCAGCCCGTCGTGCAGAACGAATTCGTCCACATACAGGTCCAGCAGGCCTCATGTGTGAGTACATCTTCTATAATATAAAAATGAATCGCCAAATGTGTTGCTAAGCGCTAATCGAGAGATTAGCCGTGAACCGATTTCGCAAATTGCTTTTTTATAATATTCCTTGAAGTACGAGGATGGAGAGAAAAATTTAAAAAATTGCCTGAAAAAGTCTAAGAACAACACTTTTCTATATTCCCATACAAAAGATTCGTGATAATACTCAAAAGTCAATTTGAACTTTAGTACCATGCCATAAAGTTCAAGTGTTAGTGGAGGGGTTCTGGAAAGGCAAAACGATTGAGTGACGTTAGTTTCAGACTTGACTGTTAGGCGGAGTTCAGACGAACAGACGAAGTTCGCCTGGTCAGGTAGTTTTTAAATAAATAAATATTCTGCGACATTTTACACATCACCATGTAGTCCCAAACTAAGCAGAGCTTGTACTATGAGTACTAGACAATGGATATAATACTTATCTACTTTTTTTTGTAAATACATACATAGAATACATAAGAAACTGTTATATGTGTTATAATTCTGTCTAAACATACTGTACGGGTTGCAGTTAGATAACTCTGCACATTGGCTGTGGTGGGGAGGTTTAGTTAGTGGAGTACAATGAGAAACGATTCGCGGCAAGCTAAAGTTAAGTTTATTCTTATAAGTTACAGTATTAAGTAAACGACCATTCTTTCTATAAGTTGTTACTAGTTACAGTATTTTAATCGTACTGTTAAATATGATTTGTTATAGATGTTACGTATGACGTGCATAGCTATAGTAAAAATGTACTACAATGAGACTACACATACATATGTGTAAGACACATTCAGACCATCAAAACTGTATTCCTCGAGGTATTTGCCAGAGGTGTACTGATGTACACCCTGCACCCACTGTTTGCAGAAGCCATGTAATGTAAGAAGGGGGGGACCCCATCTGAGTTCAAATCGTAACCTAAATTTTGGTATGTCTCGCAGGTGTTGCCAGAACAGATACAGATCTTGCAGCAGCAGCTTCGGCAGCACATACAGCTGGCCACGTCCAGCTACTTGCAGCTGTATGTCCACCCTGTACACTGGCAGCACGCTAGCAAATACAAGGAGTACTTGGTAAGTGATAAATGTGGCGCTGACATTTGTTTTTATATTGTCCTGAATGTGTTTATCCCTATAATTCTCTATCACATCTATACAAACTGCCTCATTAGCCAAGTGATCCTGAGCGCGACTGCTACGCTAGAGGTCCTGGGTTCCATTCCCAGGTCGAGCAAAGTGTTATTGGGTTTTTCAATGAAATTCCCAGTAGCAGCTCGGAGTTAGGGATTTGTGTCCGGTTAATGGCAATAGGCTCGCCCCCTATTAAATGGTACCTAAAACATACCGGCGAACTGTGGGTGTACATTAGTACGCTTCTGCCTAACCCTTCGGGGAATACATGCGTGATGGTATGTGTTACATCTATACAACATTATTTTTAGTATATCGAAACTTGAATATAGTTTGTTCAGAATAAGTAACTGAATCGATTCCAATAATTTTTACACTATGTTAAATTTTGTCCCAAAATATTGTTAAAAAATTCAAGTGGGACACCGAGCGATACCAAATATCTTTCCATGCGCACAAGCGCAAAACACAAGTCACGACAGGTCATAGTGCGCGGGCGTACCTACAGCTGGGTGTAATCTAAATGTAATACAATTTGGATCTGCTGTTTAACTTTGATTATTTCTAGATAAAAAATTGCAAAATATGTGACATCACGCTGGGGTCAAAAATTCATGAAATTCGTATGGCGATTATATAGGCTCCCTATGCTAAGGCCAGACTTGAAGGCGAAGATTCGTGTTTGCGATGTCACGATGATCCATGATGGTGCTTGGCCACATCAAAAAAAACTTCACTACCTCATAATAATCTAGAACGTCGCGATAATTCATTTCGCGGAAAACATGGAAGATAAAATGCGGGTTCCATAAAACTGGTTCAGATTCATAATTTTGTATTAATTCTAATATCCTCTCATTACTCTAATCCATGATTAACAAGTTCAATCAAACACGTTCACGTCACCGCTTGGCGTCTCGCAGTCAACTAAAGCGCGAAGTGTAGCCAACCGCACGAACGAATATCGTCGCGACTAAACCCTTTGATGTGCGGCAATTTACCGAAGATGATTCACGATAGGACAAATTCCTTGGCCAGACGTGTCGCGTCAACGCAAATCTTCGCGTTATCGCGATACTTGGCCCCAGCATCATAGAAAATACAAAACAGATTCAATGAGTTTGAGATGAGTTTTTATCATATTTCCAACAGGATACGTTTTCGAAGCTTGTGGAAGTGAATCCCAAGTCGGTGGCGAATGTTTGCAATCTGAAACCGGCCGTTGATCTAGCCACCACATGGGAGAAGACCATGGCCGAGAACACTCCAGAAAACGCGGAGATGGTCCAGTAAGTCACGGATTGACCAAGTTTCTCGTCAGATTTCATAGATATCTTTTAATGTCTTAAGTTCATAAGCTAAGAAAGCACCAAAGATTGCTCTAACAAAAAGATAAGTAAGATTGAAAGACATACTTAACTTTAAAAAACTATACGATATACCTAACTAACCTTAGACATTAACCTTCAATGTTCACACAAGCTGCTATATATCGCAATATTGTACCTGCGTGAAGATTGTAACTTTATTTATTTTAAAAGAGTGTCCATGGAGTTTCTTTCCGGATTCTTCTCCATAGGATAAACCTTTTGGAACCGTGCAACTAGAATCATAACGTTTCATAAATGCTTTTAAAAGCTTATTTGAAATAAAAACATTTGAACTTGAACTTGAACCTCCGCAAGATTAAATCACAAAAAAAAATGTGATATAACTACAAACATACGATTTTCGGATCAAGAATAAGTCCGTAAAGGAAAACTCCTTTACAGGTTGATTCTAGCTTCTAGATCAATGTGAAGTGTATTGATTTATTTTTATTTGCGGTGTCGAAATATGCGCTATAAAAAGCTGTATTTGATTATTACGATTTAGAAAACTTGTAGTTATAATTTTTTACAAAAAGAATTCGTGTCGCTTTTCTAAATTAGGTACAAATTAATTAATTACAAATTAAATCAAATTTAAAACAGGAAAATGAGAAAACGCTCAATATAAGGACAATCAACGTTCTTACTTAATTATAATATATTTTTCAAGAACGTCATTTCATTTATTTCATAAACAATTTGCAATAGTGTCTGAATACCACATAATTAATAATGAATCCGTGTAATATATGTTTTAATTTTTTTATAGGTTCATTCAAAAGGAATCGGACAGGAAGTAAGTATTTTTACATATTTATTATTATGATCGTAGAAATCTTGAACTGCCTATGTAATGAATCTATACTTTGCACAAAGTATTATCGGAGTTTCTATGAAATTATGTTTGGATTGTTGTAGGTATTTGTGTCCGGTTAATTAATTAATTAATTTATTTATTTAAGCAGTATGGAAGACTTACAGATAATTATGCACTTTACATTCTTGGACAGTAATCAGACAGCCAATAACAAGTCTTCACGTATAAAAAACCAGAGTAATATATAAAAAACAGTGAACTTAATAACTAGCGATATAACAAAAAACTTAAGACTTAGTACTGCGACAGCAAGTCTCGACTTTAGTTTTTAAGACAAGAAGGAAAAAAAAACTCCGTTCATTCGTTTTTTGAGTTTATCGCGAACAGACAGACCAACGCGACCAATTTTTTTAATAATATTTAAGGACTGTAACTACACATGTGATTTTATTATTTATGTCGGTGTTGTTAGCCTGCGTCGCGTGTACCACAAGAACCTGTATATTGGCGAGTTCCACGAGACGTTCAAGAAGGTGGTGGCGAACAGCCCCGTGTTCCTGTACCCCTACCTGCTGCCGCCCATGCCCTTCCGCGGAGACAACCCTCGACGGTTCTGCTACATGCCTTCTGAAGACGAGTAAGATGACACTGTTAGAGACAATCCATAAATGACGTCACATCTCACAAGGGGTATGAGGTCATCAGCTTTGTGCTGTAATTTAAGAGCGAGGGAGGCCAAGGAAATAATACAAAATTCCAGCTATCTACTTGCGTTCGTGCGGCATCCCTATATTGATAAAGACTTTTGAAGCATTATCATTCTATCATATTAATAATGTATGACTCGGTTCGCACGTTTATAAGGGGCCGTTCAAGTATTACGTATGAAGATTTTTTGCAATTATTAACCCACCCCTCCCCCTCGTCAGCAAAAGTAAGCAAAGCTCTTACCCCTCCCCCCATGCTTACGTAAGCATTAGTACAATTGACTGATTAGCGTAAGCCTATCAGTGATAAAAATAATAATAATATAAGCAGCAGTTAAAATAAGTCTAGAAATATACCTAAACGTATTAAATATTTGTAGGAATCCCAGAAAATGCATTTCGTTTTCTGCATAGACAATTTGCGATATGTGTAAAAAAGTAAATAATTAATGCTGACGTAATCACTATCTAGATCCCCCCATCCCCCATGTCATCAAAAATAAGCAAAACAAAGACCCCCCCGCCCCTCTATAGTGCTTACGTAATACTTGAACGGCCCTAGACCCCAAGTATATACAGTCGTTGTATTGAACTTGGTTTCTTGAGTGCCAACTACTGGCGCTCGAGTCCGGTTCAGAGCGAAAATCGATGCGTAATTCTTTCGGATTTCTTTCGGATTCGTAATTATTATAAAACAGAGACTTTTACACGTGATAATGAAGCGTAATTCCTTCAACATCACGTGTAAAAGACTCTGTTTGATAAATGATTACGATGCTTTATATAGTTTGCTGAAGCAAAATATGTGACGTCACAGTAAGGGCAAAGGGATGTCATAAATGTGATGAAGTGTGACATTTGTGTGACGTTATTTTCGGATTGCCCGTTATCGGGTAATTAATACCTGGGATATTTTACTGCATTCAATATTATCTACTTATTAACTTGCCTGCAGTTTCACTCCCATCCGAAAATATTTTTTACGAGAAAAGGCAGCCTATGTCCTTCTCCAAGGTCCAGTCTATCTCTATACCGAATCCAATTTCTGTTTACCATATCTCTGGTTGTTTTTCGGCAGGCTCATAGCCCTGGGTTTGGAACAATTCTGGCAGTACGTTACCGACAACCCATCCATATACAAGCCGCGGCCGGTGTCTGACCCGCGCCACCGCTGGGGCCTGACGGTGACTGTGCAGCTGGTGGTCAAGTACATGTTTCCTTGGATGCCTATCAAATTTCTGCAAACTCATATACAGAACGTCAGGAAAAATAAAGTCAAAGAAAATCCTATTTATGTATGTATTGTCTGGGTTAAATTAGTTCTTTATTTTGTTAAGGGAGCTTAAATTGCCCACAAAACTTAATACCCATACAAAACTATTTTTCGGATTGAAATGCCGTTAATCTAGGTTCCTATCATACGATTTCGTCTACTACTACTTCACTGGAAATAAACGAGCAGAAAATCGTTCCAAACTTGGCAAAGTTATCGAGAATTGCATTCGGTTACATTTATTTCCAGTGAAGTATTTTGGATGAAATGGTAGAACGGGCTCCTAGATTAACGGTATCGGATTCCGAATAATAAGACACTTTGTATAAATTGTGCTAGAATTAGGATTTCTTTTGGTATTACGATTGTATTGGAAATTTGGCCCGCCGGACTCTCAAGTAAGCTCTCTCTACTCTCATTAGTCTAGCGCGCCTGCTATGCTAGAGGAACTGACTTCGATAATCTGCTCTTGATCTCGACCTAGGAGAGCATAGAGATCAAAAGCAGATATACTAATGTACACAGAATGAGTGAGAAACTGCGTGATAAGGGAGTGGTGTGGTGTGATAAAAAGATGTAAGTATACTTCGACTTTTAATTGTATTCAGTAACTTGACAGTTCGAAGAGAAATAATGATACCACACTACAACTAATAGTGTTGGGGTAGTGAATGATTTTGCGTAAAGATTGATTGAGAAAAATGGTTTAAACTAAAAAATCGTAAATAAGATGTAAAATATAAGAATAATCATATAATAAATAATCAAAGTAATTTCCTTTTCTATTTTATTCTAATAAAAACCAACCAAAATTAAAAAAAACTTATAATTTAACTTTTTTTTACTTTTGTAATTTTTGACATTTTATAGATTAACTTACTACTGAGAAACAAATTCTGCTATTTTTAATGGTTTATATTGTGTTTTGAAGACTAGCTATTCAATATACATAAAGAGTTTGTTCATGTAAGTACATTATTTAAGTTTAATCAATTTTGTTCATTCTTTGACCACCTCACTATCTTTTTTTGTCAAAAACTGGTAACCTTTCAACTGTCAAGTTACTGAATACAATTAAAAGTCGAAGTATAGTACAAAGATTGAGAAAGGTATGTTAAGGTGGTTTGGGCATGTAGAGGGGATAGGTGAACGGAGATTGACGAAACGAGTATACAAGACGAGTACTAATGGAAGAGTTGGAAGGGGCCGACCTCGACGAACGCACCACAACCAAATTCCGGCAGTTCTCAAAAATGTCAGGTTAAGAGCACTCTAAACCGACAATCGTGCATGAGGTTTATGAACGTAGATAAAAAGAAGGTGGTGTCCCATCTTTACCGTGGGAGAGCCATGCTTCGGCACGAATGGGCCGGTTCGACCGGAGTGATACTACGGCCTCACAGAAAACCGACGTGAAACACTTACGTTGTGTTGTGAGCGAGGATACCGGAGGCCTAAACCCTTTTAATAGGCGGACAACGCACTTGCAACGCCTGTGGTGTTGCGGGTGTCCATGGGCGGCGGTAATCGCTTACCATCAGGTGATCCATCTGCTCGCTTGGTCTATCCCATTAACAAAAACATGCATGGAGATGCCGTTATGGCGTGGCGTTCAAAAGGTTAAATATATTCTTGCAGCAATATTTCTTGACGCGTACCGTGACGCCGGTGAAACATAAGCTGTTGCCGTACAACCCGCAGCAGACGCTGTACGAGCAGCCGGAGCACGAGGTGCCGCGCATATGGGTGCGCTACCTCGCCAAGACCAGCAAACGGTTCAGGGTAAGAGTTTCATAATTTTCTGCCGTTTTACCAGAATGAACGACCCATAGGAGAGTGATGTGATGTGTTTTTTAATCTTTTTTTTCTTCTTCCGAGCCTTCTCCCAACTATATTCGGGACGGCTTTCAGTCTAGATGCGGCTGAATATCAGTCATCATCAATCGTAATCGTATCAATCGCAACCAAATTTCTAGGTACCTAATACCTAATACCTAATAATATTAGGAGGATAGATTGGTTGTCAAGCTTTTTTGGGCTGCTGACTACCACTAACAATTGTCAAAGATAATCGTATGACAACCGGGACCAATGGCTTTACGTACTCTCCGAGGCACGGAAGGGGCTCGATGTACTAAGAATGGTCACCCATCTACACTCTGAATGCGGCGAGCGCAGCTTAACCTTGCAGATCAATTGATCAGATCAATAAATTAAATATACAAGCGAAGCTGCGCACGGGACCCAAACAATAATAATAAATTAATTATTCGCGAGCGCAGCTTAACCTTGCAGATCAATTGATCAGATCAATAAATTAAATATACAAGCGAAGCTGCGCACGGGACCCAAACAATAATAATAAATTAATTATTCGCACATTATTAGTTTTAAATTCAAACATAATGTTTTGATAGGATATGGTCATATAATAAAGCTTAAAAGCAATTGCTGCTTTAAAGTATGTTGACTAATATATTTTTTTTCAGCATCATTTACAAAAACGCACCAACACAACCGGTCGGGCCCCTCAGGGCGTGGACATTGTGCTGGGGCAAGCCGTGGTAGAGCCCATAAAAGTACCGCTATCCATCGACTGCGAAAGACAAATTGTGTGTCCCAATCAAGTCAAACCGCCACAGTCGAAGATCGCAGACAAATTTGACATACAAATCACGAACAACCAACAGCAACCACAAGTGGTCACGAATTTTTACAAGTTCGTTGAAACAAGTACTGGAGCATACCTGGTACCACTAACCAGCAGTGTCACAATCGTCAATTCTAATACCGGACCAATAACTACACCAGCTGAAATTAACTCCAACGTCATACGTAATGATCTTCCAGAAACTTCTAAAACTACACAAAAATTGAACGAAATAGCAACAAATTCGGAACACTGCACTTGTTGTATTTTGCTAAGAAAGATTTGCAAACAAAGACAGACCCAGATAACAGATTATTTTAGCACGAAAAAGGAAAAAATGGCGTGTCCATGTAAACAGAAAAGATACCCAAAGGTGTCTAATAGGTTAAGGTTATTAGTAAATAATTATAAGAGTAATTACACTTGTGCAATGCAAATGGTCCAAGATAAGTTAAAACTTCACAACAAGACAAAAGATACAAGACTGAATGACACAAATAGCAATTACATTAATAGTTATAGAGAATTAGAAGACATAAGTAAGTGGTGTTTTAATATTTCACATAACTATAAGTTATATTCTAAACTAGCATCATTCATAGTCATGTGTTATTCCAGACTATAATCTGTCTCTGTGCCCAAGTTTATCCAGATCCGTTCAGCTGTTCTGGCGTGAAAGAGTAACAAACATACATCCCCCCATCCTCACAAACTTTCGCATTTACAATATTAGTAGGATTGTTGACTGTCACTCTCTGAGGTTTTGCAATCGATTCCCAGGTTAAGTAGTTTTATTAGATTTTTCTATGCAATTCTCAGTAGCAGCTCAGAATTTGGATTTGTGTTGAATATGGTTAACGGCAATTTATCAATCTTGAACTAGGCGTGAACCACAATTATTGAAACTGTTCTACTTGTCCACAGGTTTCGTAACAAAGTTTCATTTGAAACTCCTCACAAATACCAACATATCAAGTCTAGCGTTTAAAAGGAAGAAACTTCACACTCTTCTATCCAAGTTCAATCCACACGATGGCGACCCGCTGACGTTGGTCTCGAAGGTGGACGAGACGTTTGGAAACGACCTCGTGGATTTGTACAAGGAGTTCCTATGCTTCCTCACGCCCGAGCAGGCTGACAAAATCGACGCGTTCAAAGATTATTTCACAAGGACTTGTGTCACAGATTTGGTGAAAAAAGTTGAAGTGAGTACCTATTCGTTTTTATATTTATTTTTAGGAAGTTTACATAATTTAGGTACATCATCAGAACTGAATAACAAGGATTATACACAGGCCTTAGTGTACACCCACACTTTTCGCCGCTATATAAGTACACATTCTAAATTTTCGAAGTATATTTTAAAAGATGGAAGAAAATTTCTGTCTCAGGCAGGATTCGAACCTGGCTGCGTCCTTCCGGGTAGATACACTGGACGTTTGGCCAACTAAGCTTTATAAATAAACTTACTACCTGATTTGAATTTGTTTTGTCAGTAAAATATATCGTTTAGTTATATAGCTAATGTATATTTTTCGAGATTTTAGTATTCTTATGCCTACCGTTCAACAAGTCATATTAATTATGATTAATAATCCTCATTTATTAATACAAAAATACCTTTAAAAATATTTCTTTAACTGAGATCAGATGCCAATTTAGTTCATAAATTAAATACTAATAAAATAACTTGCAGGAGCAAGTTTCAAACGGAGAAAAACGACATAAAATCCTAGAGGAACTACACAAAGTATTTTCAAAGAACTTGTCGACGGCTTGCGAGATCTGCACGGGTATTCTGTCTGCCCTGCATGGGTATCCTTCGCTGGCGCAATACGTACACTCGTTGTTCCCCCACCGGAAGGAGAAAAAGCAAAGGTAAGTGTTGGCAGACAGTCCGATATAGTCACGCAATTATAGCCTAGAGCAGTGAGAGCCTATACTTCGACTTTTAATTGTATTCAGTAACTTGACAGTTTGAAGAGAAATAATTATAGAACACTAAAAATAATAGTGTTGGGGTAGTGAATGAATTTGTGTAAATAACAAATGATAAAAATGGTTTACTATAAAATCCAACAAAAAAAACGTAAATAAGATGTGAAATTAAGAGCCACTTGCACCAACTTCTTAAATCTGTTTAAATCATATTTAAACACAATTTTTCATACAAATTTTGTGTTTTAATACAATTTAAACAAATTTAAGAAGTTGGTGCAAGTGGCCCTAAGAATTATTCATAAAAGTAATTTCCTTTTTTATTTTCTTCTAAAATAAACAAACCAAAAATAAAAATCAGGTAATTTTACTTTTAGCATTTTTGACATTTTATAGATTACCTTACTACTGAGAAACTAATTCTACAATTTTTAATAATTTATATTGAGTTTTAAAGACAAGATATTAAATACAAATAAAAAGTTTGTTCATGTAAATTTTAAGTACATTAAGTTCATTCAAATTCGTTCATTCTTACACCACCCTTTAACTGTCAAGTTACGTCGAAGTATAGTAATATGACAATTGAACTGCCAAGTCAAAAGTCTCGAGTTCCGATCCAAGGCACGCACCTCTGACTTTTCGTAATCATGTGGCTATTAATTCATTATCTGTCTATCGGTGAAGACACATAAAACTGTGTAGGAAGACATAATGAGGGAAGTCTCAGAGATTTTCTCAATGCAATATAGTCTGCCAACTCGAATTAGGCCAGCATATTGGACTAAGCTTTTCTCCAAATATGTTGCTCGCCTTTGTAGCGAGCCTTTTCCTATGTTGGGGCAGTCGGCTTCCAGTCTAACCAGATAAGGCCGAATATCAGTATTTTACACGAAGTGTCTGCCATCAGACCTCTGCAACCCAATTTCTGTGCAATAATATACTCGTAAGTTGTAAGGCTAACAAAGCCTTACAACTTACGAGTACGGGCTTCTGACTACGTTAACAATTGAGATGTTCGTATGACAACCGGGACCGACGGTTTTACGTGCTCTCCGAGGCATGGAGGGAGCTCGATGTGTTAAGAATGGTCACCCATCCACGCACTGACCGTAGCGAGTGCATCTTAAAGTTACAGACCAGTTAATCAGCTAGGTTATTAATTAGCCACGAGCCCCGTGATCAGCAGTGGGATAGTGCATAGGCAGATGATGATTATGATATGTTTTAGCACGGAACAGAAGGTACTACCTGAAGTGGAACAGCAGCCGCAGGGAGCTTCGCAGCCAACAGAGAAGCTAGACGAGACCACGGCGGGGGAAGAGTCCGCGATCATTGAGAGTACTACCATGGACTACGAGGCCGACCAGTCAATGAGGCATGTCACATCAATATATTCTTTTTCAATTTACTATACCATCACGCCTATTTTCTCCGAAGGGTTAGGCAGAGGCGTACTAATGCAAAACATACCGAACTGTGGGTAGTTCGGTATGTTTAGGACCCGTGTAATAGGGAGAGCGACTGTTGCCGTTTCAAACTTCGAGCTGCTCTCAGGGACACTTGACTAATTAATTACTGGTTAATTTTTATTCAATACTAGCTGACCCGGCGAACTTCGTACCGCCTGACAGTCGATTCTGAAACTAACGTCACTCAATTGTTTTGCCTTCCCGGGACCCCTCAACTAACATTTAAACTTTATGGTACGGTATTAAAGTTCAAATTGACTTTTAAGTATTATTACGAATCTTTTGTATGGTAATATAGAAAAGTGTTGTTTTTAAACTATTACAGGCAATTTTTTAAATTTTTCTCCGTAAGTACCATTCTCGTACTTCAAGAAATATTATAAATAAAGAATTAGCGAAATCGGTTCAGCTGCTCTCGAGATTTGCGCTTAGCAACACATTTGGCGATTCATTTTTATATAATGGATAATCAATATATAAGTTATTATTAATAATTAATTTAATATTCAATTATAGATATCATCCTTATATTTTTCGTAGTGAGTATATACCTATCTCAATAAAATTGCTAATGTTCTCAAAAAGGAACAAGGTTAGAGCACCCTAAATGGACGATCAAGCATGAAGAGGTTAATTAAAGTAAATGAAGCTAAATTGCGAAAGTAGTTTGCCAGGATCGTAGCAAATGGGAATCTGTAGACTCTGCTCACCCCAATAGGATACAGACGTAAAATATGTTATTTTTTCCGTTCCTAACCGTTATATGGGCGAGATATGGGAAATGGGAATACATTAATACTGCCTAACCCTTCAGGGAATATAAGCGTGATGGCATGTTATATTATAGTCTAGCTGTTGCTAGCTCGCTCTGAGGTCATGTTCGTTTCCTGGTCGAACAATGTCTTTCTATGAAATTCTCAATCACAGTAATTTTTAAATTGGTTTGTTATCATTACAGTGAGGATGAAGGCAACGGTGGTAGCAAGAGCGCCTCTGAATCTGAAAGTAATCGTGAAGGCGACACAATTATTAAAATTGTACGTATTTATAATTATATATTGTGTATTATTTAACTTATTCATGGTCAGTCTACAATCATTTGCTTTTTAATCTGCCAAACAACTATCTTTGCATAGGTTGAATAACCAAGGAGACGCCTACACGTCCCTCCTTCCGTGTGCACCAGTCTGTGTAGGCCCCATTTAACCTAACATAAGCCTGCACCAAGTGATAGATTCTTAATTATTTCTACAATAATTCTTCCCTCCACAAATGGCATAGGCCTTTTCCAAATAATTCTTGATATAAATGTTGTTTTTTTTTCTTTTTCTTCTGTGCTGTTTAATTATTATTTTTTCATTCTTAATTTTTCATTACAATGTTACCGGTGTAACTATTTAATGCATGCTGTCACACCTTAAAATGCTGTACATTTACTTATATTATAGAGATATATTTTTGATTTATGAAACAGTGTAACAGCTACTGGTTGTCCAAATAAATAAATAAATATGACCATTACTTTCAGGAAAATACAACAACGGACTGTATGACAGAAATGCCGATGTCTCCAACAACAGAGTACATCACACAAACGATGGTGTCTCCCTCTACCCACTGCACAACTCAAACGCCAACCTCTGAAAGTGTAACACTCGCGGTCACTGTGAGCAAAACTGAAATACAAGACTTCAGCGAATGTTCCAACACATCAATGAAGCTCATGTTCGAAGATGAAATGGTTAAATTAGAATTCCCCGAGTGGAAGAGAGATGAGGATAAACTCATACTGGAAGTTTTAAAGGAGCATTTAACCCCCGAGGAACGCCAGGACAAAACTATAGTTGATGTAATTAGCGAAAAAAATATTATAGGCATGCTCTCTGAAAGTTTGACGCATAAATCGAAACAGGATATTAGAACTCGTATACTGTATCTATTACAAATCTGTTAGGACAATGACTGTTATGCATATTTGATGAGATTTATTTATTTTCTAAGTCGCTATGATTAGTTTTTGTCGATGAAAATACGTTAGGTTATGGTTAAATTGACGCGAAGCAGTGCTGGGTATTACTCATTTAAAAATACTCATATCAAAAGAAAACTGATCTAAGGAAACCATCAAAAGAAGGAACAAAAGAAAAATAAAAAATAATTCCAATTAAATTAATTCAATAACAATTATAAAAAAATAATTGAATGCCTAAACACAGCCACGATATCACACGAATTCACAATAACGCAATTGGATTCTACGCGACAAAGCGCGGGTTCAATTTCCACTGTGTGCATGTGTTAACCTATAATAAATAGGGGAAGTCCTATTACGGGTGGACAACTTTATATTTACAAAACATAAGTACATTCATGTAAGTAGGGTGTAAGGAATACTTAATAGTATTATATTGTATATAATAAACTGTCTGGGTGTGCGTTGCAATGCGTCTTTTATTAGTTCCTTCTAATTCCAGATGAGAGAAAGCGATTTAAACATAATGTACTCTGAATACTCTGAAATATGACAATCTGAATATAAACCACTGCGCTAGATGGTGGGTTGCCAAGATTTGCGCTTGAATTTTGCACCGTATTCATTTAGAAATGGCCTTTGATACTGCGATAAGTTATTATGCTATAATTGTTTGTATACCTAATTTCAAGGAAGTGACATACTCTCTTATTCATAGTTACTATTAACGTTTTTATAATCATACTAGCTTTTGCCAGTGGCTTCGCTCACGTGAAGCTATATTAGGTTTTTTTTTAAAAAGCTTACTCGCAATTTGGGTCACACATTACTAGATATTAAATAATAATTCAAACAGTGATGATCTCGTCTTTATATGGGTCTGTATAAATCAGAGAGGTCACGCTGTATCGCCGGCTCCGTCTAATTAATTAAGATAATTTCACCAGTTTTTTATTTGGTGCATATACTTTCTAACAGTGTTAACAAAATGAAAATATATTCAATCTGGGGGCACGGCAGTGCCCCCGCCAAGTCGAGCGCGAAGCAAACACTGCCGTTAACTGCCGTACCATCCTTTACTGGAACCATTTCGCCGTATTTTCAGGCCCCCATTAAGAGAATATCTCTTAATAAGACCAGAACGCAGAAATTTTCGTCATCCAGTAAGCTATAATCACATACTTAAAATCCAAAGTGTTAAGTCTGTAGGTCATTTAGTTCCGAAGATAAGCGAAAGCAAAATTTCGCATTTATGACACTCACTCATGATCATCAAAATAGAACTAGTACTTACTATTAGAAGTATCTGATGAAGAACCCTCAGCTGGTCTCAGCTGTTAGAGATATGGTAATGCCCTAATAGGGGTACATAAAAAAATCTACTGTCATTGCAAAAATCCAGCGTAGTGGGACACATCTTCTAATTTAAATTTAATCTAGCCTCAAAATATATCAAGAAGTCCACATTTCTACAAAAAGAAGTGAAATCCCATCAAAAACTACAAAAATAAAGAACACGACAGAGACGAGACCACAGAAGACATGTCAATTACAAAAATCTCATTTTTGGGATATGAGACGTTAATACCACTAGTAGTACCACTTGATTTTTTTGATATTTCAAGGCACAGCGCAGCTTCTGTTTGATTTTATAATAATAGAGATACATATCGGAAATCATTAAGTAAATATACCGAAACCGTTCCGTTTAACGAAACCAATAACGATTATCTATAACGGTATCAGGTATCGGTAGGTATTAAAGTTTAAAAATGAATGTACATCTCTAAAGCCAGTGATGCCATTTTAGCATTTTTATGGCTAAATTTGGTATATTATTTCTATGAAGCTTATCTTGTTTTTTAACGATTTGGCATGTTAGCATATTTTTTAGCATTTTTTTTATCCAGTAAGTCAATTTTGTCCATAGAAGTATAATATTTATTCCCTAGCTTATTCAAAAGTAACTCGTCTGTGGTTAAAGGGGACTCCCCGATACGTCAAAGCTTCTTTGTGTACCTAGTGTTTATACTTTGGTTTATACCAAAATACCCCCTAAATATACATAATCAAAATAGATGTTAGAATTCAGTTAGTTGGTAATAACGTCTGGTGTATCTAACCAGAAGACGCAGATCCTGCCCGCAGTCGAATTTTTACTTCAGTAAAATAACTTTATAATTTTAGCATAGAAAATCCAAAAAAAAATGCAAAAAGATATCATAATATGTCCGCTTTAGCCTTTAAAGAATTGAGAAGTGCTGCCATTAGTATAATCTTCATCAGAAAGAGAAACGCATCATAGGAACGAGGGCTACTTAGGGCAATGTATGATCCTTTAGCGTCCACGTTATCAGATGAATGATGAAAGCTTATTAAAGACGAAGATATTTGTAAAATAAAATAAAAAAATAAGGTAAAGTATTGTTTTGGCATTTTATTTAGCATTTTTTTGTAACCCTCGATTGGTTTAGCATTTTTTTGTCATATTTTTAAAAATATTTAGCATTAAACTTGGCAAGTGAATTGGCAACACTGTATAGAGCTCTAGTAAACTGACTGTGTGAAGTTTGCGTTTATTTATTTACAATTTATTTCCAAAATTAATAAGTGATAGAACACACAATATGGCTCGTAATAGTAACGAAAACGATGAAGACAATATTGACCCAGCATCCGTAACATCTAATGTGAAGTACAATATAAAACAAGTAAGTATTACGCATGAATAAAGCATTTTAAATTTGTCGTGTAATCGATCTGTTATTGTTGATAACATGAAATTGAATGAAAATTGCAAGTTTTATTTTATTTCCAGGAAGTAATCAAAGAGCTTCTAAACGGTTCATTCCAAGATAATAAGACAAAGCTAGGCAATGATGCGTTGTCGCTGGTCGTGGAAGTGGCAAAGTGTCTGGTGACGGAGACCTGTTTGCGAGCGTCCAGCCACGCGCTGCGCGAAAGCTGCGACAGAGTCGATATTGAACATATTGAGAAATGCCTGCCACAGTTGGTAATTATCACCCATCAGTAACAAATTAAGGACACAGTCCAAAATCTGTTCTGTTAGTGTGCCTCGGGGTCCTAATGCAATTAAAATTAATTAACACAGTATAATTTAATGAGGACTTACTTAAGAACAGATCGTTTTAGAAAAACTGCATTTTGTTCCAAGACCCAAATTGCTGACAAAGCTCAAACGGTTGCTAAGCTTAAGCTTAACCAGCCATGCAACACACATGGCTGGCCATGTGTGTTGCATGTCCAATGATCAGTGGGCCAAATAGGCGGCATCGTGGCAGACCAAAAAAGAGATGGTGTCACAATTTTGATCTATTGATACTATTTGATATTAAGATCGCGATAGATGGAGACATGAGGCATTTGCCCAGCAGTGGGACACAACAGGCTATTCATAACCATAATCATAACTTGATGAGGGGTTTATGCATTGTACCTACTTATGGTACACTTACTATCTACACTCTATCACTTACTATCTATACTAATAAATAAAGCTGAAGAGTTTGTTTGTTTGTTTGTTTACTTGTTTACTTGAACGTGCTAATCTCAGGAACTACTGGTCCGATTTGAAAAATTCTTTCAGTGTTAGATAGCCCATTTATTGAGGAAGGCTATAGGCTATATTTCATCACACTATGCGGACGAAGTCTCGGGCAGAAGCTAGTGATATATATTTTGAATGGCAGATAAATTATTATAATTTTGATGTGGGTGTCAATTTCATAGCTTCTGATTGTGAAAAAAAACAAAATGTTTAATATCCAAGATTGTGAACATCTACTTATTTTTTTTATTTATTATAAAGCTAAAGAGTTTGTTTGTTTGTTTGGTTGACCGCTGATCCAAATATGTAATATGTTATTCATCACAAGTATGTAGGTAATTAATTTTGAACAAAATTGCCATTGACATCATTTGATTTTAATGAATATCGGAGATATCATAGTTTTAAAATAACTCCACGACAAAATAAAATAATGATCACGTGCGCTGGCCGGCCGTTTAGAGCGAGACTTTGTCGCGGTTTATTATTAATTATTTTATTTTTTACTACTTAATTAATTAAAGTAGGTAAATAGCTTAGTGATGGAAAAAATCGACTGCCTGAAAATCGAGCCTGCGTCTTCTTGTTAGATACACCCGACGACCACTGATCCACCGCGAGTTTAACAATTGAAAAGCAAGCTGCCTACTTAGCCAGAAGACTAGCTAGTCTAGACTAGCTAGCTGCCTACTTACCTATCTAGCCAGAAGACTACGCAGATTCAATTCCGCCCGTTAGTTTCTTTTGTAATCTTAGCATGGAAAAAACAATGCAAAAAAATTACAAAAAAATTGTTTCATTGATCAATGACCGAGTGACAGACCGAAATCCAGGCGAGCGAAGCCGCGGGCGGAAGCTATTTATAAATATATTTGAATCCTGATTAGAATATTGGTGGATCAAAGGAACCGTGGCTAACTAAGAGCTAAAAAAACTGTTTTTCTCATAAGTTCACAGTTTATTGGTAAACGGGTCATTTGGTTTTGGTTTTGTCTTAGTCAATGTTGCCTTAACTCAAAATGGCCATATCTAGTCAGAAATTAACAATTAAATTTTCAGATGCTGGACTTCCCATAAAGGCAGTAATGTAGAAATTTGGACCCCAATATTATTGATGAAGATTATGTAAGTCCATAAAGTACAAGTGTTAATTTGAAACCTTGCTTGCTCTGCTAAGAGCAGTTTGCCTATTTACTACCTCCAAGTATTACTAACTTCATACTTTTCTTGAAAAAAAAAGACAATAAAAAATTCTTCAAAATTGTTTCATTAGATGTATAAATATTGTGATTGAGAAATGTTTTAAAGATATTATGTAATGCTGTTGTTCAAATAATTTGGTTGTTATATTAAATAGATGGAAGCAATAAAAGTATTTTGACCCAAACATGTTTGTTTACTGCATCAGCTGATCACTAGCAACTATAAATTGTGACACTTTCAACTTTTTTAATGTAATACCTACTTGATACCCATTACGCATAATCTGTGTGGTGTTGTACCCACTTCTTTCAGAGAAACGCCAAACCATGCTCCCAGGGTTGAGAAATAATACTACGTTCTTTTTTATTAATTTTATTATACAAATTATTTCTGAGTCGTCTGTCCATCAGCAACATTCAGATAACTGTACATTTTCCAACATCACAATGCTTCAAAACATCTCCATTGTAAAAAAGACAGTCAGTACATTTGGAGTATCAATCGCACAGACCGACACAATCAATATTTTGGCGATACACATCTCTATCGAGTTTATATTCTTTGACGCACATTAATTAATAGTTAACATATTTTTTATTATATACATGTGGTATCAAATGGTCAGGCGAATAAGATTTAACATCACCATTCTGTCCATACCAAGCTGCCCAGGATATCCAACTTTAATTCACTTACAGCAGTGGGGTAATTAATCAATTGCAATTGCTTTTTAATCAATTGATTAATTGATTAAAAAGTATTGATGAATGCCCAATACTGATTTACAATAATATGTGGTCAACCTATTACATATTTCAGTATCCGTAGTACTCAAATTCCAAGGTGAAGGAGACACACTCAACATCTAGAAGTACCTACAGTACATATAATAGTAGTATGTTTAAACAAAGTATGGCCTCTCTCTTGGAATTTGTTATCCTAAAGAAAAAAGCTATTTATTGTCTACTTCTACAGCTATTATACAGCCCAATTAATGTACAGCAGACAATCAGTTTAGTAACAAAAATATTTTTATAGGCGGATATTATTATGAACACCATAATGCCCATGTTTTTTAGTTATAAACATTATTTTATATCATCAAATTGTATTTAAGCTTTTATATTACATCTGCTATAAGTACTGTTCATACATACATATAAAAAACCAATTCCTCCATAGTTTTTGAGATCAAAGATAAATCATCTACATAATAAATATGTTATTATGTGAAAGAACAGCAAAAGGTAACTAAATAAGTATAAAGCTATCTTGATTATTTAATCAAGATAGCTTTATACTTATTTAGGCGCTATTCACACAAATGCATGCATTTAATTATCACATAACAAATGGTTAAAGCCTCAAAAACCAACCCCACATTTGTGATACCAGAGGAAGTCTGAAAAGTTATTTTAAAATTAAACTTTGTTATTTAATTTAAACATTTTTTTTGTGGAGATGTATAGATTATTGAATAATGCTTCGGCCGAATAGTCTATAAACTTGAAATAAGTGAATAGCCAGTAATCTCAATAAAAAAATAATTTTATCACATTTTGTAAACATTGCTATCCTATTCATCTTTACATGATAGGAGCGCACTTTTCGTGTATAAACCAAGAATTTTGTGTAGGTAATTGAGATTCAAATGTACGTAGTTAACGGTTTCAGCGGCTAGGTATGGCTAACTGGGAAACTATGATTGAAGAATAGTAGGGAAATCACTAGAATACCTTTACAGTAAACACGGATAAGAAATTGAAATACCAATTTGGAAAAAAGACTTAAAAATAGACAAGTTTTTGATATTGTACACCTATATAAAAACTAAGACAAGCGAGGAAAAATACTTTATTTTAAACATTAAACAAGTTATTTTTTTGTGTCGTGTTTGGGACGCCACTTCACTAATGAGGTTCAAATTTTAAAAGTTCACATTTTTTGTCTTAGTTTTGATTTAGATTTGCGATGTATACCTACAATTGGTAATTCAGTGGTACTGTATACTACTATAGATCCTAGTAATGGTTGTATGAATGTTTCCACATAAAAATTATATTGGGCAACATAATTATATCAAGACTTAAAGTTTAGCATTAGGGACATTATGTGGGAATTCCTTACCAACAGGCAAGAAGCTAGACATATTCAAATGTAATAAATAAATATTAATAAACGAAATAAATCTACTTTTAACTGCGTCACTGCTGGTTACAATAAATACCGAAGGGTTTGAAACAGTACATATTTAGCTCTATTTTAATTAAATTCTAATATTCGCGTAGGGAATAATTAATCGAATTACCACGTGGATAAATGTTTGATAAGGCCTAAAATCCACTCTATAAAATCTATTAACAATAACATATTAATTGTGATCAAGCTTGCAAGTGTGTAACTTTTGAAAGTGCACTTTAAATCAATTATTTTATTTAAATTACTCTCTCCTTTCAAATGGTGAAGTGCTTCATTTAGATTGCTATCAACATTCTTACTTCACTAATACTTTACTATGGGTATTTTTGCCTGATATTAAATTATATCATCATTATCTTATTGGAATTGGGTTCTAAATAGATCTAAATAGTATAACAAAGCAAACATGTTGGTATCTATCTGCAAGAGCAAATAAGATAATTACTCAGTTTTATATTATTTTGATTGAAAGATGTAATCTGTTGTGTTATTGCAATATCTTCTCCAATCTTATTTTCTACTCTCGTCTGTATCCCATAAGGATGATTTTAGTGGTCAATAGAAAAATGCTTGAGCAGTCGTCAGCATATTCTGCATTTCACTTTTATTCCAGAAGGATGCAATCTCATAAACTATACAAATATCCTTCTTTATTTTTAAGTTTCAGTAGTGTTGGTAAATTTTCCTTAAAAATTGGCATCAATTACTAAAGATCATGGTGGAAAGCTGCATAATTGTTTACACCAAACAGTCCCCGAACATATCGAAGATCTAAAAATCGGGAAACCACTACTGGTTTGATTGATTTTTTTTTTCAATGATAGTCTAATAATTTCATAGGTCCTTGATGTGTCGTTTTGTGATTTTTAATCCTAATATTTATAAAACTACCAGCTAATAATTAATATTTTTCCTACTAACCAGTATCAAAGTAGTTTTTTTTTATCTAAAGACGGACAGGGCTAAATGGCCCTCTTAATTTATTCATAATACCTATATGATTCATAAAAGTCATTTCTACAAATGAGTTTATTGTAGATATTTTGGTTGAAAATTGAATTGGTTTCAGGTGAATTGCTCAATGTGGCCTTTTTAGCAATTCTGATCAGATTTTTGTGACAAGTTTAAAAAATCCAAGACAGCAATTATCACAACTTACAGTAAGCCAGTTCTATTGCCAATGGGGCCCTTGGCAAATCCCAAATCTTACATAACAATTTACATTATCATGGTCGCCTCTAACCTGCTGTTGATAAATTATTTAAATGGAAGATAAAACAATATTATATTGGTTTGTTATTCACAACAATAATATTTGTTGATCGGTCTAGGTTCTATATCTATAGTTACTATGTGTTACCATTACTTACTCCCTGTGTTTACAATAGAATTGTTACGAGTAGGATCCACCAAATACATTAAAATTCTTCTTCCTAACAGTTACCGCCGCACTACCTCCGATAATGATTTACATAGATTATCTCCCCATTAAGTATATAACAAAGATCTTTAAATGGGGCTAGGAGACGAGCACCATGTAGAGCCTCATCAGAGACAAACAGCGGGTCATGAGCGGCCATCGAGAGCAATGGAACCCATACCGCGCCGAGTAGAGGGCGCCGACTATGGGCACTTTGGATTAACTGACAACGATCTTAATCTAAGTTGGCAGTTCGCTGGAACTAACTCACGTTCTTCGAGATGTTTTTAGAACAAGTCCATATCGTCGTTGCACATCACCTCGAGGAAGTCGTCATCCTCGTAGTTTTGTAGATGACGCGGATCGGACGTGTCGATCGGGTCGGCCGCTTCAGTCGCGTCGGTCCGGTCGGGCAGCGGACGGCACGGGCGCGCGGGGGAGGCAGGCGCGTCCGTGTCGCTGGAACAATCGCGCGCATCCGTGGCCGGCGACGGTGGCGGGTTGGACCCGTGCTCTGATTGCGCCGTCGCCTCGCCGCGAGAGAGCAGCGATGGTAGCTCCGAATCTAAAAACAAATATACATAGATGAAGATTGAAGGAAACCATACCGTAACATTTGTTATTGTGATTGAGAAAGAGGCATACCGCTATCTACACATACTGGAACCATCCTTTTCTCACAACCTAAACATGATCGCAATAACACGTCATGGTCTCTGGCCGTGTGTGAATCAACGGCTGTTTTATCTTTGAAATTGTGTTGATTTGATGAATTCTTGTTGAATTGCATTAAATCTGAACTAAATTAGACTATTTTTGTCCAAATGTTTCTTTTTTTAAATTTTACCACTTCTGATTGCTAATAATACATATTTGAAATTCATGAAATTAAAAATCAATTTATTTTCTGTATTTTGCTACTACAGCCAGTCACATCGGAGAATTAGAGTATGTTGGAAATGCTCGACTGTTCTCGGGAAAACTTAATAATTATATTATCCATTGCTTAATAATTATTTTATCTTCAAAATTTATGTTAATGATAACGAAAATTTATCGGAGGAATCTGATGAAGTTTTTTTTTGTCTGTAAATACACAAATTCTAGTACCTAGTTTACTATAAAATAAAATTATTAAAATTAAAAAAAAGATGTTTTCACTGTAACAAATAGGAAAACGAAAAATGACAATTCTTGTCGGACTAGTGATACAGACCTGTTTTCTTGTGTAGGACATTGTTTCATTTGGGCAGAGAACACACTAACCTATTATGTAATATTTTTGTCCTACAGTTAGTAATGAGAAAAATGGTCTTGTGGTATTACCAAACTGAGCGTAGGACCGGGATAACGTACCACGCAATTTGTAGGACAATATAACTGTTAAATTATATAAATATTAACTAAGTAAAACGAAAAAAAACCAGCTGGTTAGTAGTAATTTTTGATGACCTCGTATATATATCCATACATGTTGGATGGAGGGGACTCTTTGATTAAACCATACATTTTTTGTAGCACAAATATTGTTTCGAATAATTTAGTTATTTATCATCAGATTTAAAAAAAAACTAGTTAGTAATGAATTTTTGAGAATCATCAAATCAACATATTTTATCCCTACTACCCCTGTTACCTACCACAATCGAGAGTTTTGTTGAGAAATTATTGGGCGTCTCATTAAAATGAAGCTACTCACGGAAAATTAGCTTGATAGTAATCAAATATAAAAATTTACAGGGGATCCCGGATTATATAAGCTTCTTCTAGATTTCTGAAGGGGAATATGCATGAAGCCAAAATCGTGCATTCTTCTTTTGATGTACTCTTATTATGGATTCAAGGAAGATCTACATATATGTAGGCTAGCTAATTATATTTTAATTCTAGTATATCATAGCCGGCCCACTATGGATGCGTCGTGCTAGAGACAGGGAGAGATGGAGAGAACTGGAGGAGGCCTATGTGTCACAAGACACACCAACTCAATAAACAATGGCATCCAATGTGCCAAAATTACACATTATAATAACATCTATTTAATTTATTAATTTATGTAATAGTTGGTAAGAAAGGCAAATAAATAAATAAATAAATGTCATACCTGTGAGGCTCTGTTTGAGCTGTTCCATGACCTTCTGGCGGCTCTTAGCGCGCGCGCGCTTGATCTTGCGCTGTGTCTCCACGCGGTCCTTCGTGAAAATCTCGTTGACATTTTCCTGTGACACGTCGCCATCGCGCTTCAATAGGAAGAAGTAGATGCCGCCTGGCGTCCGACGACGTGTGCCATTCTGATGACAAATAATTCGAATTTATTAACCAATACTTTGCAATGAGATCACAATAGATGCCAGTCACTGGTTACTTCACAAACATCATCATCATCATCTTCCGAGCCTTTTCCCAACTGTGTTGGGATCGGCTTCCAGGTTTGAATTGACTCATAACAATGTCTGAAATGCCCTTTTGACGAAAAAGCTTAAATAACATAAGCCAAATATTCTTTCTGGACTGGTAAAAGAGACTGATTCTCTGAGTTTGTTTCAGAGTTTCATCTCAGAGGTTGTCAGTTCTAGTTAAAAAAAATTAAGACATTGACTTTTAAAAGTGTTTTTCAAAGACCTATTTACAAATATAAATATCATCTACTACATTTACTCACCATGACAAGCATGCCACCTTCTGCTTCAACACGTTGTGTTTCATTGTAAATTTCTATAGCTTTACTAGCACCTATAACTTCTACAATTCGACCTGGAAAAACAGTAACACTTGTGTTGTATAAAACACACCAATTAAAGTCTGGGAGGCTTCGCATAATGGATACGCTAATATCTCTTTACTTGTCAGGAACTCAAGAGGCCTTGTGGTGGGAGTAATACACAATTCTTTTTTCTTACCGAGGAACAGGCTCCAGAAAAAAAGAATTCAATAATATGAAATAAAATAAATAATAATTTAAATTAAGTATCTATAAGTAATAATGTAAATCTAAATAATGTAATGAGTCATTGTTACTTGAAAATAAATATATAGGTAATATTAATAAAAATAATAAATAAATACAAACCTACTAACTCCTTTTTATCTTCTGAAAGTTTTTCAGCTATATCATTTGCTACATTTTCTACAGGGTCATCAGCATTAACTGTCAGGTCTGTAAGGAACCTTGGTTTCAGTTTGTCGTTACGATTGTGACTATTTACTCGTTTCCCCAGCCTCAGCTTCACATTAGACCTGTCCACATGCCTCCTCTTGTTAGATACTCGTTCACTATCATTATAATCATCATTATTGCTAAAAACCTTCTTAGATATATAGTTATCATCTAATCTATACTTAATAGTATAATCATAAGATTCAACGCCATATCTGCTTTTCTTTGATACATCACAGCTGACCATGTCTTCTGTTAACAAGTCCTCCTGTAATTTAAAATATTGTTAAAAAATAAAAATATTGGGATATATTATCTATAACAATACAAAAGCTTTAAAGTGTAAACTCAAGTCAACAATACATGAACATTTTTATTAAGAAAAAGGAAAAGGATGTCTCTGTGGAACAATGTATAAAACCTACAGGTATAGTTGTTAGTTTAATTTACACTATGTACATAATTACAAAATGTACCTGTAAAGCTTTACACCAAATGTTGTATTTATCCTTTTTGTCAGGTTGTTGGAGCGGCCGGCGCGGCCTCAGCTTGGTGCGCTTGGGGCGGCGCCGCGGCTCGTCATCTGACTCCGAGCCGGATGACTCCTGCGCCGACGCTTCGTCACTCTGCTCGTCCTGAATCTGCATGTTCACTAACGATGGAGGATTAAACGCCTCTGGCCGAGCCAAAGGGATATACGTGCCCTCTTCAACATCCGAATCTTCCAACTGCAACGCAATAAAATATCTAGTACACGTACGCCCAGCGTCATTTAATCGTATTTTTTCGTAATACATATTTCTTAGCTGTGACTTGCAAGTTCGTTGGTTGATGATTATATTTAGAGTATCTAGTATAATCAGCAGTAATAAGTCATTTAATATCGCAAGCCATCAATGTAAAAATACTATGTAATTACGAAAAAAATGCCTGTAAAAACTAGAAGTAAAAGTTTATTCTAACCTCCCCTTCTTCCAGTCCATGGGGAACTTCAACATCTAACTCGCCTTCTGTAGTAGACATCATACTCAAAACTTCCGATAAAAGATATTTAAAGAAAAGATCATGAAAGGATTATCGAAATACACGAATTCCACCTTTTAGCAATCTCGTCGTTGCTGTCATTTTTAATAATAGACAAGGTAGACTTGTCCTGTCAAAGTGTCAAAAATGTCAACAACCCTTCGCATTTACGAAGTAAGTGCAGTAATACGAAAAAATACTTTATAACAAAGAAAATTTATATTCGTTTATTATAAAATTTTAAAATAATTAAACATTTAAAACACAATCAAGTTACCGAACAAGCTAAGCTAATTAGATATGAACAAGTTACAAAAATATGCGTTCTTATTTGTGTGGTAATTATTTAATATCTTCGTATCTTTGACTATCTATCCCTGGACAAGTGACGCGCTTATTTCTATGAACAAAAAAGTCTGTCACTTTTGGTGCGGGGGGAGGAAACACTACATAGACATTGCTGCACACATACTCTAAATCATTTTGTATCGCCACGAACTCACACATATTAAATTCTTCACCACTAACACAATTTACGCACACATAGAGGTCAAATACGTCAACATACAAGAATTGACGACAATATGAACGTATAATACAATAAAAATAATTAGGAAGCTACTATGTCGATATTTTATATCGATAGATTATTTTAGGAAGAATGGAGAAAAACGTAACAACATTACAAATTATTTTTATATGTAATTATTTATTTGCAAAATTAAAATCAACACACACAACACACCTTTTTAATATCTTGCGTCATAATTATTTTCAATGCAATGCTCTCATTGCATGATAATGAAATACAAAACAAAGGAACTGTTTAGGTATAGATAAATAGGTGTAACATACTATGTAATTGGAAAATAAACGCACGGGTGAGAGAAATCGCAAACTTTTCGAAATACATATTCTATAGCCTATGTTAATCTTGAATAATGTAGCATTCAAATGGTGAAAGAATTTTCGAAATCGGCCTAGTAGTTTTTGACTTTATTTGTTACATTACATTTACATTGTTACAGTTACAGTTACATTGATACATACAAATCTTTCCTCTTTATAATATTCGTATAGATAGAGCGGATATTGGGGACGTTATGTTACAAATACTTTGATACCAATTAGTTTGATTCTTTCATTTTGATTTTTTCTTTTCTTTGCCAGGCTGATATATAAGGAATAACACTAGACAGAGCATTTTGTTTCCCACGAGATGTCGCGCGTTAATATGAACAGAAGCGCTACGCTAGAGGTCCTGGGTTCGATTCCCCGGTCGAGCAATGTGTTATTGGAGTTTTTCTATAAAATTAAGGGTTGATGCCCGATTAATGGCAATAGGCTCGCCCCCTAAGTACGCATCTGTCTAACCCTTCGGGGAATAAAGACGTGATGGTATGTCGTGTTCCGTACTCTCGTTATTTCTTTGAGCCGGATATCGAAAAAAGAAAATAATGTGTTTGAAGAAACACCCCGAGAGGCAGGGCATAGTGGAATTGAATAACTCACTTACAATTGGAGCTGCCCAACTGGGGAAACACCTACACTTTGCAGAAAATAGTAGCCAAATAACATAGCACTGTACTACTAGTATTCTGTTATCTGTGACTGTACTATGTTGTGTTCCTAACGGTGAGCAAGATCGCCAGAGCTCCGCGAGGAAGCGTTATGTTGGCAGTGGGGGTATCGGTGTTGTGGGTTGTCTACCGGGTGTGAATAGATCTTTACAGGTTCGGCAACGGGCGAGTCATACCCCAGGTGTTGCAAGCGTTCATATAATAGGGTACATTAACACTATATATACACTTACCATCAGGCGGGACATGTGCTGGTTTTCCACCTAAGCGGTAAAAGAGACCCCAGACCTTCTAAACATACCGTATCTTAGAAATCATTTTCAATGATTTTTGAAATACGATTTAAATATGTTAATTTATAAATTCTTTTGTCAACAAATTTATCCGCAACGGCTTAAGCTATTATTTATCAATCACACCTATATCATTTTAAATGAAGTTCTTTTGTAGATCTGAAAAAGTAACAAATAAAATATCTAATACTGGATATCAAAAATAATCAATAATCTTAGTTACGTCATTTCCAAAAATGTTATTTTATTAAAATATAGTGATATCATAAATTCATGATATTCATCTTTAGTGATCTTTAGCAATTATTATAATTTGGTCTTACATTGAACACGAAAATAATATCGATATCGATTCGAAATCGTAAACAAACACTATCACATCATTAATTAAAATGACAAAACAAAAGAGGGACATAGTCTCGCTACACTTTTTAAAATTCGAGTTTTATGCATTATGTCATAATATATATAAGGCCTATAATTGCCAAAAAACGGTAATTCTGCATTAAGACCTATAATTGGAAATCATAAATGGTGACATCCTATTGGATGATATATAATTGAAATCAAAAAATGTCATTTTGATGGATATTTCAAATTTAAATCTTACGTGTATTAGCAGAAGGCTGATATTGTAAGTAAAAAAAATTTGCTAGTCTCGTGGGGAGTGCGGATAGTCTCGTGGGGAGTGCGGGTAGTCTCGTGGGGAGTGCATGCTTGAACTAAACGATTATTTTATACTCGATTATTGAATCAGTAACGTCCTCGATCTTTAATAATAAATTGTATTATGTGATTTAAATAGAAATAAATTAACTTTAATACTTACATACGGAAAATAACTCCATCTTTATCTAAATAAGATATTAGATATTTTTTTGCATACATTAACTGCACGTATATCGGTATTTACACGGAGCATTTATGATGACCTTACTGAGCGGAAACGATTCTGTTAATGAAAAATCGATTTCGGAAACAGTTTTGATAAACGCGTTAGATTTTTTAATCCACTACCTTGCCAGAGGGGAATGATCATGAGAGGCGGGTCCTTATAGATAGATAGTCAAAGCTTCGTATCCATCTTTTTTGATAATAAGGCGGGAAGTTTCGAAAATTTATGAAGTTTACCGACTTCATAATTATTTTATCTATTACATTGTTGATTGTTATTTGCATGATATTTTTATGAACCGTCATGGTCGTGTCAATGTAGTACTTTCGTACATTGCTTTATTTTTATTCTTTATACATTTTAAGAGATATACAGTAAACTTGTAATGTAAGATTCCGTTTTTATTAAGGATGTTTTAAATATTAATTTTACTATTATTCTTATTATAGTAACCCTTGCAGGTCAACATTTGAGAGAGTCAGCAAATTGCATTTTAAACCGTTCAATTACGATGAACCTATTGACATCAGAAGAACTCGGCTACCTATTCGAAGACCTTCACTTGATGACTATGATCCCCTGGATCATAGGGAACCCCAGACTCCAATTAAGTGGGTCGATTTTTTTAAATATAATAACTTTCAGATGCTTAAAGTTCTTTGTATTAAGGGGTAACCTTCGCCCAGCCCTCCTCTCTTGTTTTACGATTGTTGGATGGAAAGACGATTTTTTTCGAAAATTGCAGGCCCTGGATGGCTTATTTCAATATGCTACGGACGCTGCTCGGGCCCGGCATGCTGATTATGCCCCTCGCTATAAGTCAAGCCGGTATCGTTCTAGGACCAATCCTGGCTTTCGGCTATGGTTTTCTGCTAGTTCATACACACATATTGTTGGTACGAAACTTATAATTATCTATAGTAAAATAAAATACCATGACGCCTGTATCAAGGACAGTATAGACTTAAGTATGTATCTGCAGTTCGCTGTTATGTTAGGTCTCATGTAATAGGGGTGAGCCTAATCCACACTCCGAGCAGCTACTGAATATTTCATAGAAAAACTCAAAGTTCAAGGTTCTCAAAAACTCCACCTCCAATACCTCTGACCTAGGACCAGCGAAGTAGTTGTGCGTGGGTGACTGAGGCAGTGAGACAGTTTACGTTAGATATTCTAATCTAATCTAACGTAAACTAAAATATAACAACGCCTCTAATACGACATTTGAGTCTGATGTGGGTACATCCACAGTTCACCAGTATGTATGTTAGCGGCGAGCGGTTTCTCCGGGCGGAAATCTAAACTTTGAGATATCTACTAATAAGAAATTCTTGGAAAAATCCAATACTACTTTGTTCGATATATTAAATACGCTGTACATGTGGAATTGACCTCCTTTAGCGTCCACTGGAAATTAGCTAAGTGGACCTTATTTTCGCCGATTTTAAAACACGTTTTTCAGCTAGATACGCTGACTGAGATTGCTCGCCAGTTGAAAATACCCTACATATCGTATCGATATGGATTCCGCTTAGCTCTGCTCCACGGTCCACCATTCCTCCGTGGCATTGGAAAGCACGGTCCGTAAGTATTACAACTCACTATTTAAATTTATTGTGGAGCATAAGCTCAAATTACTCTACGACTCAATAGGGCCATTGGCGAGACCTCCAGCCTCCATGAGCCCCTGACTTGGGCAGTCCGTTGGCCCAACAGACAATTACCCCAGTAGGCGGCACGTCCTTGAAGTAGGATGCGTCCGACGGCGACGTGGTGGTCCACCCGGCAAGGGAAGGCCTGCCACCTCCCCGGGCGGCAGAAGATCAATAGCCGGAAATCCGGTATCCTAATGGCTAGGGCGTTGGACTTGCCATCATGTGGTTGCTGGTTCGATACCCACGTAACGTGAACCCTCTCGTAACACAAGCATTTTAGCTTAGCACGAGGGGTTTTAGCTTAACAAGAATACTAGTAATGTGCACGACCCACATTGCTAGTAAGCTTTTTGAAAAAAAATCCGTGTTATAAAAAAATGTGATTGTTGATGGGAGATCTTGTGTTTCAAATGAACATCAGTATAATATCTAGTACTTAGTATGAGAAAATCTCAAAATAATACCTAGTACAAAGTACTAGTATTCTATTATCTGTGGTACCTACATAATAACATTGTTAGGAAAAATTACAATACTCGTATTGTATGGTAAGATTTATTGTCCAAAGACATTAGTAGGTACTCGTATAGTTTACACCGATTTGAAAATAGTACTAAGGTGGTAGCTACATATGTTTACTGAAATGTTTACGACAAAACTGTTTCTTTTTCAGACAAATCATAGCTATATTCATGTTTTTGAGTCAGCTTGGCGTATGCACAATTGCTGTTATATTGTCTTCGGATAGTCTGAGAGATGTCAGTTGATTATTTTTTTTACTCGTAATTAAAAAATATACTTAATTAAAAAAACTCGTAATTAAAAAAATATACGTAGTTCGTTATTTTATCGTCGATTATGAATAAAAAAAGGTTTTTTTTTCTTTACCAGCTCATGGACTGGCAAAGTAACAACACGGCTCTATTGGCAATGCTTTTGCCGTATCTACTTTTAGAGTATTTTATGAAAACTTTATCGATCATCAGTTATATTTCCTTATGTGGTGATTATTTTTACATTTACCTACTTAGAAGTAACTAGTTACAGTTGGTGCAATGTGCCTTTATACCAAAACGTCATCGAAGTTGGTTCTCTCATTAAGGCGTGAAAATGTAACTAACAACCAGACACTTTCGAATTTATGATATAAGGTTGATATAAGGATAATGTAAGATTACGTTTTAAAGTTTGGTTTTTTACAGGTACTTTCTTGAATTTAATAGGATTGGCTTTAGTTTTCTATCAAACAACAAGTGATCCATCCAAGGTGTATGTATATGGCACGACCGATCTAATGGCTTTACTATTCGCTTGTGGAGCCTTCCTATGTAATCTCAGTGCAGTCGGTGTGGTAAGATTGTATAATAGTTTGTACTAAGCCTTGTCCTAAGCTTACCACTTATCCTCTGTAACCGAAACTATGGAAAACCCTCTAGCTCTAGCTAGAGTACGCTGGCTTTGCTCTCAAAAGTCGAAACACATACGAAGGTGCTTTATGACAGAATCCGAGGTAAGCGTGGTCGCCAGCCAGTTAAATCCCAAGAGATTCTACCACCGAGGAAGTCAGATATTTACTATCGCCTCTTACAAGATGCCTATCTGAATGACAGTGAAGGAATATTAGTACCTATTACTCTAACCCGACCCCATAAGGAGTAGGAATTCCACTGCACGGTGCTACGGATAAATTACTTAGGTATTTTTAAATGACCTTGCCTTGCTTCTAGATTTTGTCCCTCGATAAATGTTTGAAGGAGGCCAGAATAATGAGAAAAAGATTCGGCGTGATCACTATAGGCATGATGCTGCCCACACTGATAGTTATGGTGGTTGGCACGCTCGGATACTGGTCCTTTGGAACTATGGAAGAAAATGTCCTCAGAGTTCTGCCGCTCGATGAACCGTAAGCTGTTTATTATCTACGGAAAGAGTAAATTAAATTAAATTAATCAATCTGGGAAGGTTAACAGAAACGGCTCTCAAATATTTTTGAAATGCTTGCTTTGCATAATAATAACCATTTATTTTTCTTAAGAAGCAGGAATCAGAAAAGACAGCAGATGTCGAACACAATCTTTTCATTTCGATAATATGGGCAAAGTGCGCGATTTTGTACTTTATCTTTGACAACATAACCTCACGTTATTAGTCTTGTAATAGAAGATATAAAAGTGTTGTGTCTCCTCACACTTATCGACGAGGAATCGGCTAGTGCTGAGTCCTTACCGCCAAGCTACTCGGAGAAACCAAGGCAATTAGCTATATCGCCGCTGTCGTTCGGCTGCCGTCGTCGATCGAAGCCGATTTCGCGTCGATAAGTGTGAGGAGATCAGGAGACCCTTACAATGTGTTTCGTCTAAATATTTTTTTATTGTTTATAGAACGTCTTTAACGATTCTCGCAGTCTATCTAGTGTCTGTGACATTCGCATACCCGATCCAATGCTACCCTGGCATAGCGGTGGTCGTAGAAGTGGTCAAATACCATGACCCCCTCACCATGCCAGACCCGAAGACATTGAAAAGGCTAGAAACATTTGGCCGGCCCATATTTGTATTGTTGACTTGTGAGTATTCGATCGTTTATAACTTTGTATATGTGTAGGTCTGTAGGTACTTATACTAGGTACCTATATACCTATATAAATGAGTGAATGAGTACCTATATAAATATTTGTAAGCAGATAAATTATGCGAACGGCGAACTGTGGGTTTACAATGGTAGGTACACCTGTGATTTACCCTTCGAGGAATAGGTATAGGCGTGATGGTACGTTTTACTTTAAAAAACACTCACTGTCCGCCGATATGTTAAGTTCTATTTAATAGGGGCTGAGCCTATTGCCATTAACCGAATCCAAACTGAAGTCAGTCAATCAGTAGCAGACTGAGAATCTCGTGAAAAAAACCCAATAACACTGCTCGACCTGGCAATCGAACCAAGGAAATATCGTGTAGCAGTAGCGTCTCTGACCAATTGCACTACTGAAGTATATTTTCAGATCGTGTTCAGTGTTTTTAAGAAAGAGGGTGAGTCCAGTCTGAAATAGAGAAAATTTAAATTTGCATTATTTAAATTATTTTCCATTTTTTTTAATTGGTTGGGTGACATGTTATTCAACAAAGGCACAGATAAAAGAATACTAGTAACAAAGGTAACATATTAGTACAAAGAAAAACATACAACGTTATATTTATTTCTGGTTAAAATATCATGACAGTGATAGGACCATTGGACTGCCAAGTCAAAGGTCTCAAGTTCGAAGGCACGCACCTCTGACTTTTCAAGGCTCACTTTAAAATACATATTATTAACCCTACACCCATTTCAGTTCTTATTTGCTACTTAGTGCCGTTCCAAGCACCTGTGGTGGCATTCGTTGGAAATCTATGCACTTCATTGATGTCCCTAGTCTTTCCCGCTCTAATGGACACCTGCTTGAGATATCCTGATGATTACGGCGTCTATGATTACATCCTTATCAAGAATGTCGTCATTATATTTATTGGATTCATCGATTGGATGTTTGGTGTGGTTCTGTGTGGTTATATTATCTATGTACGTATCATGTCAAAAGCTTCTCCTAACAGCCAAGGATATTTTTGATATGTTTTATGTTGTATTTTGATTTTACTTTAAAATATTTATGGCAATGTAAATTAAATCGCTTATTTATTAGAATAAATGTTTATTTTATCAATTTATAAACTGATAATGGTTTCTATAGATTCGTAAATCCAAAGTTACGTTACAATATCGGCACGATTGACTGGTGGCTGAGTGATCAGATTCTACGCTACGTGTTGTAGGTTCGATCCCAGTACAGAACAAATATTGATATACGCACCTTCAGAATAGTAGTGACGTATCTCAAAAAAACATTTTTTTGGGAAAACTAAAACGAAGTTTTGAAACGGCAAACTTTCAACTTTGAACTCGTTTAATTAATTCATTTTGTATGAAAACATATCAATTAATTGATTTCTGTATTAAGTAGGTAAAGTTTATCTTTTGTGGAATATATAAAAAAAAAACATTATAATGTTGCATATTTTTAATTATAATTAAGGTTTTTAAAAACTCCTTTTTTTTAAAAGACCATTTTTGTGTTAGGTCTCTTTTATTCTGAAATCATTATCGCTATTCTCAGTTCCCAATTACCAATAAGTCCTCGAAGGGAAAACCAAAATCGGTAATAAAGAGACCTAATATAAAAAACAGTCTCTCTTAATCTGAAGATTGAGAAGTTTACTTGCCTGTTTGTTCAGTACACATGCGACGTTCACTAATAAACTTGCGACGACAGAGGGAGGGAGTGCGAAAGAGACCGAAGTATCGTAATCTTTATTCTACCATAAAAACGCCGCTTCTTTAATATTCACCTAAAAGTGCGTAGCTTTTAGTGACCTTCTATGACCCTAACTATACCGTTCTGAAGGTGCGATATATACAGGTCGTGTTTGTGTATGTGATAATTGGCACGTAATCTCGTAGAACGGGCCGTCATCGTGGAAAGATAGGTACAAAATAGTAAATTAAACCTCTTTGGTATATTTCTGCTAGAAAGAGGTAGGTCTCTCTTTAGCAGCATCTGTGCATCGTGAAGGATAAGTTAACGTCATTTATGTAATACTTGTATTGTAGAACAATAATCATTGTAAAATGTTTTCGCTATAATTGAGAAAAATTTATGTTGATTTCCGTAAAAAAGGAGAATCCTAAGGACTTTCCAAAATGTATGTTGTTTTTATGTACTGCATTTCCTTATTTTTTTACGACTAACCAACGCAAGCGAAACACCTTTTCAAAAGGTTGCGTACATACCAAATCGACTTCGTACCCAGATTGGCAGATACATGTGTGCAAATGGGGGTTAAGAGATCCTAATCTAGCTCAATGTTACTGCGGCGACCCACAACACAATCTATGTCACTTCTTTGGTGTCCTTTGTGCCCATACAGTACACCTGCTCGAGGGATGATCTCAACACGGCCACAGCAAACGCCATTGAGGTCGCGTTTTTATGGCATAAGGGGGCAAACGAGCAGACGGATCGCCTGGTAGTAAGCGATTACCGCTGCCCGAGGACCTGCAAGGCTGCAACACCAGGGGAATCACAAAATCCAAAAACTTAAGGAGGTCCTGGGTGAGATTCCCAAGTCGAGCAGTGTTATTGAGTTTTTCTATGAAATTCTCAGTAGTGGCTCGGGAGTTTGGGATTTGCGCACGGATCATTATGGTAATATGCTCGCCCCCTATTAAATGGGACCTAAACATACCCTTCGAGGAATACAGGCGTGATGGTATGTTATAATTTCAGGGCAGCGTTTGAAAGTCCGATCAGCAAGTTGACCTTCCACCCAAATGAATCTGGTTCAGAAATTGATGTCAGGAGAACGCGGCTACCTTCTATGAGACCGGACCAGATATATGATCCTAGGGATCATAGAGCTCCTTTACAGCCAATTAAGTAGGTTCTACATAGAGTAGAAATTCATCACGTAGGGATACGCCCTTTTGTAAAACCGCTAATCCGTGCGGATCTAATACTGGTTTTGTACGAAAGAATGATGATGATGCTAGCTCTCATTTTAGTAATAAATTAAGTACACGAGGTTCTGTCTTATGTCACGGGCGTCATATTGAATCTTGAGCGCAATGAAGAATTCGGTATTTAACTCCCGAGCGCAGCGGGCGAGTTAAGTCCCGTTAGATAAGTTACCTAATACAAGAATCCTGAATGCAGCGAGGGATTCAAGCTAGCCCAAGGCAAAGACACCTTTAGCCCAGAGGAGGATACTCTACTTTTTACACCTACTGTGAGAAAATAATAGCCATAGTACAAAAAACAAAGTAATTATTTTAGCTGAGCATGTGAGATTCCAAATTCAAATCACATTATTGACCAGCGGGTCATAATGAAATCCAGTACAACATTATTAACATTCATTAGTGGCCGGGGGCACATAACGGCTGTGCCCCCGGCCACTAATGACTCACTTTAGGTTAAGGTTGCTTGACATATAATTGACATTTTCGAGCAGGTGGTGTGAAAAAATAATAGGTCTTTACCTATGAAATTGCCGTTCAGCAGTACTGGCCATTTCAAATCAAAATAATTTTTGTTTGGCTAAGAATTCTAATTTCAAATTAATTTTATTTTAAAAACATGGAATTCTTTTTCCAAAAGTAGTCATTTGTTTATGGATTAGTGTTACATTTTCATCGCATTTCAATCTTTTTCGTCATCATGGATACGTTAAAATTTCGAGTATTTATGGAATATGAGTACCTACCGTCGTGGCAGCAACGCGGCACAAGCGGCACGCAACATCAACGACGTTTACGGAGCTAACACTACAAACCAACGCACCACCTGTTATTGGTTTGCTCGCTTCCGTTCTGGGAATTTCGACCTGAAAAATGAACCTCGCGGTCGTCCGAAGACTTTGGTCGTTAGCGTCAAATCAATATTGGTCCATTTGCGTCAAGTTGGCAAGGTAAAAAAGCTTGACAAATGGGTGCCCCACGAACTCAATGATCGCCAGCGCGAAGTATGCGTCGAAACGTGCCTTGCACTGCTCAACAGACACACAAATGAAGGAATTTTGAACCGCATTGTTACCTGCGATGAAAAATGGATTCTGTTTGATAACCGCAAGCGCTCAGCAAGTTGGTTGGATCCTGGTCCAGCACCTAAGCAATGCCCCAAACGGAAACTTACCCCTAGAAAAGTAATGCTCACTGTTTGGTGGTCTAGCGCCGGTGTGATTCATCACAGCTTCTTACCAAACGGGGTGCTGCAGATGGGTGGATCAGCATTACTGCAGATGTGTACTGTGAAGAACTGAACACAATGATGGAGAAGCTGGCACATCTCCAACCAGCATTGGTCAATCGCTCGTCTCCGCTGCTCCTGCACGATAACGCGCGACCTCATACTGCACAGCAGACGGTCTCCAAGCTTCAAGAACTGGGGGTTGGAAGTTCTCCGTCATCCGCCCTACTCACCAGACCTTGCGCCTACATACTACTACTTTTTCCAGAATTTGGATAATTTCTTGGCGGGAAAAAAATCCAATACCCGAGAGGCAGTACAAAATGCCTGAAGAATTTGTTGCCTCCCGTCCAGCTGAGTTCTTTAAGAAGGGCATCAATAAACTGCCACTGCGTTGGCAAAGATGCATTGATTGCATGGGTGATACTTCGATTAATACAAATAAAAAATACATGAAAAAAAATCGTTTACATTTTTTCATACAAAACGGCAATTTCATAGGTAAAGACCTAATATTTATCTCTTCGGTTTCGTTAGGGTACGGTACAGACTAATTGTGTGAGCTTGTTTATGACGCGGCCATTGCAACCAACGAGGCAACGGCTGTTATTCTCTGACTGATCTCTTTCGACGGATTGATTTTTTTAATGCCCAACACTGCGACGAACGAATAGAACAAAATATTATTATAATGAAACATGTCTGAGAACCTTTCTTATTATGGTACAAAACTTGAATCACAATCCCCTAACATTGACATAAAAATGAATGCAGGCTCTGGATGGCATACTTCAACCTCCTACGAAGCGCGTGCGGCGCAGGGATGCTCGCGATGCCCCTCGTTATAAGTCAGACTGGCATCATTCTCGGACCAATCCTAATTATTGCAGTAGGACTACTAATTATTTACACACACTTTATGCTGGTAAGCTATAGTTTAAGTCTAACTGCTAAACATTTTAAAGCTATAAACTTTAGTGATGGGATTATGTGATATTTAAAGGCAGGATTTGTACCTTTTTTTTGGACGGAGAAAAATACCTAGGCGCATACGACTCCTATAAAGAAAGATGAAGTTATGGGGCTTGCACCGACTAAAACTCCGTTTGTCCCTAAGTACATAGGTACATCCGATTTCATAGAGCGGCATTCGCGAGCCTTCCAGCGGTAGCCCTGCATGTAGGCCCATTCTTTTATGATGTGTCCCCCCCAGTCAATCACACCGCTGTGGGCAGAACTGAAACCTGCGATGTAGCAAGAGGAAGAGGACTGCGGTGTAAGTGTAACCGGTTGAATCCTGCCTGGGATAGATTTTTTTCATCACTAAAATTTATAAGTATCTTTATTAAGTATATAAAAAATGTGAATAAGTATAAAAATAGCTACAACTTATTAATTAAATATTTTCAGTTAGATTCCCTGTATGAGATCAGTCGGCAGTTGCAAATACCCTACATTTCGTATCGATATGGTTTCCGCTTAGCTATACTCCACGGTCCACCCATATTTCATTGCATAGGAAAACACGGTCCGTGAGTACCTACCTACCTCTTGGTTATTTTATGTTACCCTACTAATATACAGTGGCCTAAGTAGTACACCACTGTTTGGCAGGTATCATATGCCTGAAAGTGTAGTTTCCATGATTTCCTTTGCCGAACAAAATAAGTCATATAAACAATACTCTGTCATCCCATGTGGTCAAAATTTACAGTACCTACTTATTTAAATAGGTACACCAGACGCCATGTACTAAGCCACCGCAAGTACCCGCCCCTGGTCGAAACTTGCCTTCACATTCTGATCATTGCATTGATCATTGCATCTGATGCATTCGCATCTCTGAGGTGACGAATGGAACTTTTTTTGTTATATATCACTGATTCTTTGCAGGCAAATCATAGCTACGTTTATGATCTTGAGTCAACTTGGAATATGCACAGTATTCGTTACATTTACAACGGACAGTTTGCGAGATGTCAGTATCTTTTTTACGTTATTACTTAATTGGATTATTGAAGTACCTACTTTTGGGTAAAAAAAAATTTGAAATAATGCGACAGACACAAAACGGTAAAGAAAAAAATATATTTCAAATTACATATCTGAAATACTTAGACAACATAATTTGAAAAATGATTTTAGTATTTTAGTTCATTTGCAACGGGCGTTTGTTCAGTGAACGCGGTGCAGATGCTACGCATTCGGGCAACTGAAGGAGTATGTAAAAGCTATAAATCTCGAACAGTTTTTCCATATAATGCGATAATTTTAATGTCAATTGTTACAAGTTTATTAAATGCACAGAGGCATTCGCTCGGACGCAGCAAAATTATAAGTGGGTGTGGAGCTTCGTCGTATTATACACATAATTTCCTATGAATTTTCTACGAACGGGGAAAGGACAAAAAGCCTTGATCATGAATCCTCCGTGATTATTTATGTTATTAAATAGATTATTTTTTTTTAGTTGATGGACTGGCAGAGCAATCAACCCGCTCTTTTATGTCTACTATTTCCATATTTACTCTTGGAGTTTTTCATGAAAAGTTTAAGGATGGTCAGCTATGTTGCAATGCTCGGTGATGCAATTTTTTTTATTTACCTTTATTAAAGTACCTAAGTACCTACTGTTACTAAAATATGTTTAAAGCTCCTTTGAAAGACTCCGGTAATCGTTAGGTATCGTCATGATCGCAACTATACGGCAAGGGTAAGGCAAATGTCGTTTTTAGTCGGTATGAGTCCAAAGTCGAATATACAAATAGGTACTTACTGATACCTAATCATTTTTTGAGCTTACCTCATTGGATAACATAAATAAGTGAAGACATTTCCTCTACCATAATCGGAGCCAGTGCCCAAGGCGGCAAGTTTTCAGGGACGGCAAAAATTTGAGGGAGAGAAAAAAAATTGAAGAGAAACTTCACAACATCCATTTTATTTTTACAATATTTCGACGATGGGGGCGCCGCTTAAGTTAAACAAGGCATTGGCTTGATATCATACAAATACACAATCCTGTTTACCTATGCATAGGTGTAGATGGTGGGGGACAAGGGTGGGAAACGCTCACTCACTCTAGAAACATTTGCCCACTACTTATAGAGTAAGTGTTGAAGAATATCACTTACCAGCTATAATTTTTGTTTTTTATGTGATAGGGGGGCAAACGAGCTAACGGATCACCTGATGGTAAGCGATAACCGCCGCCCATGGACACCCGCAACACCAGAGGAGTCGCAAGTGCGTTGCCCGCCTTAAAAAGGGTTTGGGCCTCCGGTAACCTCAACTCACTCGGCTAAACACAACGCAAGCGTTGTTTCACGCCGGTTTTCTGTGAGGCCGTGGTATCACTCCGGTCGAGCCGGCCCATTCGTGCCGAAGCATGGCTCTGCCACGTGAAAAAACTCCACGTAAAATTGCTAGTTCAGGTGGATGGCACTCCTAGGCAAAATCCCTAGCTACGCAATGCAATGTTATTACGAGTGTCTATGTAATAAAAATTAACTGTATTTACTTGTTAACAGGTAATTTTTTAAATTTGTTAGGGATAATTTTAGTTTTTGAACACATTTTTAACGACGACGCAGGCGGGGAGATCGTTTACGGAACTACGGATAAATTGGCAGTTCTGTTTGCTCTTGGATCGCTATTGTTTAATCTGAGCGCCGTTGGTGTGGTAAGATTTCAGACATAACTAAAATTAAAGTAATCCTTACAAGCCTACAATGCTCTGTGCCTGTGCTCTTATAGGAAAGACGGAACTCGGGGGCACCTGCCCAGGGCCCCAAGTCTGCTATTTTGTCGTGTCAAAATCGTCACTCAATGGCTTCAGAATTGTTGATTATTGACAGTTTTGTCTACAAAATCTGTCAGTTCTTATGTCATTTAGTGCCATTGAATGACCATTTTGAAACAACTGAAATAGCAGACTTTGGCCCCTGAGCAGCAATTTCAGAGGGGGCCCAAAATTATAAAATAATTTAGGGGTTCATAATCCTCCAGTCCCAAAAATTGCCAAAATATCAAAGTTTGAGCGACGGGGCGCCCGCCTGCGCCGCTATCAAGTTTCTGCCCGGTTCGAAATCCCAAAATGTCATTTTCTTCCTTAGGTTCTCTATCAACCGTCAGCTCATCATTGACGTTTTTTGGGATTGGGGCACAAACGAGCAGACGGATCACGTGATGGTAAGCGATTACCTTAGACTTTCTTTGTAGCCATATCATCTCTAACACAGTCATTAGAAAATTAGTAGAATTGGACCCCAGCCATGCAGTCTCTACTCTCTCATTATAAATTATGCTTAAACTAATTAACACTTTGCAGATATTATCGCTGGACAAAGCACTAGAAAACACGAGACGAATGACTAGTAGATTCGGCGTCATCACTGTGGGCATATTTGTGCCTACCATGATCTCGGTCATATTCGGCTGTCTAGGGTATTGGGCCTTCGGTACCATGGAAGAAAATATTCTCAGATCTTTACCATTTGATGAAATGTAAGTGAAACACATTATTATATTTAGGCTGAAAAGATCGAATGGAACCGCGGAGAGCGGCTAAAATGTCCGTATTGATCCTTTTCTCTCGAACCAATTCATAAGTATTTAGAATTCATAGCAGATCTCTGTGAAGTTAGCCAATTCAGTTAATTCTATATTATTAATCAATTTAAAAAACGTTGGAACTTGAGGTCTGTATTTTTGACACTTTTGTTTTTATAGGACATCGATGGCAGCGATTGGCTTATACTTAGTAGCAGTAGGTTTCGCCTACCCGCTACAGTGCCACCCGGCTATAGCAACCATCGTTGAAGTTATAAAATACCACGACCCTCTATCCACTCCATCGGAAAGTACGTTGCACTTGATTGAAACAATCGGGAGACCCTTGTTCGTCGTGTTGTCTTGTAAGTATTTATTTAAATTTTATAATCACTAGCAGTTAATAACAAGTAGGTATGTTTCCTAAAAGCGCCCTCTGACGACGCATAAAGTTTTCAAGAGGCCTCAGTGCAGCCGTTTTTCAAGACTCGCGTAATCAGAGGGCGCCCTAAGCCTCAAATCGTGTGCGCTAATAATTTCATTATTATTTCTAGAAGAAATATGGCGAAATGTCAGGGTTGTAGAGTCTCAGACTGTCTCATTAGCTTAGTGGTCCTGAGCACGCCTGCTACAATAGAGGTCCCAGGTCGAGCAAAGGGCGTTATTTGGGTTTTCTATTCTCAGTTGCAACTCGGAGTTTCGGAATTGAATAAGCTAGCCCCCTGTTACATGGGACGTAAACATACCGGCGAACTATGCCCTTCGGGAATATAGGCGTGATGGTAAATTATATAATCCAAAGGGTAAATCAGACGAAGCGATGGCCTACAGATCGCGAAATTCCATGCAGGGATGCACCCTCCATACCACAAATTAAAAAGAACAAGATTGTTCATCAGGTGAAACAGAGAACCAGGGTGTTAAACTTTCGATGAATATTTTCTCGATTAGCCAAATTGGCCATTTCAATTGGTGAAATTATGATATAAGTACCTACCTAATTATTTTATTTCATTTAAATTTCAGTTACTATTTGCTACTTGGTGCCGTTCCAAGGACCCTTTGTGGCGTTTGTGGGCAACCTATGCACTTCTATGCTATCATTGGTCTTTCCGGCTTTAATGGATATATGCCTGAGGTATCCCTATTATTACGGCGGATTTCATATCCATTTGATCAAGGACCTTATAATCATAGGCATAGGGTTAGTCGCTGTAATTTTTGGTGTATTTCTATGTGGTTATCTCATTCACGTACGCCTTCTCTCGACATCATCTCCAAATAACTATGGATATTTTTAAACATCTGTTTTAAATGAGTTTTCGAAATAAAGTTTGTTTTTACTTACTGTTGTAGTTCCTTATTTGTCACAATACCTAAGTAGTAGGTACTTAAGTATGAGATAAGGTACCTAAGTAAGTAAGGTACCTAATCAAAGCACTACTTGTTATTGTATAGTTTGTCAAACCGGATTCCGGTCTTGCTGCAGTGATAAGTTTATGTAGGTAGTCGTGTAGTAATTTTAGTTATTCACTATAATTATTACTATTGTGTAGGTACCATTGGTGAGAGTGCAGAGTGATATTCACTGCAATCTGGACAAACCTTCGTGGTTTTTAGATTGTAAGATAATTATTGTTTTTTAAGATATTTTTGCTTTGACTATCTATCCCTGGACAAGTGACGCGCTTAATTCTATGAACAAAAAAGTCTGTCACTTTTGGTGCGGGGGGAGGAAACACTACATAGACATTGCTGCACACATACTCAAAATCATTTTGTATCGCCACGAACTCACACATATTAAATTCTTCACCACTAACACAATTTACGCACACATAGAGGTCAAATACGTCAACATACAAGAATTGACGACAATACGAACGTATAATACAATAAAAATAATTAGGAAGCTACTATGTCGATATTTTATATCGATAGATTATTTTAGGAAGAATGGAGAAAAACGTAACAACATTACAAATTATTTTTATATGTAATTATTTATTTGCAAAATTAAAATTATCCATACACACCTTTTTAATATCTGACGTCATAATTATTTTCAATGCAATGCTCTCATTGCATGCTAATGAAATACAAAACAAAGGAACTGTTTAGGTATCGATAAATAGGTGTAACATACTATGTAATTGGAAAATAAACGCGAAATACATATTCTATAGCCTATGTTAATCTTGAATAATGTAGCATTCAAATGGTGAAAGAATTTTCGAAATCGGCCTAGTAGTTTTTGAGTTTATTTGTTACATACATTGATACATACAAATCTTTCCTCTTTATAATATTATTATAGATAGAGCGGATATTGGGGACGTTATGTTACAAATACTTTGATACCAATTAGTTTGATTCTTTCATTTTGATTTTTTATTTTCTTTGCCAGGCTGATATATTAGGAATAACACTAGACAGAGCATTTTGTTTCCCACGAGATATAAGTAGGAGTAAATACGATTTTGTTCATTATGTCGCGCGTTAATATGAACAGAAGTGCTACGCTAGAGGTCCTGGGTTCGATTCCCCGGTCGACTAATGTGTTATTGGAGTTTTTCTATAAAATTAAGGGTTGATGCCCGATTAATGGCAATAGGCTCGCCCCCTAAGTACGCATCTGTCTAACCCTTCGGGGAATAAAGACGTGATGGTATGTCGTGTTCCGTACTCTCGTTATTTCTTTGAGCCGGATATCGAAAAAAGAAAATAATGTGTTTGAAGAAACACCCCGAGAGGCAGGGCATAGTGGAATTGAATAACTCACTTACAATTGGAGCTGCCCAACTGGGGAAACACCTACACTTTGCAGAAAATAGTAGCCAAATAACATAGCACTGTACTACTAGTATTCTATTATCTGTGACTGTACTATGTTGTGTTCCTAACGGTGAGCAAGATCGCCAGAGCTCCGCGAGGAAGCGTTATGTTGGCAGTGGGGGTACCGGTGTTGTGGGTTGTCTACCGGGTGTGAAAAGATTTTTACAGGTTCGGCAACGGGCGAGTGATACCCCAGGTGTTGCAAGCGTTCATATAATAGGGTACAATTAACACTATATGTACACTTACCATCACCATACCAGACCTTCTAACCATACCGTATCTTAGAAATCATTTTCAATGATTTTTGAAATACGATTTAAATATGTTAATTTATAAATTCTTTTGTCAACAAATTTATCCGCAACGACTTAAGCTATTATTTATCAATCACACCTCTATCATTTTAAATGAAGGTCTTTTGTAGATCTGAAAAAGTAACAAATAAAATATCTAATACTGGATATCAAAAATAATCAATAATCTTAGTTACGTCATTTCGAAAAATGTTATTTTATTAAAATATAGTGATATCATAAATTCATGATATTCATCTTTAGTGATCTTTAGCAATTATTATAATTTGGTCTTACATTGAACACGAAAATAATATCGATATCGATTCGAAATCGTAAACAAACACTATCACATCATTAATTAAAATGACAAAACAAAAGAGGGACATAGTCTCGCTACACTTTTTAAAATTCGAGTTTTATGCATTATGTCATAATATATATAAGGCCTATAATTGCCAAAAAACGGTAATTCTGCATTAAGACCTATAATTGGAAATCAGAAATGGTGACATCCTATTGGATGATATATAATTGAAATCAAAAAATGTCATTTTGATGGATATTTCAAATTTAAATCTTACGTGTATTAGCAGAAGGCTGATATTGTTAGTAAAAAAAATTTGCTAGTCTCGTGGGGAGTGCGGATAGTCTCGTGGGGAGTGCGGGTAGTCTCGTGGGGAGTGCATGCTTGAACTAAACGATTAATTTATACTCGATTATTGAATCGGTAACGTCCTCGATCTTTATTAATAAATTGTATTATGTGATTTAAATAGAAATAAATGAACTTTAATACTTACATACGGAAAATAACTCCATCTTTATCTAAATAAGATATTAAATATTTTTTTGCATACATTAACTGCACGTATATCGGTATTTACACGGAGCATTTATGATGACCTTACTGAGCGGAAACGATTCTGTTAATGAAAAATCGATTTCGGAAACAGTTTTGATAAACGCGTTAGATTTTTTAATCCACTACCTTGACAGAGTGGAATGATCATGAGAGGCGGGTCCTTATAGATAGATAGTCAAAGTATTTTTGTTATACTTAATAAAGAAAAAAAATGTACATATTTATACCGTGGAGTATAAAATACTAAATTAAATAAAAGTTAAAGACGATTAAGTATATTATTTTAGTCCTGTTAGTATGTGAACGTAATTTATACAAGCGACTTCGCATGGATGGATAAATACATAGTCAAAGCTTCGCATAGCTATAACTTTTTACCTAAATGGATTTTTTACTTTTTAATTTAAAATAACTCCGAATTGCGACTCTGGGTCAGATAAAAGTGCAAACCTATAGATGGGTTTGCACATTTAACAATTTTGAATTGGAATTCATAAAATAGTTTCGTTTCTCGTTTAGTTCCCTATTACACTACCTGATAAGAGATAATATTTTTGGTCGCACTGTAGCGTTAATTGTTTTCTTCTTTTGGTGTTTTATTACAACCGATTGATTAACAGTTTTCTCTGAAATTTTGGACTTAGGTACATTTCTCTAAGGTTCACTTGGCTCACGTATTAAATATAGCCCAATGGCATTATATAGTTAAGTACCTATCCTTAAAAACACGTTTTGTTATTTCATCAGATTTTTGTTGAAATTAAAAGGGATTACAGGTACTCACTATAAAATTCTCGGATTTACCTGGGACTATATGTAAAAACAAAAAATCTATTGTCAAAGCATACACAGGTGAGCTTCATCTGAAAGAGTTCCCTTGAGAGTAGTTCCTAATAAAACTGTGGTGTCAATCAATATATCAAGCAATGTCAAACCTAGAGTAAAAGGGAGGGAATTATTCGTTTTATTAAATGTTTACACGTATTGTTTCATGGATTATTTTATAGACATACATAAATTAAGAAGAAATGTGGCTGATTCTTCGAGTTGTACCTGACAATATAATACTAATACTATGCCTATTCACTTTTAGAACAAACATTTGCCAGGCAGCTTTTAATATGAAGTAAGCTTTAAAAATATATACTTATTTATGTAATTTAAATGTTAAGTCCTTTATTTTTATGCGCTTCATTTATAGTAGTAATATATTTGTTTCTCAGAAACACTTTGCCGTTATGGAATTGGGAATGCATAAATGAGAAATGTTTACCATTGAAAGCAACGCATATGTCGAGAATACAGTCTCTAGAAACATGCAACATGCTCTGCTCGTCAATGCAGATTTGGCCACAACCAACCGGATCAGTCAGCCTGTCTACCACCGCGGTGCCAGTACGGGCTGACCTGTTTCAGCTGCAAATGGTACAGGCTCCATCGAGGATAGTTCATGAACATCTCCAAGATGCATTTGCAATTCTTCGTGATGACTTACTCCGAATAGAACGTGGAGCGAGAGGTTTCGAAGAGTGGCGAAGTGTATTCGTTCGTATAGTGGTTAACGAGAGTGGAGATCCACGTATGCTTATTGATACTGATGAAAGTTACAGTCTGTCTTTACGACCAGTCGAAGGTACGGCCGTTGCACTAATAGCAGATATTGCTGCTCGCTCTTATTGTGGTGCTCGGCATGCAATAGAAACGCTTTTACAACTAGTATGGCTGGATTCGTATATGGGATCTCTATTAATGCTAGAAGCAGCAAGGGTAGATGATGCACCGCGCTTTCGATATCGGGGCTTACTTGTTGACACTGCGCATAATTTCTTCCCTATTAGCGAACTGATGCTTAATATTGACGCAATGGCTGCTTCTAAATTAAATACATTTCATTGGCATATCAGTGATTCACAGGCATTTCCACTGCATACAAACAGTATCCCAGAATTTGCAAATTATGGTGCACATACTCCTGGTGACGTATATACTCCTGATGATGTAAGAAAAGTTGTACGCAGGGCGAGGCTGAGGGGAATCCGAGTGCTTCTGGAAATAGATTCTCCGGCGCACGTAGGTCATGCTTGGAACTGGGGACCTGCCGCAGGACTAGGTGAATTAGTATTTTGCCTTGATGTTGAAAATTGGAGTGAATACTGCAGCGAGCCACCATGCGGACAGTTAAACCCTCATAATCAACGCGTATACGATTTATTTGATCGTCTTTTCAGTGAGGTTATACAACTAACTGGCGTCGAAGACATTTTTCATCTCGGAGGAAACGAAATTTCCGAAAAATGTTGGAATGAGCAATTTCGCCACACTCGCAACACCTCTATGGACCTCTGGCTTCACTTCACACGATCTATGTTGAAGCACCTCCAAGGTCAGACCGGAAAGTTACCAAATCTGACAATTTTTTGGATGTCCCATCTTAGTGAACGCTTCAAGGGTGAAATGAGAGATTACATTCAAAATATAGGTCTTCAAGTTCGAAATGTTGCGTGGACTCAAAAATACGTCAGCGGTATCCGAACAATAATGTCGCATGAGGATGCTTGGGACTTAAATACAGGGCACGGAGCGTGGTATGAAGAAAACAACGGCGCTCCATATAATTCTTGGCAACGGGTATACGAGCATCGTCCATGGCTTAAGCATGCCTCTAGTCTAGTAGAAGGGGGTGAGGCCACAGTGTGGTCATCAGTACTTAGTGAAGGAGGTCTGATAGCACGTGTATGGCCGCGAGCTGCAGCACTGGCTGAACGGCTGTGGACAGACAGACCTGAAGGAGCCACCCGACCGGTGCACGCACGTCTCGACGTCCACCGAGCCCGACTCGTCACACGCGGTATTCAAGCTTCTCCGCTATGGTCCATGTGGTGCACACAAAATACATATACCTGTGGCTAGATTTATACCTAGCTAATACATGGATTAGGTACATGGAGCCTCCCATTACTATATAGAAATGTACAAAAGAACCAAGTATTCGAGGTTCTTTTATTGCGTAAAGTAATTATTCTCTAAAGCACTTCACGTGGTGCTGGCTATACAGGAATATTTTTTAAGCAGTGCGCAAAAAAAATTCGGTAGTTCAGTATCAGTAATAGAACACATTCCCATTATTAGATCAAAACTTTTTTTAAAATTTTTAGCCGGCTTGAAATCAGCAAAATATGGACACATAATATCTATTCGCAATAATAACAATATGCACGTGTGCCAGCCGACTCACGCGCCGGTGTACAGCTGATGTAGGTATTAAGGCGCGCGCGCTTTGCCGTGCGCTAGCGAGTAACCATAAAATCAGTTTCAAAGTAAACATCTTTCGTTAACGATAACTTCGATATTATGTACTAAGACATATCAAAATAACAAATTGGTGTTTAATAAAAGTCGTTTAAGTATCAATTGTCAAAGTTTGCGCACTGAATAAAAAATATTCCGGTATACGCGTTGCGGCCAGGCTACATTTTACGAGACATCAGTTTCTGCGAGTTTGCGTCCTGTGACTTCTAAGAGTACTGTTATAAGGTCCAAAATCAAATGATTTAACCGCATTCGTAAAATTCAGAAACTACACAATTTGCTGCTTTCGCGTACCTAAAGTGGAGGAAAGATAAGTGCGAATTCAAGGACCCGCACAGGTTTCTATAATATTTCAATACCTAATAACTACTTATGTTTAGGCAAAGGCAATGCATTGAGTGTCAACAGAAGAATGGTCAAAGCAGACCTAGATAGACGTAGATAAGGTCACATTTGCCTCCGATACCTACATATGCATTTAAATTCTAAATTGAGAAAAATACCAAAGCTAAGATAAAACAAACTATCTAAGTAGTTTTCAAATATTTGAGCTTATTACTTTTTTTTTATTTTTTTCTCCCTTCTTCGTTTTTTGAAATATTTAAATCTTTTACTACCATTAAAATTTTGTTCAGGTCAAAACTCTGTTTCATTTAAATTATATTATGTAAATCATCTGAAATAAGTAGGCACTTAATCGGCCTAAATCAAAAAGCTAGATCTACCAGCCTACAGACCTATCCAAGAAAAACTTTCCTGGGCCCTGTCCGTAGGACTCTTCCAGCGCTCCAGTGCCAATTTTTCCTAAAGGCTACTTGAGGAGAAGACCAAGAAATAGAAGCCGAATTACCTGTTTACCTATAAATAATCGATATTGGTAAATACTTGAAATTGCAATAAGGACAACCAATCCAAATAGGAAACGGAAATACATCATAAAAATAATCCGTTTTCGAGAAGCTTCTACTTAGTGTACGTTCTGAAACTTAAAAATATTATTAATCATTTATTGATCTCAAAAATAAAAAATTGTTATACCGTAACAAAATTGGTTTCTAATTATATACTAGGCCACTAAATTAATGCTCTGTTGTAACTTGGTTGAAACAATTTTAGGTAATCATGGATTTTAATTGTCACAGCATAAAGACATAGTAAAGTTTCGGAACAGTTGCCGTTCGGATACATAAAGAATTTTTTGCTAATTAAATTAAATTTTCAAAAATAATTTTTTGAAAATTTAATTTAATTAATACAATCAAACACTAGTGTTTTATTTTTTTGGCAGGGTTCACGACTAACCTACATATTAATAATAACGTAACAAACAACCCCGTTGTACTCATTGCAGAAATACTTATACAATATACTCGTACAGTTACAATTTTAACATTATGTACATAATGACAAGCAATAAGCAATTATTTTATTTATTTTTATTTTATTTTTATTTGAAATCCTCTGAATAAGAAAAAAATCCCCTGTGGTTTTAAACATTTCGCATCATACTTAATATTATCAGCTTTGGGGTGCAGGATATAGTAGTTTTCATGGCTCAATGCCTCATAGAATACTCACTTTGAGAGTCGATGTTTTAAATTTAACTTGCTTTCAGGTAAATGCTTTTGATAATATAATTAATATATTTTCATTCACAGGTTACGCGCACAGTCTATCGTTATTGTATCCGAACAAAATATTTGCACAGCACGCAAAATTAGGAAAAGGAAGTTACGTTTTACTTGTTAATGGTTTCTCTCTATATCGTGTACTCAGCTTTACAAATTGCCTTTTGTTTTGTTACAATCCATCAGGCATCCTAATAACGTATTTATGATAGCTTTTTTATCTTCATTTATCATATAATTTTACTGTATTTATTTTTATCATTTTCCCCTACAATATTCGGAAAATTCAATGAAATAAAATTAATAATTTTTATAAAGGCCCGTACACATGATAGAAAAAACATAATATAGTCTATGGCCAACGTGGCGGCCGTGTTGAAGTAAGCGTCAATTTATGGCGTTTCGTGAAAAACACGGAAATTATTATTTAAACTTGTAATTATAAGTTAGTGTAACTTTTATAAATTAGATTAAATATGAGCAGATATTACGACTACGGTAATGCGATATCATGGTAAGTAAACTTTGATTTGGGGTGGTGACAACCATATTGTTTGAAAAATGTTGTGTACGTTTTCTTTGAGAACTTATTATTGTATTTTCTCACACCAAATTACTTCCAAATTAGCAATGCGAATTGGTGCATTTTATTGTGTGCCTTCACAGACTTTTCTGCTGTTTGCCGGTATTTTTTTTTCATTTATCCCAACCTCGGTAGGTATGTACCTAACGTGGACAAATTGTTTTATTTCAGACATTGTAAGTCTGTACGTAACGTTGTCAAATGTTATATTTGCAAATAATAGCATTTTAAAAATTTAGCAGTCATTTTAACCCTACCAATGAATGTAAATGCTTAACGCGTAGGCCTTTATCGATTTTAAGATGTAGGTAAGTACTTACTTAGGTGCTAGGTACCTTCTACATTTGGTACTAATAACTGGCTAAATATTCAACTATGAATTATCCAGACAACATGTTTTGTTTTGATTGATAAACTTGACAGCATTTCCACAAAAACAGTTCAACAAACAAAGATTTCAAGTGTCTTAAATATATAAAACAAAAAATGCCATAAATACAAATAAAAATATTACCTTCAAATAGAAACTAAACAATATTTATTGCTACAACTCTCTTCTAAAACAGTTTTAAAATATTTATTATTTTGATCTAAACAATATTTATTACTACAACTCTCTTCTAAAACAGTTTTAAAATATTTATTATTTTGAATTAAAAAAAAAATATATAGTATAATATAAGTTGGCAGTTCCTTCCTACAATGTTCCAAAGTAATAATCATTCAAGCACTCACTCAAGCTCAAATATTTTTGTAATAAATATATTAGCACATCTTATAAGATGCATTACTTCTAAACCAAGACAAGTTGTAGTTGTCCTGTTTCCTTTTGTTTTCTATACTTAATATATACATTAACAATATTCTGGAAAATTTCATAAACAGGACACTCCTTATTTCTCTTACTGATAGTTCCTGTCTCCACCATACCTGTAGGGCTTTCATGTTAACAAATTGTTAATTTACTTTTCTCTCCTTAGCGATGCTCCTCACAGCTGCAGTGGAATAATATCACAAATTATAAACTTAAGGATGTTGAACAATTAACATTTAAAACAATATATTAGTATAAGTACTTTATGGTTTATCTAGTTGTTAAATTAAAGCTGTAAGACATGTTTTAACCATTGATGACTCAAATGGATAATTATTCAATTGCAGATGTTCAGTAGTTGTTGCCCCTTTCCCTGTCAGTTTCCAGTTTGTATCGTAAGAGAAATAAGGAATCCACATGGTGCCATTTCATTCACAACACAGAAGAAATTTTCCAGAATTCTCCTCAGTTTTATACAGTTTATTGATGATAGTTTGTCCATTTTTGGACTGGTGAATTTCAGTTGACATGAGATGGTTGTTCGTCAACAATGGTTAAAACACGATCTTCAGCGAGGGTAGGAAGCGCGGCCACCAGTGCGCCCGCCGAAAATGGAACGTCTTCCGAACTTAGATCGCGACTCAAAACCACTGAGAATGGTCACCGCTCACAAAGGCCCTACAATCAAACTAGGCAAGTTTCAGTTCTTGTCGCGTTTGCCTCAAACATAGCTGTTAGCATGACTACCCACTGCTGTCCAACAGTCAACATTGTTGTTTCCATGGGCTGCTGCAGACATCAGCTATGGAGAGTCGGAGACAGTTGAAGCATGAGTCTTGGGGCTTTGGGTGATGGTTCTTTCATGAAAGGCAGCAATATCAATGTCAAAGACCAGTGCAGTCATTTGATGCATGATAATCTTGAAATGTTCTCTCCCTTGAGCCTAATGTGTGGAGATATCTTATGGGGGAAAATGTAAGTACTAATAATTTTGTAGGAACAATCAAGCACTACCATCGGGCGGCGTGGGCCCGGGCAGCGGGTCGCAGGGGAAGGATCCCCTGGCACCCGCACTGCCTGGCTCGCGCAATATGTACCAGCACCCTGCAGTCAGCGGCTACAATACGCAGGACTCACGCTCTCAATCTATGCCTGTTGCGGTAATACAACTAATATTGAAACTTTAAGACCCATTTCAGAAACCTGCTTAGATTAGGTGGCTGTGATCTATCACAATGCTAGCAGTCCATATACAAACAAAATGGTTGTATGTCTCGGCTAGCTGTTTTCATTAAGCTAAATGTTACAAACATAGAAAAAGATCTTCCCATAATCAACAACTTTAAGCAATCTTCCAGAAACATGTCCCTGTATAAATTATGCTCAGCCAGGGTGGTGATTTCATTCCTTTAGTAGCTACTCCAAGAGGCCAGCGCGTTTGGTCATGCTGCTGTTTAAGATAAAACTGAATTAGGGACTGTGAATAGAATTTACCATTCTTCTTCTGGTGCCTATCCATAATCCAATCACTGAACATTGTCATCAACCTGTGAATATTTCTCCTTGCTAACGCCACATTTCCCCACTGCTTTGTCCATCATCATGGATTTTATTGGGTGTACTATTTATTGAAATTTGAGAACAGAAATATAAGAATGAGATGTTTGTAGGGACGGCAGAACCCTATATACCCCAGCAGTATGTACCACGGGTACGGCGGTGGCCCAGGCGCCACGCTCGCGCCTATGCCTTCTCCCTCGCCCACGGCGCCGCTGACGCCCTTCCCAGTACACCCTGATGTTAAATTTAAGAAGTAAGTATCCAACACCCCAACAGATCTTTTAAATTGTACTATATTCTTAGAACTACCTCATTAGTCTAGTGGTAAAAGGCCTAACTAGATTTCTTTGGTTTGATTCATAGGTTGAGCAAAAGGTCATTGGGTTTTTCTATGAAATTGATGGTAGCACTTGCAATTTGGATTTGTGCAAGGATCAAATTATTCAAATCAACAGTTTCATTTTCATATACACCATATACAAGCTCTTATGAAATGCTGACTGAAGTTTTAATCATACCAGCTATCTTTTCTTGCATTTCTCCTGCTAAGATTATAAAGTTATTTTATTAAAGGAAAAATTCGACTCGCAGGCAGGATTCGAACCTGCATCTTCTGGTTAGGTACACCAGACGCTATGACCTCTAAGCCACCTTTTTTCCTTCACTAAAATAACTCATACCAGCTCTAGCTAGTACACCTCTACATAATCTGGGAATACAGATGTTATGATATGCAGTTCCTTCACAACCAAACTGCCCTAGCTGATGTTTATAAATTTGCTGTGTTCTATAGGTTACCATTCTACGACGTCCTAGCAGAACTAATGAAACCCTCCACAATGATGCCAATGCAGGCCGGGCGAATGCAGGAAGGTACATATGTGTTCCACCTCACACCACAACAGGCCACTGAGATTGCCTCTGGAAAAGACATCATTGGAACTAGCAACAAACTTGATTATGTTATACAGGTAAATAACATACTTTTTTTATAGAAAATCTGTATGAGTTGCTATTTTAATAAATAATAGTTAGACTACTTAAACTTAGTGACAGTGAAAAAAAAATGAAGTGAAAAAACACACAAATTTGTTTATAAATTTAATTTTTGTTCACAGGCACAACTCAGGTTTTGTCTTCTAGAAACTTCATGTGAACAAGAAGATCACTTCCCACCTAGTGTTAATGTCAAAGTTAATAACAAAATGTGTCCACTACCAGTAAGTATATCTATGATAACAATCTAATTAGTAAAACTAATACACACAATGCATAGTTTTATACTGCTGGCTGTAGAAGTTAGGAAGAAGGATAATGCCTCATTAGTCAAGTAATCGTAAGCGCCACTGCTCTTCGATTCCCAGGTCTAGCAGTTATTCGGTTTTTCTATGAAATAACTGAACTGCTACTAAGGTCACCCCCTATTTCTTGGAAACCATACTGCTGAACTGTGATTGTACATCTACCTAACCAATAGCATAAAGATCTATGAATTTGAACACAGAATCCAATACCAACGAACAAGCCAACACCAGAACCAAAGCGACCGCCGCGGCCCGTGAACATATCGTCGCTGGTGAAGCTGTCCCCCACGGTCGCGAACACGATCCAAGTGACGTGGGCGGCCGACTTCACGCGCGCCTACGTCCTGAGCGTGTTCATGGTCCGCAAGCTCACCTCTGCTGAGCTGCTGCAGAGGCTCAAAAACAAAGGCACAAAGAACCCCGACTACACTAGGTCGCTCAGTAAGTCGTCTGTGCATATGGAAAAATACTACTAAAGATTTTATGTAGGGGTAACCTACGAAACATAAATTTAATGGTATATACTTATCTATATTTTGGGTCATACATAAAAGATAGAATAAAATAAGTCAAAATAATTGAAATTATGGTCAATTTTTCATAGTAGCGGATAATTATCTGTAAATTGGCATCACTTCTACAAGGAGTAATTTATCTTTTTAAATGTTTTGTTATCCTGGTTGTCAGTGGTTGTCATAATGCATATATGAATAACTGTAGAATACTTCACAGAGACATGTGAATCGATAAAATTTGAACCCCTGAAGATGATCACCCCAAAATATTGTATCTTTGAACAGTAAAAGAGAAGCTGTCGGAGGACTACGACAGCGAGATCGCGACGACGTCGCTCCGCGTGTCGCTGATGTGTCCGCTGGGCAAGATGCGCATGTCGTGTCCGTGCCGGCCCGGCAACTGCCCGCACCTGCAGTGCTTCGACGCCTCGCTGTTCCTGCAGATGAACGAGCGCAAGCCCACCTGGCTGTGCCCCGTCTGCGACCGCCCGGCGCCCTACGACTCCCTGGTAGTTGATGGGTGAGATTTTGATATCTTCAATTCATTTATTAGGTTAACCAACGATTGTTTCCACAATACATTTCAACTTAATTACTAAAGTAGATAGGTACTTCTAAATGTGTAACAACCACTTACTGACTTACACTGCATGCTCAATAAACGGACAGAATACAAAAATATTATGAATTCACTGAATTATAAAATTAACATTGAAACAAAAAACTATATCTAACTATAAACTAACCAATATTTAAAATGCCAAATTATCTTTTATGCCTGCAATTATGATGCAACTTAGTTGAGTAATTGTATTCGCGCCTGCAATTATTGTAACAGCAGTTTACAAATCTTTGTATGACGATTGATAAAGGGAAGATTTCAACTATATCTAGTTAATAATATGATTCTGATTTGTTGTTTACTCTAGGTACTTCCAAGAGGTCTTAACATCGCCTCGTCTGTTGAGCGACTGCAATGAGATCCAGCTGCACGCAGACGGTAGCTGGTCTGCGCATGCGCCAGCCCCGCGCGCGCCGCAGCAACAACAGCCCACCGCTGAACCAGTCACACTCATATCAGATGATCTAGGTCAGTCAGTTCAAGAGGAAAAAAATACATTCACGACTATTATTTTTTCTGTTTGAAATTTTGGATACCAAGTAAAGAACCAATAATATAACTAATAGAATCATCATTTGGGAATTCCGCAAATGGTAGTTACTGTATGAGTTATGATCATTAAAATAGAGCAGTCACTAGTCATGTAGGATCAATGAGGAGGCAATTACTTAGGCATAATTAGGCTACCGCCGCTTCGGCTTCGGACTCGCGATCATGTGGTTGCCGGTTCTAACCTCACCCGACATTTACACACCTCACATCACACGTGAACTCACTAGTAGCACAAGCATTTAGCTTGTGCAACCCACATTTTTTTAAAATAAATTATCTAGTTTTTCTTAGAACAGTAATGACACGTTCTGAGAAATGAATTAAAAATATATTTTTGTGATGAAACTACTTTTTACGGATTTTATCACGGTATATTGATATTACTTAGTTCCCGACGTTTCGGATCCTTTACATACATCATCCATGGTCACGGGCAGACAGGTGTTGGACGTCTTGATGTTAAACTTACTAACAGCTACCTTATATTTTTGTTAATTATTAGCGATCCGATTTACGCAATATAATATTTTTGTTATTTATTTATATTTTAAGTTGCTTCTGACAAGAGACTTGTACAAAAGTAACTTTGTTTGAGGATGTTTGAAACTATTGGTATTACGTTTGAGAAAACCGAGCATTTGAGCGGACTTTTTTACTATGGTATCAATGTTATGTTGAATGTTTTGTTGTTATGTAGAAGTGATCCCGGTGGAGAGCGGCAGCGCGGCCGGCACGGGCGGCGGCAAGCGCGCCACGGTGGGCGAGGCGCGCCAGCCGCGCGCCGCCAGCGCCACCGTGGACCTCACGTCCGACTCCGACGACGAGGCGCCGCTCAAGCGCAAGGTGCCCGCGCCCAAGCACACGCCGCCCGCCTCCGAGACCAGCGTCAAGAGTGACGACAACTACTCCTCGTCTAGCGGTCAGTTGTATACCCATTCAAATATCATAATAACTTCTTTATTTCCATATTCATGTTTGTTATATTGCATACAAGATATTTTTTCGGCAAACGAGCTGACGAGCCATGTGACGGTAAGTAGTCATCGACGTCCGTGTACATCATAGATTGCTGATGTATTGTCGACCCTTAGCCCCTACGGACTGCAGACTGTCCAAGCCGCAGCAACCAAGAGGGTACTGGCTCTTACATGCAAAAGTCGAAACACACACCAAGGTGCTTTATGATAAGACTCCGACGTAAGGGTGGTCGCCAGCCAGTCAGACCCAGGGGTCCTACCACTGAGCAAGTCAATTTTTTTTCTCGTCTTTTACGAGATGCCTATTTGAAAGACAGGGAAGAATATTCTAACCCGTCCCCACATGGGGACTGCATTGTTTATAATATCTCACTTTTGGGACTTAAAGATATCGGAAACATTTACATACAACAACGCTTAATTTGGTTGCCGAGAAACTAGGTGGTTTTTCATGTTTTCTGAGCGACTTCGCAAAGGTAACGTTATATGTGTTATGTTACTTATGAAAAGTGGTAGGTAACATAAGGATTATATTTTTATTGTCTTTTTATATTCTTGCTATAATGTAATTTATAATAGTTTTTATCAATTAGATTTTAGAATTAATAATTATTTCTACACTATCGGTTTGGGAATTTCCTGTAATGGTAGCTGTATGTATGCAATAAATAAATAATTTAAAATATTATACTAGATCGGAATGTAGTTGAGTCATGTATGTTTGTGATCTCGCCCCCTATTACATGGGACCTAAACATACCGGCGATCTGTGGGTGTACATTAGTACGCCTCTGCCTAACCCTTCGAGGAATACAGGCGTGATGGTATGTTATGTTTGTGATCAGCGGCAGAGGCGGTGTCGTCGAGTGGGTACCGGTCCCCGAGCGGCGCGGGCGGCGGCGGCGGCGCCGTCATCTCGCTGGACAGCCCCTCGCCGCCCGCGGCCACGTCGCCCGCGCCCGCGCCCGCCCCCGCGCCGGGCCCGCTGGCCGAGCGGCCGCACCTGTCCATCACGCCCGTGTCCGCGCCCGCCGCACCGCACCACATAGGTACATGCACATAACGTCACCTCTATCCACACTGCATGACATCGAGAAGGTAGTCTCCATTTGACGTGAAGACTGCTGACTCACTCATCATCATCTGCATTGTTAATATCTGATCCAGTCAAGAAGGTACCACATAAGGTGGTACATTCTATCAACCTGTCGGACTGTATAGGTAAACTATAGCATTAGCATACATAGTTATGTAATCAGATGATTCTCTAGAAAATCCTTAATATTTTTTTAAGGATAAAAACAGTTTGTATGTAATATTTTTTGGAGAAACACCCGATTACATTACTCTCGACGCCGCCCGCACCAGTACAGAGATGCCGCTAACTATCCATCACGGTAGTGTACACAGGTAAACAGAACTCACGTATCTAACCTGCTGAATGCCTTGCTTGACACTCACTGCTGACACTTACTGACCTTGCTATGTTATGCCCACTGCCGCCTCGCCCGCCGCCGCCCGCAGCGCAACATGACGTGATGACGGATGGCCCGCACCTCTCGATCACGCCTGTTACCACAACTTCGACGACAGCTCATCATATAGGTAAATACACACTATTATGTGAGAACCTACTAAATCTACCAATACCATAGAGGACTTTTTACTCGTTTAGCTTAAGTATTCTTGTATATATATAGTATTATGAAGCTACTGCCCTTCGAAACCCAATGTGAGCAATACCAATTCCTAAATTATGTATTAAAGCGACCTTCCCCGGCTTCGCACGGGTGGAGAAATCCTTAACTTTTTCAAAATACATAGATCATTCATATACATTCAAATGGTGAAAGAATTTTTGAATTCGGCCCAGTAGTTTTTGAGTTTATTACATACATACACACTTACATACAAATCTTTCCTTTTTATAATATTAGTATAGAGGTATAGATAATGGTTATCAGACTTCTCCAGACTCTACAAATCACATTCACAACTTAAAAAAAAACTATAAGAAGCTGTTCCATTTCATTGATAATTAAATCAAAAGCAATCAAAGTCGAATTTAGTCAAACACTGGTCCTAACTACTGCTGATGAAATGATTCAAAAGGTTGGATTGCCAAAACTGATGGTTTTGTGTGGTGTCTAAGGTACAGGGAAGTTTGTGATATGGATGGTCACCCATGCATTGGCTGACCGTGGTAAGGGTAGCATGGGCAAAATAAGCTCCATTATAATGCCAAGTTAGAAGGCCTATTCTCTACAAGGGAAGTAGGAAGAGCCTAGTGGTTAAGTGCTAGGGGGCTGTGCATGGTGGTCCGACTATGAATTCAGGACAATGACTATTCAGAATCATTGATCACCTGCTTTATCAATAAAGGAATACTTACATCCTGAACATTCATAGATTACTTTTATATAGTAGTCTTGTACCTCTTAATCTGAGTGGAGACCGTCCCGCCTTATTACATGGACCTAAACTGTACCGGCGAATTGTGCTGTCGACCTCTCGAAAGGTTAGGCAGAGGTCTGCCTAATACTAACATGGTGGTGTGTTGAAATTACTTTGCGACGCTACTTCGCTACATCTGACGAACTTCCTTATTGCGGTGTAGGTTCGAGCACGCCGTCGGAGCGTGATGATGGTGAAACGGCACCTTCGCATTGGGCGCCGTACGCCGACAATGAGAGGGACGATAATTATAGAAAGTGAGTATTTAATCATTTGTAGTAACTATATTTTTTCCTGTGGATTTAGGCAGCATAGTTTGCGACACTGGTGTATCATGGATTTCGGTATGGCTAATACTAAAAAAAGGGATAGGTAGATTTGTCTAGAAAGGACCTATATGGTTTGGAGATTTGGGGCTTGAACCCATAAGCCCCTGGATCTGCTGCTGGTTTCCAAGTCAGGTGTCAAGGATAAATGAAGTAGGGTGAATCCACCACTCTGTGGGATTAACAGTCTGGTCACAGAATAAACAACAATTCCTACTCATCTTTTAACAGTGGCGTAGTACACTTTTACTGCCCTTAATAATATCATTGATTATCTAATAAGATTTAATGTAATACAGATACTGACTGAGGGAAAAGAGTGGCCGCACTTCATATGCCAGCGGCCATTCTTCAGAGGAAGAATCCGAGGCGTCTTACCCCGAGGTGCCGCTGCTGCCCGCGCCGTAAGCCGCAGCAGCACACGGCTACAGTAGTACGGCGCCGGCACACATATACATTAACCAGGATATGTACCGGTGCCAGTGGCCTCCTGGATCCTTCAAAGTAGAAATTCCAGTCGGGCGCGTGTACATACATATACATAGTTCACTGGCGCTTAGTGTCACTGCGATAGTCACATTCCACATGACTCCAGTTCCAGATAAACGTAATTATGTCAAGGTTTATCCCTCGTGATGAATCCTTCTGCCCAGGAAACAAAAACAAAACCTCCGCGTAATCCCATCTTTACGACATAATTATATAATGGCGCGCATGTAGTGTTACTGCGCAACAAAAAAACTAAATTTCGTTATTGTGACTAACGTGCATTTTGTTTACCAAATACCTACGTGTAGGTCTATAAAATTAATTCTTGATTATTGCAGAATAAGCTAGCGAGATCAAATATTTTAGATTTTAAGGTCCGTTAATTTGACTAATTTTCACAACAATGTAGGGCCCTGTCATGAATTCATGATGAATATTTCAGAAGATGATGATTGTATCATAGAATCATTTTTACGAGTTCTAGTTTTAAAGTATTGTATTACGTGATCTGAATGTGTAGCGTTGAGTCATATGAGTATGAAAATGATGTGATTTTTATAGGTGAATGAGATGAATTATTGTAAAATAGTTTTGAATAGAAGGCCTTAGAATACAGTCCTTTGAATGCGCAAGTATATCGTAATTTTTTATTTTTAGGCTATGAATAGAAAGGAAAGAGAATAACGTATTTTTAATAAATAAGTATTCCTTTATATTAAATTGTCATAAAATCCAATTTATTTGTTTAGCCAACGGAAATCCGTAATTAAATTGCATAACTTCAATGTTAGGCAAAATTGCTTTGTTATTACAGATGAATTTGAATTCATATTTAATTTCAATAATTGGTCCATTTGTATGATATAACATAGTTCCTTAGCATTTGTGTTATCACATAGATTCTCACCACATGAGATTAGCATTGAGGTGCTTATTTTATTACAAATTAAATCATACTCATTTTAAACAATTTCTTTGCTACATTGTTGGAAAGGGACTGTAAATATTAATAGCTACCAAATTAGTCAATAGCATTGACCTATATAAATTTACTTTACAAAAATATGAAACCACAGGACATAAATTCCTCTGTATTTTTAAAAGACATCCTAATACGAAATTATTTTAGTCTGTATTACAACAGAATCAGCACTGTTAATTATTTTTATTGTTTAATTTCCACTCGTCCAAAATAGTCGTGTACAGATTCATCAGAAATCTATGCTGAAATTGCATTATTTGTCAAATTATGAACATAATTCATATGGCTAGCTAATCACAAAATCAAATGTATATAAAAACGTATTGTATAATTTATAAACAGCTTATCCTAGCTGTTAAGTCAGCCATGGAAAATACTAAATTAATTAAATAATGTAATTTATGTGGCATAGTTGATATTTTGCTACAGAAGATGTTTCAATCCTAACGCGTGAATTAAGCTTGCCAACTTTTCTCTTACACTGTTCTTCATAATAATAAAAAACGTCGTATAAACCTCCAGTACCTGTAATGTTTTATATTTTTTTGACACGTGATAATTCGTGAAAGGAGGGGATAATTTGTAGAAAGGGAAAAGAAGATTTTCTTAGCATGGGGATCCATGGATGCTACAAACACTGGTCAATAGTTGTGTAACAGTTTACGATCATTACTTTCTCATACTTACCTTGACATTGGCAAAATCATCGAACGTTACCGATGGAGCCAGAACCATAAAAATAGAATAGAATAGAAAAGAAGATTAAAATTTTTATGACGTTTTATATTATTAAGAGGCGGTTAATATTTTTCGGTGGTGACGTCTATAAAACAGGGCTTCCGATATTTGGAACATTCAATTCGTTTAGATGCAAGATTCTTCTAGCTTATGTTATGATTAATGTTTTCGAAGATAATAATATACAATTGATGATTTACTCACCTTGCTGAGACTACTACCGGATAATATTATTTCATCCTACTTTACACGGAGAATGTTCTAATTTATTTGTTACTAAAGTGAAGTATGTGTAATTGTATTATATGTATTAAGGTGGATGTCAGCATTGTTGACTTCAATGCGATTCAAATATAAGAATGTTAGGGTAAGACATTGTCATTTAAATAATAAATGTAAATATTGTCTAAAGTATTGCATTTTAATAACTACTAACACCTACTCTTCATCAATAATTTATATCGAGAAACAGATCTAACTACATTTAAACCTAAATATTATTTCAATTTTTACATCCAGTCAGAAAATTAATTTCATAAGCAGGAATAGAATCGAAAAAGTAGTTTCATCGACAAGATTAAATGTATTACTGCAGCAGCAACCGTATGTTAGATACGAGTTACTGAACTAAACGGCAACGACCTCCGTCGCAATGTTTAATCGTCGGATAATTATTGTAATGAATGGGCGGCTGTGCCGATGCCGCCTGAAACGCTACAACAATTATTATCTATTCACTCCGTGGATCAATCCAAGATAGCAGTAGTCTGTGGCGACGCCGATGGTAGTCTGTTCTGTTCTGTACGCTACGCGCCCTTCTCACATTTTTATGCCGCCCGCCTCATAAACTGTGCACGCTCCCCTTCACACTTAACCGTTCACTCCCTGTGTATCTCGCTCGCTCACACACCTCGCTGACAGGGGGGACACGTAGCGTTGCTCGCTCGAACCGAGTTCCGCGGTCGTCCGCCGACTTTTAGCGGCGCTGACGTGCGTTACGCTCTTACGTACGACAATTTTGTGTTTCTACTGTGAAATCCCAGTGTTATTTGTTTATATTTTATAACATATCATAAGGATTAAACTGCATCGCTTAGCTCACTGGATCTGCAGCTAGCAGTGTAGTGTACTGTACATGTTTGTGTGAAGCCCGAGGCGAATACTATTGTGAAACGGGTCGGCCGTGTACGTTTATGTTCTGAATGGTGATTAAAAGTAATTTACTTTGCTTTTACGGTGTTGAGGATCGGTGCGTATCGATCGTATATTGAAAGACAAAGCGGTGGATTGTTATTGTGGCGTGGAGGAGGCCGCTGAAGCTATAGGTAAGTGCTATGTAAGATATGTTATCATTACGTTGTGGCAATGGTTCGAACTGGCCATGTAAGTTAACGTAGACGGTCGGCGCACCGCGAGGATGCGGCGGCACCGCGGCCGTCACCGGGCCACAGACTAGAAATCACCAGTAAAACAAAGACCGGATCTTATGCATCAAAATATAAACCACCTTTCTTAATTTATACCTTTATGGCGAGTATGACACTGTCAGCTAACCGCTACTTACCTGCATATCATGTACACGAGATGTACACGCACTACAAAGAAGGGTCACAGTGAGATTCCCCTTAGATAAAGAGCACGTGCTTTGAACTTGGTAGCTTCAGCCTTTCAGCATTCGGTGATGTCAGAATAAGTTCCCACTTAAGTAATTGTTATGTATTCTTCTAATGTCACCCAATATTATAAAAATAAACATTTGTTTCTAGTTAATTAGTTATGAATTTACTTACATCCCTATTATAAATAGGTCCTACCCATCTCTTCACACGTTTTATACATAAAATGTCGATAACATAAATCATATTAATAATAATTACCTAATTAATATTAAACTTACTAATTAGTGTTTTAATATTTAGGTTACATATTAATTATTAAAACATAGGTACATTAATCCTTAATGCACTCATAAAATTAATTTATTATGAGTTCATTATGGATTAACAGCATTTGAATATAAATTATATACATAACATACCATCACGCCAGTATTCCCCGAAGGGTAAGGCAGAGGCGTACTAATGTATACCCACAGTTCGCCGGTATGTTTAGGTCCCATGTACCTACCTAATACGGGGCTAGCGCATTGCCATTATCCAGGTATAAATCCGGAACTCCGAACTGCTACCTACTGTGAATTTCATAGAAAAACTCAATAACTAGAATATTATTGGAAATTCCACGAAGCTTATTTTAAAATGCAACTAGGTATGTAGGTACCTAGATATTTTATGGTGAATATCATAAAATATAGAGTATAAATCTCATTGCAATATCGTTGTCAACAAAGGCTTGCGCTCGCAGCAAAAATTATGTGGGCCGGTAAGGGGTAAGGTAGTAAGGAACCTACTTACTGTAGAACTGTAAGTGTCGAATGAAAACAGACATGTAGCACCATCATCATCAATACTTTACGCTCACTTGTGATTTTTAGTCTACCGATAGTTTAGAGCGTAACGTGTAGGTAGGCACAGCGGCAATGTGATGTGAACACGGTCTAATAGCTTAATATTCTGAGTGAGTAATGCCCTTCCCTAATGGGATAATGGCAGGCTGGTGCTCGCCGCGTTCGAAATATTTATAAAGCGGCCGAATCGCGCCGTGTCAACAACCATCCCACTGTTTGCTTTACCATTTAGACGCAGTCGCGAGGGTGCCGATAAGGCGAGCTCGACAGTCGACAATCACAAATGACTTAGAAATTGTACGACGGACATGCGGGCACATTCATTTGCTTACTAATATTACCTACTCAGTCTAGGCTTCCTTGTAGACGTGGGTATAATGACGTAGAGTTTCTTAATCTAGGCACGCAAAAACAATGAAGCAATAGTGTAATATTTTATCCCAGATAAAATAGGTAAGTACCTTTCTAGCTAAGATATTTAATTTGATAGGCAGACATTTTACTTTATAACATAACTTGTGTTTGTAGATATGGGAGCTTTACCTTCAAGACAACACAAACCACCCCACAAAATCTTTATAAAACATTAAAGCGACGATTCACAAAGGGACATTGAAGTGCCTCGAGGGCCCTAAACTACGTTGTCGAGCTCAATGGTACTTAAGAATGATAAGTAAACACCCACCACCTACCTTCTTGAAAGATGTAACAAAACAGATTTATGTAAACAAGGACATTTACGTGATTTCACCCCACTCGATGGGGTTAAGAAATACGAGGGTGTGGCGGGTGACGACAGGACAGACTGACCGGACACACGGCAAGCTTGAAGCTATACGCAGTTTGTGTACTTAGATAACTACAGTTTTCTCATTTCCTTTTACATTAAACAGGCTTCACTTAACTAAGGCATCAAAACCCAATATCCCAACATTTTTTTCCGAACTTTCAGCACTTAAAAATTCAAACCAATTGAATCATTGTTCGATTATATGACAAGATTGCCATTACTTCAATAAATTTCATTTATAGATGATAGAGTCGGGTCAACATTTCAGTATCGTTTACGATCAAACAAAACTAATGACAAATTGCTTCTCAAAAGCGTGTTTTACGAACTCGCGCGCGTGCAGGCTAGCTATTGCTAATAGAAAACCGGTTTTATTATGACCATAATACCACTATCTGTGTTTGCCGACTTTAGAATTTAGTAAGGGCAATAGCATAGCGTCGAGTAACTAAACAGTAAACATTTTCTTTTTTATGTTATTCTAGTTACTCAGTTACCTATATGTACCTAGATAGCGTTTTGTTTTAACTTTTGTATAATATATCAATTCAGTAACGCAATATGCAATTGTACTAAAACAAAAGAATATTATGATTTTGACAGACCAAATGTTTAATGGAAATAGGTGTAACTGCAGTCTCATTTCCACGCTTCCAACATACGATTTGGAACAATGAGCTATTCTAAACGAGGCAAGTGGTAAGTCGAGCGAATGTTTTAAACATTGTCGCTCGTTAGTAGTGCTTGTGGCATGCTCTTCGAGTCCAATTTGTATGTTTTTTGGACGCTCGCAACGCCGCGGGAGTCACTGCGGGCGGTCCGCGAAACACTGCTCGCTTTGTGCACGAACTAGGTAGGTTGTTCTTAGGTTGTACTTACGTTGTTCCCTTTCATGGCATTGGTTATTGTACTCCGTACTTATTGCTCTTTGTAGTAGGTACGAATGTTGTTCGGGAATAGAATTGTGATAACCCGCAGGCGATTCCAACAAGCTTTTACAAATCTGCGGTTGTCTAACCTACCTATCAAAATTATACATAACTCTGCTATTTTTATCAGCGTTTATCAGTTGTAATGTACTTAACGGTTTTCGACAGATTCGATAATGATATCGGCGTCGTATGGGTAGATATTAATTTAATAAATTGTTAACTAAACCGTTATCTATTCTCTTGTCAATCGGGGCTAGCCGTGCGGGCTGCTGCTTGCTCGATCAGAACAGCACTCTATTAAAATCACACTTGATTAAATCTCAGCGCGGTTTAATTGAACACTCCAGTCGCGGTATGCAAGCCTGGTACACGCTGCACAACACAGAGTGGCGGCGGCCGCCAAGCGAGAACTCTCCGCCGACGTCTTATTTTCTTTTTTGTAGTTCTTTCATCTCTCGTCCGAATCGTTTTCGTATTTTTTCCTTTGTCCCTTTTGTTGGATTTTCATATCCTTCTGTTTCCGGATGGATTAATTTTAATTTGAATTCAAAGACTTCCAATATTTGCGCTTTTTATTTCCTTTGAATATTTTAGTTAAATTTATGAGATAGTTGTGAATTCTTTTTTTCTGATGGAACGTACACGATCTTACACGATAGAATATCTATCGTTGGGGTCGCGGGATCACGGCGCGCCGCCGCCCACTGGCAATTTGCCGTCCGCCCGCGGCGCGCCGCACTCACAGCACAGCTCGCCCGTAAGACATGTTCTCAAACTAAACGCTATGCTAATGTAATGGGGCTCCATTTGATCACAGCCCACGGCTAATTTCAAATTTTCAATGAGACGTCTGTGGCAGCAACTTTATTAGGCGATTAGTTTTATTATCACATTGATCTTTTAAAAGTTGTGGCATTTGAATTCTCATACTTAGATAGGTCTAGTACATACGCATGATATACTTACGTGCCTATATCTAAAAATCAATAAAGATAAAGATTTCCTTATTTTTATCATAACACCTTTGATACCTAATTAACGAAAATATTCTAGTCGTTATCGTGAATCACAATTGTTAAGCGGTTGTCTTTGATTTCGGGTGAGTCCCTACCTGCGGAAACTATAAAGGGGCCTTCCCGGAAACGCCACTCGTAGTCATACACATGAATACCATTGTCAAATTCATTGTGATGCAGGTAGTTTTGGTCCTCCCATTCTAATAAGAAATGTCGACTTTGCGAGTCTTATTGCATAAGTAATTGGGTATAAATTAATGGCAAATTGGTTTCTGAGGAATCGATAGGTTCTTGATTTTCTCGTTAGAGATAATACACTGACAACCACTTGGGGTTTATTATAATCACGATAGCGCGCCACTTTGTATGACAGCCGATCAACCAACAATCTTGTTTATTTCTAACCATTTATGCAACGTCTCAACTGGCATGTTTAACACTCAATTCGCGTCTGTTTCTCAACCAGGTTATGTCTTTTCGCTCGGTAAAACCGGTATAATGTAAGTCGAAGTGAGCCTCGCATGTGTGGAGTAGGTAGTCGGATCGTAAATCACTGAACGCGGCGGTAATGCGTAGATAAGAGCTCTCTCATTTGTTTTCCCATTTCCCCAGAGAAATTTCTTAGCGACATTACCAGCGCGCCGTATGACGTAACGAGCAATTACCCCGGTTTCGCGGAAAATCTTAGTATTCTTACAATTTCACAAAGTTCCACAACCATGACACTGTTCTTTAATACAAAAACACATTAAGTATTCAGAGATTTGTCATCTTTGTCGACTGCAAAAACTTTCGCGGAAACAACAGCGTGCGGTTGTTATTTATATTATGTTTCGTTTTCTAAAATACATTATGTATACAGTTTCAAATGAGTAGGTGTTTTATTATTAAGTATATTACAGAAGTTCAAATAACCTTCAATTAATAGAACAGATTAAGGTTACTTAATCCATAGTAGGTTACCGATACAATTGGTCGAACATAGCACTATAAACCACCAAAACGGGTGCACGCCATCTTGCTTGATTAAAGCCAATTATAGTCTTCACGCGATTATACTGTCGCGATTTACGGATAACCCCGCCATTTGGAGAGAGACGCCTCTTTCATTACGATGCCATGAATTGCCATGCCATTTCCATGTTCGAAAGCTTAATGACCACGGACGTGAATGATTTTAATCGTCGAGTCGCATGATGAGTATTTAACAACTTCAGCAACTGACAATGTATAATTTTGGAAAACATTATTTCGTGTCTCTCTACTCTTTCAGAAATTATTTAAAGCCTGGTATGCATGTATGTTTTGAGAATAATTACCTATACTCAGCATCAGCACTAAAAATTCAAGGGCCACTTGCACCAATGTTTACATTGTATTTAAACACAAATTAGGTAGTTAGTTGTAGTAGTAAATTTATGCATAAAATTAAATAAAATTTTATAGATAAAATTATTACCCAGGGTAGCAGACAAAATTCTAGTTGTTAAGTAGGTAGGTATTTAATTAAAACAAGAACTTTTCTAGAAATACGCTTGAAAATCGTGTGTTCATACAAATTGATTCTCATTTCAGTTCGTTTTATAGTTATTATTATCATATAGCACCGCTTGCAAATGATAACGACGGAAAATAATATTGCTATTGAATTGAAAATAAAAGCAGGAGAGAAATACTTATAAAAGAAAATATTGTAAGTAGGTACATTATCCAATTTATGAGAAAGACCTTTTTTGGGCAGCAAAATAGGGTCCACCAACAATATCCATTGTGATAACTATACATCCAATTAAATTGTTTTTAAAATATGTATTTTATTAGTTTCATACTAATAAATACCGCATATTTTTAGATACCTAATCAAAGTTTTTGACTGTTCCTTTGCGTCTAAATTCAATCAATCTGTCTCAATTACTGCGTAGGCTGTTTTTTATTAATCTTTTGTAACTGTTAGTGATAAGTTTCCGATCGATTTGTAATAAAATCGAATCAAAATCAATCAACCATAGCGATCGGCGGTACCAGGGCAGCATAGGCGCGCAGAGCGAGACTAACTTGAAGGTCGACGTTGAAACCAGTTTAGCTGGACGCGGCCGCAAGGTGCCGCCGGCCAGGTTAAGTGCACTATATTAGCATCATCGCCCGCCCTTTCATGTCTGCTTATCTCCTGGTCTAGGCGATCTAAATGAGCCTATTGAATTGTATCGTGTGCCCACAGACAGTGAGTGCTTGGTTTATTATTTATTCTTATGAAATGAATCATCCTATTTATTATACTGGTCCATTAAGTTCAATGAAAAAAATATAGAAACATTTATTTTTATTTAGAAACTATTATAACTACTTGGCCTAACAGTTCCTTTAATATGTTTACTACTTTGACTTAGATACTATCATAAATGTTCAGTCTTCCATTCTTTAGTCTAGTCTTTATCTTAGCTCTAAAAACAGAAAACTTGGTCCGTCCCAACTATTTAACCAAACACTAATATCGTAACATAATGTTGCTAATTGTACTTATTTTATCTCACATAATTATCTGTATTGTAATAGTCCTGGTCTTGGTCCGTCTGTTATCCGGTCTGAATAGATTCTTAGTCGAAAATATAACTATTGTTGTGTGATATCCGATGACACCGAAACCCGTAGGCTAAGGTCATAAACCTGGTGACCTATAACCAAAACAAACCGATCTATACCGTAACAGGCAATTTATGAAGTAGTTTATTTTTATTTTGACACAAAAATAATAAACATTTCCCGTTCGAAATATCCTTTTGTGTGAAAGCCCGTCATCGTCATAGTAACTTTTCAAATTCGTTGTTATCGTAAATTGTCTGTCTGTAAACGTTCCGTTTATATTACGTAAGCAATTCTGAACGGTTATTCTTCTTACAATTATGTACGCAGAAAATAACGTATTACTTCAAAGAATACTTCTCTATTATGTTTACAAAGCAACTAGGTACTATATTATTAGGTAATATGTCACTGGTGCTTATTTATCTGTACTTACATAACTGAGTACTTGAATAGGCGCATTATGTTCTCAGTTCTATAGGTATAGGTATAGGTATTATAAGGTGTAAGTACCTACATATAAATTAATGTAGCTGTATGTTACTTTCCCACTTATTGGGCATTTAAATTGAATACTGTCGTATCCATTACATAACAATGCCATAGAAGTCGGCAATAAAGTAACCACAAATTCCCCATAAAGATATCAATGTCCGATATAACGCAAAATACGCGCCTTTTATGATTTAACGTTATTTTGAAGCATAATAAATCTGAATCATTAAGTTGCCGAGAGTACCTGAAAATAATATAGGTGATCTCCTTTGTTTAATTTACCGGTACAACCGACGAAATCTGGAGGCGCGAGGGTAGCTACGGTTTCCATAACAACACGCGCCTGGTGGTTGTCCCTCCCCGCCGCACCCCGGCGCGGTATCGATCTGGCGCCCCGCGCTCCTCCGCTCCACTCCAAATCAAATTACAGGAGCAGAGCAGGCGAGCGGTGAGCGGAGCGGAGCGAGCGTCGCACGTTCGCCTCCACTGAATCAACTTTGTATTGCTGTGCCGTAATAGTATTTTAATTCTATTGGCGCGCTTTTGACTGCGGCCCCTATAATAGCTTGTTTGCAAATTGGTACCTACACATTACGACGTTAAAGCGGCCGATTTGATCAATCTATACTTACCTCAGTATATCTGTAATAATTTGGAAAATTAATTAAATTAGAACGCCTTTTAATGCCTTTTCATTAACAACGGTTTATGTTGAGTAGACTAGCACTTTTGTACAGTCCCTAAAAATGTTTTAACAGTTGTCAAATTAATAATTCCTCACTGTGCGTAATCTGGTTTGATTTTAATTAAACTACCTGATATATTATTAACTAGCTTCTGCCCGCAGCTTCGCCCCCGTGGAATTCGGTCTGTCATCACATCCCACGGAAACGGGATAAAAAGTATCCTATGTCCGTTTCCTGGTTCTAAGCTACCTCTCCGCCAATTTTCAGCCAAATCGGTTCAGCCGTTCTTGAGTTATAAATGAAGTAACTAACACGACTTTCTTTTATATATATAGATATAGATATTGATGGGAAAAGTTCAGCCACTTACCAGAAGATGCAGGATCCGGTTCTTGGATGAGGGGAGATCAACAGGACCATGGATATGCACACAATTCACAAGTTTTTGATTTTCCTTGTAAGAGACGCGCGTCACAGATTGTCGTGTAGGTGCAAGAGGATTTGAAATTGGGAAGGGGGGAGAAATATGGCGTGCGGCCGGAATCAACCAATCAAATTGGCCCAATTTATGACAGCGTAATAAGCGTTTCGTTTTATGCATATTCTTTACTTAACATACCCCGCCCCAAAAGGGGGATACCCCTTTTAAATCTAATAGTCAGATGCTGGTACTTACATTATGTTAATAATAATACAACGTTTAGTGGACTGTATAAGTTAAAGTTTACAAGATTTCACAGAATTAAGCTTAGACTAAACAAACAAGATTTAAGTTATTTTATTTTTGTTGTGGTAAAACTAAAATTACAATGTGAATAAAGTTAGTGTTGTTTAATATCCAATGGAGAAGAGTGTGAATCTATATTGTCATTACATGGCAATGGACAGATCTTTGACAATGACCTAATATATAAACCTTTAGATGTTTTGACCTCAACAACCCTAGTAACTGAGTCCTGTCCAGGAAAAACTCTTACAACTCGACCCATACACCATTGCAAAGGTGGTAAGTTTTCTTCTTTAAGCAATATTAAGTCATTGATTTTTATATTATATTTAGTGGAGTTCCATTTATTCCTTTGCTGCAATGTATGGAGATATTCATGACTCCAACGCTTCCACACGTCAGTTACAATGGATTGCAATAAGTGCCAACGCGAAATTAAAGTTAAATTTTTAGTAGTAGGCAACTCGGGCACAGCTGCTAGAGGCGCACCAATTATGAAGTGTCCCGGAGTCAATACCGACAGATCATTTGGATCGTTAGACATAGGGCACAACGGTCTTGAATTAAGTATGGATTCTATCTGAACTAATACTGTAGTAAGCTCTTCAAAAGTTAAGTTACGTTCACCAATAACTCTTTTTAAGTGAGTTTTACAAGATTTTACAGCAGCTTCGACCAAACCATTAAAATGAGGACTGAGTGGCGGTGAAAAACTCCAGTCAATAAAATTTTCAGATAAGTATTGATTTAGAACAGGATCCTCACGGATTTCCTTTGCAAATGAATTTAAAATATTACTAGCACCCTTAAAATTTGTGCCAGAATCAGTTCGAATTTCTTTAGGTAAACCACGTCTGCCAACGAATCTTCTCAATGCAGCCAAAAATGCTTCTGTCGTTAAATTGCTGACTAACTCCAAATGAACAGATTTAGTTGTGAAACACACAAACACGCACACATAAGCTTTACCGATCTTGGCGTTCCTAACTGAACTAAGTTTAATGTTGAAATGACCTGTAAAGTCGATCGCGATGGATATGAAAGGTCGCAAAGACTGAGTGACTCGACCAGCGGGTAAATCACCCATGAGTGTTTCAGGTGGCTGACACTTTAAACGAAAGCAACGTAAACATTTGAAAATTCTAGTACGTATGACGCGTCTGGCTGATAAAATCCAAAATTTTTCCCTAAGTAATGACATTAATAGGTTGTTACCGGCGTGCAAGTACTTTAAATGATAATAATCTATTAACAGGATCGTAAAATGAGAATTGTGAGGCAAAACAAGAGGGTATTTAGTTGTATAACTAAGTGATGAATGCGTCAGCCTACCCCCTACTCGCAACAAGCCATGGTCGTCAATGAAAGGGTGCAGGCGTCTCAAACCCGTACTACATAACTTATTGTTCTGAATGAGTTTAATATCTCCTATAAAATATTGTTGTTGGACTACCCTGACTAATGTTGCTAAACCGTTATCTATTTCCTTACTGGACAGATGACCACAATTTCTATTTGTTTTACATTTTGTCCTGCAATTGTGCACAAATCGCAAACACCATGCCGTTACACGAATGAGGTGTGTGAAGGAACTATATTTGAACATAAAATGATTTTCAAGAAAATTATTTTTAACCGCTGAAGCTGTAACCTTTTTATGTTTTCTCAAGCCGGGTAAAGTATCATAAGAAATTTGCTCACAAGGACTGGGCCAAGTGGACTCATGTTGCGTTAACCAGTTTGGACCCCACCAAAGGTCATGATGTACAAGGTCTTGTGACGAGATGCCACGCGATGCCGAGTCAGCTGGATTTAATTCAGACGGCACATATCTCCAAGATTCGAGCGAAACCATGTTTTGAATCTCGCTTACCCGATGCGATTCGAATACCTTCAATGCGTGTGGTTCCGTACGTAACCAGCAAAGTACTATAGATGAGTCACACCATGCAGTTATGTGTCTTAATAATTTTGTTTTTAATTGTAGACTGTCAGAAACTCGTGTCAACAAGCGAGCCAACAATAAGGCACCAGACAGTTCTAGCTTAGGAATTGTAAGTTTTTGTTTGATAGGTGCAACTCGTGTCTTAGAAATAAGAAGATGTGTGGTCACCCTACCGTCAGCATATGTGGTTCGTATGTAAACGCATGCCGCGTACGCGGCGTCGGATGCGTCGCTAAAACCGTGTAAATCAAAGAAAATAACATCACTGGATAAAACCTGACGCGGAATTGACAATTTTGTAAGATAATCTAAATTAGCACAAAAGGATTGCCAGACAGAAATTATAGAATCAGGTGGTACTTCATCCCACTGTATACCCAATTTCCACAATTGTTGCATCAAAATTTTAACATTAATAATGCACGGTGCTAACCAACCGTTTGGGTCATAAATCCCACTAATTTTTGATAAGATTTCTCGTTTAGTGCATTTGTTGGAATTAATAGAAACTTGATAACCAAAACTATCTGAAACTGGATTATATTTAAAACCTAATATTTTTAGTGACGGGTTTTCGTTATCTATAAATTGGATTTCACAAAAGTCTGAAGGCAAATCGGAAAGTAACTGCGGTTGGTTGCTAGTCCATTTACGGAGCTCCAGGCCACCTTTTCCTAATAATTCAATGAGCTCGGCCTTTATTTCGCGTGCTTCAGAAAGAGACGACGCGCCTGTTACAATATCATCAACAAAAATATCGTTTTTTAAAATCGCAGACGCGCGCGGATGCGAACTTTGTCCTAAACATGCAAGCTCGTGTATACACCGCATGGCCAAGAACGGAGCTGAAGTGACACCATAAGTCACGGTATTGAGTTGATATTCTTGAATCTGACTATCATTATGATTATGATCCCGCCACAAGATTAATTGGAAATTACGGTCATCGGGATGAATTAATATCTGACGATACATCTGACGAATGTCAGCGGAAAAAACTATTTCATGCAATCTAAAGTGGAGAATAATGTCTACAATGTCTTGTTGAAGTTTGGGTCCAGCTAATAACACATCATTTAAAGAGGTTCCCGTGGTACTCTTCAAGGACGCGTCGAAAACGCAACGGATCTTGTCAGAGTCCTTTTTATACACCCCGTGGTGAGGAATGTAGTATTTTGGAAAACGCTGTGCAGTTGAGGGCTCAACTGGCTGCATGTGGCCCAGAGTATAATATTCTCGCATAAAAGTTTTGTATCTTTCTTCTAAAATAGGATCACGAGTGAATTTTCTTTCCAATGAAAATAATCTATGCGTTGCAAAAAACTTAGTCTCACCTAAAACATGGTCACCCTGTCTGAAGGGTAAGCTCACTATAAACCTGCCGTCCTGGGTACGCGAATGCGTCCGCTTAAAATGTTCCTCACAAAAAATGTCGTCAGGATGTTGAATTTTATCTCGAGACACCTCTTCTATCTCCCAAAAACGTTTCAAAGTCGCGTCAACATTAGTAATGCACGAAAACGAATGAAAACTCTCTGAACTATAATTGTTACAATTAAAATCACCCATTAATACCCAACCAAACGAAGTTTCAAAAGCAATAGGTAAATTTTCACCAAGAACTACTTTATTTCCCTGAAATACTTGAGCACACACCCCAGCACCTAGCAATATATCTATTGGACCTTTAACATTACATTGCGGGTCGGCAAGCTTTAAGTTTTGGAATCTATCTAAAAAGGTACTATTTATTGACACTGTAGGTAGGTCGGTTGTAATACGCGGTAACACAAACATATCAACACATAACGATGACGCAACATTGTTATTGTTGGTTTTCAAATAAACCTTTAACTGCCCTTTTGCACCAAAGCTAGTAGCAGCGCCTATACCAGTTATTGATATGTTGGACTTATTATACTTAGCGTTGAGTCTTTGAACACAATTCATAGAAATAAAATTAGCCATGCTACCCGGGTCGAGCAACGCACGCGCTTGTTGAGTACAGCCGTCCTTGGTTATCGAAACGTTCACGATGGCTGTTGCGAGCAGCGAGTGAAGCCTACCGCTATCGCGCGGAATATTCGCGCCATGCGAAACGCACGAGTGTGAGTGAGAAGGGGCTATGTTTTGGTTGCTTGTTTCGCCGTGCGCGGAGTTCGAGAATGATTTTACCGGCGACGAACGAGTATCAGATTCATGACTATCACTATTTACGTTAAATTGACAATTATTTGGAAAAGTAGGCAAGTTCTCACTACTATTTAACTGAACTGATTGAACAGTGTTTGCGGGCGTTTGTTCATTAGACTTATGCAACAATGTATTATGTTTTCGTTGGCAGACTTGGCAACGAGACTTTGAAAAACAATCATAAACCCTGTGAGGGCGTAAACAATTAAAACATAAATTGTTGGAAGTAACAAATTGATGACGGGTCTGTGTATCCATATTCATAAATTGTGTGCACTTAAATAAACAGTGATTACTGCTGCATAATGGGCATTTCATATTTTGGGACTCCGTAGACTGATTACGATGTGAAGCCGCTAAAGTAGTCTTAGGTGAATGACCTCTGTTATGGGTGGTAGATTTACCGCCGCTTTGATGTACCTGTTGAGCCCTAACATCCTGAATCCCTGAGATCTCCAAAGTTTTGCATATCTTATCTAAAAATAACAATAAATTTTCAAAAGTAGGTATCTTAATGTTCTGGTATGCAATTTCGAATTTAGATCGCAGCTCATTGTCAAGCTTCCGCAAAAATATGTGTAATAACAATAATGACCACTCGCTGACAGGAAATCCGAGGCTAGTAAGCCCGCGTGTATTTTCTTGGATATTACTTACAAAGTTACGTAACTGAACTACGTTTTTGAGTGATACATTAGGTAATGAAAGCATTGCGCTCAGATGTGAGTCGGCTATTATTCTTTTATCTTCATACCTATCAATCAGTATTGACCGAGCCATCTCATAGTTTTGCGGGATATTTGTTAAATGTTTTACTAAGTTAAGCGGCTCTTGAGAAAGGCAACTAAGCAAATAATGTTTCTTCTGGACCGGACTCAGCGACTGGTTACTATGTATGAGACTATCAAATAAGCTAATAAAATTAGGAAAATCACAATACTTGCCCGAGAAATTAGGCAGATTTATTCTTGGTAATTTAACATTGTTTTCTGAACTATCACACGATCTAAAACTGGATTTTGAGCTACCTACGAAACTCGGAACAAATGATTGATACCTAACTTTTACTTCTAGAAATTGCTCTTCGAATTTGACATATTTTAATTTGTATGTTTCTAACTGTTCAGCATTGGTAGTGAATTGACTTAATATGCCAAGATAACATTCTTCAACACTTTGTTTTATATCATCTAAGTCGGTACATTTTAACTTGAACTTTTCAATTTCTAACGAATCACTTAAATTACTAGATGAAAGCGAACTATAGATATTTTGAATCTTTTCTATGTAAAATTCAAACTTTAATACCAGCATCTGATTACTTTTAGCCATTTTACCAATGTAGGTAGGTATTTAATTTACGAAATAAAAGTTTGCAAGTACGAAAAAGTTATGGCGGCCGGTTGCCGTACGCTATCTCAATATTCGGCTACGAATGGACCAAATTTGATGGGAAAAGTTCAGCCACTTACCAGAAGATGCAGGATCCGGTTCTTGGATGAGGGGAGATCAACAGGACCATGGATATGCACACAATTCACAAGTTTTTGATTTTCCTTGTAAGAGACGCGCGTCACAGATTGTCGTGTAGGTGCAAGAGGATTTGAAATTGGGAAGGGGGGAGAAATATGGCGTGCGGCCGGAATCAACCAATCAAATTGGCCCAATTTATGACAGCGTAATAAGCGTTTCGTTTTATGCATATTCTTTACTTAACAGATATTGTTATACCAATTACTTTGTAAAAAGTTAGGAAGACATCTTTTTATTCATATAATGCGGTTCATGTCGATTGGGTAGGCAATTCAATGCTATAAAAGACATAGCTCAGTCACAGATAATAGAATACTAGTAGCTCAGTTGAAAAGACAGGTAGTAGAAGTAGAACCCTGTAGAATCGAGTGTCAAAATCGTCAATTCAAAACAATTTATTATTACTTATATTTATTTATTTTGGAGATACGCTGCAGTGGTGCCAGTAGGAATTTTTAAGCGAGCAACCGACTTATGGAACATAAAGGTGCATGCAATTATAGACCTTAAAGTACTAAGTAAAGCTTTTCAGTCTTGAGTACCTAACTCCTTGCTAGGTAGTAGGCAATATTACCTTCTTACCACGTAGTTACAGACAGGGATAATCTCTGTAATTTCTGGGAATAGAACCTTTGCAAATCACGTTATCTATCCGACGTTCTCATGAAGTCGTGACTGAGAAAAGGTGTCAATTGCCAATAATTAATTAGGTAGTTATGTACTTGTTTATTCTTAGTATATAGTATGTACCAATAGAGAAAAATTAAATTTTAAAACTATTATAGGTAGTGTGTTGAGCCTATTATTTCTAGGAAAAAAGGATCAACAACCTTCTGAACATAAACAAAATTCTATTTCAATCGAATGGCAGCAATACGCTCGACGTCGATTGGTTCCGCTTTACACAACAATCGGAGATGATTCTACAAGTTCTCGCACGTATTGCTAACAAATTAGAGCTGTTATTCACTTTACCGCCGATAATGAATAGCTCGCTGTTTAAATAGTACAGTGATTGATTCGCGACGTGGAATGTGTGACAGAACTAAAACAAATACGATGTTAGATTTTATAGCGATCGGCAATAAAATCGATTATCGTATCGAATCGCACGCGAGTCTAAACCGAGGGGACCGCAGTTGCTTGGGGATATTTTAATGAGGGAATGCCGTGATGCCGAGTCGAGTAAACCAAACGGGACATTTGTCTCCCCCCGAATAATGAAAAAGCGCTGAAAGGATGTTTATTAAAACTGACGTAGCTTTCCGATGGTTTATTTTTTTGGGATATTTTATCACTCGTTAAAATAGCCAATAAACGTGGCGGATTGCGGGAGCTGCACGTACTTTTAGTATTTGTGAATAGGAGCGGAACGTTCACTATTTCAATATAAAATACATCATACATTGGGCTCGTTTAGAATAGCGAATAGCTATCATGATGGGTACTGTCTGTGACATAGTAAATTTGTCGTTAAATGATGTCGGCGTGTTGCGTGATTGTGATGAGCGTGTTCTTGGATCGTCGCCAGTTATGCTACAGACACTTCCACAAACATTCTAAAGAAACGTTTTTACGCGACACGAGGTGATTCACTCCCGTTTCATTTATTACCTTGTACCGTTGTCAAACAAACCAACATTTATTTACTTTTGTTGTTAAATAAAATAGAGATTTGTCAGCCTAATACAAAACTTCGAATACCTAACGTTTTAAATTGTTCATGCAGTACACTAAATCAGAATTGTAAATGACGTTGGATTTCCGCCAACGTTACTTTGTTTCCAACTACCAAAGTATTCATAACTGCCTTAATCGAAATATGGTTTCTGTATCTTAGCTTATAGACTTGTGACTGCAGACTGCGCACCGTACTGCTGAAAGTTAATCCCTATTAAGTGAAATATATACAAGTATGTTATATCAAACTAATTAGTGAAGCTTCGAAAGTGAAACTTATAGGTACCGAAAGTTTTAGGGGTAATAATTGGGTTATAAATCGCAATTCCGATAGAGAAGTACGGTCGTGAGAGCACGTGTCGGCGGGAATTCGTGATCAGTGAAACGATATCGAGTGACCTCACAGGGTCGCGGGGTGAGCCGGCAGCCGGCTCGACCGACCGTGTACACGATAGCCAAGTACACGTACGTATTAACATAGCTAGAGGGCGCTAATAAACACCTACGAAGCTACGCACGTACAAAGCCACTTCGTGCGGACACAAATTGCTTTTGTTCGGCGAGGAACGTGCTGTGATAGAACCAGCTAGAATTATAGCCCCCTTATTGTGGTTCGCTGCTGATGGACTTACAATGAACAACTTCTCTCCGTTAATTACCTACTTGTAACTTTTAGCTTCTCTAGTCGAATTCTTATTATGTTGGTACAAAGGTGAAGTGACTCCAGAGTTTTCTTTGTGAGTGTACATCACTCAAAAATACTACATCGTTAATTTCTATTGGCTGGCTACTTACAACTTTATTCTTTTATATATAATTTATGTTACTCACAATACCCACTGTCAAGAATGTTGAACATTCTTGCCCACGTTATTCGCCAATGGTGGTATTAAAATAGGTAGGACCCATGCGACAATCGCATACTTTTTAAACCTTTTTTTTATAAAGCCATTTGACCAGTTTCGAACCTATCTCGAACCGCACACACGTGGGTATCGTCCACAGCTGTTTGCAATGTTATCAATATAAGTACAATCGCCAGGCGATCAATAACGTCATTCAGCAAATTACAACACACATTCAATTAGCTCGGTGACTACAAAGAAACTAAATACACAACAAGACATTATTTTGTAGATAAGAACGATGATTATCCCTTTTATGATCTGCTGTAAAACATGCAATCTCAGATAAAATGTATCCTTTATAAAGCTGCGTATCTAATCTTATATTGAAATATAAAAAGATACAAGGTTACAAATCAAACATGCGAGCTCGTTTCTTATTTTTTATTTTATCTGTGTCGAGATAGACAATATTTATGTGTGTTAGTTTATCTATGTGCCGCTGTCGCATCTATTAGCTCAGTACTATGTGACTAGGTACAAGGCGAGCATAAAACTAAAGAGAACGATTTTAATAATGTCGTTTGCGGTTCACTCACTCGATGCGCGTGGGTGCATCTGCGTACCCACTGCGTATAAATATTGCTGCCAAATTTTGATCGCTTTCTTTGTCAATATTTAGTAGGCCTGTAGTAGAAACTTGTCTTTTTAATTACTTCACGAAATTGAGACATCATTATGTCTGTTGATAAGCCGTGCTAATGTTATAAGGCACAGTATGTACCTGTCTAGTAGTAGAAGCGCAGATAACCGATATGGAATGTTTCTGTTACATACATAGTTTAAGATTAATAGGTTATGTAAGGGCGAAATTATAAGTACTTATGTATAATTATACCTAGGCACTTAAAACATTTTTTTATCACCCTGCACACAAACCATCTGCTTTGAAAGTAACCACGATTTGGAAAATGTATAAAGCGGCAGGCTATATAAACTAAATAGCCACTCACATAAATAAAGTGAGATTAAGTTAAGACTCGTGATTATTCAAGTTTGGTTGCCGAACGGGGACCACCGACCGTCTCGGATAAAGGGGCTTCTAACTCGCTCTCGTATTTCATTTCACTCAAAATGGATTCAGGCTCCAGAGGCAAAAAATATTTATATTATATCAAAAGAAAGATCAAAAGTGTTCGCGAATATGAGAGCGAACGACCGCGAACAACTCGGCGGAGTGAGTAGGGGGAACAGGGACCGGTGACTGGTGAGGGATTTTTATCGAGGCCCGCATTGATGTTATGAGTCGACTTATGCGATATAGCGCCGCCTCGGAAATATTGTAATCTAACATGAATACAGAATTTAGATATAGGTAATATGTTTTACGATGGATTCGGAAAAAATTACGTGGGAGTTTTTATGTCTGCGCTGTCATAATTTGTGGTAAATTGTTTATGTTTTAAAACAAATCAACATGAGCGGACGTTGTTGATAGTATTAAGACTATTACAACATTCACACCTTACTGGCATGATTAAGACACTCTTAGCTATCATCCTACATATCAGACAACATAATTTTATTGTAAAAACGAAACTATTTATTAACTGTACAAATAAACACTAGTGAGTGGATGGATATATATTTTTTTTTTTAATAAAGCTTACTAGCAATGCGTGTCGCACATTACTAGTATTCTTGTTAACCCCTCGTGCTAAGCTAGATTGCTTGTGTTAGGAGTGGATTCACGTCGGTAGTGCAATGGGTGGGGTTCGAACCGGCAACCACATGATCGCAAGTCCGACGCCCTAGCCATTAGGCTACCGACGCTTTAATAATTGTATAACAGTAATTACGTCACGTGGTGCGGGATTGCCAACATAGATTAGTGGGTACCTAGTTACATACATACATACATATTTTCACGCCTGTCTCCCATTGGGGTAGGCAGAGACTATAGATTTCCACTTGCTACGATCCTGGCATACCACTTTCGCTTCATCTATGTTCATTAACCTCCTCATGCATGAACGTCGGTTTAGGGTGCTCTTAACCTGTCCTTTTTTAAGAACGGCCGCAACTTGGTTGTCGTACGTTCGTCGAGGTCGGCCCCTTCCAACTCTTCCATCCATACTCATCATGTATACTCGTTTCGTCAATCTCCGTTCATGCATCCTCTGTAAATGCCCAAACCACCTTAACATACGTTTCTCAATCTTTGTTACTATACCTTCTTTCACACCACACCGCTCCCTTATCACGCTGTTTCTCACTCTATCTTTCAAAGTTACCCCACACATACTTCTCAACGCTCTCATCTCCACAGCATTTATTCTACTTTCATGTCTCTTCTGCCATACCCAACTTTCACTACCATACATTAGTGTCGGCGCCAACACACCCCCAATTACAGCCCGCCGAGCCTTTTCGGACACACTTCGGCTATTCATGAAAGTGTGCAGCGCCCCATTCACTTGATTACCGGCACTCACTCTCCTTTCAATGTCACTCTCATGCTTACCATCCCTAGTAAACAAAGAACAATTATTATAACATCGGCTATAAATTGAACTCCAAAAGTTGTAAATGTAAAATTTACGTACGTACGTTTGCATGGGTATGAAAATAACTCTTAAAAGTTATTTTCAAAAAATAATTCTTCTGAATCTTTGTCGTTGAAGCGGGCGAAAATTATTATGAATGTAACAATCGTGTCCGTTGGAACGTACGACTACGTAGTCATTTCAAATAATCAAAAGAGGGGAATGTTTATGTGTACGAACGAAATATCGTTATTTTTTACGCGGTTAATAAATGAAGTAACGAGCGACTTACATGCAATGTGCAGGCGAATACTCACGCGGTACCGGGGTAGCATTAACATCGTGCAGGTGACATTTTATTATAATTTATTTTAGCCGTCGTACATATACAGTTTACTTGTAACTTTTATACCTCTTTGACCAAAACGATCGTCTAATCTAGTATTCATATTTTAATGTATTTATTTGTTAAGTATGTTCCTAAAATTTATTTATTCAGCTAATAAATAACAATATTTAATAGATTGAATCTTCTTACTCATTTCTATAAAATTATAGACATACTGTACTTATTTACAAATTAATATTTGAATAAAACACGCTTATACACTAAAAAACACATTGACTCATAACATCTTTCTTCACAACAATGAGAATACACTGTGAAATCGATTATATTGATTAAGTTATACACGAAGTGCTCAATGGGCATACGTTAGAGCCAGCAAAGCTTTTACTCAGATTTAGTATTTGTTTTGTGCCGAGGCTGCGGAAACATTGTACCACAACCACTCGAGGCTACGTCTTCAAATTCCAGGCCAAATATGTGTTTGTTATTTACCTTGTCTTTTATTGACATTCAGTGCAGGATATTCAAGATTATTAGAGAGAAATGAACGTTTATAAATAGAACTGGCAATTTGTTTATCAAGTAGCGTACCTATTTTGTATCTCTTTAGTTGGAATGCAGACAACTAAACTCCAATTTTTGTACTAGCTGTACCTTCTAAAGGCCCTAGTCATAATGAACATATTGACAGATACAGGACGATTATAAATGTTATTAATTTAAATCTTTAGACAGACAAACAGATGGCGAGTGTGAAGCTCTAATTGGCACAGGATCGAGATTGATGGACAAGGGAGAGATCTCTAGCATTCAACAGTATCACTAGGACATAAGAGGCTTACCGTCCTACTTAATAATATTAATAAAAATACAGCTACTTACCGAGTAGTAAAACTTAAAAAAATACCCATAATAAGTTTATTGGTTTAACACAATATAATTTTATACTAAAAATTGTAGTGTTATGTATGATGGTTATGAATGGCATAAATTCACAATGTAATAAAAAAAATTGAAATAATAAGAAAGAATCGAAATTGAACCAATACGATTTCAAAAACTGTTGATAGCAAAAATTATTTCGCGACTGTAACGCATTCGCCAGCAGTAGATACTATAATATAGTGATTTTCATACAAAAACCTATTTGAATGAGTTCTGGTTGAGCGCAAATTACTACTTATTTTCTGTAACTTAATGAATACTTGCGAAATATGACTTCAATTTGAACACCATAAATGGCAGTAACTAATTCTCAGTGTTACAAAATCATAAGATACAAACACGATCCTAATCAGAATTTTTGCTTTTGTTCATTGAATCGATTATCCCACGCACTTGAATTATTTCTTGTAGCCTATTTATCTCCATACCGATCTTATCGAATATGAATATCGAGTCATAGATGCTAATGGCATATTTTAAATTTGTTAAGAGATTAAATAAAAACATGTCAGTAGATAAATATTTGCTTTATAAACATGTCACAGTGATCTACGGTTATAATAATAAATAAGGGAAGACTAAGACTTAAAATCCAAAGAAGTTTCAACAACGTACATTACAAAGAACAACAGGATCGAGAAGAAACAGCGAGTGAATCCCAAAGCCAAATCCAATTGCTTGTGGATGTAATATATTGTAGAAGTTATTAACCAAGACCTATAGTGTTATCTCCTGTGTATATTTATGCAATAATCTCATCGAGGCGGCCGCAGGTTCGGGGTGCCAGCGATAACATGAAATTGACACCGCACCATCAATCACTTTAGAGTGAGTGGGCTGGCTGTGTATACGGGTGTCGCGTTGCAGTTGTGGTTATCGGCTACAAATTGCTGTCGCTCTACTGATTAACAACGAACAACTCGTATGTAAATACGAGTCGATAAAAAAGCAAAATAGATCATCGTACAATCAAATAAACAAGGAAAACGTGGAGCGACAACTCAATTAGGTACTCTAATTTCCTTCATTAAAATAACTTTATAATCTAAGTATGGAAAATGCAACAAAAATAATTCGAGGTGAGCCCGTTACCAATCAGTGCGAATGTACTCCAATAGAACTTTATAATTAAAAAAACCCCCGACACAAAAATAAACCTGAATCCCTATAAAAAGAAAAAAATAATCTTGAAATTATAACCCTTCGTAAGTACGTATGAAGTTTTTTGATTAAATTTTGTCGCGTCGGGGGACCGCTCTCTAATTATGTGAATCCTTTCCTTTCCTTTTGCTTCCCGAACGTGAATCGCGCGAATTCAGAATTGATGTGGATGGCGAGTACATCGCCGCGACGCGCGGGAGGGCGTAAAGTGGGCGGAGCGTAACATATTCAAGTTTGGCGACCCGAGCGGGCAGACACGCGAGAGCTAGAGAGCGGTCCCCCGACGCGACAAAATTTAATCAAAAAACTTCATACGTACTTACGAAGGGTTATAATTTCAAGATTATTTTTTTCTTTTTATAGGGATTCAGGTTTATCTTTGTGTCGGGGGTTTTTTTAAATTTTTAATTTAATTTGTTATTTCACACTTTTTGTAGGGACTCCTTAGTTATTTTGTTTAATTTCTTTTATTTTCTTGCGTTTTAATTAGGTATTTTCTTTGTTTAGTTATTCAACTTTTGTACAATTATTTCATAGCTATTAGATATCTTATATCATAGTATTCTACTAGTCAAGCCCTTTCATTTGATACCTTTATTGAGGGAGTAGTGAAAAAATTTAATAAATTCACCATTTCGTGGAGGCCGCCATGTTGGATTTGAAATTTTTCATAGTGTATAGTATTCTACTAGTCAGGCCCTTTCATTTGATACCAATATTGTGGGAGTTGTGAAAAAATATGTAAACCGCCATCTTGTGGCGGCGGCCATCTTGGGCCGATTTTCATCAAACATAGCTAAGAACACTCCCCACTTATTCACCTTTCAAACAAAAAAAACAAAATCCAAATCGGTTCATCCATTCGGGAGCTACGATGCCACAGACAGACACACACACACACACACACACACAGACAGACACGTTAAACTTATAACACCCCGTCGTTTTTGCGTCGGGGGTTAAAAACGACCGTACTGTGTGGACATATTTACAAGTTAAGTAAAGGATGTGTGAGAATCCCGCCGTCCCGCGTTTAAAAGTAAGCCCATATCGATTATAATTTCCGGTATCTTTTACGTACGTTCTATTGTGTGTTTTGTTGTCGACCGGGGCTGTGAAAGCTCTGCCTCATCCGTCGGCCATAAGGTTGGTTCTCGGAAAGCCAGCTGGCGTGTCGGTCCCAACGCTCCCTGTCTCGCCGGGTTAAGATTACAATGTCAATAGACGTTTCGGCTATTGAATCGCTTGCCTGGTAAGGAACTTGAGTCTTTTCATACAATATTCTTTAGATTAGTAGTACTTAGCGATTCTCTAGACAATGGCCGTGTCCGCAAATTTTCGTGCATTATGATTTTACAAGGAATAAGTAAGATTTCTCAGAAATCTAGTCAACCAGACTTGTTCTTTTTATTCTACTAACATATTTGCTTGGCAAAACCTATATTACTATCAGACTTAAGATTAATTATCATTATGTTTCATGAATAAACTAAGTATGTACTAAAAGTAGGTAACTAAGTAGTTTCAAATGAAAAAAATTGTCTTAACAAAGTCTGTCCATCGCGTTTTATTGAAGTTCAAAGTTCAGTAGTTAAGGATCTCAAAGTATTCCAGTTGTGAGAGCGACTTTTGAATAATGCTTCAGTTTTTCTTATTCAGTAAGTCTTCCTATAACTCAAACAACAAAGAGCCGGCTGGAGAGATCCCAACAAAAGAATATGAGAAATATCTGCGCCTCTACAATCCGAACCGCATCACTACCTCGGTTATATTGGAATATATTTCTTGCTTTTCGAATACCCAGTTAAAATCTGTATTTTATCAAAGGCATGTAGAATGTTGATATTATATCCTAATAAAACACTACCTAAACTTTACTCTCATGGAGTTTTTATGTGAAAGTTTTATCTCATCTGCTAGTTTGTCGTGTGTTTAGTTTGTAGACGGAGCCTATTCATAATTTAAGTCTCAGATGCTCTGATTAAATTTGTTCCACTTGAAAGATCTCTTTGTTGTCAGTAACTTCTATTGCGACACAAAAGCACTCGTCGACGACAGGATAATTTATTTTGAAGGATCCTCTGTCTTACAGAGACTTTTTCGACTTATTACGCTGAATTGCACTTTAAATATTGTTTGGTCATAAAATATGTAGGTCTCTACGTTGTATTTTTCTTTTTATAGCCTGGACTTCTTATTATTGCCATTTTATGATAAAGCAGGAGAGAGTTGTTTTCATATAAAAACTTTAAAATCACTTTATACGATTTACTCATAATACGTTTCTAAAAGTAACATATAAACTAAACTAAAAAGTATTTTATTTATTCTATCTTAATTATTCTGATCTTTAAATATGGTGTTAAATTTATTCACGCTGAATTAGTTTTTCTAAACCGAGGAAATTCGAGGAATTTGAGGAAAACCGTAACGACACACAACAACGACAACGGCCATCTAAATTTTGATTATTTAGAGGTAATCATTGAAATAAATTATTCATTCCCAACGAGCGCTATAACCCACCATAAAACGCTTTGTAATTAAACGTTTGTTTAAAGAATGTATTACACAAATAAACTTTACGATTCCAACGTTTAAACATAACTTTTTATTATCTCACATGTTTTCTTGAACGCACACAGAGGAAAAATGTTTTATCACCACCTACCGCGCGCCCGTGAACAAGCACGCGGTCTCATTACATGGTGTTCAATAATTTGTCCATTAAGGCCGTCAGTGGTCGACGTAATCCATCATTATAATACAGTAGGTATGTATAAATCAGAGCGGCATAATAGCGCCGGTATTTTGTTATCCCTTCATGCATAAATGTTTTTGTAATATTTTGGATGCGGTGTTCCAACGTCGCCCCTGCGCCCCTCGCCTCTCGTGCCACGTTGAATGTATTGCACGGGTTCATATTTCTCTCTCTGACTTTAGTTTTGTGTAACATACGACTGTACTGCGAGTGCTGTGACTGTGAGTGACGCCCGGTTCATCACATTCTTTAAATGGAAACTTTACGAGCTTGTTCCTCGCACTTCAATTTGAATGCTCGTTAATCGATTGCTCGGAAGGTAGTCATGTGACAGAATAACATAGCACTGGTCTTTTTTTGTCATTTTTAAGAGGGTTAATTCGTATTAGTATTTGTGTGTGATTTTACACTTTATTGTTCCACTTAGTGAAGTGTGAAATGATTGTTACCGCGCGCTGAACATCACGATCACGAACGACTCTAATGCCGCAGTCGGGCGCGCGGTCGCTGCACGCCCAAGTCAGTCAGTAAAGTCAGTGTTCGTGTAGCGTGCGGTTGTGACGCCCGTCTGTTTGTCGTCGCTTGTACGCACAACTGCCGTGTATCGGTTGACTACAAAATTCATGTTTTAGTGTGCAGTGTGCTGATAGCTTCCTTTGTCTCTCCGTAGGTGTGTCGAGTACGGAGCGCCGCCAGTATCGTGCAAGGATCGCTACCGGGATGCCAGCGTGTCTAGTGATAGTGCATTGAGGTCGTGCCGGTACCTAGCCTAGTGTTAGTGAAACCACAGTGCATCACAGTGCTGAATGGATTGTGTCTGTTTTGGATTGCCATCGAGAGTCATCGATAGATCAACTTGGGAACGGTGAGAATTCCATTATGTGCCTACATCTTTATTTGTTCAGATAACAGTCGCGATAACGCGCTTAATTATGTTTAATGAGTTTATTTGTTTTAAGACTTAATATAATACTTTATTTGCATAATGTTTCAAGTTGAATAGGTACCTAGTTCTGTATGCGTAGATAATCGTTTGACTGTAAGAAATTATTAAGTATCTTTTGCGATGAAAATAATGACTTTTATTTTATTTAGGTAGGTAGGTAGATAGGTCTACCTACCTTTATTACTTTACAGCTGGTCTGCAGCTAGCTAACATAGGTACTTAGGTGCCTACATACATCCAGTAGATATCTAAGTAATTGACAACCTCTGTGGTTTAGTGGTTCGAGTACCGGACTGCTGACCATGAGGTCGTGGGTTCGATTCCCACAGGACACAAAAATTTATGTGATGAATATAAGTGTTTGTGTTCGTCTGGGTGTTTCTTATATATTATAAGTATGTATTTACAAAAAAAAAAAAGTATTTAAGTATTATATCCATTGTCTAGTACCCATAGTACAAGCTCTGCTTAGTTTGGGACTAGATGGTGCTGTGTAAAAATGTCCCAGAATATTTATTTATTATTTATTTATTTAAGTAGGTAGGTATCAATTTGATGTTCAGAATTCAGATAAGTAAGTACCTATGTACCTACCTACAGTCTTAAATCTTCAATCTTTACAGTAAAATAATCATAATCAGGTCGATAAGTCCTAGGTTTAACCTATTTTTGTGTTTTTGAAAGCTAATCTGCCGATTCAGCAGTAACTAAGTAGGTACCTACCTACCTAGGTAGATACCTACATACAGGTCTAAGGGGGAAGTCCAAAACTGTAAGTACCTAAAGGATAAAAATCGGTCTAAAGAATCGCTATCTCGGTTTTGTTGAAGTAAATAAATAATATTAGGTACCTAGGTAGGTACTAGGCAGGTAAGTAGTCCTTACCTAGGTAATGACAATCATTCTGCCTAATCAGGTCCTTACTAAGTACTTACCTATTTAGGCAGAATTATTATCTACCTACCTAATTCGTTTCATTTCAAAAATCCAAACAACCTGGTTATGTAGGTAGGTAGGTACCTATGATACAAAATCAACGGAAGCTGTTTTATTGCGATGATGACGAGGTCCTTAGGTTTATCCTAATTAACTCTTTAAATTTCAAGATATCAAAAGCCAATGATACCTACTAAGGTAGGTACCTACTTACCTAAAAACAAAGATTAATTAATTGTTAATAAAGAGTCTGAGCTGATTATGAACACATATCTACCTACCTATCGATAAGTTAGGTAGGTAAGTTACGTAGGTCCATTATCTTATACAAAAACATTACAATACAAATATTTGACATTGCCTCCAAAAGGTGTTTAAAACTCGGGAGCTAATAAAACTTGCACACGTAAAGCTCACTTATAAAAACTTTTCGTCGTCGGAAGTCAACATCGGACCCTTTTGTTTATTTTGAGACATGAAGGAGGGTCGGAACCCATTATGGTTTAGTGTATGACGTCGTGAAAGGCCAGCATGGCTTATTGAAAAAGGGAAAAAGTAAAACGATGTAACAAAATGGAAACACCTTAATTAACTTTACAGTGTCGATGGCTATTTTTTGTCTATGTAGGTAGGTATCATTATGATTAATAGAATAAAAAACTCGTCATCGACAACTTTGACAGGTTTAAATATAGGTACCTACCCTAGAGCCCACTTGCACCAACTTCTTAAATGTGTTTAAATATTAGTTAAACACAATTTTCTATTGTCATTTTGTGTTTAAATTCAATTTAAACATGTTTCAGAAGTTGGTGCAAGTGGCCAGACATAACAGCAATATACCTACATATTTTTAATTTAACACAGCAATAGACTGCGTGCAATATATTTTTAATTTAATTCAGCAATATATTTTGACAGGTAGGTGAGTAACTGTAAGGTAACAATCAATAACATTTCAATTAAATATTTCGAGTGATGAATGGGATCAACACGAACAATAAAGTAATCAACCACTTGTCCACAGAATAAAAAGTAGAAACTACTGATACTTGCGTACCTCCTACTTTACTTACCTATTATTGCCCATAGATAACAACCGTCCCTGAAAGGTCCCTGACAAAGAAAAATCATATTGGGATCAAAGATTTTGTATAAACTTGTTCCCAAATCCTGCTCAATAAGTCTTATTAATCACTGTGGCAAACACTCCTCTCGGTTTACAGTTTTCTGTGGCCAATCCTCTCAGGGCAGGGAGACATCTTTACTGATAAATGATAAAAATGGTTTTAAAAAATACAATGTTCTCCATATTTCGAATACAGGTACCTACATATTGGTATATAGGTACCTACCTACATATTGGTATTTAGGTACCTACCTACATATTGGTATTTAGGTACCTACCTACATATTGGTATTTAGGTACAGTGGTGGAGGCCAGTGGTACCTACCTATTATAGAAACTTATTTAGTTCCACAATGCCCAAGGAATAAATACTGGTAATGTTCCTGAAACACGCACTTGGGCAATTTTTTACAAAAACTATTTATTTAGGTATAGGTATGTAGCGGAAAGTGCGTTTCATGCGTTTGGCTTACCGATGTAAAATATAAAACTATGTTTTAGTACCTACCTAGTGAAAAATATCTGTATTATAACTACCTTCCCGGTAAAAGTTACTGTAAATAGTAATTATAAAAAAAATATTTCAATGTTCAGCTTCATTTATATGTACCTATAGACTTTCCGTCAAACACATAAGTGCAAAAGTCCATAGCCGCCCAAACGCCACTGGGTATACGTTGACCCACTCCCTGAGTGACGCGGCACTCAGTCGAAAAAGTACCTCAAAAATCGACTAAAGCGTTTTATCGATAAAAATTTTTACACAGCGTTGTTGTCTATGAAATGAATGAACGTTTAAACTTTGTTCCAACACTATACGAATGAAATGTCATCCTAAAAAATTTTTTGAAGTTTCATTAGTCCGCGACATTGAGTGGTTGTCAAGTGACATGGGTGCCGACGTCGTAAATTATTCTTGTGCTGTGTTGTGATTGTTTCATTTGACGCTTATTATACATCAAAATGTTCGTGAAGAACTAGGCTACAATGTGTTGTTGAATTTAAGTGGTTTTAGAATGTAAAGGAATGCAGTATTTGGCCGGACAAAAAGTTATTGTTCGCGATGACAATGTAAGTAATGGGGGCCCATTGTTATTTTTTTTTACAAAAAGTTTTTGTTTACTTTGGCCCGCAATTGTGTTTAAATGGAACAATAGTTCGTAATGAAATTATGTTTATCTTTCAAACTGGTTTCAATGAGTCATTGTGATGTCGATAATCAACTGAGTGAGTGTGAGCGCACACGGCCGCAATAAAAATGGCAGGTAGTTGATATTTTCGCGAATTTCGCGATTTTTTTTCTTATTGATGGTATAAAATAAGTTTAATGCTTCTAGTATTTTTAGAAATGATATTAAATCTAGTTTATTTTAATATAATTTATATGGATATAAAAAAAAAGATTTTTTTTTAAAAAATATTTATTTTCGGGGTATATCAGATTTCATCACTTTTTTTCACGATTACATATTTTTTAAAATATTTTAATGAAAATTATACCTCCTAATTGGTATATAATTAGATCCGTTATTTATTCAGCTTGATAACGGTAGTTATTATTTTGATGTAGCATTCATAGTTTTTGTACAAGAATTTTTTTATTGCTAAAAATCGGAAGTATATTTGTACTTCCGATTTGGCTTCCGGTCGGCCTGGCGGCGAGGCGGCTATGACAAAAAATAAAAAAATAGATGACAATGGTAAGTAGGTACTTATTTATTATTAAAATTTAGTGTAATTTTAATAAGGTAGGTACTTACTTACCTAATTATTAAATCAATGCGTAATTAGATTATTTGTTTTCCTTACAAATATTTTTTTTATGTACCTAGGTACCTTCCTACGTCATATTTAATTAGGTAAGTAAGGTATCCCTACCTACTATTGATTTACGATACGAGTCAGTGTTTTTTATAGCTGTTGTTCGTATTTCTCATTAATTCCATTGTGAATTTTATTCAACCTTGTTATAGGTAATTTGCTTACGAGAGTTCAAAGAATTTCGCATAAAAACAGTGAGCATGTCATGTCTTACTAATAGAGTTTCCGTTACTAGTGTTACTAACTTACCATGTCGTAACTACGTCATCAATACGTTTTGCAAACGGAAATATAGATACCGTTCCGGCAATGGAATAATGTAATATAATCGTGTATTCAATGTGAATGCAATGCAATGCTAGTTTGGAATGCCGAATGCCTATTAAATTACAATATTATTATTGTTATTCGTATTCGAGAATTCAGTATCAATATCAATGCGTATTGCATTACACCCTACAATTAATTAAATTTTGATTTATTCAAGTACACTACACGTCTTTCTACATTTCCTTACCAGTATAGGCTGATCTCCCAGAGAATAGGCTTTCCATAGAATGAGAGATCACCGAATACTGGTAATTTATAGTTTGACGTGTAATACTGCGTACATACACACTGAGAACAAATCGCTAGCACATCAAGTTACCACAAACTGTCAAATTTCCTCAACAGATAATAAACAGTGATTGGAGATTAAGAACTTCGAAAGTTTGGATACCATTATGAGCTGGTGACTGTATAAAACACAGTTTATATCTTATTGGGATCTCCAAGAAAATATACACCTTAAATACTAATTTTACATAGGATATTTATATACACCTTGTGTACTCTCAATTAATGGAGATCACATCGTGCAAAACAAAAAACCTAATTTAAATTAAATTAAAAACAGGATCGTAATAAAATGGCTAATGCAAAAATATAAAAAAATATTGTATTAATACTAAAACCTAAAACCTCCTTTTTTATTTTGAAATCGATTTAAAAAGGTATGTTGATTGATATCATCTTACAGCAATGGCGATTATGAGACATATTTCTCAAGGCGAATTACCTATGTGGGAAGCGTAATGTTATTTTTATGTGTTCTTCTTGCTTGTGGTAGTACCTTCAAACTAGACTTGAGATAACCCCTACATAACTCTGTGCCCTTTACAAGTAATTCGTTATTCTATTCCACAGAGACTTGATTGAGAGCTATTCGAGTTCGGCCACTCGAGATATCTAATCGAGTCGTAGAAAAAATGTTATTCGGAGATCTATTTTGGAATGGCTCTGAATAAAAATGTTTTAATGAATAATCTAGCTCTAATTAGATTATTTATTAGTCGATTATGAATCAGAGTAGTTTATGGGGCTGATATTATCGTTAACTGTTACGACACAACTAGCTTCTAGCTGCGTTTTTGTCCACGTAGACTTCAGAATTAAGTACAACTTGGATAATTAGTTAATTACTTAATATGTATGAGACTAGGATAAAATCTATCTGTGTGCTATATTTCATCCAAATCCGTTCAGCCATTTTTACGTGATTGAGTAACAAACATACAAAGTACAGACTAAACTGTTCTTGTCATATTTATGTGGGAATGAACTGATAAAAATAGACATTTATCTAAAGTAAGATAGTACTTAAATGTTTTTGTAAGTAAGTACTACTTATTAGGTAATACAAATTCCATTTTAAACGAGTTTATATTATCGTGTCAGAAGAAACGATTCATAAAATGCTATTTACTTGCCATAAAGTTTGTGCCGCAACGCAAAGTTTTCATATTAAGTAGCTTCGTGAAGTAAATCTTTATGATTGCGATGTTACCTACCGTTATTTAAATAATTATTGTTTTTACTATATAACTACTTAATTAAGCGGTTTAATTCAAACAGACATTTGTGTTTTCTATGAAATTCTTTTATCTAATACCTAAGTAGGTACGGTACACAAAATTGAAATTTTTAGATTTTAATTTTAATTTTACGTTCTCTAATATTACTTAAGTACTTCATTATTTAAAAACTAAATTCTTTTATTTTCTTGTTAATTTCTTATAATATAAATGTCTTATAATAAGTTTTAAACTCTAAGGGCCACTTGCACCAACTTCTTGAATGTGTTTGAATTGTATTTCGACACCATTTTTCATAAAAATTTCGCGTTTGAATGCAGTTTGGACACATTTGGGAGGTTGGTGCAAGTGGGCCTAAGTGTTCAATATTATTGTTAATTTTACAACCTTAGTCTTTCTGTTCGTTAAATATTACTGCATGATGTGGTCTCCTGTAATTGAGGAAACACAAGGAATATCTATAAATGTAAACACTTTTATACCATGTAAGGTGTATTCTTTGTTGGAGATCCTAATAAAATAAAATAAATAAATAAAATAAATCTACGGAAACTCCGGGTCCAAATATTGGTTGAAATTGAAAGATAACTCTGGCTGTAACCCCTTGCCATGCAGGCAACATTATAAAAACTGATGTGTTTATCATCACCGTATCGTATAGTTTCATCAACCTATTATTTTAACATTTTCCTTCTCACTATAAAGTATAGTATACATAATAATGTTGGTATTTTAAATAGCAGTCGACAGATTAATTTTTGGGTAAATTATTGAGGTTATAAATAAAAAGATTAAATCTCCTAATATCTGACGGGAAGGCGATATTTTAAAAGTTGTTAAGCCCATTTATTTGTGTTTGGGTTCTCTGAATACTTGACTTATTATTACCACCAGTTTCCAAGGCGACGGATCCAATTCATCCAAATCAATTTACGTTCACCTTTCAACGAAAATATTCAGGCTTAGAGGCGTTATCTTACCTACATAGCTTTCTCCTTTATCCTCGTGAAAAGTGTGTGAAATGAAAGGGATGGGTGTAATTTATTACACCTTTTAGATTGGACTGCTTTTGGTGTAAAAACGATGCGTGGACGTGGATAGAGTTTTCAATATGTGCACGATAATCCTGGGTTGTTCGGATTTGCCCAACTCTCTTTTTGCAAGCTGTAAAGCCTTCTTTGTCTTGTTGTTATTAATAAGTACACGTATGTTCTCTAAACAATGTGGCGGTAACTTTATAAAAAATATTCGAATGTTAATTATATGTAGTGTTGCTCAAATTAAAATAAAATCACTCGTAATATTTACATATAAATGTCTTTAGAATAATATTAAATTTCCTTATGTTACTTCACACGATTATATTCTATACATCATATAATCCCTTAGTAATTAGTACAATAGACCGGTATAAGCGAACATGTGTTAGAATATTCTCACACTCGAGAAAACAACTATACTGATACTAGAATAGACGAAAATAGCGAACACAGCCATTAATTGCCCAAACACAACGATTATTGCCGAATCAATTACCTGACCAATAAAATGCGTAATTATAAAACAGCAATAAATACCATAAAACAGTAATAAATATTAATTAAGAAACAAGGAGTCGTTAATTTATAGGAGTCATCGACAGCCGTTTGTGTTGACCATAAAGTAAACCTCTTTGATTGTAAAATTGTTTTGATAACAATCACAAATTCGCAACCACGAAATCTTCACTCGGTGTGTAATTGTAGCCAGCTATGAAGATAAGTATATCTTTGAAGTAAGATCTTGTAAACTTAATAGTTCGTGTACACGAAGACATAAATGGCACGTCAATGTGTTTTTGTAGTCGTCATTAGGGTTTTTGTAATTGACATTTTCAAATTTCATTAGTGATCCTATAGCCCTAATTTACTAGCGTGATTGATTTCCAATGAAAAATAGCAAGTCTCCACATTACTCGACGAAGAGATAGAGATGGATATGTGACAACTAATTTATCAACGACAGATTGTCACACTTATGTACGTTACACCACATTTTTATTGACATAAACATTTCTCACATTCTTAACGCGGTACAAAAATAAAATGGCCTTGCGAAATATTTAACTCTAAAAGATTTTGTGTGTATGTAATGATATTAAATATATTTATTCTTTTTATTTGTTGTAGTATTTACTACAAGTCTACAACTAAAAAAGTGTTAGAAAAAACATGTTTCATTTACATTGCTAACAGGAAAACTATTATCATGAATATCAACGGTTTTGCTAATGATCGCTGTTGGAGACCCATTAATTTTTCCTTGAAACCCATATCGGACTCACGGTTGTAGAAAGTACGTTTATTTTTGGAACTGGCAACATTATTATTACGTAGCTAATAGCCGATTGTTTTATTTAATGTGTCTCAATGGTCTTAATTTAGAATTTGGCATAGTTACTTTTTGTTTTGTAAGCCAGATTTTTGTTGATGATGGAAACAATGGATTGCTTTAATTGCCGCTGTTAGGAGCTAGCTGTTAGGTGGTATTCTTCTTCTTTATTTTTTCAGTCTCATTTAATCATATAGTTATGAGTTTATGAGATATGACGAAGCTCTTAATTAGGCGATGTTGTTTTATGTACCTAGATGAATCTTTACAACAATGATGTCATGACAAAACTGTTATGAGATAATCGGTTTCCAACGAAAACCGATATCAAATTACAACTTCATTAATATGATTTAACTAAATTAAATTAATGAATACTGATGAAGGTCTGTATTTTGATTCATAAGAATAGTTTAAAATGTAAATAATTTTGTTATGATCTCGTCTATTATTTTTTTATTGCAAGCAATTTGAGAGTTCATAAAATTAAATATTTCCAAGGTGTTGACAATAAATTGGAACGTCTACTTTTTGAAGGCTGGCTATCTGTGGAACGGAGTTGCCTCAGTAAATTATTTCGAACTATTTCGTGTTCTGTCAAATGTGTAGAGCACGCTAACAACACGAAACGGCCCGCGTTACACACGGAGACACATCAAGCTTTTTTGCCTTTTAGACCGTATTCCGTCGTAATAACGGTGATTTTCGTAATAATGCTTGACGTGTTGTCGTGTGTACTTTAATAATATCATTACCGTTCGAAATGTTTAACACGATGATGCGCAGTGGGCTATTACCACCACTCATTATAGCTTCGTATAAACCACCGCAATTTAGACGCGCAACAATTTTACTTGTATAGGAATAGTTACGCCATTAAGCTTGGTCGTGAGATTATCTCTAAGAGATAGGGCTGCCAGACCTTTTTAACCGAGCCTGCAAACAAATTGTTAAAATTTTAATATTCTTTATTTATTTAAAGCGTAGGTACCTAATTCAATTTCAGAAAGTGTCGTTTTTCTGGCAATATTTACTAGTAAGTATAGTTATCGCTATGTCATTCAATAATCCTTCCTGCTGTGTTCAATTTTTTTTGTTTGAGTTGAAGTTACCGCTTCAACGGAATGAAACCAATTTTACGGATTAAATACGTCGCAATATGTCTAGCTTTTACAGGAATTTAGATTTTGCCTTATTTTACTGTCCGCAATCACGAACACAAAGAGAAATAAAATTTTCACATTTCTTTCTGGGAAAGGACGTTTTGCCTTTATGTGAAAATAGTTATCAATCATCAACAAAAGGCTTGGCATTCCAGTACTGCTTATTTGTTAGTTAGTAACCCTACATGACCGATATTAATGTTACACATCGTGATTCATATCGGATTAACTTTAGTTCTATTATTTCACGTCATGTGGCAACAACACTGAGGTTTTTTTAATTTATATTAACTACTCTATTTCGTCGCATAGATTTATAATGATAGTTAATTCGGTGAGAGAACTTCGAGCTCATTGGCAAGACGTTATATTATGTTCTTATTTTGTTATTAATTTCCAGTTCATTTATAAATGTAGTATTTTGTTGCAATATGAAATACCGAGTTCACGTTCTTGTTATAATAATTTATGTGAGTGAATATTTCACCGGAGTGCTTGGATATAATATTTTTTAAGACTACGATATGGTGGCGTACAATAGGTATATCTAATTCACTTAGTCTTTTTTATGGTCGAAGGAATGTCTTATAGGCCCTTGCCTTGAAGAAACAACCGCAATTCACGAAACCCATTCAATAAGTACTTAAAATTTTGTAAAATTTATAGCAGTTAGTAGCAGGCATAGATAATAGAGCAATAAACTAATATTACCGACATTAGAGCTATTGATATTATTCCAGTGGCGAATTAACATCTTTAATCTATGAGCTCAAAGGTAATTATGATCAAGCGGTGTGTTATTATTCATGAATGTAGATTAAATTCAAACTACAAATTACTTATTTGCATGTTAGATTAATGTTGCGAATAACTAGGTCTGTAGTCACCTATTACTTCAATTAATAATCAGGTAGTAGGAATAACCTTTAGTCAAATCACTATTATCAAAGATTAACGATAAAAATACCTTTGAAATGGACTTTGTGAATAAAGGAGTAATGCTAATTTATTGTCAATAAATTCCACGAGTGAAATGTTAACTTGAACAAATTAATATAAAAAATGAAGACATGGTAAATGAAGATGCCTAAAGATTCTGTTTGGTCCTGAAGCCTAAAGATTGGATTTTCGATGATGAAAACCTGAAAATTTTGAGCCCCATAAGACATTTTGCTTATTAATAATTTTGACCATGGGACAGACGTAGGCAGCCATATTTTGTATTCGCATTCCAGTTTTAGTTTACATAGCTTACAATGTTGAATCGGAACATTTTTGATTTCAACATTCTCAACGCAAATAAACTTCACTAATGTCGGGTATATTGCAAGCGTATTTCCGGCCAACAAGCAATTTTTCTCTGGGTAAAGTACACCTCTGGTCCGGGTTCGATGCTCGGGCACCGCGCCAAGTAGCGCGGCGGGTCGGTAAATCACCCGCGCGTACCAGGCTCGCAGCGCGTCGAGGAGCTCCCAATCAGCCGCCCTATTGACAAACATACGGCTGGAGTATAATGGAATCCGTCGCGATTTATCTACCGGTTCAGCCGCTGAGCAATTCATTTCTTTCCTCTGAAAACATAATATTATTTGAGTTGACGTCCATGATTATACTAAATTAGTTTTATTTATGAGTTATTTAATCAGATACGGGAGTGATAATTACTTGAAATTCCTTTCAACTACTTTTGTTTTTCTTTTCTGTAATTTTTATTTGTCGCCTTTGTGGCGTCTATTTTTTCGACTCTACTCCTACAGACGAATTGATTTGCCTTGATAAAGAACGGAATGAATATAGATAGCTTAACATCGTGACTCTTCTAGACTTGAATGCTTTAAAATTGCGCCATTCAGTTTTGATTACGTAATTAACAAATTCAAGCGATGTACCGCGCTTGTACTAATTAGTTTTCTATTCACCATTTATGATTTGCACGCAGACAGGTTTTGTACCCGAGTAGATCTATTAAAAATCATGTTATAGTCGATTTAAATAATATATGGAATTAATTTTACGTTTCTTTAGAGGTTATTATGGAAAGGTATACAAAACTGTTATAATAATATCATTTAAAATTCCGAATTGATTTTTTTGAATTATGTATGATGTATCATTTCCTTTTTACATTTCCAATAGTTATCCTTATTTAAACACCTAAATTAATCTAACATGAAATTAATTACACAGCACCTCTTCTCATCTCAATACCCAAATAGTTTTTGTCACAGGATTCTAATGTTCTAGTAAAATTAATTCAGCAAGGCAGATAAGGATCACAAGAAATATAATATTGTATTTATTGTCTGTTAAATTTGTTGCCAGGCGAGTTAAATGAATAAGATGACACCCTTTAACCATTTAAGTGATAATGAACACAGGGGTTTCTTTTTAATTCCAAGAAGGACAAATATGTATGAAAAGTTCACGTCTGGAACCGCTAATTAAGTGCCAGTGTAATTGGTCCAGGTATAAAAGAAATTGCAAGCGTTACTTGCTACGTAATTTGCTTCATCGTAACCTACTGCGGCCGATGCTTACCCTTTAAAAACGTGTTTTAAATGAGATAGTAATGAATAAATGCTTATTTGTACATTTTATGCGTTTCTTTAATGTTCAAAAAAGGTATTGATACCAAGGATCGCGATGGTGATGGTTAATTAAATAGTGTTTTTTGCTTTGCCTAAGAATTTCACATAGTTTTGGTGTTAATAAATACATATACCTATTATTGTGTAGCTACCATTCTTGAAAAGAAACGTTTGTTTTAATGAAACAGCTGGTGTAAAAGCGATATTTTCAATTTTTGAGTATAATTATGTTAAATATTGATATCATCTAGATAGATACTCTTCTTGCTAAAAGCTATTTTTGCTGAAATATAACCTACACGAATTATTAAATCTTCAATCAGAACTAACCCCATCACTCCTAACGTGTATTGTAACTCGTAAATTGGGGTATTTTTACTAAATCTCTATAAATTAATTCTTCTCTTAGATATTTGCTAAAAGGCTTTGGCTTGGTCTATACAAATAACCTAATACCGTTCTAAATTACTGAACACGACAGCATTTCAATTGATTTAATTGCACAAAACAACATTTTTGTATGAAATTGAATTGTAAATGTAATGACTGACATGTGGCTTTGTCATAGAATAAATTCGGTCTAAGATTTTCCAAGTGTTAATTAATTTATGCTCGCTTGTTTAAAATGAAAAGGGAAAAATGCCTAGTCAATGTATTTTAGTTTGAAAATTATTTATTATTAGCCCATGGTGTCCTATTGCAGGGCAAAGACCTCCCTCCCCTCCTACCAGCTTCCACAATCCTTGTCGAAGGAGTCCACGCCACGTCACGCCATCTCCTTTTGGGCCTGCCACGATGTCAGTTATTACCTATTGATTGGGACGCACTGGGTGGTGACTCTTGCCCATAGATCCTCTGGCATGCGGCAGATGTGACCCGCCCAGCTCCACTTCAGCCTGGCAGCCGCACGGCCTACGTCAGCAATTCATGTTTTGAAACGCTGTGTCGAGTTCCTAATCTTGTTTGCTGTGTAATTCACATCCAGAATGCTGTGTCCCATTCCCTCTGGCAAACTCCTAGAGAAAAAAAAACACAAAACATTATCCTTCTTTCTTTCTAAGCGTGTACACAGGGTACTTCTCGAGTAAATTCTGTAGCGTTTGTACCAGGCTCGCATAATAACGCGCGTCATAAAAAAGTTACGAGGAGTTATCAAAAGGGCGCAGTAAAGCCGGCATCGTCGCCATCGCAATAAACTGCCCGGTCTATGCAGGGTTGTCTGCCATATACAAAGTTTTCCACACTACTTAGAACTTGTGAAAAGTGCTTGGGGACATAGCGATATCGCTGGGAAAAAATACTGGGAAGAAATTTTGTTCTGTGCTTTTTATTTGTAGTTTTTTTTTCATGATCTTTGGGATATTGTAATAGAAACATGAAACTAAGTACCAAATATAAATAATTTGATCAGTTAGTCAAAGTTAAAGATTTTGAATTGATTAAAACAAGATATAAACTAGTACAAAGGTCATCATTGTATGTATAAATTATGGTATACTTGATAACATTTCAACAACCCTGAAATAATCATCTCCCTTTTGCGCTGTTTCCATATTATATTGAATTGCTCTGTTCGGGCATAAAGTGAACCATGTTTAAAGTCATTTAAATTATTTGCTTCACATTAATGTACACGGTTAATCAGCTGTGTTGTTTATGAAGACATCGTAATTTATCTTGTTTGCTCTTTACTGAATAGTAGCGACAAGTGAACTGTTAAGATTTATTGATTTAATTATAATCTTTAAGGCAACAATGCACACCATTTATAATAATTTGAGATTATTTCTTTGCTCATTATTTCATGATATAACCTCTACGTTATTTAAGTATAGTAGGTATGCCTTGTTTCATGTATTTGTCATGGTCATGGGGAACATAAGTTTATGATTTTGGGTGGTACAAGTTTAGGTGTGTAATAAAAAAGCAGTCCCAGTTCTATAGCTAACGCGTTAATGGATTTCTAAATGGCACGTTGACACGAAATGTAGCTATATACATTTTGATTCGCTTTTAAAATTCTCGTCATAAACTGGTGGTTTTGTGTAAATTTGAAATGTTTTAGTCATAGCATCATACATACGCTAATCCTGTAGCAGTTTGCATCTTCTAATAATCTAATGGCCACAGTTGTAAATTGCAATAAATACGCATAGCTGTGGCACTAAGTACGCACCTAGTCCGGGTTTATGTTACGCTTTGTGAGAGTAACCGGGCTTATCTACGCTGTTTTATGACTATTTTACGATTATTGCCCCTTTGAATTGGTTATAACTTCGTACGATATGAAATTTCTATAAAGGAATAATTTTAAATGGACATGTTCATTTAAGTGGTTTTTACGGCGCTGCATTAATTTTTATAGCTCAAGAGCCGTTGAGCTCGTCATGCTGTTATTTAAATTTCATCTTGTATCGCAGCCTTACATCGATACATGTTGATAACAATTTATCAAAGCTGTATCGCGAATTGTTTTGTAGATTGATAATGCACTTCCCGGTATCAATTACAAGTGATCAAGTACAATCATTAACACTTTACCTGCCTCTTTATCTACTTATCTGTACCTAGGTAATTTTCTGTTCAAAGGTACCTACATAACTTGTGAATGATTATCTAGACATACAAGCAAGCTCAAATTTAAGTAGTGATGTTGTTGTTGTTGAAGAGTAGATGAGATGATGATGTTGTTACAGGGCTACAATGGTGTGTGCGTGTGCGGGGCAGCGGGGGGCGGGCGCGGGCAGCCGGCGCGCATGGCGGCGCCAATGAGGGAGGGCGCGCCGGCCGGCGGAGCTCGCCCCGCGCCCCACGCGCACCCCGCCAACTTCGAGTACGATGACAACGAGTGGGACATCGGCATCGGCGACCTCATCATAGACCTCGATGCCGACATAGAGAAGACAGACGAGGCGGGCGGCATGGCGGCGCGCGCCGAACCCGACGCACAGCGCACCGCGCTCAAGATGAAGATCAAGCGCACTAAGCCTGGCACCAAGAGCTCCGAAGCCAAGCACGAGATCGTCAAGTCGAACGAGATGAACGGCGAGCCGAAGGCGTCGGTGCCCGCGCAGGCCACGCCGCCCGCCGCCGCCAAGCGCGGCTCCGGCGGGCACCGAAGGGACAAGGCGCGAGACAAGCACCACCACCCACACCCTCCGCACGACGTCAACGGCGTGGCCCGCGTGCCACCGCCACCTAACGCGCCCGGTCCACCCGCGCCGCCGCTACCACACCCGCCCGCGATTGCCGCGCCCGCTCCTCACGCCGCGCACGCAACGCACGCCGCGCCGCCCAAGCCGGAGCCGCGGCCCGCGCCCGCGCCGCGAATTGAAAACAAACCCCCTGCGCCAGCGCCCCCGGCGCCCGCGGTCCCTGCGCCTGCACCGCCGCCGGCGCCGGCGCCTGCGCAGCACCCGCAGCACGCGCACCATACGTCGCATGCGACGCATGCGCCTTCCACACCTACCAAACCTGAACCTGACGACTCACGACAAGAAACGCATAGTTCGCAACCTCCAGCCAAGAAGCAAAAAACAGAACCTAAGGTACCTATTACTTGCTATTCTTACTTTTACTGTCTCAAAGTAGATAAATATAGTACCTACCTTAATCTTTGGAAGGTAACACAACTGCATACTGACTATGATGAGTAGCCAATCAGTCTGAAGTCCTAATCGAACAAAAATCAAGAAGCATTAAGGGGCGGTCCTACAAATTGACGCATTTTAGCGAATTTTGTTGACCGATTGTGAGGAACCTACAAAGAATTTATATAAAGTTATTAATTATTTGAAAAGAACGAAAATGCGTCGGTCGCTTCAGTGGATTAAGTTACATTACGGTTTACAGGAGAAAAAGACGCATAGGAAAAGTGGATATTATTTTGTTCGTTTTTAATCCCCGCTAGACATTAATTTGTCCCCTACCGCTATGTAGTATCATCAGTCGACAAAACTTTTTGCCTATAATATTGTTATCTGATCTGTCTGCGGACCGGGAGGTCCGAAACCGAATATGTTTAGTGCCACTTCAAATCTGCTCATTCTGCGACTAGTGCGACCAGACCTCAGTGTCTTCAGATTCCCATTATATTAACTAAATTAAGATCTGCTCGTTTCAAAAAATTATAAGAACAAACGTTTTCACAACTATTTCCAGTTCTCACTGACGTACCTATATTGGATCTATTCCATAAAATTATAGCACTGTTTACTAAAAGCATCAAACAAAACATCGATTTATGATAATACATAGCCGTGAAGATATACTCGTTGTAATCTATCGATCACCAATCGTCGCTGATAACGATAATCTTGCGCTAATCGTCCGATTGGTCTTATCGCGTGTGCATCCGATTGTTTCGAAACAGTGTATTTAATTGTCCGGGCTTAGGGCTGTTTGCGAGCTTGATTGAGTGCAAACGGTCGTGGGGTGTAATCCGCGCCTGTCGCTTGCCGCATCGGTTCATTAAATCACCCCAGCGGGCCGCCCCGCCGCCCGTCGGCCTCCGCTCCCCGCCAACGTCACAATACCGCTGCAATCCACAAATTAATGCGATTGTGGCCTCTGTGGCAAATAAGGCTGTGTATCTTCGATGCAGAATTGCTAAATCCAACTTATACAGTACACTTGAATTCACAGTCGAGCATTGTTCCATAATTTAAGCTACATTCAGGATTTGCTACTTTTGAACGAATTGTTAATTGCTCTGTATTCTGCGTCCACAGTTACAAAGGTTTCTCCTTTGAATTTCCAATTTCTTAACCTCGAAATAAATCATTCAATAGATACGTGACTGGAAAGTCATCAGTGATCACATGTCATACAAATGCAAAGCTGGTCTTTTAGAGAGAATTTAATGTCGTTCCAAATTATTATGCGCGGTACACATAGAGTAATGGGGATCGGCTCGTTAACTCTTGCTAATCACCGGCTCACCGGCCGCTTTCCCTCCTATAAAATAGTTTACGCTACTTCGTCATAAAATACCTCCAGTGAAGAATCCTTGTCGGCTTGTGCACCTGCATGCAATGAACATCTTTCACAATGCTTAAGCGAATGCACGACACGCATCATTAATCATGGCGACGTGACTCCGAGCTATTGCCAAAGGTTTATGCAAACCGCGCGTCTTGTATGAACTCATCACGATCAACCACATCAAATTATGGTTAGTTTGTTACATTAAAGTTTTATCAACGACAGCTGCTTGAGCAATACCTCTCCCGCAATATTTTATGGCACAAAGCAAAATTACTGTGCCGTATAAATGTATAGGGTGAATCTAAGATGGAGGGACGCTCCCTTTTGCTTTTCTTGTTATTATTCGCTCGAGGGTTGCGAACACATCGCAGTCTCCGAAATTCCATTCATTAATCACTGTCGGGGCCTCTGAAAATTTCTAAAGTGCCTGTGGAATCAATTTAACGTTCGCCCCTAACTGGAAAAGTTTCTGAGCGTGATAATTAAAGACGAGATATCAATTTTGGAGCCTTTATTCTCAGACTCTTGTCTATATTCAAAGATTTAATCTACTTACAGACTTACAGATCAAAATTATGATCGCATAAATATTTAAAATGTTACTAACATAATGAAGACTAGCTTAAATTAATTGACTTAAATATGATAAAATTATATATAAGTATACATACTATTTGAATAATTATTTTATTATCTATTGTGAAATAATAAGACATTTTTTTAGGGTCTCATATAAATCAACAACCATTGTAGATTTTTAAAGATTCACACTATGATAATTTATTAATTCTTTGATGTGAAGCCGGGTGTGTGTACTGTGCAGTAAATCCTCTTTATTTGCTTATTATACGATATCTGTATACCCTGACCATTGTCTGCTCTCCTGGTTCTTAAAGTGTCGTATAATACACTATTATTACGACCGAGTTTCGAATGAGGGGTGATACCCTCGTCAATAATTTTCAATTCGTTCGTTTCAAATGCTTTCTGTACCGTAATGTGCCCTTTAATCTGACAAAACGTACCTATTTCATTGGTTGTTCCCATTGATATTTGATCGTCAACAATAAATAAAACGGACGATAAGTTAAAGGTAACAACAAACTTAACTTGAAACTGAGGCAAAATATCTATAATTTCATGAAAAAATAAGATTGTTTGTAAGTATAAATAGGTAGGAGCTGTATAAAAAAACATTATCAAATAAATAAGGATAATTAAGTGTGGTATTAAATTTTGCTGTATAAAAAGGTACGAAATATCAGCAATGTAAGTTAGATGCCTACTTGACCTGATGAAATCAGAAATTTTTAATGTGTTTATGAAGTTTTTAGCTTCCGTGTAACTCCCTTAGCAAAAACATTGGTTAAATGGTTTAAGAAAACCCTCTGCTTTGCATGCTGAAAATCAATGTAACAATTTTATAATGAATATTAACAATAAAAAAAATATTTGAGTCTCCTAAAAAATACACTAACGTAATGTGTATGTGTACTGTCTTTCTGATTCGTAGCCTTTAACATATCTTCAATGTAATTTTATTCGTTCTGCAATGATTAATTTCAATTTCCCAAAGCTATGATTACGTTCAATAATTTAAAAGACATCAAAAAGGATTAATTTATAGCTGTGACAGAAGTGATAAATTAATATAATTTCTATCAAAGTGACCAGGGGAGCATATTTAACGTGTATATGTCGTCACAAATGAGGTTAATAGCACCGCAGCGCTCGATTATACCGATCGCTTTGAATAAATTTACATGTTGATTGCCAGCTGATCAGTGTTCTCACTAAACTAACTGCTAACTGGCTGCCAGGCTCACCGCTTACATTAAATAAATATGTAAGAGCTTGTGCCACAAGTCACGCCTATTCTAAAATCAATTTCTGTTTTTGCCACTGAATGTCATGGATTTATACCTTCTGTACACATAATTATGCTGTTATCAACCGGTACCTACAGATAATATCTCAACGGCTATGTAAAACATGTTTTGGTGTCATGTAATTATGCTTAATATACCATCTCTTAAATGTAAACTTCAGAATAAATACTCCCCTTTACTGGGATATAACTATTCTAGTCTAAGCGTGTTTGTTAGTCGTGATTGGTGATTCAGGTGTTTGTAGCTGGTAGAAAGGCGATTATCCTCTTGTATAAAATATATAGTCGCATTTAAACTACACCTACGGCCGAGAGTAGAAAGGGGTGGCTAAACCTTAATGATGAAAAATGTACAAACACGGTAATATTTTTTTTTTTATGGGATAGGTGGGCAAACGAGCAAACTGATCACCTGATGGTAAGTGATAACCGCCGCCCATGGACACCCGCAACACCAGAGGAGTCGCAAGTGCGCTGCCCGCCTTTAAAAGGGTTTGGGCTTCCGGTAACCTCAACTCACTCGGCGAAACACAACGCAAGCGTTGTTTCACGCCGGTTTTCTGTGAGGCCGTGGTATCACTCCGGTCGAGCCGGCCCATTCGTGCCGAAGCATGGCTCTCCCACGTATTAAATATCTGCCAAATAAAAAAAACTGGTAAATAAAAAAGTGCATAAAGTAGGTATCGAGTGGAATCTGCAAAATTAAACCATCTCTGACGTGAGTAATAAATTCCAATGAATTTTGCGCTTCAACAACTTTATTTGTACGTCGAACGCACGTATCGCGTTACCTGCCCCGGGCGGATCATCATTCATTTAAAAAATCGTTATTGCTTCAGCCAAACTCCATGACTTTATGCCGTGAATTAAAATTTTAATAACCTATACACGAAGTAATTGATTGAGGCAATGAAATAACCCACCATAACTCTTACATACGGCCGTGGAACGAATCGCAATAATTACTATAAATGCACCACCGTAATTATTTTACCCGTTCTAAGTGTTCGTGTCGGCAGAGGATAGAAAATAGTTTAGTGTCGGCAGGAACAACAGGATGCGTGATGGGAAAGATAGCTAGCCATGCAATAATGGCTTCTAATTCCTAGTGCTAATCAATTTGATGTAATCAATAAACTTGAAGTGCGTTATTTAGACTCGAGTGTTTTTTTCTATTAGAAGTTCATTAAGCTATTGATCAAGACAGCAGCAGACGCGAGGAGGTAGTTCGCCAGCTGCCAGCGGCTACTGTGTAATTATTATTGGCGTAATTAGGATGTGAGGCCGGGCAAGGCCCGCGGCGCCGACAGCGCTCTGCTCTAACAAATGCCATTATTATTTCCGCTTCGCATTATACACGGCTGCGGTTTGTTACGTCCTCGTTTATTATGTCATGAACAATTGAAACGATAATAAATATTCGCTTCTGCAAAGCAAATTGATTTAACATTAATTGTAGAGATCTGTAAGTTATCACTATTCACGCTCCGCTCGCTTCCACTCTGTTCTCGGCGTGCGCAGTTTATATTTACAGTTACTTATTTAACGGTTTTGCAATTTGGCTGAGTAACTGAATATTATTCCACTCGGAATGTTTGCTGGCCAATTGACAGCTGCCATATTGAGACGCGTCGATCGTCCCCCTATTATTACTTCAATTAACACAAAACTCAATCTGTCATCACTTGAATAACTCGTAACATTGCCTTTGCTCTCTAATAGTAATAAATTCCCCCGTCTTACTTGTCATAAACCCATTTAAGTTAGTTATACGGTATTCCGGTTGTATGAGCGAGTTGGGTCGACTGTGGAGACGCTTAATATTTAGTCGATTGGATCCGGGATCGAGTCGATTGTTTGGTCGGTCACTGCTGTAATCCGCAGCTGGCGTTTACCTGCGTTTCTTTGTTTAGTCGAAAATTTCGGTGCGACAGACACACGACGGACAGATCTGTCGTATCTACCACACATTTACCGTGTGAAATTATGAGGTAGTCTTTCTAACAAGCTAAGCACTAAAACCATCTACTTATTTCATCTTAGACACTTGCCTAGTTCTTTTCAATTTAGTCCTAAATTAAATTTTAACAGTTTCCGCTTGACGTCAGAATTAAATGATCGCTGAAAAACCATTAATCCCAATAAAACTACACGATTTCAAAGTTGTACGAACAAATCGCATCGCTCGACTAGTTCGTCGACTAATAAAACCTTCACAAACAAAATATGTATAGGCAGGGAGCTTGGGATCAAAAGGCGATTTTTTGTTACTTTTTTTATAAGCTGCTATTTTGCCCTCTTTTGTGCCCGTGTTGTTTACTAATGGTTTCTGTTGGGTTCGACTTAAGATAATAACTCGGGTTTTTTTCTCACCCATGTGTCGCGGCGAGCAAGGTTTTGCCGCCGGATATGCGAGAATGCTGTTGGGTCGGATTAAAATATATATTTGTTGATTTTTCGGCTTAATTTGTAAACGCCCGAGTGCTGCGTGCATGCTCGGTATGTTTTTGTTTTATTTTTGTTCAAAGCGGGCCGATTACGGACATTTCGATTCACTTTCATTTTAATGTCAGCGTTTGTTTTTAAAATGATTGTGCTTTATTGAATCGCGCCCCTTTTCTCCCTTCATTTTTCATTTAACCGCCCCAATATCCGTAATCGTTATCGGTGGTTAATCAATCAACGCTCTCGTTTAATTCCCCAATATCCTGTGGTATCCAACTAACAATTACATGTGTGGGTCGGTATCACCGTCGGCCGGCGGGCACCGCGGTGCCAATAACATAAATTGTCACGGGTGGTCGGAAGTGGTCCGCGCCCCTCCGCGTCCCGGCGCGCTCCTCGCGTCTCCTCGTCGACGAGAGCTCGAGATTGCTGTCGACTCGACAATCGATATTCAATCTCTTTTGACGTTTTATACGCTCCCTGCTTTCTTACTTTGTGTCGGCGTTTAGGTCAGATGATTGGGATTGAAGCGAGCATTTCCCTTTTCTTTAATCGTTGTCTGGTATTTCCTTTCACAACGTGCCTTGTTATGTGCAGTTGATATTGTTTTTGGATTTATATTTTTCATTATGAAGAGTCGAAACTAGAAGACACTGTCCTTATCTTTTTTATTTTATCATAAATAGTTACCTAGATTCTGTTAAATGCCTGTAGAATTGGATAATTCTTTGGCTTATCATGGTTTTATGAAGAAAGATCGTGTGTTTAAAATATATTTTATTAATTTTTAAAATAACTTGTTACGACATTTTTATTGAGATTTTATAACCAGATAAAAGCAATTTATCACAGCAAATGTTTTTATTACGTTGTCCAACTATTAGCATTTATATCAATTAATAAGTTAATTGTTATCCTTGAACTTTACTTCTATTTATTCATAATTAAATGCGCTAATCCATCCTTCACGCGTAATCTCCACGACTGTGATAATCTTCACTAATAAATTACTCGGCACTAATTAAGAAAATTAAACAATGTAGGTAGGTACCTACGTTGTGTGTTTACTGAGTGAGCTAAAAGCTTTTTAATACCGTTTACGATTTCACAGAGCCCGTAATTACGACATAGTTGAACTAATTAGTGAATTCCGAGCGGCGAACAGCCATCGGTCGGAGGTAATTACAAATCCAACCCGCGTCGCTTATCCTACCAAGTTATAATTGAAAGCTCGGTGGCCCAGAAGCCGAGCGCCTCGTGTATCGCGTTATTAGGTGCGCATACGTAATTTGTTTGTTAAAGACGGCACGCAGTTATACCCGCTGTGAATAATTTAAATTCATCCCCAATGGGACGGGGTGGCGGCCTCCCGTATCGATTCTGTGCTTTGTTCCGGTGTGAGTGTGTGTGTCTGTGTGCATGTTTGTGGGTTCGTAATGTGCACTCCATACTTTCGGCGCTGCTCTGTTCCCCTAGTATCACCGAGCACGGATTTTCGGCTCGTTTGGCCGGTGTGCCGCAAAGCCGGACTATCAGTTGACACGGAGACTAGGGTTACCAAAAGTAATCTTTATGCCCAGATTCACAGTTTATAGCAACTGGCGAACACATTATAGCTTTATTATACACAGTTGTGACACAGTGGTCCTTCAGCCCTTTTCATCACGTCCACGCTATTAAAATTAAAACTTTTTTATACTTTATGTTGTAAATTATTCATGAGATACTCTTACTTGTAATGTTAATTTTACCCTAATTTCAATAATTGTATTCAAAACATGTAACATTATCTCATGAAAAAGGTTTAAAACTTTTATTATATTAAAAGACAACCCTACAATATTGGGATTATTCGATGTCTTCGTACTAGTTGTGGTCTAGGAGCGTGGGTAAATATTTGAGTGTATCGATTTACAATGTGGAAACCATTTCAATTGAAATGTTCTTTGTGAAGCGTTCGGGCGTCATGTTTACGTTAATTATCGTCTACAAAACGATACGTTGACAGCTCTAGTATTAAGGGAAAATGTATTATTAAAATATACATTTCAAATAATCTGTGTGGCTAATTTGGAACGATTGTATCCATAATATTTAGATGTGATGGCCGCCCACTCAACGGCGGACGTTTATTTCTACGCCAACGAGTTTTCTTAAAGCCAGGCGAGTCTGGTTTCTATTTCAATGCGAGCAAGTATCATTTAACTGTCAGACGAGGTATTTGTTGACAAGAAATCTGTACGCCAACATTAAAATATACGATCCATTTAGATTTTTCAGCGGTCGTTATTAGGTGCCTAACACCACACATCTATAATACGATACAAATGATTTCGCGTCTAAAATTACAACCGTTTGACATCCGTCCCACTTGCTGTCACTAACAATAACATTATATGCCATTGAAGTTACATTAGTTTAGAGACTAATTGAGATATAAAATATATTCTCACAAATCGTACATTATGTGCTGAGATCGGTGAATCTAGTACAACAATAATATCCATAAACAGGGCACTCGTAGTTGCCATATTAAGTCATCCGTAGGAACCGCTGGTAGCCGTGCATAGTTTCCCAGTTCACAATTTTCTTAGTAGTTATGAATATTGTAATACAAGAAAACGATATCTGCTGCCAACATCAGTTCTTTTCAATTATCGTTTTAAGTTACACAGAATCCGTAGTGTGATACAGTGCCGTTCGTATTGCGTCCACGGATGAAAATAAACTGACATTTTATTTTTATCAAGCATGCAACGCGAAATGTGACGGGCTATCTGATAAATACATGAAATATAACAGCTTGCTCTGCGCTGAAGCAAATTGAGTTAATTACATATTTTATGTACCGCGCGAACCTGTCTGTCGTTTTTAGGAAACAATAAATTATTTTGATAATAAATTTCTGCTGCTGTCGGCTCTTGGATAAATTCGTAAGAAAAGGATTTGTAGTAGCCTCTATTTAACTTTATAATGTCATTGGTAGTAGGTATGTTATTGTTAATTTGGTCATTATGTCTTTGTAAATCTAATTTTTATAATTGATTAATGCAGCGGTGATATGAGTAGATATAATTATTATATAAGTAGGTATACTTACTATATAGAAGATTTATTAATGTGAGTAAATAATACCAGTATCAGTTGTCTTGAGCTTTGTAGATTATAATTTGTATGCTTGAGAGGTTTCTAACAATATTATTAAATAAAATAGTCCGAAGAACTCATCGTCTTTTGTGTGCGTTATTCTACAGGTATTCCATTTAATTATACAGTGGCATAAATTCGAAGATTCGTTCGTTCAGAGACTATCTGTACACTTTTACAAGAGTGTAAAAATAGTAATACATATTTGAATATTTTTCATTTATATTAGACAAACGGGTTTCATCATGTAATTATCATTTGTTTTTTATAAATGAAAATAAAAACGTATTCAAAATAACGTTTAAGTAGGTACCTCCTTGAATAAATAGTAAGATATAATGTACGGTATGCATATTTCTTAGGTTTAACTAACTGGTAAAATAAAGTAACGGAAGAGTTTCTCAAAGAAAATTATCCTGTATTCCTTGATAAGCAAACCGCAAAAGAGTCATACACCGTAATAGGTACCAGGGTAACAGCGAGTCGAGATGTTAGTCAAATGGCGCGCAGTACGCGGCTGGGCTGAGAATAATTTCCTCAGCCATCACGATTCGCGGCGAAGCGACAACTGAATAAAGTTTTGCGCCGCGTTAATTGCCACCAGGGGCTCAGCCGAATGGCACGTCTTTAATGAGACGGCTTCTTTAATGAAAATACCAAGTGAACAGGGTTGTCATTCCACTATTTACGAGGATCTTTACAAACGTGGAAATTGAAATAGCTCAAAGTGAATATCAAAGCCGCTCCCTGATTTGTCGGTATCGTTTTTATGTGAGCATAGGTGCAGTCGTTAATAACTGAATAAAGGATATTGCATGCGCATACTGCTATTTTTTGCTATCGGATGTGTAAAAAATAGCTATTGTATTAAAATATCCCCAGCGCACAAAAAAGGCTTTGTAACCAGAATGTTAAAATAAATGTCCAATAATATTGACGTGACTTGGATTGGTTACATTCAAATTGTTTCTTCTATTTACATACATACCATCACGATTGTATTCCTCGAAGGGCTAGGTAGAGGTGTACACCCACAGTTCGGTAGTAAGAGATGTAATAGAAGGCGAACCTTCATAGCAATCAAAGAAATCAAATGGCAGTTTGCTTTACCTGGGAATCGAACCCAAAATCTCTATAGTAGCAGTCGCGCTTACGACTGACCACTCGACTAATGAGGCAGTTGTTATGAGTGTTATGACATTAACACAATTTAAGTTCATTAAAATCTTGACAAGAATTAATTCTCCAGCCATTAAGAAAACAACACAAAGAACTGTCACATATATTTAGGAATAACAAAAACATCTTTAAAATACTATTTATATTATATACTAATGTACCTATTTTTTTTAACAAATAGGTATTTTTTAACTGAATTTGTATTAATTAAGTAATCAATTAATTATCTACGCCTAGTTAGTTAGGTTCGTTCTAAGCAGTTTCAGTAAAGAATTAACTACATGGTTTAAAGTTTGTTAGAAGCCACAAACGAAGCGGACAAAAGATAAAGCTCATTTAAACCATTTAACTTGAGCTATCGGATTTTCGGATCCTACACGCAGTAATTAAACAAAGGGCAGCCCTATCCCGCCAGCTAATATGCGTAATTCCACAACACCAGACGGTTCTCATGACTCGGCGTACGAACGGCGAACATAAACATATAGGAGGTAAGTTTTTATAACACGCCCGTTATAATTATACAGATTGGCATAGAGATAATTGAAATCGCGTGAATAATCGGCTAAGATGGGGCAACACTGGCCGCCGGACATGTCAGCTCGCGTGCAACCGATCAACTAAACAAAAAATAAATAAGTTATCGAAACATGACATGTGCTTCTCGGAACCAATCGGTTACGAAGTTTTCCATAAAAATGTCAACTCGATATAAATGGCACGGTCGTTTAGTCGAATAAAATAAACGTTTCTCAAAGCAATATGAGAAAAGTATACATTAAAACTGGTAACTGTGAATGTATTTATTTAGTTATTAGAAAATTTTCGTATGAAGAAGTAGGTACCTAGTTGAGATACTTTTACGACCGTGAATATAAAATGACGATACAAAAATCTATTAGATCAGCAAAAAAATTAATCGAATCGAAAACAGATTAAGACAAATGTTTATTGGAGTTTTTATAGAGTGTAACAAAAAAGTTAATCGATAAAAATGAACCATCGAATAACGACGCAGCGAGGTTTATTTTCTTTTAGTGTTCAGCATTATCCGACTACCTATATAGGAAAAAATGTTAGCTTAATACCTACTCGCTAATTAGTTGGAAAGGTGAAATGGCTATTGGAAAACGAAATCAAAAGTTTTTTAAGTTTTGTAACAAATTAATTCAACTAACCGGTTTAAACAGATTCAAAAGCTTAGATGCTAAAACATCTAGTCTATTTCATCGTTATCTATTCTCATCCTAAATAATAATGTTACAATTTTATTATTTTAGTCAAATTCTCACTAATTATGTTTCAAAGAATATAATTTTATAATATTAATCTACACATTAATTAACATAATCAGTTATCATTTTAAGTTTTATTTTATTATCGTATAATGTTATGCCAATTATGCGATTATTAAGTATGTTTTAGTCATTTAATCTAAGTATATTTTTATAATAGAGAACCTAAAAGTCTAGACACATTATTTATTCCTATGGTTATATGATTAGATAGGTGTTAAGCTGAGATAATAACAAAAACATGATTTAAAGATAAAGTATAGTTTTAACAAAATTGTTTAATTAAAAAATAGTTCAAATGTAATCAAATTATCTTTATTTCCTTTGATATGATTTGATATCCTATCATACATATAATCATTGTTTTATAAATAAGTCACGAGCAATTTATAGCACAAGCACAAGAGCGATTTATAAATAAGTCACGAAATGTATGTGATTTGAATGTATTTTCCCGTATTGCGTATTCTATCCTAACGTACCATACGTTTCATGACACGCGGTATTGTAAATTTTACTACAGTAATTGTAATACCGTCATTGAATGTTAACTTTTCGTGCACCTATAACGTAACTGTCTACCTTTTTCAAACCATATAGCATCATATACTACGTAATTGTATTTACAGTTACGCACAGTAATCATTACGTACAGTTTACTGGCCACCTTACGATTATTTATTTCCTGTGAAGTTCCTACACTTGCTGTCTTATAAAAACCTGTTTGCCCGGTCAATTTATAAATTGAACATTCAATTATAATGTTGAATGGTCGCTCACTGCTGCGGGCCGCTCGAATAACAACTGAGGTAATTATTTCTATAAAAGAAAGGGTAAGGTAAAAAATGGATTATTATATCAATATTATCATAATCAAAATTGTCACCAAATTGGAAAACATGCTAAATATAAGGTTCAACCTAATCACCCGTTGAATTATTTATCACGAAATAACCGGTATTTTTTTACGTTTTATGTAATTAGGAACGAAACCTATTGCCATAAACCGTTATCATACCTGAAATAATATTAGTAGTCTCACAAAATGTTTTAAACGACCCAAAAGATGTTGACAAACAATTTATCTCATCTTTTAGCGTTCCGTGGTCAATTACAAACGTTTCACTACGTTCTAACATTTACTTTTTTAGTCAAGAAACTAATTTGACATAATAATCATGAATGCTGGTTGGCTTATATACTTAAATTAAAATAAATTAAGTAAGTAGGTACCAAACTGTTATAAAAACCTTCACATGTCGACGATATCATTGAGCGAAGATTATTATCCGATGTAACAACTCGCCGGCTAATGTCAAATTTAATCATCTTAATGCGTTTATTGATTGATGAATATAAACCAAATTAATGTAATTATGTATAAAACATGTTTTTTTCAGCCGGTATTTATTAGTGTTGGGGGAACTTTTAATAAAATACTTATTAGTCAGCAAGCGAGCCGTCCCGGGGCATTTAAAAAATGTAGGCGTCGGCGGCGTCGCGTCCGCGATTGGCCATTATACCATAAATCAGCGTTGACGCGCCGCAGTAATTGGCTCGGTGACCGCGGCCCCGCGGCGGCCGCTACGTCCGACTAGATTGCCTCTCCGTTTGATGGACCCCTGGTACTGCACGGTTTCGACACTAATGGCTATGCTCTTCTCGCTCGCCTAGTCTAAACGATTGATTGATTAGTTTGCCACATTTAACAATACAAATAACGTAATGACGAAATTAATCATTGAATAGGCACTATTAGTTTCATAAACTTAATGTCACGATTAAAAAATAATCATGATAATCTACCACCAACCTCAGTGTATAATATCGAACAATAGGTATGTCTTATCTAAAACTGTCTTTATACTAACAGCATTGTATTGTGAGGAACGGTAATATAAAAACAATGGTTCGATAGTAAGTTACTCGAACGTACATGGATAGCATAGAATACTAAAATGTTTCTCAATGGCTTGACAACAACTATGAAAAAGGTCGTGTGTATGGAGATACTCATTAAAATGTCCTTTAATGACTTTAGTATCAGTAAATAACATAACATAACATACCATCACGCCTGTATTCCCCGAAGGGTTAGGCAGAGGCGTACTAATGTACACCCACAGTTCGCCGGTATGTTTAGGTCCCATGTAATAGGGGGCGAGCCTATTGCCATTAACCGGGCACAAATTCCTAACTCCGAGCTGCTACTGGGAATTTCATAGAAAAACCTAATAACACTGCTCGACCTGGGAATCGAACCCAGGACCTCTAGCGTAGCAGTCGCGGTCAGGACCACTTGGCTATTGAGGCAGTTCAGTAAATAAAGTTATCAAAATAACCAATTTAATAACCAATCAAACATTTTTTATCAAAATGAGTTCGTTCCTATAAATATATGTATAAATAAAACTATTAAGTAACACAGCAAAATTTCATAATAAGTTCAGTTGAATTTTAGAAAAAAAAAACTTGAAATTATTTGGAAGTTTAATCTTTATCAGTACGATTAATGAAATAATGCCTACTTATGTAAATTAGATTAGCTAAAATGATAGAGCAATAGTAAAACGTTATAGCAACCCCTATCAAATCAACTAAATATATTGTAGACAATATCCCGTTTATAATGTAACGTCATATTCTTTATCATCATAAAACATTTTTCTGACTGCCATTATCATAACATAAATTATACATTTGACATTACTAAACGTGGTTTCCATTGAAATGTATTAGTATTTTTTTCTGAATGTCTAGTATAATGGGTTCGTTCAGTCAAGTATGAGTTAAACACTTGAACGGGTCCTATAACTCGTATGCTTGTATCATTAACATGCTTTCGCACACAATGAGTGGCGTTGACACACGACCATAAATTACACATGAAAAGACGGCAACTTTCTTCAACAATTCATAGACTATCGCAACTAAGTTTTACACAACAGCGAGCACAGTAATTTTAAAACATTCTAACAAAGAGGTTTTATGTATAGTCTTTTTTTTTTAGTTCAGAGGCTTGATTCGCATAAAGACTGCAGGAATTAAAGATTAATGAGTGGATATTGTTGTTGTAATGTACAGTGACGTATTATCATTTAATTTTGTAATTTAATTTAGTTAAAAGTGCAATAAAACATGTCATTATATTTCCTGCGCAATAATAATATTATGAGTAAATATCGCTAATTTAATAAATAATGTGTTAATAAACATATAATGTAGCTTGATGATTGATTGATGGACTGTAGAGTGGTTTATTTTATTTAGACTATACGCAATATTATTATTATGAGTAATGGGTTTTATCGATATCTTCATATCCTGTGTTAGCTTTGTTGTTTCTTCAACGACATTTCATTTGTGTCACGTTTGCCTCGTAAACCTCGTTGACGGCTAATGTACGGGACCCAAACGTAAAATGAACATAACACGCCTAGAAGTGCCGATAAATCTTTCGTTTCCAAAGTGACAGATGCTCAGCTTTGCTCTTCAAAACGTACCTATTCGCAGAGTTATAGAGACTTCACTGTAATACATTCGCAGTATTACGTACTACCTATTTTACGACGACAACCATTATAATAAATCGAGATAAACAGAATGGTATTTTGTGATTACATTTGTTCATGCTAAAAAATAAGGACGCGCGGGTTGAATATAAAATGTAAATAAGACTCCTAAAACAGCTATATTTGTGTTTAATTCAGTTGGAATGACTCCAACGACCGTCAAATCTATTAGATGACGTCAAGACAGTGTATAACGAAATCTTGAGTACTGCCACGGTTTAAAATTAAACTCATTGATCCGAATTGTCTAGCGTAGGTAGTTTAAAAGAATTGTTCCAGTGCGCTCGTTGGTTTGGTAGTAATTTTCCGAAAGACGTTTAATAGTGGCTCGGAGCGGGCGAGTCGTGCCGGGTGACAAAAGCACTGCACTAACGGCGGTCCATTTGTCGGCGAGCACGGAAGGCGCCGCGTTTCCCTTTATTTCTGCTGCTGTGCCCGATCGCAATATCCTGGACGCCATGCAAATGGCGGCCGGCCCAACTATCGCGTGCTGCTCGTTTTTATGCTCGCCTGGTAGCTGGTACAGTTACACGTTGCTTTTGTTTTCGATAAAATTTAGGCAACTGACGTGTTATTTTTTATTTTTCAGACCACAAACAGACTTTATTCATAATCACAAATTAATCATTCTACAACTAATGATAATTATAGTTTTTATCGTGGTTAGTCGTTACATTTGCCTCCTACATTTTACTATGACCACGTTTACTGAATAGGTTTAGTGTGATTTATCAAAAGATAACAAAGGCACACATTGCCATGGGGCATGCCGCCCGCGCCCGGGCCCGCGTTTGCTTTGGAAGACATGTTTTTAAAATATTTCACGCTTACAGTGCAACATTCACTAACTGTATATTTTATCTGTTGCAGGTAAGACAGAACTGGCCGGGCAGGTGAGAGTTTTATTCTTTTTGCGGTTCGCGGGCGACATGTGTGAACTTTATTATATGGTTGGCTTTATTGTCCACGGACAACGCACGGCGACCACATTCCGCCACCCTCTACTAGCTGAAATGTTACGAAATCACCATAGACAAGCTTATTGGATGGGCTAGAAACAGTTATAAAAACACCGCATAATGTAGTTTTCATGAGCAACCAACAAGCGACATACTTATTTACACTTATGTTATCGCTAAGCAAATTTACACGCTTAGGCAACTGTTCCGCCGCAGTAAATTTATTATAAATTATGATTTGTGGTGGAAAAAAAGTTATCGCGTCTCATTGTTTGCGGAGTCGACGATGCGTGTGAACTTTAATGTCCGCGCCATTGTCGCGGGGGTCTCGCTAAACGACTTACATCAGCGTCCATTCAGCTGAACAGAGCCGCGCATTAGGCCAGCATTAAAGCTGACTTAGCGCATTAGCACTCATAACAATAACGGTCGACTGAGGCGAATTACTATTTATTGCTGCTATTTTGAAACGACATTAAATTACAGCCGGCACAAGGCGACGTGAGATAGGTACATCCTTATCTCGAACGTTATTGCCGCTTTGACCTATTCGCGCGGCTAATAGCCGGCACGAATTGTTTGTGAGTGTGGTCTGGGTGTAGATATTTCGTCTGAGTGGTGTCGGTGCGTGATCTCAGATAGAATCTGTGATTTCATCTTTCCAGTATGAACACGAGGCGATAAACCGAAAGTAAACCGTTGATGGCTGATTGATTCATTTTAGTGTAGATAAAGTCACGTTGTGAGGCGACAGGGTTTATTGCCGAAGATTTTATTGTCTCGTCGAGGATATAAAGAGGTCGGTCGCTGCTAAGCGCCCGCGCCGCATAGCCCGACGACGTATACCTACTTGCCTAATGGGTTCTGCAATATTTATTACACTAATTTAAAATAAAATATTTTCGCGGTTAACATATCGCTTTATTCCGAGTGTGAAATGTAATTTATTGGTTCTTGATGTGTCATTCTATGGAGATAAACATCTACTTCTCCTAAAGGGAGCAGTGGCTGTGCTAGGGGCTAGGGAGCTAGGGGTCGTGGGTTTGATTTTGTGCGGACCAAATATTAAAATCCTACGATACAGGAGAAACTACATGCTAGTAGTATTGGGGAATAATGTAAGAAGGGGGAACGATGTAAGTACAAAAATATTTTTTTTTTTTTATTTCGAAGAAACACCGACGTTATACGACGTAAGTACCTACTTACTAAAATAAATACAGGAAGCTACTTGTCCGCTGTGGAGAAATCGGTAATTAGCATTGCAGCTCGTCCAGGAAATTGCTACTGGAGCCAAGTGACTCCGCATCATGCTATTTGATTACCAGCCCCCGTGACGATAACTGCCGACTTCCATTATGCGAGACATTCATTAAAGTCGCAGTTAGTTTAGTGTAACTAAGGCACAAGCTTGCTAGATTTCATGTAACGGTTGTCCAATAACCCTCTAAATGACACAAGGACCAAGGTCTAAACAATTTGTCAAAAATCACAGAACAATTTTAACACAATAAAATAAATATTAGACGGACTTTTCGAAGTTATAACCATAGATGTCAGCACCTCCGCATTTTCCTACAAGTTGACAACTGAGTTGACAACCGATCAAAACGTGACATTAGGAATTGAATGACAGAGAGGTTTCAACTTTCAGTTTGTCTTACTTCAATGTTTCAGCTAATAGGACTGTCAGATTTGAAATAAAAAAAAATATCATTGAGCAAGAATTTCAACAGAATTTTAATATAACATGTGATACAAACAATATAAGTCAATGCATACAAATAAAAAGATTACGCACCGTAACATAAAATTAAGCTGTCAACAAAATACAAATGCAAAAGTGTATTAATAATGATAACATTTATATTATCTGTGCGATAAAATTACGATAGTGTCTTGAATGAAAACGTAGTTACAAAACGCAATTAGTTAAATCCGAACAGATAAAATCCATCTGATCTATTAGTTCGGTGTAATCTCATGAAATTATCTGAGTGGCGAGCCTTCAATGGTAAATGGAATTATTTCTTGAATTCGTATATTCTAAGAGGTGGTCCAGGTTTCGGCCGAACACAAAAATAAATCATTACCCATTGTACCTACAACGTACATTCCGTTTCGCCTTTGTTTTTGAAACAGCGCAACATTCCGTTTTATTTAGAAAACAAAACTAGAACTAGTTTTAACTAGAAAATAAAAATAACTGTTTTATTTTGACTTCTATTTTATTAGTCGAATAATATGTTGTGTTGTTATGTAATTATATATTTATATTCAAAGTAAGTGTTTTTAAATGTAAGGAAGTGCTTACACTAAGTTTACCAGTTAGTATTGCAAGTTATGAATATAATTACCTAACAAAGCGATTGTTTTTGTCACTTTTTGTTTAATAATCACATATTTGCATAATAATTAACACTGTTAGCAAAATTATTTGCTAACTAGGTTATGTACCTATATTATTTTTGTGTGTTTGATATTGACAAGGTTATTATAAGAATAAATACCGACAGATTATTTGAATTACAGTAATCATTGTGAGATATAAAGTTGCAATCCCAGGTCTTTTTCATTGGGTACTCTAATCTATTCATGGTCACAGCTCTGCAGCACACAATGTCTTTAAATCTGCCCCAGCTCGGGTAGACAATAGTAAATGTTTTATGATCCTGCCGGCCCAACACTAAAACAACAAAGTATAACAGCCAAAGCATTTATAATAGTGGTTTTAAATTTTTAATACTGTAATTTGCGAGCTGCGAAACGTTCATGCCGTCCCAGTATTGTTGCAACACGGCCGTTTTGTTGTGAAGTGATGCAATTCACTTTGCCGCAGCTACCTTGTTTGTTTTCTATGACTTTTTCCACGGCTTCACGTTAAAACGGCTATTAGCGTGAGTGCACGTGAGTAGTACGTTTTAATTATTTAATGAACGTGGCGCAGCGCGTCGAGTCCGACACATGGCCAGCGCCGCGCGCCGCCCGCGGCCCCGCCAAATGTGCTTCTAATTACACAGCCCTACTTTTAACTAATAACTCGCTAGTGGGTACAAATCGCTCGCTTTATTTTCAGTTACCACATGCATTACGACTAGCCCACGTTAAATTTACTGTAATACATACAACACATTTTATAATTCAAACATGAATCGCAATCACTCTGTCTGTTTACTAAGTGGATTAAAACGGAATCTTTTGTTTTTTTTTGCAGTATTCTCTTCGGAATACTCTGAATCTGGATTTGGCCAGGCCGACTTTGAAGTTTTATCTCTGTATAAATTGTATTAGTTAAATTTTCTTAACTTTGGCAACGTAACCGTATCTACGAATTGAAGGTTCTTCGAAGATTCTTTGTGAAATTAATAAAGTTTTAATTGAATTCTGTTGAAAAGTAATTTTCGGTGAATTCATGTCAACTTAGATCTATCTTGTCTTTCTGTTAAAAGAAAACTTTCTCTTATTCATTTTAATAATTTAAATATCATCAGCGTTCATCTGTAATTGTTTGGTGAATAAGGGAACTCTCTGTTGAACTCTGGTCAACAATAAATACCTTTGTATGTGTGTGCCCCATCACACCATGCGACAGGAATGCTTTCATCCTTTCTCGGAGCTTGGCGATTAGTCACGATAGCGTAGTTATAATATATTATGACATCGGTCATCTCGCCGAAAATATTTGGCAAATAGCAGCATCTTAAAAATCTACAAAATATTTTGGTCTATTTTACCATTACTTATTTATTAAAGCTTGTGTACACAATAAACAAAGTTAGCAGCGCGTTCAATCCCGTCACGAATGACGCGGACGACGGTAAATCAGAGTTAACGCTTTCTTTGCTCCGGTGGATTTATGGAGGAAGGCTCGACACCTCGCTCGTGAATCTTCCGTAGCTTCATGCTTCCCTGGTACTAGCCTGCATCTGTGAACCACCATCGGCTGAAAGTTCCAATCGTTGTTTACGTTGAATTTTATTTCAATAAACTCACATTCGACTCGAAAGATAAAATAAACATCGCCGATGTTTATAATACTTCACGTCCGCTTATAAAAACAGACGTATGTTTTTATCGCAGCAAATTCCTCGAGCAAAATAAAAACGCTTTGAATATGACAGGAATAAATGAGATGTCTTGTACTTGAAATAGTGCGACGATAGTGAGAGCAATCGATCACAGGAACTCGCACGAATTGCAACATTTATACAGATCCGTCCCGAGCTTTCCCACTTTTATCCCGGCGGGAGATTTATATTCACGCGCGACACCTCTGCGCCCTTTGAAGTTGTTAGATGGGGGGAATAAATTCTTACCGCGCTCTGTCGTTGTTTTTAATTAAAACACCATAAAGTTCTATACTTTATTATGTTTAGAACAGAAATGATAATTACGAAGAAAATAAAGTTTACAGTTGGTAATAAATCAGAAGGGTAAACACATTAAAGATGGTGTAAATGTTAAAAGCCATTACCGGAAGCCATTGTCCGAGCGGTGAGTCAGGGCTCGAGTGTGATCTCCACTTAATCCGGTGTACGCGGATAACAACGCTAACAATGTGATAAAGCGGCTCCGGACACGTCGCACTCGCTCGCAATAACTATAAACTATCAACCGCAAACGTCTGCCATCTTGTAGCTGGAGTCGATGAAATATCCACCTCTCCCTCACACCTCCGGAAAAGGCGGGAGTTCCATCTCCCTTCGCCACCCTCAGGGCTCGTGCACACAAGCGTCATAAACGCAGCATCATCTCGCAACTTGGAAATTCACATCTTGTACTCTGATTTGATTGGAATGCTAAAAACTAATTAATGAAACAAATGCAGTGTGCTTTTTTTTCTTTATTTCAAAAACTTCGGCGTTCCCACGTGTTACCAGTAAATATTTCTGTGTATTTATGTGTTTACCCATTTTCCTGGTGCGCATCTGAGTGCTATTTCTCGCTGATAGTAAGTTGCGTTCCTAATTCGTGTGTGCGGCAGTTTCATTTCAAGTCTGTGAGCTGAATACCTTCTCAGTTTCGTATTCTCCTGGTATTGGAGTTTAAATTACACGAATTAATCCAGTCGACTGCTTCTGCTGCTTAGCCCCTTGGGATGAATGTGTTACGGACCCATCTCGCATGGTATTTTTTACGAAATCGTTTCTAGCAGAAGTTTCTATTTAAATTTTGTAATGGAAGACGTAGGTTTAATTAAAACCTCTGGTTTAGAAAAATATTTCTACAAGATTTATATTATTCAAAAGCTTTAGGTAATCAAATCGGTTTGCCAATAAATCCGAACAAAGAGTGTATTGTATTGTGTGTCATTATGTGCCTTTACTATAGAATCCAGTATCACAAATAAATGTTTTAGTGATTCAATGGTTGAATTAGTATGGCGATCACAGAGCACTTTCTCAATGGCGCGATGTCGCATGAATTATTGATGTAGGGTGGAGCAGGCAGCGAGGCAGACGCGGCTGAATGCGACATCTCCGCACACCATTTTATTGTTATAAATTATTCTTTTTCTTCCGACCACTTTTATTACAACATCACACAATTCGCTGACTTTATTGCTCCTCATCACATAATACATATGATAGGTACATCGTTATTTATTTGCGCTAATTTACACGTAATTGTAATGCGCTGAAGCAATTTATCCTAGCCATAAAACACTTAATTGAAATCTTGCCAAGGGAAGCATAAAACGTGCATTAAATTTGACTTCAAAGTTGTTTCGATTAAACAATAAAACGGACAAAACATTAAATAAATGTGTAAGTAATTAAATTCCTTTAATAATGAAGTAACAGTATCCATTTAATGTTACTTTTTTAAACTTCCCTTCGCACGTTATTTTTTAGTAATAAACTCAAGTAAATAGAAATTATATGCATTTAATTTTGTATATTAAATTTTTTAAAGCCTAACGAGGCTTTCCGGCGAGGGGAAGTTTGAACGGGGCGTCCGTCAATCCTCGTCAACAGGTTCTCAAACTGTTAATCAATTACACACACCGTTGGTTCGCGCGCTTTTTCCTCGGCGTAATGGATACCGCAGTCCGCAACACACGTACCGGTAATAAGTACGTAGTCATGATGTAGACAGCGAGTCGGTTGGGTTCACGCACGAATGCCTCGCTGAGTGCGAGGGTAAGCTAAGCGGCCGAGTCTAGCTACACGCTGTTATGCTCGTGTGCGGTTGCCTGTTTTTTATTCGTGCATGTGTGGCAGCTTGATACTGGTCGTGGGGCGAGGATGGCACCGCGGCGCGTCGCGTGTGTGCCGCTGCTATTTTTCGAGAGCCTCGCTTGCGTGTACGGTGTCGTTTTTGCGCTCTCTTTGTTTTATTGTTTTCCTTTGCGACTATAAAAATGAGGGGTGCCGTCGTTATTGTTCACTCTGCTCTTGTACTGCCGTTACGAACTATTTCTTAGAGCCGGTTCGGTTGCATTATAATGAAATTATTAAACGCTGTAATAGACTACAGTTTTTGCCTTGTTAGCGCACTATTCATGTTAGTTTTTGTCCAGTTTCTCGACAGTACCTACACATAAACTATACTGTTTTGTTGAATTGGCTTATAAAAACATTGACATGGTAACTGATTTACAAGGGCTCTTTAAACAATAGAAGTTTTAAGATACGGCTATCGAGAAAGCTCGGGGCCTCTCATTTACATAAGGACGTAGAGTTAACGTCCGCGGCCCAAATAAAGACGGAACGTAATTTGCATATGCAAATATCTTGTCGTTTTCATGCAAATACTTACTTGGTGTATTACAGACGGCTTAATGGTACTTACACAGCCTCTAAGATCCCCTGGGCGCTTCGGATATGACGTAGACATGCTCTATTTGTCTTCTGTTCTCGCCGTTTGCTTTTCATGATGTATCTGTCAACTTACTTTAATATTTAAGTAGGCATGCGATGTCAAACTTCTATACTTTTGTAGCTATTATTAAAAAAAACATAAGTACTGTGTTTTGTTTGTGTCATTGTTGTTTTTATTTGTTTGGTTGGAGTCGAATTTTAAAAGCGCAAACAGGATTTCTGTCTGCACTCTGCTGGCATCAGAAATGTCAATCATCATATTGAGTCGCGTCAGGCCGCGCCGCAAGATTTTTTTGCTGTCAAGCTCATCTTGTTCAAGCGATGATAATAAAATAACACTTCTCGATTACCTAATTGTGGTGTCATTACCTTTTAAGCAACTTGTCGTATTAGCATAAACACTTATAAGTTGCGTATAAAGACGTTTTGAATGCTATATAAAACTGTTAACTAAGTAGTTTTACTTTGAAATAAGCGATTGGTTTACGTCTTGTGTTTTCATGTGCACAATTTATTTAAATCTGGGTATGTTTACACAAGAATATTGCAATGTATTATTTAAACTAAAATTTAACGATCATACATTTTGTTTTATGGATAACTCAACAATGACTACGCTGATCCATTGACCTGAAACGTTAGCCTACGTTTGCCGGATACGCGCTGCTAGACTGACCGCAGTAGGTCTAGGGAAGGGTCATGTTTAGCATAGACACGCCAATGACAATCGACAAGTCAGAGTTTCAGAAGCTGGAAAAGCCATCAATTTAAAATCCACTATATCCATCGCCATCATCATCAGCCTATAGTAGACCACTGGTAGACGTTATTTTATCCAAAGGACAAAAATATTTCCCAAAAGATGAGATCATGCAGTTGTACTATTGTAAAATACTGATATTCAGTCGCATCTGGTAAGACCTGCAAGCCGACCCCAAAATAGTTCGAAAAGAGGTAAGGGAAGTAATGAAAATCAGTATTTAGTGTTAAATTAGTAGTTAAACCAAGTTTTAACATTTGTTCCACTGGTACCTGTATATCGTCACTGTCATGTAAATGTAACCTTCGTTAAACTAATAGCTTTATTATTATTTATTCACGATGATGCGACAAATAGGTACGTTTGTTGTAATTATTATCAACGTCAGAGACTCAGAGCACAAGACACTACTCGATTGACTTTCAATTAAGTATTTTATATTACATGTAAGTGTAGTTTATGTAATTTATCTGCGGTATAAGTATAAAAACGTTTTCATTTAATTCCTTTACTAACAACGTTCTTCGAAAATACTTGAAGTGATCATAAGAGGCTGATAATAATAAAAGTCAAATACACTTGTAAGGTATAAAATAAAACGCTTAAACAAACTCCTATAGGTAACACGGAAGAAACGACACATGTTCGAACCGAACAGTATTCAAATCGTTTAGTTGGCTGGAATTATTCTGTGTCGATGTAGACAATAAAATGCCCGTGTCGGTCTCGCAGCCGCAACCTCCGCCGATAACATCTCCTCTGGCTATACAAATAGCGCTATTAACCTTAACACCGCTAAACGCGACATGTTGAGAAACGCTGGCCCCCTCCGTCTCACTCATACGCGCTATAAAACGAGGCTATCTCGCTCCCACGTGAGCATTAGGAGCATCGCGTGTTTTAAATAAAGGGCGAGATGAATTAAACTGATAAGTGAAGTGTACGAGTCCATACGTGACATAATGTGTGGTAATTGATAAAATAAACATTAGCTTGCGAAGCACTAGCTTTTATGAGATAGGATCTCGTAAAACTTTATGGTTTTGCATGAAAAGTAATGTAGAACATTGACATAATATTTTGTTATTTTTACATATTATTCTTTCAAAGTAGAGTTGGTACTTACGCTGTTTTAAGAAATAAATATTGATGTATGTAGAAAAAAAGAAGGGTGAGAAAGGCCACGTCGAGCAATTCCTCTGAAATCAATAGGGACATATTTTTATTTGGTAGCGGAACGCTAGGATTTTGTAATGTGAATCGTAATATAAGATTTATCGGAAGCGACCTATTGAACCTTAGAGTTTTTTTGTCATAGTTAAAATATGAACTTATAAATACTTAATCTCTAGTATTTTTTACCTTTACACCTGATGGAAAGCGATACCGCCGCCCATGCAAACCAGCAAGACTAGAGGAGTGCGTTGCCCGCCTCCGAAAAGGGTTTGGGCCTCCGGTATCCTCACCCATTCGGCGAAACACAACGTAAGTGTTGTTTCACTCCGGTTTTTTGTGAGGCCATGGATGGTATCTCCCCGGTCGAGACTCGAGAGCGCCCATTCGCACACAATACTCGAATGTTTCTCTCGTGGGAGATGGCTCTCCCACGAGAGAAACATTCGAGTATTGTGTTATTACATAGTATCATAAAACTTTATTATTTTACGAGTTCATTTACAAACGAGTTATTATCGTGACGAAATTACATGAAAAAAAAATGGTTTCCTCTCATAACTTTTGGCGTTTTAATTATACATTTGTTTGGCACGAGCAAACTCGCAAACAATTTGCGATGTAAATGAAATGTAATTATTGACTACGAAATGGAACCAATAGCCAACAAAAACCAACATTGAACAATTTTGTATGGTTTGTTTTTATTGGCAAACCGGAATGGGCCGGATACTATAAAAATATATTAGGATTGGGAAATACCTTATGGTTTTGAATGTTTTGTTTTGATGCTAAAACATATTGCAATCTAAAAAATATAAACAACTGTTACGTGTATAATGTATATTTTTTAAGTAGGTATTATTATGTTTAACTCGGTTCACAATGTGACCTATGTTACCCTGGAATAATCAAGCTTTTCATCGGTGAAAGATTTTAAAAATCGCTTGAGTAGTTTTTGAGTTTATCCATTAAGTACATAACAATTTTACAAACATTAAAAAAAAAAAAAAAAAATAACGCGAGCCGTGAGCCTCAAAATCACAATAACACTACTCGAATCGACCCAAAGACCTCTAGCGTAGCAGTCGCGCTCTAGCAAGGCTTATGAGGCAGTTCATAAATTACAATCAATTATTTCCTAATTATAATATTTCGTGTAGACAAGCCTCTGTCCGCGACTTCATCTTCGTGGACTTCAGAATTGGGTCCGCCCTAGATAAAAAGTAGCCCATGTCTTATTACAGATTTACAGAATATCATATACCTATCTCTATGCCAAATTTTATCCCGATTCGAACAGCCGTTAGGGCGTGAAAGAGTAACCAACATCCATTCATCCATTCTCACAAACTTTTGCATTTATAACATTAGTAGATACCTATTTGATGACGTGTTTAGCGTAGTCAGGGTGACCATTGGCCCGATGGATTTTCTGCGCGACGGGTTTGATTTACACACCGTACAACATATAAAATTTGGAAGAACACGTTTCCAGTATAAGCTGGCCTCTCGTTTTACGGGGATTCTATACAATGCGAAGTCAGCCTAGACTGGAAATTGTGTCTATTGTGAAAAATCTTTTTTTGTATTCTTATAAAAACACCCGCTATGGAACAAATTCTATGTAGTCCGGACCTGACTGTTTGTAATCGGTTCAAAATCTAGTGTGGGACAATGTTTAAATAAATAAACACACTACGAGTACAGTTTTATATGTAGATCTTTTCTGTACTACCATATCCACAATCCGTTTTATCAGTAACAGCACTACCATATCAAAACAAAGTTCTAGTTTAAAAATACTTTTTTTCAACAATCACCCCAAATTCGGATAGCTGACGCAATACATATTATGCATGGGGTAACTACGGGCTATATGGGGCATATGCTAGTAATTTAGGCGCGCGCCATGGATGCTCAACGCGCGTGAGATCAAAGGGTTCTCTCGATTTAATCACAATTTGATTAGATTGGAATTGATGCTTAATGAGGTTTGTGCGCTCACGTCGAACCTAATTATCTTGTCTGATGTTTGAGAGCCGATAACTAAATCCTAATCCTCTATCATGCTCAATCAGTATGATAATAATTATTATCTAAATCGTTAAGTCTAGCTAAAGATATAGATAATGAAATCTCAATACATTTGTCCGTGTACTAACGGAAACAAAAGCGTTACTATTTAAAAAATATTTTTCAATTCCCAGCTAGAATTTTGCTCTGAATCTCTTTCGCTCGTAAAAACTGCACAAGAAAAATTAGAGATGTCATGGCGTCTTTCTTTACCTACGCGTTTACGATAGGGTTGCCGAGATGATTTTGGGAAAGCACTTGTTGTACCGCGTGTTATACAAACGTGTATCTCATAATTATCCTGAGATAAGATTGTAACTTTCGGGTAGTCTTTCTACATTGTCATTAATGGAGATATTGAACTTCTATATTTTTCCAATACTTGTCGATGGCATTGCACTTTTGTGACGTTACATCATTAGCAAGACATGATTACTATCATTTTCATTTAGACATTTGATGAGTGCTATGACGACCGATTATCAAACCGGTGTCAACCCTATACTGCGGTCATAATTTCGTTTTCTTCGCTGGGGTAACATGAGGCAACGGAGCTCATTTCATAAACTCATAATGCGGTAGTTGCATCCCGTTCGCACTTAGCACGAGTGAGCAGGAGAGGCAGTGTTATAAAAGAACGCCTCATCGAAGTTTGAGCTTTGCGACGCTCTGTGTAGACACAGTTTTGGTTAGATAAGTTGGCGGGTGATGTCTTCCGCCCTCGACAAACAGCACACTACATAAGTAGAAGTTTTCTGCTTCATTTATTAGCAGGCGAATGTCGACGTCGCGCCAATAAACCGTCGTACTCGCCACCCTCTCCAGACGATTTATGAGTGAAAGTCGTACTAATTCCACTAACAGCGCTCCCCCAATTTGAATGTTAATTTTTAACAATTTAAGACTGTTTAGTGACTTTGTTATGAGTTGAGGCGCGTCTGGCGAATTCGTAATAGCCGTCGGTACCTCATTCATTTCAGATTTACGCTCCAAATGGCAGGTAAAGGTTAAGTTGTAATGCGATTACTGTACACTGTGAGCTTGTATAGGCACTGTGAACCAAAGTAACTTGTCTAAAAAGTTGTTCAAAAGGCCAGAGTTATTCAAATATATAGTACAAATTTTGAAAATTAAACAAAACTTTGCAGTATAAAACTACATAAAAGCAATGTTATATTTATCAATAACTGAACATGAAATCACATTTTATTGTAGTTCTTTATTGTTTCCAGGTAAGTCGAGTTCGTCACAATATGGAATTTCTTCGATCACGGTTAATTTTTCGCCCACGTAAGTACAGGTGAGTACCTTACTTACCTACAAATAAAACAAAAACACGACAACAAGGATTATTTGGAAATCTACATGTTAATATTCATAAAGGCATTAACATCCTAGGTGGGTTTTGAATAATTAAGTGTTTTCAGTAACCTTTGAGAGTGAAGGTGATTATGCTAAATGATGGATTATGGCAGGCTTCCATCAAGTGTCATTAAGAGATCGTGAGAGGAATATGTCACTGATACGTTAATACAAGGTTAATAATACAAGTGTTACTTTTGCCTTGTGAATTTCACACGTAAATTTTTCTGTGTGTGAACTAAGTATGTAGGTACTTAGGTAATTTTAATTTGCCCTTTTTTTTCTCAAGGTAATTCTCAATTCTCGATTTATTTTTCTAAGCTGTTTTGATATTATTAGCAGAAAATTAAAGAAATACCTTATTTGCATTCCAAAATATAGGTTTCCGAACTATTGGCAGGTTAGCACATGTTTATTACACATAAGAATCGTATTTCCTTTTCCTCAAATTTTTTCCTCATTTATTTCGTTTCTTCAATAAACTAATTCTAATTTATGTATTAAAGACTCAAACAATGGGTATTGTTTTAAATAATATATATGATAATAATTATTCAAGCTGGGTTCTCTATTAAACTTTCTTTGGCGGAGAGAACTTAACAAAATATGTAGTTACGTACTACCGTCTTGTATTTATTTATATTAACAAATCACCAATCAAGTTCATAGAATTACAATAATAAAAAAATATTCCTAAAGCTTTAAATTATTTTGCTGATGGAATATTTTTACCCTTGACGGTTCGCAAATAGGGTAAAAAATTGAGGGAGAAAACTTCGCCATGAGAGTATTTTCTTGTCACACTTAGCCCTTGTACAGTATAAAAAACGTGACGAGTGTCTGAAGGGAGAATGAAAAGAGCTGTTATGTCTGAGGCTAGCTATATAGCTAGCCTCAGACATTTTGTATTCTTCATCATGATATCATGATGAAGAATACAATTAATTCTTTTTTAATGCAGTAACAAACCTCTTTTGATATCGCTAGTCTCTATTGGCTGTGGTGCCGCTTGTTATCAGGCAATGGTCTTATTACAATAAAAAAAACAATTCTTGTATAAGTACTACACACCTATTTCTTATTGGCTAAAAATTATAAAGATTTTTCATAAGATAATATTTAAGCCAGATTATTAGTAATATTGAAAGCATCTTCATCATTAACCTATTACTGTTATATTGGTGGGCACCAGGTCTCTTCTCAGAATTAAAAAGATTGGCAGTCTTCACACACCGTTGAGAAAGTCTCTGAGGTATGCAGATTTCCTTAACGTTTCTTTTAAAAGTTTAAACGAGTGATGGCTACTTGACTTGGTTTTATTAATCATAAATGGAGCCCATAGAAATAAAAACAAAGTTAAAATCGGTCCAAAAATAAGGAATTCACGCTAGACAGAGGACCCTTACTACAGGGAAATGTGACGTCACAATTTCCAACTCAGTACTCTCTTGCGAGAAAGGCACAAACAAAGCATTAGCATCAAGCAGCCCTCTTAATCTCCACCGAAAACTTTTAATGCTTACATTTTACACTAAGCCTGGTATTTTCAATACGCACTTTCATTCACACCCAATTCATTATCAATATGCACATGGCTTCAAAAAGACTATGAACAATAACGAACAAGCCAAATGACTGCTCATCTCGTAAAAAATAACAATTTCAATAAAGCTGCGTTTAGAGATTCCAAGAGTGGCGATTATATTTATACATTCTCCGTGGGTCTATCGCAGGTACTAACCATTGCCATAAATTGGAACAATGGCGATTAAAAATAAATAAACCGTCAGTTTATAAATCCCACGCTTCGCAGTCGATATCCATAGCTTATCGACTCCCTAGAGCATACCATCCAAGTTATTGCTCCATAATTGTCGCCATTACGCCACTCCGCTAGTTCCGTTCATTAAATTATTAATTTGGATTGAGGTAAACCATGTCAATACCGCTTCCCAACAGGTATATTGTAACCTTAGCAAATACCCAAATCCAACGCGAGACTGCTATATTATTTACCCGAGGGTAAATTCTCTCCTTTGATCTCCTCCCTCCCGACATTTTCTTATACCCTCCGCTTTAATTATTTTGCCTTTGAGCCTCCCCCTCTGAGCTCGTGGAGTGAATTTTAAGAGGCTGTCACAAAATGGACTCTTAATTACGAGCCGACCAAGTTTTATTTGTAATAATTAATAAGTTTGCTTTACGAATGTTGCGTTTAAATAAATGATATGATTTTGCTATTATAGAATTTAATTTCTTTAATATAAATTAAAACATAAGTAGTATTAACATACCATCACGCCTGTATTCCCCGAAGGGTTTGGCATAGGTGTAGTTTACTACCTACTGTACACCCACAGTTCGCCAATAATAATATGTTTCATGTCCTACAGGGGCCAGTCTAGACTCAGAATAGTGAGAATTTTATAAATAAACACTACTCTCTACCGGGGAATCGAAACAAGGATCCTTTGTTAACTCGCCCGCTAGAAGGTGGATTGAAGTACACTTTGTAGAGTTGGTTAGTTCATATCGGATAATATTCTAATAAAAAAAAAATATTGATCAAAGATGCTACATTCGTTTACTGAAACAAAAACTAACTTTTTATTTTGTCAGAGAATGCGAATTGAAATGATGAAAGTAATAAACTTCAAAGCTAATATGTGCGCGTCATTTACAAGTAGAGTACAAGAAAACTCGACAAGTTTTATTATATTTTCAACAGTACTCCACCCCGTATTTCATTATCATTCAAAGCTTTTTCGTTTCAAAGAACTTTGCTGTTTTCGGCATTCTCGACACCCTTACCTATTTACTTGATATTTATTTTATATCCTAAAACATACGAGAATAACCTGATCTCCACACAAGAAAAGGAAAATGAGATTGGATTTTATTTCGTTACATTTGTTGTCCTTGTTTGTCCCTATACAATAATAATAGTCTTTTAGAGACAGAGGACAATTGGTTTATTTCATTCCACTTCAATACATCGCCCAAGGTTCACGTTCATTCGATATTCGTCACAAGAGGTACATAAAACCAGTTAATAGACTATCAACGAAATTTAGAAGTCACAAGGGTAAAGGAATTCTAGCGTAAAATAAATTCAGTGATAAAATAAACATACATTTATAAATCGCTTATGATCCGAGCCTATGGTAGATTCAATTCTCCAAAATGCAGTTTGTATCGTCGAGATAATAAAGGAGATGACAGAAAATAATTTTATTGAGGAAGTAACCCCAGGTTGGTCGTTAACCGGCGACTTGGCGATCAAGTTAATCCATTACGATTGTATACTGTCGTAAATGTTTCATGACTGCCGTCAACTGTTAAATGTTTATTTGCCATAATTACAAAATTAAAATTCTCGATTGACTTGGGAAGTTTTGGAGATAAAATAAAACGAAGAATTGGGTGATTCAAACTGAATAGTGTTGTGATTTGATCGAGCATTCAATTATCTTTGATTGGATAAGATAAACGAAAAGCATATTTGAGTAGCCGAGTCTAATATTTAATGTTATTAATCCTTAGAGAGATCGTAACATCTTTTATCTGAGTTGTTTTTTGATCGAATCCCTTGTGTTTACACGCTATCAACAAAAACGTATATTGACTTTCACCCGACGGATAAAATATTTAAAAATACTGAGCGTCTATTGATAACTTGTAAAGATATTAATATTTTCGTGACCTGTTTATCATGTTATGTTCATTTTGATCCATGTCTATGTTATTCATATAGTTGAATTTAATAGAATGTTGTGATCTAATATGAATAGGATTTAATCCGGCAATAATCCTGTGACCAAACAGAGCAAATTATCACGTTCTGTCCACATGTAATGGAGCATACGTTATCCCAAACAACACCGAAAGCTTTCACATAACATAACAACTAGTTACATAATAATTACCTTGTTCATGAAATGTATTATGCGTCGTGAGGGTAGTATTTGTTATTATTATTATTAATTAACTTGTAAATAATAATAAAATTTGATAATCAAGCCAAGTACTAGGAGAGCATATAACATTACAGTTGAAAAGTTCGTGTGAGATGTCTGAATTAGTAACAATAAGGGGTGGCTCGTTAATCCTGTTAGATCTACTAGTATCCGAAACTCGTGGGGGTGAGTCAAACTTGTACTCGCCACAGCTTATGTTCCCCTAGTATAACTACACTTTCTTGTTCCCGTTTGTAACGCTGTGTCTGTTAAAAAAATATCAGAGATATTTTCTACATTTTAAACGCTGTTGGTACTTACTTTTATGTTGACACTTGTATAGAGTGTGTAACGTTTCCCATTTGCTTTTGTGCTCGCTCATTTCTGGGAGCAATAGAAGCATCAAGATAAATCAAAATTTTCACTGAGTTCCAGTGGAAGCAATTTGTTTTTGTACAGTAAGCAGCGGAACAAAGGAAAGCTCGGAAAACCTTGTTAACTTTTTAAAGCATTCGTTGGCTTCTCATGCATTATTCAGAACAGCCGGCGGGTATACACACGCATCCGTATGATGTTGTGTGTTTGTCATGGCCGCGTACATGTGTCCGCCACTACCAGGATAACATCGCCGGGCCGCTCGCTACCCTCCTCACAATTGACATTTCGCAAAGAGCCCAACCCTTTTGTTGCTCGGATGAAATGTGAATTTCAATGAAAACGAGGTTAAAATTGCTCGGCCCCGACATAGCCGTGAGCCGTAAAAAAGAGATTTCATTACGGTCCATTGTTGCGTTATGATTTTCACGTTCCATTTTATTTTTGAGAATTGCTAAAGTACAAACACTTTTTCATGCAGTTTAACGTTTGTATTACAGTGTAGCGTCTCGAAAAGCTTTTAGAACGCTTTGTCGGGAGGGCAATTAACTCGGGAGGGTTGTTATTGTGTTTTTCGCTTGCTTTTACTCAATTAAAAATAATTTGAAATAATAGCAACGGCACAAAGACAAGAGCGAGACGCGGCTGGAATAATTTAAGCTTCAGGCTCGCCCCACCCCACGAAGTTAGCATCTTGTTTCATTAACGTGCCGAGTGACTCTGAGTAATATTTATATGAGTCGCGGTTCATGAATATTTACACTCAGGTTTTAAAAAGAGCAAATTTTGACTGAGGTTCTTTCACTTCTCCTGCTGTTAATAAAATACAAAGATTATTAAATGGAGTGGCTGCGTAACGTTATTTAATGTAATAGTTTTATTTGCGGCGGGTGAGTTACACGCACACAAAGCCGTCGGACGTTAAGCTTCTTTTATCTCTCCCCGAGGCGGGATGAAAATCGAGCGTCGATATTGTGCTCGTAAAGGGCGTTTGGATGGGGATAAATAACACGTCTCGTCGGGCCGTGTGGCGCGCGAGCGGAGCCCGGAGTCGCGCACCGGGTACTTGTGAACTGCTCTCGTTGCTGCACTCCTTGTACACTTTTTGCACCACCAAGCACATGTTTTGTTATTACTTTTTTGTATCACTTGATCATGTTAATAATTAATAATAATTATGTATAAACTTCACGTGGAAGACAGTTATTTAGAAGGATATAAAATACAGTAAATAACAAATTAATCTTTATTATCTAACCCATGTTTATTTTTTATTTAGGGAGGATACACCAGTTATTATTCGATACAAAGATATTTACCATTTCTCAAACTCTTAAAAATAATGATATACATAATGCATTCTTTCACATAAATCATTCAAGAGCAACTCGAACACGACTGACAAATCAAATGTAAATGTTGACATTATAAATTTTAAAATGTAAATTGTACGTAAAATTAACCGCTTTAGCACAGTAAAGTTTATAAATAAAATGCTTACAAAGTGTAAAAAATCTATCATAGATATATAAAGAAGCACTTAACTGAATTTGCGCGTATTTCAACAAATTACGTTGGGTAGTGTGAAAGAGCGAATAAAGAAGAAATACGGCCTAGAGATATATAAATCAGATTACTCTCCCAGCCCGCTGTGCTTAAATTAAATGGCTTTGAACGAAAATTACGATGTTTTCCAAACGCTTCTATTTTGTTGTTCATTCGTCTGTGGGAATTCACGAAAAATTGGTGTTGTGTTGTACCGACAGATACGAGACTAATTTATTTTTCATAAACTGCTCAAGAAACTTACACCACTTGGGAGAAAAATGGTAAAGAAAATTAATTATTTTTGTTAGAAACTTTATAAACTCAAACAAAAATAATTTTTAACTAAGTAAATCTATTTTGCTTTCAGTTAAATTGAAATATTAATAGTTTTCAATTTTTGAAATAAAAAGCTTTTATTTTTCTGTTTTAATTTTCATTAAGTAGGACCTTACTTATATGTAATTGAAAGAGTACAGTTTCATTATAGAAAATAGTGATATTGGAACAAGTATTTCTGCATACCAAATGCGAAATATGCTGATAAAATACAAATTGTGTAAACATCGATCGTTTACCATCCATTCTAGTTTTATCGTCTTATTTTCCAATAGGTAGGTACTTACGTACGCTCATAGAAATAAACCCGTAGTGTACAGATGTGTGCGCACTGTGTGCCCACGCTATGATAATATTGAACGATGAATTCAATTACGTACTTGTATTGTATGGAGTCGCTTCTACAAATATAATTGGTTTCAGACTACAATTAGTTTCGTACACAACTCAGCCAGTCATTGGCAATATTATTTTATAAACCATTAACCTCCAAATATGAACGGCCACCAAATCTCGATCCCTCCTTTTTTATTGCTTTATTTCTCGTGATATTTCATTCGATTGCTTTTTGAGAACCGGTCGTATTATTCACTAAGCTCTGATTTAATATCGAATCAAATATTTGATGTATTTCTATGTTTAAATGTTAATTGCCATCGTGTTAAATGATTAAACTTCGAGGCTATTAAGTATTGACATAATTGTTTTATGAACTCATTAGGCGCTTCCGTTACATGTAAATTATTCAAAAAATATCTTGAACAAATATGTTAAACATAATGTTTTATTCAACATCGTAATTATTTATTCAATCACGGATTTTTAAGTGCAATTATTGACACACTGAATCTTTTACACGCTATCGTCTATTAAAGATAGCGAGCGAGCACGTTAAATCTCAGTGAATTTCATTTCTATACATACCAGGAATCCAAACTGGTTTGGAGGTTGGAAATATAAAAGTCCCTTTGGCAACGATAAAGGCGTTCCAGATTCAATGCAATTTCGTCGTGTGTCAGTGTCGCTATTCCGTGTCACATCGTGCGCTTCCGCCAGCCGAGCAGAGGGTGCTCATTTACAAAGACCGCCTTGCTTGAAACAAAGATGTATTCTTTTAGTTGTGGCACTTCCCGACAAGAATCGCTGCACAACCCTACTTAGGTTTTTACTGAGTCTTTTGTAATGAATAAACTCTTTGTTTTAGGAGATGCGAGCTCGGCTCAATTAGCATTTCATTTTCATTGCACTTAAAAATTTATCTCAAAAGGTAAGGTATTAATTACTTTGTTGTGATTATATAATTTATTCTATTTATATGGAGCCCATAAAGGCGTACAGTAACAGGCTATTTATGAAATGTAAGTGTCAATATTGGGTACGAAAATGTTCTGCTTACGGTCGGCATCTCCTTCCTATTACATAAAATCTATAGCTATCTTATATTCCAATTTAGGTACGAAGTTTCCCCCTTGAATAAAAGCGAGCGTATCAAAGCGCCGCCCGGTATATTAAAAATATTTTCCTTGCATTTTTCTTTGCTAAAGTTTATTTATTTAAGACTTACGAGCTTCGTATAGGAGCGCATTTGTTTTGTAATTTTTCTTTTCAAAGGACTACTTTTATATGTGAATCCGAGACTTTATTTTTTATATTAATGTCAAAATTATGAATTATGAAATAATATATGATGTGTAAAACCGTTCTCCCTAATACAATTTCTTATGAAGTATAGAATAAAACTTTTTGAACAGAATGTTTTCGATTCAGTATCTATATATCTCAGTTCATAGGTCTTTATAGACTAATAATAGTTCACCTCAATGATTGATAAGTAAAATTATTAAAACGAAAAATGATAAATTATTATTGCAATTGCATTGCGATAAAATTTAATGATATTTCAAAATTATTTACCGTTTAATTAGAATATTTACTGAAGTTTCTTCCAGTTATTATTGATATGACCATACATTCGTTGAATGTATGCAAATAATGGCATTATAATATATATATTTTTATAAATCAAACACACTTTCGGCAACAGTGGATCTTGTTACAAAAATAAAACTAAATATTGATAAAAAACAAATATCTTTAGGCATATTTATTGATCTCAAAAAAGCGTTCGATACAATTAGTCACAGCCTCCTGTTAAAAAAGTTGAAGGACGTTGGAATCACCGGAGTTGCACACGAAACCTTTAAATCTTATCTAACAAACAGGCTACAGATAGTTAAAATTGGTAAAGCACAAAGTACCCCCAAAAAAGTAACGTTCGGAATACCACAGGGATCAATTTTAGGACCCCTATTATTTCTTGTTTATATAAACAGTATCCATGAAATAGGTCTGAAAGGTGACATTGCACTATACGCTGATGACACATGCTTGTTTTATTTCGGAAACTCAGTTGATACATTAATAGCAGATGCACAAGCTGACTTGGATCGTTTAAATGACTGGTTTAAATATAATCTTCTAACAATAAACATAACAAAAACGAATTACATAATATTTTCCGCTAAAAACAAAAAAATAATACAACACAGACCCCTAACGATAAATAATCAAGTTATTAATAAAGTAGACAATGAGAAGTACCTGGGTTTAACTTTGGATAGCCATCTAACGTGGAAACCACATCTAAATAAAATAAAAACAAAATTAACAGTTCTCACAGGTATGCTAAAGAATGTCACTAAATGTTTTCCGCGTCAAATAAGATACACAATATATAATTCTCTAATAAAACCACATTTAGACTATTTAATAGAAATATGGGGCACAGCCGCTCCAACACATTTAGCTTTGTTACAGGTAGCACAAAATAAATTAATAAAAAGACTATTTAATTATGACTTCCTAACATCAACCCGAAAAATTTATAATGATACTAAAATAATGAATTTAACTCAAACTTATTATTACTACAATTGCATATTGATCCGAAAAATTATAAAGAAAGATATACAAACACAAATAATCTTCCATAAAAAACAAAATCCTATAAAAATAAGTTAAGACGTGCTAATGATATAAAACTATTAAAACCTCGGACAAACTATGGCAAAAAAAGTATAATGTATGATGGTGCCAAAATATATAATATGTTACCTAAAAACATAAAAGAAGCAAAAACCATGTCACATTTTAAAAAGTTGTTGAAACATTACGTTGTCAATAAATGACACAACTACACTACGCTCACCAAACATACCACATCTAGTTACGCTTAATCCGTGTATTGACGATCACAGAACTGCAATGTTACAAAAAGTATTACATATACCCTCAGTCTAGCAGTTCTTCTAATTATATTTTTTTATTTTTACACTTGCTACTATTATTGTGAATTGTTTTTTTCTCTGATTACGCCGCTCGGCAAATGTTGTAAATGTATATAGTGTTCTCATGTAAGTGAATGAAATTCTTTATGAGAATAAAGTTTCTTAAACCCGATATTTTGCTGTACGAGCTAATTCAAAATTGTATGACAGTAAAATCTCACAGTGTAATTATGTTCAAGTGACTCGTTGGGTTGCTATTACACCTAATTCAAAAGCTAATTAGAGGGGCTCTTATTAAGGGGCACGCTTCCGTTAAAGATGTTCTAAAAACTAAAATACGAAGATTAAATCTACGTTAATAACACCCATATTTTACTTTAATCGTAATTGAAACTTGAATTCTGTTTTCATTTATTCCTGTTTTAATTCCACTTCCACTGCCTGGGGCGAAGGGAGGTTCTATTTTTAATTAATCCCATTCGAGCGGTTGTGTCAAATGCCATTTGATTGTTTTTCTGTAACCGTTCGATTTTTAAACGTGGTCGCCTCGTTACTTTTCGCTTTTCGTGGAGAATAAAATGTCAGTTGTTTGTTTTTAATTCACAATCTCGAGTTCTACGAAATCTAAATTTTGAATGTAGAGTAAGAACTTGCGCCACAGGATTTGGATTTATTAGTTTTGTATGTTGATTTATTCTTCAAATAAATCATCCATTACTACTAAATTGTGATAACAATACGTAAGCATTACGAAATAAATACTGTTAATGCATGTATTGTATGCTGCTATATTTTAATATATAACCTACATAATTTCTTATAAAAAATCGTAGCCAACGGTGTCAGTGAGTGAATAAACTTTTTTCATGTCATGAATTATATAATAGTTCCTAAACAACGCTATGAACAGATGGTATCAGGATCGTGCGCTTATCACTATCTGGAACGTACAACATCCCAGGCGTGAAGTTTTTTATTATCTTTATTATTTTTGTCTAGTTGATGACTGGAAATACCGGCGCTATTAAAACTCTTTACACGGTTTTGACACGGGACGTTTGAGTTTCGAAATACGGTAACCACATTTATAACTTTTTTTTTAAACAATTTAATTAATTTAATATGAGGGTCTTGACTTCCTTAATTAATAACATCATACACAATAATTATGAATTGTTATGATCGTTACGAATAATGTGTGTTTTTCGTGAGCTGCGGTTTACACACGTTAGGTGATTAGCGTTTGTTAAATTAATATTCCTACGTTTATTTCCGGACCCAAGTTAAATTATTATATGTAATAAATAATAGGTAGCTAAAGCACATTATCCCATGTAGGTGGTGGTAGTGACATACGGCGAACAACTACCTCCTTTGTTCAGTAGCAAAATCATTTTCTTAAGCAAAAACAAGGTACATATTCTCTTTGTGAAAACTGAGCTCTCTCTCTTAAATGAATTCTCCAGAACCCTTTTAGCGATTCTCTAAATTAGTTTCGCATTTACAAAGTAAATTCGTCTCGAATGTTTTATTTATATTATGTCGTTTTTATAAAAGAAATATACAAATTGAAGTGCACTTCTTGACTTGACATTACACAAAATAATTAAAAAGTTGGCAAACTAACGGGGGTTTTCATTTTATGCACGAATATTGAACAGTTGCGCATCAAATCGAAATGTAGAAAGTTAATTACGCGGTGTCAGCCCTGAGTAGGGTGCCCATGACCCTTCGCTATACGCGGACAGTCCGGCCGGCCCGGGGCCTGACTGTGTTGCTTAATTATTATTTATAACCCGTTACTGCTCCTGAATTCTCGATACACGACTGGAACTATCGCTGCCTTTTTATAGCACGTGATCGCATAAACAGTAAATAATTAATTTATTATGCGCTACTATTGTTCGGTACAAGCGTCAAGCATAGTAATTATTTTTATTTGAAACTTATCTAGAAATGCTAATACAGTCTCAGTTATAGGTAACTTGTATATGAATCCAAATTACGCATATATCAATACCGTCGACGTTATTTAAATAATTTGCCTCATAAATATTTTAACCTTGATTTACATAATTTATTGAAAACACGAAGCTTGAAAGGAGAACACGAGAAAAACGGTATGATAATTATTTCCAGTGCTCGCCGCTTTCTTTACCTTTGAAAGTTCATTTAAATGATAATTTCCTCCACTAAAAGGGTTAAGGCGCTGCAGATTTCCTCGTAGTTCTCGGTACAATTAGCCTTATCCGTAATTTTCTTAGCTTCTTTTCTTGGCAAAGTTCTTATAAGTCGTAACACTGACGTGTTCTAGCCCATTAGCTGACACGAACACTCTTTGTCGCCACTTATTCCGCATAGCAGAAAATTAATGTTCCGTCTCGGGTAGGTGGTGTATAAACAAGATGGTGGGTGGCTCCGCCCCGGTATTTATTGCTTCTGGCACGCCGCGAGCGGCCCATCCACCAAGCTGCCATAAACGCGAGCACTAAAACGTGCCATTTCCCTAAATTATTTTAATGACGTATGTTCCCTCGGTTTAGTGGAATGTAATTCGGTTACACTGTTGGGAATCGTTTCCCGTGCTCCAGTGGACGTATCCGTTGCCAAATATTCACCCGTTTGTGAGATTTAGCCGCGATTTGTCACGGTCGACCGTGCGGAAACCAAAATGTTACAACTTTTGGAAACGATACTGTTGAGTTGTGTGCAGGGAGAAAGGACATTGTTTCAAGCCATTGGTAATGGAACTTTGTTTCGTTTATCAAAATGTGTAACTCGTGCGGTGCAAGTAGGCGGCACGATTACAAATAAATTCCTGTGAAGTCGCAATAGTAGATTTTACAACTCCTTTTGGTGTCTTTATTAAATTGTCATAATTTTTATCGTGTGAGAGTCATGCTTTGGCACGAATACGCCGGCTCGACTGGAGTGATACCACGGCCTCACAGAAAACCGGCGTGTAACAACACTTACGTTGTGTTTCGCCGAGTAAGTGAGGTTACCGGAGGCCCAAACCCTTTTAAAAGGCAGGCAACGCACTTGCAACTCCTCTGGTGTTGTGGATATCTATGGGCTGCGGTAATCGCTTACCATCGTATCGCATCGTTTGCCCCCTATCCCATAAAAAAATGGGGAATACAGAAAGTAATTATAGTTTACGTGCACACACTCTTCATTTTTCTCCAAAAAAAAAGAAAATCATCCACCTTAAATTTTACTAGTCTGACTAAATTATCTTAACATCAGATCTTATTCAAATCATCATTTGTCGTCATTAAAAATAATCTATACATATAAGATACAAATACAAAACGTCATGAGTTAAAATTGTCTTGGTCACAGCATCAAGAATCGGGTCAAATTAAGAAAATATTCATTGGGTTTATTTAAACTCGTCCATTAGCAGTCATGTTACAAACTTTGGTTGGTTTTGAATTAATTTACTCGCTATTGTGATTGTGTGTCGCGGTCGCTCTTTCATCAGCATGCAGCGCCGCCCGCCGGCTCTTCACTTCCAATTGTTTGTGTTCGATATGCCCGTTGGTTTGCGCTTCATCTCGCTTTTATTTAAATGTAATCCGGAGTCGTGGTAATAAAGTTTTTTATAAGTTTTGGGTCGTAAGGCGAGTTCGTTTGTCAAGATAAAACGGCAGCTGTTCGGGCCCGACCCCTCTTGTTTGCAGTCAACTAGCGGGAGAGCATTGAGCCAGTGCTCATAACTTCGACCGGCGGCCCCTTCGAGCTGCGCACAATGCCCCCCTCTTGACTGGCTCAACTTGTAACGTTCACGCCGTCACCCATAAAGGATTTAATGGCGATACGGCGTGTAGAAATATTAATGTTTGTGGTATTATCATTTTAACTAGTATTGTCTCTAGATCCGCGCGGCCGCGCGCTGCGGTCGAGTGAACTCGAGTGCCGCTGTGCGGTGGGCGTAAGACTCGCACATTTGTCATTTGACTAACAATAAAGCGTTAAATTTTATTTATAGGCGTCGCGTGGGTACGATTTAATCGATTATTTGCTGTTATCGCAGTTGAGATATTAAGCCGTATGACTTCATCATGGAAGATCAGATTACTTATATTCGTGGAGAATTAGTTGCTCTTGCAACTCTTGACAATAGATCACGTAATCAATATAAATATCTAGTTAATTCAGTCTGCTTTATCTTGTTACTTAAAACTGTTTTATAGCCTGTATTCACACACTCGATATAAAACATTATACTGCCTTGCAAAATAATTGTCTACAGTATTGTTATTGGTTCATATTGATACAATTCACTTCGCTATTGTTAAAAACTAGAACGTGAAAAGATTATTGCTCGAATATAATATCTATCGATTCACATAAAATTTTGTTATTTTTCCAAAAGTACTCTTCGGAACGACATCTCTCGGATTCAACGTTGGAGTGCTTTAGTTCGCAATTTGTGATGCTATTAAGCGTGTGCGTGAGCGAGACAGGCGATAGTGTCGCACCGTTCTCATATCGGGCGCTGAATGTAAATGGCTTCATTTGATTATGTTCTACGCCGTAAACGCTCCTTGAATTTATGCAATCCCGACGACTTGGTACCGCGGTCGACTCGACAAACATAACGATTTTCCGGGAAGATCGGTGCGAAAAATTATGATATCATGGAAAACCCTCGAAATTGGATGTTATCTTTTTTAATTTGTTATATCGTACTTACAATAGTATAAATAACCTTTCACAGTATTAAATAAAGCATCCTTAATTTAATACTGTGAAATTCATTAACATAATTTTTACTTTTACCGTTATTTTCGTAAAAAATATCGTGCACTAAATTGCAAGTTATGTAAGTATACTTAGCGGGATAATATGTTACGCGTTCAAAGTGCAATACGAAGTGAAAATACAACCTAGATTATTTCGTACATTCCCCACAATTATCCATGCAAACAAGCCATACTTACACATTTTAATTACACATGTATTTACCTTAACAGTAACATTTGTAAAGTAATTTCAACATCATTTGTACGAACGGTATCAAATTAATATAACGGTAACAATAAGTTTTAATTAATAACAGTTGGTTGGTTGATCGTATTGCGGCGCGGGCGTGGCGCGGTGCCATTCAATATCAAATTGATTAATTACGACACGGTTAACATATGATTATCTTATATGAGATACGTGTTTGTACCTAACATTTCCAATCATATTGTATTCTCACTAACCTTTGTAACGTTTAATTTTATTCGTTTATCGTATAATATCAGTAAGGTAGTTAGTTTTTAAAACAAGTTTTAAAATACAATTTATATTATCCGTGTTATTATTGAAAGTGATGCTACCCTAATGTTTTAAGATTCTTTATATTTTTTGACAATTTAGAGTATAAATTCCCGTACTTACCTCATTCTTTGTTTTTTTTGCTTATGCTTTAGAAGTTTCTAACACCTTCGTCACCGTTTCTTTTGTGTTACATATTTTAGTGCGTGGACTGCCTTATTAGCCTAGTGGAATTGAGCGCGATTGTTACGCTAGAGGTCCTGGGTTCGATTCTAGGTTGAGCAAAGTGTTAATACGGTTTTTCTATAAAATTCTCAGTTCAACAGCTCGGAATTTGCAATTTGTGTCTGGTTAATGGCAATAGGGTCGCATAGTATCTATGAATATGTATATGTATATACTATATACATTAGTAGGCACGTCTATGCCTTCAGGGCGTGATGGTATCTTTATTTCAGTACGTTAGTTAAGGTAAGCTGTGGCTCTTGGCTATGCAATAACAGACTAAGTTGATCAATCGATCTTCAAGGTCAAGCTGTGCTTATGATTAACTATTCTTAAAACATAGAGACTCCTTCCTCCTTCCATAAAGGCTAGGAGGTTGATGTTGACGTTAGTTAAAGCACACCGATAAGTGATCTTAGAACTGACAGCGATGACGAATAAAAAATACTAACAAGTTTTATTGTACCAACATTAATAGAACAGAACGGTACTTGTCAGAATCAATAGCGGGTTATTATAGCTACGGCTTAAAATGAGGCAGGCAGACGCCCATTTCAGTCATTTGTTGCAGGCATCCTCGACTCAACAAGTTCGCAACTATCCTTCTGTGTAAACTTTCGTTAATAGCGGTTTAAGATATTTTCAAATGGTACCTAGTTTTTTCCCATTTGGAAAGAATGAAATATTTCTACAGAAATTTCTTCACCATTCAGTACTTGATCGTAATGTGACTAAAGTAAGAACTTATAATTAGATTCTAAACCGACGGTTTAATATAGCAATAGTTACAATTATAATTTTACATGTAAGTAAATAATGTAGAGCATTTAATATAATAAATATATACTGCTTTCCCGTACAGTGTTGGTCAACGAAAGTAATTTACAGCGGCTTTCATATTTTACGGCGCATTGCATTCAATTTGATCAATCAATTAATTGAACTGCTGTTTAATATTGCAGTGGTACAATCCGCGGGCAACAAATTACTGAGCCATAGCAAACAATGCATTATATTTGAACACGCTTATCAAATATACGAATGTACAAACCTAATTAATAGGAGTTTGATGTGGTTGTGGTTGAATGACAAGTATACAGCAGGATGATCTTGCGAAGTAGCGCTTGCTTGCTCCGGTTAGTCCTTGGATGCATAGAAGACTTAAGGGTCGTGTACTAGGTTACGGTATATGGTGTTTCATACCTATGACAGTAGTTAGGGGAAGACAGAAACCAGAGAGTCATGCCCGTGTTCACCAGTAGCCCCTAAAATTTCAGTGTGTCTTAAACAAATATAAGGGGCACCTAACGCAAGTTTTGATTTCACCAACGGTTAAGTGACACCTAAATCATTAAGGGGGCCTTATAATTTAGGGGGTGAATTGACGACCCCGTAACACTTAGGTGGCACGTAAGATTTTTAGGTTATTTTGTGACCGACCAAGATTGCTCTTATTTAACGAGATAAAAATGGATAGTGACCACGATGCACATGAAGCTTTAGAAGCGATTGAAAATATTACAGTTATTAAGTAACCGAAGTTTGTTAAGGCGATCTCGTATTTACCGTGAAAGATCGAAGGATTTTAACAAAGATGATGATAAAGACTTTTTCATAAGATATAGGTTATCTCTAAGGAGAGTGTTTTATTTATATTGCAAATAATTGAACATTTATTAGCATTCCACGAGGACAACTGGAATTAAAAAGTTTAAATTGAAAAATACTTTTTTTGTTTCTTTGCTTAGTTCCTAATAATTTTATATAAAGTTTTTATTTATTTATATGTCGACCAATGTATGTTTTACAATTCAGAATGTTGTGTAGAGAGTAGGTATATAAGTGTTTTACAAATGTAATCGAAAACTAACTAATACTTAAAAAAGCATACTTCTAAATACTCATAGAACAGGTTTGTGGAATAAATATTTTGGTGTACTTAATCGTACTTGCAAGACTCCCTAAAGTCAAGTCACGTGACTTCAAAATATCACTGCGACTTTTTTAGGCACTGACATTCGCCATACAGCCAAAAAGTGGCAAATTTTAACTTTTTATTATTTATCTAATATTTAAAAGGTACAGATCCTACTATTTCAAAATAAACTGTGTGAAATTACGTGTTTTGTCTTGCTTTTTAAGCTAAATATCATTAAAATCGTTTACTCCAATAATTATCGATAAAAGTTTCCGCAGTACCTCCACACTATACGCCACCTAACTAGGGGACTCTTACTTAAGTAGCCCTTAGGATGGTGAAACAGAATTTAGGTAAGGAGATGATTTGAAGGGTCCCTTATGATAAGGGAACCTTACTTAGGTTACTGTTTAGGGGCTACTGGTGAAAACGGGCATCAGACTACTACTACTTAAACTAGCGTACCCTACCTAAATTTGTGTTTCAGGGTGCATGTTCAGCACAGAAGTAGTAATATATTTACCTTTGGCATATCTGTATTGCCCAGTATAAAAATATGGAAGTCAGTCGCTCCTCGTTATATTGGAAAGTCTCACACAAACATTGTGATATGGTTAATCCAGGATAATTTTAATGGTTGGCCATTGACGCAACCTAATTCTAAATTCAAATGAATAATTTAACTTAGGGGGTAGAAAATTTTCTGTTTATTCTTGAAAACTTTGATGTAGGTACGTACTAAGCTTTACACCATGCGGATTAAACGCCATAGCCACATACTCCGTCAGTCAACCTATACCTACGTCGGATAGAAGTATCGAAACAAATGTATGTAAAATAATTATCCTGCTTAATGAAATGCGTTAGGACAACGACTGGTTATTTAACCCTATTTCGCTAATTAATTATTTTATACGGCTACGTGGAATGTGTGCGTAGCCAATAAATTAACGTTTTAAACGTGTTTAACATGTTTGCGGTTACATTACTATTTATTATTTAGAAATGGAAGCTCGTAATAAATATGTTACTTATTAAGCTTTGTTTATCTTTTATACCATTTAATACTTTTAGTTCCACTCTGTTGTTTTTATATTAAGAAATATCACTTCTTTTTTGTTATGGAACCCTGAAGATATATTATAGACATATTTATGATATTTACTTTTGTTATGCTGTAAAAATACAGAAAGTATTTGAATTGAATCTGATTTCTTTTCCTTGGTAAAATGACATTCTTAAATTGTAAAAGTTTATCAAAACAAAAGAAAGTAAGCGGAACTTATGGGTTTTATGTTATGTCTGCAGGAAACTGCAGAAGTATGCGTGGGCACCTCAGTGGGCACCATCACGGAGCCGGACTGCCTGGGCCCCTGCGAGCCTGGTACATCGGTCACGCTGGAGGGCATCGTGTGGCACGAGACGGAAGGTGGTGAGTTGTTACTAGCGCACGAACGCAATGCACAGTAGCGCGCTCATCCCATACATCTGCACGCTTATGCACGCCTGGTACACGTTCAAGCTTTGCGATACATCATCATGACGTTTATTTTCTATACATGATTTATTTTTTCAGTTTCATTATCATATTTTACAATCAACGATAATTAATTTAATACAATAAAAAGAATTCAAAGTATATTGACTACAATACATAATAGCAAGATATTAATTATTTCCTAGTCAACGTTATGATACAAAAAGTTTGTTTATGGTATATAAGCTTTTTGTCGCTTTGATAGAATAACTAAAGTAACGCAATTCAACGCTGTTTCAGATTTCAGCCTCAACATTTTAGTTTTTGTTGGTCAACCTAACAAAGAACTACTGAATGAAACATGTTGTCTCTATCAATTTAGCTGTATAAATCTAACTATCCAGGTCTTCGGGTGTTCATTAAAAAAATAATTACAGTAATAAGCTTGTATATTAATAACTACTTACTAATATTTCTATAAATATTTTGGAATTGGTTCTTTGTATATCCAATATACTAATATTAGTTACGGAAAATATGTAGGGTAGGTAACCTAAACCTAACAGTTTGTTTGTTCATACATTATGCGTTTCCTATACATACCTTGCATCCTGAATCCTTGATAAGTTTTTGTGTGCGCGCCTGGGAAGGCATTGTCAAAAAAAAACAAAAGAAGTATAGGTAGTTATATCAAAAATAAAAATACTTATCACAGATAGAATAATTGTTCGGAAAGGAATAAAAACTCCATCGATTGATTTAGAACTATGAACTTTTTGTTATGACCGCGATGAAAAGGACTTGGTGCAGTGCTTGGCGGTCTCAATGAATTCGGAGAAATAAGGTTGTAAAAACATCTTCGGATAATATTTTATGTCTTTCCTGATAAAATAGTTACTTTATAGTAGGTACCGCTCATTTTTATTTTCTCAATTAAGATGGCTTATGAATTATTTGCCTGAATCTGATGTCGATACCGTTGAAAGATTGATAACAAAGTATTTTATAATAAATAAAGTTTTCCTAATAAAACCTAGCTCAGATGCACTTGGAGTGCTCAAAATATACATAAATGGGTGGGGTGGGTATCATTAACGTCAATGTAAAAAATAATAAAAGCGTCGTTAAAGCACATAATTAAGGAGTCCACTTACAGAAGCAATATTAATTTATTTACGACACCTGGCTCGGTGATTATGATTACTACCGATAGTGCGACTAGTACATTTTTTAGTCGCTCGTCAGTCGTGTGAGTGCGTCTTTCATGATGGCCATAATCATCTCGTCCTTTCACAGTGTACATTTATTTATAACTCACAATCCCAAACTGGCTATTAATATTAAAATATTCACAGCGCACATAAAACAGTGGAGTCAATGAGACTCCCCACATAATTACTGGGTGCTTATTAGCCGGCGATAGCATCGCAGAATATTTAATAACCTGGCCGAGCCGAACCGATACGAGAGCCTTTACACCTTTTATGTTCTCCTGGTCATAAAATGCCCGGCAACTCTTTAGGATAAGTAAATAATAAAATTCCAAAGGGCCGGAAATCTCGGTCATTTATTATTATTATATTTTACATCATGTTCAATGAAATCAATTCTTGAATACTTATTTATTCCTGTTTATTGTATTTTCGTTATTCAGACATCTAGGTTGAAGTCGGCACAATTCGATTGCTTTCACAAAACAATAGAATCAAATCGAATAAAGGTTGCGGATAAAGTATGAACGCTTGTTTAATTTGTTGTCATGATTTATTTCATTGTGGGATGGTAAATTTAATGCTTATCCATAAGATGTGGTCGTCCATCATTAAGATAAAAATAAAACAGAACAATGTAATATGAGCAGCACACGTCCCGAGCGCCATTAGAGGGCCAGGACCACGCGCAACACAATGCCGCTCCCCCGTAGCCGCTCGTAATTATTATAAAACACGATAATAAATCACCATCTGCTCGCTTCTGTTGCCACTTTCCAAATTTATCCGGCCGGTGGACGTGCGCGGGGAGAGGGCCCGCGGGGGAGGCAATTCACGCCCTTCCTCTTCAAGCTTATTTATTTTCGGCTAATGGCGCCGAGGAGCTTACGGAAATTAAATACTGTTTACAGTTGCGACTCCAACCGCGTTATAATTTAATTACGGGCTCACGTGTAAAATAATTTAGTTTTATCAAGTTTCATTATTCACTTACAAAGGGAGGCGGTAACTGCTCTCTGAATAATTATGTCTACATCGAACGGTGTTCTGGTGCTCGGCTACCGCTCAAAAATGTCCTCAGAGACAGGTTTATGAGTCTCACTCTTGTAAGTTGTACTAGTCTGTACGACTGTACGTGCTAACAATTTAACCGGAGGCTTCGCTACCGAGTACCCCCACACCGCGTTGCATTCCATTCCACTAATTAGTGGATGTATTTTAATATTTATGCTTCGTTTTCGAGTTTCGGTTTTATGTCTCTTTTATGAAGCTTATTATGGAGCATTTTGTATCTGACACATAATAACCCCAAACTTTTTATTGTGAGGAACATGATAAACAAGTGTATCATTCGAAATGTGTATTTGTGTGCACAACACTTTTAAGTGAGTAAAGTTTACTTTAGCAGGTCGGCACTCGGCGGCTTTGAATGGATGTAAATGAAATCGCCGGAACTTTGTTTGTCTCGGTGTGGGAAACAATGGGCAAGTCTGATTAGTGCCGTGCTTTGAGTCTCGGACCAACGCGACGCTCTTACCGCGGCCCTCGCCCCGTGCTCGCTCGACGCCCACTCGACTATTTTGTGTTATTAACTCAATCGATTTAGTCGACAAAAGAATGCTGGAGGTGAAAAACAAAACAATCAAGTATGGGTTTTTTTGTTAAAACGTGCCTACAAAGCACGCAATATTAAATATTGCGTGACTTAATCACAGTTAATCTCAAAGTTTGAGATTAACTTTATACAGTATGACTTACCTATACAAATATTGACGTAGGTAGAGATTTCTGAGCGAGGAAGTTAGCTAGGGGTGTCGTGAACAAAGCGGGCGGGTTGGGGCAAAGTGGGGGCGAGGGCACGACAACTATTAGGCTGTTGATTACCGCGGCCGAGGTGTAATTAGCACCACCTAAATGAACCTATTTCAGCTCGCCGCTTTCCTGGTAAAATGATCAGCGGCTTCATCTACGATAGCCGGCTAATCTGTGGCATAAAATGTAGAATCTATCTGTTATTGTCACTACAGAAGATTGATTGACACAAGACCAATGACGTTATAACGATAGAAAATATGCGATTATTTGAGAGAGAATTGAGACTGATTAATTTTTATTATCAATTCATCAGAAGAGTAATATTGTTGTCACGTGTTCTAGTAAATATTCAACCTAGTAGGACAGAAATATTGATAAATATGCTGTTTTAACTTCAACGTTTCCCCCTGTCGTTAACGGTGTAACAAGTAGGTAGGCACAGGCAACACGCGGTCGAGCCATTAGTGACGTTCCAACAAATCGAACCGATTACACGCAGGCAAACAGTGGCCCGACGATCTCTAATTTAACTTTTCCGTGACCGGTCGGCCGTATTAACAATTTAGAAGGGGATTTCACCCCTAAATAATAAAAGTGCGGAGCGCGCCCAACGATTTCCTCTAGGAAGTTGCGAGCACCATCTGCCAGGAACCAGGATCTACTTTTTAAATATTTCTGACAACGGCATTCCGTTTTATTAGTTGGCTACGTACTATTTTTTCCGTATTTGTTCTTTCTGTATGACTCCTGTTTTATATTCACAGTTCGCATTGCGGTTTTTTTACTAAAGAATTTATGTGTAGCGTGTGAACGTTATAAATGATTTACACGTTCACAATAGAAAGCAAACATGAGATTTTAAACAGAAATATGCGTAGACAGAGTGGCATAGCGCGGTTGTTCATTATAAATACTAATCGTCGCCTCCATTGCTTCATTAGTTACAGATCACGTCTCCTCATTACAATAACTCCACCATTTTATGCTAATGGCTTATAGAGAAATGCTTTATGTGTTCATTGTTTTGTGGAACAATAAATAATAAGCGCAGAGTTATGAAGGACCCATATTATACGGGTCGCTTATCAATCTTGTTATGTGATTTAGATTTGTTTTTCCACGAAACAACTTTATATTTGATGCTCGCTATCAATTTATTTGGGACCATGTTCAAATGTTTTTGGAAGTTAATGGAGTATTTCTGAATCAGACCATTGAAAAAGCCGACGGAATTGTATACAATCAAATTAATTAATGACAAGGAAATAAAATGATATCTGTTATATTTTCTGTCACCCAACTATAATGTGCTAGATGAATTAAACGTTATTTTATTGATAATGGGTATAATCTATTATATTAACTTTTTTTTTTAGAAAAGATTACTAGTTAGCAATGTGGGTCGCACATTACTAGTATTCCTGTTAACCCCTCGTGCTGAGCTAAATGCTTGTGTTAGAATGTAATTAATTGATGCTAAACTTATAGTAGGTAATTGATAATAGATATTTTTTTTCATGAGGTTATTACATGTGGTACACACGATAACACTTCAAGCTTGGTATATCTAGGTGCACAAACTGAGTGGTCCAAAAACTGTAAAACACCCATTTGTCAACGTGTGTACTCGTACCTTCCTAGGTTCAAAGATAAATGATGGGTTACGATGAGATCGCTACGATTTGTTACAATATAAAACTAAAACATTACGGGTTGTAAGTGTTGTGACACACCTTATTACGTTTTAATGATTATTGCAACATTTTGTAATTGTCTATTTTTTAAGACGATTACATTCTTGTGATGTTGTATGGCTAAGAGGAATCAGCGGTTATATTATTAATATGTAAATGTAACATCTTGTTACATATTATGTTTCATTGACGAAATCCCGCTACAGCCCTCCAAATAATATTCAAGATTTCTTCAGATAATATCTTACATAACCAAATGGAACAAGAAAATCTCACCTCGGTACTAAAGCTTAATTTTTTTACTGACCAGAGATTATAAACTTCTTCTTTGTGCGGTAAAGCCGTACTCATTGCCTTTGTTTCATTATAAATATCATGTTTTTAAACGAAGTTTGTTGAGACGTTTTGTTCGTTTAATCTTATACTTATTTCGTTCTTTATTTTGTTTGGCATTGAAATTAAAGTTTTTTTTTATTAAGGCAGGTAATACAATTATATAGCCTATCATAATTGCAGATTATTGCATTCACATTACGACGATTGACGACCAACGGATGGTCTTGGTCGTAATCATCATTTTGTTATACATATAAAAATGGCCGCCTCATGCCAGAAACACATCTGTGTTTATAGCTTACTGAGAATTTTAAATAGACCAACATAATATCAGCGCTACTCTCATAAATCAAATTTCATCGTAATTTACTAACAATGGCATTATACGCTTCACAAATTAAAATATTTGCCTCACAAATAATTTTCTTACCCAAATATATTGAAAGCGAGCTACGGATGTATGTAATATATAAAACATAGTCGTTAATGTAGTTGTGTATGTTTACCATGTGTCTTTGTCAGTAGAGTAATGTAAACTTCTTAAATGTACATCATAAATTCCTGCAGCGCGCGGCCAAGCTATAAAAATGTATTAATATGCTGCAAACAATGTTATAGTATGTGAGATCGTAACTTATGAGACGCGCACTGTGCGGATGCTATGAAATTGTTGTTGGCAGCCGAGAAATATGGCGAACCGCTGTAATGGAAACTACTTCACAATATAAAACGAAACAGAAATTTGATAAACTGAACGACAGATCAACACAATTATATACGTCCAACTTAGACTGATTATACGACTTTAAAAAATATACACTCATTTACAATTCAACGAGACCGCTACATAAAATAGAGTCAACGAAAAAGCTCGCCAGAGATTAAAAAGGGATTGTCCGGGACTCTCACTTTTATCTCAATTTGTTACTCTTGTTTACGAAAAACATTTTGGGAACAAAGAGGAGATTAAATCGCTCTGAATTACAATAAGGTCCTGAATCGCGTTTGGTGACATTATAAATTCACAATGAACCGTTGGTATACAATGAAAATTGCGCTAGCGGAAATATCCTTTAGAAACGAAAAAGTGTCGCAAATAGAGGGGTGAAATTGATTAATTAAATTTACATAAGTTGGCACGCTAGCGCGATAAGCGGGCGAGGTAACGTGACGCTGGGTGCGGCTTGGCTAAATATGCGGCGGAGTCACGTTCGCGCCGCGCGCCGTCTCCTGCATCCCCAATATGCAAATGAGTGCTCCCGCGTGACAAATTGGATCCGAGGCTGCCGTCGCCGCCGATAACTTCTCTGCACCAATTTCGTTAAAACCGTATCTTCTTACACAGTTTAAAACTAATCCATTACACGTTCGACAGAACACGTATACAAGAAGCCATATATTTAACGTTCCGTGATATTGTTACAGGTGTACTAGTAGTCAATGTGACGTGGCGAGGGAAGACTTATGTAGGAACATTACTGGACTGCACGCGACACGACTGGGCGCCACCGCGGTTAGTATTTATGCGACTGTGCGTTCAAATCTAATGGACTCGAGGAGAGAATACTAATGCCCTCGGGAATAACGCGATGCGAGCTCACAAGAAGTGCCTCAATCTGTTACACCACTGTATAATGGACGTACTCGGTCACGTATTTGTAAAATGACTCACAAAAACGTGAACAGAAATTTCTGAATAGAGAATAACACCAGGAATACGTTTTCATAAATTATGACGCTATTGATATTCATATACCACGAGTTTAGTATTTCGGTATCAAGCTGTAAGTATAGGGTTTCATGCTTTATTAAGTTTCATTTATATTTTCATAGATTTTGCGACTCTCCAACGGAGGAGTTGGATGCACGGACGCCCAAGGGTCGTGCGAAACGTGGCCGCGGCGCTGCGCCCACCGACATGACAAACTTTACTGAGACGCGTTCTTCAGTACACAGTAAACTACGGAATGGTGGCGCAAAAGGACGAAGAGCATTGCCTTCCCCGACACCTTTCACACCTCCCAGACCTGACTCAAAAAGAAAACGCACTTCGGAAGCGGAGGAACGACCTCCAACGCCGAAGGCTAAACGTCCGCCTCCAACACCGTCTTCCCCTCCCCCTGATCCCGTCCTCCTCGAATGTCCAGAGCCCAACTGCTCCAAGAAGTACAAGCATGCGAACGGCCTCAAATACCACCGGTCGCATGCACATGGTTCACCCGATGATGATGATAAGGACGGCTCAAGTTCGGAACTAGAGGAGCCGACGCCGGAGCCTGGCTCGCCAGCACGCCCGCCGTCTGCCCCGGCCACTCCCGCGACTCCTGTCAAGTCACCCACGCCAGCTAAATCGCCGGATGCGAAGGTTGACAAGTCACCGGAGAAATCTCCGGAGAAGCCCGAGGCCGAAGCGGAGTCGCCGCAGCAACCTCGGTTCGCCGAAGAGTTCGTGACGTCAGCGGAGCCGCCTGCACCAGCAGACCGGCCGCAGACGCCACCACAGCCCCCAGCCACCCCACCTGATGCACTGCCCACGCTACAACCTACACAATTTAAGGTTAATATTAAATGCAACACCTTATTAACCAACGCCACACTATTATGCAACGCCTAAAATATAGGCCTAGGCACAAGTCTAATTAGTGAGTCTTTATATGTGCAGGTAAAGCCTCGTTCTGCGCTAATGGGTGAGGAGCGCAAGTCGACGGAGTCTCCCGTAGAGGAGTCTCCGGGCAAGCGGCGCGCGCGGCGCTCGCCGACCCCGGGCGTGCGGTCGCCGGCCTACTCCGACATCTCGGACGATGCCGCGCCCCCCGACGCCCCTCCTGACGACCCCACGCATAGACCATTCCCGGTTTATCATCAGGTAACTTGGAAATATTAAAACTACAGTTGTTCTACAATAATCACCCCTATTATAACGGAATACGGGCGGTCCAAATTGCTTGATGTGTTAGATACACATGTCTCTAATTCTAAAGGACTTTGCCTAGAATACCATTTCCAATCTTACCAAACTACTACATATACAAACAGCGATAAGCGTACATGTTTCGTCGCTAACCAAAAATTTAAGCGTACATGTTTCGTCGCTAACAAAAGTTGACGTAAGCGTTGTAATGTTTTGGAGAAATTTTGGTAATTTGAGTATGATATGGTCCCATAAAATAAAGAATGATGTATGGATTATGTAGCTAGACCTCGGACATGATGTTGGTTATTAAAGATGTGTAAACGAGAGTCCAGAGGCAGCAATAGAATATTTTCTGAATAAATCTAACAATGACTGATAGATAAAGACAGCTTCAACCATGGCTTAACCTAAAAATCTTGGGGCTTAGTCCAGATATAACATACTTTGTCTAGATTTCTAGAACAAAGAAATTAATAGAAATATTTAAATGCCTTTGGTCTAAACGTGACATTTTGCAGAGGAGATCCAGTTCCTCTCAGGTTCTCAAACTAGTTTCGTTTACCGCCCACTTTTGAGAAAAAATTATTTTTTGCGCCTGTCAAAAATTGTTACCGCTTCAATACCCCCCATTTTATCTGTGCCCGCCGCCCGCGCCGACACTCTAACTATACTTTGAGAAACACTGGTTTAAAAAATAGATGACAATTACGGGATTTCGGAAATTTCTTATGTGATCAAGAATAACGAGCGCGTCACGGCTGTACAGCTACAAAGAAAAAAAGAAACTAAATTAAAGAGGTATTTTTATTTCAGTTCTACGGTCAGCCGTCATACATGCCGCCTTCGCACCCTCCACCGGTGCCCCCTCAGTCTTCCGACAAGGGCAAAGAGGACCTCTCCAAAGTAGATCCCAAGGGTGACCTCAAAGTAAGTGCAGATTGCTTGAAATTCATAACTGAGATAGGTAAATTAACCGACTTGAGAAATAAGAATTGAATATTAAATATAATATTATTAATATTAAATAATGAATTGACTTGAGAAAAAATCAATAGAAGAACAGAGTTATGTACTCTTTAAGATAGTAAAAAGATGAGATGTGATGAGAGGATGATGTTTCTTTGCACAATTGCTGCGCTTGAGGTCTTGGGTCGATTCCCAGGTCGAGCAGTGTTATTGGGTTTTTCTATCAAATACTCAGTAGCATCTCCGAGTTGGGAATTTGTGCCCGATTACTGGCAATAGGCTTGCCCTATAATATGGGACCTAATCAAGTAAACAAACCGGCGAACTGTGTGTATATAGTACGCCTCTACCTAACCCTCCGGAGAATACAGGCCTGCACCTGACGTTTCGTTTCTCGTAGAATAACTATTTACATACATATTTAAATCGTGTCGTTTCTTTGTTCGTTGTGTAGGACGGAAAACCCGACAACGGACCTCAGAAAGTGTTACCTCAGCACTTTTACCCGTACAACTACGTTCCTAACTTCCCTTACAACGTGGAGGCGGGGGCTCCACCACCCGGCCCACCTTTAGAAGACAAGGGTAAAGACAGTGATCGGTCCAAGACCACCCCAAGTCCGCTGGATAAGAGCAAGCAGCAGAGACCGCCGGACGGCAAGGAGAACCCCGCGCGACCGAATGACAACCATCAGATATTGAAGGAAAGCATTGAAATGAAGGCACAGATGGGCCCCTACGCCTTCCAGAGACCTCCACATGCGAGGGAAGAGGAACTAAGGAGGTGAGTTTCTAATACGAGCAAACTATTGTACGATTTTTTATTGAGTCTAACAATTATTTAAATTATTGCAAACGACTCTATTATCCCAATTTTTTTTACCTAATTTGCATAATAATAAAACAAAATGCTGAGAGCAAAAATTAATTATCACATAGAAAAAAATTCTATTATGTCAGCCTCTCAAAATGGATGTAGGAATGGGTCCCGCGGCACCAAGGAGCTTCTCCTCATCGACATGGCCATAAGCCAACAGGTCCGTCGATCCCGAAAGGATCTGTCAACATGTTGGATAGATTATAAGAAGGCCTACGACTCGGTGCCGCATACATGGCTCATGAGGGTGCTGGAGTTGTATAAAATAGATACAACTCTATGCACCTTCCTGATGTCATGTATGGGGCAGTGGAGAACTGTTCTTCGCTATCCAGGATGTAGGCAAATTCAAGGGAACGACGAACCAATTGAGATTAAGCGGGGAATATTCCAGGGCGACAGTCTGAGTCCACTGTGGTTTTGTTTAGCCCTGAACCCCCTCAGCACCCTGCTGGATGGTACAGGGCTGGGCTATCCGTTGCGGAGAGGGGGTCAGGTAATATCCCACCTGCTTTACATGGATGATTTAAAACTGTTTGCCTCCACCAAATTGCAACTGATGGAGTTACTAAAGGCAACTGAAACTTTTAGTAACTCCATTAGGATGGGGTTTGGTGTAGATAAATGTGCGGTCATGCATGTAAAGCGGGGCGGGATTGTGGAATCTGAGGAACTACAAATCTCAGATTCTATAAACCTGAGATCACTCTCCGCAACTGATACCTACAAATACCTGGGAATGTCAGAGGGGTTAGGCATTAAAGGGGCTGACATGAAACAAGCGTTGCAGGAGCGCTTCTTCGGCCGCCTGAAAAAGGTACTTAATAGTTCTCTATCAGGCGGCAACAAGGTGCGCGCCTTTAACGGTTGGGTCATGCCGGTCCTGATGTACTCCTTTGGCATACTCAAGTGGACCCAGACGGAGTTGGACGCCTTGGATCGGAGAGTCCGGTCGCTGTTGACCGCAAACCGGATGCATCACCCACGTTTGTCTGTCATGAGGCTGTACATCCCGCGGAAGTGCGGGGGTCGAGGTTTTTTAAATGCTAAGACCCTCCACAACCGCGAGGTGTGCAGTCTCAGAGAATATTTTCTCAAGGCTGACGTGGGTATGCACCGAGATGTGGTCGCAGTGGACAAGGGACTCACCCCGCTATCTCTGGCTAAAGAGAACTGGCGCAAACCTGTGGTGCTTAGTACCAACGACCGCAAGGAAGTATGGCAGAGCAAGGAGCTTCACGGACGCTTTTCCCGTGCCCTTCATGGGCCCGACGTAGATTTCTTAGCGTCCGTGGCCTGGCTACGCTTCGGTGACCTCTTCGGGGAAACCGAGGGTTCGGTCTGTGCAATTATGGATGAAGTTATGCTGACGAACAACTACCGGAAGTATATCATGAAAGACGGGACGATCGACATATGTCGGGCGTGCCATTGTCCCGGTGAGTCTATCAGGCATATTACTTCTGGGTGTTCTCGTCTGGCTAACGGTGAGTATTTGCACAGGCATAACCAAGTGGCCAGGATTATCCACCAGCAACTTGCTTTAAAATACGGCCTTGTGGATTCTGAGGTGCCGTATTACAGGTATGCGCCCGACCCAGTTCTCGAGAATGACCACGTCACGTTGTACTGGGATCGATCTGTTATCACTGACAGGACTATTGTTGCCAATAAGCCTGATATAGTGGTAATAGATCGATCAGCGCGCCGCACAATGATTATCGATGTCACCGTCCCGCATGACGAGAACCTCGTGAAGGCTGAGAAAGAGAAACAATTAAAATATCTCGACTTAGCCCACGAGGTGGTCGCCATGTGGGATGTGGACTCGGCCATCATTGTACCGATAGTCGTCACGGTCAATGGACTTATCGCCAAGAGCCTCGACCAACACCTCAGGAGGCTCGAGTTGGATGGCTGGGTTAAGGGCCTGATTCAGAAGGCAGTACTCCTTGATACGGCGCGTATTGTGAGGAGGTTCCTGTCTCTGGGGCCCTAACCACCGGTAGCTTGGACCCTGCTCCCCATGCCGGTGGACAACTATTTTTATATTTTTAAATGTTTTTATTTTCCCTTGTTTTTTATAAAAATATTTAAAAATGTAAATTATATGATTTTAAAGGAATAAATGAAACAAAATGCAACATTTCAAATTTGTAATCAAAATAACAACAATGAATTTTCTGAATTCTGATTTTCTGTCGTAATATTAACACCTAATTGTATAAGAATATTAATATATTACGTAGGTAAATAAAAATTTTCAGTGTGAAGGCACCTGCTGACATATTTACTTTCTGTGTCATGTTAATTAAAAATATGATTTCTTCCTTTTCAGATATTATATGAGTTTGGATCAGAGAAGAAAAGAGGGAGGAAACGATTCGAAGCCTCCAGGGCTGGCGGCGGGGGCGAGTGGGGGTCCGGGGGGGCCAGGCAGCGGTGGGGGCCGCCCGCCGCCGCAGCCCGCACACAAGCAGCCCCCAAAAGACAAGGACGATAAACCCAAAGAGGACGTAAAGGTAACTAATTGTAGAAGGATACCATGGTTGGTAGATGTCCGATATTCACTGAAATAGACAAGTTTTTGGACTCCTTTAGTCCAGTAAATACCGGATATCCACTTTGTTAAACAATGCACCTAGCTTCGTAATTCTAACGCCCGCCATGTTTTCTATCTAGCCAATGCGCCAACCATGTATGATAGCGTGAGATCGTCGTAACACCGCCAGGCTAGCCTTTCCCCAACATCGTTGGGGGTCGGCTTCCTGCCTAACATAACCTAATTTTAGACGGAGCAACTGCAGCCTGACGTGAACTACCCAACATATGGAAGAAACCGATACCCCAAGGTTAGCAGACTTTTAGGATCGTATTGTAGAATGATCCTCAAACGACTTAAATGTCAATTCACACTATATACGTCAATTAAACCACTTACGGAGAGCTTATCCGCTTGATAGCGATTAAAAACATTAGCCCCAATTAATGAATGACGCTTTAGAATTCCTAAGACTTCGAAGGGTATGCATGAATGTGAATTATTGTCAGTGTAACGTGAGGCTTGCAGCGATTATTGTATGTTGAATGTGTAGTTAAAGCACACGTTGTTAACATTTGAATGTACAACACCATGCGATATTAATATCCCTTTAAGTAAAATGTTAACTGTAAAATATCAGATTAAGTAATATTTTTTATATTAAGACCTATATACTACAAACAGGTCTTACAGCCCCTAACTACTATAAAACATGGAAAAGATAAAATATACAAAATGAGTGCCGATTCAATTTCCTAAGTTCTTGTTTCTACACCCAACCCATCCCATAACTTTGTGATTAGACATAGAGAAAACGGAAAATAAAGCAACAATGTAATCTATTACTTTTCCAGTAGGAAATAATTTGCTCTGTCATAATATGTCAGCCGGACAAGAGAGAAAGTAAAAACATTTTTTGAGGATATTATAACAAATTCAAAATGTTTTCCATCTTACTTGGTCATTGGCAGAATTATCACCGTCTCGCCATAAAAATAAAAACAAATCAAATCAGAATTAAAATTTGTGTATGAAAATGCTCGCTCCATAATCCTGTTTGTTTTCAGGCCACAACCTGAGTCCTGATTACGTCCGATATTAACCACGGCTAGGGTTGCCAGGCGTCCGGATAAAGCCGGACATAGGTATGCTTTTTGATTGCGTGTCAGGCCAACATAAACGGTGTCCGGCTTGTCCTCCCGCAGACCGCCTGACTCCTCGCGCCGACACAAAATCATCAATAATGTAGGGTGTCCGGCCTTTCTACCCAAATGTCCGGCCAAACTGGCTGATGTGTGCGGCTATTAGGATTGGTGACCTGGCAACCCTAACCACGGTTATGTTTGTTCCAGGTGAAACAGGAAGGCCAGAAGCCGACGACGGAGACGCAGGGCCCGCCGCCGCCGCCCACGTCGCAGTACTACCTGCCGCCGTACATGCAGGCGCCGCACTACGGGGCGCTGCCCTTCGACCCCGTGTACCGCGCGCCGCTGAGCCCCATGCTGGTGAGCGGGTTCGGCGGCGGCTGGACCGTGCCGCGCTACCACGCGCCCGAGGACCTGTCGCGGCCAGCCGGCGCCGCCAAGCTCGACCTCATGCCCGGCGTGGGCGGCCCCGGAGGGGGGCACGGCCCCAATTTTGCGTACGGTGGCGCGCCCCATAAGATCCATGAACTGCAGGTGGGTTTATTTTCATATAAATGTGCATATTATGTAATTTGCTACACTCGCTTTTGTCGAGATGCTTTTTATATGAAACTGTTGTCTGTAGCGAAAATAATGCTGAGAAATATAATCAATCATCAATAACTTTGTAAATTTTATATCCTAAAATGTTTTTGTTGTACCATGAAGTTTGAAGGTAGTATATAGGACATTTGGGTAGGGTCCGGTTGGGGTTTCATATGTAGTCAGGGTTTAAAAGATTTCAAGATTTTGTCCTGGTATCGTTATAACGACCTCGCGCCTGCGGGGCATCGCAAAAAAGTATATTTTAATTAATGAATGTTTATGTAGTTAATAGGGGGCGAGCCTATTGTCATTAACTGGGCACAAAATCCAAATTCCGAGGTGCTACTGAGAATTTCATAGAAAAACTCAATAACACTGCTCAACCTGGGAATCGAACACAGGACCTCCAAGCATAGCGGTCGCGCTTGTGACCACTAGGCTATAATGAGGCAGTTTAGTTTACTATTTATTGGTATCTCTGCTTAACCCTTCGTGGAATACAGGCGTTTTTTTTTATGGGATAGGGGAGCAAACGAGCAGACGGATCACCTGATGGTAAGCGATAACCGCCGCCCATGGACACCCGCAACACCAGAGAGCAGTCACAAGTGCGTTGCCCGCCTTTTAAAAGGGTTTGGGCCTCCGGTAACGTCCTTCACTCGGCACAACACAACGCAAGCGTTGTCTTACGAGGCCGTGGTATCACTCCGGTCGAGCCGGCCCATTCGTGCCGAAGCATGACTCTCCCACGTGAAAAACGTGATGGTTTGTTACGTTTTTAATGTTTAATGTGAAAATTGTGTAGGAGCACGCGAAGTCTCCGGCGAGCAAGCCGCGCGCGGAGGCGCCCAAGGAGTGCGGAGCGCCGCGCTCCCCGCCGCCGCAGCGCCACGTGCACACGCACCACCACACGCACGTGGGCCTCGGATACCCGCTCTACCCGCCGCCCTACCCCGGTACACACACAGCACACACGCACACACACTAGCGCTCCCCGCCGCCGCAGCGCCACGTGCACACGCACCACCACACGCACGTGGGCCTCGGATACCCGCTCTACCCGCCGCCCTACCCCGGTACACACACAGCACACACGCACACACACTAGCGCTCCCCGCCGCCGCAGCGCCACGTGCACACGCACCACCACACGCACGTGGGCCTCGGATACCCGCTCTACCCGCCGCCCTACCCCGGTACACACACAGCACACACGCACACACACTAGCGCTCCCCGCCGCCGCAGCGCCACGTGCACACGCACCACCACACGCACGTGGGCCTCGGATACCCGCTCTACCCGCCGCCCTACCCCGGTACACACACAGCACACACGCACACACACTAGCGCTCCCCGCCGCCGCAGCGCCACGTGCACACGCACCACCACACGCACGTGGGCCTCGGATACCCGCTCTACCCGCCGCCCTACCCCGGTACACACACAGCACACACGCACACACACTAGCGCTCCCCGCCGCCGCAGCGCCACGTGCACACGCACCACCACACGCACGTGGGTCTCGGATACCCGCTCTACCCGCCGCCCTACCCCAGTACACACACAGCACCCATGCGAACACACACACACACACCACTACACCAACAACATACTAACCATTCCACATACATGGCTTTGAATGATATCAAAAGTATGACTTAGTTCCAACGCTACCCCAATCTGGCCTTATCACACTTTATACAAAGACATTGTAATATATTGTGTAGTACGCGCGGCATAACTTGACTGGACAGAACACGGTTACCCCGAACTTCCGCGTATGAATATTAGCGAGGAAAACAATTATTAGATTCTTTTTATAATCACCTACAAAGTCTACAAGTTAAACCCGGCCAAATTAGTTTGTGCGTACTGTAATAATACCAAACCACACAATTAGTACGTAACTTAATATTCGTAAACTTCGTTATTTTATTTTACGATTGTCTTATTTTCACAAGTTTCCTTACTTTCTTTCCCATCACCTTTTAGACCTTGTTGCTTTTATATTGTTTCTACCTAATTTTCGATTACGTCCACTCTACACCCCTCGGCCTAGCGACCGCGCTCGGTCGCTAATAATTTGATGTGCTTGGTTGCAGGGGCCCGATAGCACACGACGGACGAGCGGGCGAGCCCCGCCCGACCCGTCTAGCTATCCGTAGAGAGATGATAGTCGAGGGTAGACAGTCCAACAGAGACAGTAATGGAAGATTATGTTTTGCAGCGGCGGCCGTGCTGGCCAGCACGCAGGCCGTAGTCAACTCGTTCCCGACGCCGCCCAAATGAGAGAGACGCCATGACGTGTAGTGAGCTGACCAGGCCCGAGAGCCGGGGCGCCCCACGCCCGCGCCCGCGCAGCGCGTGCAGCTCCACCCCGCGGCACCGCGAGGACTTACTGAGTGACGCCCGCGCCGCGTTCTCGCGAACGAACTACGATTCGAAACTTATTCTCTATGCCAGTAGCCATAATTTAAACACTGTGATCTCGCGTAACCCACAAATGTGTATGTGATGTGCGCTTTGAATGTTATAGAATGTGTCCGGACCGATAGTTACCTTTTATAGTTGAAGAGTGTTGTGTTATCGAAGACTCCCCGATGGATGTTGTGAACGTTGAGTGTAGCGGAGCGCGCGGGGACCTGCGCGCGCCCGCCGTGTCTACTTTGTTTTATATGTTACTAGTGGAAGCACAAACTAGTTTTGTACATATTAGTGTTATGTGTAAAGTACCCTACGATTGTTAGAGTTCCATAAGGGTTATGTAATATAAACATCGAATTTTCCGATTCTCCCTCTGGGCATTGTACTGATGTTGAAGCCCCGTGTCTAAAATTTATATCATTGCGAATACAGCCTAGTAAGATCTTTATTTATGATATCTGCATTCCACAAAACGAAAGCGAGCGTATCTAGTTTTAAAGTATAATATTAATTAAGATTTAAGTAATATAGTGTAAGTTGAAAGGCGTCAATGTGATCATTACAATATGAGTCGTAGCGTGCACAAATCGTACTCTGTCTCGATATAGTGAAGAATGACTTATTATAATTATAACGTAGAGAGCATCCTATAGATTCGTCGAGTGTTTGAACATCGCTGTGCGTGTATGTATGTCAGGCTTTTAATCATAAATATAAAAAAATCTCATAGTCCGGTATTCTCAAATACAAGGGTATTCAAGGATTAGGGTTTCTGTACTGCACAATAGATAAGTGGCATTCTCCTTCAATCTATGTATGTCCTATATACTTTCCATGCATTTAAAACACCATTGACTTCCTATTAGAATGGCTTAACGAGAATATAATCTATTGTTTCGTAGTCTTCCAATTGGTTAACTCAGGAACTTACATAATTGTGTTGATTCATCTATTTTGTATGTTATATTAACTGACGATATGGTTGTTATTTAATTTGTAAATGTACGTACACAGCGTGTGTCGTATGTCCCGACGAGGACACGGCGATTGTATTTCAAGTTTAGTAGAGAAAAACATTTATAAACACATTTTAGAATATTACATAAAATATTTGTAGTGATATGGTATTATTTTCATGACACTTTAGTCAATGTACGCGCGTACCTGTTTCGTAATAAAATAAAAAAATCAAATATTTTGTAGAAAATGCGGGGCCTAAATACCTAAGTTTATATGGTATAAGTGAATCAAGTCTGTGACAAGGAATTTTGGATAACCAGTGACTTTTAATCTCTTGTTACTTAATACTGTTGCTTTAAAGCAGATATCTGCTACTTAAATGTTTATAATTTCAACTGCATTATTGATACGGGACTTATTACCGTTGATTGTGATTTATCAATGTTAACATAAGTGATCTTAGTAAGAGGTTAATACAAACATATAAAAGGTTGACTAAATCTATATATATAAAAGAAAGTCGTGTTAGTTACTTCATTTATAACTCAAGAACGGCTGAACCGATTTGGCTGAAAATTGGTGGAGAGGTAGCTTAGAACCAGGAAACGGACATAGGATACTTTTTATCCCGTTCCCGATACTTTTTATTCCACGGGGGCGAAGCCGCGGGCAGTAGCTAGTTAATAATATAACTGAGATAAAGTTGAAAATCATAATCAACTATAATGAGGACTGCATTTAATGCATATTTCATTAAGAAAATACTTTACTTTAAAAGTCACTCATAAATCGATATAGGTAATATTTTCAGTGAAATTTTGTAGTCACTAGCACATGTTTGCATGTTGGAAAACTTGTAAAGAATGTTATTGTAATTGGATTGGATTCATTGATGTGAGAATGTGAAAGCATGTAACTGTACGCGAGCATTAGGTGCTCTGATGAGTGGGCCTGCTTGCAATTGAGAACAACTTGATAACATCTTGTTGATTATGTTAATCAAATGTTATTGACGCTATAAACAGAGCGGAATCAAAGTTGGGTTGATTTGTAAGATATTTTTGTGAATAGGCTCCTGCACTCACTATCACCGCTCAAGTAATCAGTTAGGGCTTCTAGTAGTATGCGGTATCTCATGATACATAGCAAATATTTAGATTTAAACCGAGATGCGATCGTTTAAATTGAGCGCAGCATGCGATACACTGTATGGAACGTGAGGTTCCGAAGAAATTATAAAACCTTCGATAATCATGATTTTTCACCGAATCCTGTTGGCTTGGGTCCTACTTATAAGCAAATTGAGATACTATCATAGTGACTGACAAAATATTATCTAGTATTTTGTAATATATAGTTAAGTTTTATCTATGAAGTATCAAAAACTGTACTACGCGTACTACAAAAACTACTACGTAGTTTTACGCTTAGTAGAAAAAATATTGTTTTTTTTTTATTCTTCAAGACTATATTAAATCTACAGATATCGATACCAACGCCATCTTATTTTTGCATTTTCTTATTACAGTCAGTATTTGCAAAGCAAGTCTGACAGTTGTATCATTGAATTGCGAAAGATGACCAAATGGTATGAAAAGTTAAATAATTATATCTCATCTTACGTACATGCAGTGTATCGCAGGATTGCGCTCATTTCACGCGTGTAGCTACCCGGAGAGCATGGCCAGGTCGGAGCTAACATGATCTCATACGCGAAGCTCTCGGTGCTGTGTCGACGGACGCATAGACTGAACGATCTTTTGTTTTTAAACCCCGTTCGACCACGGACCTTAATTACGCTTTCAATCATTTTATACCAGTCACGACTTGGTATATTACATGATCATTGTATGTATAATGTGTCAATATTATATAAATGAACATTTGTGTATTTTTTTGATGTAACTAAAGCCAAGTTTGATTTTACTTAGAAAGGAATTCGAGACGTTTAAAAAAGGAATAATAAAGATAAATTATTTCTTAAAATAATGTGTTTTATTTCCTGCTAAAAATGTCAGTAAAATTAATGCTAAGCTTATTGTCATGATCGAATACATTATGCTTAAAGTTACTGTTATTAATGACTAGGAACACGGAATACGAAGACGTATATTTTGTTATTAATTATACAGGTACTACTAGCCAATATAAAAATGCAACATAATTCTAAAATAGAAGCGTGCAAGATACTATTACAAAATGCAATGTGGTAACTTAAATAATGCACAAGTAATAAATATTTAAAATGACAAATAAATTATTCAGAATACTGATTACGAATGTAAATCTATAATAATGCGAATCTTCTTAAAATAATTTATGTGAAACCGTAAAAACGTCAGTGCAGTTAATTTGAGTTATAGTAACTATACATAATTTATAGTCGGTTTAAGGTGGAGCCAACAGTTGAATGGAATCATTTATAATGTAAAAACATGTTGTCTTTTGGCTATTTAATAATAAAGCTATTGTCCAAAAGATAGATATCACCATGTACGATATAATAGGTACATCATTATAATATAAATCCTGAACTCAAAGATAAAACGCAATTCCTAAATTATCTTTTTTAAGTCTGACAACAAAATAGTTTTACATTTTTATTGGAAACTGTTAAATATTATAACGAAATTGTAAATGCATTGACGTCATCCATCTACAAAGATATTCAATATATTTTTAGGAAAATAAATATGTTTATTTTGCCTGTGTAGATGATGTCATTTAAAGCGAAATATATAATATTCAAATATAAACAATAATTATTCATTATTGTTTATAACGACAAAGAATAACAGCGCTTCTTTGGTCCATATTTAGATTGTTATTGTGAATAAAATTGTTAGAAACTATATTGGTAAAAAAATTGATAGCATTAATTAATATACATTGGTACTATTTTATTTATTATTTGTATTTGGCTTGCTTGAATGTATAATAATAATACAGAGTTACCTTTACTCTGTATAATTAAGAGATCATTTTGAAAAACAAATTAGGTTAAGTAAACATTTAGATAGTTATGTGTTCCAATCAATTTAAAACGTAAAGGTTTGTAACAAAACTAAAATCAAATATAGTTTCAAGGTGTTGCAATAATAAATACTATTATTTTTTAAACAAAATTCAAGTCAAGCAAGTTTTTATGCATCTGATAGCTCCACCCTTCATTCTTTGGTTTATAACAGTACCAATACTAAACCGTAGTAAAAACTAAATATATTAAAGCTTACGAATACCTGTGAAAGTACACTATATAAATACAAAATTTACATCAATTTCGATAACTCGAAGAATAAATACAGTCAAAAATTCATTTAATTTAAGGCAAAAAAATTTACAACCATTATAAAAATATTGTAGGTGCCCCTACATCAGTCTAAATCGTCAGGTCTGAGTTGTCTTTCCCCTTCGCTAAGGAAGATGAGCATTGCTTTGTATAGAAGATATAATCCTAGCATTCGGCGTTCCTTGAGGGGCCAGGAGGCCACAACACCATAATAGTTCCCAGCTTTGAGGTTCTTTAAACTCGTTAACCCGAGAGCATCAATCATCGCCGCTTCGTAAGTATAAGCCTCCGCTGGTATCACGTTCTGAAATATATGGAGACACACAACGCCTACCTTGTTTGACCAGATGTCCAGAATGTGCTGGACTTTCTTGTCTTTGGAGGTTTTGAAGTCTTTCTTCCATAACGTCAGTGCTTGGTATAAATGGGAATATGGTCGAGAGCGCTTTCCTGTAAAGAGTAATATTATAATTGTTATCCTACTAATATTATAAATGCGAAAGTTTGTGAGGACTGATGGGTTTGTTACTCTTTCACGCCAGAACGGCTGAACGGATCTGGATAAAATTTGGCACAGAGATAGATTATAGTCTGGAATAACATGGGCTACTTTTTATTTGAAGTCGACGCAGACGAAGTCGCGGGCAGAAGCTAGTTTTTAATAATCCAGCTTATGATTGTCGGTGAGAAAACAACTTTCGTGGATCTCTTGTACGGAGGGTAGTGGCAATATGTTTAACAACAAAACTGATTGTACAACCCAACTGTGCCGATTTATACAGACTCACCCCGAGAAGTACCTTTCAAGAAGTTGTGTTTATACGCAGTACTATAAGAATATTGAAACAAATCTAATAGACTATTTGGTACAGGAACATAAATTTCAATTATATAGGTTCCTCGTCTTAAGCGATCACGCCTGTATTCCCCGAAGGGTTAGGCATAGGCGTACAAACTGGGGGTGTATGTTATGGGTATATTCAAGTCCCATTTACGAGTGCGAACCTATTACCATTAACTCTGCCCAAATAACAAGCTGCTACTGAGAATTTTATTAAGAAAAACTAATCTGCTGAATAACACTGACCTGGGGATCGAACCTAGTGTAGCGAAGCGATCTAACGTAGCAGTCGTGTTTATGACCACAAGGCTAATGAGGCAGAGAAAAAAATATACTTTTAGGTTAAGGCCGATATGATGATGGGAAAGGGAGTGAATGGTGAGATGACGGCTGACAGGGATGACTGGAAGAAAAGGACATGCTGCACCGACCCCAATTAGATCGGGACATGGGCAGGAAGAAGAAGAAGAAATTAACACAGCCAATAAAACCTTACCTTTTCCCACATAAAATATTGAGTTAACAAAGGTAACCCAGGAGGCATGGTTATTCTGCTTCCCCGCCTTGACCGGCAGGTTGTCGGTTACCCGCGGGTCCAGCAACAAATACGTGAACGACGTCTTAGCGGTGCCTTCGCGCCATTTCTTGGTACTGTCCCCGAAGTTAGCGCGGGCCTTGCTCTCTAGATCCACATACAATGTGAGATCATTCATCCAGTCAGAACTTCGCAAAGATTTTTCAACTTCGATGCTGTATGCTGGAAAATACTTTGTATGTTACGTAAAAACTAAAAAAAATGCAGGAAAAACCATAGATTTTTTATAAATCTTTTTTTTAATAGCTTTCGTCCCACTGCTGGACAAAGGCTTCCCCCGTAGGTCTTTCCAAGTAGGTTTCATTAATTTATTATGATCGTCTAAGCTGATGACTGACATTGCAGCAATAAAACCATAAAAACCAGGAAGTAGGGTTTATATTGATTAAAATTAATTTTACTATCCACTTTCAATCAATTTTGTTTCCTTGTGTAATAGCTTTTTGGGTAATTAAGATCTCATTCATCAGATTTATGTATCATTTTAAATAACCAATGTTTTATTTACGTTTTCTCGTGCTTATGTGCGATTGTGCGTGGATAGTATATAACTATGTTATATTTGCCGCTTTATGTAGCTGCCTATGCCTGATCTTATGTATGTATGAAAGTATTAAGGCTCTGACTACTTTTTGTGATAAGATAATGTTTAACCTATATCTGCAAGTGCATAACAAAAGCACTAAAAATCAAACCCACAAGAAAGATTAAAATCACATAAACTGCCAAGACTTTCCAACCTTTGCTTAGAAATAACTTGGCGCCTTCTTTACCAGGTAATTTAAATTTTAAAACCATTATAAAAAATAATAAAATGTATATAAATTAAAAAACATAAAATGATATCATCGAAAAAGTCATAGCAATGTCATTGATATGACTTGTCATTATCATTTATTTTTAATAAAAATAGCAATGTCAACTCAATTAAGTGTCGGTTTTTTATTTAAAAACCTTCTTTATAAAATATGCAATTAATGAGTATTTAACACAAGCCCTAAGCTCTAGCTAAATGCTAAAATTTACAATCTATCTCTATATTATTAATTAACATAACATACCATCACGCCTGTATTCCCCGAAGGGTTAGGCAAAGGCGTACTAATGTACACCCACAGTTCGCCGGTATGTTTTAGGTCCCATGTAATAGGGGGCGAGCCTTTTGCCATTAACCGGGCACAAATTCTTAACTCCGAGCTGCTACTGGGAATTTCATAGAAAAACCCAATAACACTTGGCTCGACCTGGGAATCGAACCCAGGACCTCTAGCGTAGCAGTCGCGCTCTGGACCACTTGGCTCATGAGGCAGTTCTTTATTCAGAATATTATTAATTTGCGCTATTTAATGTTCCAAACACAAAATAAATTATTTTAAAAACTATTTACGTAGTCGTAGTTACTGTAGTCGTTTATTAGTACATTTTATTTGTATTACGCAAATGCACTGCGCAAACTTCCCCCCTCTCCGTTAGTTTTGGTCCGTTACTTTGCAGAACTATACATAAAATATTTTGCTTTTCTAAGCAACTTGCAAAGTAAAGCAACTACAAAAAAATTACTCACTTTTCCTTTGATTATTATTGATGTTAAGTGTCTGTAGGTTACTAGTCAAAGCTTCCACATCGTCTATGGGCGTTTTCTTCAAAGCTTGTAGTTTCTTGAGGTACAGGCTCCTTGTGGTATCTTGTATAGGTCCTGGAGTGAACCCGAGGCGAATGAGTTCGGCCTTGAGGGTATTGTCGTCATACTGCACGGAGGCCGGCAGTGAAGATGCCACGGATATCACTGTCTGGTCAGGAGTAATGGGCTCCAAGCAATCGTCCACTGGAAGCCTGAAATGGTTGGACATAGTTGAGATATAATGCTCTCAAAATAACTGGTTAATTAGTAAGATGGAGTGAGTTTATAGACGAATGAATGCACTCGCAGGTCCAGTAACTGATTGATTTGACTGATTAAATGTAGGTGATGATAAACACTGATAAACAAATATGAAAGTTATCAATATTATAATGTCGTTAGTAGTCTATTATTGATGTAGTTTTATGGACATGCACTGTATAGCAGTATCACAAAGCATTTATAATTACAATAAATAGTTTAACTGTAATTAATATCATATAATAGTAATTATATGTGAACCATCATCATTGGAATGAATCATAATTGTTGGTCATTAATTGAGATACTAAAACGAGCATAAATTTATAACATGCCATTAACTGTGTTGGTGTGTGTATTTCTTATGAATGTTAGTACATAATTAAAAAAGGTTTTTTCCTCGGGTCATTTAACTCCTATTTCAGATTGTTAGGTATTTTCTAAATAACTCTATAAAATAATCTAAAAAAGTTTATTTAAAAATGCAGTCGGAGGCATCGTCTTAAATTGAACTCCAAAGTCAATGTCAGTTATTTATTCTCTTGAAATAAAATGAATACTTACACCACGGGAGAGACAAGGAGTCTCTTCTCAATCAACACCACATGTTCATCCTTATCTTCATACTTGTACTCTTCATGAACATTCGCTAGCACGATACTGCCGCTAGAGTAATTGCTGCTCACACCACTGCTGGCGGATGATCTCCTGGTATTACCAGCATCCTCTCCCTTACTCGTACACAACCACTCGTTAGTCTTATTCTGAACTACAGCTAAAACTCTGTCCAGCTCTTCAGAACAATCGCTTGAGATCAAACTACTACTACATTTGGTATATTTATTTCTTTGCTTTTTTAAACTACTCTTTGTATTGTAGTTCTTGTGGGTTATGTTACTTGGAGATCCCGGTAGTGAAAAGTTTTCATATATACTGATCCTTTTATTCATAACATTAGAGTTATCATTAGATTGCCTAGTTTCGTCTGAGGTAAACTCTAAACAGTGTATACCACTTATTTGTGCGTCGGATAACTTGTTAGAGATACAGGATTTAAAGCTAGTCTTTGTGTCACTGGAGATCCTATCTTTAGTGAGATCAAGTGTTATATTTTCTGTGAAATCTAAACTGGTACTTTTCCATGGAGCTGATTCGTTATCTATAAGATATGTGTCGCCTATTATTGTGGGGTAGAGTTTGTTTATGGCTAAACTGTTGTTTTCACACCAGTTGTTGATTAACTCCGATTTCCGGATACTGGGAGCATTTTCTTGTGGGTTGTCGTCAATGATTGGTCCATATTCAGCGACTATTTGGTCAGTTGTTAATAATACTCTCTCTGAAAAAAATAAAATAAATACGGCATTATAATTTTGTATTACCATGATTTGAGATAATATATGGAACAAAATTATCAACATGGTATACTTAAATAATAGAATAGAATATCCTTTATTGTACACCAAAAACGAATGTCAAGAAATTATAAGTTATCAATCATAGAATATGGGCGGTCTTCTAATCTAATAATCTTAATTCTCAGCATCGGGATCCGACAATGTTGGGTAAGTTTGTCATAATAAAATTGTTTTTTAAGCCTGGAGGAAATAAAGGAGCTCACCGCTTCATAGTAGCTTTAGGATTCGGCGGTGAACTGTATCAACATAGGCTAATTACGGTAGGAGCGGTACTATCAGTGTCAGATTTCCGCCAAGGCCCACAAGGCCCTGGCATAAGGGCCCAGCCGTGGCGGGACCTACAAATATGCTCAAAAGCCTGGCTTGCCTCAAAGTTTGAAGGGCCCTAATGCCAGTGGGAGAGCCATGCTTCGGCACGAATGGGCCGGCTCGACCGGAGTGATACCACGGCCTCACAGAAAACTGGCGTGAAACAACGCTTGCGTTGTGTTTCGCCGAGTGAGTTGAGGTTACCGGAGGCCCAAACCCTTTTAAAGGCGGGCAACGCACTTGCGACTCCTCTGGTGTTGCGGATTATCGCTTACCATCAGGTGATCCGTTTGCTCGTTTGCCCCCCTATCCCATAAAAAAAAAGCCCTGGTCCTGTAACTCCCATAGCCGTCCTATACCTGGGTACTATAGCCAAAAGCAAATAATAATAATATTTTATATACAAATTTATACTGACTATAGAAATCAACTTACCCAAGTCTAATGTATAGGCACATTTGTGACCAGGAGTGTCGTCAGTTTCATCCACAACATTATGCAGGTAGTCAAACACTTCCCATTGCTCCTCTCTGGTGGCGTAGTCAAATGCTGAGTGCCCGTCCAGGTCCCTCCGAGAGGGATCCCCTCCACAGCCTATCAAGAGCTTCAAGTTGTCTACACGGCCCCATATCGCGGCTATGTGGACTGGCGTAACCCCATCGTCGTTACTGGGATGAGATATGCAATAAATAAATAGAAATAAAATCTATCAATAAGTCACACAGATTTAATATTATATCGAGATGATTTTATCATGAAGTACTTCTCATGAGTCTTTTGGTGAAAACCGCATGAAAATCCGTGAAGTAGTTTTTGAGTTTAGAACACCTTCAAAATGAAGATCTTCAGAATACCCTTACAACATAGTACCATCCATCACACCTGTATTCCCCAAATGTAATAATGAACACCTACGGTTTGCTAGTGTGTTTAAGTCCTATGTAATGGGGCATAGTAGCATCAAACATGGCCAAATCACAAACTTTGAGCTGCTGCTGAAAATTTTGTAGAAATACCCAATTACACTTTGCTCTACCTGGGAATCGAACTGAGGACCTCTGGCATAGCAGTCATGCTCTGTACCACTAAGCTAAAGTGACAGACTCTTACAACAACTATTACAATCATAATTGTAAGACTAAAGTATTTTTCACGTTTAAAACTTTTAATTAAAATTGTACATGGTGCAATAAATAAATAAGTAAATATTATCAACATTGTGTTTTTGGATGTCGCTGAAATGTGATGTCATCAACACCAGGCTATGACATTATACAGTAATACTAGCTTCTGCCTGCAACTTTGTCCACATGGAATCATGATATATAGCCAATAGCCTTCCTCAATAAATGTTCTATCTAACACTAAAAGAATTTTTTAAATCGGACCAGTAGTTCCTGGGATTAGCTGGGTTCGAGTACCGGACTGCTGACCATGAGATCGTGGGTTCGATTCCCACAGAACACAAAAAATTATGTGATTAAGATAAGTGTTTGTGTTCGTCTGGGTGTTCCTTATGTATTATAAGTATGTATTTAAAAAAAAAAAAGTATATAAGTATTATATCCATTGTCTAGTACCCATAGTACAAGCTCTGCTTAGTTTGGGACTAGATGGTGCTGTGTGGAAATGTCCCAGAATATATATATAAAAAAAAATTAGTGTGTTCAAGCAAGCAAACAAAATAATAAACTTCAGCTTTATATATTAGTATAGACTCTATACTATAGAGTATAGATTAAAAAAATAAATCATCTTTTAAATCTCTCTCTCATCTCGAATGCCCATTGGTTTGTTACAAACAACGAGATCCATGAAAATCTCATGGTGAAAACTGTGATGGAGGAAATACGTTACATCTCAATAACCTACCAACAGCGGCTAGCCTCTCATCCTAATGTATTGGCAGCCCTTCTCAGACACCAACATTACCCCAACCGCTTGAAAAGGCATGACATCATGGAGCTGCACAAGAGAGTGTAGCTGCTCTTTCACAAGGGTAGTGCCCTCAATGGAGTGCACACCCTCCACGACAATAACCCTTCAACTCATCCATTCATAGTTGAAAGACTGATTGTGGATAAGTGACAAAAAAAATCAAAAAAAAAATCTTTTCAATGTCAATATGTCATACCATAAATTAGGATCCCCTCCATGCTTCAGGAGTAACTCCGTACATTTCTTGGATTTCTCCTCAGGCTCAATACCCACAGCAAGGTGCAATAACCCAATGCCTTTGCAAGGTATGATCTGATTGATCTGTATCTGTGTTTCTCTGAGAAAGCATTCTAAAGACCTAGAAATAATAAAACATTATCATCCACCAGAGGTCCACTGCTAATGACATGTTTGGTATAGCAGCTGAGTGATCAGCTTCTGAGCTATGTGTTGTGGCTTCAATCCCTACACGGAGCATATGTACACAGTATGACCTACAGATAGTGGCCCTGGATCTGGGTGTTTGTGTATGTGAGAAAGGTACCCACAACACAGCAGAAATTACTATTAAAAAAAAACTGCTGAACATAGGCCTCCCTCATAAACTTCTACAGGCCTGATTATTTGCCAGCAACATCTAACAACTCCTGGTGACCTTTACAAGGTTTTCATTCTTGTTGAAGGAATAATAAATCATTTATCATTATTTAACAGTAGATTTAATCATATTTAGATCAAAAAGATAGTTGAAGGAGTGCAGATTTCTTTTTTTGGAATTAGGTTCCTTATGTAGGTAGTATTACAGATTGCAAAATTTTTAAACACATTTGCGAAAATAAAATAAATGTGGTGCAATTTCTATCTATGTGGGGGGTAGTATGACTAACAAGTGCAAAAATTATACATATCATACAGAAAAAATTATAAATAATTGTTATTCCAATTCTAAAAGAACTTGATCAGTTACATATGCCAGTTGTAATAATAATTCCTTACCTCTAAATTCTGGTTTCTGCAAAGTTGCAAACGGCAGGTGTTAGCAAACTAGTAAGAACAACTTTAGCAAAAAATATGATATATTGTTATTACATACCTTTCAGTGCCGTTCTGGATTATGTCGTATAATTTGAAAAGCTCTTTGTATGTCGTACCCATGATTTTTGAAAGTGAACTGTTTATTAGTCATCGGCTTCCTAATTTGTAATCATTTCCTTTTGTATAATTTCCTGCCTTTGCTCCGTAACAAGTTACGAGTAGACTCGCATTTAAATATCTTATCAAGAACACTGTGATAATAATAATCCACATAATATCTTAACACCGAGGTTTAAAGCGCACTTATCCCTCGTATTTTTGTTTTTATTAGAATAAATTTAAATTAACGTCAACAGCTCTCCGAGTTTATTTTGTTTACGTTTGGATATACGTTCCTATTTACGCACGCACGAAACTTTTTGTATGTCAGTGTTTGAGTTTGTACTGAGGTTTGTACTGTCACTGTCACCACGTTCCGTAACGGTTACGGTTACAATACAAAACTTTTATTAGGTTTTAGTACCGATGTTAACGAACATTATAACAAAACTAAACGATTTTAATAAATTTGGGTGTTTGTTTGATATTACAGCGAACACGAACAATAAGATACGAAGAATAAAATTAGTGCTGCTGTGCTGCCCAATGTTATATTTTACAATAGACAACATAGACGGCGCTTTACAATAAAATGGGTTGTTCTGCTTCATGTTTGGAAACAGACAGACTTCATCATGACTTCATTCCGTGTCGTGAACTGTCGTGCGTGGGTAAAAACCAAACCAAATTCACTCTTAGGCGCCCATTAGACGCTAGGTTTTGCCATGGCAAGCTTCATTCAATTCCATCACTCATGATTGATGGATGATTGATGGAATTCTATCGACATTAGACGCTCACTCTGACTGATCGTCAGTCAAACTTAAGAAATTGCAGAGGCTACACGAGTACATACAAAAAATATGGAAAAAAAAGCCTGTGCTGCCATTGTCATTGCAATTCTGAGCAAAAAACGCATAAAAAGAAAGCGTTGGGTGAAAGAATGGTTATTAAAAAGGAATTGACGATCTCTGTGGTTTAGTGGTTCGAGTACAGGACTGCTGACCACGAGGTCGTGGGTTCGATTCCCACAGGACACAAATATTTATGTGATGAATATAAGTGTTTGTGTTCGTCTGGGTGTTTCTTATGTATTATAAGTATGTATTTACAAAAAAAAGTACCTATATAAGTATTATGTATATCCATTGTCTAGTACCTATAGTACAAGCTCTGCTTAGTTTGGGACTAGATGGTGCTGTGTAAAATGTCGTAGAATATTGATTTATTCATTTATTTTAATTTCTATACCCATGTAAAATTGGCTGATATAAAAAGTTCTAAAGAGGATAAGGACTATGAGAATTATTTTCGATTGAGAGATGTGTGTTTTGATAACCTTTTGATGTAAGTAACTCTATACCTAAAAAAACAAGATACTTGTATGCGAAAAGCAATAACTCCATATGAAAAACTTGGAGCTACTTTGCGGTACAACTCATTAATGATACCTAACTAAAATAAATTATAAATAAAAATGAAACATAGGTACATAGTTTTGTATTTATTAGTATATTTGGGATTTGTGGTATCCCACAGCTCGGGGAGTGCCTCGAATGATAATATGTATTCTTTTTTCCGGCTGTAGTGCAAGTCGTTTACGTGGCGAACGACTGCGCGAGCGAGAGCGCGAGCGCGCGGAACTCTCTTGTGCTGAATCCGCGTCCGAATCCATCGCTGACTAACGGTGACTGACGATGATTGACGAAATGCCATTACACGGTCACTCAAAAATCATGATTGATGGTTGCATGATGGCAATATCAAAATATCTAGATATTCGTCAATCAATTTCATGCAACCATCAATCACTACCCTAGACGATAGGTTTTCCGTCAATCAAAATCTCTGCCATGGTTTTGCCATGGCAAAACCTAGCGTCTAATGGGCACCTTAGCTAGCATCATAATAGATCAGATAGACGTTTTACTTTACTGTAAAAGCGTTAAAATCGAATACCAAGGTTAAAATAATCTAATAATATTGTATCCAGGCACAGATAATAGAATACTAGTAATCTAGGTAATTAAATAAGTTACAAATAGGTAGGTACCTATAAATAGTTGTACAAATATATTTTTATTTCTTTGGAATAAACTTATAAAACTTCACACCTGAAACAGGAATATTTCGTAGGTACCTAAATAATTAAGAACAGAATAGAAATAGAAGTGCTCACTATTATTGCCCACTTACCTGTTGCCTTTATACGAAGCGTTAAATTTTCATTTGGTTTCAATGATTGGTCATTTTGAGGGGTATAAAGATCCTGCAACATCATTAATTTTTGATATAAGTAGGTATGAACTTACCTGTTATCGTAATTATAATTGTCATCATTTCATGCAAATTTATGGCCAAAAATAGACCAGTTAGGTAGGTTACATATTTGGTAAAAATAACATTTTCTTATCGAACTTCCCAGTGAAACATACGTAAATACCTACAAAGAAATTTAACTGTATTTACCTAAGATACTATTTTTTTTACTAATTATTTTCAATTTTTTTTTCTTTAATCGAAAATTTATCTAACACCTATTTCAAATAATTAAATAAATTTTTCAATCATGTATGCTTACCTGTATGATATACTCAAGCTGGGGAAGTTTCATCTTTTCGTGAGTGAATGTGACTTCCATTGCTCGATAACGGTGGTTCACGAACGCCAGCGCTCGCGCACCATCAGACAATTCACGGTGCCATATTTCTTGATGAGGTGGCTGTTAACATTAGTTATAACAATTATTTATTTATTTAATTAACATTTGAGGGTTCATTTTGCCATGTCGGAGTAGCTCGTTCCTACCGAACACTTTAATTAAATAAAATAAATTATAACAAAAAGTAAAACCGCCTTCAACAACAAAAAAAAAATGTTATGAAAGAAAGGAAGAAAGAAACAGTTTATTCAGCGCAGTAAGGTCAAGTACATTCATAATAATAAAATTATGAGCGAAACAGTTTATGAATTTGGTGGCGAAAACAAAAGATTCGATCAAATCAATGGCACCGACTTCAGAAACTGTTTCGCACGCAACAAACTTATAATTAAAAGTTGTTTTTATAGGTCGTGGGTAGTCAGTGAATTGTATTTTGCGATTACCTATATACGTGCATAGAATATTACATACACCCGGACAATATGCTTATGATACTCGTAGCTTATTAAGAACAATAGACCAGAAAACAACTTCAGCTTTAAAAAATATCCCACCTCACCAAAGAAACCGCTTCTCCACACCCTCAAGCCTTGCTTTCCGAGTTTGTCCTGGCTCACGCTGATGACGTCACGGTTTAGGAGGATCCGCTTGAAGTCTGGATGTAGTTCAGCCAGATCTACACTCATCATCATAGGGGCTGCCAAGATCGACCAGGCCGCCATCTGCACTTCCGCTTGGTCTACTGTCAGCCCGGAGTTGCCTATTACCAACTGTTGAGTACAAAGATTACATTTTAATGATACCCTAATAAAAATAAAAACTCTAACATCTCCTTTGTTAAGAGTTTTATCGTAAGTATTTTTTAAGTAAGAGTATTGTAAGAGTATTTTTAGCGTAAGGCACCCTTATAGAATCACTTCGTCGTCCATCCGTTTACCCTGCCTCATTCCAATGACTCCTAGCGACCTTTTTTTAGTTGCAGGAAAAATTACAACAATTGATTTAGATAGAGCCCAAGTTTTTATAAAACCCTCACCATGTCAGGATCGTTCCAGTGTCCGGGGCCGGCATGAGGAGCGAGTCTATCCTGATTGTCACCGATCCAGTTCATCACACTCAGAACGGAAGACCACGAGTTCCTGATGTCGTACCAATTGCGCCATATATTGCAGTGCTCCGCCACCGAAGAGTAATTTGCCTACAATACAATAGAAGAAATGTGAAATGATAAATCAACCCATTATTCGGCCCCACTCCTGGGCACGGGTCTCCTCTCAGAACAAGAGGGATTGTGCTATATTGCACCACGCTGGCTTACTGAAGGTTGGCAGACACAGACGACGTGCCTGCCTTATTGTATTCAAATTTTGACTTCTAACTCTCTGCCTATTAATATTCAAATACAATTTACTTGGATGTGGTTGACTTCTTGGAAAAATGGCCAGCTACATGCGAATAAAATTGGCCGTCCAGTTGCGTTCAGAAGTCGTCCAAATGAAGGATACCCTGTAACAAACATCATTGACCCAGTAATCTTTTTTACAATTCTTTGTCATTGAGAAGATGAATAAAATTGTAACCGGCGAAATAATATCTCTTCTAATATATAAACATCTGTATGAAGTAAAGAGGCTTCTGCCAAAGTTACTACTATACTTACTAAATGCGCCGCAGCGAGACGGTATTCCGGTAGAACACCCAAATTAGAAAAGATTATAATTTGTCGCTACCGAGAACGAGTCGGTAGCAGGGTAGTGAAAATTATACCCTAGAATTAGCACGTAGTGAACCCCACACACTAGGTGCTACTTCCCTTCGTAATATTTGGAAGTATGGAGGATGGACTCCACTCAGATACGGACTTCCGCGGCCAGCTATCAGTAAATTATGATTTACAATAACGTGTTTTATCCGGTGTCACTGTCGTTCTTTAAGAGAGAGAGAGAGAGTTATGTTTTTCAGGCCTTTGAAATAAGTTCAAAAAGAGTTAGGATTGTTAAAGTAATAAGATTACTTTAACTGTTATTTTAAAACAAAACACAGCTTAACCTTCACTCATTCCATTAATGTCTGCGAAACAACCGTCTAGCTTGAGGTAATCGATCCCCCAACTGGCCAGGGTATCAGCATCATAGAGTTCGTGGCCCTGAACGCCAGGATAACCTTCACAGGTCTTGGTGCCATAATCCTCATACATTCCGAACTTCAGGCCTTTGCTGTGTACCTGGAAACATTATAAGTATTTTGTAAGAGCAAGGCAATATGAACCGTCTGTAGAACGAAACTTTGCCTAGTGATCTGATTACGCAGGTTTTGAGTTATTAAATAAATTAACTACTTATTTTCACTTGTTTAAATGTTGAATGACAAGACCATGAGGAAACCTGCATGCCTGTCGTGAGAGATTATTTCGACTGCTTGTGAAGTCATCCAACCCACACTAACACCAGTATGGTGGATTATAACCTAATCCCTTTAATTTTAAGGAGACTTGTGCCCAGCAAAAAGAACATAATCAACCCATTATATGTCCCACTGCTGGGCACGGGTCTCCTCTCACAATGAGAGGGATTAGGCTATAGTCCACCACGCTAGCCTAATGCGGGTTGGCAGACTTCACACGCCGTCGAGAAAATCTCTCAGACGTGCAGGTTTCCTCACGATGTTTTCTTTCACCGTTTAAGCGCGTGATAATTAACTTTTAATACGCACGTAACTTCGAAAAGTCAGAGGTGTGTGCCTTGGATTTGAACTCGAGACCTTTGACTTGGCAGTCCAATGGTCATATCACTAGGCTATCACGGCTAGAAAAGAGAAAAGAACGAAACGCTTTAATTCTACTTTTATTATGTTCCCATAGGGGTCCTTCCCAAAATACATTATCTGAGTGTCTTTAAATCACGAGTGAATCGGTTTCTTCAAGGCAAGCGCGTTCCATCGTAGATCGCAGTGTCGCTTATCATCAGGCGAACTGGCAGCCAGCGTACGCCTATCAAGAATTAAAAAAAAGCAGTGGAACAGTAAATGGGTTAATTATGAAGTATTTTTACGCGCCAACTGACACACAACTGTTTAATATTTTTCTATGTTTACTAATTACTAACATAGTCAGCAAGAGCCTTCATGCCGTTAGGGAAGCGCTTCTTATCTGGCTCAAGGCGTCCATCAGGCCCGCGTTCCTTCTCCAGCCAGCAGTCATCGATCGTGATGTATTGGTACCCCGCCGCAAAGTAACCCTCGCTCACCATCAGATCCGCTGTTCTTCGTATTAAGTTTTCGCTGTAAGTAATTTGTTAATAATGTAAAAGTACCTAGTGAATATAGGGAATATACAACCATTTGTGTTTTTTTTATTCAATACATACAATACAATTCATACATTAATAAAGTACAGTATGAAATATTTCTATTAATATTTAATCATAAAAACAAGTATTCAAATCAGATTCGGTGGTATACTGTGAATTGTATGGTGTGGTAATGGCATTATACTATGGTGCAATGGTATAGAATAGAATATATTTTATTGTACACCAAAAAGTATAAGTTATTAATCATAGAATATGGTACAGACCACCCAGGTCTTATCGCTAAAAGCGATCTCTTACAGACAACCTTTGGATAGACTCAAGAACTGTAGGTACCTATACTGTGAAGACTAACTAACTACAGGCCTTTTCTATGCCTAAATGGAGACTTCTCGACATGCAATATGAGCCAAATAAGTTGTGAAATAAACATTTATTTATTATTTAATTGTGATGTCAGTTTCCATAAAATCAGTCACTGTTGTATAGTTTTTAAAATTTATTAATCGTCTTATCTAATCATTATCAATATTTTAATGTTTTCTAAGTAATTGACCGTGAACTGCCTCATTAGCCAAGTGATCCTGAGCGCGACTGCTACGCTAGAGGTCCTGGGTTTGATTCCCAGGTCGAGCAAAGTGTTATTGGGTTTTTCTATGAAATTCCCAGTAGCAGCTCGGAGTTAGGAATTTGTGCCCGGTTAATGGCAATAGGCTCGCCCCCTATTACATGTGGGACCTAAACATACCAGCGAACTGTGGGTGTACTTTAGTACGCCTCTGCCTAACCCTTCGGGGAATACAGGCGTGATGGTGTTCTAACTAATTAGAACTCGGGAGAGTGAAATAAGTACTTAATTTACAAAACTATTTTTTTTTTTTTAAAACATTTACAGGAGAAAATCCTAGTGTGGGGCACTAGGATTTTCTCCTGTATCGTGGGTGCGTTTACAAACACAAATTCTCACATACACAAACACCCAGACCCGGAACAACTATCTGTAGATCATACAAATATTTGCTCCGTGTGGGGATCGAACCCACAACACGTGTCGCAGAAGCCGATCGCTCAGCCGCTACGCCAAACGTGTCGTCAATTTTCAAATCATAGAATGATTTTGAGTCAGATGACAGGCTCGGTATGTTAAACTTACCTTATGCATTCCGTAGGTTTTGCGTCGCAATCGACGGTGCATCCGAATCTAAGCCAGGACAGCCAGCCCATGGGGGGAGTGAGTGCCAGGCCATTGTCCAAGGCCTGTGTTGAGGCCAACAGGCCACCCAGGAGGGCGGCATACAGTACGGAGAACATCTATAAACAATGGGTTGTTCTCTATAAATTTGGTTATGGAAACTTTTTAGTAGGTACCTACCTCATTAGTCTAGTGGTCCTAAGAGCGAATGCTAAGCTGCAGCTCGATTTCCAGGTTGAGCCTAGTGTTAGTGGGTTTTTCTGTGAAATTCTCCGTGGCTCAGAGTTTAGATTTGTCCTGGTTAATGGTGGCTAGTTATACAGTAGTGAAGTTTAACCAAACTTTTAAAAAAGGTTGCAATAATCACCCACAAATGTAAAAAGAAGGGAACGATTTTACGCTCATTAAATTCCTAGAGGATGTAATTATCTACTTCTTAAACCCATCAGAATTTTATAGAAATAATTTCCCACTTTCATTTTAGCTTAGGTGAATAGTGAAAGTACTTATATATATTTGTGGCTAGACTACAAATTAGATCATATTTATGGCTAGGTTATGGGGGCGAGGATCTCAAGTTTCAACATCAATGTATACTAGAATATTATTGAATGACCCACAATCCACATACCTTGATCTCCTGTCGTGTCCTCAATATTTTGCTATATTTCTGTCTGATATAATATTGTTAACAATAAAACCGTGAATAACCGTACTTACTATTACACTCATATATTAGGAATGAGTAAATTTACCAGTACCTATAAAACGATAAAATAAAGCCATAACACTGATAACCTTAGTGTAGTTATTTATAAACTTTGTAAGTATTATAATAATATAGTTTAGTAAAGAGATCTATTATAATAATATATAGTTAGCTTGAAGGACAAACGCCGATCTTATTGGCGTGGTCCTTCAAAAAGGTCAGGTGCGTAGTACTCGCAACCGACGCGTATGTATGAGAAAATGTATGAATTTGGCAGAAGCAAAAGAAGTATGCAAGAATCGTAGCAAGTGGCGGTCTATAGTTTCTGCCTACCCCTGTGTGAGATAGGCGTGAGTTTATGTATGTATTTAGTTAGCTAGATATAGTGCAAAGCTACGTCTAGAAGACAGAGCTATCGTGACATCTTGTTTGAAGGAAAGTTTGTATAACTCCGGCGGCATGCGACTACGGCTATAATCTGGACACCACTGTAACAATATTATATGTATTGATTTGTATTCCGTAAATTGTCTATGAGAACATCCATACATATATGTATATACATACATAGACTGTTAATATGTGATAGCCTAGTGATATGATCATTGGACTGCCAAGTCAATGGTCTCGAGTTCGAATCTAAGGCACGCACCTCTGACTTTTCGAAGTCATTATTACGCGCTTAAAACGGTGAAGGAAAACATCGTGAGGAAACCTGCATGCCTGGGAGATTATTTTGACGGCGTGTGAAGTCTGCCAACCAGCATTAGGCGAACGTGGTGGACTATAGCCTAATTCCAATCATTATGAGAGGAGACCCGTGCCCAGCAGTGGGACAAGGTAATGTTAAATTGATTACGATCATAGACTGTTAAACTCATTACCCTTCCTTTTTCGTAGTCGTGTAAAGAGGTCCACTGCTGAATATAGGCCTCCCCGGTTATATGTCGCCAGCATCAAGCGACTACCAGTGGCTTTTACCAGGTCGTCTGACCGTCATCTTCTTGGAGGTTGTGCTAAACTGCGTTTTTTATAAGGGATAGGGGAGCAAACGAGCACTACGATAGCCGCCACCCATGAAAACCTGCCACACCAGAGGAGTCACAAGTGCGTTGCCCGCCTTTTAAAAGGGTTTGGGCCTTTTTTTTTTTTTTTTGTTGACGGGGTTGGAAATGCTTTATGCACTATCCACCACTCCGGGGAGAGCGGTGGGGTGTGTCGGACTCCGCTCTGAAAAGAGCGATCTACCGACTAAAACCAACCTCGGCGTTTCGCGACACCACTTTGGTGCCGGGCCTACGGGAGCGCTGTAGCATTCGTCCGCGGACCCGGCAGTAAGGGTTTGGGCCTCCGGTAACCTCATTCACTCGGCGAAACACAACGCAAGCATGGTTTCACGCCGATTTGCTATGAGGCCGTGGTATCACTCCGGTCGAGCCGGCCCATTCGTGCCGAAGCATGGCTCTCCGACGTTAGGTACCGTTGCGTTTTCCGGTGGGTGATCCCTACTCGAGAACCTCGGGCCCCCAGAGCAAAACAGAATAGATTGTGTATTGTGTTTGTAATAATTTATTAATTGTAACTAGTTAAGCTAAATATTTTAGGTACGTACCTAAACGTACTTACCTAAAATATTTCCTACAACTAAACACAATAACTATAATTAGATATTTTCCTTCCTCAGCGTCATGGCTGTATTGTTCTCCCTGGGCGGGTGAGGACCACAGCGATAACAGCGGCCATATAAATTGCGAGTGGACGCCCGAATTTGGTACTCGACTCTTCCCCCCGAGAACTGAACAAGCTGTCAGGTGAGTTAAATTTTCAAATATTTTAATATGATAAGTAAGAAGCACTGTCATTATACAGAACTTAGTGTTAAAATTATTCACGCAACAATCTCATTCTTCATTGGGTCATTCTTCGAGACACGTTTTTTAAGCGGCATCACCTTAAAAGAATATATTTTATATCGAAATCGGGCAAACCTTTCATCCTCTCCTATTTGGGTTATTAATTATTATTCAATTATCTATATATTTAATATCATAAAAAAATTAAAACCCAGCCCGCCTTTTAAAACAGTTTGGGCCTCCGGTATACTCACTTTGTCGTACCTACTTTACGATAGACTCCTACGTCCCTTACGTAGGAGTCTATCGTAAAGTAGTCGCCAACCAGTCAGGCCCCAAGAGATCTAACCACCATGCATGCATGTCAGATATTTTCTCCCCTTTTAAGAGGCGGGCAACGCACTTGTGACTCCTCTGGTGTTGCGGGTGTCCATGGGCGGCGGTTATCGCTTACCATCAGGTGATCCGTCTTCTCGTTTGCTCCCCTATCCCTTAAAAAAAATTTCTTTGTATGTATTTTTCTTTGCATATTCCATGCAAAGTAAAATACATACATTTTTTATTCCATAAAGTTATTTTAGTGAAAAATTCGACTCCGGGCAGGATTGGGACCGACGTCTTCTGGTTAGATACACCAGACGCTATGACCACTAAGCCACCGCGAGTCCCATCCGCCATGTCGAAATTTTCCTTCAAATTCAGAATTTACATCGTAATTGAGTGGTGGGACTCCCATCACTAAAATAACTTTAGAACCAATGACAATTTATAGTTAAAATAGGTTTAGGCCTCTACTATTATAAAATTTTAAAAAAGCTATGTTTGTTACGGGTTGGTTCGGCGATAACTACTGAATAGATTTTAATTGTGTTATAAAGTATAGGTATGCTCAAATTAAAAACTGGCGAACTTCTTATCACAATTACAGCTTGAACTCTCTGATGTATAGCGGCTAGAGGGAGAGATGTACAAAGAAGATAATTATCATCACTGTTGGTTTTTATTAAATTATTTTTCGAATCCGTTTCTAATCCTACGATAGCTTCAGGTGAGCGAGCCGCGGGCAAAGGTTAGTCTTGTAATAAAAATATTTTGAACTAGAACTGAAATTCGAAAAAGCTATTGATTAAAAATATAAAAAAGACATGAATATTCCTTATAACGTTAATTGACGCGTCTACATGGGGCAGTAAGAGACAATCAGTATTTATTTAATTTAATTTAATAAATAAATTAATGATATAGTGACTTCATGCGCGTGGTATTAAAAAAAGTAGCTCAATTTACTCCTTGTTACATCAGCTATAATCTGCCAGTGAAAGTCCCGTCAAAATCAATCTCAAAGATTAGCCGGAACAAACAGAAAGACAGACAGAAATTGAAAAAAAAAATGTTTTTGTATAAGTACCTACTGTGTATACATCCAAATACCTACACTTAGTAAAAGCGGTTATTTTAATATTACAAATAGATACATAAGTACTTACTCCAATTGTATTTATTTGTATAGATGACTTTGATGAACACGGGGAAATACTCAGTAGGTATCGAATATTTCCTTGTACACTTGTTAATTGTTAATATATTTAGGTAGGTAATATCTACCATAGGTGTACCTAGTGACAAAATAATTATTACTTACTAGCTATTTAGTGTAATACCAAACAATATTTATGTAAGTACCTACATTGTGTTGAAAAACTATGTTTAAGGGTTCAGTTTAGAGGGAACAAATAACAATTCTTTTTTTAGGGGTCGAGGGGCCGAGAGTCTACTAAACGTTTCTATATTCCATACCAGCTTCTGCCCGCGGCTTCGCCCCCGTGGAATAAAAAGTATCGAGAACGGGATAAAAAGTATCCTATGTCCGTTTCCTGCTTCTAAGCTACCTCTCCACCAATTTTCAGCCAAATCGGTTCAGCCGATCTTGAGTTATAAATGGAGTAACTAACACGACTTTCTTTTATATATATACTAGCTTCTGCCCGCGGCTTCGCCCCCGTGGAATATATAGTATCGTGAACGGGATAAAAAGTATCCTATGTCCGTTTCCTGGTTCTAAGCTACCTCTCCACCAATTTTCAGCCAAATCGGTTCAGCCGTTCTTGAGTTATAAATGGAGTAACTAACACGACTTTCTTTTATATATATACTAGCTTCTGCCCTCGGCTTCGCCCCCGTGCAGTTCGGTCTGTCATCACATCCCATGGGAACGGGATAAAAAGTATCCTATGTCCGTTTCCTGATTCTAAGTTACCTCTTCAACAATTTTCAGCCAAATCGGTTCAGCCGTTCTTGAGTTATAAATGGAGTAACTAACACGACTTTCTTTTATATATATACTAGCTTCTGCCCGCGGCTTCGCCCCCGTGGAATAAAAAGTATCGGGAACGGGATAAAAAGTATCCTATGTCCGTTTCCTGGTTCTAAGCTACCTCTACACCAATTTTCAGCCAAATCGGTTCAGCCGTTCTTGAGTTATAAATGGAGTAACTAACACGACTTTCTTTTATATATATAGAAGATAAGATTTCTGGCACTCGTTGATGGGCGAAATTATTCGCGAGGTCGCGCCTCGTTGTAAATATTTTCTGGACCTCTCAAATCATTTCCATACCCACCATCAATGATTGTTCAGTGTGTAAAATCCGTATATATTGATTTTAGATGTATATACCGGTGCTATATGTCTTCGTCTGTGCTTTGGCTTGGCCCAGCCAGGCTCTGGACAATGGATTAGCGTTAACGCCTCCCATGGGCTGGCTCTCATGGCTCAGGTTCGGATGCACCACCGACTGTCAAAGAAAACCGACTGAATGCATCAGGTAGGTGCTGAAACTGTGTTAAGTATTTTCTTCTTTCCGCTCAACTAAACGTCCTCACCCATCACCACCATCATAATTTTAGTGAATCCACGTTTTCTTATGTTATTAAATAGTTTCATCATGTCCGTATTAATAAATTAATTATCACGCGCCTATACGGCGAAGGAAATCATTGTTAGGAATCCTGCATGCCTGAGACCTATTGCGTGATAGATTACTACATAATCTTTGTCAAAACAGCTACGTCAACTCGTTTGTGAACTGTAGATACATAAACACATTCGCAATTTATAATTACTATACTGTTTTTATAAGAGTTACATATAGTTAGATGAATGTAATTTAAACTTTTCAGCGAAAGATTAATAAAGAGAACGGCGGATTCCATAGCCAGTGAGGGTTACTTGGCGGCGGGATATCAATATGTAATTATTGACGATTGTTGGGCAGAGAAACGCGACAAAAATGGCCGCCTGGTAGCTGACCGGGTCCGCTTTCCTAGTGGAATTAAAGCACTCTCCCGCTATGTAAGTATCTGCTCTTGTGTGTACCTAGTACAGGGATGGCGAAAATATTTTTTTTTAATCTACGTGCAATTTTTTACCCACTACGGAACGGAATCTGTATATGCGTTTAGGGTGAGAGGGTGTTTGTTTGTGCCCTTAAACGAATGTTACCACTATTCTCCATAACGGTTTGACCAATTGAGATGCGGTTTACTGGTTAAAAGGGGTTGTAATTCATGTGTCAGCGAGTGATCGTGGATAGCTGCAGTTCACATTTACAACATAAATATCATATTACAAAATAAATAAAAAATCATGTGACGTTATTTATGGATGGCCCTTGCCTGTTTCAGGTCAAAAGCAAAGGTTTGAAGTTCGGCATGTACCACTGGGGATCGTCGCACCACGAAACCATTGACGCCGCCACCTTTGCCGAGTGGGAAGTCGACTACGTAAAACATAACTCTGGCGGTTCACCGGATTTTGAGAGAAGTATGAACAGATTTTAGGACTGACTTGGAGCAAAACCTGTGGAGCTCTTTCTAAACTTGTTAGCAACCCATTTTTTACTTAGGTTACAACTAACCTATAGCTATCAGCCTACTTTACAGCTTGTTAAGAGTTCCTAACTTGTCAGAGAACCCCGAAAAAAGGTGCGACACATAAATACCTACATATTCTAAACTCGTGCAGAAATGTTAATTTGATATACTCCTATAAATTAACGATGAGAATTATGAAAGAGTTAGCGTGCCCATGCTTCTGTTTTGTTCAGGTATTTATTCAACGTTCGGGAAACTATTGAATGAAAGTGGACGCCCAATGGTATATGCATGCAGTTGGCCATTTTACAAAACTGCTGTAAGTAGAACGATTTTTTTTTTAAATTTCATGTCCATTTGCAAAGCCGTCCCATTCTCAGGTCAATTTTATATTCAACTGGGGAAAATCAAGGCTCAGTATCTTCGTGGCTTGTTAGTTCATTAACTCAGCAAAGCGTGTAAGGCATACACCTTACAGTAGCGTCTTCATCTTGAGCCCTCAGTTTTTAAGTCTCGTGCACAGTAATTTCACTTACAGAAATAAATATGATTTAATTTCATTACTATATTTTTAGCCCAACTATTCGCCGGTAGCGAAAGAGTGTAATACTTGGCGGAACTATGGCAATATTGAAAATAATTGGCAGTCCATAGTGAATATCATGACATGGATTGGTAACAAACAAGACGATTTTGCCCAGTTCGCCGGCCCCGGCCATTTTAATGACCCTGACATGGTAAGTAATTATAATAAATATCGCGACCTTTTTATATTTTTTAAATTTTGGTCTCTGGTATTGATTCACAAACTTTGACGCGCTATTGAGACCTGGGTCTGTAGACGAGTGGCAATCTGAAGTTCGAATAGACAAACGAATGTATGTGACAAAATGTATGGAGATGACATTTGTGCGCGCTCGATTTGTCCAAAGCTAGGTATGATGTCATTTGCATATATTGAGAATTCTATTCTGTTCTATTCGATTTGGGTTCATACCACTTGTATGGAGGGGCTCGAATCTATCACCCAGAAGCCGTGCTGGCATCCTTTAATTTGCTACAATTTTTTCTTGTTGGAAATGGTTACATTTAGTTTTGTACAGTTCTTATGCACACAGTAATTTACAGTCTGAAGATTCCTTTTCTTTCCTTCTGCTACTTATAATTGTTATTTAAATCAATACGTACCTATACTTATGTACCTATCGCGTATTTTGTCGACATATGATTTGTATTTTCCTCCTATAATACAGTTTATACTAGCTCAGGAGCCAGAGTTTTAAACTAATTATGTAACATATTTATGTCAATAAAAATATTTATTTACCTAATTATTATTATTAAGCTGGATCATCTAATTAACTTTGGTATCATTCTCCTTCTCCAGTTGATCATAGGCAATTCCGGGTTAACCGTAGATCAAGCTCGCGTGCAAATGGCCGTATGGTCAGTCTTGGCAGCTCCTCTCATCATGAGCGTGGATTTATCAACCATAAAGCCAGATTTTAAGAAGATTTTGCTGAATACAGATGTTATAGCGGTAAATCAAGACCAACTGGGAATGCAAGGCAGAAGGATTTGGAGTGATAATAACAACGACGTAAGAAAATCTCGATCTATAATAGTGGTTAGGTATTGAGATAAATGACACATTATAAAATTAAATAATAATAATATCGTATGAATATACATCATTTTACAATTGCACTTACACTTCTACATTGGTGTTTGGTAGTTTTATTTAGTGGATAATATTTTTTTCTAATTTAGATTTGGCACCGCGAGTTGTCGGAAGATGCGCGGGCGCTGGCGTTTGTGAACCGCGGTAGCAACGTATCTGATGCTTCGTACACATTCGATCAGATGAAGTTGCCGAAAAAAGATTATATTGTAAAGGTCAGTTGCTGCCTTTTATTATTTTTGGAATTTTAATGCTTTTTCTTAAATATTATTTATCAAAAATCTAGGGGTAAAAGGTAAGCTTAAGGGTGGACTGCCCAACAGCAAAATTCACGTGGTATGAATGAAATCATTAGTGCACGATGTTAGGTACTATACATTTCTAAAAATTTTTTCTAGATTGATGTACTAGTTACCTAGTAGCAGATCCGTGCCCAGCAGTGAAATAGAAGGTACATGTTATGTTATATGTTACAGGATCTTTTCAACGAAGAAGAGGTGAGGACCTTGAAAGCCACTGAAGACTTTAAAGTGAAAATTAATCCTACAGGTATGGAGTATATTAAAATATCAATTAACCCGTCTACAAATCATAGACAGCAAAGTCTATTTTGGACTGAGGTACTGAGGCTTTTACGCGATGTGATGAATTTAATCACCGGGTTATTAGAAATGAATTGATGCGTATTTTTTTGCATATCGCCATTTGATTAAACCTTTTCTTCTTTTTGTTGCAGGTGTCAAATTTTACAAATTCGAAGACGATATTTATGCTTATATAGGAAGATACTAGACGATATTTTTCAGAAGATGATTACAATAATCAAAAGAAATGCTAAATTGCTTGCTACTTAACTAAAATAAAAAGTTAACTTTTTATTTAAGTAGGTTTGATACCTACTTCATTATATCTTATTATTGTAAATGTGTGTACTATGTAGGCTTTGACTATCTAATAGATAGTCAAAGTATGTAGGTTGTTAAAACCTCTACAAAATATACATACATAACATACATAACATAAACTGTCTGGCAATCTGGAGTATTTTCAATAGGTAATCTATGCCAATACGCTACTGATTGCTAAATAGTATTGTGTTAGGTCGTTGAGCTCCCTGGAATATTGTTGAGCTACACGATGACTGACTCTACTCGCCGTCTGTCGGGATGGAATAAGTTAGTTTCGGCATTTCTTCTCAGCGGTCGCCAATTAGGAAATGGTTCCATAAGTGTCTCTAAAACATCATTTACAGAAATAAATATAATTTATCTTTTTGTAATTGTTTTCTTTATAAAATAATACCGTATAATCCACTTTCGGCCCCTCGACCCCTGAAATATGTTTTGTTTTCTCTCAACCCTTAAACATAGTTCACACTAGACCACCAGGGGGTGAGAATGTATTTTGATACAAACGACAGCCCGACAGGCATACCTCCATACACGTTCAACCCCGAGTTCGGTAAGTATTTAAAATTAATATTTTGGTACAGTAAGGTAAGTAATTTATCATTTAGATAAATGATGATAAATTATATTTATTTCTGTAAATAGATCTTTTAAAGACACTTTTAGAAGTCAATGTTTTGAATATTTTTTTAATCTAGATGGTGCCAGCTTTTCCTAACTGACGACCTCTGAGAAGAAACACCGAAACAAATTCAGAAAATCATGGTCTCTTTTATAGTCCAGACAGTAATAATGTTAATATTAATAAAGATATTATAATAATAATATTATTAATGTGAGTGTTACGATGTAGGGCAATATCTGGACAGGCCTTTTGAAGAAAGAGCAGCTTTGAGTTGACCTGTCCTAACTAGCACAACACACTCGCAACGGCACGCATAGGTAGGTACATCACGCTTCGTGTAGCTCAACCATTATTTAGGGAGCTCAACGACCTGTCGTGCGACGATACCAGATCAGCAAGACATTTGTGTAGGTCATGTAAAATACTCAGAACTGTCAGTTAATATAAATTTAAAACTAGCCTACCCAGTACTCACATTTACATCAATAACAAATTCACATGAAAAATTATTAAGTCTGTTCCAATTAATTATTAAAACCCTTCACTATAAATCAATGCTTTGCTATTTAGCATTTTTGACAACCATTATTTCATGCGGGCTGATTGTGTTAGTTATTTACATAAAACCAATGTCTGCCTAAAATTACTGACATAAATACTCAAGATAACATTTTTTTGAATTGATAATGTTCAAAATGCCGAAAATATTCAGCACTAAAGCATGGTTTGTTGCTTGATCATGATATTCGTGTGACGTACCTAATTTATAAGAGAAATGTGAAGTGTAATGTGGACACAGTCTTTTTTTATAAGTAAACAAAACTGTAATAAAATTAAATCAATTTATAACATAACATAACATACCATTACGCCTGTATTCCCCGAAGGGTTAGGCAGAGGCGTACTAATGTAGGTACACCCACAGTTCGCCGGTATGTTTAGGTCCCATGTAATAGGGGGCGAGCCTATTGCCATTAACCGGGCACAAATTCCAAACTCCGAGCTGCTACTAGGTATTTCATAGAAAACCCAATAACACTGCTCGACCTGGGAATCGAACCCAAGACCTCTAGCGTAGCAGTCGCACTCAGGACCACAAGGCTAATGAGGCAGTTTTTAAGGAGGAGGAGGAGAAATCAATTTATTTTACCAATAATTCTGCCGCGCTAGCGATATTAGCAGTAAGTGAAATTTTTAACAAAATGAGTTAAATATTGATCCCGAATCAGCGCAATGAGCTCTACCAGATATGCTGACACCTGTTTTAATAGCTTATCGGGAACCAGTAAATTTCGTTTAGGATAAAGGCAGTAAGTCCAATAAATGACAAATCTTCCTTAACATAGCAACAGTAATTATAGTTACTCCCGGTTAGTGAGTAAAGCTCATCATTTAGGTTTTACTTTTACTTAACTTATGTGCAGTAACTGTATATACTGTCGATATAATAAGTAATGCATGTTTTTTATTTTGCCTTAATGACTTAGGAGAAGGTAATATCAATTGCTTAGAATAATAGCAGTAAGTAGTAAGTTACTGCTGTTATTATAAGCAACTCATACTAGGTTTAGGAAGCTTAGGAATAAAAACAAAGTGTTAGATAAAAAACGTTTATGTATATTAATATTTCTTTACTTACGTATTATAATTAGTATAAGCGTCAGGGAGTGGGTTTCCTAAATGCTTGTCCGGCATCTGTGGATAACCCACGCACGGGTATGCGCTCCCGGCCTCCCAGCTACTACTGGCTCTATCCCTTTACCTTCCGAGTCAGGAGTATCCTATTACCATTTTCCTTTCCAAAATTTCCCCAAGTTTCCTTTAAAATCCTTCTATCCCTTCCTTCTGTCCACATTTCCTTTCCCCTCCGCCAATCTTAGGTATGCCGTGCCCAGAGATGCGTGGCTAGGGGCGAGCCTAGTCTTAAGCGAGCCACCGTTGCCCTGGGGTTAGGCGCCCCCAGAATATGGCTAGCCTTACCTGGTATGCGGGGCTCTACCAGGCTCGACAGTCCTTTTCCCTTGCTACTCGTGGGAACGCAATGGATTCAAATTTAAAAAATCTGAATGGCGGCGACGCGGTTCGCCACTCGTCACGTCTCGTTTCTCATGGGGGCGAAAAGCGGCCTATGGAAAGTCGCTTTGCTACGATGAATGTAAGAGGTGGGATGGATGGTAAAATAGATGAAGTGTGTCAGATGATGAGTGAGAGAAAGATTGATATACTGTGTGTAAATGAAACGAAACGGAAAGGATGTGATACCACAGTATGTGGTACATATACGGCATATTGGTCTGGGGTACGCCAGACAGCCAGAGGTTGTCAAGGAGTCGGCCTTATCCTTTCCGAAAGAATGGCAGAATGCGTGAATGGGTTTGAGTATGTTAGTCCACGACTTCTCTGGATAAGACTCAAAGTTGGACTGACTCGTATGTTCATCGTAGGGGTATACGCTCCTACAGATGCAGGTACGGGGATGTCCCAGAGAGCACAAGAAGAGAGAGAAGAATTTTGGAATAATGTAAGGGATGTTTTGCGTATCTGCAATGACAACGAAAGGGTAGTGCTGTTAGGTGATTTTAATAGTTGGGTGGGAGTGAAACGAAATGGCTATGAAAAGGTGATTGGAATGTTTGGGGATGAGAAAGTGAATGCTAATGGGAGAAGTTTACTTGAGATTTGCTTGGAATGGAATCTTTGCGTGACAAATACTATGTTTGATCACAAAAAAATTCATATGTATACATGGGAATCGGACAGCACGAGAAGTATGATTGATTTTGTGATAGTGGATGAGAGATTGAGAAAGAAAGTCATAGACACCAGATCATACCGAGGAGTCGGAGTCGATACAGATCACTTTCTGGTAGTGTGCCGAATAAGAGATCTGTTCAAAAGATGGCGACATCGTATTCCGGAGTCTTCTAGTGTACTAGAAAGAATAAAAGTAGAAAATTTGAGAGAAGATGAAGTGCAAGGAGAGTATAAAAGAAAATTAAGTTTAAAGTTTGACGGATTAGAGGATATAAGTGAGATAGAAACGTTATGGAACGGTTTGAAAGAAGGAGTCGTGAATGTTGCCATTGATGTATGCGGAGTTTCTAAAAGAAGGAATTGCAATGTAGTAGAGAAAGTATGGTGGGACAAGAATGTGCAGGAAGTAGTTGGTAAGAAGAAGAAAGCATGGATAGATTGGTTGGCTGCGCGAGCCAATCAACGAATTAAAAAGGCTAAGGATGAGGACGTATACAAGGCTAAAGATGAATATAAGAGAATGAAAAATATCGTAAAAGAAATTGTGAAAAAGAGGAAGGATGAGCAGAAGGATGATTTTGATAAACGGTTGTCTGAAGATTTCCAGAGTAACATCAAGTTTTTCTGGAAATCCATAAAAAGAGCTCGAGGAAAATCTAAGACCTCGGCGTTCAATAAGATCAGAGACAAGGATGGAAGTATCGTGAATGGGGAAGAATGCATGTTAAAGAGGTGGAAGGAATATTTTGAAGGATTATTTGAAAGAGATTTATTGCTAGTACCTTCGGTGATGGATGAATCAGTAGAAGTTGAGGACGGAATCAGTATGGATGAAATTGTGAAAGCGATGAACAGTATGAAATCGGGAAAATCTGCAGGATATGATAGGATATCTGCCGAAATGCTGAAGGCTGGACAAGGCGTGGTAGCTAGTCAGCTGTACCGCCTTTTCAACTTGTGTTGGAGTAATGGTCTTGTACCAAAAGATTGGTGCAAAGCCGTAATCGTGCCACTCTACAAGGGAAAAGGGTCACAGCAAGATTGCAAAAATTACCGAGGCATTAGCCTTCTCAGCGTGGTTGGTAAATTATATGCAAAAGTGTTGATTGAAAGAGTGGTGAAAGGAACATATGATAAAATATGGGATGTGCAAGCGGGATTTAGGAAAGGTATGGGGTGTATGGACCAGGTCTTTTCTTTGCGATGCGTAGCTGAAAAATTTTTGGCCAAAAGCCAAAAAGTCTACTGCGCATTCGTGGATTTAGAAAAGGCCTATGATAGAGTAATAAGGAATGCATTGTGGTCAGTACTGTCTATGTATGGGGTGGATGCCGGCCTGATTCGTGCACTGAAATCTCTCTATGAGGGTTCCAGTGCATGTGTCAGGATAAACGGGACCTACACTGAATGGTTCAGCATCGATAAGGGTGTTAGACAGGGATGTGTAGCGTCACCGTGGCTGTTCAACTTATTCATGGACAGTTGTCTGAAAGATTTGAAAGACAGTGAATGTGGTTTAAGAATGAATGAGTTACTTGTCAAATGTCTCCTCTATGCCGATGATCAAGTTATCCTTGCATCGTCGGAGGAGGAGTTACAGGAGATGGTAACAGTTATGGATGGCGCTTTTAGGAATAAGGGAATGAAAGTGAATGTAAGTAAGACGAAAGTTATGATTTTTGAAAGGGAAGAAATTATGACAGTGTGCAATATTTTGATAGGTGGCGTAAGAGTGGAACAAGTAAAAGAGTTTGTATATCTGGGTTCTTTGTTTACTAGGGATGGTAAGCATGAGAGTGACATTGAAAGGAGAGTGAGTGCCGGTAATCAAGTGAATGGGGCGCTGCACACTTTCATGAATAGCCGAAGTGTGTCCGAAAAGGCTCGGCGGGCTGTAATTGGGGGTGTGTTGGCGCCGACACTAATGTATGGTAGTGAAAGTTGGGTATGGCAGAAGAGACATGAAAGTAGAATAAATGCTGTAGAGATGAGAGCGTTGAGAAGTATGTGTGGGGTAACTTTGAAAGATAGAGTGAGAAACAGCGTGATAAGGGAGCGGTGTGGTGTGAAAGAAGGTATAGTAACAAAGATTGAGAAAGGTATGTTAAGGTGGTTTGGGCATGTACAGAGGATGGATGAACGGAGATTGACGAAACGAGTATACATGATGAGTATGGATGGAAGAGTTGGAAGGGGCCGACCTCGACGAACGTACGACAACCAAGTTGCGGCCGTTCTTAAAAAAGGACAGGTTAAGAGCACCCTAAACCGACGTTCATGCATGAGGAGGTTAATGAACATAGATGAAGCGAAAGTGGTATGCCAGGATCGTAGCAAGTGGAAATCTATAGTCTCTGCCTACCCCAATGGGAGACAGGCGTGAAAATATGTATGTATGTATGTACTTACGTATTATTATTATATTAAATAAAGAGGCTTAACTAGTTTCACTATCTGAGAACAATAAAATTTTGAGTAAATAAACTATTTTACAAATTTAAATCAGTCTTTCTTACTTTGAAAGTCTTATAAAATAATTATAATTTTTATTGAGCTCCATTCTACTCTCGTATATTATTACAAAAAAATTTATAAACATTGGCCAGTTAGCCATATTTCAAAGTAACAAACAAAAACATCAGCCTTTCTACGTTCACAATTTGAGATCAAACTAAGTTAAAATACTAGAATTAAAAAAAACAGTTTCTTTAAAATCTCAGTCTTCGTATATTCTAGAACTGCTCTGGGTGTCAATTTTGAACTGAATTCAGGAAATTTTCTTGATTTCAGGTAAGTACTTCAACTGTAAAAAGTCTAAACTTTGTACTTGTTCGTCAGCATGGTTAGTTTTGTATTGCACTGAGAACTCGCCTCGATTTGCAACTAAAACCATAATATCTTTAAGATACACACTAGGTTGTACTTTCCTCATCTTATGTTGCGAAGATAGGTCGATACACGAGTCATTGCCTTCAACGAAAGCTTTGTACATTTAGGAAGGTCTAAAAAAGATAACGTGCCTTTTGCAGCCGTCTGGAACAGGAGTATAGCTGGAAGAAAACGAGAAGATATTATCTCGACACTCGCAAATCGAGGCGAGTTCTCAGTGCAATACAAAACTAACCATGCTGACGAACAAGTACAAAGTTTAGACTTTTTACAGTTGAAGTACCTGAAATCAAGAAAATTTCCTGAGTTCAGTTCAAAATTGACACCCAAAGCAGTTCCAGAATATACGAAGACTGAGATTTTAAAGAAACAGTTTTTTTTAATTCTAGTATTTTAACTTAGTTTGATCTCAAATTGTGAACGTAGAAAGGCTGATGTTTTTGTTTGTTACTTTGAAATATGGCTAACTTGCCAATGTTTATAAATTTTTTAAAGTTTTTTGTATAATATACGAGAGTAGAATGGAGCTCAATAAAAAATATAATTATTTTATAAGACTTTCAAAGTAAGAAAGACTGATTTAAATTTGTAAAATAGTCTATTTACTTAAAATTTTATTGTTCTCAGATAGTGAAACTAGTTAAGCCTCTTTATTTAATATAATAATAATACGTAAGTAAAGAAATATTAATATACATAAACGTTTTTTATCTAACACTTTGTTTTTATTCCTAAGCTATAACCTAAACCTAGTATGAGTTGCTTATAATAACAGCAGTAACTTACTACTTACTGCTATTATTCTAAGCAATTGATATTTCCGTTGCTTCAACTAACACTAGATATAAAAGGATTTTCGTCATTTAAAACTATTCTAATATATATACAATTTTATTGAGTGAAGAATATAAAAGCGCTTTATTTGGGCTACACGTTTCAATCATCACAATTAATATAACTTTAAAAAAGAAGTCAGGAAAAACAAAATTGTAACAAAAACTTTGCGTGCCAATTACTCAAAACTACGCAGACATTACTTACTGCTCTTATCGCTAGCGCGGCAGAATTGTGTTTCAAGTTTCCAGGTGGTTGGTACGGCGGCATCGGAACACATGAGTAGATAAGTACAGAGACCAAGGTTACTAAGAACACGACGTTCAAAATTGTTACCTATTTTGGTAGGGTTGTCACAATGGGTTAAGGCAAATTAAACAAAACATTTGTAAATATAGTTTTACATAAAACAAACAGTTATATTTTCGGATATTACGCTATCAACTATGATTTTACACTACTGTGCGCAATTAAAGATCTGTGTTTTTTATAATCTAAGATCTATAACATATTTATATATATCTAAGTCGGTATTTACCACATTTAATCAATAAATTAAATAATCAAGTTATTATACTTACTCAATAGTCTTTTGGATAACAAAAATAAGAATTGTTTTTCTTCTTTACATTATTGTTCATGCACACTGTATATAAACCATAATTGCACTTAAAACACTCCACACTCAAGAACATTTATAGCACGATACGTGTCGGACGACAATTCAATCAGCCCTGAGTTTCGGGCACACGGGCAGCGCGTGCTTACGCACACACGCGCCTCACGTTTGTAGTACTGTACCTATCGCAGCGCAGTTGTGTGAAGCTTGGTCTCTGTATGACTACTCTGTGATCGGAACGCCCGTGGCGTAGCTAGTCGGGAAACAATTTATCAATAATCCGAAGATCACAAACCCGTCGGGGTCAACGCCCTGGCTGAGATTTGTTAAAAAACAGGCTCTTATAAGATACCGTTATACCCTAATATTGACATACTTATGAACTGTTTGCTAAAATTAAGAAAGAAAGAAAGAAAACTTTTTATTTCTTGACTCATACAGAACACAGATTAAAAAAACATAGATATGAACAAAAAATTAGCAGCCCTGCACAAGGCCATAAAAGGGCCCCTATCTCAGCATAATACTGTGAGATTAGTGCCACAGTTCACTGGTTTTCAGATAAGGCCGTACAGTGATGTCACGGGCAGTCGTGAGGACCACGCAAGGTAATATAAAATTAAAAAAGAAAACAATTTGTTGAAAAGAAGACTAAAAAAATAATAATATTACGCAATACATTTAAAGTAGACAAGAAAAGGAAGAGAGTAGAGTAGTGTGTGTGTGTTTCAAGCCTGTTACCTATGAAATTATTAATATTAAGGCGGATCGTTCACCTGAGCCCGCCAAATTCAAATTTCAATTGGTTTTTCGCAATTTGTAGGTCTATAACACATTCTAGATTCCTATCTGTAGTAATTGCGGCATTAGCTATACAATATTCACAACTGGTAATTAAAACCTTCACCTTCAGTCGGTCAGTATAAAATAAGACGCTAAGGTATTTTTTCATAAAATATACATAACATACCATCAGGCCTGTTCTCCCCGAAGGGATAGGCAGAGGCGTACTAATGTACACCCACAGTTCGGCGGTATGTTACGGTCCCATGTAATAGGGGGCTATTGCTATTAACCGAGCACAAATTCCAAACTCCGAGCATTGGGAGCTGGGAATTTCATAGAAAACCCCAATAATCGACCTGGGAATCGAACCTAGGGCCTCAAGCGTAGCAATCGCGCTCAGGACCACTACATTGTTTTTAAAGAAAAAGCTTACTGGCACTGTGAGTCACTCATTACGAGTATTCTTGGCTAACTGCTTGTGTTACCAGTGGGTTTACGTTGGTAGTCAGGCCCGGACTTACAGGTCCAGGGCCCCTAGGCACTTGGCATTTGGGCTTTTGAGCTTATTTATAGGCCCCGCCACTGGGCCTGGGACCCCTAGGCTGACTGGATCCATAGGCCGGGGCATTGTAGGCCTAGGCGGAAACTGTTGGAATTATTTTTTGTATAAGTATGAAATTTTTTTTGTTTGTTTTAAATAACGTTGCCCACACTAGGTTCTTCTCCTGTATCTCGGATGCGTTTACAAACACAAATTCTCACATACACAAACACCCAGACCCGGAACAACTAGATCATACCAATATTTGCTCCGTGTGGGGATCGAACCCACAACACGTGTCGCAGAAGCCTATAAGTCCCTTATAGGGATTCATATCAGCAAGAGGGTTTTTGGAATTTTACAATGGGATTGGGAAATACGAGATCAATGTAGGTAGCACCGCGAGGCACAGTTAGTTAATAAATAAAAAGCAGGTCATTGACAATATTCGATGGAATACAGGCATTATCTCAATCTTATTGTATTTCTGAGTACCTACTGATATAGCATTATTTAGGACACGCGTCTTAGATATTGTTATCGAAGTGGGTATATTTGCAATTTGATTATTGCTTACTTTTGTTTATACCTCGAATTAAAATCAAAATTCGTCTGATCGTCAATTATTTTTTTCTATTGGGTTATCCGTACTTCTTCTTCTCAGTCGTGTACTCTTGGCAGAGCAGTTGTGGTCATGGGTGTCGTTGCACGGCCTTTCTTTGTCTCTCGCCATCTCTCTCTAACCGAGGCATTCCGAATGCACAGATTTAGGGGCGAGAGTGAGAGTTGAGAGTTTTCACTTGGTCAGTCCACCACATAGGGGAGCGTCCTCTGGACCTTGCGCCATGCACTCTACTCTACCCTGGACAACAAGTCTCTCCATACTATCGTCAACCTTACTTATCATAAAACAAAGTCCCCAGCCTCGTCTGTCTGTTCGCGATAAACTCGAATGGATTTTCATGCTGTTTTCTCCGGTAGACAGAGTGATTCACGAGGAAGCTGTCAGGCTATTAAACATCACGCTACAATCCTTAGCAACGAGGCAAAGTGGGTGAAACCATGAACTCGTAAATTATATTTTCCATAAGAACATTAGAAACTTTGCCGATTCGAAAAGCGTAGTGGCTGAGCGATTGGCTTTGGCGCTACTAGTCGCGGGCTCGATTCTCGTATTGTTTTTGTGGGCTGGTAGTACCATTTTCTTGATATATTTTAAATTAACATATCAAACCATCACGCCTGTATTCCCCGAAGGATTACGCACAACCTTACTTATATACAACCATAGTTCGCTGGTATGAGTGGTACGATATGGGGACGAGCCTATTGCCTTGAACCGGGCACAGATCCCAAACGCCGAGCTGCTATTGAGATAAACCCAATAACACGTTACTCGAACCTCTAACGAGTTACTAACTGGACTAATGAGGCAGATATTTTTTTTAAATTCCTGTTAATTCTATGTTTGTAAGAATTTTTTGTTTGATACGCAACCAATATGGTTGGTGGGTGGGATTTATTAAAAAAACGCTACTCGGACTCAAGCTCCAAGCTACGTCGATCGTGTAATATTGAATTCAGATCCAGCTTATCATTTGGCGCCTAAACGTAGACGGTGTGGTAGTGTGCTTAGAGCTACGCTCTGACAGTAGCCAGGCTAGTACCTACCAGCCAGTGAAATTTTTAAAATACAGTGTTGAAGTAAATAAAAAAGTTTGATTTATACTGCGAATAGGAAAAAGCGCGGTAAGTGAGCCTATTTTTGTTTTCTCTTTATGGTGGCCAGTATTAATTTTGTTTGATTTGTTCTTATTTTAAAAGAGGTTTTTGTTCAAATGAATTTATCTTTTTTACTCGGTATAGTCTTGATTAGTAGCCTACAACAACTGTTACGATAAACAAATTTTATTTACAAAATGTTATTATTAATTTTTTTTTTTCGTTTTACATTAATTACGTTAAATGATGGTAAAATTGTCAGAAAATCAGATAAATAAGTAGGTAAAGCTAAGTTTTGATTAATATAAGTATTTACTATTTGCATAGACAATAAATACATTATTTGACACCTTAAATTTCTTAGTTGGGTTATCAAATGATTTAAGTACATAAGTATAATACTTTTCAATTAATCTACCCGCAAATATTTAATAAGTGGGGTGTCGTACGTCTCAAACACCTAGTACCTATGCATTTTTACATGGATCATTTCAGAAAAGGTAGTAAGTACCTAAGTAGGTTTTTTTAATCTACTTACATACATACCATCACGCCTGTATTCCCCGAAGGGTTAGGCAGAGGCGTACTAAGGTACACCCACAGTTCGCCGGTATGTTTAGTTCCCATGTAATAGGGGGCGAGCCTATTGCCATTAACCGAGCACAAATTCCTAACTCCGAGCTGCTACTAAGAATTTCATAGAAAAACCCAATAACATTTTGCTCGACCTGGGAATCGAACCCAGGACCTCTAGCGTAGCGGTCGCACTTGAAACCACTAGACTAACGAGGCAGTTTAATCTACTTTATATTTATTTAATAATATCTCAAAAATTAATTAACTGCCTCATTAGCCAAGTGGTCCTGAGTGCGACTGCTACGCTAGAGGTCCTGGGTTCAATTCCCAGGTCGAGCAAAGTGTTATTGGGTTTTTCTATGAAATTCCCAGTAGCAGCTCGGAGTTAGGAATTTGTGCCCGGTTAATGGCAATAGGCTCGCCCCCTATTACATGGGACCTAAACATACCGGCGAACTGTGGGTGTACATTAGTACGCCTCTGCCTAACCCTTCGGGGAATACAGGCGTGATGGTATGTTATCTCAAAAATTATCTACTAACTTACCTAACTACTTCAAATTGTTTGTTTGGATTCACAGATACAATTACGTAGTGCTAGTTAATGGCTGGTGTCAATCTGTCATTAAAATTCAATTAGAAAATTGTATCAACTTAAAATGAGATAACATATCTACCGTCACGCTTAATGACTAAAAGGTTAAGCACCCAATAACACTTTGCTCGAACTGGGAATCGATGTCAAGACCTTACACTCAGCAGCTGGTATTGATCGTCTGCTATGTTGCTTACGTAAAATAAATGTGAACCATTCGATTAATTTTGACCTTTGATTTTCCTTGTTACAATTATTTTACCTGTCACTACGGTTGAAGGTCAAATAGTGCCAATGTACGTGCCCTGTCCGATAAATGTGCCATTGACAGATTGGTGAAGGGTGACAATAAGCCACGTCGTTCATTGGTCTATTTTTTTTCTTTTTTAAAAACGTTGCCCCACACTAGTATATTCTCCAGTGTCGCGGTGCGTTTACAAACACAAATTCTCACATACACAAACGCCCTTATAATTTATAAAGAAATGTTTAGAATGCGTTAGGTAGGTAGGTACCTACCTATAGTCTGGTAAAAATATAATTAAAATATACCAGTAGGTATATATTATACAGTATGAATAGTTGGATACTGGTTTATATTTCTGCAACACAGCTGTGGGCCAATATTACACTTATAGTTGGGGTCTTTGACCTTAGACAAGTTCAATATAGTCACAGATATAGTGTTATCTCGCAGATGTTACAAATAGCAAATAGATAACACTATTTGTCATCATTAGGTTCAAGTTATTGTGTGATCTTTTGTATTGTGAGTTCGATAGATGATTAAATAGATAAGATCATTGTTCAGTATAGAACATGCATAAAACGTAACGCATACGTATTTTTAAATTGGGCCAATTTGATTGGTGGATAGACATTGTGACGCGCGTCTCCCTTACAAAAAAAAAAATAGAAAAAAATGTGAATATCGATGGCATAAATCTTTCTAGTTTCTAGTCATATTAGTCGTAAGGGCGACTGTTACGTCTTGGGGTCGATTCCAAGATCCAGGTTTTTTATGAAATTCTTAGTAGCAGCAGGGAGTTTGAATTCATGACAATACGCCCCCTATTCTTTGGGACCTTTTTAAACATATCGGCGAACTGTAGAGTTACTATAGTACCAAAAATAAAATTGACTTAGAACAACATACAACTCACGCTAGTTTGGAAAACAGGGCTCTCAAAATAATTTTAAACACCTTCTTAAATATATTTAAACTAGCGTCTGCCCGCGACTTCGTCTGCGTGGAATAGTTACTTGGTCTTAGCGTGATGATATAGGTATATAGCCTTCCTTAATAAATGGGCTATCTAACACTGAAATAATTTTTCAAATCGGACCAGTAGTTCCTAAGATTAGCGCGTTCAAGCAAACAAACAAACTCTTCAGCTTTATATATTAGCCCTGTTTTCCAAACTAGCTGAATTGTAAGTCAATATTATTTTTGGGTTACCTAACAGTTTACATATACTTATTCAACTAACGAAATAACACAGCTGTTTAAACTGTGTTATGTGGAACGTACACATAGTTGAATATTTGGACAATTCGGACCCAGTCAACCAGTTTAACATTCCATCACGCCTGTATTCCCCGAAGCTGGACAGAGGCGTAGGTACGTAATGTAGGTACACCCACACTTCGTCGATATGATTAGTTAGGTCGGCCCGCTATCCTTCAGAACTGAAAAGAATCGTGAAACTTTCTTTCTTTCTATGTGCTCCGCCCACTGCCTCTTTATAGCCCGCTGAGTGACCTTGACCTTTCTTATAAGAGCCATAATGACCACTGGTCATCTGTGTGTCATTATCATCATTGGATAGTATTCTATTATCTATGTCACTGGTATGGTAACACACACTTTAGACTTTAGTCTTAAGGCATTGTGGTCAGTACCTAGCATCCTTAAATATTATAAAACAATTTCCCCCGCCGCGTCTGTCTGTCTGTCGCGATAAACTCAAAAACTACTGAACGGATTTTCATTCGGTTTTCACTAAAGGATGGAGTGATTGACGGGGAAGATTTTAAACTCTATGGAAAAGGCCAACGCGGATAAAACCGAGGGTGGGTTGCTATTAGTGCATAATCATTCCCCCCATTTTCGCAAATGAGCAATAAATTGGTGAAAATATTATTGCTCTGTTGATTGCAAAAGGATTCAAAATGAAACGTCCTAGGGCGAATCGTTTAGGTTACAAAAAACCGTTTTCCTGCTAGATGGCGACACAAGCGCCATTTTCATCATTTTATTTTTTTACGACAAATTTGTGCATAGGTATTTGAGACGTACCATTGTGAATTGCGCTCCTCATTATTTTTTATGCATCTATGCGTGTCCTTTAATTTAACTAAAAATCACTCAAATCAAAGAATCTAGTGACCAACGAGTTCTATTTCCGATGGTCAATATTATTTTGTACCGCCTGCTCGATTGCTAAGTACCCATGTATCTCAACGTGCTCATTGCAGTCAATAAGAACCTGGGTAGTTCCAGTGACAATATACTTTATCTGATCTGATGACTGACCTAGACACTCGCCGCCGCCCCTTAGGTACATAAGGGACCACACGAGGCCATAGCCCCATGCCACTAACTGCTGAAAAACGTTGCAAGTTTCAGTCCTAATTCCAATAATTTTATTAGATGCTGGTGACATGTCTGCTGCTGGTGGGGGTATCTTCGACCCTGGCGCTCGACAACGGGCTCGCGCTAACCCCACCAATGGGTTGGCTCACTTGGGAGCGGTTCCGGTGTATCACGGACTGCAAGAAGTACCCCAACGAGTGCATTAGGTGAGGTTAATCTACAGAGCAATTTAATTCTTCCCAGATTTGATATATTATTATTATACAGGGTGGCGATTTAATCACCTGCACTGCTTCAACATGGTGTAGTATTGATAACATATTAGACATAATTTATAATTTGTATCTTTAAGCAATCCCGTGTTAAAGGACTTGATAATTATTCAAAATTTTCATAAAACGATATGCACCCATCAGTACGTTGACCTTATGCGGACGGCCCGATCAAGTAGTTGCTTGACTCGCTATCTCTAGATAGATACATACCTACAATGAGTTCAACGACCGCGCTTTGTCTTTGACTCTTTGCATACAAAATTTAAAGGACATTTTGATAAAAAATAAAGATATGTTTTTTTTTATTGATATCGGTAGTATTTCGTGGTCTGATTCACCTGCTAGAAGGATGCAGGTGATTAAATCGCCACCCTGTATATTTTCTGTCTGTGCGGATTTCTCTGCGGCTCCTCAAATGGCGGAATCGGCAAATCTAAACAAATAAAATAAAATTAGAGTGTCTGTTTGTAATATTAAAATAACTTTTTAGTAGTTAAATGCATTTGGATGTATGTATACACGGTACATATATAATATACCTAACAAAACATTTTGTATAACAACTTTTGTCTATCTGTTTGTTCCGGCTAATCACTGAAATGGCTGGACTAATTTTGACAGGACTTTCATTGGCAGAAAGCTGATGTAACAAGCGAGTAACTTAGGCTACTTTTTTTTAAATACGACGCGGACGAAGTCTTGGGTAACAGCTAGAACTTACCTAATAAAAAAATTAAAGTTGCTTGCGCTTATTCAATTACACGTTGTAGGTAGGTATAAATAGTAGTTTGATACCAAAGACGCTGTGTGTCTATTTCTAATTTTAGACACAACACAACAGACTAATGCATTCAGCATTGGTTCTAATGTTTATGTATGGTTTGCTCTGTTTACCGTTAACGACATCTATATTCCTTGTGTAACTCGTTGAGCGTTGGTTATCATCAAGCCGTAGTCTAAAGACGTGCCTCCTAATTGTAAAATACTCGTTAGACCGTTCTTTTAGAAGATACTATTTTTATTCATATCAAAATGAGAAACGATTTTATCAGATTATTATTGTCAATTCCTTGTTTACTTTTCAAGCTATGAATTGATGAAAAAGGTCTCATAATTCATCCCTTTTCCTAAATACATTGGGATTGACTGATGCCACCTGATGCGGCTGTATACCAGTATTTGATACGAAGTGACTGCCATCAGCTATCCGCAACTCATATTTATGGGCGATACCAATTTTCTAACAATAGACCGATCGTCAGGCCTTCTAGACTTGACCAATACCACTAACGTTTGTCATAGGTTTTTGTATAATAACTTGTACAACAGTTCTCTCTCTCTTTAAGAATGGGCACACCGATCTTCGTAGACTGACCGCGGCAAGCCTTGCAGACCGATTGAGCTTACAGTTTTTGAAATGCTGGCGTATAAGATAATTTAGGAGAATACAAACCAGGTTGTCTGTTAGAGATCGTTTTTAGCGATAAGACCACCCTTAGGATAATTTCCCACTGCAGGGCTTAGGTCTCTCAGTATGAGAGGGGTTAGTCTTTAGTCCACCACGCTAGCCTAATGCGGGTTCACAAACTTTACACGCCGTCGAGAAAATCTCTCAGGCATGCAGGTTTCCTCACGATGTTTTTCTTTACCGTTTAATTAAGCGCGTGATAATTATAATTAACTATTAATACGCACATATCTTCGAAAAAAAAGGTGTACCTTGGATTTGAACTCGAGACCTTTGACTTAGCAGCCCTATGGTCATATTATCACGAGGCTATCATTGCTTTTGATGATTTATTGTATTTTTTAGGCCAGCCGAGTTAGTTAAACTTACTAACAAGCTTCTACAACCTGTATCAGATTAAGCTCAAGACGTGAAAGTAGTTTGTTCAGTATCGCTCATTCGATTATAGTGGTTTTTAATGTGTTAATTTTTCCCGAAAAGTTCAAGTTCAAATGTTTTTATTTCAAATAAGCTTTTACAAGCGTTTATGAAACGTTAATTCTAGTTAATGTTAGTCGATCCTATGGAGAAGAATCCGGCAAGAAATTACATGGACACTCTTTTAAAATAAATTATGTTACAATCTTCACAGGTACAATATTGCGATAACAAGATGTGTGGACGTTGAAGGATGTTCAAGTTTGACCGAGGTCGACTATATTAAACGAAGATTCACGTAATTTGAGAACCCGATGTCATTTCTAGCTGATAAATAAACAAATATTTACAATGCTTGAAACTGTGGCCTCCTGATCCATCAGCGGCTCTAGTTATGTAAAACGTTGACGTTCTACGTGGGAGAGTCATGCTTCGCCACGAATGGGCCGGCTCGACCGTAGTGATACCACGACCTCACAGAAAACCGGCGTCATGGGGTCTCATCCCGAACAAATGAAACATAGTTCAAATGAATTGTTAATAGATGGCATTGCATGTATCGATTCCCAAACCTCGTGTGTTTGGCTTCGAAATTCTTACGAGGCAACCCCTTAAAAAAATATGTACTTACTTAAATCAAATGTTTATACATAGGACAATATAATTTAAGTCTAATTTCTTCAATTATATGATATTCAATTAAATCCTTGTGATTCTCGCTTTCTTTGGTAAATAGATGGCGCTGTTTGCAGTTTTCGCTCATTTTACAAAAAGAAAAGATGGCGCTGTTCGCAGTTTCTGAGTTATAATTATTTCTCTTTTTTTTTAAATAAAGTATTATTATAAGAATAATATATTTCAGACGTATATATTTTTTATATATTTTTTTATATATGTCGACGCGCGGAAAAATCAGCGCGCGATGCACGATTTATTTGATTAACGTTGATAGCCTTTATTATGGTAAATAATTGAATACTCATTTTATGTAGTTTCAATTGTTTGGAACTTACCATTGTTAGCACTGTATAACTAACCCATCTGCGTTTACATTTTGGCGTAATGGATACCCCAATGGTAGATAATAGATCACTCGTTTTATGAAGTTTCGATTGTTTTGAAATTTAGGACTGTGTAATTAAGACATCTGCATTTACATTTTGGGAAAGTAATATACCCGCTGTGAGGGTCACATTTGGGTTGCCTAATAAATTGTAAAGAATTATGTTTAGTCCTTCTGAGAAAGTTAAGTATGGGTCCGAAGAGTGGCGGTAACATGTGCACTGCAGATGCACTTTTTACCCAACGGAGTCGCGGGTCGCCCTATGGTGAAAAGGGACACATTGTAATTTCTGTGCTGGACCGCAATGGGTCATTCCAAGGGGCATTCTGTTTTGAGACATCGTGAAGTATAGGTGCGACCTGCGAACACGTTCCGCTCTGTGAAATCTCTGTTATTGCTTTAAGTTGTGCGGTAGTATCATTTGATAGTTGTGGCATATTTACCATAACCCTTTTATTAATTATAGTCGCGTTACCACGCCCAATAAATAAAATCACTTCTGATTTCGTACGAGAGCGACTCGCTAGTTTCTATCCGTCCGTTACGCTCCGATATCAGAAGTGGGATTCGCGCGACTCGTGCAAGAATGCCACGTATGTGTTGTGTCAATAAAATAATAATTAATGCCAAGGAGAAAAAGAAAAAGAAAAACGGCGACGCTCGGTGGAAGCGGGAAGTATCGAGAGCAGTCGAGAAATGTTCCATCGGTGCGCCTCTTGAATTGAGACGGTCAGTCGTTCCATTTTTTTCCGGTTCTAAACCGATTCTTTGATGAGGAAAAGTTTCTTTTCCTTTTTTTGCAAATATGTCATGTCTGTAATTGCCTTTAGGGGCATTGGAAATTTGGGAGTGAAGGTGCGCGTACTATAGCACTTGTCAGATTTTGTCTGGAGTTAACATTCGATTCGAACGATATTGAGATATTATATTGTCATGCGTAGTCTCCCGATATTTTTTTGTTCAGATTTATAAAACACAGACCAAAGCGAGTATATTTATTAGAAATTTCAAATATTACAGGCTTAACAATTTAACCGGCCCGGAATATGATTTCTGAGTTTGTGAAAAATTGAAATAATTAAAATTATTAGATGATACAAAATAAATACCTACATACTTGGAAAATGCCCAAGGGTTAGAAAAGGAAGGAGTGACTTCTTCGATAAAGTAAATAGTTTTGCATTATTGGTTAACAATTATGTACTGCCTGTATTGATGGATGGATTTGCATCTTCTGAATTTTTAATTGATTTTTGTGCTATTTTGTGCATCTTTAAAATTAAGAAGTTCTAAAATATGGCAAGGATGCCTTACTAAACAATAAAAGTGTTATAATATTTTCTCATTGTGTTTTCTATTTTAAGACGGCAATGTTTCATGTAATCTTGGCTGTGCGTTTGTGCACCTCTGCCTGCCCCTTTTGGGAGTGCGGGCGTGATGATATGGCTCTAGTTGCCCACCACTACATGCGGTATAAAGCATCAATGTATCTTATGTAGACGCAAGCAAGACAAGTATCCCGAAGAATAACCCGTGTTGCGATGGTCTCGTTTCTTTTTATGGAATTAATTGTCAGTGTTAGAATAGTGTTTAATATCTGCAGCAGGAAATAAATGATCTCATAACAAAATCAAATAGTGACGACATGAATAACGAGTTATCAAATGCATACAAAATAAGTAGTACTAACTATACGATGTAATTCTAAAGACTTGTTCTCGCAGAGCTTATCGCTGCTTCGTGGTAGTTCACGCCTGCGAATCAAAAATGGATTTTACATGGGAAGATCCTATTACAATATGTGCTACTTTTTAATTGTTTGTTTTTAGTCTGAAAATTCGCAGGGAATTGCATTACGTGTAAGTAAATTATCCGGTATATCTCGAGCAGAATAATTGTATTCGGAACCTAAATTAAAGACAAGTAATAATACTTTGACATAAATTATTCAAGTTGACGTAAAAATTAAACCAAACAAAAAATTGTAATATTGATGCTATCACTAAATATTTTACCTACAACAGATGTGCATTATCACATCGACATCCCGAGCACTATCGTATCTTTGAAGTATACAAGTAATTTATTTAGAGTTCTGTCTTATATTACAGTAGATAAAGGTAGCTTTTCTCCAAAGCGTCGGTGGCCTAATGGCTGGGGCGTTGGACTTGCGATCGTGTGGTTGCCGGTTCGATGTCCACCCATTGCACTACCGGCGTGAACCCGCTCGTAACACGGGCATTTGACTTAGCACGAGGGGTTAATAGGAATACTAGTAATGTGCGACCCCAATGATAGTAAGCTTTTAAAAAAAAAAAAGATTTCGGGTTTTCTCTACACACAATATCTTAGTGGAAAATATTTACTTATTGGAAAAGTGACGCGACTGCTTACGTTGTTAGCCTTTGGTCACTAAGACCAACCTTTGGTGACTAAGACGAAATAGTGATTAACTTAGATAAAATAAAAGAACGCGCAGTCACTTCTATCCAAAGAAATGATCAGTTAGATAAACAACGATTTGAAAAACAAAAGTACATCATTTAAATTTTCTATTAGTGGAAAATCACGAGAGAAATTAGGCCCGAAATTCTGAAGGCCATTGATAATTTTAGAATTATTAGAACCTGATCATTATTTTTTGAAAGTTTTAAACAACGTGTATCAAGAGTGTATCACTGGAATCTCAGATTGTTACGTTCCCACAATTTTTTTTTTAAGATCATTGCGACGAAGAACAGTCAGGTCCTGGCCATTGTCGACGCTGTTGAATGTTAATAATGAAAAGTTGAACTAAAAGTACTTTGTTTGTGGAAATGACCTGTAGTTACGAGGTCAATATTGAGAATTTTTACATTGTTTACTTGACTTTTGTGCTGTCATCAGTTACTTATCGTCGATCGTAGGTCATATTCCTAGCCCAGTCTAGCTGGTGTCGGAGACTGCGCGGCGGCGATCGGTGGCGGGTGTGCAGTGGCGGCGGTCGGTGTGCCATAAGGTGACTGATCCGTCAGGTGATGGTGGGAGTGCCATTGCTGGCGGTCAGTGTGCCAGAGGGTGACCGATGCGTCTGGTGATAGCGGCAGTGCCATGTGGCGGTCGGTGTGCCATAAGGTGACTGATCCGTCAGGTGATGGCGGGAGAGCCATTGCTGGCGGTCAGTGTGCCAGAGGGTGATCGATCCGTCTGGTGTGGGCTGTGTGCCCTGTGTGTTGGCTGTGTGCCAATGTGGGCTGTGTGCCCTGTGTGTTGGCTGTGTGCCAGTGTGGGCTGTGTGCCCTGTGTGTTGGCTGTGTGCCAATGTGGGCTGTGTGCCCTGTGTGTTGGCTGTGTGCCAGTGTGGGCTGTGTGCCCCGTGTGTTGGCTGTGTGCCAATGTGGGCTGTGTGCCCTGTGTGATTGGCTGTGTGCCAATGTGGGCCTGAGTGCCTGTGTGCCGCTGTTACCCTGAGGCCTGTGTGGTGGCTGGAGTGCCTAGGTACTGCCAGTGCGCCGTTTGTTATAAAGTCACTTAAACATGCGTAGTTATTATGTTAACGAGAAGTTTGCGAATCAATGATTAAGTTATAGCTAAAACTGTAATGAAAAGCGATCAGACCTGTTCTTTGTCGATTATTTTTATTAGAAAAGATTAAAATTATTGATGCTGTGCAATGTGGAAACCTGACAATCAATAATTAGTGTTTAGTAACGGCAGGATAGCCGAGTGGTATCTAAACGTTAAAAACGTTATTTTAGTCAGACTTCAATTGAACCTGTTTTAATGACAAATAATTATGAACTGTTTCATGACTACATATGGCACCCGAGGACGTGTGATAGTCAGGATCGCCGTGTCGACGCGCGGAAAAATCAGCGCGCGATGCACGATTTATTTGATTAACGTTGATAGCCTTTATTATGGTAAATAATTGAATACTCATTTTATGTAGTTTCAATTGTTTGGAACTTACCATTGTTAGCACTGTATAACTAACCCATCTGCGTTTACATTTTGGCGTAATGGATACCCCAATGGTAGATAATAGATCACTCGTTTTATGAAGTTTCGATTGTTTTGAAATTTAGGACTGTGTAATTAAGACATCTGCATTTACATTTTGGGAAAGTAATATACCCGCTGTGAGGGTCACATTTGGGTTGCCTAATAAATTGTAAAGAATTATGTTTAGTCCTTCTGAGAAAGTTAAGTATGGGTCCGAAGAGTGGCGGTAACATGTGCACTGCAGATGCACTTTTTACCCAACGGAGTCGCGGGTCGCCCTATGGTGAAAAGGGACACATTGTAATTTCTGTGCTGGACCGCAATGGGTCATTCCAAGGGGCATTCTGTTTTGAGACATCGTGAAGTATAGGTGCGACCTGCGAACACGTTCCGCTCTGTGAAATCTCTGTTATTGCTTTAAGTTGTGCGGTAGTATCATTTGATAGTTGTGGCATATTTACCATAACCCTTTTATTAATTATAGTCGCGTTACCACGCCCAATAAATAAAATCACTTCTGATTTCGTACGAGAGCGACTCGCTAGTTTCTATCCGTCCGTTACGCTCCGATATATATATATTTTTTATTAGACGTGTATAGTTTTTCTAATGATGTATTATCTTTTTGTACCATCGGGGGCGAAGCACTAATACATACGATAGTCTACTATGATGACAACACGAACATACCTAGGTAGGTAGGTACCTAGAAAGCGACTTACACCTAATAGGTAGGGTTACCTTCGTGTAGGTGCCTTGTACCGAATATACTTACATAATAAAAAAGGTAGGCTAGTAGATACCTACATAGTTCAAGTAGGTATCTACTAGGTATAGATATATATATATCACAAAATAGGTAAATATCAGTATTCTATCATCAATAAATGCATCATGCAGACGGTCGGAATGGAACGGAACGCGAGTCGTAGGTATCATACCATCGCGTCTCGCTCGAGTTCGGTAGATATACACTCGGTAGTCCGACAGCTGCGAATGCGCCGTAGTAGGTACCTACCTACCTACGTAACGAACGAACGGTGTCGTGATGGTTTTGTGTTTGAAAGCCGTAAGCATACCTATATATACCGTATTCTCTGGTAGGTATATAGTACCTATATACCTACCAGAGAACGAAGAATATTAAGTAGGTGTAGTACCTACCTATACGTACTAGTACCTACGTACGTTTAAGTATTTGTTTTTTTAATAGATCGGTATTTTGCTTCTTCTACCGAACAAAATACCTACCTACCTAGATAGTGAATAGGGTAAAAAAGTGAGACACGTAGTAGGTACTTACTAGTTTTACTTAAGTACCTACCTACTTATGTACTTACGAAGTACTTACCTATCATATTAAAATAATTACTTATGATAGGTACTTGTATATTTTAAATGGTAGGTAGAGGTACCTAGGTACATATCTAATAAGATTTACGTTATCATTTACTTTTTAAGTAGGTACCTAAGCTTTTGTAGTGAATAGTAAGAGGTTTTCATTGCTGTAGGTAGCTCACACGCTATGCAAGTAGGTAGGTAGATGAAATTAAAATACTGTGGGAAGCCCTATACCGTGTTTACGTCACATGAGTAGATACGTTTATCTACTCATTGTCATGATGTCATATGTATGCGCGTAGGGATGAGATACACTTACCAGTGTCAAAAACCAAGTATCAAAATAGGTAGGTACTTACCTACTTGAAATTATTTGGCACAGCTAGAGTTCTAACCCTACTATATAATATATATATTATCCTACAATATTTCTGAAAAAAGTATAAGTATTAGTAGGCAAAACTACTACATGTTTTCGTTATCTATTATATTTTTATGGGTAATAATTTTAGAACTACCTACTATTTTTGACCGACAAAGAGTTGGCAACCCTAGCCACAGCCCGCCTCGCCTCGCAGCGTAAGGCGCGGCCCGGCGCGGGTCGCGGCGGCGCGGGCGGCGCGGGTTGAAAATACTCGTAGTTCAAAGTTTTTTTTTTGCCAATACGATTATGCACGTTGGGTGTATCGCAATATGGATCAATTTTCTATGCATGCGAGTATTTGAAAACTGTGAGTGTTCCTACATTAACACGCCTCTGCCTAACCCTTCGGTATATGTATTATAATTATGTTAGATAATAATGTATGGTCCCGGGTTCGATTCCTAACTAAACATTTATAGATCTATCTAAATTAAACCTTAATTTAAAACTTTAATTATTTAGTTAGGAATCGAACCCTGGACCTCATAATGTTCACCTGTCACGTTCAACAAATACTAGACTATTTTTGTGAACCCCATGAAAAAAATTCACAAGCCGCCTAGCTGCATGTATGTGTCTGTGATGAACTGATGACTGTGATGTACTTAGGTATAAATAGCGAGGCGAACGAGTTACACAGTATAAGCTCTAATCTTAGTGACTTTAAGTATAAATTCCCTTAAAATTATTTGTAGCAGGTCACAAAATTATTTTTTGCTTTCGTTATTTTAAAATTAATCTTTAAAACAAGCCTATTTTGGTATAAATTCTCTTGCATTTAGTAGAAGGTCGGAAAATCATGTTTGTTTTCGTAACATTAAATTTATTTTTTAAAGCAACTAGGTAGGTAGGTACCTACCTAGTTTTTAGCACATGAGTAGATCCTTTCCCAATCCCTTCCAAATATTATATTATATTTTTTGCGGGAAGATCTCGTTGCCTTTCCACTTGAGTTGCGTTGCGAGTGCGACATGTAGGTAGTAGGCATTTGTAAGTAAGTAGGTAGGTAGGTAGGTACCTAGGTATATTTATACAATAACTTTATTATCATTTTGCGATAAAGATAAAGAACTAGCTTCCGCCCGCGGCTTTGCTCGCGTGGATTTCGGTTTGTCACTCGGTCTTTATCACGGACACTTGTCAGTTGTCACCTCCCAGCCCAAAAGAATAAATTAAGTAAGTAAGTATGTACTTAAACTATTTTTTTGTAATATTTTGCATTTTTTTTTCGATGCTATACAAGAAACTTTGAAGGGCGGAATTGAACCTGCGTAGAGTCTTCTGGCTAAATAGGTAGGTAGGTACCTACACAGATGTCGGTTGACAAGCAAAGTAGGCAGCTTGCTTTTCAATAGTTAAACTCGCGGTGGCTCAGTGGTCGTCTGGTGTACTTATCTAACCAGAAGACGCAGGCTCGATTTTTTCCATCACTAAACTACCTACTTACTTAGATCTAAAGTATTCTAGTAAACCGCGACAAAGTCTCGTTTTAAACGGCCGACCAGCGCTAGTGGTAGGCTAGGTACCGACCTACCTACTTGATCATTATTTTGTCGTGGAGTTATTTTAAAACTATGATATCTCCGATATTCATTAAAACCAAATGATGTCAATGGCAATTCTGTTCAAAATTAAATAGGTACCTACTTGTGATGAATAACGTATTTAAGTACCTATTTGGTTATGGATTAATGATATTAATCCATAACACAACAAAAGTGTAAGTATATACTACACTTTTGTTGTGTTAAACACCTTCGCAAATAATGCATTATTTTAGAACAAATTTGATTAGGTACTTACCTACAACAAAAAAGGTTATAGGTAGTGAGTCAACCTTAACAGATAGATAGGTAGGTACCTACCTAGGTATATTATGCAGCCATTGACTTCGTTTACGCAGCGCACGCAATGGAAGCCTCAAAAGAAATAACTTTTACCCGTTTTTGCTACATTTTTCATTGATGCTCCGCTCCTATAAGTCATAGCGTGATATTTTATAAGATATTTTATAGCCTATAACCTTCCTCGATAAATGCACTATCTAACACAAAAGATACCTATTTTAAATTCGAACCAGTAGGTAGTTCCTGAGATTTCCGCGGTCAACCAAACAAACAAACTTTTTAGTTTTATAATATTAAATAAAAAATAATAATTAGATGTTCACAATCTTGGATTTTAAACATTTTGTTTTTTTTTCACAATCATAAACTGTGAAATTGACACCCACGTCAGTTTATATTTAAAAAAATAATGTCCGTCATTAAAAATATATTATGTCATTTATCCTGAGAAACCTTGAAAATGACACCTACATTTTTACATGAATTTACGTTAAATAATAACGAAAATAAACTACGCGTAAGAAGATTGGTAGTTTTATAAAATTAAATGTATTACATAAGTACCTACGCGCTACCGAGACGGAGGTAGGTGGTACCTGTTCGGGGTGAGCGACCGTAATAACAATAAGTAGCAACTTTAGGTACCTACCTACATCCCGGCGCACCAGCGCCATCTATTGGTTAAATATATAGTAAACACTTGATATACAACCCGAGGCGATAGATGTCGCATGCAACGCGCATGGAACGCGCTTTTTACGTGCGACATCTATCGCCTACAAAAGAAAAACAATTCTGCCCGAAGAATCTCGCCCGATAGGAAGGTCCCATTTCTTTGTATGGGATGAGGCATCTGTACTAGTATTCTTTTATCTGTGCCGGCGTGAAACAACGCTTGCGTTGTGTTTCGCCGAGTGAGTGAGCTTACCGGTGGCCCAAACCCTTTTAAAAGGCGGGCAACGCTCTTGTGACTCTTCTGGCGTTGCGGGTGTCCATGGGCGGCGGTTATCGCTTACCATCAGGTGATCCGTCTGTTCGTTTGCCCACCTATCCCATAAAAAAAAACTAAAACCTACGTGCACATGTTGTTATTGTGTGCGTGTGCGCGCCGATACCGTAGTCGTTTTGGGTATGACTGTAGTAGGTACAGCCACCAGTTTTGCGCTTAGCTTGTATAAATAATTTCATGAAAATAATATGCATAGGTGTCTCGAAATGACTTAAGGTTTCATTATCTTACATATAATAAGAATGTAAGTGAGCCGTGTCTGTACATTGCTTATATTTACAAAAAACTAATTTGGGGGACTCAGTAACACAATCCATTTCTATTATTTTTGTAACTTTTGTCTGACTGTTTGTCTGTCGGTTTGTCTGTCGGTTTGTCTGTTGGTTGTCTGGTGGTTTGTCTGTGTGTTTGACCGCGCATCAAATGATAACTACTGAAGAGATTTGGAGGAAATGGGCAGGAATTCATAGCATGTTTCTTGGATTGACATTAAGGGCCACTTGCACCAACTTCTTATATGTGTTTAAACTGTATTTAAACACAAAATTTGTATGAAAAATTGTCTTTAAATATAATTTAAACACATTTAAGAAGTTAGTGCAAGTGGCCCTTAGGCTATTTTTAATTCAAATCGGTTCTCTCTATCAAAAGTTATTTACATTTTAACCATTGAAAACTGACATTGCATATATTTACAAAAAAACTAATTTGAGGGACTCAGAATCAGTAACACAATCCATTTCTATTATTTTTGGTTTGTCTGTCGGTTTGTCTGTATGTTTGACCGCGCATCAAATGATAACTACTGAAGAGATTTGGAGGAAGTGGGCAGGAATTCATAGCCTGTTTCTTGGATTAACATTTAGGCTATTTTAAATTCAAATCGGTTCTCTCTATCAAAAGTTATTAACATTTTAATTATTGAAAACGTTGACTTTTAAAAATAACCATTGATGTCCATTTCCTTTTTAAGTATTTCTGTACTAGACCAGCACGGATCAAAAATGATAACAGAATCAAGTAATAAAATTAAAAAAATACATTTACAGGGCCTAAATAACATAAAACAAGAAAATAAAGCAGATCAATCAGAAACCATTATTGTGACCAAGAATTGATTATTAGTACAGTAATTCTAACTCTACTTATACAGGGAATCACGGGACATACATAGGATTTATCCAGCGAGCACAAGCCGGTGTAAAACCTAAATATTTGAGTAGGTTAAAGAAGTAAACAAACAATTACAACTTATTTTCTAGCGGACTAACACGACATCGTTATTACCTCAATGAAATTTGATTCGATAACAGGTGTCATTTTGAGTTGACAATTTTGACAATATTATTGTTTTCTTCTTTAAAGCATCCAGCCATATAGTAACTCATTTTATAATGTGAAACCTTCATAGTGTAGATACAGTGCGCACACTTTATTTGAGAAACTAAAGAGTTTCCTGTAACTGTAACTTCCCTGTAAGTGTATTTTTTTAAATTTGATTACTTGATTCTGTTATAATTTTTGACGCGTGCTAGTCTAGTACAGTAACACTTGAAAAATAAATTTACTTTAATGGTTATTTTTAAAATTCACCGTTTTCAATGGTTAAAATGTAAATAACTTTTGATAGAGAGAACCGATTTGAATTAAAAATAGCCTAAGGGCCACTTGCACTAACTTCTTAAATGTGTTTAAATTATATTTAAAGACAATTTTTCATACAAATTTTGTGTTTAAATACAGTTTAAACACATATAAGAAGTTGGTGCAAGTGGCCCTTAATGTCAATCCAAGAAACATGCTATGAATTCCTGCCCATTTCCTCCAAATCTCTTCAGTAGTTATCATTTGATGCGCGGTCAAACACACAGACAAACCACCAGACAACCAACAGACAAACCGACAGACAAACCGACAGACAAACAGTCAGACAAAAGTTACAAAAATAATAGAAATGGATTGTGTTACTGAGTCCCCCAAATTAGTTTTTTGTAAATATAAGCAATGTACAGACACGGCTCACTTACATTCTTATTATATGTAAGATAAGATAAAAAATGCAACATGCGTTAATCCTTACTGATGCCGAAACAGTTATTTGAGATTTTTATCTATGTAGGTATGTCTGTTTATGTTTCCATGCTTCACGTCAATACCATGTGAACAAATTTTTTAAATTAAGTAATTTATAGGTCAGAAATAAGGTATTCAGAGGTCAATGGCGCTAAGTGTATTACAAATATGGAAAACCAGATTTTTTGAGGTGGTTAGTTGAAACTTGGAGAGGACAGCGTCTGTCAGGTCAGCTAGTCTATAATATAAAAATGAATCGCCAAATGTGTTGCTAAGCGCAAACCTCGAGAGCAGCTGAACCGATTTCGCTAATTATTTTTTATAATATTCCATGATGTACGAGGATGGTTCTTACGGAGAGTAGAATTTAAAAAATTGCCTGAAAAATTCTAAAAACCACAGTTTTCTATATTCCCATACAAAAGATTCGTAATAATACTTAAAAGTCAATTTGAACTTTATTACCATACTATAAAGTTTAAGTGTTAGTGGAGGGGTTCCGGAAAGGCAAAACAAATGAGTGACGTTAGTTTCAGAATCGACTGAGGCGGTACGAAGTTCGCCGGGTCAGCGTTACTTCTAATAATGACTCGATATTCACACATTTCTTTCTTCTTTCTATTTTTTCAGTTTCATTCAGTTAGTTAGGTATACTTTGTATAAGACATTTTAATTGATGTTCGCAGTGAGACCCTCATCAAGCGTACGGCAGACCTTATGGTGAGTGAGGGTTATCTGGACGCCGGCTATGAGTATTTGGGTATAGACGACTGCTGGCTGGAGAAGACACGAGGCCCTGATGGACGTATGGTGCCCGACAAAGAACGGTTCCCGAACGGAATGAAGGCTGTCGCTGATTATGTGAGTATCTAGCTACATATAATAAAGATCCAGACGATAATTCACAGCCTGTACAGTCAGGCCCGGTCCCAGCCGAAGACTGGGGGGTTGCCTTGTTAATTATAGGTTCTCGTGAATAAGTAATAGGTTTGTCTATGAAACTATGATTTTTGATCATGATTTTTTTTAATTTAATTAAGCAGTGGTAGCCTAATGGCTAGGCCGTCGGACTTGCGATCATGTGGTTACCGGTTCGAAACCCACCCATTGCACTACCGACGTGAACCCACTCGTAACACAAGCGTTTAGCTTAGCACGAGGGGTTAACAAGAATACTAGTAATGTGCGACCCACATTGCTAGTACTTACTTAAGCTTTAAAAAAAAAACTCTGTTTCAACTCGATATTCCAGATTCACAGTAAAGGACTCAAGTTCGGCATGTACGAGGACTATGGCAACCTCACGTGCGCTGGTTACCCAGGGGTGCTGGGCAACGAGCGGCTGGACATACAGACCTTCGTGGAGTGGGAGATAGACTACCTCAAGCTTGATGGGTGCTACATTGAACCTAAAGATATGGATGCTGGTTAGTTTTATCCCATGTGGGACCGGGTTCAAATTTACTGTTCATCTCTACCTGTCAGATAAGCATCTCGTATCTGACTTGCCCGGTAATAGGACCTCTTGCGGCCTGACTGGCTGGCGACCAACTTACGTCGGAGTTTGTCGTAAAGCACCTTGGCGTGTGTTTCGACTTTTGCGCGTAGGAGCCAGTTCCTCGGTTGCTGTGGCTCTGGCTGCCAGCAGTTCGTAGGGGCTCTTAAGAGTCAAAACGCTCAGAAGCTCGTCTAGTGTTGCGGTTTTCCATGGGCGAGGAAGACAACATACCACCAGGTGGCTCGTCAGATAATTTGCCAACCTAATCCATAAAAAAGTTTATATATTTTTAATGTCCATTGTGACTAAAATCTATACTTATCTATACTAATATATAAAGCTGAAGAGTTTGTTTGTTTGTTTGTTTGCTTGAACGCGCTAATCGCAGGAACTACTGGTCCGATTTGAAAAATTCTTTCAGTGTTAGATAGCCCATTTATTAAGGAAGGCTATAGGCTATATATCATCATGCTACGCGGACGAAGTCGCGGGCAGAAGCTATTATATAAATATTTTTATCAAAAAAAGTTTGCGATTACTAGCTTAAGCTGATATATTCTTTTAAATTCGACGTGAACCCACTCGTAACACAAGCAATCTAGCTTAGCACGAGGGGTTAACAAGAATACTAGTAATGTGTGACCCGCATTGCTAGTAAGCTTTTTTAAAAAAAAAAAAATTGAACTTTATCAAGAAAAAATATTTGTTGTGTGTTTTCTTTAAATAGAAATACCCTGTTTGAAAGAATCTAAAAATAAGAAGAAATCATAATACAATCTACCGTAACAAAAAAGATTTAGATTTTTCACAGTGATCGCAAACTTTTTTTGGATGTGTGTTTATGGGAAACGATTACAATAACTATCTAAATATTATATTATTGGTGCCCGCAGTTTCACTCGCACTCTTATGGACTTTTTGATATCCTTCCTCTTTGCCAAAATTTAATCGAAATCCGTTCAGAGGTTTAGGCGTGAAAACGTTACTAACATTTTGCATTTATAAAATTTGGTCTTTTCTGATTATTTTCGATAAAGCCAGGGTATTGATCCCGGAAAGTAAGAAATAAGTTTCTCCAAGTTTATGAAACTCTATGGATACGCTATCACTGGTAATATATATAACTCTTGTTTCAGGGTATCCATCTTTTGGGCAAATGCTGAATGAAACGGGTCGATCCATTCTCTACTCGTGCAGTTGGCCAGCTTATCAGGAAGACGCGAAAATGCTTGTGAGTTACTTTGGTGTCGCTATTTCGTTCAAGCAACAGTAGGTAACATAAAGCTAGTATACTTATATTCCATCAAGGGTTAGGCAGTGTTGTATACCATTGTATATCTATAGTTCATCGTTATTATGTATGTATGTCAGATGTAAGGGGCAGTAGGCTTACTGCCATTATTCTAAACTCTGAGCTGCTATCTAAAACTAAGCTAAGGACTGTAAGGATTGCACTAAGGAGGTAAAAGTGACTCTCTTTAAGGCATATTGCCAGTCATTTTACACATGCAGCCTATGGGTCAGCGGTACTCAAACGGCACTCAGCGTATTCCGTATTCAGTACAACAATGTATTTAGGATGCTGTTGGGTTTGCCAAGGTTTTGTAGTGCATCTGGCATGTTTGCAGAGGCACGTACAGATGGTTTTCATGCAATTATGAGAAAAAGAGCTGCGTCACTGCTACACCGTGTGAGGACTAGCACCAACAGCATTCTAAAGGTGCTGGCTAACAAACACGACTGTCCGATAATGAGGCATTGGATGTCGCTTCATGTCTCTTTATAAATTTATTGTATTCGATTGTATTCACTAACATAGCCCTAAGTACTTACTAACACATTATGGATCTTGATATCTGAATTAAATGGTTTATTATTATTATTATTATTAAAACAAAATCACTCTTTATAGCCATCTGTCGTGGCCTCAATGTTGACCAAGCTAAATCTACGTGTAGGTACCGAGTGTAAGTATAATATAATTAAATGCAGTTAATCGTTTAACTTTTGTATTTATTACGGGGCGAAGCCCTAATTCATACAGAACGAGTCCGTCAAGACTCGCAGACTAGACAGTTTTACGTCTTAAATAAAATTCAAATTGATTGTTCATTCTTGTTTCCAACCAGCTAACCCATAGTATTGTTATCGCCTTCTTGGAGCGGTCTCTACAGTACCTACACCAGATTTCATAAAATTCCGTCAAGTAGATCTTGGGTTACACAAGCGAATTAAATTAAATTTGAGCTAGCTTCGGCACGTATGGGCCTGCTCGACCGGAATGATACAACGGCCTCACAGAAAATTGGCGTGCAACAACACTTACGTTGTCTTTCGCCGAGTGAGTGAGGATACCGGAGGCCCAAACCCTTTTAATGGCGGGCAATGCACTTGCGACGGCAGCGATAATCGCTTACCATCGGGTGATCGTTCGCTAGTTTGTCCCCCTATACCATTTTTTTTGCTACCAAATGAAGGTGCAAAATTTGATACAATTCTTAGGATCGTTGGAAAGCGGGTGAAATTGCGCCCGGGAATCTCGACACAGTATCAATAGATACCTTCACGAGTCGGACAGTGTAATGTAACACATTGTAGATGTATTTTCTATTATTCATAGCCAAACTACGCGTCGATAGCGGAACACTGCAACATGTGGCGCAACTGGGACGACATCGAGGACTCGTGGGCATCGCTCACCAAGATCATGGACTGGTTCGGAGACAACCAGGACCGGCTGGCACAGCACGCTGGTCCCGGACACTGGAACGACCCTGACATGGTAAGAACAGATTACTGGGTACTTCCAGCAGACTGGAAGAAACATGAAGAGTTTACTGTTCAAAGGGCAAGTAGGTTGAGTTCTAAATGTGTACTAGCGCGACTTTGTTTTAAATATATAGATTAATTATCAACAGTAAAGGAGAACATTGTATGGAAACCTACATGTCTGACAGATTTCCAACCCACACTAGCTCAGCGTGATGGATTATAGTCAAAATTCAAAACCCTCTCATTGTGAGGAGAGACCCGTTATCAGCTGTGGTACAGTATATGGTTTCGAAAAGAACTTTTTTTTAAAGCTTACAAGCAATGTAGGTCGCACTTTACTAGTATTCTTATAAACCTCTCGTGCTAAGAGCTCCCTTAAATATGGTTGAGCTACACGATGACTGATGCATGCTTGCCGTCAGTTAGGACTGGTCTACTCAAAGCTGCTATGGTTCTTTCCTCAAAAGGCCATTTCAGACATTGCCCTGCATTGTCCCACTCACATTATTTGCATTATTTTATGTCTGGACTTTAAAAGAGACCATGATTCTCTGAGTTTGTTTCGGCGTTTCTTCTCAGAGGTCGTCAGTTAGGAAATGCCGAAGCCATCTAGCTATAAAAAAAACAAAACATTGACTTGTAAAAGTGTCTCTAATGATCTACTTACAGAAATAAATATCATTTCATCATAGGCTAAATGCTTGTGTTGCGAGTGGGTTCACGTCGGTAGTCCAATGGGTGGGTTAGGAACCGACAACCACATGATCGCAAGTCCGACGCCCTAGCCAATAGGCTACCGCGGCTTCAACTTGAATTCTTTTAACACAGTATTTATTCTGTGCAGGGTTAGAAACTACATCCCATTGCGCATAAGCTACTATGCATCATCATCATCAATCATGCAGTTTTTGGGGGCAAACGAGCAGACGGATCACCTAATGGCAAGCGATAACCGCCGCCCATGGACACCCGCAACACCAGAGGAGTAGCAAGTGCGTTGACCGCCTTTTAAAAGAGTTTGGGCCTTCGGAAACCTCACTCACTCGGCGAAACACAACGCAAGCGTTGCTTCACGCCGGTTTTCTGTGAGGCCGTGGTATCACTCCGGTCGAGCCGGCCTATTCGTGCCGAAGCATGGCTCTCCCACGTGAAAGATTTATTAGATTATGTAGGTTATGCACATTATTTCCACAGTTGTTGATCGGTAACTTCGGACTGACAGTAGACCAGGCCCGGGTGCAGATGGCAGTGTGGTCTATCTTGGCAGCTCCTCTGCTCATGAGCGTGGACCTCGCCACCATCAAGCCGGAGTTCAAAGAGATTCTGCTGAATAAGGACATCATCGCCGTGAACCAGGATTCGCTCGGCAAGCAGGGGTTGAGGGTGTGGAAGAAGATGGGTAGAGGATCTGTAAGTAGCTTGCTGTTAAATTACCAGGGGCGGATCGTGAGTTTGTGGGGCCCTGCCACCCTGGGCTAATACTACTTAGGGCTAAGGCCTACCTAATTAATGAACTAATACCAATTTTGTTACAAGTAAGTATAGGAAAAAAGAGGAAATAGGAATGAAAATATTTTTATTCATTTAATATTATTAATTTAGCCAAGTGGTCCTGACCGCGACTGCTACGCTAGAGGTCCTGGGTTCGATTCCCAGGTCGAGCAAAGTGTTATTGGGTTTTTCTATGAAATTCCCAGTAGCAGCTCGGAGTTAGGAATTTGTGCCCGGTTAATGGCAATAGGCTCGCCCCCTATTACATGGGACCTAAACATACCGGCGAACTGTGGGTGTACATTAGTACGCCTCTGCCTAATCCTTCGGGGAATACAGGCGTGATGGTATGTTATGTTAATGTTTATTTAATAAAAAAATACCGTCCATTTTGTCTTCAATGCGGGCTGGTGGCCCTTTATATCCACGGGGCCCTAGGCTGTAGCCCAAGAAGCGTTTATATAGATCCGCCCCTGTACCTAAGGAATGATCAGTAAATTGGTAATTATTTTAACGCCATGTCCGCATGTACAAATTTTATTAAGCTGAGGTCCCACGTCATGTTTTGATGCACGCCATGCTGCGCCTAGCCAGGCTTACAGCGGGAACCGTTGCGTTGATGAGGCCTGCGTTGATCTGTCATCGCCTGACCGATCTATTATTGTGAGTCAGTAAGTTCGCTTTCCCTTTTACGGGAGACAGATTGGTCTCATACCCACCTAAATCATGACCGCAGCAAACGAACCGATATATCATTGACATTTGTCTTCCCAGAGAGCTCGCTTGGAGATCTGGAGCCGGGAGTTACACGACGGTGCGCGTGCGCTCGCCTTTGTTAGCCAGCGTGACGATGGCATTCCATACGCGGCCAACTTCACGTACTACGACATGCAGATACCTGAGGGCGACTATACAATTCATGTGAGTAGAACATTTGTCTTTCTCATAGTAACCTAAAAAGGTAACTTTATAACAGCTATTACTTATATGTATTGTATATGGTATATGGCGCAGGTTTTGACCTTGACTAAGTATATATTAATAATATTTACTTAGTCAAGTACTTAGTTCTATAATAATAATAGACTATAATACTATATGGCTTCTTTTTTTAAAATTTTAGAGGCCTCGAAACCATAGGGTCTCAGTTAGGTATAAAGCGCATGTGCATATTCAATGCCGCGAAAATGAGCAAAGCGCTACTTAGTTAAAAAAAAATAGAAACAGCTCAATCATTACTAACTTACTTGAAAAAGCTTACCTAGGTACATTCTTGAAATAAAATCATTTTTCAAAAAAGGGAGAAATAATTAATTATTATGTTGTATTAAATAATTAATTATTATGTTGTATTTTCAGGATTTGTACAAAGACGAAAGCGTGCGCCATTGGAAGTCCAATCAAGACTTTGAAGTTAGAATTAATCCATCCGGTAAGTACATCTTCTTTAATTTTTTGTTATAAAGAAGTAGTATTTTGTTTGTTTGTAGGTATGTAGGGAAAAATCTCTGAAGCTAATAATTTGATTCAAAAATTCTGTCACTTTCTTTCTTTCTTTTTTATTTCGGGATGAGCTGGACTCTTTTCAGAGGGACTAGTCCTTGGCAGCAGTCGACAGAGATAAGTGGAAGAAGAGTGGGGAGGCCTTTGCCCTGCAGTGGGATACCACGGGCTTTTAATTAATTAATTAATTAATTTTCACTGATAGACCTGTGAATCGAATCCAGAACCTCTAGCGAAGCAGTCGCTCTTGAGACCGCTATGACTAGACTAATGAGGCAGTCAATACAACGCGATAAAATCTGTAAAGGAGTTTTATTTCAATCCTAGCGGGCCGGGCACACTTTGACTGATAGTCAAAGCGGGCACACGTTGTGCAGCCCTAAAATCTGCTGTCAAAGGACATCGCCATCTGCTGGCATTATGGGAACTAGCGTACGACGCCATGTTCATTTCGTTCCGGGTTTTGTTCGTTTATCCGTTCCCGATACAAAATGTATGAGAAAATATTTTTCTTCATAATTTTCTTTTTCGTGAGATTTTTAGATGTTTTTATAGTTATTCTGTTAATCAACATAATTATGAGACAGATCATAAAAATCGGTCCAGCCAGTCTCGCATTATAAGTGTTCGAACAAACCCGACTTTGTTTTGTATATAATAAAAATATTAAGATCGTACATAGTTGTAGAATTTAGTGCTAATAAAATTTCGGTAAATTACAGGTGTGAAGTTTTACAAGTTCGTACCACGGGCGACGAGCGATCTATTGGATGCTGATTTCAAGACTGATAGCGTTAGTTCTATGTCAGACCCAGTTGTCAACACTGTTCTAAGTATGATTTAGTTAGTCTAAGATTAAGGGCCACTTGCACCAAATTCTATTTAAATCATTCTTTTATGCATTTAGTTAAATATTTTTAACTCCATAAACATAACACATTTAAGATCGTCTTGCACCAAGTCTGTCTTATGTCAATTTAGTTAAATGAATTGAACATGTCGATAAAACAGTTCTCTACGTTCCGTTTTTACATTACATCTATATTACATCATAGTAATGTGAAAAATACGGTCATTCATATTTAAGTATGAATTAAATAAGGTCTTCAGCGTATTTAACTTTGACAGGTCTTTCAACGTATTTAACACGGAAATTATTATGGTGCAAGATGAATGTTTGACTTAAATCAAAAATCGTGTTTAAATACAATTTAAACGAATTTAAGAAGTTGGTGCAAGTGGCCCTAAGAGTTAATGTAAGAATATCTAATAAAAAAGTAACAAAATATTTTCCATTTTCTTTTCCTTGGTCCCTTTGGTCTTATTGTCTTGCAATTCATTGTAGCGCAACAGGATTATAGGATAGTGGTCGAGACATTGCAGACATAAATAGTTGATGTAGCATTCATAGTTTTTGTACAAGAATTTTTTTACTTCCGATTTGGCTTCCTGTCGGCCTGGCGGCTCAGCGGATAGCTTTGTGTTGTCCGTGTGTAATAAAAATAACAATTGAAGCGGCGGTAGCCTAATGGCTAGGGCGTCGGACTTGCGATCATGTGGATCACTACCGATGTGAACCCACTCGTAACACAAGCATTTAGCTTAGCACGAGGGGTTAACAGGAATACTAGTAATGTGCGACCCACATTGCTAGTAATCTTTATTTAAAAAAAAAACTGTACGAAAGAAGTACGCCCCTTTTGGTGAATAGCATCATGGAAAAAGAAAGAAAAATGATTTATCAGGAGGGGCAATATGGCCATGGCATAGCGTTGGGTGGATGTGGCCCAGATAGTCCAGATACCCTCCCTCCCGAGTCATCATCATCAACCACAGCCCGAATCTACCCACTGCTGAATATAGCAACTCATTGTTAATCTCATCAGCGAGAGCACGCAACAACGGCAAGTGTCCAGTTACTGCACTCTCTTACTTCCACGTTGGCTAAAATATTTTCATGTCTAGTATCTAGCGTGTGTTGTGTTTAAATTGACAACGCGCGATGACTTTCATATTCGAGCGCTAATATATTACTTTTGAAACTTTTACTCAAACATAACGGTAAGACTTGTTATCATCAACCGCTTAAACGATCCACTGCGTTTTGTTAGATCGTTTCTCGCGTAAGAGATGTGCTCACAGTCATATCTACACAAAAAAATAAATCGCAGACAATTAATATTATCATTCTTTACAACTCTATGAGGGCGCATGGTTATCGAACTATAATTGCGGGCAAAGGTGTGCAACTTGAGAGTTTCGTATAGTCCAGTGGATCCCAAAATTGACGGGACCACCGTGTTTCTGTCATAAAAAAAAGGAACATAACCATATGAATGAAGGACTGTGTAAATGGAATTTTCGGGGTTCATCCTATTTGATTACCTAATTCGCTACCCAATTTTAGAAATGTTGGCCCAGACCACATTGTATGTAGGTAATAAGGTTCTCAAATAAGGACCATTAATTTAACTGATAAGAATAGAACAGAATATCCTTTATTGTAGGTACTTGTATGTTTAGCCGGATGAACTTTCCTTTTTCTTGTTAAATGTGAACCTATTTTACGTCCTCATCATCATCATCATCAGCACGTAGGTATTCAACGACTGCTGGATGGATATCTAGGTTCCTTAAATATCTATCTCTCTTCTGTTTTTTCTAGCTCATTTTGTCCCACTGTTGACTTTCTTTCCGAATCGCCCTTTATGATTCTAGCCACCCAATCTCTATAGTACCTAAGAGTATAATAATTCATTGCGCCACCTCCGTCTGGGCCGACCACGCTGTCTCTTTAAATAACTAATTAAATTGTAATATTATTATATTTTTAATCTTTCTCTATGTATAAAATCCTCAGTGAAAAATCGGTAGGTAGGTAAGTACATTAAAATGTATTGAGGAGGTTAAAGTTCGATTTCGGGTCATTACACCAACAATATTTTTTTGTTGCTTCCTCATAAATACTTTATAGTTTTGTTAATGTTTGTCACGTAGAGTATAGATAGAACCAGTTTTGGTTAGTTGATATTAGCGCTTAATATACCTACTTTGGTAAGCGTTCTATTACATAGTGAAAGTCGCTTTATAATGTGGTTCTTCAAAAAGTCTTCAAATGATTACTCGACTCGATCAATAAGTAGCTAAAAGTGTTGTTACATAGACCACATTTTATTTTTATTGTATCTAAGAAATCTTATTTTTTTGCTTGTTTCCGAACGTTACCGTCCGTGCGTGACACTATTTTGACATAATGTCATCAGCGTTGCCAGCTGGTTACATTTCTTACATTTTTCGTAACTTTTGACCCCCTCGCGTAACATGTAAGTAATTTTTATATTTAAGGCATTTTTCGTAACTTTTGAGAACAACGAGATAAGTAATACTAGATTTTTATTTTATTGCAAACAGTACACGAACGCATCCAAATTGAACTCAAATTTTTAACCGTTAATGAAAAATCAGGAGCTAAAAAAAAAAAAAAAGGTCATTCGACATCATAGATCCCAAAATGTACCTTTTGCACCAAAAATGTAACTTTTCAGGAAACGAAACGTAACTTTCGACTCAGGGGCCCTGGCAACACTGAATGTCATATCTAAGTCAAATGTTAGAATTAGAAATCTGAATTTCTGAAACCTAATTTGTATTTCAAATCCTGAAATGTAAGTGATATAAATATCAAAATTTGAATTAAAACAATTACCAAATTAATGTAAATACAAAACGGACAAGTTGATCGTGACATTGATATAAACGGGTACTAATCAGTACCGCGTAACGTAAATACTGTTATCGTACGTTCGCGTAAGAGCGAAAGAAAGCTGGTTATTGGTATTAGGTCAATGGTGTGTTCGTGCCGGTAACGTGAGGCTGGGTGCTGACGTCGCACCGAGCGAGACATAGCGGGTGCGGACCCGCGGCCATCAGTTTGCGCCGGTTACATCGCTCGGTTAACACGTCCCGACCAATTAACCTACTACATACGAATAACACTAACACAAGTTTCCTACAAATATGGGCGGAAGAGTAGAAAACGTCGGCATACTCGCCATGGATTTATACTTCCCTTCACAATACGTGGACCAAACGGAACTGGAGAAATTCGACGAAGTGTCCGCCGGAAAATACACGATCGGCCTCGGCCAGACCAAAATGGGTTTTTGTTCAGACAGGGAAGACATAAACTCAATTTGTATGACAGCTTTACATAGACTGCTCGAGAGAAACAACATCAACCTTCACGATATTGGAAGGCTTGAGGTTGGTACTGAGACTATCATTGACAAAAGTAAAAGTGTGAAGACCTACCTCATGACCCTATTTGCTGACAAAGGTGCTACAGATATTGAAGGCATAGATACTACAAATGCTTGTTATGGTGGTACTGCAGCTCTGTTTAATGCTGTTAACTGGGTGGAATCATCCTCTTGGGATGGCAGGAAGGCCATAGTTGTGGCTGGTGATATTGCTGTGTATGGCAAAGGACCTGCAAGACCTACAGGTGGTGCAGGGGCTGTGGCCATGCTCATAGGCCCAGATGCCCCACTAGTGCTGGACTGTGGTGTTCGTGCTTCATACATGACTCATGCCTATGACTTCTACAAGCCAGACTTGGCATCAGAATTCCCATTTGTAGATGGGAAGCTATCAATCAAATGCTACCTCAGTGCTTTAGATAATTGTTACAATTTATACTGTAAGAAGATGAGGAAGATTGACCCCGATTTTAAAGGGCTATTGAGCTTAGATGGTATGTTGTTCCACTCTCCATATAGTAAACTAGTTCAGAAATCACTAGCTCGTGTGTGTTTCAATGATTTTCTCAATGCGTCACCAGAGCAACGTGAACAACAGTTCCCTGGTTTGTCGAAGTTTACTTCTTACACATTGGAAGACACTTATTTTGACAGGGATGTTGAAAAGGCATTTATGACGTACAGCCAAGTGTTGTTTGATGATAAAACTAAGCCATCACTGTATATAGCAAAAAATGTAGGGAACATGTATACTCCATCATTGTATGGAGGTCTTGCTTCATACCTCGTTAGCAAATCCCCTGACCAGTTGATAGGTAAGAAGTTTGCACTGTTCTCCTATGGATCTGGTCTAGCTTCCACTATGTACTCTATAAACATATGCAATGATATGAGTGTTGGTTCAAAGTTAGCCAAGCTCATTAACTCACTAAATGAAACTGTTTCTTTATTGGATGAGAGGCAGAGTTTAGAACCTAGCAAGTTCTCTGACATCATGGATGTAAGAACTAAAAATTACCACACTGCCCCATATCAACCATCAGGATCCATAGACATATTATTCCCTGCTACCTACTACCTCGTTGAAATAGATGAATTAAGAAGACGATTTTATGCAAGAAAAGTTTGAATTGTTATTGGTAATTTAAAATAATTTTGTGTGACTTGGTGCCGGACCTACTTGGTGTTGTCTGTATTATTTTTAAATTTATTAGAAATTGAAATTAGTCTAAATATCTTGTTTGCGGTTCTATGTTTGTAAAACATTACGTCTGACTGTTAATTAGTAACATTCATATAATATTGACCTTTTCACCTTGTTATAAGACATATTCAGGAAGCAAACTGTACTTTGGACTGTGTAAATTATACACAAAATAAATAAATGATGACTTCTCTAGTAAATAATATAGTGGTGGTATTTGTCATTTATTATGTATTTTGAATACAAATGGTAGTTATGATCGAGAGGCATTTAAATGACTATAATTATTATTATGGCTATAATTTATTTAAATGGTATGTGAGGGTTAAAAGTAAACAAAAGAAAGAATTTTAAGTATAAGTTATGAGCACAGTGTACCAGTTCTTAATGATTCCTTTTTACACAATGTACCTATAAGCTTTTTATAAATTATTTCCTATCTGTACATATTTGGAAAGCTCAAATATTTACAATTTTAATATTTTTCATCACACCAAAGCAGTCATCTAGAGCTATTTATTATATTATGACAACACAAACTTATTGTTCTTTTTATAACTCCACTTGCAATTATTATATTTAATAAATTGGTATTTTATTTTAGTGCAATTATTATCTGTGTGTAGTAAAATTATTTATAAAAAAAATGTAAAATCCATGAAATGGACCATTATTACACTGCATTTTGTCAATAAACTTATTGAGAATTCTATAACAGGTTTCATAATTTTTATTTGATTTTAATTTTATTTATTTGCAATTTTCATGTCAACATTATGTAGGTATGTAAAGCAGTAGGTACCCACCCATATTTCGTACTTATTATTTTTACTTACCACTGATAAAGGATGTACCATTATAAATGCAATGCCTGTAAAGTATGCATGATACTGAAAGATCTATGGAAGAGCAAAAAATATATACTAATGTCTGTATTATCGTTAACCTTTTGTGGGCACTTTTTATATCTAATCATATCAAAATTGCCTTTTTTTTATATATTTTTTTTTTTCTATAACACTTAATAATTTAGTAGGTAGGCAGGTACTTACATAGTTCTGCGCGTTTCTATAGATAGACGCACTAAAAAATTGATACCTGCCCTTACCTACTTACTGTCAATTCCTGGGAATGACAGTTACATAGGAATGCCCGCATGAGTCGACTACTAATATCTATCATTCCAATGATTAACACGACAATACTTCTTCTATGTCCCCATTACTTTTGATTAGTGAGATCGCGCCGCGATGGATTAGTAGTTAGTACACATAAACAAAGTCATTAGACTATTGCGTGAATAGTTCTTAGGCCGCTAATCTAAAAGCGATAAGAGATAGACTGAACATAGCTTTAAAAATTTTTTTTGACTTCCACACTGTACTTAATTAGTGTTGTTTTCATTTTCCTGTCGCGGTTTCCTGTCCGTGACTATAATGTTCGAAGTTCAAATGTTTCTATTTCAAATTTATAAGTTTTTTCAAACGTCTATGGAAAGTTAAGTTTAGTTCCACGTTCCCAAAAAGTTGATCCTATGGAGAAGAATCCGGCAAGAAATATGGCCTGAAAATGCAGGTCTTTTTTTATTTTATTAATTTAGGTTGGTTTCGGTTTTGTTTTATTTTGTTGATAAAGGTGGACATGCTATTTGATACATGTCCGCTAAATGCAGGTCTTAGGTGTGTAATGATGATCTTAACTGCTTCATTAGCCTAGTGTTCCTAAACACGACTGCTACGGTCCTGGTTCGATTCTCAGGGCAATAGGTTAGTAGTATTATTGGGGTTTTCTATGAAATTCTCAGTAGCAGCTGAAAGTTTGTAATTGTGCCCGGATAATGGCTATAGGCTCGCCTTCTATTACATGAGACCTAAACATCCCTCTGCTTCTGCTGGGGCGTATTTCCCTGCACTTATTCATTTCTTGAGCAAATTCTTCCAGCCCACTATGTTTACGCAAATCGCAATTCGTGTTAGTAAACAGACATTTAGGGCCACTTGCACCAACTTCAAAATTGTAATTAAACACGATTTTTCATATAAAATTTGTGTTTAAAATTTAAACATATTTAAGATGATTGTTGATTCGGTAAACGCACGTCACAGCATAGACTGATAGTCATTAGTTAGTGATTTTGAAAGATGTGGGTAGGTACATATTTGCCCCCAGGGATGTGCCCAAACAGGCGTTGCACAGGGGGGTACTGGGGTGGTCTTTTAAGAGGGCACAGAGCCCCCCGTTTTGTGCTGATGGTGGCCACCGGGGTGGTTTTAGTGGGTAAAAATCCCACACTCCCCGGTCTTAATCCCCGAAGACCGGTCGCCTTTTGAAGGTTTCCCCCCGTAAACAAAAAAAAGGTACATATTTGCGTCAGAATTTTTTATGACTTAATAATGTGCCTAAAAAAATTCACTTTAACAACACTTGTATATATAATATTTTCTACAATCATTCATGCATTAATAATAAGGATAAGTATAGTGGATAGAGCCATTCTGTTCTTGGTTTTGCTTCGATCAAGCTCCGCTTCGAGCTCTGACGGCAGTGACCAATTTACTAAACATGCTAAATACGTATAATCAACTAGGTAGGTATTCGAAAATGGTATGAAACGGGTTTTTTCTATGTCCTTCACACGGGTAAAACCCATTTCATACCATTTACGGGTTAGAATACCTACGGCATCTCGTAAGATGCGAGAAAATATCTGACTCGCTCGGTGATAGGACCTCTTGGGGTTTGACTGGGTGGCGACTGGCGACCAACCTTACGTCGCAGTCTGACGTAAAGGAACTTGTTGTGTGATTCGACTTTCGCGCGTGAGAGCCAGTTCCTCTTCGGTTGCTTCCGCAGTATGCAGTCCATAGGGTCTCATAAGGCTTGAAAACACATCAGCAAATCCTCTGGTGTTGTAGGTAGGTGTCCATGGACGGCGATGACTACTTACCATCAGGTTGTTCGTTTGCGGACAGAATCTATCACCGCTCTCTAATTATGTGAATCCTTTCCTTTCCTTTTGCTTCCCGAACGTGAATCGCGCGAAATCAGAATTGATGTGGATGGCGCGTACATCGCCGCGACGCGCGGGAGGGTGTAAAGTGGGCGGAGCGTAACATATTCAAGTTTGGTGACCCGAGCGGGCAGACACGCGAGAGCTAGAGAGCGGTCCCCCGACGCGACAAAATTTAATCAAAAAACTTCATACGTACTTACGAAGGGTTATAATTTCAAGTTTATTTTTTTCTTTTTATAGGGATTCAGGTTTATTTTTGTGTCGGGGGTTTTTTAAATTTTTAATTTAATTTGTTGTTTCACACTTTTTGTAGGGACTCCTTAGTTATTTTGTTTAATTACTTTTATTTTCTTGCGTTTTAAGATCCAGGTAATTTAGTGTTTAATTAGGTATTTTCTTCGTTTAGTTATTCAACTTTTGTACAATTATTTCATAGCTATTAGATATCTTATATCATAGTGTATAGTATTCTACTTATCAAGCCCTTTCATTTGATACCTTTATTGAGGGAGTAGTGAAAAAACATAATAAATTCACCATTTCGTGGAGGCGGCCATCTTGGATTTGAAATTTTTCATAGTGTATAGTATTCTACTAGTCAGGCCCTTTCATTTGATACCAATATTGTGGGGGTTGTGAAAAAATATGTAAACCGCCATCTTGTGGCGGCGGCCATCTTGGACCGATTTTCATCAAACATAGCTAAGAACACTCCCCACTTATTCACCTTTCAAACAAAAAAAACAAAATCAAAATCGGTTCATCCATTCGGGAGCTACGATGCCACAGACAGACACACACACACACACACACACACACACACACACACACACACAGACAGACACGTCAAACTTATAACACCCCGTCGTTTTTGCGTCGGGGGTTAAAAAAGGAAATTGACCAAAATATCGGTCTACCTATATTAAAATTTACAGTAAAACAAAGTAACCGTATGTTTCGATCAAAGTCGACCAAATACATTAAAATGTAGAACACCGTTAGCTGCCTACTACCTACTCATTCTAAGTGGAATACAAAGTTATGGGTGACTGTTTGTTTAAAATTAAGTGTTTGTAGGGTTCCGCATCGGCGAATATAGTTTTGTTTATTATTGCACTATAGTCCACTATTGTAGCCAGATGTCTGGTTCTAATCGAACGTCTTGCTTTTTATGATCGTGTCCGGGTTTTATCGGGCTTTTGGCCAATCCTGCCCCGACAGAAGATGCCGAAAGAAAGCGACGAGTAAATAAGTGTCATTTTTCTTCTTATAAGAACCGGTGTTTCAAATATCGGGCTAAATATCAATCTATCCGACTTTTCTATTTTTGGGCTGGCAACCCTAGTCCCAAAATTTCCCATCGTTATTCAAACCCAATTTATGTAAAGGGTATTAGATATTACTCCGATTGCAATAACGTTAATCTCGGTTCCTGCTCTACCATTTCATCCAAAATACTTCACTGGAAATAAATATAGGCGAATGCAATTCTTGGTAAGTACCCACCAAGTTTGGAACGATTTTCCGGTTGTTTATTTCAAGTGAAGTATAGTAGTAGAGAAAATGAATGTGGGAACCTAGATTAACGGCATCTCAATCCGAATAATTTGATAAAATATTGTTTGGATTGGATTACTATTTATTTCGGTATTATGTTTTTGTGGGCAATTCAAGCTCCGCCGGACCTTTTATAAGTTTTTTGTAGTAAGTTAGAAAACGAAACGCGTAGGTATCTCAATTCTTGCATTGCCTAGAGACAAAGATATTAGCGTAATCCGGCCCTGCTTATCAGTTGCTCCACCCAATAGGTACCACATTGCGATTAAGTTGGATCTAGATTTGTCGATCTTATCGATGCGAGTTTATAGACTTCATCCGTTCCAGTTTTTGTTTTGCGCATCTTATAATCCAGAAGGAAGTGCGTCATTGCAGTAATTATGAAAATACATATTTCCTAATAATAACAACTAGATCGTATTTGTTTGTTACCACTATTTGTTACCCCGATAACCTTTGGAGGAATGTGCATGTCTTTTGTATACGATATTATTATAATTTTATGCGAAGAACTTCGCTAAAGAACGAGCGATAGAAAATCTTTGGCCGTGGTATCTAAGTTATGCTACTGTACTTGTAATACTTATATTACTGATGCTAATAATATAAGTAGGTACTATCAAATAAACCACAAACCACAGGTACTATTTTATATTATTATAAAATTTGATCAGGAGTGCCAAAATAGCCACATTATTTTTATTTTTTATTTTATTTATTAGGATTTCCAACGAAAAATACACATTAAATGCAAAAAATACAGATACAAATACAATGACCTTGTGTTTCTTCATTTACAGGAAATCACAGCATGCTTAGCTTAGGAACATCTAGGTACAATTAAATTACTGTTAAATTACATAATTTTGCGATTGCTTAATTTAGTTTTATGAAAAGTTAATAAATTGTTGATATTATATAATAATTATTATTGTAATATACTTATATTCAAAGTTTATGTTAATTTGTCTTGTTTATTTAGTCTATTTTTTTTTTTATAGAATAATAAAATAAAATAATGAAATAATGACATAATTCAGTATTGAGGAGCATCACACTTGCAGTTGTTCCAAAATATGACGTTTAAATTGACCAATTCTGTTGTTGAAGATGTCTATGTCTCTTGAGGCCGTGGATATGCTATTATATTGCTTAGTCATCCTTGCAATAGGTGAGTGCTCATTGAGATTTGTTCGGCATCGAGGAGCACAAAATAGTGAGCAAGGATAGCGAGGTATTCTGTGAGGCACGTTAATATTGATTTTACCTAAAATATCCGAACAGTCTATGGTGTTATTAAAAAGTTTGTAAAGAAACACTAAGTCAGCGGCAGTGCGGCGCGTTTTGAGGGACACAAGATTGAAATGCTGTAGTCTTTCCTCGTATGACTTAAGCGAATACTTTAATTTGAACCTAAAAGTTAAATGTCGAACAAGCCTCTTTTGTATGCTCTCTATTCGGTTAACATGAACCTGGTATGTAGGATTCCAAGCAACACTACAATATTCCAGTCGGCTTCTCACAAAACTGTTATACAATAGTATTGTGGTTGAAGGTTTCTTGAACTCTTTTGACGAACGTAAAACAAATCCAAGAGCTCGATATGCAGCAGTAATCATATTACCAAAATGTTCTGTGAATCGTAATTGGTTGTCCAAATAGATACCCAGATCCCGAATAACTTTGACTTCATTCAGAGTACATCCCTGTATATTATACTTAGTTAGGATTATATTACGCTTTCTTGTAAATTTTATGTGATAGCATTTATTACAATTTAAATACATTTTATTCGTCGCACACCACTGACCTAAGCTGCAAATCTCTTAGAATCAATTCATGATTAGCCTTCGGAGAACTATGTTATTACGTTAGCCTTTTTAACACCGATTTTAAAAAAAGGACTTTCTCAATTAGACTCTGTATTTCATGTGTATATTAGGTACCTACCGATCTTCACCGATCGTGAACGTATTTCGATAGTTTTACATCTCAAAGAATACCTATACTTTCTAGTCTACCAATTTTAACGACCGCCCACTGTACCATAATATTATGAGTGATTACATATACAAATTAGGTCAGTACTTGGGACTTTGAGAGTATTTTCTTGGTGTTCGTTTTTGGTAAGTAATAAAAATCAAACTCAGACTATTTTTTTTTAAATTTGAACTAAATCATAAAACAGATATTTTTGACATCTCTAAAAGATTACATGCACGGTTCCAAGTTCCTAGGGTCTTATGGAGAAGAGCCGGCAACAAACTCTTTAAAGAATATTCGAAAATACACCACAAGATACCTGAAGTTTGATTTATTGTTTTAACCCGTACGCAGTTCGCCGTAGGTACTATATCTAATTAAGGAAGCATAAATATAGATGTACAAAGTCCGTACATTATCCCGATCTCTCACAATGAGCATGTCTCCGATCACTGGAAGCGATTGCAGCAACTTAACACTTTGAACCCATTATCAGCTGATAAACTTCACGAGAATAAACACAAAAGCTATCTAGATGAAACATGCTTCTCTTTTGTGCTAAAATATCTCGGATATCGTGGAGGACAAGCTGTGACGTCAGTTGGTTCTTACGTAAGTGACAAGTAGTTATTTGAGTCTTTCCGGTACGTAATCTCTGAACGGATGCAATTACCAATTACCAATAACTACTCTGTATAGCCGTGATAGCACTGATATGACTTAGGTAGTTCTGAGTAGACTACAACAATCGATTATTTTCATATTTTTGATCTGAATATTATTACTGCTTCATTAGTAAGGTCCCAACAACGTACAGAATATAAATTTAGAATGAGAAAAGAGTCAAGGATTACATTACTAGTATTCTTGTTAACCCCTCGTGCTAAGCTAAATGCTTGTGTTACAAGTGGGTTCACGTCGGTAGTGCAATGGGTGGGTTTCGAACCGGCAACCACATGATCGCAAGTCCCACACCCTAGCCATTAGGCTACCGCCGCTTCACTTTTAGATATACCTAGATAGAACATTATCGTCATATTTTTTACTCGTTTTGACGAACTTTTCTTAGGATAGGGACAAAAATTCCTTGACACAGCATAATCTCTATCTTCTCTACTATTATAACATTGTAAAGAAGCTATGTGTAAAAGATATGTTAGGTACGGGTTGGAGGAGTATTTAATATTGTTATCACTGTTAAAAACTGGTGAAATTCTTATCACAATTAATCAATCGGATCCTGAGATAGGTACATATTCCATACAAAGAAGAGATCATCAGTGTTGATTATTACTAGGTAAATTATTTTTGGAATCCATTTCTAATCCTACTACAGCTTCAAGCGAGCGCAGCCGTGGGCAAAGGCTAGTGCGACATAATTTTGGTGTATGATGGTAGAGGTAGAGACCCTTCCATTTTCAGATTTAGTAGTTTAGAGTTTTGATTTAGTAGTAGGTTTTTCTGGAATTCTCGCTTCTCAGTAGGTAGACTCGGAATTAGACATGTGCCCGGGCAATAGGCTCGCCTATAAGGTAGGTGGGCGAACTGTGGGTGTACAATAGTACGCCTCTGACTATTATACGACCGTGACTGATGTTGCTATCATTGTTCAGAATTAATTTTCTGAAAGTGAAGTAAAGACGAAATGCAGCCACAATGGCCGCCAGAAATCTAAAAGTTCACGGCTAAACAAAGCCCGCCCCGGCTTCGCAAGGGTGGAAAAATCCAAAACTTTTTCGAAATATTCTATAGCCTATGTTAATCTGGAATAATGTAGCATTCAAATGGTGAAAGAATTTTTGAAGGTTAAGTAAGTATAGATTCAGCCTATTCTTGTGTGCATTGAGTAAAATTTACCATTTAGGAATGGTCATAAACCTATAGAACGAGCGAAATCGTGCTATTTTAATTAAGGTGTTGTGACATAATTGTGTCATCACAATAAATCGTCTTGACGTCAAAACTACAAATTTAATTATTTGGACATAATATGTAGGTATTTATTGAATAATCTTATCATAAATAAAATGAAATTAAGAAAATAATAATTAGGTATGTTTTCAGGGAGTCGGCCGATGACTCAGGGTCGGGAGAGAACGTTGACCTGAAATTTGTCTTATTTTGTAAACAATCATGGCAACAACTTTTATAAATAGGCAACTGTTTAAATAATAATTTCTGATTTACCACGTAATTTTGAATATTATATTTTACTTTATTTATTTATAAAGCTATACCCACAGCTTTTGCAATATTACCTATACCTATCCTAAATAAAAATCAATAACAACCTTGGACTTACATACTTACGGGTTCACATTATTACATTCACAAAATTAAGGGAATAGTAGGTAGGTACAGATACATACCTATTTATAAAATAGATTTTGCTTTATCCTGTTCTGAGTGACTACAAGAATCCGGTACAGATTTCGTGAATGAATTGATCTCTCTGCCAACTCACTCAACAACTCAACAACTGTTGAGCGGTGAGTTCATTCCGATATTGGTCTTGGAGGGTTGAATGTGATATATAAGTTAGCTATAGGATATCTATGTATTAAATATACCTTAGTCTTTTAATAATTTTAAATGCATTTATGGGGCATGCCATTATTGTTTCCTTAAGACAAGCAAAAAAAAGTTGCAGTAGAGTTGTATCAAGAAGTCAAATAGAAGGCAGAGGTTAGGGACAGTGACTAGAGGAATTGCTAAATGAATTCATTTTCTAATTGTTATTTTAGAACCCAGACCAAATTTATAGCAAAATACCTATAAGTATCAATTTGTTTTAGTTATTAAGTAGGTACTAACATAGGCTAAGTCATTGTTACTAACAAGATGGACCCCAGTTGTCTAAATTAATAAAATAAATAATAATAATAGTTTACTTTTCTAGAACTTTATCGGTTGATTTCAATCATTTTTAACCCCCGACGCAAAAACGACGGGGTGTTATAAGTTTGACGTGTCTGTGTGTGTGTGTCTGTGTGTGGTGTGTGTGTGTGTGTGTGTCTGTCTGTGGCATCGTAGCTCCCGAATGGATGAACCGATTTTGATTTTGTTTTTTTTGTTTGAAAGGTGAATAAGTGGGGAGTGTTCTTAGCTATGTTTGATGAAAATCGGCCCAAGATGGCCGCCGCCACAAGATGGCGGTTTACATATTTTTTCACAACTCCCACAATATTGGTATCAAATGAAAGGGCCTGACTAGTAGAATACTATACACTATGAAAAATTTCAAATCCAACATGGCGGCCTCCACGAAATGGTGAATTTATTAAATTTTTTCACTACTCGCTCAATAAAGGTATCAAATGAAAGGGCTTGACTAGTAGAATACTATACACTATGATATAAGATATCTAATAGCTATGAAATAATTGTATAAAAGTTGAATAACTAAACGAAGAAAATACCTAATTAAAACGCAAGAAAATAAAAGTAATTAAACAAAATAACTAAGGAGTCCCTACAAAAAGTATGAAATAACAAATTAAATTAAAAATTTAAAAAACCCCCGACACAAAAATAAACCTGAATCCCTATAAAAAGAAAAAAATAAACTTGAAATTATAACCCTTCGTAAGTACGTATGAAGTTTTTTGATTAAATTTTGTCGTGTCGGGGGACCGCTCTCTAGCTTTCGCGTGTCTGCCCGCTCGGGTCGCCAAACTTGAATATGTTACGCTCCGCCCACTTTACGCCCTCTCGCGCGTCGCGGCGATGTACGCGCCATCCACGTCAATTCTGAATTCGCGCGATTCACGTTCGGGAAGCAAAAGGAAAGGAAAGGATTCACATAATTAGAGAGCGGTCCCCCGACGCGACAAAATTTAATCAAAATACTTCATACGTACTTACGAAGGGTTATAATTTCAAGTTTATTTTTTTCTTTTTATAGGGATTCAGGTTTATTTTTCTGTCGGGGGTTTTTTTTTATTTAATTTCATAGGATTGCATTTTTTCATACCATATTTTATGATTTTATTATTGCAAATTCTCCTAAAACAGCGAATTGTAAATATAAAACTAGTAGGCGTTGCCGTTGGTTGGACAAGATTATATGCTCCACCATATAGATATCATATCCTCAAATAATATCATAGAAAACAAGGTAGGTAGTTAGGTACCTAGCAAGAAAACTTGGAAATATAGTTTTTTAAAACAATTCAAGCAATATGACAGTTGTATCTTGTCATCTTGTGTCATAACTGACATGACATAAAATTTAAAATCTAGTAAAATCCAAACAAAAACAAAATTTAAAACGAAGAGCCAAGTTCGGTGCAAACAAATAGCCAGTTTGTCAGCTTGGCTGATAAAATACTTCATTGAGATCAAAATGGGTGTAAATATTGTTATCTACATGCAAATGAGTACCTACTTAAGGTAAGGAAATAGTACAAGCAACTAGTGACACTATTATTAATAAAATCACTCTTACCTAATAACGTAAACGCTCTTTACCTCTTCTATTAGTACTATTACACCTTAAACAGACGTACGGCTTTATTACGGCACCCTCTGAGTTTCCCGAGACGTCCCTTATCACCCTCTTGCAGTAGGTAATCCAACAGAGAAACACCGAACAGACTCAGAACACAAAGCCAACAGACTCCGTCCGATTTACCCCATTGACGAAGACCCTTTAACGGTCACCTTGTTGGAGACGGCCCTCGCCGAGCCAGTAACTTTAAATTCGCCCCTAAATCCTCCGAGACAGCTAGCGACAGCTGAATGAATCAGCTGTCGCTAGCTGTCTCGGGGCTACGCCCTAAGCTGAGGTCCGAGATGCGTATGGAGACGTCCGCTGCTGTTGCTTAGTTTATAATTTGCTCCTATCTAGAGGCATTCAGTGCCTCGCCACAAAGTTCGGTTACGCTGTAAAGATTCCCTGACTCAATTGATTACGTCAGTTTATAAAAAATATAGGTATACAATCATCTTACCAGATTGGGTGTCCGATTGAGTATGAACGAAACGGCTGGGATATTACTTAAACATTAAATGATTACGCTGTTATCTGTTTCCTGCAATTAATACAATATGGATTATAGGTTAAGTAGGTAATTCGTTTTAACATAACAATAATCGTGCATTCCCAGTTTTCACACAAAAATATATTTTATACCTATCTAAAATTGTTTTATGTAAGCTTTTGCTACATTTATGTAAATTACAAAGCTTTTTATAATAAGTAAAAGGTGTTTTGATCGGCGGGACTAAGGAATCCTCGAAGAATTGCAAATCCCATACCCCCATCGTAGGTGTAAGGTGGAACACTGCGTGACATTAATCGCTAAGTGTCAGACAAATCCGTCAGTTACCCTGTCTCGGCTGCAGGTATCCAGTGAGAATTAAATAAAAAAGAGCATCGCCGCGTGTCGGGCAGTTATTGTTAGTACCTACGTACACGATTAGTAGGTATAGGTTGATCCTAAAATATATAATTTCATTGATACCAATTACCATAAACGACTAATTTTAGCTTTTCTGATATGATAACAATGAGGTATTAAACTTTTAGTATAAAAGAACAAGACACGATGGTTACCCTATCTACTTGATCAACGCAATCAACTAAGGTAAGAATAGATACTCCCTTATTTTTTTAAGAAAGTTAAAATTAGTATTTGCATAAATCAAAAGCTTTCGAAATATAATTTTGTATCTGTTTTAAGATCACATCCAGATTTTAAAGTGATTTTTGAATATTTGCAGACAAAAATGAAATTCTTCATTGCCTTCGCTGCCCTCGTGGCCGTCGCCGTCGCCACTCCCCTGGTGAAACCCGTGTCTGCGGACGTCGCTCAATTGGAGGCCATCTTAGAGGCCATCCAGAGCCCCAGCACCGACCCCGCCACCGCCGCTCTTTTGGAGCAGCAGCTGCAGGACTTGCTTGAAGCCGCCAACCCTGAGCCCATCGCCGTCGGGCCTGCCGTTGTATCACCCGAGCCCATCTCCGTTGGCCCCGCTTTAGTAGACTTCCCCCTCCCTGATGGTGGCGCTGTTATCTCCCCTGCCCCCGTCGTTGTGCCCTCTCCCGTTGTCGTTGGCCCCATCGCCCCCGGCGCACCCGCTCCCCTGGTTCAGATTATTCTGAATATTAACGGCCAGTCCATGACTTTTCCCATCGGCCCCGGCCCCGCTGCCGCACCCATCAAGCCTGTGCCCGTCATCGTTGTTGAGGACTCTGAGGCGCCTGTAGAGCCCGTAATTGTCGTCGCTCCTGAGAACATCGAGGTCGTGGAGCCCATCCAGGTCATCGAATCCAGCCCCATCGCCGTAGAGCCCGTCCTCGTCGGTACCCCCGTGCTGCCCTCCCCAGCCGTCGTCCTCCCCGAGGAGCTCAACTAAATTCTGATCTGTGATCATAATAACACTCTTGATGTATTAGCAAAATGCATGTATTCGGACCTTAAAGTGATTAAATGATTTAGTTAATATTATTATAACGTGGTTTTATTAGGTACATAGGTAGTTCGTCACGTAACAAACGCACACAGAATATTTCTGGAGAATACTTTTCTATTTCTCAGAACCTGCTTACAAATCCTCGTGCACCATTTAGGTATTATGTCGTTTAAATTGAAATGGATCAGTGTTTAACACATTTACACTTTTGACTTAAAAAACACTTTTTATTTAGAGGTTTATGGGCCCATACAGCTACGCAGCGGCGTAGCTTGCTCTACGCCAACCATAAGGACGCTTTTAGACAGATTACCAAGTGGAACACAATTACGCAAGTCATTATTTCTATTCAAAGTAAACTGAATGGCTATGGCATCCGGCTTATCCTCTAAATCCTGTTCCTTTTAGTTTTTCACAATAATTCATATAATGATAACCGATAATTATGTTTTTAATAAACCAAAAACCGCCTTCAGAAATGTCAATACTTATGTTATGTGCAAAACTTTCGTTGCCAACTTCCGAAACTGTTTTGCAATAATATTATATTAAATTTATATTTTTGAAGGCGGTTTTGATTTTTGTTAAATAATATTACCTATATTTCTTAACTAGCTTCTGCCCGCGGCTTCGCCCACTTGAAGCTGATAAACCAACAGTGATGATCTCTTCTTTGTATTGGTCACTATACATAGAGAGGTCCAGCTGTAACTCAGGTTCTGTTTAATTATTTGAGATAAGAAGTATACCAGTTTTTGAGTTGGAGCGTATACTTCATAACAGTGATAACAAAATTAAAATCTATTCAGTAGTTTTTGCTCCAACCCGTAACAAACAGACAAACAGACAAGAATTTTCGAAATCACATTTTGGATTCAGAGACGTCTATAGGTATACCCTAACCCACTTGTTTTTTTTTTAATATCTTCAATGTACAGACACTGCTTGTTTACATTTTTATAATAGCAGAGAAGAGATTTTTAGTGTCGAGTATATGACTTTAATGTCGTTAGGTTATATAAACGTCTCCGAATCGAATTTCAGTAGGACACTGAAATTCGATTCGGAGACGTTTATATAACCTAACCAACTTGTTTTTTAACAATAGGGTATTACACCTTTTTTTGAAAACTGTTTTAACTTAATCCTTAGATCGTAATGAACCAGTAGAATTTTTATTTCAGTTCTATAAAACCGAAAAATGCCTTAAAAACGAATTTTAATTTATGATTTTGAATTTTCGCGCGGAAACGCGAGCCGCCATGCTACTTCGGGTCGTGACGTCACTTCGTTAGTAAACAATACAACTGCAAAAGACCAAGTAACGTCAAGTAACTATCTGAGTGACATCACGTCGGAATCCAATATGGCGGATGGCGTTTTAAAACAGATTAAAAATGACTATTTTTGAAATCACTAGGTACTTATTATAAAACATAGTAGTTTCCCGCTGTCTGTTATGTATGCTTAGATCTTTTAAACTACGCAACGGATTTTGATGCGGTTTTTTTTAATAGATAGAGTGATTTAAGAGGAAGGTTTTAAGCTATTTAAAATCACGCTATGACTCTTAGGACCGGGGCAGCGCGGGTGAAACCGCGGGCGGGTCGCTAGTTGAATTATAAAATTTACATTGCATTTTTATAAATAAATACTAACGTTTCTCGTTTACTTTTTAAAAATCTATCTGTCGGCGCCGATACAACAGCACCGACGGTGTTCGCGGGGAGTACGAGGGACGCGGGGGTGCAACCATTACCAACGGGCTACGAGCACCCACCGCGCCGGAGAATAGCACTCGCCGATAGCTCGCGAACCGATCGCCACCAAACCATTGTATTATTTATTATTTTTAATATACAATTTGTCTATCGTGTGAGTCGCCTATTTTATTTATGTGCCCATACTGCACATAAAGTGGCGACCGTGACAGGACATGCAGCATAAACATGCATTTTTCTATTTTTTCTTACATGGTGTAAAATACCTTATTATATTATTTAAGAGATTTAGGAAAATTTAACACATATTTAAAAACCATTGTTATCGATTCAGTATCGATTCTGAATAAACTACTTTCAGGTCGTGCGCTTATTCTGTTACAGGTTGTATAATTATATGTTTGGCGTAGCGGCTGAGCAATTGGCTTCTACGATACGTGTTGTGGGTTCGATCCCCGAACAAATAGTTGTATGATCTACACATTAGGTAGGTACCTACTTGTTCCGAGTTTGGGTATTCGTGTGCGTGTGTGTGATAATTTGTGTTTATAAACGCACCCATGATACAAGAGAAAATCAGTGAAACGTTGTCCCCACACTAGGGCTACGTTTGAAAAAAAAAAAATATTTATAAGTACCTTTTTGTGGCCACGAGATACGAAACGCGGCAAAGGTCGTCCGCCGGAAAGATGGGAGAACGGCATACGCAGACAGGCGGGCGTCAGCTGAATGATGGTAACCCAGGAGAAAAAGAAGTGGAAGGAGATGAAGGAGACCTATGTCCGAGGACGGTCGAATTAAAGGCTGTTGATGATGATAATTATGTTTTTTTTTATGCTCCTGCCGTACCAGGAAAGAGTAAAAAGAGTACTTCTGAATCTTCTGATTGCTAAGATAAGATTTTCTGGAATAGATTACAACGGCCTCGTTAGGCCTAGTGGCCTTGTGCCTGCGCAGAGTTATTGAGTTTTTCATCGATATTCTCAATACCTAGCAGTTCAGAGTTTGGTTTGGGGCTATTTAATAAAAACAGGCTTCCCCAAAAAAAAATATAAGTATAAAATATTCTTTATTGACGCAATATGGGACTGAACATATAACATACCATCACGCCTGTATTCCCCGAAGGGTTAGGCAGAGGCGTACTAATGTACACCCACAGTTCGCCGGTATGTTTAGGTCCCATGTAATAGGGGGCGAGCCTATTGCCATTAACCGGGCACAAATTCCTAACTCCGAGCTGCTACTGGGAATTTCATAGAAAAACCCAATAACACTTTGCTCGACCTGGGAATCGAACCCAGGACCTCTAGCGTAGCAGTCGCGCTCGGGACCACTTGGCTAGTGAGGCAGTTATACTGAACATATAGTTCGCGCAAAATAATTTGACCTAAAACTAACGTAGAGGGGGTTTGCGCCAACTGTACCGGCGAACTGTGGGTGTAAGTCCGTACAATGTGTATATTAGTACAAGTTACATCTTTGCTTAACCCTTCAGGGAATATAGGCGTAATGGTATATTACATTCAGTATAATCTAAACCACATAATTATATTATGCATTTATTCATTTTATCATGTGCATTTATTTCCTAAAAGAACATAATGAATCCAGCAGCGCATTGTAAAAAAATTAAAGGAATAAAGTTATTTCGTGAAGGAAAAATTCGACTCGCAGGCAGGATTCGAACCTGCGTCTCCTGGCTAGGTACGCCAGACGCTATTACCTCCAAGCCACCGCGAGTCCCACCTGCTATGTCGAAATTTGCTACCATACCTTATATAGCATCGTACGACATAGAACTAACCGTAAGGTAAGTCATGTCGGTTGAGAGGCAAAGTAACTTGCCTTTCAATAGATGTTACTGACGTCACCTTTAAGACGTAAGTTCAGAATGTGAAGGCAAATTTCGACATGGCAGGTGGGACTCGCGGTGGCTTATAGGTAATAGCGTCTGGTGTACCTAGCCAGGAGACGCAGGTTCGAATCCTGCCTGCGAGTCGAATTTTTCCTTCACGAAATAACTTTATAAAAATTAGCATAAAAAGTTAAAGGAATAAGGGTTAAAAAGCAAACAAACACAGTCGTTTTCTTTTAATTCCGTTTTTTATGTATTCTTCTTTTGTCTCCAACTGCCTAGCCCAGCCTTTAATGAACCCCAGGATTTTCTATCCTGGGCTTCATTATTTTTGTAATGAATTTAGGTATTTAAGTAATTTTTATTAATTAGGTTTTTTTTAAATAGTGTTTTTTAAAATAATGTGTTAAGAAAACCCTGTCTGATCCATGAAGGTATTGTTAGGTATCTATCTATATGTTATGTATCCGGTTCTATTTATATATAAACTTTCACATTTAAAGTGAAAAAAGGTCCCATTTTATTAAACTAGGAAACTGAAATGTCATGTAGAATCCCGATTATCCGGATCAAATAAAACCAGGGGTATACCGTATAATCGAAAATCCGGATAATCGAATTCAAAACTAATCATATTTAAATTTTAATGAAAAAAAAAAAATTATGAATGGGTTTAAATAATACAATATATAAAAAGCGATAATAAAACGAGCTATAAGTAAAGATACATAATGAAATACATAATACCTATGTAATTTAAAATTTTGGTTGGAAATAACTTGTTATTGATCTTTGACGTAATGAATCACATATTTTTATTGCGGCCAAGTCCCTGATGCGCTTTAGTTAACACTAGCGACCCGCCCGCGGTTTCACCCGCGCTGCCCCGTCCCTAAGAGTCGTAGCGTAATATTAAATAGCTTAAAACCTTCCTCTTGAATCATTCTATCTATTAAAAAAAACTGCATCAAAATCCGTTGCGTATTTTTAAAGATCTAAGCATACATAGGGACAGACAGCGGGAAGCGACTTTGTTTTATACTATGTAGTGATAACAACTGTATGGGATCCGATTCGCCCTATCTTTCATACGATTTAAAAGCAACATCTAGAGCTTCAAAAGCTTCTGTAACATACATCCCCAGTTTCAGTGTCTTCTTCATCTTCTCTGTCGTTACTGTAGAAATCCTCAATGATTTCTTCATCAGTTAATTTTTAGAAATCAAAGAAAATGAAACAACATACCATCATCACGCCTGTATTCCCCGAAGGGTTAGGCAGAGGTGTACTAATGTACACCCACAGTTCGCCGGTATGTTTAGGTCCCATGTAATAGGGGGCGAGCCTATTGCCATTAACCGGGCACAAATTCCTAACACCGAGCTGCTACTGGGAATTTCATAGAAAAACCCAATAACACTTAGCTCGACCTGGGAATCGAACCCAGGACCTCTAGCGTAGCAGTCGCGCTTAGGACCACTTGGCTAATGAGGCAGTTGAAATGAAACAATAACAAAAATTATCTCGCAAACAAATGAGAGCGGGAGTACACGACCGGAGGCGGGAATAAAGTTGTCGTAAAACGTCTCTTTGCGCTGTTAAAACATTTTTAAATTGACAATTAGAGCCGAGATCAATGAGTCCGGATAATCGGATGTTGGGATAATCGAGGTTCGGATAATCGGGATTCTACTCTACTTACGATGACAGCAAAACTTTCCCTACTGCGCTGCGTGCCAAGAGGCCAATGGTGTTTTTATCACATTTTATAAATTTACATTATTTTGGGGTTATAAATAGGCAATTTGGGCACCATCATCGTGAATTTTAAACTTCATTTTACTGCCTCATTAGCCTTGTGGTCCTGAGCGCGACGAGCGCGAGCGCTTGAGGTCCTGGGTTCGATTCCCGGGTCGAGCAAAGTGTTATTGGGTTTTTAAATTAAATTTCCAGTAACAGCTCCCGTTTGTGGCATGTGCCCGGTTAATGGCAATAGGCTCGCTCCCTATTACATGGAACCTTAACATACCGGCGAACTGTGGGTGTACGAGGATATTAGTAGGTACGCCTTTGCCTACCCTTCGGGGAAATGGTATATAAATGTTAATTTTTATGAATACTTTACATTTTGTACTGTAGGGGGGGCTACAGGTATCCCAACCACATCACCAAATAAAATAAGTAATGTCTCGGATCAGACAGAGTTTTTTTAACATAGTGTTTATTTAGCACAATAATAATAATCTACGTATTATGTATGAACGGATAATCAACGGCTATTGTTCTCATGAATTTTCTAATTTTTTTTTTCCGAATACGAATTTATCTAGTTAGTGAAATGTGTAATATTGTGACAGAAAAAAGAAGACAAAACATATTATAGCTTATAAGACGTTTTAATAACTGCCTCATTAGCTAATTGGGCCTGAGCGCGACTGCTACGCTAGAGGTCTTGGTTCGATTCCCAGGTCGAGCAAATTGTGTTATTGGGTTTTTCGATGAAATTCCCAGTAGCAGCTCGGAGTTAGGAATTTGTGCCCGGTTAATGGCAATAGGCTCGCCCCCTATAACATGGGACCTAAACATACCGGCGAACTGTGGGTGTACATTACTACGCCTCTGCCTAACCCTTCGGGGAATACAGGCGTGATGATGGTATGTAAGACGTTTTATATTTTTATGAATGAGAGGATGATATATACGTCGCAGTAGATTTTTTTTATGGGATAGGGGGGGCAAACGAACAGACGGATCACCTGATGGTAAGCGATAACCTCCGCCCATGGACACCCGCAATACCAGAGGAGTCACAAGTGCGTTGCCCGTCTTTTAAAAGGGTTTGGGCCTCCGGTAACCTCACTCACTCGGCGAAACACAACGCAAGCGTTGTTTCACGCCGGTTTTCTGTGAGGTCGTGGTATCACTCCAGTCGAGCACATTCGTGACGAAGCATGGCTCCCTCAATTCACGATTTCGCATATAGGTACCTACCTACTAAAAATAATGTTGCATACATGTATGTTATAGATTAGTAAACCATAGGTATATATTACTTCACCTTTCTGTTTCACAATTATAAGTTTGGACAAGTTTGGATAAACTTTGGCCCAGTTCCCAAAGCCGCTGAAGCTAGGGCTGCCATCAATGAAATTAAATACAAATTCCTGTTGAAAAATTCGAATCAAGACGTTATTCTTTTTTATTTGTTTAAAAATACCCCTTTTTATGATTGCATTTTTTATCATGCATACCGCCAAAATGTGGAATGCGCTTCCCGAGTGGGTCTTCCCCGATAGTTTTAAATCACGACTGAACCGGTTTCTTCTAGGCAAGCGACTGGCGATCAAGAGTAAGCATATCAATAATTTAAAAAAAAAAGATCAATTGTCGAACCTCTGATTGTCAGTTTTACCTCTGCAATATATTGTATTTTTTGTACTAAATTTTGTTTGATTATTCCACCTTATACATCTTACCAGATTGGGTGTCAGATAGCGTATGAACATCTAACAGCTGGGATATTACGTACCTAAACATTAAATCGTATCTTTAATTGTTATCTGCTTCCTGCAATTAATGCCTTATTGATTAAATATAGGTTAAGTAAGTAGGTACCTACTAGTTTTATATAACATAATAATAGAGCAAATTTTATAAATTCAGTTTTTTTTTTAGTTTTATTTAAATAAACCTTTAGATTACAGCCCCACTATTAAATAAAAGTAAACATCGACGGGCAGTTATTGTATGGTAGGTAAGTGGTAGGTAAGTATACGATAAATAATAGACGACCTTAAAAACATTATTTCATTGCTACCAATTATGAAAATAATAAAAATGAATTACATATCGTAATCAATTTATTTTCGCCATAAATGAATATAATATTAGCTCTTCTGATATGATAACAATGAGGTATTAAACTTTTAGTATAAAAGAGCAAGACACGATTGTTTCGCTATCTACTTGATCAACGCAATCAACTAAGGTAAGAAAATATATCTACTCCCTTAATTTTTTCAGTAAGAAGAAATTATTTCCTTAAAAAAATGAATTTAATTAAATTAATCAAAAGCTTTCTCAATGTAATTATAATTATGTTTTACGATTATGTCCGGATTTTGAAGCGATTTTTGAATATTTGCAGACAAATATGAAATTCTTCATTGCCTTCGCTGCCCTTGTGGCCGTCGCCGTCGCCAGTCCCCTGGTGAAACCCGTGAACGCGGACGTCGCTCAGTTGGAGGCCATCTTAGAGGCCATCCAGAGCCCCAGCACCAACCCCGCCACCGCCGCTCTGTTGGAGCAGCAGCTGCAGGACTTGCTTGCCGTCGCTAACCCTGAGCCCATCGCCGTTGGACCTGCCATCGTATCACCCGAGCCTATCGCCGTGGGACCCGCTGTAGTAGGACCCGAGCCCATCTCCGTCGGACCCGCTTTGATCGACTTCCCCCTCCCTGACGGTGGCGCTGTCACCGCCCCTGCTCCCGTTGTTGTGCCCTCTCCCGTTGTCGTTGGCCCCGTCGCCGCCGGCGCACCCACTCCCCTGGTCCAGATTATTCTGAATATCAATGGCCAGCCCATGACTCTTCCCATCGGCCCCGGCCCCGCTGCCGCACCCATCAAGCCTGAGCCCGTCATCGTTGTTGAGGACTCTGAGACGCCTGTAGAGCCCGTAATTGTCGTCGCTCCTGAGGCCATCGAGGTCGTGCAGCCCATCCAGGTCATCGAGTCCACCCCTGTCGCCGTGGAGCCCGTCCTTATCGGCACCCCCGTGCTGCCCTCCCCCGCCGTCGTCCTCCCCGAGGAACTCAACTAAATTCTGATCCGTGAACATAATAACACTGTTGATGATTTAACAAAATGCACAATTTTACACCTTATCAAAGTGATTAAATGTTTCAGTTAATATAAGTATTACATCGTTTTATTTCGTTCGAATTTTTTTTTATCAAATCATTTTGTTAAAAAAATGTGTGGGTTACACTTTACCTTGGTATAACTATTTAGTTAATTATGATCTTTGTCAGGGAAAAGATTGGTGTAATCTTATTGCTTGAATCCCAAATCCAAATTTGATCTTTTAATACAGCAATAAAATAACACAACAATAGTACATTTCGCTATAAAGGTATCATAATCAAATCAAGTTAAAAGCAAGCATTTTGATCAGGCATTGACCGTATTTGAAGTCAAGTTAATTAAATTATCTATGATGTTTTTAATGCACCTGCTAGGAAATAATTTTTGTCATTGCTATTCTGCTAGATTAGATTACATTTAGCTTAATACCAAACATAATGATAAATATTACTTGTTGTGTTAATTAGAAAAAAAAAATTAGATTACTTGTACTGATACAAAAAAATATCAAATTTAATGGCCACCACGTATTGTGTAGAATTTAGTGTCATGGCGAATGCCGCGAATCCCATCGCCCAAGGCAAGTTTATTTTAGTCGATACGAGTCGACAGTCGACATACTTATGGAAAATGAGAAAGAAGATATGAAAAAGGATTTCGATGCCCTCCAACTAACACCAACATCTTTCTGTCTTCAAGTTATTTTTTTTTTGTTACTGCAACATGGCGATCTGTTTTGGACACAATGAGCCACTCTATTGGCTGTATTACTGTACTGGTTTTGCGTAAGATCGTTAGAAGGAGTCTCCAGTGAGCGCTTCAACTATTGTATGATCTCTGATTCAGTTGAATCTGCTGGTTAGGGAGCAGACACTATGTCTTCTAAGTCTACTGTGCATTACACTCCCTACTCCTTGTAATTTAGTTGCAAGTACATTTATATGTGTCAAAAGTCTAAGTTGATAATTCTTGCTGTATTTTGAGATCTCCTGCTTTACTGTATTTAAACCTAAGTCTGAGTAAATGTATTTATTGCTAACATAGTATGGGATAATCATCATGGCTCGCACGGTTTTACTTTGGAACCTTTCCAGTATTTCTATGTTGCTGTGACTTGCTGTACCCCAAATTTGGATGCCATAAGCCCATACGGGCTTGAGGATAGCCTTATAGATAGCCATTTTACTGGCACCGGAGAGTCTCGACCTTCGTCCTAACAACCAGTACTTTGACCGCATGCAGGTGTCAAGGTGTTTCCGTTTGCTCCATATGTGCTTCTTCCATATTTTTTTTAATGGTATAGGGGGGCAAACTAGCAAACGAGGAAACGGATCACCTGATGGTAAGCGATAACCGCCGCCCATGGACACCCGCAACACCAGAGGAGTCGCAAGTGCGTTGCCCGCCTTTAAAAGGGTTTGGGCCTCCGGTAACCTCAACTCACTCGGCGAAACACAACGCAAGCGTTGTTTCACGCCGATTTTCTGTGAGGCCGTGGTCCATGTTAGGCGACGGTCCAAGTGTACGCCAAGGTATTTAGCATCCTCAGCTTGTGTTATTTCCTCATTGTAGAGACGCACCGGCGGGCAAGTCTGTCTCCTCATGCTAAAAGTAACATGAACAGATTTACTTTGGTTCGCTTTGATTCGCCAACGATCAAGCCATACTTCTACGTCTGATAGATGGTGCTGGAGGGTTGCTGAAGCCTGAAGTTCAAGTTAAATAAAAAATTGTAATGTAATCTATGAAATATTATCTTTTCTCTACTATTATAAAATTGTAAAAAAGCTGTATCTGTACATTGCAGATATTTAAAAAAAACGTCTCCGAACCCAAAAATGTGATTTAAAAATTCTTGTTTGTTTGTCTGTTTGTTACGGGTTGGCGCAAAAACGACTGAATAGGTTTTAATTTTGTTATCATTGTTAGAAAGTTTTTGATCCAACTTAAAAACTGGTATACTTCTTATGTCAAATAATTTAACGGAACCAGAGATACAGCTTGTCCTCTCTAATGTATAGACACCCATACAAAGAAGAGTTCATCATTCTTGCTTTTTGAGCTTCAAGTGAGCGAAGCCGCGGGCAGAGGTAGTTAATAATATTATTATGAATTAATTTTATATTATGCATGTAACAGGCAATCACTGGCAGTCTTACCAGTTTTTTTCTTCTACTCACTCAGGTTGTGGACCGTTCCTTTTTTATTTCAAATGTAACATAACATACCGTCACGCCTGTATTTCCCGAAGGGTTAGGCAGAGGCGTACTAATTTACACTTACAGTTCGACGGTATGTTTAGATCCCATGTAATAGGAGGCGAGCCTATTACCATTAAATTAACCGGGCACAAATTCCAAACTCCGAGCTGCTATTAAGTGAGAAAGTCATAGAAAAACCGTTAAAACATCGTTTAAGCAGCGCACGCAACGGAAGCTCTCAAAAGAAATAACTTTTTCACCGTTTTTTGCAATATCTCATTCATGCTCCTATTGGTCAAAGCGTGATGTTATATAGCCTATAACCTTTCTCGATAAATCGACTATCCAATGCAAAAAAGATTTTTTCAATTCGAACCAGTAGTTCCTGAGATTAGCGTGTTCAATCGAACAAACAAACTTTTCAGTTTTATAATATTAGTATAGATATAGAAGTTTTCCATGTTTATGGAAGGTGTGTAGTGTGTGGACTATAATTATATCAGATATCAGATCATTGCCGGCGCGCGATGCTACGATGGGAAACTGCCGACTCCCAACTGCTAGTGTGTAATCGCAGAGGTGGTAAGGGTAGCTCCACACATAAGCGGGCATACACATAGTCGGTTCGGCAGTATTTAATTTTGTCGAATAACAAAGCCGTTCCGAAGTAATTACTGCACTTGTTCAGCTTGTGCTGATCGGGTAGTTCATTCGGGTCAACAAATCATTCGATTCGGCAGTACTTGTGGAACGAAAAAGCCGACCCGTAGCAACTACTTCATACGTTCGGCTCGTAATAAGTAACTCGTAATTGTCGGTTTTCGTAATACTAAAATATGCCGAGCGGTTCGTGATTCCCGAATATTCATCTACATATATTCGATTTTACCGCCCGGCTTTGCCGATTAATGCCGCGGCCCACTGTTGTTGCCCGCCTAGTGAAAGCCGAACGGTATTTTTCTCGAACACTCATCTACATTATATTTGATTTTACCGCCCGGCTGTGCAGCTACCCTAACAGGCCATTGCCGGCAGGCAAAAATAGCTTTAGACCTTACTAGTACATAGTGTGTAGACGTTTTTGGCCTAGGATGGCATGCCGCCCGATAGCACCAGAGACTGTAGGCGGACTGTTAATGAGTGGGGCCCTTTAGATTGTGTTTGAAATATGATTTATTTTGTTATTACGTTTGTACTGGAAATTCGGCCCGTCCGTCGCGTCGCCCCGACTCTTAAGAACATAACATAACATACCATCACGCCTGTATTCCCCGAAGGGTGAGGCAGAGGTGTACTAAGGTACACCCACAATTCGCCGGTATGTTTAGGTCCCATGTAATAGGGGGCGAGCCTATTGCCATTACCCGGGCACAAATTCCAAACCCCGAGCTGCTACTGGGAATTTCATAGAAAAACCCAATAACACTTTGCTCGACCTGGGAATCGACCTCAGGACCTCGAGCGTAGCAGTTGCGCTCAGGACCACTTGGCTAATGAGGCAGTTCTTAAAAAATACATAAAATTTATATCTAGAGAATTGTAGTTCTTCTAAAATCATAAAGAATCCTCCACGATGGCGTATCTGTTACAACGGTTGAATCAGAGTAATTTCTTTCCATAAAACTTTAGTTAAAAAATTGCGTTACTGGCGACGCTTATATTTATTCTTATTGAGTACTACTAATCCTTATCCAAATTTACATAACATAGCATACCATCACGCCTGTATTCCCTGAAGGGTTAGGGAGAGGCGTACTAATAAGAATAAATTTATTTAAAAAAAGTAAGTGATACAATCAGGTTTACAGCGGCCGCAGCACTAAGCTCAAGGCTTGTATCGCAGAAGCCAGGATGGTTGTTATTATACAGGTTCACACTTTGATTTGAGCTCATTATTACAATAAAGAAAATAATTAAGTAGGTTACATTTTTTTTTTACATTTTTTTTCAAATTTAATTATTATTATTTAGGAACTACAGAGATAAGTAACTAGGCTAAAGTGTAGGTGTGTTTGTGTGTATGTGTTGTGTACTTGTGTATGATTTAGTGTTAATACATATTTATGCGATTTATCATGTGTGTTGGGTTGAGTTGTAGAGAGGGGGGGGGGGATCAGCTAACTAACGGACTGCATTTTCTGTATCCTGATAGTTAAGGTTTACAAGCCAGTTCTCGATGATAGATTTGATTTTACTTGTTTGTAAGTTTATGATTTGTGGAAGGTTTCTACACACTTCATTGTTTGACGACCTTGACGACCTCTGTGGCTTAGTGGTTCGAGTACCGGACTGCTGACCATGAGGCCGTGGGTTCGATTCCCACAAAACACAAAAATTTATGTGATGAACAAAACACTTATATAAGTGTTTGTGTTTGTCTGGATGTTTCTTATGTATTATAAGTATGTATTTACAAAAAAAAAGTATATAAGTATTATATCCATTGTCTAGTACCCATAGTACAAGCTCTGCTTAGTTTGGGACTAGATGGTGCTGTGTAAAAATGTCCCAGAATATTTATTTATTTATTGTAGATGTGTGGAAGGAGAAAGACTGGCAGATGTTTAAGACGCATGACAGCTCAGTCTGCCCGTGACCATGGACGCTGTAAAGGGTCCGAAACGTCGGGATTTGTATTGTATTTTATACTAATATAACGCGATATAATCCGTAAAGTTGTTTTATTTCAAGCAGTATTCATATCGAAATCGAGAATAATTTGTATGAGGTTAATGAGATGAAGTGAAAGTGGTGTGCCAAGATCGTAGCAAGTGGAAATTTAGTCTCTGCCTACACCCCAATGGGAGTAGTCCTTCATGGATATTTTGATAAAAGAATACATAACATAACATACCATCACGCCTGTATTCCCCGAAGGGTTAGTCAGAGGCGTACTAACGTACACCCACAGTTCACCGGTATGTTTAGGTCCCATGTAATAGAGGGCGAGCCTATTGCCATTAACCGGGCATAAATTCCTAACTCCGAGCTGCTACTGGGAATTTCATAGAAAAACCCAAAACATAACACTTTGCTCGACCTGGGAATCGAACCCAGGACTTGTAGCGTATTGCCTTATAGCGTCTCCAAATATGATATTATTCTTGGGAATTCAATGAAGATTATAATTTTCTAATATAACTGCATAACATTCTAATGAATACACTCCTTTTTTTCTAAATTACACCCGTGCGAAGTCGGGCTATGTCGCTAGTGGGCGTTAAAATTATAAACCTCAATCATACAAAACGGAAGAAGGTTTAGAACTTGGTTATAATTTCTGCCAAGACAACGGACCTTTAACGAAAGAGTAATTTTTTTAGGAATAAGATAAATGAAGTACTTAGTCATCATTTACAAATAATTCAGCATTTAATCCATGACTCACAAGCGTTTCTAGTTATCAGTAGAAAGTCCACATATAGGTAATGTTATTTCGTATAATACAACATTCTTAAATTACAATGCTTAGGTAATGCTTACATAATAAGTCATTTAGTATAGTTTAGTTGAGTTCCTCAGGGAGGACAACAGCGGGAGAGGGGAGCACGGGGGTGCCGATGATGACGGGCTCAGCGGGGACGGGGGCGACCTCGACGACCTGGATGGGCTCAGCGGGGACAGGGGCGACCTCCACAACCTGCACGGGCTCAGTGGGGATGGGAGCGGACTCCACAACGGTGACGGGCTCGGGCACGAGTCCCTCCACGATGGCGGGACCAACGGAGATAGGGCTGGTCTCAGCGGCTTGTTGGTTGATGTTCAGAATGATCTGAACCAGAGGAGCGGGTGCACCGTCAGCGATGGGGCCAACAACAACGGGAGAGGGGACGATGGGGCCTCCAGGCTGGGGGAAGTCAACGAAAGCGGGTCCAACGGCGATGGGCTCGTAGGAGTCGACGATGGCAGGTCCAACAGAGATGGGCTCGAAGGAGTCTACGAAGGCAGGTCCGACACAGATGGGTTCGAAGGAGTCAATGATAGCGGGGCCGATAGCAATGGGCTCAGGGGCGACAACGGGGGCGGCGCCAGCAGCTCCGGGGATGATGATGGGGGCAGCTCCGGCGGCTCCGGGGAGGACGACAGGGGCGGCGCCAGCAGCTCCAGGGGTGACCAGACCGCGCTGTGTGGGAACAGCGACGGCCACGGCGATGACGGCAGCAACAGACAGCAGGAATTTCATATCTGGTACAAAAAAATAGGCACGTCGTTAGTATTGTAGAGATCGCTGCAAGAAGGCTATAATAGTAATGTGGGTTGGCTGGTTTCAGATTAAAGAATAAACAATCATTTAAATTAGTAGTAATACAGAAATAATATTAATTTCATTGTGCATTTTCCTTAAAATGTTCCCCTTAGACCCCTGGTTCCTCTAGAAGTGAGTGAGGGCGTCGCCCCCGTAATAAATACTGAAGTTGAACATCAATAGCGAAGTTTAATTGTCTAACAATCCTGGTGCCCCAACAGTATATAGGTACTTCTCTATTTTAGTAAGATTACTGAAAGGCACCAAGAGGTTATAGAATAATTTACTCACTTGTTATTTGTTTTACGTTTGTGAACACAAATGATGTGTTGTGATTCGATTCACAAGCTTTTATTATGAAAATGTTATCAACCACGTTGATTACTGATTTATTTAATCCAGATTACGAGACATGATTGTTACATTTTTTTAAATCTCTTTAGAATCGCCGTTAGATAGTTATATGGCGCAATTTTATTAGAAGGTGTTTTAGTTCAATGGTTACAGCATTGGTTTGCTGGATTTTTACAGATTTTGAACTGTGGCTGTCTAGTAGTACACGTCCGCCTAACGCCTAACCTTTTAGGGAATACTATGTTAAAATGTTAAGTTACTATTTTAATGATTATTTTCTAACAGAAAACTCGGCATCAAAAGGGTATCCCTTCAGGGTGCTCTAAACATCTTAATTTAATTCCTCGGGTTAAGCACCTGTTCAAATTTTGGTTTTTCGAAAATTGTAAACGCGTTAAGTCAATAAAGTCAATCTTTTAGCAATAAGACCGGCAAGTGGTGAAGTGGTGCTGTGTAAAACGCAGAATATTTATATTAAATAAATATTCTGCGTTTATTGCTCTAATTGTCTTATTGATTTAATTGTTATACTAAATATTATTCTACTTAGTTTTTTTTTCAGTACGAGCAGTTAAAGTTGAGTGATAGTAAATTGGACAAATTTTAACCGATGATATTTAGTATTTTTTCTGCTTCGATTTGGAAATAATTAGCAAAAATTATAATAAGTAAAAAAAAAATTTAATTAATTGAAAACTCTTGTCACATTGCCCAAAATTTTAACCCAGGGTAGTATTATTGAGTTTATTTTTTATATGGCTGGTACTTTGGAACCGTAGAAAATACGTCGATGATTTTTTTTTCTGGGCCCGCCATTGGTAGGCATTTCCCCTGTTGCCAGCTTAGCGTCACGTACTGGGACACCCTGTATATCTAAGTCAATAAGACAGTTTCGGTTTATAGCAGTAGTTTTTAGAAATTGTGTGTTATAATCAACACGTAAATAATCAAATCTTGGGGTCCTTATTTCGATTCCAAGGTCGTTATCCTATTCAATATAATGATTAGTAGCAAGCACGCAAATTCAAGGCAGGCACTTCTGACTTTTCGAAGTTATATGCGTATTAATAATAGTTAGTTATCACGCGCTTAAACGGTGAAGGAAAACATCGTGAGAAGTCGAAGGGGTGTGAAGTCTGCCAACCCGCATTAGGCTAGCGTGGTGGGAGAGCCATGCTTCGGCAGAAATGGGCCGGCTCGACCGGTGTGTTACCACGGTCTCACAGAAATCCGGCGTGAAACAACGCTTGCGTTGTGTTTCGCCGAGTGAGTGAGGTTTAAAAGGCGGGTAACGCACTCGTGACTCCTCTGGTGTTTCGGGTGTCCATGGGCGGTGGTTATCGCTTACAGTCAGGTGATCCGTCTGCTCGTTTGCTCCCCTATCCCACAAAAAATACCCGTGCCCAGCAGTGGGACATTATAATAAGTAGATTATGTTTTTTATGTATTAGTAACAATCCGGAGTTTAGATTTATGCTAAATACCTAATAGTCATAGGTACCTACTAAGTAGTAAGTTTTAGTAAGTAGTAGGAAGTTTAGTGATACTAAATTAAATACTTGAAAATGTCTATTCAATTAAGTGTGAATTATTTCTATTCACCTAAAGTTCCTTATTGTCCTTTTGGATTTGTTTCTCACGTTTTACATAAAACGTGGGTTCTATCAAAATAATAAAGAGCACAGCTATCTAACAATTTGTAATCAACGCATGATTTATAATGGTTGGATTAAACTACTCCGGTAATAATATGTCTGCTGATAGCTACATTTTGTATTTATGATTACTGTCGAAATTATTTATGATGTTAGATGATATTATACACCTTTTCCGAACTACTAAGTCCCATGTAGTATGGGAATTGTGGGTATACATTAGGACCTACGCCTCTGCCTAACCCTTCGGGGAATACAGGCGTGTTAGTATGTAATAGTATGTATAATTACATGACATATATTAATCTTGTAACATAGGTACCTACATGTGGTGTTTGCCTGTAAGTGGTTATGCAATTAGCTCGTAAGACTTACTAACTTTCATCTCGTACTAAGAACACTGTAATGTAATATCTGTTGGCAATCCTAAATAAATAAATAAAATAAAAAAATTACATCTGGGACCTTTTCCTTTCATCTCTATATTCTACTTTTTTTATGTGATGTCTGGGAAATAAAAAAAATATTTTTTAAAGACCCTTCGCAAACTTGACTTGCCTACGTATATACATACAGCCTAATGAGTTATAGGATTGAGAAAAATAGTCCTTAAAAAAAGGTATTTTTTTGAGTTCGTAATCATTTCAGCTTACTATTGCTAATACCATAATTAATTATTAGAATACCATATATTTAATTAGACCCTAAAGAAAGTCACAGTACCTACATTGTTATGACTAAATTTCGTCAAAACAAAGTCTTGATTTACTCAATCAACATTAATTCATTCTTTAGCCTAAATATATGGCTAATTAAAACCTGCAATCTTAGATATTAATATAGGTGTTTAAGTATTAATTATGAAAATAAATTCGTACACACTTATACAGCTCTCTAATTTTTGGGTGTGATTCTCATGAGGTGAAATCTTTATTATCTTTACATGCCGTATAGTAAGACTGGCGAAGACATTATGTTATCTTGCCTGATAATAATTTTGTATAAAACATCGTGAATTTTCACAAAAAAAGCATAGATACTTTGTATCTTGCAGCTATAAACAAGCAGCAAAGTAAGTACAATTTGAATTATTCTGTAGCCTAACTAACATAAGCCTGGAGTCGTAAACAATAGGCATAGCGTCTCTATTTTTTTTAAGGATTAAAAACCATCTAGCGGTCGACTGAGGGCTAAAATTTGATTAAAAAAAACTTAAAGATACTAGCGTCTATCACTCACAGGCCCAGGTAATTGGTCAAAGAGACATCCTTCAATTATTTTGCCATAACCAGTACATTTATATGGCTGAGATAGTATCATCGTCACATTTTCACCACCTATCAGTCTGTTCAGTAACATAGGTCACGAAAATTAAGTATAGTCTCTTTCCAGATATGAAATTCCTGCTGTCTGTTGCTGCCGTCATCGCCGTGGCCGTCGCTGTGCCCACACAGCGCGGTCTGGTCACACCTGGAGCCGCCGGAGCAGCCCCCATCATCATCCCCGGAGCTGCTGGCGCCGCCCCCGTCATCGTCCCTGAGCCCATCGCTATCGGCCCCGCTATCATTGACTCCTTCGAGCCCATCTCTGTCGGACCTGCCTTCGTCGACTCCTTCGAGCCCATCTCTGTCGGACCTGCCTTCGTCGACTCCTTCGAGCCCATCGCTGTTGGACCCGCTTTCGTCGACTTCCCCCTCTCTGAAGGCCCCGTTGTGCCCTCTCCCGTCGTTGTTGGCCCCATCCCCGCAGGCGCGTCAGCTCCTCTGGTCCAGATCATTCTGAACATCAACCAACAAGCCGCTGAGACCAGCCCCATCGCTGTCGGTCCCGCCATCGTGGGCGAGCTCGCTCCCCAGCCTGAACCCGTCAATGTCGTGGAGTCCGCCGCTGTGCCCGTGCAGGTTGTCGAGGTCGCCCCTGTCCCGGCTGAGCCCGTCCAGGTCGTCGAGGTCGCCCCCGTCCCCGCTGAGCCCGTCCAGGTCGTCGAGGTCGCCCCCGTCCCCGCTGAGCCCGTCCAGATCATCGAGGCCGCCCCCGTGCCCGTTGAGCCCGTCGTGATCGGCACCCCTGTGCTGCCCTCTCCCGCCATCGTCCTCCCCGAGGAACTCAACTAAACGAACCACCTAGCCGAAGCCACTGCGAATGACTAAACTAACATCTAAAGTTGTTTGAAAATACATTTCGTGGACTTTCTACCGACACCTTGAAACGCTTGTATGTCCTAAAACAAAGAAATACATAAGATCTGAAAATGTTAATATTTTGTTTTGTTTTCTACCTTGCTGTCTAATTGCAGAACAACAAAATAATGTAATGTTTGAATATTGAGTATTCCTTTTTCTGCACCAATTTATTGAGCACCTAAGCGGCGCTATTCCACTTACAGATCCAATAGCTTGGTGCTAAAAGCTATGCTACTATAAATTTTAGTTTAAAGTGCAGTTACATATAAAAAAGAAAATAAAAATGAAAAGTAAGTTTTAACTAAAATTTCGGTCTAGAGTACCCTAAACTGACGCTCATGTATGAAAAGATTGATGAGTGTGGATGAAGCTAAAGAGCTATGTAAGAATCGTAGCAAGTGGAAGTCTGTGGTCTCTGCCTACTGCTACGGGAAAGAGGCGTGACTTTATGTATGTAAAAACAAATATAAAATACGAATTAAACTATTTCAGACATTTTCAACAGCAGTTCAACAAAATCACTGTACCTACTATTATGTATATATAAGTACTAGTTTTTGTCCATAGTTTCACTCGAAGCCAAATTTTTATAATTTTTATACTTCACGTGACTGTACTAATGATAAAAAACAACTTTTCCAAAGAAATACGGTTTGACCGAGCTACGTTAATACCGTAGCGGTTAAGGAATACATATTGTAATTGAAATAAAAAATAAAAGAATCGTGTCTTTGGAAAAGATTCTACAGTAGAACTGGGACCACGGTCCGAGTTAATCGTGGACCCAGTAGCCGGAATCCTGGTATAATCAACCTATTATACTGTCACACTGCAAGGCACGGGTTTCCTCTCAGACTGAGAGGGATTAAGCTATAGTCCACCACGCTGTTAGGCTAATTCGGGAGAGATTCTACAAGTTCGGGGCCTGAATTGTCCACAAAAACTTAATACCAAAATAATTCATAATACAAACAGTATTTTATCAAATTGTGTTATTATTTATTCGGATTGAGATACCGTTAATATGTTTCCCTACCGTACCATTTAGTCTACTACTCCTTCACTGGAAATAAACGACCGGAAAATTGTTCTATACCTAGTAAAGTTATCAAGAATTGCATTCGGTTACATATATTTCCAGTGAAAAATTTTGGACGAAAGGGTAGAGTAGGAACCTAGATTAACAGTATCAGAATCCGTATAATAACACACTAATTAAATTATGTTTGAATTACGATTTATTTTGATAAATTACGTTTCTATTGGAAATTCGGACCTCCGCGCCGGAGTCTTACTTATGTAGAACTATTATTACCATTTACGATTGATATTGATGACAGCTAGCTCAGCTGAGTTAGAAAAGAGAGAGAGAAAGGAGTTCAAAGGATCATGAATCATTTGCACTCATTTTTCAAGATTTGCCCGTAAGTGATAAAACTTTTATGTCATATCAAAGCTCTTTGGGTGTGTACTGAATTCTATCGCAACTGAGTTGACATACTAAAACGGTATTTTGGGGCATTTTTAAATTACACCTGACTAAGTTAAGATGATACTATAGCTATTACTATTGATTTTCTTAGGCTCCATCAAGTCAAACTTGCCAGGTTATTTTTTACTCTTATAAAAACTTACGGGATGATGATATGTCGGTACACGATAAATATATACTGGAATAACGATTTATATAACTTAGGTAGAGCAAGTTAATATTCAGCTATAATTTATCTAACAATATTTAACGTCCTGCCGTTAGTCGGTACACCATGTTCGCGCTGGATTTTAACTTAGTTGCGATAATGAAATAAAGTACATCCCATGACACAGGTTTCATCACATCAAATTTAAACAGTGGGCCTACGTTTCACGACTATGACCGTGGTACTTAATATGACCTAAACGTACCTTGGTCCGGATCTAGGGGTGGTTTTGTTTGTAAACGCCCCCTCATTACGAAAATTCTACTGTAGAGCAACATTAAAAAAATAAATAAATATGTAGTGATTCTAGTGAAGGAAAAATTCGACCTCCTACAGACGTAAGTTCAGAATGTGAAGGCAAATTTCGACATGGCAGGTGGGACTCGCGGTGGTTTATTGGTCATAGCGTCTGGTGTATCTAACCAGAAGACGCAGGTTCGAATCCTGCTTGCGAGTCGAATTTTTCCTTCACGAAAATAACTTTATAATCTTAGCATGAAACATGCACAAAAATCATAAAAAGATAAATATATAGTTATTTTAGTGAAGGAAAACACCGGACCTAAGTCTTCTGGTTCGATACACCAGACGCTTGGACCACTACGCCTCCGTGAGTCCAACCCGCCAGGTTGAAATTTGCCTTCACATTCTGAATTTACGTCCTAAAGGCGACGTCAGTGACAACTATTGAAAAGCAATTTACTTTGCTTCTCAACAATCTCAACTGACATGACTTTCTTTGCAGTAGTCCGTAATATTTTTAATCGATTCCAATTAATATTTTGGAAAAGAAACATTCTATAATACACACATGACATAATATTAAGTATCTCATAGTTTAAATAGCATTAAGTCGTTGGAAAATGGGGCATAGAGCTGAAGTGGATTTGATCTGGTGTTCAGGATACTTCGCGAGACGGAAAGACTGATGACACGTATGTACGTAGGAGTGCGTAGGTACAGCAGCAAGAGCGGGTCCGAGATCCGTCCGGTGCTGACCGATATCTTTTTTTTAATAATTAATAATAATAGCTATGAACCATGTTCGAAAGTCGCACTTTGCTATATTTACAAAGTATAAGTATTTTTATCTTTACATTGTATAAATAATCCTTTACTTGTGTGTTATCGTCTTAACTGATAAAAGTTTTGTATAAAACGCCCTGAAGCTCGATCGATAATCATAGATACTTTGTATCTTGCAGCTATAAACAAGCAGCAAAGTAAGTAAATTATAATTAAGTTTTGTAAATTTTACAATCTTACCCATAACCTATTTATGTATAAGTGTTTGTAATTGCCATACTATACACGTAATTTAACCAAAATCTGTTTCCACTTCCAGATATGAAATTCCTGCTGTCTGTTGCTGCCGTCATCGCCGTGGCCGTCGCTGTGCCCACACAGCGCGGTCTGGTCACCCCTGGAGCCGCCGGAGCAGCCCCCGTCATCATCCCCGGAGCTGCTGGCGCTGCCCCTGTCATCGTCCCTGAGCCCATCGCTATCGGCCCCGCTATCATTGACTCCTTCGAGCCCATCTCTGTCGGACCTGCCTTCGTAGACTCCTTCGAGCCCATCTCTGTCGGACCTGCCTTCGTCGACTCCTTCGAGCCCATCGCCGTTGGACCCGCTTTTGTCGACTTCCCCCTGCCTGGAGGCCCCGTCGTGCCCTCTCCCGTCGTTGTCGGCCCCATCCCCGCAGGCGCGTCAGCTCCTCTGGTCCAGATCATTCTGAACATCAACCAAGAAGTTGCTGAGACCAGCCCCATCGCCGTCGGTCCCGCCATCGTGGGCGAGCTCGCTCCCCAGCCTGAACCCGTCAATGTCGTGGAGTCCGCCGCTGTGCCCGTGCAGATTGTCGAGGTCGCCCCCGTCCCTGCTGAGCCCGTTCAGGTCGTCGAGGTCGCCCCCGTCCCCGCTGAGCCCGTCCAGGTCATCGAGGCCGCCCCCGTGCCCGTTGAGCCCGTCGTGATCGGCACCCCCGTGCTGCCCTCTCCCGCCATCGTCCTCCCCGAGGAACTCAACTAAACGAACCACCTAGCCGAAGCCACTGCGAATGACTAAACTAACATCTAAAGTTGTTTGAAAATACATTTCGTGGACTTTCTACCAACACCTTGAAACGCTTGTATGTCCTAAAACAAAGAAATACATAAGATCTGAAAATGTTAATATTTTGTTTTGTTTTCTACCTTGCTGTCTAATTGCAGAACAACAAAATAATGTAATGTTTGATTAGTGAGTATTCCTTTTTCTGCACCAATTAGTGAGCACCTAAGCGGCGCTATTCCACTTACAGATCCAATAGCTTGGTGCTAAAAGCTAAGACTATAAATTTTAGTTAAAAAATAATTCTTTTTTCATATAAAAAAGAAAATAAAAATGAAAAGTAAGTTTTTAACTAAAATTTCCCTAAAAGAGTACCCTAAACCGACGCTCATGTATGAAAAGATTGATGAGTGTGGATGAAGCTAAAGAGGTATGTCAGAATCGTAGCAAGTGGAAGTCTGTGGTCTCTGCCTACTCCTAAGGGAAAGAGGCGTGAATTTATTTATGTAACAACAAATATAATAAAAATAGAATTAAACAAACTATTTCAGACATTTTCAATAGCACTTCAATAAAATCACTGTACCTACTATTTTTGTCTATAGTTTCACTCGAAGCCTAATTTTATATTTTTTTATACCTACTTTATACGTGACTACTGATGATAAAAAACAACTTTTCCAAAGAAATACGGTTCGACCGAGCTACGTTAATACCGTAGCGGTTAAGGAATACATATATTATTGTAATTGAAATAAAAAATAAAAGAATCGTGTCCTTGGAAAAGATTCTACAGTCGAAAATTAAATGGAACCGGCAACTGGGACCTCGGTCCGAGTTAATCGTGGACCTAGTAGCCGGAATCCTGGTATAATCAACCTATTATACTGTCACACTGCAAGGCACGGGTTTCCTCTCAGACTGAGAGGGATTAAGCTATAGTCCACCACGCTGTTAGGCTAATTAGGGAGAGATTCTACAATAGGGCTAAATAAGGGTATAAATAAGGGCGGAGCTTTAATGGTCCACAAAAACTTAATACCAAAATAATTCATAATACAAACAATATTTTATCAAATTGTGTTATTATTTATTCGGCTTGAGATACCGTTAATCTGTGTCCCTACCGTACCATTTCGTCTACTAAGTACTGCTTCACTGGAAATAAACGACCGGAAAATTGTTCTATATACCTAGTAAAGTTATCAAGAATTGCATTCGGTTACATTTATTTCCAGTGAAGTATTTGAGACGAAAGGGTAGGAACGGTATCGGAATCCGTATAATAAATTAAAAAACACACTAATTAAATTGTGTTTGAATTACGATTTATTTTGATAAATTACGTTTCTATTGGAAATTCGGACCGCCGCGGTTCATATTAATGACAGCTAGCTCAGCTAAGTTAGAAAAGAGAGAGAGAAAGGAGTTCAAAGGATTTGCCCGTAAGTGATAAAACTTTTATGTCATATCAAAGCTCTTTGGTACACCCAAAGAGCTTTGATATGACATAAAACTTTACTGTATTCTATCGCAACTGAGTTGACATACTAAAACGGTATTTTGGGGCATTTTTAAATTACATCTGACTAAGTTAAGATGATACTATAGCTATTACTATTGATTTTCTTAGGCTCCATCAAGTCAAACTTGCCAGGTTATTTTTTACTCTTATAAAAACTTACGGGATGATGATATGTCGGTACACGATAAATATATACTGGAATAACGATTTATATAACTTAGGTAGAGCAAGTTATTCAGCTATAATTTATCTAACAATATTTAACGTCCTGCCGTTAGTCGGTACACCATGTTCGCGCTGGATTTTAACTTAGTTGCGATAATGAAATAAAGTACATCCCATGACACAGGTTTCATCACATCAAATTTAAACAGTGGGCCTACGTTTCACGACTATGACCGTGGTACTTAATATGACCTAAACGTACCTAGGTCCGGATCTAGAGGTGGTTTTGTTTGTAAACGCCCCCTCATTACGAAAATTCTACTGTAGAGCAACATTAAAAAAAGAAATAAATATGTAGTGATTCTAGTGAAGGAAAAATTCGACCTCCTACAGACGTAAGTTCAGAATGTGAAGGCAAATTTCGACATGGCAGGTGGGACTCGCGGTGGTTTATTGGTCATAGCGTCTGGTGTATCTAACCAGAAGTCGCAGGTTCGAATCCTGCTTGCGAGTCGAATTTTCCTTTACGAAAATAACTTTATAATCTTAATATGAAAAATGCACAAAAATCATAAAAAGATAAATATATAGTTATTTTAGTGAAGGAAAAAACCGGACCTGCGTCTTCTGGTTCGATACACCAGACGCTTGGACCACTACACCTCCGTGAGTCCCACCCGCCAGGTTGAAATTTGCCTTCACATTCTGAACTTACATCTTAAAGGTGACGTCAGTGACAACTATTGAAAAGTAATATACTTTGCTTCTCTACAATCTCAACTGACATCATGACTTTCTTTGCAGTAGTCCGTAATATTTTAATCGATTCCATTTAATATTTTCGAAAAAGAAACATTCTATAATATACACATGACATAATATTATCTCATAGTTTAAATAGCATTAAGTCGTTGGCTGTCGAGCATAGAGCTGAAGTGGATTTGATCAGGTGTTCAGGAGGAGACTTCGCGAGACGGAAAAACCGATGACACGTGTGTACATACGTAGCAGTGCGTAGGTACAGCAGTGATTGAGGGATAGCAAGAGCGGGTCCGAGATCCATCCGGTGTTGACCGATATCATTTTTTTTATAAATAATAATAATAGCTATGAACCATGTTCAAAAGTCGCACTTTGCTATATCTACAAAGTATAAGTATTTTTATCTTTACATTGTATAAATAATCCTTTACTTGTATGTTATCGTCTTAACTGATAAAAGTTTTGTATAAAACGCCCTGAAGCTCGATCGATAATCATAGATACTTTGTATCTTGCAGCTATAAACAAGCAGCAAAGTAAGTAAATTATAAATAAGTTTTGTATATTTAACAATTTTCCTATAATCAATTTATGTATAATTGTTTGTAATTGCCATACTATACACGTAATTTAACCAAAATCTGTTTCCACTTCCAGATATGAAATTCCTGCTGTCTGTTGCTGCCGTCATCGCCGTGGCCGTCGCTGTGCCCACTCAGCGCGGTCTGGTCACCCCTGGAGCCGCCGGAGCAGCCCCCATCATCATCCCCGGAGCTGCTGGCGCTGCCCCTGTCATCGTCCCTGAGCCCATCGCTATCGGCCCCGCTATCATTGACTCCTTCGAGCCCATCTCTGTCGGACCTGCCTTCGTAGACTCCTTCGAGCCCATCTCTGTCGGACCTGCCTTCGTCGACTCCTTCGAGCCCATCGCCGTTGGACCCGCTTTCGTCGACTTCCCCCTGCCTGGAGGCCCCGTCGTGCCCTCTCCCGTCGTTGTCGGCCCCATCCCCGCAGGCGCGTCAGCTCCTCTGGTCCAGATCATTCTGAACATCAACCAAGAAGTTGCTGAGACCAGCCCCATCGCCGTCGGTCCCGCCATCGTGGGCGAGTTCGCTCCCCAGCCTGAACCCGTCAATGTCGTGGAGTCCGCCGCTGTGCCCGTGCAGGTTGTTGAGGTCGCCCCCGTCCCGGCTGAGCCCGTCCAGGTCGTCGAGGTCGCTCCCGTCCCCGCTGAGCCCGTCCAGGTCGTCGAGGTCGCCCCCGTCCCCGCTGAGCCCGTCCAGGTCATCGAGGCCGCCCCCGTGCCCGTTGAGCCCGTCGTGATCGGCACCCCCGTGCTGCCCTCTCCCGCCATCGTCCTCCCCGAGGAACTCAACTAAACGAACCACCTAGCCGAAGCCACTGCGAATGACTAAACTAACATCTAAAGTTGTTTGAAAATACATTTCGTGGACTTTCTACCAACACCTTGAAACGCTTGTTTGTCCTAAAACATAGAAATTCATAAGATCTGAAAATGTTTATGATTTGTATTGTACTTTATACAAAATCCCTATCCTTACCGAAAAATATCATAGCCTGGCTAATGCAACAACTTACAACTCATGCTAAAGGTTCTACTGCATACGAAGGGATGTTCAGGTACTTAACAAAATGTTCAAACTTTAACTTCGTTCTTTACACTTTTAGTGCCCTGTCTTAAAGTTAGATTTAATTGAGCTCGTCGTCAAAATTGACCCAAGGTTGAGATTTGTAACATTTACAACACTGAAACAGACCAAGAACATTTTTAGGTACCAAAATTCCCCTTCAGTACGCAGAACGGAAAAAAACTATTCGATTCTTTTTATGGGATAAGGGGGCAAACGAGGGTACGGATCACGGACCATCCGTACGTGATTCGTCTTCTCGTTTAAGCGATTACCGCCGCCCATGGACACCCGCAACACCAGAGGAGTAACAAGTGCCTTGCCCGCCTTTTAAAAGGGTAGAGGCTCCGGTATCTCTCTCAGCTCAGCGAAACACAACGTAAGCTCCGTGGACCCATTCGTGCCGCAGCATGGCCCTCTCACAAAACTGAGAATGTGAAATACTCTACTCTAAAAATCTTCGTAATATCAACAAAACCAACATCAAATTAGCCTGCTTGGTGCTGCTGCTGCCTTGGTGATGTAGTCAAGATATAGTAGATCTAGCTTCTGCCCGCGACTTCGTCCTCGTAGCGTGAAGATATATAGCCTATAGCCTTCCACAATAAATGGGCTATCTAACACTGAAAGAATTTTTCAAATCGGACCAGTAGTTCCTGAGATTAGCGCGTTCAAGCAAACAAACAAACAAACAAACTCTTCAGCTTTATATATTAGTATACTAGCTTCTGCCCGCGACTTCGTCCGCGTAGTGTAAGGATATATAGCCTATAGCCTTCCTCAATAAATGGGCTATCTAACACTGAAAGAAATTTTCAAATCGGACCAGTAGTTCCTGAGATTAGCGCGTTCAAGTAAACAAACAAAAAAACTCTTCAGCTTTATATATTAGTATAGAATAGATATAGATTTACAATACTTACATATAATTTTAATCGGAGATTTCATTCGATCCTATGCGTTTCCCAAGACCTCTTTTTACGTATTCTAGTAGAAACGCAATAAAACGGGATGTGTCTATGTACATAGATACTAAATTGTTTACTATAATAGGCCTACGTCCACCTCACTATTAGTCCAAGCACGAACACTTTCGAAAACGTATTCTAATCAAAATTGAGAATAATTTGTATGAAAAGGAGGTTAATGAACGAAAGTGGTGTGCAAGGATCGTAGCAAGTGTAGTCTCTGCCTAACCCAAAGGAGACAGATGTGAAAATATGTATGTATGTATATAAATGAGATTTGTAGCAGAAAAATCTCATTCCCATTCAACTATCGAATTTGTATCCTAAAATACGAATTCGATAGTTGTTCGTGCCAAATAACTATTGTCGTGGTAGAAGGTACAGACTGCTGGCGGTTCCAACGTACCGTACCATTGCACGGTCCAACGCCCCTCTGCCGATTATGGACTCAAATCCAGATTTTGATTTGATGAATGGAAGTTGTTAAAATGTTTGAAGTTTTGTGAGCAGAATGCGTGAGTGTTGTACAATTTTGTCAATAATATTGTTATTATTATCAACTTCTATTGATTAAATAGTGTAATTGGCTTCAGCCGTTCTATTTTATGTAATAAATAATTCAAGCCGTTTTACCCTATTTTCTTGGAAACTAGTTAATAAAGTTCTAATATGAGAAGTACTGCTTTTAGATGGATTGAGCTAGTACCCATTAGGCAAAAAATATTTAAAGAAAATCCATTTCCTAATGGGTAAATTATGCTGGATCTGCATTTGCATGAAACGATGGAACGACCCAGCTACGATAATTGTTAGTGTGGAAAAAAAACTGATAAAGAATCTTTCGAATATCGGTATTGCCCAGAAACTGGGTTTCAGAGTTCTGGTGATAGTAGCTTCGTGCAAAGCACTGACTTTAAGGATCCTTATTAATCCTTATATAAAGTGAAAGCACCGGAAAAGTAAAAAAAAAACAAAGTTTTGTTATTTTTTTGCGAGTATAAAACCACTATATTTTTACCAAGCCGAAAATAAATACATAGGTAGCTTCGTAAGTACAATTTTAGAGAATTTTATTTTTTTTAATCCTAAAGAAAACTCCACAATGGCATATCTCTATCTAGTAACCATTTCTCTCATTAAAACTTTTGCGAACTTGCGACCCTATTTACTCTTATTCAGTACTAGCTTCTGCCCGCGGCTTCGCTCACGTGAAGTTATATCAGGAGTAAAAATGGAGAGCCAACATTGATGACCTCTTTTTTGTATGGGCCTCTATACATCAGGGAGGTCCAGCTGTATCTCAGGATTCGTTTAATTAATTGCAATAAGAAGTTCACCAGTTTTTAAGTTGGAGCATATACTTTCTAATAGTGATAATAAATTAAAATCTATTCAGTAGTTTTTGCTCCAACCCGTAACAAACAGACAAACGGACAAGAATTTTAAAAATCACATTTTCGGATTCGGAGACGTTTATATACCATAACCCACGTGTTTTTTTTAAATATATTCAATGTACAGACACAGCTTTTTTACAATTTTATAATAGTAGAGATTAATCCTTCTCCAAACAAATATAAGTAATAGTTTTATTGGGCAATAAATGAAGATTATAATTCTCTATAACAGTGTTTATCATTCTAATGAATACACTCCTCTTTTTTTCTAACTACATTATACTCGCTCGCTATATAATGGGCTATAAAAATATATAAATCTCGTAAAAAACGACACGGAAGAAACTATAATTGCTCAATGCTCATAATTTCTGCAAAGACAGTCCTAGTTTTTTTTGTAGGGGTTAGATAAATGAAGTAGTCATCATTTACAAATAATTCAGCATTTAATTCAGCACGTGAACATAAGCGTTTCTAGATATCAGTAGAAAGTCCACATAATGTTATTTCGTACAATACAACATTCTTAATCACAATGCAATTATTGCGTAAACTTATTAGTATAGTTTAGTTGAGTTCCTCAGGGAGGACAACAGCGGGAGAGGGGAGCACGGGGGTGCCGATGATGACGGGCTCAGCGGGGACGGGGGCGGTTTCGACGACCTGGATGGGCACAGCGGGGACAGGGGCGACCTCCACAACCTGCACGGGCTCAGTGGGGATGGGAGCGGACTCCACAACGGTGACGGGCTCGGGCACGAGTCCCTCCACGACGGCGGGACCAACGGAGATAGGGCTGGTCTCAGCGGCTTGTTGGTTGATGTTCAGAATGATCTGAACTAGAGGAGCGGGTGCGCCGTCAGCGATGGGGCCAACAACAACGGGAGAGGGGACGATGGGGCCTCCAGGCTGGGGGAAGTCAACGAAAGCGGGTCCAACGGCGATGGGCTCGTAGGAGTCGACGATGGCAGGTCCAACAGCGATGGGCTCGAAGGAGTCTACGAAGGCAGGTCCGACAGAGATGGGCTCGAAGGAGTCAATGATAGCGGGGCCGATAGCGATGGGCTCAGGGGCGACAACGGGGGCGGCGCCAGCAGCTCCGGGGATGATGATGGGGGCAGCTCCAGCGGCTCCGGGGGTGACCAGACCGCGCTGTGTGGGCACAGCGACGGCCACGGCGATCACGGCAGCAACAGTCAACAGGAATTTCATTTCTGCGAAGTAAAAGATAATTAAGTAAAGGACAACATATTATGTAATATATTTTTTAATCAAGGGGCAACACTATCAGACAAATAATAAATTCAAAAATGTAAGTCGGTAAATAATTAAATAAAGTGATGTGAAATACTTACTTGTGTTTGGTTTAGTTGTCAAATACAGTATGATATTGGATTAAAACTCGCGTGGTTTTATATTAACCCGTTATCAAATCGAAGGCTTTGTAGATCTGGCGCCTAATGTTAAAAGATAAAATAATTTTGATAATATATCAGGAGTTTTCGATGTTCTAGGATATTTTTAAAAACAAATTGTGATGTGTTTTTTATGAACTTTTTATGTGTCTTGAAATAAGACTACTTTTTACGGATTTGATCGCGTTGTATTAATATTATTTACTTCGCAACGTTTCGGATCCTTTACGGTATCTCGGGTAGACTGAGGTGTCGTTTGACGTCGGATGTCTATGTTAAAATTACTAACAGATACTATTCATTTTTGTTTATTATCAATCAATCAATTATTAATCAATGTTTAATATTCACTTAAATGTCAAAAAATCAGTAGAATGTATCTTACACAAATATCGAAGCTTATCATTACTCTATTAAGCTAGGTTTTCATGGTCAGCTTAGCCAGTAAATCAAGCGATTTAGGTACTAGGCCCACTAGGCTAATGAAGCCATTAGCCTAGTGATCCTGAGTGTGACTGCTACTCTAGAGGTCCTGGGTTGTTGACGATTCCCGATTGGATACCTTTCTATGAATGGCAATAGACTCGCGCCCTATTACGTGGAATAGAGAAACCCAATAACATTGCTCTACCCGGAAATCGACCACTGCAATGCTGATGCTGATAATTTAACAAATAATTAGAGAAAACGTAAATGCAACCAATATTGTCTGGGTTTTTGCTTTAAAATTATATAATAATAATAAAACATAAACATACCATCACGCCTGTATTCCCCGAAGGGTTAGGCAGAGGCGTACTAATGTACACCCACAGTGCGCCGGTATGTTTAGGTCCCATGTAATAGGGAGCGAGCCTTTTGCCATAATAATAATAACCATTAAAAATCATCAAGGCGCATATCGCGAATCGGTAGTAGGTACCTATTGTTATCCGTAATTCAGGTTTTACAACATACGTATTTCTTTCCTATTCAGATTGTAGTGGCAAACAGATCAATAAAATACGAATACTCTTCAGTGATATTATTCTTCAGAATATTATTCATAATCTCTTTTTTTTTCGGGTGGGATGCGCCTTATGCATGCCGCCCTGCTTCAGGGATGCAGGACGGTTATGTCGGGCTCTCCGGCCTGGTGGCCAGCATACCGACTAAAATCACCACCACTACCACCTTCCGCATAGTGGTGGGATCACGGGAATCGCTCTCGCATGCTCCGCGATCCCACCGCGGACGTCCAATGTTGGACCCTCCCGAGAGCCAAGTGTAGCCCCGCCACCTCCACACTCCGGCCGCAGAGGGCAGCGAGAGCGGCGCATCGTAAAACCGACACTCATCTCCCCCTGCGGCCCCACCGTGTCCGCAGTCCTGCGGCTGCGACCCCGCCGAGGCCGCGGAAGGCAGGTAGAGCGGCGAACGTGATACCAGCACTCCTTTCCCACCGCGGCCCCTTAAGCCTTCAGCCGCAGTGTCGCCGATACAACACCGCGGCCAGCCTCAGGTGCGGTGCCTCCCATAATGATACCGCAACGGTTGCGGTATCATTATGGGAGGCGGCGGCCAGTGTAGGTTGCGGCGCAACCTACACTGGCCGCTCCAATGCGGGCTTCCTGGGCCAAGCCCGCAGGAGCAGCCCCTCCCTGGGGTTCTACTTAGCTTCACCGTGGGGATCAAAGCCACGGTTACTGATGATTGATGATTATTCATAATCCCTAACTATACTGCCTTCCCTCCTCTCCATTGTCGCAAGTAACCAGAAGTGGTGATAATGTTATTCCCCCGTTAATTACAAAATTATATACACTAATATTATAAAGAGGAAGATTTGATTGTTTATTTGTATTGAATATAGGCTCCGAAATTACAGGACCTATTTGAAAAATTATTTTACCCTTAGAACATTATGAACACAAAATGAATGAACATAGGCTAATTTTTCCGCGGGAAAATCCTTCATTCCTACGGGAAAACGAGCGAAGCCGGGTCGAGCAGTTTCATAATAAAATGTCTCTATTTTCTAAGGACATTTCTTGCTCGATTGCCTAGATACCCAAAGCAAATTGCAGATCAAGATTGTAATAAATATGTACCCACTTAGGTAGTACCGATAACAATACATTTTTCTGATCTGATGACTTGATGACTATGTCCTAATGCTGCAGCCAGGCCCTCAGCATATGCGCCCCCTGGAGCCAAGGCCCATTTTGCACGGCTACGGCACTTATATTCTCCTTCTGGTACCTACCAGAAACTTATGCGTAAATTAGACATTGAAATTAAACTACTTTTTACGGATAAATTTTAACAAAAATGTAAGGAATTATATTAGCAAAAAGTTGGTAAGGTTGTTTTATTTCAAGGTGTTAGTAATTTTAACATTAAGACGTCCAACACCTCTGTCTACCCGTGACCATGGATGCTGTAAAAGGTGCTTCTACACTACAGCATCCATCTTCGTCGCTATACTGCTCGCTATCATATAACAGCTGGGATCAAATCAGTTTTGATATTTAAAAGGGTGCGTTTTTTTTTGTAATACGTCTTAATCGATCACGTTTTTGCCAATCGTGACGTCACAGTAGACAATGAACGTTTAATCAAAATTTATTGTTTTAAGTTACCTTTAAAGTGGCTGCCGACTTAACTGGGATTACCGTCGGCTAAATTGCCATGTGATAAAAAATAAACTGTTTTATTACCTCGGTATCAATATCTAAGTGTATAGTGATATCTGATAATTATGATGTTGCGTTGTATGTAGTTTGAATTCCTATATTACGCCTGTATTCACCGAATGGTTATGCAGAGGAGTACTTATGCACCGATGGTTCGCTGGTATATTTCTGGTTGCGAATGTTAAAAGGAGCGAGCCTATTGCCATTAAACAGGCACAAATCCAAATTCTGTAGTGCTAAAGAATTTCATAGAAATATCAAATACCTATTACTTTCTCGACCTGGGAACTAGATTAATGAGATGGTTTGTATTCCGCAATATAATAGTTGTGAATCTGAAGTGATCATTGTGGGAGAGCCATGCTTCGGGACGAATGGGCCGTCTCGACCGGAGTGATAACTTTCGCGGACTCACAAAAAACCGGCGTCAAACAACACTTACGTTGTGTTTCGCTGAGTGAGTAAGGATACCGGAGGCCCAAACCCATTAAAAAGCGGGCAACGCACTTGCGATTCCTCAGATGTTGCGGGTGTCCATGGGCGGCGGTAATCGCTTAACATCAGGTGATCCGTCAGCTCCTTTTGCTCCCCTATCACATAAAAAAATACTGTGTAGAGGCTTGGCTCATCCATTTTTTCCATCTATCTCGACTGTTGAATAAACAGTCGAGATATGTCGAGATATAACTCGTCCCCAAACGGGGGATGTGGTAGAATTCTAACAATAGGTTAGACAACTGAGAAATGATAAAACTTGAAACTATGATTCTAGTATAACCTTTGTTGTGTAATCAATATTATGCGTCTTATCACAAAATCCGGGTAAAGTCGTTCCCGCTTAAATCCATTAAGTACTCATTTCCGTATTTGAATCGAAATAACTAGTTGAGTTTTATGTAACTCACAATTGCGTTACTTATTTTTAGGCAGCATTATAACTTGTATTATTGGAATTAAAATATTATTAGAAGGGAGATTAAGTACTCCGTACGACATGTAACAAAAAGTGAGTAATCTTTTTTTGTGATGGCGAAAATTTCACACCTACTTCGCTGGGTTATACTCTATATTACTGTAAAATCATCAAAATCTGGTCTGGAGTTTTTGCGAATAACAAACATCTATCCGCTGAATCTAAAATTTATTAATTTAGTTTATGCCATAGATTTCAGGTTTAAGAAACTTTTTTATATTAAGAATTACTTGCATGAGTATAAAAAAAAATTACAACCAAAAATAATGGTGCAAGTTTTAGGTAGGTATATATAAGTGAACCCCTTATTCATACTAATATATAAAGCTGAAGAGTATGTTTGTTTGTTTGCTTGAACGCGCTAATCTCAGGAACTACGGGTCCTATTTGAAAAATTCTTTTTCAGTTTTAGATAGCCCATTTGTTGAGGAAGGCTATAGGCTACATATCATCACGCTACGCGGACGAACTCGCGAGCAGAAGCTAGTAAAAATATAAAACGTCTTATAATTTTCTTAGTTATAATATCAAATATGTATTGTCTTGAAATAAAACTACTTTTTACGGATTTCATCGAGTTATATTGATTATATTATTCCCGATTATATTATTATATTTATATTGTTTAATTCTCGACGTTTCGGGTTCTTTACAGGATCCATGGTCACGGGTAGACTGAGGTATGGTCGTCTCAATGTAAAAATTACTTACAAATAATTCAATATTCGCGCAAGTGTCAGAAATCAGTATGGATTGTTTTCTTTTTAGTATCTACACTGAAGTAATTCGAGTGCAATACTAAATCGATTATCAATTATCATTTTGGATTATCTTAGATAAAGCCAATATAAATAGTATATGGAAACTGAAGAAAGCAAGTTGTCTTCGACACGTGTCTCATAAAGTAAGTGTGATTCAGAAGTCTTCAGTTATTAAAATTATTCACTTAATATCCAGTAAATAAAATTATAATAATTGTCTTCATCCCGAAGATAATTATTATAATTTTATTTACTTGATAGACTCTAAGTTCACAAAATGTAATAAGTAATTTATCTATCTTTATCAATTTTTTTTGTATCTGTTAAAAGGACGTCTCCATTGTCATAAAAAAGCTCTCCTCTTTAACATTACTGTCTATTTATCTTCAGATGAAATTCTTCGCTGCCATCGCCCTTATCGCCACCGTGGCTTCGGCCGCCATTGTCAAGCCCACCGCTGTGACCGGTGAGCTGGCCGAGATCCAGGAGATCATCGCCGCCATCAACAGCCCCAGCACCAACCCCGCCACCGCCGCTGCCCTCGAACAGATGCTCCTCGACTTCTACGGAGTTCAGCCCGAGCCCGTCGCTGTCGGCCCCGCCATCGTCGGAACTGAGCCCATCTCTGTCGGCCCCGCCATCGTCGGTGCTGAGCCCATCTCTGTTGGACCCGCCATCGTTGACTTCCCCCTACCCGAAGGTGCCCTCGTTGATGCGCCCGTCGCCGCTCCCTCCCCTGTGGTCATCGCACCTAGCCCTGTTGCCGACGCCAGCAGCGCTCCTCTGGTCCAGATCATCCTGAACATCAACCAGGCCGTCGCTGAGTCCACTCCCGCTGCCATCGTCCCCGCTCCCGTTGTCGTCCCTGAGGCCGTTGAGGTGTCCCCTGTGCAGATCGTTGAATCCGTCGTTGAGGTTTCTCCCGTCCAGGTTGTTGAAGCCGCCCCAGTCCCCGCTGAGCCCGTGCAGGTCATCGAGGTCGCCCCCGTCCCCGTTGAGCCCGTCATCATCGGCACTCCTGTGCTCCCCTCACCCGCCGTCGTTCTCCCCGAGGAACTCAACTAAGAACTGATTACTGATCTCGAAATTATTGTGTCGATAAAATGTTTTTTTCTACATGTGATACAAATAAGAGATATTCGAATATACCTAAATATTGTTTACATTTATTATTCCTTTTAAAAAAAGAATACCGTTTCATTATTATGATTACCTATTGCGTGAGTGTAGTTAGAAAGTGTAGGTAATGAAACTTGAATTTAAAAGTCCGTGGAAAACAACTAAGAAATAATTTACTGGATAGAACATTTTTAAGCTTACTAGCAATGTGGGACGCACATTACTAGTATTCTTGTTAACCCCTCGTGCTAAGCTAAATGCTTGTGTTACGAGTGGGTTCACGTCGGTAGTGCAATGGGTGGGTTTCGAACCGGCAACCACATGATCGCAAGTCCGACGCCCTAGCCCGGCTACCGCCGCTTCAAAACAACAAACATTGAAATACTTAAATCTATTTTTTCGGATTTTATCGCGTTGTATTGATATTATTTAATTCCCGACGTCTCGGATTACGGTTCTTAGACTAATTTTTTGGCGATCTAATCTTACATTTACTGACAGCCACCCGCCATACATTTATTAGCGGCATTGGCCGCTAATAAATGTATGGCGGCAGGTCCAACGGCGATTGCGCCGTTGGACCTGCTTTCGTTGACTTCCCCTTACCTGAAGCCTACCTACCGTCGTGCCCCCTCCTATTGTTGTTGGCCCCATCGCCTGACGGCGCACCCGCTCCTCTGGTTCAGATGTTTTTGATTATCAACCAACAAGCCGCTGAGACTAGCCCCCTCTCCATCAGTCCCTCCGATTTGTTTCAAAATTTAGTTTTACCTACATAATCAGTGTCAATTCGCGCGGTCAAGGTGCGGGTTTTGTTACTGATTTTTATTTTTTGAGACTTTCACAATAGATTATGAAGGATATTGCATATAATTTTCACAAATAATACCTTCACGACTGCTCAATCGAAACACATACCTAAGTATGACGTGTATTTAATACTGCTTCTGCCCGCGACTTCGTCCGCGTAGCGTGATGAGATATAGCCTATAGCCTTCCTCAATAAATGGGCTATCTAACACTGAAAGAATTTTTCAAATCGGACCAGTAGTTCCTGAGATTAGCGCGTTCAAGCAAACAAAGAAACAAACTCTTCAGCTTTATATATTAGTACTAGCTTCCGCCCGCGACTTCGTCCGCGTGGAATAGTTACTTAGTCTTAGCGGGATGATAGCCTTCCTACATAAATGGACCATCTAACACCGAAAGATTTTTTCTAATCGGACCAATAGTTCCTGAGATTATCGCGTTCAAGCAAACTTGGCAGGTGGCACTTGACAGGTGGTAAGCAGATGATGATCCCCTTCAGCGGCTTGTAGTATGTTTTGATTGAAGCTCACTTCAAGATATAGCCAATATTGTTAGTTGATAATTGAGTATTGAGTATCCGAGCGGAACTTTAGTAAAATATGTCACGGGAACAGGAATAATAAAAGAACGCTAAATGAGGATATGTCCTTTAGAGCGTTTGTTGGGTCGGGCCCAAGCTCGGTCCGCACGGATACAAAACAAACGCTCTAAAGGCTGATGAATAACGTATTTATTTGGATAAGGATTAATATCATGTTTATAAAAACACCTACGCAAATTATGCATTTGAAATTTTAGAACAAAGTTAGCATAAAAAAGGTTATAGTGAGCCAACCTTAAAAGATAGACATATGCTGTCGCGGACTTTTTTTTAGAACTTTTAAATAGGAACAATTCTTTCGTATATGATTTTTGCGAAACTTTAACCGTTTACGCAGCGCACGCATCGGAAGCTCTCAAAAGGAAAAAATAACGAATTTTAGAGCAAAGTTAGCATAAAAACGGTTATAGTTAGCCAACCTTAAAAGATAGACATATGCTGTCGCGGACTTTTTTTTAGAACTTTTAAATAGGAACAATTCTTTCGTATATGATTTTTGCGAAACTTTAATCGTTTACGCAGCGCATGCATCTGAAGCTCTCAAAAGGAAAATACCCCGATTTTGAAACATTCTTCATTGATGCTCCGCTCCTATTGGTCTTAGCGTGATGATATATAGCCTATAGCCTTCCTCGATAAATGAGCTATCTAACACTGAAAGAATTTTTCAAATCGAACCAGTAGTTCCTTAGATTAGCGCGTTCAAGCAAACAAACAAACAAACAAACAAACAAACTCTTCAGCTTTATATATTAGTATATAGATAGATATAGATTAAAGGTTAGTATGACTATGCAATGAAAGTCTCACAAAGGTAACTCTATTTTCAGATATGTTTATAAAGTACAATGCTTCACTCGGGGGAAAGTAAACATTACAAACTCGAGTGGTTTGCGGCACTCGCTGTATCATACCTCAAATACACTCGTTAGTTTATTGTAGATATCTTTCTTCCCTTGGCGAGCAATTACTATTTAATTCCAATTTAATACTAAAACTATCTGATTCCCTATTGTGTTAATGAGTTTGATTGATGATAGTGGTAAAGAGTTTTCCCACCACGACGGAATGGAGAGCAAGGTTTTGGGTTGAACCCTTGAACCATGAAGGTTTGTTCACTGGTTGATTTAGATTTTCTTATTTTGATAACAAACCGTCATGGTGACATAGCTGTAGGAGTATAGAATTGAAACTCATAACCATCACGCCTGTATCCCCAAAGGGTTAGGTAAAGGTGTACTAATGTACACCGACAGTTCGCCGGTATGTTTAGATCCCATGTAATAGGGGCCGAGCCTATTGTCATTTACCGGGTACAAAATATACCAAACTGCAAGCAGCTATTATGGAATTTCCCATAAACCCCAATCATAATGCCCTGCCTGCCGCCTGGGTTGAACCCAGGACCTCTAGCGTAACAGTCGTGATGGAGGACCATGAGGAATGAGGTAGTTTATATAAAACTGTTTTACAACAAAATTGCAATTTGTTTAGATAGGTAGGCCAGTAGTATTAGCCCAGGACCCCAAAAACTTCTGGTTCGCCCCCCTTGTCCAAATCTCTCCTTGCTTAATGCTATGCTATGCTCTCCGTTCCGTTGTGGTGAGTAAAAATCTGTCTCCACCTAGATGTATATTATTTAATTACCCACCTAGATAAACAGGGTGGTAACTTTCAGCGGGGAAGTACCTTATCCGTTGCAGTTACACGCAAGGGTCTTAGGAGACTTAGGAGATCCATATTTTTTTATGGAATTTTGATCCTCATTCACAGATAGTTAGCAAGAAAATAGCCACTTTACACGAAAACATTTTTTGATGCCAATCGATCCTGTTTCTAATACTGATCATAAACTTCTATGGGATCAACCATCGTTGGAGTACTTACAAAATCCACATTTTATCATGGTAAGTACCTCTCGACATCGGCAGCGAATTCATCGTCACACCTTAGAACCACTGTCATCGCGTACTGTACCTTTCCAGGGGAACTTAGTCCCACAATCAGGCTGTGTAATGAGCTACCTGCCGAGGTTCTGCCAAAGACTACAGCATAGGATTCTTCATAAAAGGAGTGACAAGGAAAAAGAGGCGAACGACACCTCTGGTGTTGCAAACGTAAGCAACGTTTGCAACACCAGAGGTGTCGTTCCATCCACCATCAGGTGGGCCGTAAGCTTATTTGCGACCTCAGTGGTATAAAAAAATGTAATAACATAACATACCATCACGCCTGTATTCCCCGAAGGGTTAGTCAGAGGCGTACTAATGTAATATACACCCACAGTCCCATGTAATATCTATGGGGTGAGTCTATTGCCATTAGGCTAGTCTATTGCTTATACTTTGCTCGACCTGAGAATGGAACCCAGGACCTCTAGCGTAGCAGTCGCGCTTGGGACCACTAGACTAACGAGGCATGAAATCCGTAATCCGGGCTTTCTTTCAATAGAAATGATTTGCTGATTGCGAAAGTGCTTTCGCCCTGTTGTTATTTTCATTTTTTAACGTGGGAGAGTAGTTATTGGGTTTTTCTATAAAATTCTCAGTAGCAGCTCGGAGTTTAGAATTTGTGCTCGGTTAATGGCAATAGGCTCGCCCCCTATTACATAGGACCTAAACATACCTACCGGCGAACTGTGGGTGTACCTTAGTACACCTCTGCCTAACCCTTCGAGGAATACAGGCGTGATGGTATATCTTGTTATGTTATGTTTTTACGGATTTCATCGCGTTGTAACTTGTATTGATTCCCGACGTTCCGCTCTTTCTGCGTGAATTGGATCGCTAATAAACGGATGGTAGGTGGCTGTTAGTAAATGTAAGATTAGACCGCCAAAAACGTAGTCTAACCGTGATCCGAGACGTCGGGAATTTAATAATATCAATACAACGCAATAAAATACATAAAATATAGTTTTTTAAGTATTTCAATGCTATATTCGCGTGTCAGAATCCAGTAAATCATTTCTTAGTTGTGGTCCACCGACTTTAAAATTAAAGTTTAATTACCCACACTCTTTCACTACACTCACGTGAAAAGGTATTCTTTTTAAAAAAGGAATAATAAATACAAACAATACTTATATATTCGAATATCTTATATTTGTATCACATGTAGAAAAAAACATTTTATCGACACAATCAGTAATCATTTCTTAGTTGAGTTCCTCGGGGAGGACGACGGCGGGGGAGGGCAGCACAGGAGTACCGATGATGACGGGCTCTACGGGGACGGGGGCGACCTCGATGACCTGCACGGGCTCAGCGGGGACTGGGGCGGTTTCAACAACCTGGACGGGAGAAACCTCAACGACGGATTCAACTATCTGCACAGGGGACACCTCCACGGCCTCAGGGACGACAACGGGAGCGGGGACGATGGCAGCGGGAGTGGACTCAGCGACGGCCTGGTTGATGTTCAGGATGATCTGGACCAGAGGAGCGCTGCTGGCGTCGGCAACAGGGCTAGGTGCGATGACCACAGGGGAGGGAGCGGCGACGGGCGCATCAACGAGGGCACCTTCGGGTAGGGGGAAGTCAACGATGGCGGGTCCAACAGAGATGGGCTCAGCACCGACGATGGCGGGGCCGACAGAGATGGGCTCAGTTCCGACGATGGCGGGGCCGACAGCGACGGGCTCGGGCTGAACTCCGTAGAAGTCGAGGAGCATCTGTTCGAGGGCAGCGGCGGTGGCGGGGTTGGTGCTGGGGCTGTTGATGGCGGCGATGATCTCCTGGATCTCGGCAAGCTCACCGGTCACAGCCGTGGGCTTGACAATGGCGGCCGAGGCCACGGTGGCGATGAGGGCGATAGCCAGGAAGAATTTCATCTTGAATCTGAAATTGACATGGTAATAAAAAAATATAATATGAGGTATAAATACGTGTGTGTTTTTGCATTGAAACTAGCTAATTAGGCAGTTCCCATTGACTATTGTAGTCGGTAGTTCTTGAACCGCTTCCTTCCCCAGGCGGCGGAAGTCCATGAGGATGTTCACACGCAAAAAAATGAATATTTATTTTTCCATAAGTATATTAAATATTGGCGTAAATTATTAGGCTGATTTTTGAATAGTTAGATATCTGAGGAATAAAATTGATTTTGTATAGAAATATTATAAAAAAATCTAATTTGTCCCTCCGAAAAAGTAAAGTGGTAATGAAAAAATCGCTCCTCATGTACAAAGGTAGATAGTACTTACTTTTGGTTTCGTTGACGACTTGGCTCTTGTAATTGTCGGACTCTATTTATACGGGCTATTTATCAAAGAACGGAGAGGGATTAGAAATTATCTTCGTGATAATATAGATTGTTTAGCAAAATTTACAGTATTTATTGGATAAGAAGGTTAGATAGATCTAGTTATCTTTCGCTAGCGTTTTTTTTTAAATTATTGATAGGCTTACCGGACCCTCGATCGCCAGTTCGCCTGATGTTAAGCAACACTGCGGCCTAAGATGGAGCGCTCTTGCCTAGAAGAAACCGATTCACTCGTGATTTAAAGACACCCAGATTATATCTATCGGGGAAGCGCATTCCACATTTCGGCGGTATGCATGATAAATGTGGACTTAAATTAAAGCGTTTTATAATTGTAAGTTCAGTTTCAACATATGTATATAGTATCCTAGTAGAATTGTGTAATTCGCTATTTTACATAACCGCTAGCTGCTTTACAAAACAGCTATGTAATGTAAAATTGCTGAATGACGTTCAGCAGTTTTGTATAATTAGTGATCTTCAACACACAAAATGTTCATGTACCTCCTACATGAATATTTTGTTTTTATCAAAATACCGGATTAACTTTTAGCTGTATTGTAAAACAGAGCGCTTCAGCGTGAAATGAAATATCGGATACTCGGATTGTTTTCGGAGCTAGTGGCGCTGTATGGTATAACAATGACATAAGCTCGTCAAGTTGACCCAAATTTCGTGTTTATAAGTATGCACAATGGCTACATTTCGGTTCTGGCATGTCGTTAGGTTCTAGCCTTTGCACCGTGTAAAACTAAATTTGACTGCAAAGTTGTCAAAATATCACTAACTGTCATAGCTTTTTTACACAAAACACTTATCGTAACCGCAAATAATCATTCTACAAAACAAGTAAACGTGGGTAGCGGTTTAGTTAAACGTATTAAAGTAACTATCCAGCTGGACGTCATTCAGCTGTTTTACATAATAGTGCAGTTTTGTAAAATAACTAGCGGTTATGTAAAGTCACGAATTATACAATTTAACTACGACATAATTATCTACATAAACAAACATATTTATATCACAGGCCTTTTGGGTCTATGGAAATCCTCATGGATTTCCCCGCCGCTCGGGGAAGCCGACGCGGCGTGTTTTCTACCCAGAGTGGGTGAAATAACGACTAAAAAGGACCACTTTTTGCTGGGGATCCGGGAGCGAGATTTCATTTCACAGGCCTTAGCCTATCTAATCCAACGAATCCATCGAAGGTATTGAAGTAGGTTATTGAACTGATTTCTGAGAAAGCATTCATCTCTCTTTCGATTCTTAGACACATCAGGTACCGAGGAGAGCAGACACACGTCTGGTCTCCATGAGCTGTGACCAGCGGGCCAGTAGGTGGTGCGAGTGTTTTGTTTCACATCGTATAATCACTGGCCAGCATATCACGCACGGTCGAGCTAATATCGCATCCCATGACCGCGAATATAGGGCACGGGAAGGCAAAATTTATGGTTGTCGGTCCAAATTCCAAAACCGTAATTTAATCGAATTCACTTTCAGTAAACAGCGCGGTGTCGAGGACTTCCCAAAATTTGTGTAAAGTATAAAAGAATTAAATATAAAAATGTAATACCAAAATAAATCGTAATACAAAAAATATTTTATCAAATTTTGTTTTTATTCGGATAAAGATACTGTTAATCTAGGTGTCTGCCGTACCATTTCGTCTATACTAATTCACTGTAAATAAACAACCAGGAAATCGTTCCAAACTTGGTAAAGTTATCAAGAATTGTATTCGCTTACATTTATTTCCAGTGAAGTATTTTGGACGAATTGGAATCCGAATTATACACAGATTAAATTGTGTTTGAATTACGATTTATTTTGGTAGTTATTCCGTTTGTAAGAGAAATTCGGTCCAATTTGATTCTTAGGGCCAGTTGCACCAACTTCTGAAATATGTTTAAATTGAATTTAATCACAAAATGACAACAGAAAATTGTGTTTAAATACAATTTTAACATATTTAAGAAGTTGGTGCAAGTGAACTATAGCATGTCTATTACGTTGGTAGCTGTCAGAGTTTCCAGTATTACAGCTGCAGAAGTGACTGATCATGGAACTTGACGTATCGGGTAGGTTGGTACTATTGCTAGAGAAAGTATGCAGCAAGTTTTTTTTTGCATAGATACTTTTTAAGAAATTATTAAGATTTTCATAATTTCTCATTTTTTTAGCAGAGATATAGAGTGCCGATGACACGTTAGGCGTAGCGGCTGAGCAATCGGCTTCTGCGACACGTGTTGTGGGTGGGAAAGAAAAAATATTTTTTGACATGCAGCATGTAAGGTAAAAACAACGCAAAAACAAACTTAAAAAAGATACAAAAGAAAATATTAAAATTAGGCGTGGCAGTAGTAGTTAAACCTACTGTCAGCAAATGTGCCCCACGGCTGCACCAAATGGGAGCAGTTCAGCTATGTGCCGGACATAGATGCCTGGTGCTGGTTTTCAACTGCCCCCGCAGTTGTTGCCATCTACAGTTAGTTTTTCCGGGTGTGTGTGTTTGAGTAAGTGAGAATTAGCGTTTGTAAATGGATAACGTTTAAAAGATATCATCCGCATATACTACTATATACTTTGCTCTAGTCCAATCATTGTTGACCTATTACCTATACCAGCCTGGGGTGGCACATTCAAAAACTCTATGCTCCGACTCGAGAGAGCACAGAGAGCTGTTAAAAATTATGCTAAATAGGCCCTACCGCTATCCCACTTCCCAACTATATAAAGATATCCCTGTCCTAACCGTACGACAGCTTTGTGTGCTTCATATAACGCTACTAAAACAGTCATCACTACCTTATGACGCGCAGACTATCTCAAACAAGCGACGTAAAGACCTCGTATGCTCCAATCCACAAATAAAAACCGCACTAGCTGGTCGCCAGTATCATAGTTTAAGTTGCTTCCTATATAACAAACTAAATAGGATCTGTAACATATATTCTTTGTCAAATCTGGAATGTAAGAAAGTAGTACATAATTATCTAAAAAATCTATCGTACGAACAGACTGAGAGTTTGTTTGCGAGAATATCATAAATTCAAAATATATGACACTAGCTTCTGCCCGCGGCTTCGCCCCCGTGGAATAAAAAGTATCGGGAACGGGATAAAAGGTATCCTATGTCCGTTTCCTGGTTCTAATCTACCTCTCCACCAATTTTCAGCCAAATCGGTTCAGCCGTTCTTGAGTTATAAATGAAGTAACTAACACGACTTTCTTTTATATATATAGATATATGAATATGTTTATGTATACACACACGCACGCAAACACACAAACACACGCACACACACACCCACACGCGCACTCACACCCACACGCACACACACACCCACACACACAGATACCTATCACTCCCCCGCCGGCACCGTGCACGCGACAACAAGTATTCTTACGTGCTCGTTTATTTAATTTGCGAATTAGTGTTTAAAGTGAATAACTACACTAAAACATATATCAACGTGTAATTAAGTGTGAAAGCCTTATAGTGCATAAATAAGATCATAAATCCACCCAACGGTTGTGAAGTAAACACAGTTTCAAATAACAAGAAATCGTTGCAAAATTAATAATTAAGTCAGCTGTTAACAAGCCGAGCGACGACGTGCCGGGGTCATCGCCCTCTTGTCGTCAATCATCGGAATACCGAGGAGACACGAACGGCTCGATCGGCTACACTCGGTTACATTCGTTTAGTGCCTCATTAGTGACGTGAACACCAGCGTTGCCTCCTCCTGCGCACCGTAAACAAGTTAGTAATAAACGCAGTAACAATCAACTGCATAAATAATGCCACTAAAACGAACGCCGCCTGCTTCGCCTTGTCCCTCGGCCTCGATGCAAACAACCAATGATAGCAGTCGACAAACTGCCTTAACTGCCACTGATACAAAAAATAGATCACCATTACACCACTGTGACTCTGCACCAGATCTTCAATCGATTACGGCAAACATCACGGAGCGTAAAAAAAGGAAACTCACAAATAGCGATATTAACATCTCTGAAACCATAAAGGAACTTTTTTCTCAATTTTCTAAAGACCAAGACTACCGCTTTCAAGAACTTCAAACCACAATAAGTACGCTAAATGAACAAAATAATGAACTACGAAAGAGCGTTAACTTAATGTCTGACAAATACGATGAATTTTTAAGGCGTATTTCCTCTCTGGAGTCAGAGAAACAGGAGGATAAGAAAATTATTCGACATTTAGAAGACAAACTTGATCTACTGGAACGCAAATCGCGAATGTCTGGAATTGAAATACGAAACATTCCAAAAGAAAGTGGTGAAACGAAGGATGGTCTATGTAACACATTGGTGAAATTGGGAGAAATCATAAACGTCACAATTAACCAGTCGAGTATCAGGGATATCTACCGCCTTAACACTAAAGACGGGTCAAATCCTGTGATTGTTGATTTTACCACAGTACTCACCAAAGAAAATGTCATTAAGGGGGTTAAGAGCTTTAATAAAACCAAAAAAAAAGGAGAAAAACTCAATACAACCCACCTTAACCCCTTAAATCAACATAAGCCATTATACGTGACTGAAACCCTAACACAAAAGACACACAGAATATTTTACTTGGCCCGAACATTTCAAAAAAACTACGGTTACGCATTTTGCTGGACATCGAATGGGATAGTATACTTAAAGAAAAATGAAGACGCTTCACAAATCCGTATCAATACAGAAAAGGATCTTGACAAGCTGAGAATCTCGCAATGACTAATTACAGTTAAGCTCAAATATATTAGATTAATACTTTCTAAATACCGAATGCATGCTTTTCATCTATCTACCAACTTTAATTATAAAAATGTCTTAAATAAATATATTACTAAGATTATGTTACTAAAACTTACACACTATCATTTATTTATAAAATACATTTACAACAAACTGTTATACAATACAAATAAGAATATCACAAATAAGACACAAGGTAAAAAACTCAACTTCATTATGCAAATAAATAAATTTATTTTTATTTCACTCATAATAACATATTATACATACATGATCTCACTAACACACACACATCATATACACACTAACTATGACTCAATAAGAAATTTAATAAATTTATGTTATTTATTAACACTACAATGTAAACTAATCCTGCAACATTTATCTTTTATAATTTTTCTGAATAGCTACAACTTTGCTCACTTAATTATATCAGGCTCTGAAACAGGCACTTTAATTCCCTATACAAGTATGATTAATATAAGTTCAAATCCTACTTTAATGAAACTATCACTTGACAATTATATTAAAACCCAAACTAACATTTGGTAATTTATATGAATTAACAGATAGCATCGATAAGGTAACAGTATCCGAGTCACTTTACGCTGACATTGAAGACTGTCATAAAATACTTTTGCCTTTTTCTGAGAGATTTTTAGTGTTAACCCAGAATATACGCAGCATAAACTGCAATATAAATGGATTGCAAATACTATTAGCTAGATTGAAATTACAATGTGATGTTCTCGTTCTCACAGAAAGCTGGCTTTCGTGCACAGCTACCGTACCTAACTTACAGGGATATCGTTCGTCTACAACCAAAAATAATGTAAAGCAAAACGACGGTGTTGTCATATATTATAAGGAACATCATCGTTTTAAAATTGTGGAACCAAACTTTAGTGAAGGTAACTGTTTAATAGCGACACTTGAAAACCAAATAGCAATTATTGCAATATATCGATCACCATCTTACCCTAACTTAGAATTATTCCTTAAATCCATGAATGATGTTTTAACATGCTACTCTACCTTTAAAAATATAATAGTTATAGGAGACATAAACATTGCCATAAATTCGGACAAAATTAACCTCCTAGGCGAACGTTACCTTAATCTTGCGGCTAGTCATGGGTTACTTCCTTCACATACATTGATTACACGGCCAGAAAGTAAAACATGTATTGACCACATACTCCTTAAGACAAAAAGTACCTGCAACACTATTGTACCAGAAACAACTTTGACTGACCATTATCCGGTTTTACTATGTATGAATTTTAACAAAATTCAACAATTCGCGAAAACATCTGTTAAAGAAATTGACGAGGATGGCTTGAAAGAAGAATTATCAAAAATTGACTTCACTATAGTAAACGAGTTTCATAACCCAAACGTCTCTCTGAGGTATATGACCCAATGTCTTCAAGCAGCAATCGAAAAAAACACTAAAGTTATAACATTATCACGCCGAAAGAAGATTATAAAACCTTGGATCACACAAGGGTTGCTGCGTTGTATGAGAAATAGGGATAAATTACATAAAAAATCAAAACTTTCACCAGAAAACGAAACACTAAAATTAACTTACAAACGTTATAGAAATTTCTGCAATACTATAATAAAGAAGGTAAAAAGAAATTATGAAAAAAACCTCATTCAATCTGCACAAAATAACAAAGAACTATGGAAAGTAATAAAAAACCTCACAAACACTAAGAAAAACACACACTACCCAAATGAACTCCTAGCCCTAGCTGACAGTCCGCAAGAAGCACTGAACAAAGTAAATAGTTACTTTGTGGACGTAGGTAGATCACTGGCAGATCAGGTCGGACAAAACAAGCTGTACCCCAAAGACACAAATGTCAATACCTCCTTTTGTAATCACACTGAACTCAATTCTTTTGTACTGGAGGACACTGATGAATGTGAAGTGCACCGCCTCATTACAAACCTAAAAGTAGACAGCTCAACGGGTTACGATGGCATTAGCAGTAAATTTTTGAAGACATACAAGGCTATTTTGGTGCCCCCACTCACCATTATTTTTAACTCCTGCCTTCAAAACGGAATATTCCCAGAGTCTTTAAAGAAGGCTACGGTATGCCCGATATATAAGGGTGGGGATAGAGATTGTATCACCAACTATAGGCCCATATCTATACTTCCAACTATATCTAAGATCCTGGAGAGAATAATCAATAGCAGACTTGTGAGGTATCTGGAAAACAAAAACTTGCTCTCGCCACATCAGTACGGTTTCCGTAATGGAAGATCTACGGAACAAGCTGTAAACAAACTTATAAGTTACATTAGTGATAACTTGGATGGTAAGATGAAGTGCCTAACCATCTTTTTGGATCTTGCCAAGGCCTTTGATACAATCCCTGTTTTTTCGCTATTGGCTAAAATGGAAAGACTGGGAATAAGAGGCACGCAGCTGGAACTTTTTAGGAGCTACCTTACCGAGCGCCGTCAATGTGTACGTGTGGGCAAGTTTACCAGTACTGACCTACCAATCACACACGGTGTACCACAGGGTAGCATCCTAGGACCAACCTTATTTCTCGTATATATTAACGACCTCACTGGTCTAAAGCTAACCCAGGGCGAAATCATTTCCTTTGCAGATGATACTGCTCTCTTTTTCTCCGCCGATAACTGGAATGAAGTATTTGATGCTGCCCAGTCTGGTTTTGATGTTGTCAGAAAGTGGCTAAATGAAAATATTTTAACTTTAAACATTGATAAAACTAAATATGTCTGCTTCAATATTCAACCTGACAGAGGTACTAATCACCCTTATTCCATTATTTCCCATGAATGTACATCACAGGATACTTGCTCTTGTACTAAACTGGAGCAGGTTGAGACTATAAAATATTTGGGCATTACTATAGATAAACACCTCAATTTTAAAGAACATATAAAAATCCTAACGGGACGAATTCGTAAGCTTATTTATGTCTTTAAGAATATGCGACACATTGCTGATCCTCCTATCTTGAAACGCATATACTGTGCCCTCTGCCAGTCACTCATAACATATTGTATATCAGCGTGGGGAGGTGGTCCAAAATCTACGCTTATGTCTGTAGAGGTTGCCCAACGTGCAATATTAAAGGTAAGCGCGTTTAAACCGATGCTTTTTTCTACTGTGTTACTTTACCAACTGTGTGGTGTACTAACAGTAAGACAACTATTTATATTAAAAATAATTATAATGCAACACACAAACACAATTTATGACCCCCAGATTTTGAATAAACGAAGAAACTACTTTGTCTGTACACAGCGAAGGTTTTATAACACAAAATTTAGTTCACGATTCATAAATTCTCTCGGCCCCTACATTTACAACAAAATCAATAAAATCCTTAACATTTATTCACTCACCACTGATAGTTGTAAGAGAAAAGTATCGGAATACCTACAAAGTCTCACCTACGATGAGACTGAACAACTCCTAAAAGTACCAAGCTAGACAGTTAAAACAATCTTAGTGTTTGTGTTAATTATATAATAAAATAAATATATACAATACATGGTGTTAATATAGTAATATTATACACACAATAAATAATACATATTATATCTAAATTATCATATAAACGAATCTCTATACGAATCAAAATAGCTCACACACACACACACACACACACACACACTCATACTCAACAATAGATACACCCTCTCACACTCACTCACTCACCTTAGCACATCACACAAAGAGAGGACCTAAATCAAACTCAACCACTAATTCCTAAATAGATACTCCATAGTAATGTAAATGCTAGCATTTAAGAAACCTCATTTAATGTAACTCGAGGGGGTTGGCGCTGTAAGCCGAAATACAGGTACTTCCTAGTTCGGCTACAGATGTTAAAACTTTTGTGTACTTATCACTATCTATATTGTAATAGCATTTAGCATAGCATTGTACTTTTTTCTGGGAAATAAAGATTATATTAATTAATTAATTAATTAATAGATACACGGAACACGCACGCGCGCACTCCAGCACACAAGCACACTATTTTCCTTTTCAACATTTATATGACTTCTACTTAATTATATTATACCTACATTAAATTAAAATCTCAAGCACAAATTAAGAAATTGTTCGAATATTTAGATCCATTATTATGTGAGAGGAAGGCGCCGATGTCTGTCACACAGTTTACACTAGCACAGACATCGCCGTTAACTCTATCCTAGCTATAGTTCAACAATATTAAGCTCTGTAAATTATTATGAGATAGATAAATCTGTACCTTTTTATGTATAAAATAAAGAATTTATTATTATTATATAAGAAGTAATTTTTCCATACATAAAATTAAGATCACATAAATCATTTAGATATGGTTACCAGGAAGAGCGTCGGCCCCAGTATACTGCCCTACGGTACACCATAAGTAACAGGTAAGTCATCACTAGTGCAATCAATAATCCTGCGATTTTGTGTCGGCGGGCTTCTTTTAATTTTTGTATGTATTTAACTGTAAAAGTGTAACTAATTTGAATAAAACCAAAAAAATATAAAATGTATTCGAATATATAACCAAAATATTTATCATTCATAATGTATTTACATGTGGAAAAAAAGTGTATAGATACAATCATTTTGAGATCAGTAATCAGTTCTTAGTTGAGTTCTTCGGGGAGGACGACGGCGGGGGAGGGGAGCACAGGAGTACCGATGATGACGGGCTCAACGGGGACGGGGGCGACCTCGATGACCTGCACGGGCTCAGCCGGGACTGGGGCGGTTTCAACAACCTGGACGGGAGAAACCTCAACGACGGGTTCAATAATCTGCACAGGGGACACCTCCACGGCCTCAGGGACGACAACGGGAGCGAGGACGATGGTAGCTGGGGTTAACTCAGCGGCGGCCTGGTTGATGTTCAGGATGATCTGGACCAGAGGAGCGCTGCTGACGTCGGCAACAGGGCTGGGTGCGATGACCACAGGGGAGGGAGCGGCGACGGGCGCATCAACGAGGGCGCCTTCGGGCAGGGGGAAGTCAACGATGGCGGGTCCTGAACTCCATAGAAGTCGAGGAGCATCTGTTCGAGGGCAGCAGCGGTGGCGGGGTTGGTGCTGGGGCTGTTGATGGCGGCGATGGTCTCCTGGATCTCGGCCAGCTCACCGGTCACAGCGGTGGGCTTAGCAATGGCGGCTGAATGTTTAATTACTTTGCGTGGAGTAAATTAAAAAAAGATTTTACTGAATTTGACATTGATACTAAGTACAAGACTGAAAAAAAATTAACAGTATACTTACATTGGCCTGCTTAACACAACTATGGTGCTGTAAGTTTAAGAAAACTTTTTATATTGTTGTCTGATCTACATTATAATTATGATTTATTATGGATTTTATTGTTCAGAGAGACTGCGATTGCGATTTGGTTCTTTGGAATTTACACCTCTGAAATCCATAAACTATATTTTATCGGACAAGAATTATTTATCTTGGATTCTGTTCCTTATTGCGTTTTACTACTATGTACGCAATTACGCGTACAGAATAGATTATAGCACAGTTAGTGCGTAGAAGACTGCCTTTTTTGAAGATGTGAATATTAAGTAATATGACACGCTTTACCTACACAAGACCAAAATTGTATGTCTGTACATTAAAGATACTGAAGAAAAACGAATATGGGGGTCTTTATTAGAGCAAAAGAAGCTAAATCAAAATTTTTTTAAATGATTATCGGTCTGTAAATTGTACATGCATGACGCAAAAACTGCTGGATCGAATTGAATGCCGTTATTTCTATCTCGAAACCCACACCCCCAACCCCATAACCGTAGGTTCACATTAACTCAAGATCTCATCGAATTGAACAATCTCAGGCAGTAAGGGGCATCGTCTTATACAAACTGTAATAGAATAAGCGCAACACCTGAAAGTAGTTTGTTCAGAATCGAATGAATCGGTTACAGTGGCTTTTAATATTTCCCGAAAAGACAATCTCTGAGACGAAAAGCCATTACTGTTTTGTTTTTCTTTCATACAGATCTATACTAATATATAAAGCTGAAGAGTTTGTTTGTTTGTTTGTTTGTTTGCTTGAACGCGCTAATCTCAGGAACTACTGGTTCGATTTGAAAAATTCTTTCAGTGTTAGATAGCTCATTTATCGAGGAAGGCTATAGGCTATATATCATCACGCTAAGACCAATAGGAGCGGAGCATCAATGAAGAATGTTTCAAAATCGGGATTTTTCCTTTTGAGAGCTTCCGATGCATGCGCTGCGTAAACGGTTAAAGTTTCGCAAAAATCATATATGAAAGAATTGTTCCGCTTTAAAAGTTCTAAAAAAAAGTCCGCGACAGCATATGTCTATCTTTTAAGGTTGGCTCACTATAACCGTTTTTATGCTAACTTTGTTCTAAAATTCGTTTTTTTTTCCTTTTGAGAGCTTCCGATGCGTGCGCTGCGTAAACGGTTAAAGTTTCGCAAAAATCATATATAACAGAATTGTTCCTCTTTAAAAGTTTAAAAAAAAAGTCCGCGACAGCATATGTCTATCTTTTAAGGTTGGCTCACTAAAACCTTTTTTATGCTAACTTTGTTCTAAAATTCCAAATGCATTATTTGCGTAGGTGTTTTTATAAACATGATATTAATCCTTATCCAAATAAATACGTTATTCATCAGCCTTTAGAGCGTTTGTTTTGTATCCGTGTGGACCGAGCTTGGGTCCGCACGGACCCAACAAACGCTCTAAAGGACATATCCTCATTTAGCGTTCTTTTATTATTCATGTTCCCGTGACATATTTTACTAAAGTTCCGCTCGGATACTCAATACTCAATTATCAACTAACAATATTGGCTATATCTTGAAGTGAGCTTCAATCAAAACATACTACAAGCCGCTGAAGGGGATCATCATCTGCTTACCACCTGTCAAGTGCCACCTGCCAAGTTTGCTTGAACGCGATAATCTCAGGAACTATTGGTCCGATTAGAAAAAATCTTTCGGTGTTAGATGGTCCATTTATGTAGGAAGGCTATCATCCCGCTAAGACTAAGTAACTATTCCACGCGGACGAAGTCGCGGGCGGAAGCTAGTAAAATATAAAATTTTCATTGGCATTTAATTTCAGAGGGCTGCTAAATATGAATTTCGAACAAAAATTTTACTAGATAGGTGCATAAATGCATTTTTGAGTTTAGGCGGGAAGCGTATCTCTTAGTAGTTTGTGGGCGGGAAAATGTAAAGTGAACATTGTCAATTTTATAATTATTATTTTTCAAAACTTGAATGTCTCTGAACTTAAATGTGTAATTATGGTGGATAATTAACCATTTGAACCTATGACAGAGTAGGCAAATGATATACTTAAAATTGAAAATCGTGACTTTTGGGTTCCCTCCTAAACTCCATCGTAGTCTCAATAAAGTTTCTACCGTTTTATTGGGGCAACTGAACAACTTATACTTGACACTGGCGAACACAAAAAGTGTGGTGCCATATTACAATCCCATGATGGGAAATATTACTTGATTACTCTTAATACTTGACACTGGCAAATTATCACAAAAAGTGTGGCGCCATAATAAATTAAAAAAATGTATTTTTGTTTAAATTATGATATCAAACCTTCATAGTGACTTAGCTTAGGTAATTGAAAAATTCAAAATTAAATGAAACTACCTCGTCAGTCTAGCTGTGCAAAGTGCGATTGCTACACTAGAGGTCCTGGGTTCGATTCCCAGGTCGAGCAGTGTTATTGGGTTTTTCTATAAAATTCCCAGTAGTAGCTCGGAGTTTGGAATTTGTGCCCAGTTAATGGCAATAGGCTCGCCCTCTATTACATGGGACCTAAACATACCGGCGAACTGTGGGTGTACATTAGTTAACCTCTGCCTAACCCCTCAGGGAATACAGACGTGATGGTATGTAGAATGAATGTTGATTCGCGCGCTTTGAACGCGATGTTGCGGGTTTGTTATTGTTTTTATTTTTCAAGATTTTCAAAATTAATTAATTATGTGATGATGAAAGATATTATATAACGTTATAAATAATACCTTGAAGACTGCTAAATCGAAATACATAAGTATGCCGCAAGTATATTTAATGATATCAGTAAGTATGACTAGGCAGGTCTATGCAATGACAGTCTCACAAAGACAGCTCTAATTATTTTCAGATATATTTTTACTTATTTTTATTTTCCTCATAAGTGAAGTATACAGTACTATGCTTCACTCGAGGGAAGTACACATTACAGACTCGTGTAGTTTGTTCTCAAACACTTTCTCCCCTTGGTGATCCAACTACTATTATTTATTTATTTCAGTAGGTAACAATATTACATTGTGTTTGAATTCAGGCTATATTTAAACGAAAACAAAAAAAAATACAAACAATTACACAGAACTTATCAACAAATCAAAACACATAGCGTCGCTGTAGAAAGATAACCTCGTATGTAGGTATGTCCCGAGATCCAAACTTTACAGGAAACGTAAAAATTGATCATTTCGTTATTGTTTAAAAAATGTGGTTTTAAGCTTTTGTCTCATGTAGTGATCAGGTATAGGGTCACGGTTTAGCTGAATTATAATAAAATACGTGGTTTTCATTTGACTTAACATACATACCATCAAGCCTGTTTTCCCGGAAGGGTTAGGCATAGGCATACTAATGTACACCCACAGTTCGCCGGTATGTTTAGGTCCCATGTAATAGGGGGCGAGCCTATTGCCATTAACCGGGCACAAATTCCAAACTCCAAGCTGTTACTGGGAATTTCATAGAAAAACCCAATATCACTTTGCTCGACCCGGGAATCGAACCCAGGACCTCAAGCGTAGCAGTCGCGCTCAGGACCACTAGACTAATGAGGCAGTTATTCATTGACTTTTGACTTATTCATTTGACTTTTCCAAAAAAAATGCTATTTGACATACGAGGTATTCATTCTACAGCGACGATAGGAACCAATATTTTTAAAGAGATTATAATACCTACTAATTTACGAGTATTATAAGTAGCTACCTAATTACAATTCATCTATAGAGTACAGACATTTTCCCAAAGAATTGTCTTTAGCTTTGCTTTGGATTCTAGCGACAACTTGATAAAGGTACATTTGAACTGCCTGTTATTGAAGACTCCTATGTTTAACAATGTTGAGGTGCGAAGTTATTTTGTTTGTTAACGTAGGTAGGTAGGTATATTCTGCGCGTATATTCGCGCATTTTTCTGTCGCCTTCCATCTCAATGTCAACGTTGTCACTGAACAACTTTTCGCTGTAGTGCGCCGACATATTACACCAAGCCAACACGGATTTTTTAGAGGACGTTCAGTTGATAGCAATTTATTAGGTTTCACTAATGAAATTCTTAATGCCATGGACGATGGGTACAGTGTAGACGTAGAACAGTGATGGGTACGTAGTACAGTGTAGACTGTATACACCGATTTTGCCAAGGCTTTCGATAAAATTTGTCACAAAACCCTATTAGTTAAACTTTGGCAACTTGGTATACATGGTGATCTGTTTCGTTGGGTAAAATCGTACGTAGAAAATAGAAGTCAGTGTGTTGTTGTCTCCGGTTTTAAATCACAAATTAAAAGTGCTAGTTCCGGGGTACCACAGGGGTCCCATTTAGGTCCCCTGTTATTCATGCTATATATTAACGATTTGGATAAATTTATCTCACATTCAAACGTGTTGCTATACGCAGACGATACTAAAATCTTTAGGGTTATCCGTGATGTCAGAGACTGCGAATTGCTACAAGAGGACCTTGATAATTTTGTCAACTTCTGTAATGATAACAATTTATTTTTAAACTTTGACAAATGTCATGTAATTAGCTTCTCTAAAAAACATAACGTCCTGCATTATGATTACACTTTGAATAACAATCGTATAAATAGAGTAACACAAATTCGCGATCTCGGAGTTATCATGGACTCTAAGTTAACATTTATTCCACACATTGATTATATTTTACAAAAATCATATAAACAATTGGGTTTCATACTGCGTGTCGGCAAACCTTTCAAAAATCCGATGACTTATAAAATCTTATATAATTCTTTTGTTCTTACTCGACTAGAATTTGCCTGTGCTGTATGGAAGCCCTATCATAAATTGCATATCGACAGAATCGAGCGAGTCCAGAAGAAATTTATTAAATCACTCGACTATAGAACTTGCCATACTTATTCCAACTACGAGGACTCATTAAAACATCATAAAGTCAAATCTCTGGAATTACGTCGTGACTGCGTAGATTCTGTTTTACTTTATAAGATTATTCATAATCTTTGTGATGCCCCTACACTACTACATAATATTTTCCTTAGAGTGCCTCGTGCACGTGAACGTCGATGTCGTAAAAAGGATTTATTTTACATCCCCAGCAGCAGGACATGTTATTCCAGAAATATGTTCTTGAAGCGTGCCTGTAGACTTTGTAATGCCAGTGACAAATTAGCCGATGTAGATATCTTCTGTTGTTCAATTACAACACTAAAGAAAGCTTTTTTTACGTAAATTAGTATTTATTTAATGTAAGGTACATTTTATATTTGTATTTCATAGTCAATAGTGTAGAAATTACTAAATTTTAGGTGTTCATTAAGTTGATATAAATATTGTTGGTTACATAAGGAAGCTATAGGTCTTTTTGTGTTATTTTGTCTTAGATTATTATGCGTTGAATGACTGTTTGTTTCTTTCCTAAATAAATAAATAAATAAATCTCATTCATACTCATTTAATATTTTTTTAAATTCCTCAAAGTACTAATATAGTCAAAATGTTTCTGTGCGCCTTGGAATCACTCCGGTCGAGCCGGCCAATTCGTGCCGCAGTATGGCTCTCATAACATAACATAAAATACCACCACGCCTGTATTCCTTGAAGGGTTAAATTATGCTATGATATTTCATGTCACTAACTCATTTCCATTAATTATACATTGTTAATTAATTATCTATTCTACCTGAACCAAAAATTACCTCTAGATAAAAATGAAAGACGTTGATTTTAATTATTATTTTATTGTAAGTTAATATTATTGTAAAGATATGATTGTGGGTTACTATAGGTTTATTACGATTATGAGTATTCTATTTAGTTGAGTTCTTCAGGAAGGACGATGGCGGGTGAGGGTAGCACGGGGGTGCCGATGATGACGGGCTCGACAGGGACCGGGGCGACTTCCACAACCTGGACCGGTGCAACCTCCACAACCTGCACGGGAGCGGCCTCAACGACCTGCACGGGAGCGGCCTCAACGACCTGCACGGGAGAGGCATCAACTACCTGCACGGGAGAAGCCTCAACTACCTGCACGGGGGAGACTTCAATGAACTCAGGCATGACGACGGGAGCGGGGACGATGGCAGCGGGGGTGGACTCAGCGGCGGCCTGGTTGATGTTCAGGATGATCTGGACCAGGGGAGCGCTGCTGGCGTCAGCAACAGGGCTAGGTGCGATGACCACAGGGGAGGGAGCGGCGACGGGTGCATCAACGAGGGCACCTTCGGGCAGGGGGAAGTCAACAATGGCGGGTCCAACAGAGATAGGCTCAGCTCCGACGATGGCAGGACCGACAGAGATGGGCGCGCCTCCGATGATGGCGGGGCCAACAGAGATAGGCTCAGCACCAACGATGGCGGGGCCGACAGCGACGGGCTCGGGCTGAACTCCGTAGAAGTCGAGGAGCATCTGTTCGAGGGCAGCGGCGGTGGCGGGGTTGGTGCTGGGGCTGTTGATGGCGGCGATGATCTCCTGGATCTCGGCCAGCTCACCGGTCACAGCGGTGGGCTTGACAATGGCGGCCGAAGCCACGGTGGCGATGAGGGCGATGGCAACGAAGAATTTCATCTTGAAAAGTCTGAAAGAAGATTTGCCGTTAGTTTGGTTTTCACATACATATAGCAACTGTGTTAAAAACATATTAATAATACTGTAAATAAGGTGCATTGACATCTAGGTTTATCTATAACATAATCATCAATAAAATAATATTTTGTATACGAGAATACAAGACTTACTTTTGGCCTGTTTAACACGACTATGAACTATTGTATTTTCCCTAACTTTTTATACATTTTGTTTATCTAAGGCTAACTAGACTTTTTATCAAATTAGAGATTACAACAAGAATGCGATTGTGCCTTCTTGCTTAAAATTTACAACTTGTTACACGATTATCTGTATAATTTCGATGGTTTCCGTATTGCTTTCAAGTGTGTATGGTAAGTTCTAGATGATAAGTTAGATTAAATAAGTAAAATTAAATAATATATTATAACTACGCTATCGTGACTAATCGCCAAGCTCCGAGAAAGGATGAAAGCATTCCTGTTGGTGTGATGGGGCACACACATACAAAGGTATTTATTGTTGACCAGAGTTCAACAGAGAGTTCCCTTATTCACCAAACAATTACAGATGAACGCTGATGATATTTAAATTATTAAAATGAATAAGAGTAAGTTTTCTTTTAACAGAAAGACAAGATAGATCTAAGTTGACATGAATTCACCGAAAATTACTTTTCAACAAAATTCAATTAAAATAAATAAATAAATAAATTATAAAAACATATCGTAGTTTATAGTGTAATAGTAATCGGTATTGGTGTAATTGTATCTTTGTTGCACTTGAAATATATTTGTACGCCGTACATGGCAGAATATGATGAACCTTAAAAAAGCCTCAAGATCTTGATGTACCATATTCGAGCAAATAAATTATTTGATTTGTTTTTTTTTTTTATAAAAAGTTTTTAGCAATGTGGGTCACACATTACTAGTATTCTTGTTAACCCCTCGTGCTAAGCTAAATGCTTGTGTTACGAGTGGGTTCACGTCGGTAGTGTAATGGGTGGGGTTCGAACCGGCAACCACATGATCGCAAGTCCGACGCCCTAGCCATTAGGCTACCGCCGCTTATTTGATTAGATATACAATAAACAATAATTACTTACTTAGCATTGACAGGAACAAAATACCTTGTCCTTATATAACGAATATAATTAATTTGTTGTTGAAGATCTGATATTGCTGGATATATATAGGTACCATTACGTGTACTGTCCATGCAATGAAAACACTTCTAAAATAGTTTACTTACTGTTTATTAAATTATAAGGCACTTCACAGGCTGCTGTCCTCAACTAATAAGACCTCCGAATAGATTAACTATCACTAGGTATTTTATTTTATTTTTTTTATGGGATAGGGGGGCAAACGAGCAAACGGATCACCTGATGGTAAGCGATAACCGCCGCCCATGGACACCCGCAACACCAGAGGAGTCGCAAGTGCGCTGCCCGCCTTTAAAAGGGTTTGGGCCTCCGGTAACCTCAACTTACTCGGCGAAACACAACGCAAGCGTTGTTTCACGCCGGTTTTTCTGTGAGGCCGTGGTATCACTCCGGTCGAGCCGGCCCATTCGTGCCGAAGCATGGCTCTCCCACGTAAAAAAATTAGAACATGGGAGGGGATAAAATTCGCCTGTCGGTAACCTAGGTACATCTCGATTCCTATCCCAGTCATCGATGGAATTTAATGCGGAATCGGCTTTCATCAGTGAATATAGTTAGACTCCATTGCTCTGTCCAATCTCGATGTTTACGAGCAAACGCTAATCTGGGAGCTTTGGCTGGCACGAACGACTTTAAACCAACTTCATTCTCGTCTTCTCACGACTCCTTCACTTACACGATCTTTACGGGCATTACGCGTCTTCGTCTTCCTATTTTTCCAGGCCATGACGCCACCTCAATGACGTTAGGTCCTGCCGCGTAGAGCTCGTCCCTCGTGCAGGTGTACGGGCACAAAGGACACACCAATAGATGTGACCACAGGAATCTATTACGCGTCTGAAAAGCAGATTGTCTTCGGTTTCTGAGAGTTTGCACCCTTATATAACGGTGGTCTAGGTGGATGTAAACTCCCCAAACAAAGATCCGCCTCCAAAAACAAACAAAATAGTTCGTGCCATTGATTTGGTCGGATCTTCCGCTTTCGCGACCGACTTCCGAAACTGTTCCGTACATATAATTTTTATGTTTTTTTTTTGAAGGCGGAAGCTTTTTATTTTATTTTGAACATTTTGAGTGGCGAGTAGAATCTGACGTAGGTACTTCGACCACGTTGTGATTTATTCGGTCAGTATTATTGACCTCTGTGGCTTAGTGGTTCGAGTACCGGACTGCTGACCACAAGGTCGTGGGTTCGATTCCCCACAGGACACAAATGTGATGAATAAAGTGGTTGTGTCCGTCTGGATGTTTTTTATGTATTATAAGTATGTACTTACTTACAAAAAAAAAGTTTATAAGTATATCCATTGTCTAGTACTCATAGTACCTATAAGCTCTGCTTAGTTTGGGAGTACCTAGATGGTGCTGTGTAAAAATGACGCAGAATATTTTTTATCGACATATTTTTTCCGTTGTGTGTATTTTATTTGTTTGTTTGCCTAAACGTAAACATTACGCCCATGTATGTAAATAATTATAATCAAGTACCTACCTAACCTACACATTCGTAAACATATGCACGTAAACTGTGAGAAGATAAACTTATCTATTATAATACTTTTATTTATATGCGTTATAAATGATACTAATTACCAGTTCAGATATTATTTTATACCAGTATTTAAGATTTGATATAACTACCGATATTTACTACCTACTTTTATCACATTTATCGGTTGTATTTCATGTGTATTTATCCCGATAGGTATTCCCTCACGTTTTAAAGATAACTTTTGCGAGGTTCACGTTTTTCGGGCTCTGATGTAGGTAGGTACATTTATCTTTATCTACGTCTCTGAAGGGGTCAACAACCTGTTCTGTCCGGCCTTGACTATAGGCCAAGTGAAGACCAGTGCGGTTTCTGGTCGGTATGAGCGCAACATACTACCTCCTCAGATCGCAGACGATTCACGAGAATTTGCTTAATATTTTGCACTAAAATAGCCAAGTACCTACTTAATCGTGATTGGTAAACAGTTCAGTCGATATACCTAGGTACCTAACTATGCGTGTTGGAAGTAGTTCGCAAAATTTTCTTGCAGTGTTCAATCTAGTTGGTTTGTTATAAAAAAAACTCAGTGTAAAGCCTTGGTCGACAAAACCTTTCATCAGAAAAAAATATGTGCAAAATTCACTGCTGGCTGCTTGGCAGTTAATTGCAGTTGTATAAGTAAGTATAATTACGCATAAATACAATTATATTACTTCTGTGGGATGGAGCAGTAGGTACAAAAGCAAGGAAATCATATCAATACAATTATTAAAAATATACAAATTGATAGATTGATGATCCCTAAGTTGAGAAATTCCTGTGTTAAGGGGGTAGGTACCTACCTACCCATCCGGCCAGTGTAATGAGGGTTTAACGGTAGGATACGTTGCGTTCTACATAATTATATAACAATAATTCAAACCATTCTTAAGGGTCCGGGGAACCGAGTTGACCGTACAAACGTAATACTAAAATAATTATTTCCGATACTTAGGCTAAAGTTCCGATATGATTTGTCTAGGTTCCTATTCAACCATTTCTTCCAAAATACTTCACGGGAAATAATTGCAAATGAATGCAATATTTAATAACTTTTATTTTCAATGAAGTAGGACTAGGAGTAGAGAAAATGGAAGTTAGAGTAGGAACTAGTAAAAAGAAATAAATTCTAGTAAAAAATACTCAATTACCGAACGAATGTTATTATGTTGATATCACTGTCACATGATAAGTGTCATATTTATGACATAAAGCAATATTGAGCATAAAGTATTGTTTTCCATTCTAATATTTTAGCGAGAATGCAATAAGGCTATCTCTTTCTACCGTGAGACTGATGCAATATATTGAAAATAAATTTGTATTTTTGTATGGAGCTGGAGCGCACTTTATTTATAACCTCTGCTTGTAATTAAATCTACGGAACAGCAGAATATTCTTAAATTTTATTTATTAACGATAATTTTGTAATAAAAGAATGCGGCTAAACTATATCTTGTTTGCGGGCCCCTCGCAGAAAAGTGCGAGAAGACCGCAAAGAGAGCCCGTACCATTCAAAATGTTGTTACCATTGGAGTTGAAGAAGACCGTTTCTGGTAAAGGAGATAGGCTTAAAGAGGCTGCTTGCATGCAAGAAATGGCTGTTATGTTTGCATGTTTCAAGAAATCTGAGTTTGACCAGCAGCAGTGTTTGAAGGAAGTGACGGCGTTCCAAGGTTGTTATAAAGAATACAGTGAAAGAATGAATTCCCAGAGAGAACAAGGAAAGAAAGGTATCCTAGTCCCAGGAGAGAAGAAACTTACGCATAGACAACTGAACCAGCTATTGAAAGCTTTTCCTACAAAAAAATGATTTATTTTGTTTTTATGTATAGGTAGTTCCATATATTTATAATAATTATAGAAATAAATACCTAGTTTAATGGTAAACTTCATTATTTTTCTTAAAAAAATCAAAATCTAAGCTTCCATACTCCAAAGTGGTAGGTAATCAAACTTCACCCCTGAGGCAAGTCTCCGGGATCTTCCTCATTCAAAAACATTATCCAACAGAAATGAAGAAACTGAGAAAAAACAGATGCCTGAATTCCGTAACCTAACCCTTTACGGAATTCAGACATCTGTTTTTTTCTCCGTGTGAGAGTGTGTACTAATGTACACCCACAGTTCTCCGGTATTTTTATGTGCCTATGCAATAGGGGATGAAACTATTGCCATTAACACAAATCCCAAACTCCGATCTGCTACTGAGGTTTTCATCAAAGACTTCAATAACTGCTTGACCTGGGAATCCTAAATCCAAGACCAGGACCTCTTGTGTAACAGTTGTGCTCAGGACCACTAATGAGACAGAACATGTAAACTGCAACCAATATGAAGGAAACAAACCCATGACTACTTCTCTATTAGATATATAATTACCAAAAGAATTTAACTTTTTCACTACCAATGTACACAGAATGTGATGCCTCACCAGCGCTAAACTGTAAATGCATAACTGTTTACTTAAAAGAAACAAAATTGTAGTAAAGAATATACCCGTAATATAGGTTTTATTTAACAAAATTCAACATATTGATACAATGACACAATTAAGCCTGACAACTCAGTTTCTTCTTTTCAATATTAACCAAGGAGTTAATATTATATTACTACATTCTCCTGGGCTTATTTATTATCCCACCACATAGTCAGTTAGATGAGCAGGCGGATGTCGTACTCTTTCAGAACGACGCAGAGTCTCTATCTCTGGCTGGACCATCTCATTCTGGGAATCACGCTGACCTTCTACGTCACGCTCATTGCCATCGACTGCATCAATGTACTCGTCGTCATCATTAGGATCAGGTTCATCCTGTTCTAAAGAACATTCTCCAGCAGGAGCTAAGTGTCGATTAGATACGACCACTTCTCTACCACTCCTCAAGCGCACACGAGAATGTTGAGGATTAGTTTCTACAGTCTCTACTTTTTCGACCAACGGATCATATTTACTAGTTCGATTATGGTTTCGCATTAATACTTTTCCTGGGACGTTTAGCCATGTAGGCATCGACTGACCAGTTGAGGATCTCCTGGCGTGAGAGAACATCCGCTCATGGGGCGTACAGTTTGTAGCCGTGCAAAGAAGTGATCTAACAGAATGCAGCGCCTGAGTTAAAACTGACTCCCATTTGGTTATAGGTAAATCGTGGCTTTTCAGAGCCAATTGTACTGTTCGCCAAATGATTCCGTTGTATCTCTCCGTTTGTCCATTACCCTGAGGGTTGTACGGTGTAGTGTAGCTCGTAGCAATGCCCTTCTGGTGAAGAAAGTCTTTCATTTCATAATATTGTCTGGTTGTAATTTTTTTATGCCTAAACTGCTGAATCTATTTTGATATTTTTTTTAGAGATAGGTTGGACTTTGAATTAGATCATAGGCTACCTTTTATCTCAATAAAGCTACTGCACACAATGTATTAAATTTCAGGGTTGACAGAGGTAAAATAAATAGAGCCAGGTTAACATCACATGTCACATTTCATATTATATTATTAAAAAATAAGTATTCAATTACAATCTTATATCTTTAGAATAGTAAAGTGTATAAAATAGCACAGTTATCACTTGGGGGCAGTGTGTAACCATTGTGGAGAAGACACTTGAAGCTCAATGCGTCTCACTGTGATCAATTCGTCATCTATTTCATGGACATTGTAGAATCTTTCCAACTGTTCTATGGCTTTGTCCTCAAGCTGGAAAAAATACAAAAGTTCTTGACACAATATTTCATACCATCACGCCTGTAGGTATTCCCCGAAGGGTTAGGCAGAGGCGTACTAATGTACACCCACAGTTCGCCGGTATGTTTAGGTCCTAGCGGGCACAAATTCCTAAATCTGAGCTGCTACTGGGAATTTCATAGAAAAACCCAATAACACTGCTCGACCTGGGAATCGAACCCAGGACATCTAGCGCCGCAGTCGCGCTCAGGACCACTTGGCTAATGAGGCAGTTGACACAATTACTTAATTTTTTATTTAAAACACAAAAAGATGTAAGATGTAAGTAACTTGGCACAATTGAAAACTTTGAGCTACCAAGAATTCATAGAAAAACCCAATAAAGCTATAGCTTGACCTGAGAAACGAACCAGGCTAATCAGGCAGGTGCAGATTTCATTTCTTTTCGCTTGAAGTAATAAGCACCATTAATTGCACACAAGTTTAGTGCTGAAATAGGAAGAAATGCTTTGGGCAGGTGGATTCGGCTAAAGCACTGAAGAGACAAGACCTGGTGGTCTTTAATATGATAAGATAAGATATATCCATATTTTGTGATATTTGAGTTTGAGTGATGGAACTATTTCTAGCACCTCTCTGGGTTTATTTTAATCTTAAATTATCATCTATATTAAGGATGTTATGGTATACATTAGTATACCTGTGTCAATATAAGTGGCTTGGTCATGATTCTAGAGTGATCTTCCTTCTGTTTCTTTTGGTCTGTCAAAATTTTATTGAACTCAATAGCTTTTGAATGAGGGCTGCTGCTAGCAGCCGGTGCTTCACAGATCTTCCATGGATTCTTCGGCTTTTCAGGCGGACTGCCCACATTAAGCTTACTAAAATATTCATCAATACTTTGCGATGGTGTTTCATTACCTTGCAAAGCCAACTTTTTTCTTTGCTTCTGAGAAAGCTTCGGCCCTATGTGGCTTATAACTACATTACCCTGTGGACCCCATGCAGATTCAATAATCGGTGAGTCTTTTGGTGAGACGGACATTCTTGGCGAAGTAGGTGATTTATCTTGTATTGTCATGGCACTAGAAGAATTACTCTTAGTGAGTTTCGTAAACGATTCGGCGGGAGTTTCGTTCAATATATCCTTTGCAATGCTTATTGCTTTCAATCTAGCTTGGACCACCTTCTGCTGTTTCTGCTGCTGAGAGGGCACTTCGATCCATTTTTCCTGCTTATCTCTTGTTACCTTCTCGGAATCCTTTGATATTTTGCTTAGCGATAGTGTAATATCACCCGAGACATCATTAGACAAATCTAATGACGTCACCGAACTGACAGATTCATACCTCATTCTTTCCTTCTCACTCTCTGTGTACTCTATCTTCCTACCCTTCTTTTTCTTCACTATTTCTATTATACTGTCATCTTTCTTATAATCCTCGTCAGTTAATTCCAAATTGACTGGTTGAGTTTTCGAAAACTCCTCAATGACTTCATCACTAGGAGCATTGTAGAATGGAGTAATCACTCTGGACGACATGATTGGGTTGAACTTGCAATAATACTGAGTGATATCGTCTAGTAAAGTTTCTTCTAGAAGATCCAAAGCGCGATTTTCTAGGACACTGTTCAAGTTCAGAGCAATGAATTCCATACAGGACTGTTTTAGTTGTGTTGCGTTGTAAGTGTGGGCGAACTGACATAGCTCTGTGCAGTTTTTGAGATTAATCAAGTTGGCTAATGCTATTTCACACATTTCTCTCAGCCGAGTAATGAACAGTTGGTCGGCGACAATCAGCAGGTTGCATAAGAAGTCGATACTGTCGCAGCTTTCTAATTCCGGGCAGGAGTCGGTATAGAGAAAGTCGATGACTGGTCGTAGGATGCCGTAGTTTATCGGGAGAGTCACTTTTGATAGCATTTTACTCTGAAAACATAAAACTCATTTAGAACACGGTATAATTACTTTATATTGGTTTATTTTATGTGTGTGTAGTGTACTGTATAATGTATATAATATGCATTTTTGATGAACGAAACAATAAGGTTATTTAATGTAAAGCCTGGTTCAAGGTTTCTGTTCTAATTACTTAAAACAGGTAGAGATCGTTCAATATGAAAATGTTCTAGGTAGGCATAGTTAGACATTTTATTGATCAGTGGACTTTATAAATGCTAGTTACCTCAGTCCAGGAATGCATGAACATCCCCTGGAAGTACTCGAGGCGAGCCGCTAGTACACATTTGTGCGCGGGCACTGCCACCCCATCCTTGCTTACCACGTTGGTGTCCACCAACGCTGGGAAGCTCTCCCGCTGCCAGCATGGAGATGGGTTGCGGGTGTACGTCGCGCTTTCCTTTAGACGGATCGAACCATCTTTGTAACTGAAAAGTTTAAAATACTAATAAAGAAAACTATAATCTCGTACATAATAACAAGAAAACTACATAAATCATTTGTACTAAAGACTAAGACTGAGTTAGGGGCGGCTTTTGCCTACAAAAGCTACCTAAATCGACGATCTTGCATGAGGAAGTTAATGATCATAATGAAGCGGAAGTGTTGTGTCAGGATCGTATCAAGTGGAAATCTATAGTACTCGTAGTTGCCTAGGGTATTGCCAGGGGAGTGAAAATATGTATAGATACATGCATTCACAACAACTCTACTATCTTTATATTAAGTTATTTTAAGGTGTTTACATACTAGAACTTATCAAGTAGTTTGTGCAGAGTCATAACTTGTAGTCGCTTGGCAGTGGCCTGCACAAGCTTGACGGGGTCGCAGTACAGATGGGTGCGCGGTGGTGTGTCGGTGCTGCGGCGATTGCGTTGGCGCTTAGACTTGTCGCTCTGTTTGTTGTACACTTCAAATGCTGATATCTCTGACGGGTTTTCTGTGTATTCAAGTTTGAAAGTTCAATATAATACAAGATGCAAGTAATATTCTCAAGGAAATATATTTTTTATCTATTATTTTCATTGTTTTTCTTTATTCCTCAATTAAAATCAGAAAGGACACACATTCGCACACAGTTTTCCCACACAAGAAAAATGGTCTCAATCCAAACCCCAAATAGCTATCGAGAATTCCGTAGCTTCAAGGCTAGAGGTTCTCAAAACTTATTTCCAAAACTTTTCATTTTACCACATCTTAAACTGCTAGAATACCCTAATTATATAATTTTCATTTTCTCTGGACCTTTTCTCTTTCTATGGTAGCATAAACAATTGAAAATCTCACCAATCAGTTCCAAATCAATATCATCACTCTCCTTTTCTTTCTTCACAAGTTCTTCCTTCCTAATCTTGAGTCCACAGGGCCCCAACTCTGCCACATCACAAGTGCCGGTGTACATGAACTTCATGACTCTCTCGAAGGCCTCAGGGTGAACATTATCTAGTGTAATCTCAGGTTTATCCTCCGGGGTGGTCAGTTGGTCTTGGTAGAGTTTGTAAAGATGTTCACTGCTTGAGGCAACTATGAATATGTGTGCGGGGTACAGTTTTGTGCCAACCTAAATGAAAGGAATTAATTAGAAAAATTTCTACGACACGTTTGGCGTAGCGGCTGAGCGATCGGCTTCTGCGACACGTGTTGTGGGTTCGATCCCCACACGGAGCAAATATTTGTATGATCTACAGGTAGTTGTACCGGGTCTGGGCGTTTGGGTATGTGAGAATTTGTGTTTGTAAACGCACCCACGATACAGGAGAAAATCCTAGTGTGGGGCAACGTTTTTAAAAAATAAAAAAACTAAATATTATAATGAATTATTTTTTAAAGAATGCTCTCATATTTGGGAATTAGCTCTATAGCGTAGTAATACTTTACAAATATGTATAACATACAATACACCGTAAAAGTCGGTTATTCACGCAAGTGTAGATGCATAGAGTTGCTAGATTGTTTCCTTTAAACTAGTGATACCCAAAGTGGTTTATTGACCCCCGATTGGGGTCGACAACGACCTACAAGGGGTCATGACAGCGGAAAAAAAATTAGGGTCCATGAGATCTTCTACTACCCAAAACCGAAAAATATGGGCGACAAGATACAAAAGTTTGAGGGCCTCTGCTTTTCATATTCTATTTTACGAAGGCCGTTAAATTATTGAAATTTGAACTTTGTTTCAATTACATAATGGTCATCATACAGGACTTCGTGGGATGGAATGACTATACCTTGAATACAACGTCGTGTAGCAGATCATCTTCGCTAGCGCTTTCACGGAGAGATTCCATGTGTTTGGCCAGGCTCGAGGGCGACAACTCCGGCAACGACCGCAGACCGCATGTCGGCTTTATCTGCAACATTTTAATCTACATAGTAAACCTTAAATTAGATTAGATTTATCAATGAAAGTGGACATGTTTCTTAACATGAAACTTCCAAAGTGATTTCTGACACATACGCGAACATAAGACATTGAAATGAAACTACTTTTTACAGATAATAACGAATACGGATAATAATATCAATATAACGCGATAAAATCCGTAAAAAGTAGATTCATTTCAATGAAGTTTCCAATTTTATTAAATAACGTACGGGACTTTCGGTTGTACAGTTTTTAATGGAACAACTTATATATTTCTGTTCTAAAGTATGAAAAATGCGTGAATGTTTATGTAGATAAAGGTAAAATTTGAAAGACAGTATGTCATCATAAACTTGCAGATCTTGAACAGTTAGAAATTGGTATATTTTGGGAATATAGATATATGCAAAATGGAAATGTCTTATATATTTCTTATTGGTGTTTTTTTCCTACAAATAATAAAACTATGTCAATTTCTGGTACAAACCTGCAGACACGCAAAATTAAGTCCTTCGCTATCCACAGCAATAGAAACCGCTCGATAAATGTTAGGTATCTTCACGATCCTCACAGCAGTACAGTCGTCCTTTTCTAAAAACTTGACAAGGGCTGATTTGTTGTCTCTTTCTTTCTCCTTTCTGATTGGCTGCGGCGTCGTGGTGGGCGGTGCTTTGCGCGATATCGTCCCAACGAAGGCTTCGCCGTACTTTGTAGTGAAGTATAGAGCGTCGTGTGTAAGAGCTACGTTCGTTATTATTGTTTGGTGAACGAGCCCGAATACACATCTGGAAAGTATTATAATAATATATATTAATCCCTAGCTATATAAAATTTACTCTTTGTCCCTAAGTTTACTTTCCCCGTCGAGTCTCCCGTGAACCCTATATGTTAGGGGTGGACAACATTTATCACAAAAAAAATAGTTAGTAGCCATTCTCAGACCTACTGAATATGCATATAATATTTCATAAAAATCGGTCAAGCCGTTTCGGAGGAGTATGGTAACTAACACTGTGACACGAGAATTTTATATAGAAGAAGATATGAATGTATTAATCATTAGTGTTGAGCATCAGCGCGACTGCTACGCCAGAGGTCCAGTGTTCGATTCCCAGGTCAAGTGTTGTTGGGTTTTTCTATAAAATTCTCAGTAGCAGCTTGGAGTTTGGGATTTGTGCCGGTTAATGGCAATAGGCTCACCCTCTATTATAATATGGAACATAAACATTACGGTGAACTGTGGACAGGTAGTGCGTAGCCTTTACGCGTTGGATCTACGTCCACTGTGCATTCGAATCTAATGCTTTTAAAAAGGAGATCCAAATTATATTAACGTTTTCTTGCTGATCTCACGTTGAGCTCCCTAAATAATAGTTGGGCTACACGATGCCTGATTTATGCGTGCCGTCAGCTAGGACAGGTCAACTCAAAGCTGCTATGGTGCTTTCTTCAAATTGCCTACATCGTAAATAACATCTAATACCTAATATTATTAATATAATACTATTACTGTCTGGACTTTAAAAGAGACCTTGAATCTCTGAGTTAGTTCGGTGTTTCTTCAAAGAGGTCGTCAGGAAGGAAATGCCGGCGCCATCTAGTTAAATAAAAAAAATGTAAAACATTGACTTGTAAATTAAGTGTCTTTAAAAGATCTACATACATACACTCACGCCTTTTTCCCACATGGGTAGGCAGAAACTATAGACCACTTGCTACGATGCTTGCATACTTTTTTTGCTTCTGCGACATTCATAGATAATTATTCTCATACATACGCCCCGGTTGCGAGTACTACGCACCTGACCTTTCTGAAGGACTTCGCCAATCAGACTTCTCTGAGGCTGCCGCTGATATTCGCCTTATAAATTCCTTCCGTTAATCGTCTTTCATTCATTCTCTCAACATGTCAAAAACATCTCAGCATATTCCTAAATAAAAAAAATGTAAAACATTGACTTGTAAATTAAGTGTCTTTAAAAGATCTACATACATACACTCACGCCTTTTTCCCACATGGGTAGGCAGAAACTATAGACCACTTGCTACGATGCTTGCATACTTTTTTTGCTTCTGCGACATTCATAGATAATTATTCTCATACATACGCCCCGGTTGCGAGTACTACGCACCTGACCTTTCTGAAGGACTTCGCCAATCAGACTTCTCTGAGGCTGCCGCTGATATTCGCCTTATAAATTCCTTCCGTTAATCGTCTTTCATTCATTCTCTCAACATGTCAAAAACATCTCAGCATATTCCTTTCAATACGTCATCATACATCATCTTGCTAAAAAGTTGCTATTTACAAAAATAAATATTATTTATCGTAATACAGATAATGCAGGTACCTTGTCAGTTTATTGGTGGTATCTTGCCAAATGAACAGTTGTCCTACGTTGGTGAGTAGTAGCACTGTGACCCGCGAGTACGCGCCATGATCATTCACCTTCGCTTCCACGCACACTTGGCGCAGGTTTATTTGTCTGGAAAAATCATCAAAAATTAGCTTAAAGCCTCATGAACATGTCTACCACAAATAGGAGCCATCGACGAAAACAAAATTAATATCGGTTCAAAAATAAGGATGTTATAAGCATTTTAATTGTTTCATTAGCAGCTCGGAGTTTGGGCACATGGGACCTAAAAACATACTAGCGAGCTATGTGTAGTAATATTATTATCAGTACGCCTCTGCCGTCGGGAAAGACAAGCGTTATGGTATGTATGTAAGCAAGCATTTGAATTTTATGCTAGAAGTAGAACGTAGGTACTACAGAGCATTGTGACGTCACAACTCGTATTGAGGGAAAGAGACAAAGCATCTCGTGTCAATCCCCACCAAAAACTATAAATGCCTATATTCTGGAACTTTATTAGCCGATATAATTGTTTTTTTTTATGAATACGAACTGTATTTAATTGCATTTTTCAATAAGCCTGTTATTTTGAATAAATCAATCATTGAAGTACCAAATTGGTACCACTTGCTTTCTTATTTAATTTTAACTAAACTACAGTATTATACTCACTTGATAGCAATCTTCTTGCAGATGTATTTGTGCAGTAAGTACACGTCGCCGCGGCTCGTCGTGATCACAGTGGCAGCGTCTGACGCGTCCACTAGCTGGATGCCTGCTTCTTCTTTGTTGTTCATGGATATTGCCACCTGATGATCAAATATTTTTATTTTCGTTAATTCTTTTTTATAATATTCCTTGAAGTACGAGAATGGTTCTAACAGAGACAAAAATTTTAAAAATTGCCTGAATAAGTCTAAAAACAACACTTTTCTATATTCCCATACAAAAGATTCGTAATGATACTTAAAAGTCAATTTGAACTTTATTCCCATACCATAAAGTTTAAGTGTTAGTGTTAGTTAGTTCCGGAAAGGCAAAACAATTGAGTGACGTTAGTTTCAGAATCGACTGTTAGGCGGTACGGTTACGAAGTTCGCTGGGTCAGCTAGTCTTTAAATAATAATGAAATGAGGATATGAAAAAAAGTTGCGTTGATAACTGATCATGATTTTAGACTAAATAATGTGTAGAGATAACATGTCTGTTAGGGCAGATAAGAACTGGCGTTCTATTACAACTACCTGAACAATAATGAGATTTATTTAATTTGTTTAAAAATATGTAACAAACACAATACATACAGTAAATGGCCAAGCAGTTCTGCGGCTAATCGACTCTGACCCTTATTTTCATTACAGAAAGATTCACAGGTCTTATATCCAAAGAATGATGTTTAAAACTGACCTTCTTAGGCGTAGCGACAACTTTGTCATCGTTAGAGTGTCCGAGTTGTCCGTGGTTGTGCCCCCACGTGTAGACTGCGCGCGCGTTCCACACGACGCAGTGCGCACGCGCACCGCGCACGCCCAGTGGAGCTGACAGCTTCAGCACGGGCTTTATGCTCGCTAGCTTGATAGACGACGGTGCTTTGGTTGTCGACTGACTCACGTTGTCAGTACTGTTTAGACTGTATTGGAGCACCTGAAGAAAGTGTTCTACGTTTAGAGCAATAGGGTGGGAATTATTTTGTTATAGTTATAGGAGTAGATAAAAGGCCGTACCATGTGTTATTGTGATTGAGACAGAAGGATGCCGCTCTGCACATTAAATTCGAAACCCACCCATTGCACTACCGATGTGAACCCAGTCGTAACACAAGCGTTTAGCTTAGCACGAGGGGTTAACAAGAATACTAGTAATGTTCGTTCAACCGACAAAGTTGATTGAACAAAATCGATACTCAGAAAGATCGTAGCTAATTGTAGTTAGTCTAGTAGTCAAAAGTGCGACTGCTACGCTAGAGGTCCTGGGTTCGATACACACATCGAGCAAAGTGCTATTGGGTTTTTCTAAGAAATTCTCAGCAGCAGCTCGGAGTTTCGAATTTGTGCCCGGTTAATGGAAATAGGCTCGCCCTCTACACACACATGAGACCTAAACATACCGGCGAACTGTGGGTGTATCTTAGTACACCTCCACCTAACCCTTCGGGGAATACAGGCGTGACGGTACCTAGGTTTGATTTTGGAATAGTACTTACCATGCCGCTCTCCAGCAGGAAGACGGTGGAGTTGAGCGTGATGGCTATGGCGAGGCAGGGCTCCGCCAGGCGCAGCGGCGCGGGGCGCAGCGCGGTGGCGTGCGGCCCGCCCGCGCGCGCCTGCTGCCCGCAGCACCACGCCTCGCCCGCGCCGCACAGCCACACGCTGTGGAACTTGCCCAGGCATACCTGCACCACCACACATCTACAGGCTCACTTTATCTTTATACTAGCTTCCGCGCGCGACTTCGTCCGCGTTGAATAGTTACTTAGTATTAGCGTGATGATATATAGCAGGGGTGGCCAACAGGTCGATTGCGACTGTTAGTCCAATCGATAATGGCAAGGCAAAAAATATAAATACCTACGTAGACCAACGCAATGCTCACACTAATATATAGTTAAATAAGTAGTTACTAAGATTAATTTTCACATTTATGTTTTTTCTCTTAATAAAATAAAATAAAAACCAACCTATATGATTTTGTACCTACTGAACTATGCTGTTTCATTTAAGATTTCAATAAGTACCTATGTAATTGGCCACCCCTGGTATATAGCCTATAGCTTTCCTCCATAAATGGGCTGTCTAACACTGAAAGAATTTTTCAAATTGGACCAGTAGTTCCTAAGATTAGCACGTTGAAGCAAACAAACAAACAGACTCTTCAGCTTTATACATATATTAGTATAGCTTACTCGCACTCTGGCTGCGCTCAATGATCTCTTGGATTCTAATCCAACAGGCGATCTGTTTGCTGATGGGTGGACGAAGATTTTATTGGTATGTCAGAAGTACTGTGAGAGGAATTTATGAGTGTTGTTAACCTAATTTTTAAGTTACTTTGTTTATATTTATGTTTGTTATAATTGTTTTTTTTAGTTTTAGTTACTGTAATTGGTTGTAACGGTAGTACCTAAATCACTACATATTATATAAAACAAAGTCGCTTCCCGCTGTCTGTCCCTATGTATGCTTAAATCTTTAAAACTACGCAACGGATTTTGATGCGGTTTTTTTTTATAGATAGATTGATTCAAGAGGAAGGTTTTAAGCTATTTAACATCACATTACGACTCTTAGGGACGGGGCAGCGCGGGTGAAACCGCGGGCGGGTCGCTAGTATAAATATATTTTTTTATTTCACAGCCGTGGCGCATTTCACGGATCCCATGACCGTGGCTATAGGGCAAGAGAAGGCAAGTAGGCACAGTTTTTAGTCGGCGTCCCTTCGGTTTTTAGTCCCAAGTGGCGGACGATTCATGAGGATTTTCCGTACAAAAAAAAGGGCGCAAACGGATCGCCTAATGGTAAGCAATAACCGCCGCCCATGGACACCCGCAACACCTGAGGTGTTACAAGTGCGTTGCCGGGCTTTTAAAAGGGTTTGGTACTCCGGTATCATCACTCACTCGGCGCAACACAACGTGTTTTTCGACATACACATGATCAAATAATAATTGGCTACTGGCAGGATTTAATTAATATTACTGGATCAGTAAGTAGGTAATTCTAGTTTATATCAAACCTACTCAGGCCCTTCTTTCCCACTGGTCACTATGGGCAAGTGCCCAGGGCCCCGCGATCCAAAGGGGCCCCTATTTTCTTGTTTTTTTTTTTTTGCATTTTTGCAAAAAAGTAATGTCATTTCATTGACAAAAGGGCCCCAATATCCTAAAGTGCCCAAGGCTTCCAATCGGTTAAAGACGGCCCTGAAACTACTTTTTTTATGGGATAGGTGAGCAAACGAGCAGACGGATCACCTTATGGTAAGTAAGCGATAACCACCGCCCATGGACACCCGCAACACCAGAGGAGTCACAAGTGCGTTGCCCGCCTTTTAAAAGGGTTTGGGCCTCCGGTAACCTCATTCACTCGGCGAAACACTTCCCCATTTTTATATCGTATTGCGATCTTCTCATTTCCTATATTCTAAATCATTACTGGCATTGACATAAGACAGTGATGGGCTCGCTCACTATGGATCGCAGAGGAAAGTGATAAAATATATTTTTTTATATGGTTTGACGAAATAATGGTGGCACCCCAACCGGTGGCAAAGATAGAAATAAAGACAATTCTTTTAGAAAAATATATAATAATATTGAATATATATAGGTCATGGTCTCATATTATGCGTACGATAGTCCTCGCTGCGACTGTATGCGCTTGGAGTGAACGTGTAGGACTGGAAGGGGTTGACGGCCGACACAACTTTAACTACTTTCTTAGGCTGCTCTCCGACATAAACCATGTTGCTCAATGACGGATCCGGTATAATTTTGTTCGCATCATCACGGACTTTCGAAGGCAATAAATCCGTGAATCTTCCCGCCATTGCACCCAATAACGGCTCGCCTCTTATAATACAATACCCGAAAAGTGTCAGCATTGTATACATAAAGGCTATTAGGATAATATAGAATATAATTTTCCCTTTATTTAGGAGAATGGATGTTCTTAGCGCGTTGAAACAACCAACGTCTTTGTTTGACTGTACGTCGGGATCAAGGGTCGTGGAACAGCCTTTAGAAACCGGCACAAGACCGCTCACGTTAGCAAGCTTACAACACTGGATCGGGTATGTCTTATTTGGGTTTAATTTTTGCCATTGAGATCTGGAAAAATCTCTGTAGCCAACCACGCCGCAGCATTCATGTTTCACCATTATATAATCCCATATGTAGGTAATCAAATCGTTTTCTTTCCCGTAGTATGATTGAATGGACGCCTGCATCGATCTTCGCGTGCTCTCATTTTTTGAGTATATGTTGTAGACTCCTGTTATGAAGAATATCCAAAATGCAATGAGAGAGAGTACACTGACGAGGAATATGTACGTCTTAATCGCGCATTTCACTTTGCATCCGGCGCCCAACACTCCACAGCATGACGTCATCATGGCAAGAAGGGCTATCGGTATCAGTATCGTCGTTAGGGGAGTCACCCAAAGTTTTAAATTGACGAATTTCGCAATCACGTCGACTAGCGAGCTTTTTGTAACAGTGTAGTTCACATCACGAAAGAATTCGGTGTTGACGGCGCACCAAACGCAAATCACGAATCCGATTAAACCCAACATGAAGAACAATAGGTTTGTGAATCCTAAACATGTTCGCGGCAAGCCAATCGTGTGCATATTCTGGTAATTATTAGAAAATCATTTAGATGTATAGGTTATTTCCAAAATTGACATTTGTTAGTATTTGTGACAGTTTCGTCACATTTCTTGGATGCCAGTTTTTTGGAAGAGCCAAAAGAAGGTTAAGGTTAGCTTGAGGTTTAGAACCTTGGATACTAAAGGGAGACAAAACCTCTTTTTTATCAAAACAAATATGTTACTTTAGCATTTATAATATTAGTCTAGATGGATAGATTCATAATTAATGAGTAATTAGACGAAGTGGAGTTGGGCGGGATCACATGGCTAGATCTGGAGATGGTAGGTGGAGCCACACTCTATCGGACTGGACACCAATGAAATGGCTGTGCGAAATAGGTCCCGTTCAGCTAAATACCAGAGCTGTTGTGAGCTGTTTGGCGCTGGTTTTCAAGTGGGCCTTAAAAAAATTATAATGATACACACCTGTTTAACGCAAGTGTTAGCTCTATTGAAGCAAGTGAGCAATTCTGGGGTGTTCCTCTGTTGTTGGGTTCCCGTGCCGAGGGTGTAGTTGCAGTTAGTTCCCCACACGTACACCTCGCTCGGCTCGGCGCCTTCGTGCTTGTACATGTACTGTCGGTCCAGCATGGCGTGTTCCAGCGCCCTGTAGTCATCCTTGTCAACTATGTCTGTGTTAACCCCTAAAAAGACACTAGAATGTGAGATACTGCCTCATAAGCCCATTGGTCCTGAGCCCGACAGCTACGCTGGAGGTCCTGGGTTCGATTCACAGGTCGAGCAAAGCGTTATTGGGTTCTTCTATGAAACTCTCAGTAGCAGCTTGAAGTTTGGATTTTTGCCCGGTTGATGGCGACGGACTCGCCCCCTATTACATGGGCACTAAACATACCAGCGAACTGTGGGTGTAAATTGTGTTGTTTACACAAATTTTGCTGTTGTGTGGTAGCTATCTACACTCTGCGTAACCCTTTAGGGAATACAGGCATGATGGTGTATACCATTTGTGATAATATATGTGTAGAGTAAAAGCATTATAAGGTCAGTATTTTGTGGGGAAATGACTCGGCATTTACAAAAGATTTTTATTACTATATTATCTTACCGATCTTCATAAGGGCAACAGCAGCATGTATTTGTCCGTAAAACACGCTTCGATGTAGCGGCGTATACCCTGACTCACGGTCACGGGCGTTGATGAAGGCTTCAGTAGAATGGCGGATCAGCCAGTCCATCAGAGTGATGCGGCCACGCGAAGCTGCCGTGTGGAGGGCTGTGCGACCCTGTGATGATTACCATAAAAATACTACAGCTTATGGTTCTTCAAAAAAGTAGTCAAATGATTTTAACGGGGTCGCAAACTCGCGAGCGATACCTATCTCTGGTGTTGCAGACGTTCATAGACTATGGTAATGCTTACCAACAGGCGGGCCGTAAACATCTTTGCCACCTCAGTGGTATTAAAATAAATACTTTTAACTTTATCGTGGGAGAGCCATGCTTCGACATGAATGGGCCGGCTCGACCGAAGTGATACCACGGCCTCACAGAAAACCGGTGTGAAACAACGCTTACGTTGTGTTTCGCCGAGTGAGTGAGGATAACAGAGGCCCAAACCCTTTTAAAGGGCGGGCAACGCACTTCCGACTCCTCTGGTGTTGCGGGTGTGATGGGCGGCGGTAATCGCTTACCATCAGGTGATCCGTCTGCTTGTTTGCCCCCCTATCCCATAAAAAGACATGCATCGATTTTCGGTATTTAAAAAAGACTCCCTCCCTCCTCCCACAATAGGGAATAGGTCTGTGATTGGGGGCGGTGAGGGGTGTGGGAACCGCCACTTTGGTTTTTCATACAGCGGTCACAAATACGGCCTGTTTTGATACTTTTCATTATTACAAATAGAAAATATCAGATAAAAAAATTAATAAACCGTCATGTTTCCAAGATAAACCCTATCGAAGTTGTACTGAGAAAGTCAAGAATAGGTCAAACATATTGACTGTGTAGGTGACTAAATTATTACGAAAATTACTTACTCTATTATAGAAGAAAACTACTTTCATATTTTCCTACATTTTATACCTATGTATATATTTTTTTAATATTTTAATACCTTTCTTCTTTTGTTAAATTATCGGTCTGTTTGATATGCTTGGTAGTCCGAAAATGGGTAAATAGGTAATATCAGTGTATTTTTTAACAACAGTTAAATTATACCAGTTGGGTGAGTGGAAAATTCGGAATCCAATGCCAAATCATTTTGGCCCCATAGATTTTCAGTGAGTTGAAAGTTTTTAAAGAAATAGAAGTATCTATCCATTAATCTCAGGGTTGTTAAAGGATATTCCTGTATCATACCTTTGAAAATTGTATTGTTAAAAGTATCTTGAAAACTTGATGTTTTATAAGATACTGTTCCATGACATTTTATGTTGATTCCTGCTATTGATTTTTGAGGTTTTTAAGAGTGGTCGCAATTCAATGTTTTTAAAAGCCTGGCCTATATAAATATAGGCCAGGCTTCACAGTAAAAACTACAAACCTCTTTGAATACTAATTAAATTAATAACACCAGGAGACTTCTTATTATATTATCTATTATAAATTCGAAATAATTATTTGTATTATAAAAATAAAATTAATTTTGATACTGACCTCCAAATCAAACGCCTTGACAAAGTTAGCACATGTTCCCTTGATAAAGCTGGCCAAGGCTTCATCACTGACTGATCTCTTTGTAATAGCACTTGTTAGAGCCTGTCCATGACTACGGGACCTGCATCGAGGTGTGCAGTCCACATCTATTTTGAGCTTATTCATTTTAAATGATCCTCACAATAGGAGTGATAAAAATTTTCAAGTTATGTACTATATTAAGGACTAGATTCTTCTTTTATAAAAGGAGGCTGAGATATGCGGATGAGTTGTAATGTCAGTGAGCAATCAACAGGTACAATGTAGAGCCCAGCCCTGTGGTAGCTCCCGGAGGAGCTACGGTCCCCCTTTTTAGCAGGACATGATTGGATCAAAGGCAATCTGCAATAAAAAATACTGTTTTACAGGAAATATAGCAAAAGGTTGGTTTGATTATTCTATTACTGTCTTCACTGAAAGAAAGTTTTGTTTACAAGACAAAAGATGCCACTTAGCATTCTATACTTGCTAATTTTTTTTTTCATCTCATCTAAATATTGTTTACAGCATAAAAGTTACTTTGAATCTTTTTTATGGGTACCTGACTATATAGATTGTGTGGTCAGCTAAATAGCAAGGCACTGTGTTATGAAGATTGGGTACAGAATTACAAATAATATGGTGCAATCATCACTGCAAATGTCAATTGATTAACAGTAAGGAGACCTAAACCAATCCCCTTTTCAATTCAAAATTGTTGGTTAATCAGCGGGAATGTTCATGACCTCTTAAAAAGTTGTAATTTAGAATAGCATACCATCACACCTGTATTCCCCACAGTCAGTTTAGGCAAAGGCTTACCAATGTGCACCCACCGTTCGCCGGTATGTTTAGGTCCCCATAAGGGGCGAGCCTATTGGCATTATCTGAGCACAAATCCCAAACTCTGAGCTGCTGCTGAAAATTTCATAGAAAAATCCAATAACACTTTGCTCGACCTCAGAATCGAACCCAGGACCTCTTAGCGTAGCAGTCGCGCTCAGGACCACTAGGCCAATGAGGCAGTTGTAACTTTTTTATTTAATATTACACCACAATTTCCAGTACCATGAAAGGTTACATGAATAAAATAATGAAGTGATTTAAAAAATAGGTTAACGATGTTTGATTTTCTAGTGTTGAAAGTAAACCAGCTTCGTATTGGAGGCAAAATATTTTTTTAAAGAGACTTCAAGGTCGAATGATAGGTGACACCGGCGATTCTGTACCTAACATAGCAACAATGTTTACAATGTTTCGTAATGAGGAGATCAACAACAAACATTATTTGATAAGGCGCGTTTAAATAATCTGAAATTATGATTATGGTTCTAAAACTTACCTTTACATGAAAACAGCTGTTTCAAGTCTATAGAACGCGAAAGAAATGTCGCATATCATTTTTCACGTAGAACAATATAATAAATTACACATAAATCAGTGCACAGCAACAGTGAATTACATAAGCAAACAATTGTCTTGAAAATAGCGCTTACTATACGATTTTTACGTATCCGTAAGACAAATCCCAAACTATCTGACAGACAAACTGCACTGCTACTTTGCTAGCTGAAAATGCTAAATAGGAGTGAGGCGTATTTATCGTAACAGATAGAAATCACAGGTTTTCACAGAATACTAGATAACAATTGTTCCCGTGTTATCAACTACCTGTTAAAAATGATCATTCCTAATTCACAATACTCAATTCAATATCAAGAACAACCAATGTTGTTATCTGTCGGGTGACTCGGGTCTGTTCTTCGTATGCAAGATACTAGGTGCTTCTCGTTCTAACAAGATTAAATCAAACGGGTGTGGGCGAGACAGAGTAATGCATGCATTACTCTGTCTCGCTCACACCTGTTTGATTTAAACTTGCTAAAACGAGAAGCACCTAGTATTATTATCCGATTATACAAATTGTAGTCTGACAAGAAGACATCATCCTTGAAATGTGACAATTATTTTTGGTCGTATTATCTGTTATCTGCAAATCAGTGTTCCCACTTAAGATTTTGGTGTTGCCCTAAACTCCTTAGAAATTATCCCCAAAAATCCCTATTTTTTTTTGAAAATTCGCTAGCTTAGCGCACATAATTTATTTAAAAAAGCTTTCATTGAAGTTTAATACCAAAAACCTAAATTATCTGTATTCATTGGAAAAATCCAGAGCCGAAGCAATACTTTTGCATATTTCCGCGGCACTGAACATACTCGTACGCTTAAAAATTTTGCAGAACTGTCAGCTAGCATTATTTTTTAACTTAGTTTGAAATATTTACAGTAAGCTTTTGTCCCCAATTTTGTCAGATTTATTTAGCCAAGATCCAGTGTCAAAATTTGCATGAAGAACTTGAAGAAGGTACTTACTTATTTACGTTCGTCACCCTTTTCTTCCATTATTAATTATTATAAAAATTAAACATGCGTTATAAAACTACTTCTTAGGGTTTCGCGGTCGCTAAAAAATATAACAAACAAAAATAAATATCCGTATGATAGTGTGACTAATTTCTAATGTCCCTTGTAATAAAATAAAATCCTTGATATTAGTACTATCCAAAAGGTAAACAAAATTTTTTGTCGGATTATATATATACGACACTGATTTGGGGAATCCCCTAATAGAAAGAGCCGTAGAGCATAGAATAAACAGAGCTACTACGTGAAGTTATTTTCTCCCTAAAGTTCCCTAAATCTTTGTTGCATTAAAAAAGGTCGTACATGAAAGACATAGTTTTACCCTAAAAAAGGGCGAAATCCCTAAAAGTGGAAACACTGCTGCAAATAACTGTTCCCAGCTTCCAATTCGGAAACACTGCAAGAATAATGGCACGTATATTTTATAATTTTGATGTATTACTTCCTTTAGTGTGTATGTAATATAAAAAGGTCAAATATCTATTACATGCATAAAATAACCAATATATAAGTACCAATTAATAGGTAAAATCGTTTTTGCTTCATAATAAAATTACAACAGAAATTACTTAAGGCGGATCGTTCACCTGAGCCCGCCAAATTCAAATTTCAATTGGTTTTTCGCAATTTGTAGGTCTTTAACACATTCAAGATCCTTTAGGCATTAGCTACACAATATTCACAACTGAGCATTAAAAAATTTGCTCGCAAATCGATATTGTAGCTAAATTTAGATACAATCGTCATTTTTGGCCAAAATTGACGATTGTACCTAATTTTAGCTTCGTTAACGTTTATTAAGCAAAGTTTTTAATGCTCAGTTGTGAATAGTGTATAGCTAATGCCACAATTACTACAGCTAGGAATCTAGAATGTGTTATAGACCTACAAATTGCGAAAAACCAATTGAAATTTGAATTTGGCGGGCTGAGGTGGACGATCCGCCTTAAACGATACATTAAAAATAGTAGCGCGTATCCGAACGTGTCTTAGGATTGACGTTACAAGATGTTCAATGTAAAGTACGACTTTTACACATACTGATAAAGGTGATATTGAATTGACACCAGTTCGCATCGATTATTTTGTTATTGTATTTTTTTTTTCGGTTAACTTTCGAATTTATTAGCGCGAAAACAAGAAAGAAAATTGTTTGGTAAACAAAAATCTAAGAAGTGCATTTAAAAATAAGATACTCGCTTTAAAATACTTTGTTCATTTTCCTTTTTGTATTATAATTAGTGTATGTAATTTAGGTTTATAGTAAGTGCAATTAATTTAGTTAGGTTGATAAAAGTTTCATAATATTAGTGTGTATAAAATGGCAAGTGTAAATAAGACAATGAGTGTTGTTTGGGACCATCAGATGAGCCACCTGTTGTAACCCAAGACTAGAACTGACAGTCCTAAGCCTGTTTTAAAGCATGAAGGAAAGTGTTGTTATTAATTAAAAAACAATACGCATGGTAATTGGTAACACGTCAACCCATATTTGTACATTACATGCCCGTGCATAGAAAAATAACAGGCTGTTATTCAATAACAGATAATGGCATCTGTTATTATTGCGTAACAGTAACAGGAATAACAGATATCTCGTTTGACCTGTTATAACCCAAGACTAATGCTAAATTCTAAAGAATGCTGAGTGCTGACACTGCTGACATGGTGCTGACATTATTTTTATTTCTGTCTCTTTGACGTTGACGTTCAGCTGACGTTAGTGAAGCGAAGTTTGATGGATCCGTTCCTCTATTTCCTGTTTGTTCTATATTTGTGATTAGGTGCATAAGTTTCTTTTGTTAATACCATACAGAACTGAGTCAGGCTTGGGGATAGTTGACAAGACTAGTTCAGTTTGCAGGTTTGTAGTTTTTTGACTTCGCGTGAGGCATATGATAGGTAACTTTGATCTAGATTCTAGAAGAAGCTTTATGGCGGATCGTTCACCTGAGCCCGCCAAATTCAAATTTCAATTGGTTTTTCGCAATTTGTAGGTCTTTAACACATTCTAGATTCCTTCTTCTCAGCCGATTCGCTCTTGGCAGAGCGGTCGTGGCCGTAATGTAGATGTGTCAGTTCGGGGCAGATGTTATTCGCCTCACGATGTCCCGCCAACTCGCTCTGTTGGCCGTCATCCTGGTACACTCACTTATGGGGCCACCAACTGCCTTCTTGATTTGGTCAGTCCATCGCATTGGAGACCGACCGCGAGGTCTTGTACCGTCAACCCTGCCCTGCACAATCAGTCGCTCGATGGATCCCTCACTTCTTCGCGACACGTGGCCAAAGAATATCAAAATGCGATTTTGTACGATTGCGGATAGATACTCTTTGATGCTGAGTTCTTCAAGTATTGAGACATTAGTTCTGAACTCGGTCCATGATACTCCTAGCATTCGTCTCCAGCACCACATCTCCAGAGCGTCTACCTTTTTCTTTTCGATTTCTCGCAAGGTCCACGTTTCGGCGGCATACAGAAAAATGGGGAACACAAGTGTACGAACAAGTCTAACTTTTGTACTCTTTGTTACTTTTTGGTTCCTCCATATCTTCCTCAGGTTATCCATGGCATTTCTTGTCATCACCATACGTCTCTTAATCTCCTCCAGATTCTCTCATTCCTCAGACTCTAGATTCCTAGCCGTAGTAATTGCGGCATTAGCTATACAATATTCACAACTGAGCATTAAAAACTTTGCTTGTAAATCGATATTGTAGCTAAAATTAGGTACAATCGTCATTTTTGGCCAAAATTGACGATTGTTATTAATTTTAATTAGTTAATAATTTTAGCCTCTTTAACGTTTATTAAGCAAAGTTCTTAATGCTCAGTTGTGAATATTGTATAGCTAATGCCGCAATTACTACAGTTAGGAATCTAGAATGTGTTATAGACCTACAAATTGCGAAAAACCAATTGAAATTTGAATTTGGCGGGCTCAGGTGAACGATCCGCCTTAATCTTATTTTTTTGTCTGTGTAGTTTTCAGTTTATGTGGGTATCTTTATAATTATGGTCTATTTATATCACAGAATACATATATCCTAAAGATTTATAAGTATGGTATTGTATAATATTGTCAACCCGAGGAGAGTGAATTCATTGACATGTTCTAGTATTGTATTATTGAAAAATAAATCAAGTTTAAATGAAGCTTTTTCCGATACTTTAGATTTATACTGAGAGTCATTCAACATCATACGATACTCATGCTTGCTCATGAGAGTGAAGTTCCACTAGGCGCCTTTGACTATTGATAAAGTCAAAGTTTTAAAGAGAATTCGTTGAAAGTGTTAAATATCGATACTTTGGTTAGTTAATCCATCCCCACCAACTCAATATGACATAATATTTTTAATTGCCTTGTATGTGTCCATCCGGAAATTAAGCAAATAGTCTTTGTTTTGGTTACATTCCTTTTTTTTATTTAATTTTTGTGCCAAATGCCAAAATTTTGATCCGAGTTATAAACTGTCACATTCGTGACATATTGGAGGATGTCTGTCAGTGTCAATAAAATATGACGTTTCTAAAATTCTAGTTTTCTTTTGCTGGTTGGTTTGGAACGTAACTTTCCTTTCGTCTTCATAGTGGTTGTTACGTAAAATTAACATGTTTCAGGTGATTAACCGTGCAGCGAGTTTGTCTAGAACCCCGCTGTCAAGGTAAGTTCTTAAAGAGAATCAATATTATTGAAATCAAATGCTTACCATACCGTCGAATGCGTAAGAATGTCAGTTGTTATGATATAATGATAGCACGACATTATTTTAGATGCCTGCCTGCATTCTCGACAACAGCATCACGTCTCAGTAAAGATCGTGACCCTAGCTGCCTGCGGGAGGCACCCAAGATTGACAATGAAGTTGTGTTATCGTTACCTGAAGAGTCACGACAAAAGTCGGTTTTGGAATCTACCATAACGGTCCCAGCCAAGGTAATTGGTTGCTCATTCAACTTTATGATTGCAGTTACTATATTCTCGTCTCGCATAGTGTAACTAAATATTTATTTTGAGATAACATAAACCATTATAAGGGTCCCACAGACCAAATTGCCTGTACAAACTGAATACCAAAATAAATTGTAAATAGAACAGAATTTATTGTAATTGTTTTAATTATCGTATTCAGACTTTTAATCTAAGTTTTCAAGTCCAAGTGAACATTTTGTGCAAAATGTTTCACTAGACAAAAATGTAGTTATGTGACTTTAATTCTTGATAATTTTTGGATGTTTTGCTGGTTTTCTGGTAGTTTATTTGCAGTGTAGTAGTAGTAGTAGACGAAATTGGTAGGGTGACCTAGATTAACGGTATCCATATCGAAATAATAACAAAATTTTGTGAAAATGTTCTAATTATGATTTATTTTTGTATATTGTTGTATAGTCAATTCAGCCATAAATGATTAAATAAATAATACTAGTGATGAACCTTAATCAATTTGGAGACTTAATTGGTATGTTTATTTTTATCTAAAACCTTAAATTTTTATTTTCAGGTGGACCTATCTCCTGTTACTGGCGTGCCAGAAGAACATGTCAGGTGTCGTCGTGTGCGCATCTACCAGCCAGCCAAGAATGCCATGCAGAGTGGTACTAACAACATCCAACACTGGGAGATGGAGTTCGACAACCGACAGCGTTGGGAGAACCCTTTGATGGGATGGACTTCCACTGGAGATCCACTGTCCAATATGAAGGTCCAGTTCAAAAGCCCTGATGAAGCTATTGAACACTGCGAGAAGAATGGCTGGATCTGGTACCTCGATATTCCTAAGATCGAGAAACCAGTTAGGCCTAAGAACTACGGACTAAATTTCTCATGGAACCGTCGCACCAGGGTGTCAACAAAGTGAATATGTTAGTATAACTATTTAATTCTGTTAATTTAACAACATGTAGTTTAATATGTCTTAATATAATTATGATTATTAGATTGCAATTATTTTTACATTTTTGGTTAGAATTGGAAACAAAATTTGTGTAGATATAGCCACACCTTAATAAATCCTATATTGCTGATGACGAAATCATTTGTTTTTCTTTGTGTGCACTGTAGCAAAAAATAATGAATCAAAAAGTACCCTTCTTGAAGTGGTTTTTTTTGTACTTTTTCATCTATCTAAGTAAGGTACTTTATTAGGTCTTAACTTTATCATTAAGATGTCCAGTTAGTGTTATCATTTGTTTACACATATGGATTACCTGTTATATACTATCTGATATGAGCAAAACCATTTGTGAGAGCTAGTACTATATCAATATATCTCCATCATTCTTCACATAGAACCATTGAGTAACAAGGCCACTTCTAATTTTATTTAGACACAGTCCATATCTCAAAAACTATATAAGTTTTTTTTTATGGGATAGGGGGCAAACAAGCAGACGGAGCAAACATTAAAATATTCTTCAATCCAATAAAAATCAATTTTTTTACCACTCACCTATTAAAATTAACTTAGTCAAAGAATTTGTAGGTACCTATACCTAGTTGATATTGAGTAGTTTAGAGATTGTAGTAGTATAAATAATATTAATTTACACATAGACTAAAAGGTATGAAATTAAAATACAAAATGTTCTATTATTTTCATTTAATCATAGTTTTCAACATGGTTAATTTATATTTTGTACCTCGGAAGAAAATCATATTTCGCAGGTCTCACTTAAAGTTTTTATTTACATATCATACAATTTGAACATATGTTACACAAATTGAATCATGCCCAACACATGTTTTAGATATTGCAATTTCACTAACTACAATAGTTTTACATGTACATCGTACAATGGGTTATAGCTGTTACCTGACCCACCTTAAAAATGTACGAATTTGAACCCTCTGCTTGTGATATTACGGGTTATTCAATTTGTATGAGGTAATCAGACTAGCGCTACTCGATGACAAATAAAATAATAATACAGACTACCTACTAAGCAATTTTGATCTTTAAAACAACGACCTAGGTCGTTGTTTTAAAGCGACTTGTTCAAGATAGGCAAATATTATAAACTACAGTTGTGCCAATTTGATCTTTAACACGTAACGTTAGGGTAGGTAATCTTTGAATATTGTTTTGTCACATGATTGAGGAGTTGTTAATTTCAATAATACTTGTTAAGGTGATTTGGTCTGGTGGTTGCAACAGTGTATCTATGTTAGCATGGTTATGAGTTCAAAACTAGCCCTGCGCTTCTTATAGCTTTTTATGTTTACAATATTCAAATATATTGTTTTTTGAATTCCAAATGTTTTTATATGATATTTAAATACTATTTAAATAAAAATAACAACAGAAATGAAAAACATTAATTATTATGATAACGATTTTATTAAATATAGAATACACAATTACTTGTCATAGATATATAATTATTACTTATATTACTTATTACTTATATTAAAAAGCAAAAACGTAAAAAGAAGTTTTAATACTTATGAAAGCTTGATTTTTTTGATTAAAGTTGTTACTTACTAAATATTTTCTTTGTTTTAAAGTTGCCTATAAAATACCCATTTTTATTTTTAAAGTAGGTAATTAATCTAATACATACCTACTTTAAACAGTAGTCAATGTAGTGAATCAACATGTTAAATGTTTAGAAATATAATATAATATTTCTATTTTTATAACAATAACATCACCACATAAACTATTATACCTACTTTAAAACTTATGTGACAATAGCACTATACTTTGACCTACTTTATAGGTTTTTAAATATTTATATAATAATAGTTATGATCGCAAAAGGACATGCTTAATCACTGTAAGAAACACTTCCTTAGAAATTGTGATAACAACAATTGATTTGACACACTGACACATAAGTATTGTTAACTCCAGTGGAGCACCATCTCTTTCTATAATTTGTTGCAAGGGGCTTCGCATGCCGCACATCATGTTTCAGCAAGCATTACTTCCTCTCATCAGTTCCCATGTTGAAGTCACAAGTTGTGCCAAATTTTCTTTTGTCCTGACTTCTAATGAATCCCAATTTAAAATCATTTGACCCCACAAATTTTCTATTGGGTTTAGGTCAGGCAGGGCTTTTAGATGGCCAATTTATTGTCTTGACACCTTCTTGACTGGCCAGCCAATTTTGCACCACAGCAGCTCAGTGTATGGCGCAATTATCTTTCATGAAGAAAATATCCGTGTTGTCACGTAATATTTCCAAATATTAGTGACTATTTAATCGGCCATTTCCCGTTTCTTCAAAACGTCTCAACCACAATCTGACGGTATTTCTCTGAAACAAAGAAGGCATATAAAAATAGGTTTGATTAAAGCAATAGCTAGGTATAATAATGAAATTTAAAATTATAAAAATACACTTACTGCTATATAAGTCTCCTAGCAATTTCTCTGATGCCAACATTCTCATCGTGTAAATAGTTTATTTTGTATTTTAAATAATCACAGACAATGACATGATAATAAAACTACTACAAAACATAAATAAAAAAATTGGAAAAATACGTTGTTTTTCACAATTTAGTAAGGCAAGGTATAAAGTGTTCGCGCGTAGTCACTGCAATTGTGCGTAGACTGGCTTTAGCTTTGTTGTCACGGTTTATTTTTATTTTCCTACCCTAAAACTTAGTAACATTTGAATACCAGTTTTATAATGAACGCGTATTTGTCTTTCATCTACCCACTTATTACAAGTTAAGTGAAAATATAACCAAGTTAGAAACTTTATATTTGGAGAATGTGTCCGTCTATAGTTCTTTACAATAATGTAAGAAATACTTCTTGAATAAATTCTAAATTGAAAACAAAATAATATACGCCATGCAGGATTTGAACTCGCATCTTGCTCGTCTCAGTCTTACACACGAACCACAAGACCAGATCTACTTGTGTGTATTAATTAAAATAAGCTATTAGTAGCAATGACACTAATTATATTATCGAAGATAAACCTTTAGTCTTACAGCATAAAAATCTAAATTGAATAACAAGTAGTTATAAATATCCTAACGCAAACGTTTTGCGTATCTGTATTATTATTGTATTCGTTCATCGAGTAGCGCTAGTCTGATAAACTCATACAAATTGAATAACTCTTGTAATGTAACAAGCAGAGGGTTCAAATTCGTCCGTTTTTAGGGTGGGTCAGGTAACAGCTATAACCCATTGTACATATTAAAAAATTATAGATTAAAGTAACCACTAACAACCTCTTCAAGATTTAACTATAAGTAAAATTATGAAAAATTATTGCATCCTCTTTATTATGTACATAGGTAATGAACAATGTTGAGATGTATATCTATTCTAGTAGAACATTATTTATCATTCTTCCTCCTTTTAGAATTCAAAATATTTAGTTGTTAGTGTGGGTTGTTGAGATATCAAAGGGCTTAAAGCAAATGGTGTAAAATTTGATATAAAGCGAGGTGGTACAAATACCAAGATGTCACAAGGTGTCAGCGTCTAAACTTCTAGCATAATTTGATACAGGCTTCGAAAATTCTAAGTAAAAAGGAATTCAAAAGTTGGTCAAGAATACTATAATTATTAGTACTTAAATGGAGATTTTTTTCAAACAAAATGAAGTGTTGGTCCTTGCTAATTTAGAAAATGTTTGGGGTTTAAAATTTACCTGCTCCAATATACTCCTAAGGAAATTTTAAAATTTTCTTTTTAATCTTTTCTTTTAGAATAAAAGCTAAATCTATAGTTTTTATGTACTATTTAAAACCAACGCACCAACTTTTTTTAATTGAATGCTTTACAATCATCTTACGTAAATTCTCGTTATACCTGTACTATCGGATCAAAAAGTGATTTAGTGAAATATACAACTAAGATAATCACCTTTCGGGCCGATTGTACTTAAATGCAGCTAAAATATAATCCCAAAGCACTTGGTGCGCCTAAAATTTAGCAACTTGTTAACACTATTAGCAGCTAATGTTACACCTATATAACAATCTTCAAAGGAACACGTGGACGGGCTAACAAATTTTCGTTTAAAAATAATTAAGTAATACCTATCAAATAAACACGACATTTAAAAGACAATTATAAGATACTAGCGGAGCCGACAAACGTTGTCCCGCATGATATACCAAGCGATAAGGATATTAAATAAAGTAACGATTCAGCAGTTTACTTGCAGTAAGTATAGATAAACAACCTAGATACCGACTGCAGCGCCATCTGCCGGGCTTATTTGTGAATCTATACCATCCTCGAATCCACTTGAACACATTATATGTATATATATAAAGATAGGTGCTTAAGTATATCCGTATTTAGCATGATACATAATTATAACAAAAAGGGGAAAAAGCAGTAAAAAATGCTGCAAGTAGATAGGTATGTATTGTCTTCTTATAACCATATAAATAATATCAATGTAACGTCAAATCTAACTTCATAATTCAATATCTATTGAGATTTGTGCGAATATTTGCCCATTTTGTACAATTCTGTTTGCCCTACTTAATCATGCTTGTCATTTGTGCGAGAAAGGAATTGGTTTTATCTTTCAAAATTAAGTTATACGTTATTTATGCGTATACCAGAAGTCAAATCTTGACATTATGAGACCAGAACTAGCTTCTATTTCTACTAAGTGATTACATTTTGTTTATGCGATTTTTAAATGAATTAGTGAGACACTTATGTCAGACCATTGTGCAAAGTCTACTATTCCGTTTTACATATTTCATGTTGCTTTTTGCAGTACTTAATTACGTAAAAAATTAACATCTATAGCACTATTGTCCACTATATGCAACTAAGTATCTTGCTATTTGTTTAACTTCCCTTAATTCACAGCTATAGCTTTCTTATCAGCAATTTCATTAATCATTTAATTATTATGATTGTATTGAGTTAGCAACCGTCGAATATTAAAATTATTTTAGTGAAGTTATGTTTATTTCGTGTTTTAAATGTATTTAAATTACTTATGATCAGATACAAAGAGATAATAATTCTTCGGGACTTAACGAATCCCTTTCACTAATCTAGTATCATGTCAAAAAGATTAAAGCTCTAGCGAGATCATATTGACTAGTAGTTAGGAATATACATAATGCCGTCGAAGAATAATAGTTTACAAGTAGGTAATTAAAAAAGATAACGCGTCGTTAGGTAGACAGTAAGATCGATATTTAAATTCATACCATCACGCCTGTTTGGCAGAAGTGTCCTAATAATGTACACCCACAGTATGTTTAAGTCCCTTATAATGAGGGCGAGCCTATTGCCTTTAACCAGTCACAAATCCAGACCGACCTGCTACTGAGAATTTTATAAAAAACCCGAATATCACTGCTCAACCTGGGATTCCAACCCAGGACCTCAAGCGTAGCAGTCGCGCTCGGGACCTGTAGTTTATAGGGCAGTGATGGTATGTCAAAATCCTCACAGAAATTACTAAGCCAGCAAAACTAGTTGCAAAGAACTTTAGTGAAGGTAGATACACATTTTCGGATTCATCTGATATTCTAAGGTGTCAACATTACAATTTTTTACCTAATTAAAGCTTAGTTTGAAATATTCATCCTGAAGAAATAATATTAACACAACAATATTGATAATTTGTTTTTAAGTAAATCTTTGAATGATGAGCCCAATAACGTAATTTTAGCTAGGCTTTGGGTTAAAACGTGTTTGTATAAGTAGCAGGAGAATTGTATAATTCGTTTTTTTACATAATCGCTAGCCGCTTTACAAAATAGCTCTGTTATGTAAAATAGCTGAATGTCATTCTCACTAGATTTTAAATGATTTAATAAAAAATGAATTTTAACAACACTGAAGATATGAAGCACGCTTTTCCCCAAAAAATATATATAAACACACTCAATACTATAACCATTGCCGTCCATATAGGTAAATGCTTATACATATATATTAAACCAATTTTTGCAATTACTTAATTTCTAATAATGTCCAACAATAAATGGCATTGTAAACTGTAAACATTAATTTAAAAGCCTGAACTGACTGAGGCGCTAATTCATCCAGCGATCGTATCCATTTATTCTTTCCACACACCGAAATAGCACAAGACATTACAGAGAGTACAGTGTTTACAAATACTGATACTCTCCGATTATCACTTAGAAGTGATATTTTTTGGCGCTACAGGCACTCTTAAACACGTTCGACTGGTTCAAATAAACAGTTGTAACAAATACGAAAAGTTGTCTCAAAAATCAGATAGTTCTGGAGTTCCTCAGGGTAGGGTTTTAGGTCCGTTACTTTCATTTCCTGTGTATGTATCATAAATATCATGTGTACATTTAATAAATTGAAAGCCTACTAAACTGAAACTTCATTATTGGTTACCTGATGGTAAGCGTTAACCGCTGCCCATGGACACCGGAAACACCAGAGGAATCACAGGTGCGTTGCCGGCCTTGGCCTCCGGTATCCACACTCACCCATTTTTGTCTTATTGACCATAAATGTTTTACAGCTATTGTGCTCACTTGCTTTTTTGGTGTGTGTCTAGTTTTCATGAGCTTTTTATAATTCTATCGGCAATTTGACATGGTGACATCAGTCAATCTCATACACAACGCTATTTACAATACAACAACAAATCGATTTACAACCAACTTGACACCTGTCTTGTAGCGTATATATCTACTTAAATAAATATTCAATTTCATAAAAACTGCCGTCTTACCGAACTCTGGATCGTCCAAAAAGACAACATGGAAAATATGGTGACAGATTATGTAGAGATCTAGAAATGTTAATTCAGTATCAATGAGTTGGAGATGAGTGACTGATTCACTTACACCATTTGCTGTTAGGTCTTCATATAAAACCTTTATTTCTCCCTTTTAAGTAGATTTTCCAGTTCATATTAGTATTTAAAGATTCTTATCTGATGTCCAAAACAATGTCCAATGTCCTTAATCGTATCTTTATACTTAATTTGAACGATCCAAAGAACCGGATTCAGCAACATTAATCTATTGAAGCGTCTACAAACGAATGTTACCTAACAGCGTGAATTGCAATTTGCGTGGCGCGTTTCTCCGCAGTTCCATATCGCAAAGCTTATTGAATTCGACGAGATACTAATAAAATCTTTATTGCAACGACTCTGGAAGTTTCCGGTTATTACTGTATTTAACTATCTATTATAAATAAGTGTTGAGATAAATGGGCGCATTTCAAATTCCGCCAGTAAATAAAAAAAATCTCTCGTGTCTAACATTTATTGGCGGCTTCAGCAAAATGGGTTCATCTATCTCAACGTATCCACCATAAAGACAACCGCAAACGGGGCTAGTTTAATTTAAAAATCACAATTAGTCGCCGGAACACTTTGCCGGATGGACAGTCATTGGGGAACGTCCGATTCGGGAACGTCCGGGTCCGGAGCTCGTGGGCCGAGCTCGGTAGTCGGAGATCAGCTGGGGCGCTCGTCGGACTCGCGGTGCACGAGCACGCGCACGACTGTGGGCGGCGCGGCGGGCGGCGCGGCATCTGGCGACGCTTCCGTCACCAGGATGCTCACTTCACTGTTGGCGTGCGGCGACGGCGTACGCGCCCGCGCCGGTGGAGTCACGCGCCGCATCGAACTGCGCCGGGAGCTCAGCCGAAGGGAACCTGAGCCGACGTACACGAATAAGACATTGAACGGAATTTGGATTGACTGGGTCTAATTATTTATTTTTGGGCTAGGTGATTTTGCTTAAGTGCATCAATTGTGGTGGTTAAGCGGTTTTTTTTGACTTATCGATTCTGACAGTGTTAATTCGGAGAGTATGTCAAGTTCGATTGTACAAACGAGTTTTCTAATGGGCCTTGGCTATTAAATATTATGAACTCCCTATGCCGAAGTGTGTGGAAGTGGTCTGGGATAACAGCAACTAGACCAGCATATTGCTCAATGTCCGCAAAGGCAAAACGGTTCTCGATTGAGAACCATGCACCGGAAAACGTAGATAGACGACCTGGTTTTATCGATCGGAGTCCTTTTGATGGAGGTGGCATATAACCGGTGCTTGCTATTAATAAAGATTACTATTCCAGCCAGTGTTTTGACGTGTCCTCTATTGTGTAGAGTTGTGATAGTGTTAATAACATCATTACTTTGAATTGACGAACTACTTAGTTTAGAATAAAGTAAATAAATAATTGTACTTACGGACTCCTGAGATGCGTTGAAAGTGAAGGAAAAAATATAGAGGGGAACAAACTACTCAGACTTACACACTACATTATCCATGCTAACACTAACATTACACACATCAGCTACGAAAGCAAGATCCCAGGGGTATCTATCGCTAAAGCATGCATAAGCTCACATAATCCTGGATACTTTTAAGGGTTCTAGCCCTTGGTATTACCATCGTTAAACACGCCATCTAAAATCGTAGAATAAACTCCTTTGAGTTAGGTATTAGGTTAAATTGGTAGAAGTGAATTTAAAAGGCCAATATTATAATATGTGTTAAAAGTTTTGGTTAAAATGGATTTAGGTATCTAGAATTTTAGGACCGAGTGGTTAGTTCTGGCTTCTTGTTATATGAACAAGGCAAGACAGGCACATGACAGTCAAAAGGTTGAAGTAACACTCCATAATGGCTAACTACTTGGTGGGTTATAAAGATTACTTTCCGAGTCGTAAGGAATTAAAATACTTATCTGAAGACTGGTGTTTAACCACTCAGTCCTAGATAAAGACTGTCGTAAGCTGGTTAGCGCGCTACAAAACGTAAATATGAAATGGTCACTGCCACTACAATTAGGTAGGTACACAACGACTTTTCTGAAGGATATTTCATTTCGGCACAAAGCAACGCGTTTCCCAGTTACGACAGGCAATCAAATGCATCTAACAATACCTACTGAGGAAGAGACACGGAAAGCAAAACATTACATATGAACCTGCTCGTTTCGGGCCGGTCTCTTCGTCCATGGCGTCTTGATGCCTCAGGAAGATAGGCAGTCCGTACGCCGACCGCCTTCGAGGCGGTGCAGATTCTGAACCACTCGGCTGTACGGAATTTTACTAACGTTAGAACGAAAGAAGATGAAGCCAAAAGACGTATATTTCGCGGCTGGTAGTAGTCAAAAAGAAGCTGTTTGTTACTCTTCTAATAAGTTATGAACAAATCTAATATAAAAAGAAGGAATAATTATTAATGAGTTATCGGCCCATAACCATGTAATCCACTGGCATAATCATGTTCTAGCCACAGCCACTACCTAATAATTATAAAAAAAATGTAAGTAAGTAAGTTTGATATTTTTTGAATGTGTTGTGTTTCGTTAGTTTCGTATTGTTCTTATCGTTGCCATATTTATGGTCTTTTCGTTAGCATTCTTGTGACCCACCTGTTCTCCTGGCGCGGCGCCAGGTAACAGCAGCAGTGGCAGGTTGAGCCAGGCGCCGCCCAGCTCGCTGATGTCGGACGCGTCGGACGCGCGTGACGACTTGCGGCTAGACGCGTGCGAGCCACGACGCACGTGCAATAGCGCACTAAGTCGCCCTCCCCAGCCCCCGCCGGGGGACCATTTTGTGCTTTCTTCTTCTGGAGAGGGGCTCCGATTCTTTCGTCTGGAAAGCGACGAATAAAATATTACCGTCGAATATGACAGTAATTATAATTTTTGGTGTAACTAGCAACTTTTATCCAGGATCTTCAATAACTACACCAAAAATAATGATATGATAATTTTTATTAAAACATGATTGGGTACAATTATGTAGTTTCAGGACGCACTAAGCACAAAACTAAGTATCTATTTGGTAAAACGAAGAAAAAACTTCCACACGGATGGGTCAAAATATATTCCTTTCGATCCGTTCTTTCCAAAATATATTAGACTTCGTCCGCGTAGCGTGATGATATATAGCCTATAGCCTTCCTCAATAAATGGGCTAACTAACACTGAAAGAATTTTTCAAATCGGACCAGTAGTTCCTGAGATTAGAGCGTTCAAGTAAACAAACAAACAAACTCTTCAGCTTTATATATTAGTACTAGCTTCTGCCCGCGACTTCGTCCGCGTAGCGTGATGATATATAGCCTATAGCCTTCCTCAATAAATGGGCTATCTAACACTAAGAATTTTTCAAATCGGACCAGTAGTTCCTGAGATTAGCGCGTTCAAGTAAACAAACAAACAAACTCTTCAGCTTTATATATTAGTATAGATATAGATTGGCAGGATACTCACTTTACATAATCTCTCCACGCCCGTTGCACAGTCCGGGCGGCCTTATCCTCCCTCTTCCATATCCTAGTCGAGGAAACAATCTCCAACTCCTTCCTCGTAGGGAACTGCTTCTTGAACTTTATATCCATCTGTTCTTGAAGCTGTCTAAACGTGTCCGTCTCTTCAACGTGGCCCAAGACGTGCTTGACGAGGGCATGGAGTATATCCAAGCAGTGAATCTTGTTTCCTCTCGCAATTGGTAGATTAAAGCTGACTAAAGCAACTGTGTTCGGTTTGGAGATGCCTAGCGGAGGGTCTAAGGAGGCTATGAAGTCTGATAGTTGAGCGAAACTTATGAACTGAGTCGCGTGGGGGTCGTACCTGGAATGAAAATTGTTTATTTGAAGCGGCGGTAGCCTAATGGCTAGGGCGTCGGACTTGCGATCATGTGGTTGCCGGTTCGAACCCCACCCATTGCACTACCGACGTGAACCCACTCGTAACACAAGCAATCTAGCCTAGCACGAGGGGTTAACAAGAATACTAGTAATGTGCGAACCGCATTGCTAGTAAGCTTTATTTAAAAAAAAAAGGTTTTTATATGTAAAGTCCCACATGTAGGTAGTAACAGTAGATATGTACGTAGGTAGCTAAGAAGGGGTTCACGATATAAAGTACCTAAGAAAAAATCGATATATTTTAAATTTCATTACGTACTCTAGATAAGTACTTTAAAAACAATCGCCACTAATGATCAAATGTATTTAATATTCGGTAATGCCGGAGAAAAGCTAGACGTAATAATATATCGTACTTCAATCTTATGACTTGTTTGGGATTGAGATGTATGGGAGATTTACGAGATTCCCTTTACGACGTAATTTGTGTTTAAAGTGTCCGTTCCCAAGAGTCGTAATGGTAAATAACACTCATAATACTAGGTAAGTGGTGCTTATGGTTACGTCTAGGCAATAATATATTACTAAACTATATCATGTCATTACGTACAGGTAGGTTTAATGTTGTAGGTACCTACCTACTAGTCGATATAATTAATGGCAGTTCGGTAAGTTTGGTTTGGATTAAAGAAATAAAAAAAGGGTGGTATTTTATACTTTAACTGTAAATCCCCTTTTTTCAATCAAAATATTCGAAATTACCACCAAAAATACTAAATTGCACACTAAATTTGCTCATCAAATAAATCAATTATACTATACTGTTAGATCTTTAAAGCTTAACTGTTTTACTGAATGACTATCTGTTAATTAAAAGTAAATCTAATAATTCTTCGATGGCTATATTTCGGCTCTGGCACTCGTCGTTGGTTACAGTTCTAACCTAACCTAACCAAATTTAAAAGAATAACGACTTTATTTTTCTAATGTTAAGTACCTTTATCTAAGTACATATTTTTGGTCATTATTTATTTAACCCCTAATTTAATTGTACAGTAACTATCAACTAATAATACTTCCCCCATCATGGGAGTAGTACCGACAAAAGCGCTTATACTTTTTTTACTTTTTTTTTGTGTGCAAATCAAATGTGAGTAATGTTGTTTCAAAATGCGTATATCTGTGGTTTCAGCTAGATCTTTTTTGATGAATTTTAAACATTTTTTAGTACAACATGTTTAGGTAATCAAGTAGTTAATTTGTAGTACAGTCATTTATTTGATATGCAGTAGGTTATTAGTGGAGAAATTTTGTTTGCTTAAATTTCTAAATAGAGGTGCAGTTAAAAATTCCCCATTAAAAATTAATCGAGTTATAAAGAATATTATGGTCTTACTGATCTTATGCAGTAAACCCAGCTTTACAAGGAGGATACAGTTGAATTCGTAGTGTTTAATGGGTATCTACTATCAATCGATGGGATTATTTGCATTCAATATTTTCACCCCTCTCGATTTCTGAATAGTAAATTCTCATTATGCAATTTGATTTTCAGTCGGCAAGTGACAACTGCAGTGATTTTAATACAATTACTATAAAGACTGCCTCATTAGCCAAGTGGTCCTGAGCGCGACTGCTACGCTAGAGGTCCTGGGTTCGATTCCCAGGTCGAGCAAAGTGTTATTGGGTTTTTCTATGAAATTCCCAGTAGCAGCTCGGAGTTTGGAATTTGTGTCCGGTTAATGGCAATAGGCTCGCACCCTATTACATGGGACCTAAACATACCGGCGAACTGTGGGTGTACATTAGTACGCCTCTGCCTAACCCTTCGGGGAATACAGGCGTGATGGTATGTTATGTTACTATAAAGATAAGCTTTTCAGTTATGATTGGCGCGTTCAATGGTCTACCTGAAGAAATATAATGAATACTTAATATAATTAATACTTACGAGATAAATAAAAACACTTAAAATAGTACGAAAAAGCACTATTTACTTTACTTACTTCGACCATCTTATATAGAACATTTCCAGATCATCTTCAACGATGCCAATCTCTTCCTCCTGATGTGCCTGGTTGAAGTTCTCAAGAATGATGGCTATATACATGTTGATGACGATCATGTAGCTGATAATAATGAACGACGTGAAGTACGTGATGGCCAGCAGCGGGCTCCCGCAGTTGCCGTTCTGACCAGGATGTTCACCCAACTCGCATTCAGGAGGCTGGATCATGAGGGATTCTAGAACGTCGTTCCAGCCAGCTGATGTCATTAAACTGAAAAATTTAGAAGATGCAGGTCAACTCAACAAGGTATATTTTCTATTGGTGTAATCACGATGTTTCTACATTTTGATAGTAACGTCATTATGAGGTAATTTTTTATAAATGTATTATTAATATTACTAAATCAAGGTATAGTAAATGAGACATTTAGAAATGGATCCTGAATATTGCAAAAAGAAAACCATAATGAATGAAACTCACCGAAAAAGTAACTGCATACTTCTTCCGAATGTCTGAAAGTTGACGATATCGTTGAGCGCACCTTGCTCTTTGACGTGTCCAAATACGGACATGCCGATGATGGCATAGATGAAGGTTATGAGCGCCAGCAGCGCACCGATGTTGAACAGCGCAGGTAGCGATACTACTAATGCGAACAGGAGTTTTCTAATGCCCTTAGCGGCCTGTAAGGAGGAGGAAGAGATTTCGATTTAAAAAATCCTTGTAAAGGTGATTCACAGGAAAGGCGACACGTTTGGCGTAGCGGCTGAGCGATCGGCTTCTGCGACACGTGTTGTGGGTTCGATCCCCACACGAAGCAAATATTTGTATGATCTACAGCTAGTTGTTCCGGGTCTGGGCGTTTGTGTATGTGAGAATTTGTGTTTATAAACGCACGATACAGGAGAAAATCATAGTGTGGGGCAACGTTTAAAAAAAACAGATTAGACAGGTCAGAGGCCGCACCTCAATTGTCAAAGCATTAATTTTTAGGTTGTAAGAGAGATTTGTCTACAGTTTAATGCGCCATAGCTCCTTTACAACTTTTAGTTGTTGTGGCAGGGCCTTTGATTATAAATATGTTTTTTATAGGGCATTATTAAAAGCTACAGTCATATACAGCTGTTAGTTAGCGGGATAACTCGACCTGCCAGATCTATCCGAATTTAGAATCATAAGACTGGCAAGCTAGCTAGCTAGCGAAGTATCGCCTGCGAGAAGTTAAAAAATGTCTTAAAAATACCAGATACTTACTTTAATCAGTCTTAAAATTCTCCCTATTCGGAATACACGGACTACTCGCAACAAGGTAGGTGATATCGGCAGGTCGATCATGATATCCTCCATCAGGATGCCCAGGATCGAGGCCAGCACCAGTAGAAAGTCGAACACGTTCCACGGCACCGTGAAGTAGTGGTACCGTAGACCTACTATTTTTACTATCGCTTCTGTAATAGAAAGTATGATTAGAACTAAGATTATGGTTGTGGAGATATTAAGTACCTGCGCCAAATCCTCAACTTAGCAATTGAAAAAACTGTTTATGATATATTAAAAAAGGGAGAAGTTAACCTAATTAATATGTAATTAGAACTTAAATCTCATCTGGTATTAAATGCATTAATGAAAGGATCACACTTATAGCCACTGATAGGCGGATCTATATTTATTAAATTAGTAGGCCAAGAAGTGATCGCTAGCTAACATTGGCTTTCACACGATGTAGGATTTGGCGCGGTTGCTTCTGCTACAAGTTTTGTAATTGAAAGTAGTATCATACCTAATCCAAATACAGTCGTGAAAAACGCATTACTAACTTCTAATATAAAGAAAACAGAATGTGGTTGATCGTAATGCTCTATGCCCATAGTGAGCATATTCAGAAATATTAGAACAAAAATAGCGATCTCGAATCTTCGCGAATTCGAGAGATCGTAAAACATCGCTAAGAACTGGTTCCTCGGCCTTTTAATTACTTTCTGGGGCTTCTTTCTGCCAAGCTTCTTCATGGCTGTATAGTAATGCTTTTGGCTCTCTGTAAGGAACATTTCTAAAACTCCACCTTCGTACTGAAAGGAAAATTCAAACATTAACAAATATTTAAAGAAAAATAAATTTTAGGGATATTAAGTTAAGATAGCTAGATAAGATATATTAAGTTTTAAGATAGCGATGTAAATTACCTTCTTCTTGAGCATATTGAAATTATCTATTATTACTCCTATAAATAGGTTAAGGGTGAAGAATGAACCGCACACGATGAAGATGACGAAATAAATATACGCGTATAGGTTAGCTTCTCTGGCTGGCTGTAAGTCTACTCCTCTCGCATCCACAGCATCGGCCATCACCTCCATCCAGCCCTCAAAAGTGGCTACTTGAAACAGCGCCAAATACGCTATCCCGACGTGATCGAACGATATTTTGGAGTTTATCCACGAGAAATTGTTATAATAACACTCCCATTTATCGTTCACTATCTAAAAAAATAAACTTGTTACAAGATTTGTTGTTGGTGCTGAATACAGATTATTTCACGCTACTTACTTCTAATGGTAACAATTCCCCTTCTACATCGACGCACTTGTAGAACTTCCCACCGAAAAACTGCACTCCCATTATAGAAAATATTAACCAAAACACTAAACAAACTAACAACACATTGAAGATACTAGGTATCGCGTACATTAGAGCGTTCACTACGATTCGCATTCCCTGCCATCGTGATATCGCTCGCAACGGCCTCAATGCACGTAAAGTTCTTAACGACCTTAACACTTTCAGATTTTCATTTTCTTCTATTAACAAACTGAATACTGAAACCTGAAAGCGGAAATAAAGCGTTATAAAGAGAAGTTTGTAAGCGTCAATAAGAAGTAAGAAATGATTGTTACTTACAAAAACTATAGTAAAATCTAGTAAGGTCCAGAAACTGGTGAAGTATCTGAAGAACCCCAACGCTATCCACTTGAGGAACATCTCGATGATGAAGATCATACAGAACCCCAGGTTAGTCCAGTACAGTATTATCTTCAGCGGCTTATTCTTCTCTAGGTGGATGTCTTCGAAGCAGAGCGTAATACTCGACGCAAATATGAGCACCAACACGAACCACTCGAAGGCTGGAGTGTCTACGTACCGTAGGATGTAGGTACGTAGAAACATCCAACGTTGACCCAAGTTGGTTTCAATACATGCATCCCAACAAGAACTCCTAAAAGGACAGCGTATGCATTCGAATCACAAGCATTTCAACAACATTCTGCTACCTACCTATACCTCCGGATATTGTAAATACATACGGATCGCGAAATTAATTCCCATCACTGGAACCTTTTATTTGTTTCCTTGGTTCCGCATCAAGTAGGGGTAACAAGATTAATGTCGGAAAGCAATGGTCATAGCAACAAAGTGGGATGAGTTACATTACTGGATGCATTAGGTTTTTAAAAAGTGCAAGAAGTTAAAGACATACACAACTCGTAAGGGAATGAAGATTAATATCAAAAGAAGAAGAATCATAGTAATTTGTTGATTATAAGACTTTGATAACTACATAATATACTCCTATATTAGAAATGGAAGCGAATATGGTATTGAGCATCGAGTCATTCTTCAATGAATACATACGCATCGTAACATTGACGTGGAAAACAGTTCTCGGGTACTTTCGGCTCTTTCTGTTTCCCAAATCCGGGGAAGTTTCCCATCGCATCAATATATTGACCCTGTGAGTTTTTTCTCCCACCTACGGTTAATTCATCTACATATGAGACTAAAGTTTGCCATGGATGCTTCATGTCTTCGTCATTGTTTCCTTTGACTGATTCCTTACATAGGATGTTTGGTGGTTCCCTGCCCTGCCTCTTCGATTTTTCTGGTGTTGTTCTACTCGATAATTGTGCCATTTCATAGTGCTCATTCTCATCTGAAATTTGGATTAAAGCTATAACAATTGTTATTATTATTTTTTTTAGTGTTTCTATTGACGCTAATTATATTTTTTTCTGTAACTTATTTGAAACAAAACCTAATTGATGAAGGATTAATAATACATTTGTTATTTTCTTTCTCACCCTTTGAGTCAGACGGTTGCGTGTGATAGCCAGAAGACGATTGGTTCAACAACTTTTGGGCGGCAGATGGCTCTGTAGGCGACGTGTCTTCAAGATTTTCTTTAGAGTCTTCCCTAATGCTAGTGATTTTATGTTCCGCTGCCAAGTCTCGCACGTCTTTTAAAGTTTCCTGACTGCCATGGTTAAAGTTATTGCTCGCTTGGTAAAGTTGTGGGTAAGCGAAGTCGGAACCCACTGATATTGGTCTAAAAGAATTTTGTTAAGTAAGAACGTAGTTGTAAATGAGTGTGAGGACTATTATAGAGCTTACTTAAGTTAATATTCCAAAGACTCGATCTTATGTTTATTATGCAGTTTTTTTTTGTAAATGGTTATTTTTTGAGAATATCTATATCTACAAATTTAACTTATACGTCTTCAATACTTCTTTATAATTGCCATACATACCTATTTAATGCTTCTTGATAACTATGACTATAAATATTGTCATGAGGAAACAGGATAGTTTCCTGAATGGATGCTGAGTACCTCTGCTCACTCGGTATAGACGCCTTCTTCTCCTTCATGGCGCGTTGTTGTGTCATAAATTCGTTAACTAGCTCTTCTAACTTAGATTTTTTGTCAGTCTCTTTACTTCTCGATATAAGGAAACCTTTTTTTCTTACTATAGAACGTATTCTATCGAAACTTTTAGCTAATTTTGAATCCTCGCCCACTTCCTGAAAGTCATACAAGATTTTAACAATTTCTTTTCTTTGTACTTATCTTACGTTAATATTTATTTAGTTCTCTTTTTTCTTTTTGCAAGAAAAAGATCGTAGGTAAATATTACTGGTTATATTTTGACTGGGATTAATTCTATCTCACAGACTTCAATCTAAATATTGTTTCAAAATATAACCAGTGTACGGGTTGTAGCTAACTCCGCACATTGGCTGTGGTGGAGAGGTTTCGTTAGTGGAGTACGAAGAGAAACGATTCGCGGCAAGCTAAAGTTAAGTTTATTCTTATAAGTTACAGTATTAAGTAAACGACCATTCTTTCTCTAACTTGTTATACGATACAGTGTTTTAATCATACTGTTAAATACGTGTGACGTGCACAGCGACAGTAAGTAGGTTGCATAGTAGGCAAGAAAAAATGTACGTTAATGACCGTACAACCAGATATTGTGACCCCAATGTTTCAGGTATCCAGTAATTACGTAGAAGGTTCACTTTCCCTTGCTTTCCCAAGGTTCGTTATTATCAGCTGGGTGTAGGCGGCGTTTATAGCACACATGCGTCGCAGGGCCGTCTCGCTAATGAAGAATGGATAATGGCATGCCGCCTGTCGACAATCGCCTACCCTGCACGATTACTAAACGATAGTGTGATACCATCTATACTAGGTACCGCAAAAGCGGCTAGAATTTTTTAAAATTCTTCTGCGGAAATTTGCCTTCACATTCTGAACTTACGTCTTATTGGTGACGTAATCATTAAAACTTAATTAGGCAGGTGGGACTTGCGGTGGCTTAGTGGTCATACCGTCTGGTGAATCTAACCAGAAGACGCGGGTTCGAATCCTGCCTTCACTAAAATAACTTGGTAGGATTTTTTTTCTGCTATCCATAAATTTGACATTTCATACTGATTCCATGATATTAACAAAACGATTAAACTGCCTCATTAGTCTAGTTGTCACAAGTGCGACTTCTACGCTTGAGGTCCTGGGATTGATTCCCAGGTCGAGCAGAATTATTGGGTTTTTCAATTCAATTTTCAGTAGCACCTCATTGATTTCTTGCGAATTGTGCCGGTTAATGGCAATGGCCTCACCCTCTATTACGTGAGGCCTAAAAATGTGGAAGAACTGTGGGTGTACATAAGTACGCCTCTGCCTAACCCTTCGGGGAATATAGGCGTGATGGTATGTTTTAAGATGAATAAAGTCCAGTTTAGGTTTATTTGCTTATCGAATTTTGCAGTAGACAAGGGCAATTGTTAAACATATTATTTGAATGACATTGTACTAACCTCTTTTTTATTCTTAAGTTCCTCGCTATTAAAGCTGTTGAGCAGCAAGGCGAGGAAAAGGTTGAGCACCATAAAGTTGCCCATGACGAGCGCGGGCAGGAATATGAAGAAACAACTCTCTGCCCCGGTCTCCTGCTCCGCGCGCATGCAGTCCCAGAGAGGCTCGATCCACTCGCCACATAGGATCCGGAATATCATCATGAACGAGTGGAAGAAGTCGTTGAAGTTCCACCTTCATTTGTCGACGATTCAGGAGAATCGGTTAATAGAGGAAGAGATAAAAATACTGGTAAGGTTATTAGAGAAACATGCTATATTTTGGTAAAAAAATATACTTATAGATGAAAATAAAGTCTCTGCTTAATTGTGACTTATTTTTATGAAAGATGACTTCATGCCAAAATTGGTAATAGTCATACCTGGGCACAGGATCTGGGTCGAACTTGTCCGGCGTATATGACTTGGAGAACAGCTGCATACCGATTACAGCAAATATGTATATAACTATCACTAACACGAACGTCAAATTACCAAGAGCACCGATTGTAGATATTATAATACTCAATAACACTTTCATTGTAGTCCATGATTGAGCTAACTTTAACACTCGCAACTAGAACAAACATTTTAAGAAAATATAATAATATTCTTATAAATATAATATAATTAGGATATTAAAAATAATTACAGAGAGTTGCATAATAGAAGAACAACATATCCATTTTTAAGATTAATGTTATGACTGGCTATTACCAGATAAACGTAATACCAAGATAAATTGTAATTAAATTAAATGTAAAAACACAATTAAATCAAATTATGTTATTAATCGGATTCGGATACAGATAATCTAGGTTCCTACCCAACCATTTTCTCTTCACTGAAAATAAACGGCCGGAAAATCGCTCGAAACTTCGAAAGTTATTAAAAATTATATGCAGGTACTTACAATTATTTTCCGTGAAGTATTTTCGATGGTTGAATAGGAATCTAGATTAATGGTAAGTAACGAATCCGATTTTTTTTATAGGATATGGGAGCAAACGAGCAGACGGATCACCTGATGGTAAGCGATAACCGCCGCCCATGGACACCCGCAACACCAGAGGAGTCACAAGTGCGTTGCCCGCCTTCTAAAAGGGTTTAGGCCTCCGGTAACCTCATTCACTCGGCGAAACACAACGCAAGCGTTGTTTCACGCCGGTTTTCTGTGAGGCCGTGGATATGGATGGATAACATAATTTCATTAAATTATCTTTGAATTACTTAGGTAGGTATTTATTTTGGAATTACATTTGTGCGGTCAATTCAGTGTACCGGACCCATAATAGTTGAATGAATTGAATGAATTGATCAATATCAAGAATTCGATCTAATAAAATTTAAAATCTTAAATTTGATTACATTCTCTTTCGTTAGATTTACCTACATGTTTTTTTTTAAACTTACCAAACGAAGACCTCGTAAAACAGATAGGCCATCGACGAGTTCAAATATTAGATCTAGAAGGCTTGCTGACACTATAATTAGGTCGAATATGTTCCAGCCGCACGCGAAGAAGTCTTTGCTCATCGCCATCACTTTCATTATACATTCTAATGTAAATATTGACGTGAACACCTGGAATATATTGATTTTGGTTTATGTTTGTTTATGTAAAATTTTATAGGTAGGTATATCAGAACAAATTAAGGAATTATCATTGGAAGGTTAAAAGGAATTTGTAGCATTTTTATGTGAATTGTTGTGAATACTTTTAATGTCTACTGTAGGAAACTAAAAATAACGCTGTTTTGGCTGTGTTTTTCTTAATTAAAAGTTTATGTAGAAAAACATACATACCATCACACATGTATTCCCCGAAGGGTTAGGCAGAGGCGTACTAATGTACACCCACAGTTCGCCGATATGTTTAGGTCCCATGTAATAGGGGGCGAGCCTATTGCCATTTAACCGGGCACAAATTCCTAACTCCGAGCTGCTACTGGGAATTTCATAGAAAAACCTAATAACACTGCTCGACCTGGGAATCGAACCCAGGACCTCTAGCGTAGCAGTCGCGGTCAGGACCACTGGCTATTGAGCAGAAAAACAAACTTGATAACTTATTTTATTAGGAAAACTTCAAAATTTCAAAAAGTTATTAGATGACTTTCACGACTGGGCGTCAGGGATAATCGACATAAATTGGTGGTTTACTATCACATAAAACCACAAATAATGGTAGTTTGGGCCATCAAACAAACGCCACTTTAGTGGCAATATACTAGTGCTTTAGTGGAAATGGTACCGTTAAAAAACGTATGACCATAGTATCAGTATTTGAAAGGACAGGAATTCTTGCTATTGGAATTTAGGTATTTAGATATTTTTTAAGAATGATGATTACCTTATTTCCTATATCTAAGGCCGATCTAACGTTCTCACTCATTCCGTGATGCTCTAGCGCGAGGAAGAGTGTATTGAGAACAATGCAAGTTGTTATGAACAACTCAAATAAAGGATCCTTCACAATCCCATACAAGCAGTTCTGGAACTGAAGCCAACCTTCATAGTCTATGCAGCAAGTAACGCAACACTCACAGTTCCTGTCCACGAGCTCATCTGCCAGGAAATTTAAACCAATTAATAAAATATCCATAACTTGAACACCAACAATAAATACACAAAATACGTCACAAACAGAAGAAAGAAAGAATTGAAGAAATATATCAATTAAAATAAGTGAAAGCGTAGTATAAGTAGTAGTAGTAAAGCGTAGTAAGGCAAATTCAAATTTCATTGATGCAAAGCTTTCGTTTTACTAAATTAATCTATCACTTAATCAACTCATCATGCATTGAAAGCGAAGGCAGGACTAAGAAAATATGCAGGAAAATTGCATTAAATTGCAAGGAAAACCAGCATGGTAGTACGAAAAATTTTGATATGCCAATTATGTGTACAAACGGTGCAGTTACCGGTACAGTGGTTAAACTGAAAGTTCGACAAAACACTGATATGAATTTAGATGTTTCCAAATTCGAATCGCATAAAAGTTATGCATAATTTAAAGTATTTGTTCAAGTAACTTCATGTAATGGACAGACTTGAATGCGATTCTTGAGCTATGACAAGATGACAGCTAGTCAATCGCAGTCACCCTGCAGTCTTCCTGTGGGGACAGGGGTGGACTGGGGGGTAGAAGCGTTTGCGTCTGTGTTTACTAACCTGTGAAGTAAGTGCAATTTTGCTCGTAATTGCCCATATGAGTTTTGTGCGTGGCTGCCAATAAACTGAGCTCATTAATTTTCGTCGTCTCCGCTTGCGGGAGGTCGGGCGCGCGCTTGTATGGCCAGTCCGCCCCTGACGATATTAATGAGGGTAGAAGCGAGATTGCATCCGTGTCGTATTAAAATGCTCAATGAAGTGTTCTTCATTGAGGAGTGAAGCTACTGGTGAATGTTACCAGCCATTAGAAACAACTATTCTATCTGTTATACTTTTAATTTTGAATGATAGAATAGCAATTTCTTTGACAATTTTTTTAGCAGTACCTAAAACTGTTTGCGTGATGTAATATTTTGCAGTATCTACAACGTTGGTAGCTTTATCAACCATGAGAAAAACTATATGAAGTATAAGATTTAGTTATTTGTAAAGCTACCAAAGAATAATAACGTGAAACCGTTTGATAAGGTCATTTAATGTAGTTATTGGTTTGTAAGTATTGTTACAAATCAAATGGTCCACGTATTCAAGGATTGTTCAAAAATCAAAATAGAACCTTACATAATGCTTCTTAAATCCAAAGAAAATATCATCTGTTGCAAATGCGAGTTGAAACAGAGTGAATAGTTAGAATTTTAGAAGAAAAAGTACTTAAAGACAAACTACCTAGTAATTTTGTAATCAAAAGTAACCTGTACATCGTAGTTCCAATTTAGAAAAGTAGAAAATTGCAAAGAACGCAAGCACTTAGTTTGACAGATGTTTTAAGAAAATGTGTTCCTAAAGTGTCGTAATTTTGACAAGGAATATCGAATATCATGCAAAATTATAGCCAATAAACTTACGTCCGTCGTCTAAAACTACGAAATTAATTTTGCAAGTTTGTTAATTTCAATTTGTACTGAATCCCTATAAAATGCATTCGTTGTCGTTGTATTGTTAGCCTTTCGTGTTTGCAAAGCGTTCATTCTGATACATAGTGGCAGCATCGTTTAGTTTCAGTGTTATTTGTCTCGTGCTATCAGTGTTGAAGCCGTGCCAATAAATTGGATTAGGTTGTGTAGTGCCACCAAATAAGTAATTTATATTATCTGCCAAATATTTCACTCCCAAGAGCTTCCGTTTCTTAAAATTTGTTGGCATTACTCAACTCGAAAAACTGTAGGAAGATGAAAACTGATCCTAATGTGTGAAATAGAATTTACCTAGCACTACGATCTGATTGAGGTAGTCAGGGTTCAGCGGATACTTGTCCTGAATGCTTTTCTCAGGTTTTTTTGGTTTCACTTTCGCCGCTTGTTTTTCGCTTTTTGTTATGTTTTTATGTTTTATCTCTTGCTTTTTCTTCTCTTGGGTAACCTGTAATTACGGATATCTTTGGAAGGTGGTATTTTACAAATTATAATGAGCTGACGATATTTTTATTATTTTTCCTTAAAGACAAATTACTTTTACTATCATACCTGTTGAATCTGTGGCATGGACATTGGCATCGGCGTAGGTAACGGCGTGGGCATTGGTGTGGGCATTTGCATCGGCATTGGCATAGGCATCTGCACGGGCATCGGCGTTGGCATCTGCATGGGCATTGGTGTAGGCATCTGCATGGGCATCTGAGTCGGTATCTGCATGGGCATCGATGTAGGCATCTGCATCGGCATCGGCATAGGTGTTTGTATAGGCATCGGCATTGGCGTAAGTGGGTGGTTTGGCGGTGGTGGCAGCGATTGGATCAGGAAGTGCCTCCTTGGGTGCGGGTGTGGTGCCTGGTCGTCAGATGTATGCTCGCCGTCGTCGTGGTCGTCCACCACTCCTGAATCATCTAGAGATGACTCCCTGTTGTTGCTGTGATCGCTAAGTTGTCGACCTGCTGCACTTAGTGCCCCTCGACCTGGGAAATTATCACGTAATGGTGCAAACTAGAAACAGTTAAGGGTGTATCTTCGAAACATGGTTTCATTAAAAATATAATGACGCTATTAAAGGATATTTTTAATTCCATTTAAAATCTACGTTCGTCACGTAGTAGCTATTTTATTACTATTATTTAAATACTTTATGTGTGTGTGAAGTAAAATGATGTTGTACCTAATGCATTGTCTGGGTGTAGGGTGTGCGGTGGCGGCGGGGGCTGCGGCGCGGGGAGCGGCGGGGGTGAGGCGCTCGGCGTCACAGACCGCGAGCGTGACCGCGACCGGGACCGCCGGCTGGCGTCGCTGGAACAACAAGCGTTAGTTTTTACTGCTGTTCTAGGAAAGGACACAGTTGTTTGAGAAAAATAGTACCTACGTTGGTCTGAAATTGAAAGAAAGATTTATTTATTTATTTTATTAGTTCTTAATGTACAAAAGTGTACAAAGGCGTTCTTAATGCCTTCGGCATTTTCTACCAGACATCCTTTGGGTGATGTAAAGAGCATCAAAGTATGTGATGCACTGATAAAATATGAGTGGCAAGTAAGAGGAGAAGACTAATTGCTTATTAGGTTTCCTGTTTAAAGTACTGCAAAATACACCAAAAGTATAAATAGATAATAATTGTTATAGAAATTCTATTGTAGATAACAGTAGGTAAATTGTCGAACCATGCAAAACGCTCTTAAAACGCCATGAACTTGCAACATTAAAGTTTCTTAAATACTTGAATGTTTCTTGTATGGCAACATAAATGTTTATTAAATGGTAGGTTTTGCAACATTAGTGTTTTAAGGGTGGTAAGTAGTCATTGTCGCCCATGGACACCTGCAACACCAGCGGAGACGCTGATGCGTTACCGACCCTTAAGAGCCTCTACGGACTGCAGACTGCCAAAGCCGTAGCAACCGAGGGGGAACTGGCTCTTACGCGCAAATGTCGAAATGCACAGAGGTGCTTTGCGACTCCAAGTAACTCGTAAGGGTGGTCGCCAGCCAGTCAGACCCCAAAGTCCTACCACCGAGCGAAATCTCTACATATAGTTGAATTTGAAACAGCACCCATCGATACCATTTTAACTCCACATGTGGTAGCATGTTAAAAAATGTATAACCTTTCAAGTTTAGCCGTTAATAGATGCAAGCTTTAACGTGGTCGCTCGCTATGGTAAGTGGTCCCGTCGCAAACAGCATTATCATGTAAATTCACATGTTGACTGCGAGTTTTCCGGAATTGGGTCAGGTGTGTGGCTTTCAAACGGAAATATGTATTGTGGATTGCGGGAACTATATTTGTCGTCGGCCTTTCTAGATTAATAGTGCGTTTTATTGTAGTTGTTTTGAGGTACTTATGATAAAATATAAATAAATTTTCAAGGGCCTTGAATTTTAGAATAACTTATGTATTTTTTTATATAATGTAATAGAGGACAACTGATATCCTCCGGTTAGAAAACTTTGGAAGTTAAGCTAATTTTTTTTTTGTAAATTGATTTAACTATCTAATTATTATAAATCATATTCAAGAATATAACTTCTTTACAATCGAGTAATTTCAAAAGTTTCATTGACGTGCTTAGTCAATTCAAATTACTCGATTCGAAAAAAGTTATATTTCATTTGTTTGGCGACAGTGCCAAACAAATGAAATATAACTTTTTTTTGAGACAATAGTTTCAATATAGGTATATTGCCGACATTCAATGTGATTGCAAACCCAACCATAACTTAGTAATGTTACGATAACGGAAACCATAATCATATTTTACGTTCTCTAGTAGATTTGAGTAACCTATTTCTTACGTTGAAACTGACACAACAATGTAATGTCGTAATTGAATGTGATAGTGAGCTGTATTTTATTGAGGAAGATTTTCGAAACATATTTCATGTCGTATCTATCTAGTCTAAAATGTTGAGTCTGTCTATCAATCCTTTCGTTCGTAGTCTTTTGATGTTCACCGAGTCAAAAGCCAGACAGACGAAGCTTGTTAGAATAACTCCGACGAAATGAGATTTTTCATTATCGCCTCAGGTCTTTCAATCTGCTACGAATCGGGAATCGTTAGGATTTTATTGCATTACGCTTCATAATTGAACAACTGTGGATCAATCGAGATAACGATTTTGTAGCCAAATTTAGAAGCGAAGCAATATCTTTGACTCTTCTAGTTTTATATCATGAATAGAAATTCTTTTTTATTTCATTTGTAAGCCCTGTTCATATAACTTGAATTCCACGGGTTGGCTCTTCATAGAACTGTTTGAAGACTTGTTTTAAAACCGGTTCGTTTCATCTCGTGTAGAATGGATTGGACATTATTTCTCTAACATTGTAGAAGTGGCAAAAGGGCCAACAACATTTAATTTAGCACCCTATGATCAGATATATAATGTATAACTAATTAGAGAACAAGCCAGAGATATTTAGAACCCATAATAAATCATAATATAATGAAAAATCAACAATATGATGAAAAATAATAATAACATGCAAATAATTTTTTTTTATTTTTTTTATTCTGTAAATTTTAGGGACTTTTATAACGCACAGCGTATGTCAGTCCCAAAATAACTTTTCAGCCGTTTCGTCCTCGAATACGACTACACAAAAGAGGAGGTTCACATTCCATTGCTAGCTTTTCTAAATTTCAGTCTTCTTTTCCAAGATTCGGTAAACGACGAAGCAAATTGACTTTATGAATCTTATATATCGGGATCAAACGTCGCTGGCAAGTGGGGCATTCTCCGATCATACGAAGAATATCAGCTTAGTTTCACAAAGCATGTGCCAATAAAATATGGGGGTGTATTTCAGCTGACTTATCTCTGAGCTTTCAGAGTATACTCGTTCACTAAGTTTGTCATGGAAAGTTTGCTTATTTGATGCCGTCATGCGTTCCCGTAAACAATGACGTTTCTGATTTCATTGTAATTACCAGTGTTTATGATTTGTGAATCGGTTTTGAGTACGTACCTTTATTCCATCCAATAAGGACGCAATTGCGAATTATAGTTTGATGATATATTTAATAGTTGTTCAAACAACAGTTCTGGTGGTTATTATTGTGTTGGTAATTTATTGGTTTGTTTATTGGGTAGTAGTAGTACTGATAGATGTACAAGTATCAATGTGAGCAAATAAAAACTTAATACTCTCTCCCTTTTAAGGATTACAGGGCAAATAAAGTGAAACAAACTCAACAATAACAAACAAAGAAGAGGAACTTCCTCTTCTTAAAATCTCCATTTTGACGTATTATGTATACATAAGATTCCATCTTGCGTCTACTGTTTTCAATGTTATTTATAAGCTTGGTCACTATCTCTTCGTAAAAATTATACGTTTATCCGTACAGACGTTCTATTTTTTGTAAATATGTTACAATAAAAAAAAACGTCCGATTTTGATCCATTAATTAATTAATTAATTATTTCCCACACTTATACTAATATATAAAGCTGAAGAGTTTTGTGTTTGTTTGTTTGTTTGCTTGAAAGCGCTAATCTCAGGAACTACTGGTCCGATTTGAAAAAATATTTCAGTGTTAGATAGCCCATTTATTGAGGAAGGCTATAGGCTATTATATATCATCACGCTACGCGGACGAAGTCGCGGGCAGAAGCTAGTGTTATATATAAGATTGTTCACTATTCCTTCGTAAAAATTATACGTTTATCCGTACAGACGTTTTATTTTTTGTAAATATGTTACAATAAAAAAAACCGTCCGATTTTGATCCATTAATTAATTAATTAATTATTTCCCCGACTTGTTTGCAGAAAATGATCATTAAAAAAAACAATATTCGCGCACAGAGGTTGACTTATGTTAACCTCTGTGCCTCGCAGAAGGAAGCTGCGGAACGGGAGAGGGAGAGTGCTACCCGATCCGCAGCCGGCGCACCGGACGTCGGAGGAGGCCCGACAATACCCTCTTGCAGCCTCCGTGAATGGGTCCGGGGGTGGCAGACGCAGGGTCGTCCGCCACACTCCCCTTATAGGACCCGAGGCGGTGGCGTGTAGTGTTCCACGTGCGCCCCTCTAAGGCGATGGGGGTGAGTCAAACGCCTCACTCCCCCCCTCTACAATCAGCGGACGGGGCCCGCTGCGGCGGGCCGGCACCAGTCGGGGGCCGCGGACGAATTGTCTGTTTCCTGTAGCCCCCGACCAAAACGTGCAGGAAGGAACACCGTGTGGTTTTTAGTCGGTAGGTCACCCACTCTGGGTGGAGTCCGACACGCCCCGCCGCCTCCCCGGGCGGCGGAAGTCCATGAGGATTTTCCACCTCTGTGCGCGAATATTGTTATGAATGAATGTCATGTTGAATATCATGATAGGAAGAAATATTTCTTCATACCATAATATCCTTCAATAACGAGGCAGATTGATTTTTAAATCGCTCAATTAGAATTCCATTACTTATTTCACCGGCAAAACGTAAATTAGTTTATTTCTATCGCTAAAGAAGATATTTATTTATGCGGCACTCTCTCGTGGTTACCACAGATAATTTCTCGCTCGTCTTAATTCCCAGCTTAACTCCATGATAATCCGGCCGCTGGAATCTTGTTAGCCATTCCTAGCTCTTTGACTGCATCCTTTGTTTGTCACTTTGTTTTCCTTGTATAATTACTCTGTAGTATCACGAGATTTGTAATTACTTTTGTTACACGCTTGTAGATGCAGAAGATTACTTTAAAGCTAGTCGCAGAGCTGAGTATGATGAGTTTAGCTGAGTGCTATGTTAAGGCTTTATTTTGTCTGGTCTGTTCTTCATTTATACAACTTAGGAGTTCAGTGACTCTTATATTATTTTTATTCCACTCTAAAAAAGTAGAAGACTCTCAATTCGACTGTATTTCTTCGTGTGTATGTTATCTAAATCTGTTCCTAAGCATCGCTATCGCCGCCAATTATTCTAAATGTTTCTTTTTTATTAACTGCCTCATTAGCCGAGTGGTCCTGAGCGTGACTGCTACGCTAGAGGTCCTGGGTTCGATTCCCAGGTCGAGCAAAGTGTTATTGGGTTTTTCTATGAAATTCCCAGTAGCAGCTCGGAGTTAGGTATTTGTGCCCGGTTAATGGCAATAGGCTCGCCCCCTATTACATGGGACCTAAACATACCGGCGAACTGTGGGTGTTCATTAGTACGCCTCTGCCTAACCCTTCGGGAAATACAGGCGTGATGGTATGTTTCTTTTTTATCTGATAGAATATATCCTTCCTAGTTGGACCCATATACGTGAAGGTTTTGATACACCATAAATTGCTTCAAATTGTTTTTTTAAATAAAATGTTACGTAAATGTCTTCGATTGACATAAGTAATTGATCGTACGTCTCCGATAGCAGAATTTTGCATCCACAAAAAAAATATAAATCGGCTAACACTTTGAAAAATGTTTCCATCAGCCATGAGAACGAAGTAAGCGGAACAATTTCGCATACACCGAGTGCCGCAAAACGCTGAATCTCGTTTAAAAGCGAGCTCAATATCAAAGCGAATGCATCGGTGATATTCAGTTGGCAGCTGACGTTACAGCGGCTATTTCGTATCTGCTATAGCATGTGCAATATGTATTACGTTCATACACCGCGTGCTGTCGGCAGCCTCTCAACCACTTGCAACAATCAACAATGGACAGTATCGATGATGTTACGCTCGATTCCCCGTATCGGCTAGTTTGAATTTGAATGTGGAACGATTTCTTTTTTTTTTCCATTTATTTATTGATGAATTAATTTTAACAACTTTGCATTTTGTGGAGCTTATGCAGAATTTTGAATGTGGAACGATTTGTTTTTGTTTTTCGTTTACTTATTGATGAATTAATTTTTAAATCTGCATTTTGTAGAGCTTGGAATGGAGGAAAACAAAACTAAGGGGGTCCACCGTAGCATACAATCACGCCGGTATTCCCCGAAGGGATAGGCAAAGGTGTACATATATATATACACAGAGTTGGCCGGTATGTTCAGGTCCTGTGTAATAAGGAGGCTAGCCTATATCAAAACTCCAAGCTGTTTCTGAGAATTTCATAGAACAATCCAATAAACATTGCCCGAGTGTAGGTGTCCTTACTCATCTGCATAATCCCTCGGGGAATACAGCCGTGATGGTACAGTTAGGTAAGGATAGGTACAATTAGAATTGATATCAAACGATTCATTTACCAACTTTGTTGCCTGATAGTATTTTATGAGGTGATTGGTTTATGTTCAAAGGGATTAGGTGTGAAACAATAAATTATTCTCTTTATTTAATGTTAAAAGTTGTTATAACATGAAATAAATTTGCACAAAAGAAAAACCGCAATTTAAGGATCTTAGCCATTTAAAATTGTATTCTTCTATCACATTAGGGGCAGAGCAAATTAAATCTTAAACACTCCACAAGAAGTTTATAAAAAGAATTTAACTTTTTTACGTTTTGTTGGAAACGCAGGTAAGACGGTAATTGCTTCGTGTGATAATAAAAACTCATTAAAAATATACGAAGAAGTCTATGGAATTATTGTTGTCGCTTTATTATGTAAGTGCTCATTCCAAGTGTTAATCATTTCGAAAATATAATCGAAATTGTTTGTTTTTTTAAATATTATTCAAAAAAATTCAATTTATAATTTTATTTCGATAAAATTTGGGAAGCGGATAGATGACATCCTGAAAAAGGACAACGGTTTTGAGTCAAAAGATAATCCTTATGACTCAAAAATATGAAATAGTCCGTTTTCGGGATATCACTGATATGAGTGATACATTAGGTACCGTAACATTAAATCCTCTTACTTCTTTCTCGCAATATTTTTGAACGTCCCTTTTATGCCACGTTCGTCTAGAAATATGAGTATTTCATGAGTGTTTCACACAAAATATGCAGCTTAAAGTTTTATTTAAGTTTGGAATAACCTTTTGGCGAGTGTTGGCGTTCTGACTCTAGGGAGCCATTTCACAGAATAATATTGTAAAAAATATTGCAGATGTAGCATAAGGTAGGTACTTTACTTAAGTTTTGTAATCTGTTGCATTTGCCCTCATGTTATGTTTACTTCATTTATTCCAACTCATTATATTTTAGGCACAATAAAAAATTAAAAAGGAACAATACTACAGGCTTCCACACTTTTATTTTTTCATCTGGAATTTTGAATAGGGACTTCTTGAGATAAAAATTATCTATGTTCTTCTTTAGAATGCAATCTATCTCCTTGCCAAATTTTATCGCAATCTATTCAGCAGTTTAGACGTGAGAAGGTAACAGATAAACAGAGTTACTTTCGCATGTTTAGTATTAAAATAGAAATGGATGCATCATACACATTTCCATAGTCTTTACCTAGCCTATAGTCTGCCTCGGCTGATCGCTTATTTCATAAAAATAAAATCGCTTTAGTTCCCGAAAATTTTGAACATTTTTAAATATTAACAAAGCTTTACTTAAGTACCTATTTCAATTTTATAAACAACATGTGAAATAATAAGGCTAAATCATTTAGCAGCAGAATTAAGTTCCAGCAAAACGTTATCAAAACTTTCGAGAGCTATTGAAATTGAACCAAATCGGCAAATTGGAATTTCGAAGAAAGAGCTTTGATTTTTCTCTATTCGTGGAAATGTTTTTATGAAAACAATATTTTGAGAGTTATTGAACCGTTATTTGCTAGCAGCTGGTGCTGACATACAATGTATAGAAGTAATTCTAGATTCTTGGGTTCCATAGACGGTATTTGATACGCTTTCTACATGCTTAAATTAGGTTCTTAAATTCTACTGGAATTTGGTTATGTTTTAATTATGAAATAAATAAATCTATATGAACTGCCTTTTCCTATGACTGAGCTATGTGTTTTTCAAATAATGTCTAATCTGTAAAAGGATAATGCACGCAATGTCCTTTGACTGTTAGGTACTTACGACTTTTTGCACTTAGGTATTTTGCACTTACTTTATAAAAATGAATCGCCAAATGTGTTGCTAAGCGCAAATATCTCGAGAGCAGCTGAACGGATTTCGCTAATTCTTTTTTTATAATATTCCTTGAAGTACGAGGATGGTTCTTACGGAGAGAAAAATACAAAAAATGCATGAAAAAGTCTAAAAACAGCACTTTTCTATATTCCCATATAAAAGATTCGTAATAATACTTAAAAGTCAATTTGAACTTTAATACCATACCATAAAGTTTAAGGGCCACTTGCACCAACTTCTTAAATGTATTTAAATTATATTTAAATACAATATTTCATAGTAAACTTGTGTTTAAATACAATTTAAACATATTTAAGAAGTTGGTGCAAGTGGCCCCAAGTGTTAGTGGAGGGGTTCCGGGAAGGCAAAACAATTGAGTGACATTGGTTTCAGAATCAACTGTTTGGCGGTTCGAAGTTCAAGCTAGTTTTAAATATAGATCATTAAAGCGACACTGTCAATTGTTTTTTTTTACTTACTCCGCCACAGCAGCGACCACGGCCCCGTGATGTATCGCGCTGCGGCCTCGTTTGCGTCTCCTCGTGCGTTTGCGCGAGTATGAGGCCAATAGCAGGCCTTTGCGCGCGTCGATGCGCTTGCGCGAGTCCTTGGCGAGAGTCCGCACCGCCAGCGATGTGGGGTCGAAACTGAATGTAGAGTCGTCGCGGTGCTCATTCAAGTCTTTCTTCCTTTCCTGTATAACAAAAATAATTTTATGATCAAAATATTAAAAAAATAGGCATCATTAGTGTAGTGGTCATAAGCGCGGCTGCAACACAAGGGGTTCGATTCTCAGGTCGGTAGGTGTTATTGAGTTTTTCTTTTTCTAAGATTGTTTCTTATTATTGTTGATTGTTAATTAAATACCATAATGATTTACTTGCGTTATTCATTGCAAATTAAATACGTTCATACCTCCAACTAATGCAGTGGTATGACATTGGATATTTTGATGTCCTAAGCATATAAATAGTTCATAACCATGTTGTTACATGGTGAAGTAAAATATCGCAAGGGCACCTGATTGCCTATTTTCTCGACGGCGTGTGAAGTTTGCCAACCTGAACTAGGCCACCGTTGTGGACTATAGCCTAATCGATTCTGACAGGAGACCCGTACCCAGTAGAGAGTTGATGATGATGAAATACATACTTCTTGCGTGATCTGCGACTCTTCTTCATAGCTGAGCGCGACTACGGCAAGCATCAGGTTGATGAGGTAGAACGAGCCGAAGAACACCACTACCGTGAAGAATGATACTGACATCGGACCGCATGATGACAGCACCTGTCACAGGAACACAGATAAGACATATATTCTATAATATTATTATTTTAAATAAAGGCTTTATTTATTTTAAATAAAGCCTATTACTAGTAATCTTGTTAACCCCTAGTGCTAAGCTAAAAAGCATTTAGCTTAGCACGAGGGATTAAAGTTGTCTCGTAGTATAATCAAAATTCGTAATTTACCTACATATAAAAAGCTTAGGTAGCAATGTGGGTCGCGCATTACTAATATTCTTGATGACCCCCTCATGCTAATGTAAATGCTTGTGTTACGAGTAGGTTCAAGTCGGTAGTGCAATGGGTGGGTTTCAAACCGGCAACCACATGATCGCAATTCCGACCATAGCCATTAGGCTATCGCCGCTTTTTATAATTAAATTATAAGCTGACGAGTTTGTTTGTTTGTTTGATTGAACACGCTAATCTCAAGAACTACTGGTTCGAAGTGAAACATTATTTTCGTGTTGGATAGTCTATTTATCGAGGAAGGCTATGGGCTATATATTATATAACATCATGCTACTATTAATAGGAGCGGACCATCAATAAAAAATGCCTCCAGCCAAATGTAAACGGTTTTATGTAAATAGTGTTATCACTACCCTTTCCGGGCTGGAAACAGCCGTGTCGTAAGGTAAAAGTGTTTTTATTAGCTTTTCCAATATAAACTTGGAGCTGTCATAGAGAATTTCCTAGCTAAAAATAATAAAATAAACCCTGGATAATCCTTCGGCAATAGGCTCGCCCCCTATTACATGGGACCTAAAACATACCGGCGAACTGTGGGTGTATATTAAGTACGCCTCTGCCTAACCCTTCGGGGAATACAGGCGTGATGGTATGTTATGTTAATCCTTCGGGGAATTCGGGGATGGTGTGTTACTATGTTAATAAAGTTATATTTGATTCCATAGACATCCGCCATTATAGAATATTAAATGGCTACGTGTTTGTAAGGAATCGATTTTAGCTCTACCAGTTATATGCGCCTTAAATTTACTATTCATGATTAAATTAACCCTGACGGGTGTCGCTGTTAGATGTTACTAAAATATTGATCTGTCTAATCTAGTTCACAAAGTTGGCAGTAACTTGATTTGTAGTGCCATTAACTATTGACACAGTTTCTAATACACCAATTATTACGTTACGAGAGACTTGACGCAGTCAGCATACTTACTGTCTCAACACACGAAGATATTTTGCCTCTTTGAGGGAACATGTTTAAGAGTTGCTCTCATAACGTGCTCCATAAACGAACTTTGGTCTTGATCTCAGGTCTTGATTATTTCAATCTATACTAATATATAAATATATACTAATATAATATATAATAAATATATAAAGCTGAAGAGTTTGTTTGTTTGTTTACTTGAACGCGCTAATCTCAGGAACTACTGGTCCGATTTGAAAAATTCTTTCGGTGTTAGATAGCCCATTTATTGAGGAAGGTTATAGGCTATATATCATCACGCTACGCGGACGAAGTCACGGGCAGAAGCTAGTATTGTATATAATTTAAAAATCTAATATCAGTTCGTCAGATTTCTGTTGAAATTTGAAGTTTCAAAGTCATGGGACATGTGACAAGGTCCGCCCCACGTTGGGCGCCAGATGTAACGTGGTGGACACGTTTTAGGAACGTGGCCGACTGGAAACTATTTAGAGGAGATAAATTACACTCGGAACACAAAATATACAAATTTATTGACACTAGGTCTAGAATTTAAACTACATTAAGGCAAGAGTAGGGTGGCCCTCCTGTTCGATGGGCAATAGACATTAGACAATTAGGTCTCAAGATGACAATGCGCGACTGGTGTTGCTGGCGTCTATAGGCTGCTCTTGCCGCTTTCCACCGGGTGGTAGTATACTTGTTTGTCATCCTATTACAATAAAAAAAACCACCAACCCATTATAGTGTAGAAACCAAAAGTCAACACATTAGAAGGTCTCTAAATAGCCATCCCTGTTAACGTTTCTCCTAAACCCTTGCAGAAGATTGCTCAAAGGAAATTATTAGTGTAAGGGCCGTACTCGACCGAGCTGCGCCCGTAAGCACAAATGTTTTGTTTGCTTAGGCACATGCTAGTGTTCTATATCAACCGCCGGAAAATATAGAATACATTTACTTTGAGATAAGAGGACAACTTCAATTATTATTACAGAGTGGGGCTTCCATTGCTACTATTTTTTTAAGGCAATTCTCAACGGGAAATAGGTACCTACTTTAGGGATTCTATGACGGCTTGTGAAGTTTACTACCAAGTTTGAGCTCTAATCTGAGAGGAGGCCTGTATTTGTATATACATATATACCTGTAACTTCAGGAGTGAAGTGTTGTAAGTAAAAAAATACCGAGCTGAGCAAATTTGGCGCTAATAGAATCGATATAAGATTCTATCAGTCACTTAGATTGTTCAGTATCAATCTATCTATGCAGATGGTACCATGTTTCCGATATCCGAGATTTCTGAATTCAGGTTTGTGTGAATCCGAAATAGCTGCCACACGTGATGATTGATGGATATAGCTTTTATGGTACAGATAAATATATCTAGCCAGTTAGAGGGATGCTTTTGTTGTTATTTTTAGCAAATTTGATGGATCTTTGAGGTTGAAATACCTTTATAAATCAATACACAGTATGACGCAGGACGACTTTTTAGAAAAAATGCTTGTATTGCTTTAAAAAACTATGACTTTTTGTTTTTTATCAGTTATATCCTCTGGGGCAGTAATTTTATCTAAAGGAGCTTAGATATACAAGGTATATAGTTACATAAGGTAAGCTAGCACCCCAGGTCAAAAATAAACTTTGTAGTTAGTGTTAAGTATTCCTTTTAGAAAATTTCTAATGAATTGGATATGTACTTGCATTATTCCTGAGGAATAGTTCAATGTGACTTTTAAGCCTCCTTCCCTCTTAGTCAGACTTATGATTCCCAACCGACTTACAATGTGCGAAAAATCTCACATTCTATTTTTCAAAGCACATGAAGGTACTAATACGTTTCGTCATTACTCTCTAATGACGTCAATGTAATTTACCGTTAGAAAATGCTTCCACGCTGCCATCTAGAAAGCGGTTCTCCGAGAATTAATTAAGGGGTGCGCGGTAAACGACCTCCCACATTATGACCACGGCCGCAACTCACGGTGAGTTCATTTAGGGAGTCTGGGAGACCCTTTGTAATAAAATTCTGGACCTCAAAATTGTTGAAGCGTTTGAAAGGTGTGTTACATGCATGCTTGATGAATGAACTGTTAGGGCCACTTGCACCAACTTCTTAAATGTGTTTAAACTGGATTTAAACACAACATTTGTATGAAAAATTGTGTTTAAATATGATTTAAACACATTTAAGAAGTTGGTGGAAGTGGCCTTTAAGCAATTAAATATTTCGACGGTAAAATTTGTGCATTATTCAATTTGGGATTTAATTTTTCATTAAAATAAAACTTAAAACGACTGCTACGCGAGCGTACGCGTACTGCTACGAGCCAAGTGTTATTGGGTTTTTCTATGAAATTCCCAGTAGCAGCTCGAAGTTAGGAATTTGTGCCCGGTTAATGGCAATAGGCTCGCCCCCTATTACATGGGACCTAAACGTACGCCTCTGCCTAACCCTTCGAGGAATACAGGCATGATGGTATGTTATGTTATGTTATTATTATAAGCTTTTGTATTGCATCTTCAGAATAAGCAGCGTAGAGACTGACTATATGCTGATTGAAATGAAAGGGCTGTTCCTGTACCTACTCTAATGGCAGTTGCATCCTTCTCAAAGTCTAACATAATCACATCAGCTTATTGCCAACTGGGCTGATGGCAACATTTAAAAAAAGTAACCTTTTGTTCCTCAACATTTCGACTGCACGTTATGGGTTCGAGTCCCATCTAAGTCAAATATATGTGTGTTGCACAAAGATTGGTTTTCGAGTCGTGCGTAAAATAAATTAAGCTCACCATATTATACACGTTCTCCCAGTAATCGAGGGTGATGAGCTGGAAGGTGGTGAGCATGGACCACAGGAAGTTGTCGAAGTTTGTGTACCCGTGGTTGGGGTTGGGCCCCACGCACAGGCAGGTGAACTGAGGGGGGCAGTGGCGGGCCCCCGTCAGGTTGCCGCAGATGATAGGCACTTCGTCCGCATTCACCATCCAATTAGAGGGGTCTTGAATCCATCTGGATACAAAAAACACCAGAATATACCATCACATACTTTTCCGTTAACATCACAATTAAAGTAAATTTCAATTTTAGTTAGTAACTTAAGTTTAAAATTAATATTTTTGTACTGTTGTTTTGCATGCAAACTTTCCGTTATTTGTACACAATTATTTTTCCTGAAAATCTAATATTTTATATAAAAAATATCTACCATTCAGCAAATAGAAAAGGTAAACAGTAGAGCGAGTGTATTCACGATTTTAAAAATGAAATTCGTAAAGCATTTTTACAAAGTCATATTTACCTACATACTTCATTGAATAATTCCCGAAACCGGGTTCAATGTAAAATAGAGCTCAAAGTTTTAGGGTACCGTATGTAGAGGATTTCAACTTGACTATTGTTATGCGGAACACGTTAGCTCGAAATTTATTTCATTCTTTAGGACATTTTACACCGTTTGGTCTACGATAGTGTGAACTTGCAAAGTTTAAGCGGAACTTTTATTACCTCAATGGTAATATTACATCAATAGACAGTACAATACATACCTACCTAAACGTAGGTGTAGCGTCTACGCAATTACAAGAGACAAGTGACAATTTGTCGTTATTTTATTTTTGTTTCAATGTTATATTGTCATCGTATGTTGTCATTGACATTCGTTCTTCAATCCTATCTTCAATGAAGTTCAATCAACTAAAATTATACTTTGTACATTCCATCCCTTGCCACCAGCTCGGCAGGTCGATTCACTAGCCTTAACTATTTTATCTAGAATATTCTGCAAGTTTGCTAGTTTGTAAAACTAAAATACAAGGGTCTGAAATATCTAGACAACTTTTATTTTGAATCATCATTGCGCCGTTTAGACGCCGTTTGTACTTTATATTATACCGAAATAAACAGCAAAATATAATCAGCGCAATACGGAATCCACGCAACAATATGGCTCTCGTTCGACGGATTTTTACAGGAATTGATTAAAGCAATATGGCGGAAAGATAACCCTGTCCATCAGACTGGAAACTACTTTCATGATCGTAATTATCACCGCAGATATTATACTAGGTTTCTTTGAACTCGTTTTATGAAGAGTAAATGAGGTTCAACGTAATAAGTTTTAAAAGATACTGATTTTTTTATTGACTGACTTTCTCCCTTGTTTTAAGTTTATCAGTTTTTCTGGAAATTTAAAAGTGGGATTTTATTTACTCATAATGATGAAAAAATTACACAGTATTCTATGGAGGTTGTACAACTCTGCTGGTGAGATCAACTGCGAAACGACTGGACATCACCGCATTGTCAATTACCTATTCTGCCTCTAAGCAATAATACACCAAAATTAGCGTGTTCTGGTTTGAAGGATAATAGGTATAGCCAATGAAATTATCATAACAGGTGTCCCAACGCCTTAGTGGTATAACTGGTATCACTGACTTCTACAACATTATTTTTAGTACATGCGAAACCAGAATAAAGTTTGTTCAGAATATGTAGCTGAATATATTTCCATTCCAATAGATTTTCAAACATGTTATATTTTTTCCCAAAAATATTAAAAAAAGGTTACAAGTGGGACTCCGAGTGACACTAGCGCCGGATGTGCGGGTATGATTGCGGAAAGATACTTCCGCCATCATACCCGCACAACATAATACACATAAACATAGTCGCGGCAAGTCATAGCGGCACTAGGCGCAGGCACACAGAGGGGTGGGTGTAATAAGGGCTAACGCGCACTTGTGATTTTTAGTCTACCGATAGTTTAGTCGCTGTAGTAGTCGTGTATAATTTCATTTGTTATAAGTTGATGATACTGATGCACGGTAAAACTCGAATGAGTTTATGTTTGCATCTTTAAAATGTTTTTGTAAAGTATACTTCATATATAAATAAATAAATAAAAAAAAAAATGTCGAATTCTAATCGTCAAATGCGCGCACTGCCATATAACTCCATAGTGAATCCCAGAACGATCCATAGTGAATCAGAAACTATCGCCCGACTAAAAATCACAAGTGCGCGAGCTCTCTAAGATGTGGTGACCATGTTTTTTTACGGTCTACCAAGTAACATAACAAGATTGTTATGTTACTTGGTTAACTCTGTAATTTTTTGTGATACAGTTTAGAAATTTTATACATAGATTCTTTACATTGTATTATTTACATTCTTTATATTGTATATAGGCTGTAGTTACCATTAGTCGCATTAGTTACCATAATGCTTGTTTACCATGATGTAAAAAAAAATACTTACGCTGACCACGCCTCGTCAGTGAAGTTCTCCCCGGGTGGCACGACGAGGTTCTTCACGCACTTGTTCCTCAACTCCCCCATGTAGACTTGCAGGGCGAACAGCGCGAACACCATCAGACAGAAGATGGTGAGCGTCATTACTTCTGCCAGCTGCTTGAAGGAGTGCAGCAATGCGTTGATGATGGTTTTTAGACCTGGTGAATGAGCAATGTCTTGATACTTGGTTATTTGTTGAGAATTTTCTAGAAGGTTCTACAGTGAACGCAGCCTTGGAACTTTTAGGGTTATACATTTTTATGTGTTTATTTTTTCTCCCGGCTTATACATATAGGGATTGTTATATTTGGAGGATTTCTTTTTATGATATGAACCAAATTAAGTGTATAACCGGAAGCACTTACTTTAGTCCAATTCTAGTTAATCATATTTTGAGTGTGATGCACACAAAATATAGTTTAACTGCTAGAGATCAAATCAAATCAAATGTTTTTATTTCAAATAAGCTTTTACAAGCGTTTATGAAACGTTGATTATGATTCTAGTTGCACGGTTCCGAAAGTTTGATCCTATGGAGAAGAATCCGGTAAGTAACTCCATGGACACTCTTTTAAAATAAAATAAGTTACAATCTTCACTGGTACAATATTGCGTAAACAAGATGTGTGAACGCTGGAGGATGTCCAAGTTTGACTGAAGTCGACAATATTATACGAGGATTCACATTATTTGAGAACCCGATGTCATTGATGTCAGAGTTTCTCTTGTAAATTTCAACTTCGTCAACATTTTCTACAGAGCCATAATGAATCGGATTTGTTTTAAGGAAAACACTACGATATATATTTCTAATTATTACTGTATTAATTACTTTTGTATCTTATAAACATAGTCTACAATATCTATGAACTCATCTTCATCTCATCTCTGAATTTTGTTTACGCAGTCCCAATACAGGTCTATTTTATTTTCCCTCATTTCATCATTCTTAATTAACTGTCCTTTGATCTCAATATCATCGTTTACTGTCTATAAATAAGTAAGATAAGGTTTAGCGACCCATTAAGTAAACGTGTTGAATATCGTCTTTCATGAAACTCCTCGGGAACAAACACTGAAACAGCTCCTCTGACTCGTTTGTTTAGGGAGTTAAATTCCCTCACGCTAAATCTGAACGAGACTAGTTCCATTGTGATTTCGTTCCTATTCTATCTATAAATTTGGCAGCTAATGTTCTTAGATAAGTGTGCATATCTATTTTAGATTCAGAGAAAATAGAATCGGCAATGGATTGGTGGATTAGGCGTTAAAAATGTTGATTAATTTTCTATGATTAAGTTAAATTTGAAAGTGTTTAAGTCTCCGGCGCCCAGATAAATTATTGATTTACTTTTTTGTCTGCTAATATGCATCTTACTAGGTAAAAAAATCTTTTTTGTGATTTATTTAGAAAATATTCAAATCATCTTGAAATCTCAATTTACACATCCTTTATCTTGCAGATAGACTTTTAATAGATGTTTTAGTAAAGTATGCCTTTGCCTAAAGCAAAGACCCTGTCTTGTCTATAGCAATAAATGTAATAAAGAAATTCTATACTCTAGCAACACATTATCAGTTTAACCATCTGAGGTTTTACCTATTTGTTGTGCTATAAAGAAACAGAGATTACAATTTATTTTATTAGATAAACAATTTTGAAGAGAAATTTGACATTACAACCAGTGATCTCGGAAGCACAATAGGCTAAAACTTCCGGAAGAAACAATGATGCAGGTTCGTATCCTGCCTGAAGTTCAAAAATTCTCATCATGACTTACCCGGCATTATAGAAACAGTCTTCAATGCTCTCAGCACTCGAAAGGTCCGAAGTCCAGCCAGATTGCCAACCTCCATGCCGATGGTGGCGTACCCTGATGTGATGACGACGAAATCTAGCCAGTTCCAAGGATTACGAAGGTAGGTATACTTATTTAATATGAACCCCTTAGCTATACACTTAATTATCATCTCCGCCGTGTAGATCGCCAGGAAAATGTACCTGAAAAAGAGAAACTAGTTAAGCATCTAAGATTTTCTTTTTAGATTTTGGTATGATATCGTTCGTCTTTTTGAGACTTTCCTGGGTAAATTGCAGAGAATATTTTCAAGGATGTTAAAATGGCATTAGATGAGATCGGAGGGCTCCTGGCTTAGTAATCAATACGCTGATAGATCAGTGTGAGTGTGATGAGCTTCCGTCATTAGTTCGAACAATTTATATGACTATCGCTAAACGTAGTCAGAAACCCAAAAAGATATAACAACTCGCCCAAGAACCAACCAGGAAGAATATGTGATATGCACATATGACTTTTTAATATCCAGCTAACGAAATCTCTTTTCTTTCGTGAATTTTCCACGGTTCTATCATACTTGACCCTATAATCCCTCAGTAGAGCCCTCAGTAAGGGTCGGGTTGTACCCTTCCGTAATGTTGCACTGAGCCATACGGTGCGGCGTCATATTCTACGGCCTAATTACCATTTACCGTCCCAAATCTTGGGACATCACGAAAATTATGGTATGAGCGGGTGGATACTGTGGTTATTAAATACTGTCTTAGTTGCTATATGTAATTTAATTAAGGGCAAGTCATCATCACCTTTAACCCATTTACTGTCGTGTCGTCGTTGTTCTTTAAACAGCGGCCTAGCGGTCTAGTGTGGGTTGGCGGACACCCCGCTCTCCTACTTCTTCTTTCATTCATAGTCTCCTATTATGTTTTTTGCCGTTAACATTTGTTACAGGTGCACTTTTGACTTGTCAAAAACTAGGTGCACAAACACAATCAAACGAACAGAATCCAATACTCATGGTGCTGCAGACGATCGTCGACGATATCTGAATGTCGGGACATATCGACCTTAGAAAAACTCTGTAAAAGTATACCCTCAAATATTTAACGATGTTACATTTTAAGTGGTTGGGTACCTACACAGCTATCTACCGAGCTAATATTTTGTCATTAAATTTCCGTAGATTAGTTTACACAAAGTGCTTTACCTTATATAAGGGTTACAGGTACCTCTCACCGAAACTATAGCGACAGGGCTGCTTCATTTGCATATTGTTTTATGTAACAAATTTCGCTAAGGGATTCGTCCCTTTGCGAAATTTGTACAAAATGATATTTAAAAAAATGTGCAGAAATAAGGACAATTGTGTACCTAAATACTATATTCTTCTTTCTCAAAAATAGCACTCGCAATTCTACTTTTGTACTACCTAATCTTGTCATTTACGTGGATTTAGATGCCATAAACTGTCTTCTTTATTGAATTTTACGCACAATTAATAAATATAAAATGAGCTTAAAATAAATATAATAATGTATCAGCACGTTTCCGTTCCACTTACAAACAACCTCTGTGTTCACTCAATGCCTAAAATATTATTATTCTCTATAAAACTCATAAATACTTCATCTATATACTAATATATAAAGCTGAAGAGTTTGTTTGTTTGTTTGTTTGCTTGAACGCGCTAATCTCATTAACTACTGGTCCGATTTGAAAAATTCTTTCAGTGTTAGATAGCCCATTTACTGAGGAAGGCTATAGGCTATATATCATCACGCTACGCGGACGACGTTGCGGGTAGAAGCTGGTACATTAATAAAATTTGAATATAGGTATACCTATTGATAACCATCGATATCAAGCTCTCAACAACAAAATTACCATCGTAAAATCTGAGATTATTTCACAGAAAACCCATCAATAACCCATCGAATATTTTCAAGAGTATTTTCACAGAATTTCTTGGTTAATTTGATAAGGAACATCAGAAGCGGTTCATTACTCGAGGGTCTACAAATTAGGAAGACGGCCGCCATCTTTGATTCCCGAGGGAATTTTAATTTAATAAAGTTTACTGCAAACGATGCCTTCAGCATGACTTGCGTGATTAATGGCCTGCACGATGGTTATTATCATAGTAATTCTTTATTCAATTAATGTCATTTTTTTTTTGTGGCGCTTTACGCATTTTTTTAAATTCATTTCGTTCGATAACGACCGTATTGTTTTTTTTATTAAATCTATTTAATTTAAATTAAAACAACAAATCTTATCTGCTTAAATTCCTGTTATTTTGTAACATAATCAAGATATAATTATATTTCAAAGAAACCCCAAAAAATGACGGCTGCAACCCACGAGCATTATAAAAGAGTTTCAAAACTTTATTGGTATTTAATATAAAAGTAGCTTAAAAAATAAAATCCTATAAAAATATAGTTAAAGATTTATTAAGTAAAACCTATAGGTTACGAGAAATCAAGCACCGTGTTCTTACCATGCAAATGCAATTTTGGGTAAACTTGTGGAAATTTTCATTCTCCGTTTCATTCTACGTCAGTCCGGTTGTTTACGACACCGGAATAATGCACTGAATATATTTTAGACTGTGGTCACATTCCACCCGAGTGTTTAATTGTTTCCTATCCATTCTAGTAATAAATGATTGTTTCCACGAAACTACGTGTTTGAGTCGTAAGCTGTTTCCTACATACACGGCGAGCAAGTAAATAGACATGCAATGTCGTCGTTAACAGCACTGGCATCGGAGCTGGAGTGTAACGAAGGAGTAAAGGTTTACTATTGAGGTAAAATGTGCACGAGACCGTGCTTCGATAAGTTTTTGTGCCGCATGTGTGAAAGATTACGAAGCACTGATGGTGCTAAGCGTGCAGTAGGACTCACTTATACAGTAGTTGTCAGCAATCCTCCAACCTTTTTATGCAACAAATGGTGGAGGTCTTGCCTCACATCTTATTCGGAGACGAGCGTATGGAAAACATGCGTTCCGCCTATTAGTGAGGTCATGTTCTAGTTGAGTGAACTTAGTCGCGGTCATCTAAGATAACATTATCTTAAACCTTTCTGAAATAAAAAAGCTTACCCCTAAGTAAACTGCCTCAATAGCCAAGTGGTCCGGACCGCGACTGCTACACTAGAGGTCCTGGGTTCGATTCCCAGGTCGAACAAAGTGTTATTGGGTTTTTCTATGAAATTCCCAGTAGCAGCTCGGAGTTAGGAATTTGTGCCCGGTTAATGGCAATAGGCTCGCCCCCTATTACATGGGACCTAAACATACCGGCGAACTGTGGGTGTACATTAGTACGCCTCTGCCTAACCCTTCGGGGAATACAGGCCTGATGGTATGTTACCCCTAAGTAAATCTTGCAGTTTATAGTAGCCGTAGGGTTAAGCGGTGAATTTTAAATCATTGAGTGGCGATCTGAATACGCTGTGGTGATACTATAGCCACAAACTAATATCGTAATAGGCGCCAGCAGCCCAGAGCTCATGAAAACTGGAGGAAGTCGTGAGATTCCGCTATGTCAGGCGAGCGTGGTACTACTGGCTCTTTTCAAGTCAATCTTCCGACTTACTCTTTTCGAAAGTTCCAGTTCCAGTTTACGACTATTTATCACAATTATGATTAAAATAAATAGTACGTATGTAACTTAGAAGTAGGTATGAATAAATAAATTAAAAAAGAATAAAATGATGATAACATTAAAAACATAGAAGTTAAGTAAACTGTGACATTGGTAAGTAAAATGTCTTCTTGTGTCGGGACAAAATATTGTTAGATATGGGTGTTCAACAAGAACTTATTTATACCTCAATGTGTTCAACCCTCCATATTCATATTCCGAAGTCACCTTTTACTTTCATACTAGATATTATTTGATTCTATGGTTCCGACAATTAATCATCGCATTATAATAATAAGCATCAAGAATAGACAATTTACTATTCAGTAGCACGAACAACGCGTAAAACATTTTGTCCATGTAATTAGGTACAGCAAGCCATTAAAAATCAACTTTTAATAGTTAGTAGTAGCAAAAGTTGATTTTTAATGACTCGCTTTAATTCTTTTTCGACAAACTTGAACATTAATAATGAGGTTGGATTACAAAAAGTTTGCATTCTAAAAGCAATACTGGTCAATTTGCCGTATAAAATTAAATATCGAATAAAAATAAATACTTAATGGCATTATTAGTATTTTTTGACGACTAGCTGCCAGTCTTTTATGAAGTAATTGTTAAAATTGAAGACAAGGTTTTATGCATATTATGACCACAGCAAGAAGTATTTACTTTATTTTAAAATAATAAAATATCAACGTCGACATTCAATAAAATAGATTTTCTAATGTATGTTCCGTATCTTGCGTGTCAAATGTGTGCCATACATGTATTATTAGTGATGTGCCCAAAGTGTGGTACGCTGTATAACTGAATTACTTATATACCGGACTCGTATAGCGGCACGGAATCTAATTATACCGACGATATAGAATGAACGACTTTAGCTAAGACTGGATAGTCGAATGTTTAGTTGAGGCTATTCTAGTTCTAACGCAATGTGAACATGTTTTGGAAACCTAACCTAACATAAGTACTTTTATAATAACTTACTAGCTTTTGCCCGCGGCTTCGCTAACATGATGAAGCTATAATGGGAGTGAAAATGAAAAACAAACATAGATCAGAGAGGTCAAGCTGTATCTCAGGATTCGTTCAATTAATTGAGTTATGAAGTTCACTAGTTTTTAAGTTGGAGCATATACTTTCTAACAGTGATAATAGAATTAAAATCTATTCAGTAGTTTTTTCGCCAACCCGTAACAAACAGACAAGAATTTTAAAAGTCTCATTTTAGGGTTCGGAGACGTTTATATATCTACCCACATGTTTTTTTTTTAATTTGTTTTTATTGTATGAGATACAATACGAACATTATATTTTATTTTACATTGGTTCATTATTTACCTACAAGCGACCCGTGTGCAGCTGCGCCGAAATTTTCTGATTTATCTACGTTGCCGACTTCTATGGGAAAATTCAAAAGTGGTAAAGCAGGCCTCTAAGCCAAGTTGTAATCTATGATCGCTATACAAAAAGATTAAAATGTATGGGGAGTACATACCAATAGCGCTGTCAGCCCATTCTGATCACGTGACTTAGCATTATAGATATGTACACTTCGTATATTGTAATAGTTTTCTATAGCTTTAGTGATCATAGATTCTAAACTTGGCTAGGCCCGCAGAAGACGCTGGTTCGTAGCTGCCCGCTGTCGAATACTAGGCAAGCGCGCATTTCAACATCAACATACCATCACGCCTGTATTCACTGCCTGTGTTAGGCAGAGGCGTACTAATATACACCCACAGTTCGCCGGTATGTTAAGGTCCCATGTAATAGGGGGCGAGCCTATTGCCATTAACCGGGCACAAATTCCAAGCTGCTACTGGGAATATCATAGAAAAACCCAATAACACTTTGCTCGACCTGGGAAGGCAGTTTCGTTCAATAAAGTTATTAAAAGAAGTTATCAACTGTTATTTATTTTTCGACGTTATACAGTATATTAACAGCGTCATTAGTCTGTGGTCTTCAGTGGTCAAGCAAAGTGTTATTATGTTTTTCTATGAAATTATTAGTAGCAGCTTGGAGTCGGATTTGAGGTTAATGTCAAAAGGCTTGGTGTTTAGGTCCCAGGTGATGGGAACCTGGGACCTAAACACCGTAGTTGAACATAAGTGCACCTCTGCCGAAACCTTCGGGGAATACAGGTGTGATGGTATTTTATGGTATAAAGTACTTATCTCATAGATTCTAAACTCTAGATCATAGATTCTAAACTTGGCTAGGCCCGCAGAAGACGCTGGTTCGTATCCTGCATATATCCTTAACATCAGGCGAATTGGCTATGAAGGGTAAGCCTATCAAAAATTTAAAAAAATCCTTCACTATAATAACTAAACATTTTATTATTAACCTTAACTTCAGATTCAAAGTGCTTAGCTAAATGCAAACTGTATTTCATTGATATAAATTCAAGTACCGAGCTTCAATTCATTTTATTTGAGTTTAAGATACTAATTATGAAAATGAATTTTCTTAAGCGAAATGTCTCAATGGACTGGAACTCAGTAAATCTTAGTTAACTTTATTAGCCCGCGTAAGAGGTGTCGGCAACTGGCCTACTTTATCATCGTAGTTTTGTTAAATAAACTTTACCATAATGATATATTGTAGCTTGGGGTATAGCCGTTTAGTTGTCCCACGGGTGGGACGTTTTTTTTTTATTGTTTGCTTGCGGCTATAATGTCACTGCGACCGAAAACGGTCTATTGTGATCGCCGCTCTTTGAGTTAGAGTTCACCGCTGAATCCTGCAGCTACTATGAACTGCAGGATTTTCCTAGGGGTGAGCTCTTTTATTTCATCCGGGCTTAAGGTATGTTTCCCTAGATGAGCGCTACGCTTGTGCATTGGGTGCACGGGTGGGACGTTACGAAATATTGTCCGGTTTGGTCTTTAGCTATTTTTATTTGTTATACTAGCTTCTGCCCGCGGCTTCTCCCCGTGGAATTCGGTCTGTCATCACATCCCACGGGAACGGGATAAAAAGTATCCTATGTCCGTCTCCTGATTCTAAGCTACCTCTCCACCAATTTTCAGCGAAATCGGTTCAGCCGTTCTTAAGTTATAAATAGTGTAACTAACACGACTTTCTTTTATATATATAGATTTCGGTTGACCCATAATCAAAATTACTGAATAATTTAATTATTGTAATATATTCGCAGTAAGTACCTAATTGTAAAATTTAACTTAAGCCTCTGCATTCCATAGTGAAAATATCATACATATCATATTATCATTATGTAGAAAGTTTTATAAGCTATATAATAATACATCTATCAATGTAATATTACATAATATGTACCAGCACTCTAACAACTACGTCGTAATCAGATGAATGGCATAAAAACGCATATAACGTTCGTTCTATACAAAATATTTTTTTGTGTTATGTTCAAGTTCAAATGTTTTTAATTCCAATAAGCTTTTACAAGCGTTTTTGAAACGTTATGATTCTAGTTGCACGGTTCCAAAAGGTCGATCCTATGGAGAAGAATCCGGCAAGAAACTCTATGGACACTATTTTAAAATAAATAAATTACAAACTTCACTGGTACAACATTGCGATAACAAGTTGTAAGGATGTCCAAGTTTGACCGAGGTCGACTATATTTAAACGAAGATTCACGTTATTTGAGAACCCGATGTCATTTCTAGATAATAAATAAACTATGTATTAAATAAGTACTTTGTACTATAAAATAATGACTACTGACGCAGTTAATATAGGTACTGTATAATGTCGAAAAATAAATAACAGTTGATAATTTCTTTTAATAGTTATTGAACGAAACTGCCTCATTAGCCAAGTGGTTCTAAGCGCGACTGCTACGCTAGAGGCCCTAGGTTCGATTCCCAGGTCGAGCAAAGTGTTATTGGGTTTTTCTATGAAATTACCAGTAGCAGCTCGGAATTTGTGCCCGGTTAATAGCAATAGGCTCACCCCCTATTACATGGGACCTTAACATACCGGCGAACTGTGGGTGTACATAAGTACGCCTCTGCCTAATACAGGCAGGGAATACAGGCGTGACGGTATGTTGATGTTAATGTTAGTTATTGAAACCTTCAAGTTTATAACAGTAAGGCACAACATAGTTCGTAATAGTTAACTTTATTGTTTGATTAACAAAGAATTAGGTTAATACGCTCATAACAAGTTAAGCCTTGTCGTCTAGTTGAAGTTCTGTAAGGTTTTATTTTTATTTTTGATAGACTTACGTTTGACTGCCAGTTCGCCCGATGTAAATCGACACTGCGATCTGCGATGGAGCGCGCTTGCGTAGAAGAAACTGATTCACTCGTGATTTAAGGACACCCAGATTATATCTATCGGGGAAGACACGCTCGGGAAGTGCATTCCACATTTTGGCGGAACGCATGATAAAAGTCAGGTTTTCGGAATGTCCACCACGAATGGATGTCGCTTTTTTAGAAAGGGCAAGGGGGAAAAAGATCGTGTTGCTTAATATAAGAGTAGTAGAATATTTACTATTACTTAATATTATTAAGATATGTAATAAAAACAACATACAATTAGGTACGAATATATTCCCAGAATGGGTCGATAGAGGTGTGCTGATGTGCACCGAAAATTCGCCGACATTATGTGCGAAGCAAAATAGGGTAAGCTCATTGATTTACCAGGCACAAGCTACTATTAAGATTTTCTTTGAAAATTAAAAATATAATAACACTGCTTTACCTAGGAACCGAACCAAGGTACAAAACTATATTGTGATATTGCAGTAATATACCTAATTCAAGAGTTTTTCTCATTAATCAATGATTTAAAACCTTAAACTAGACGCCTGGGCTTAATGGGCGCAGCTAGCCTCACCTGTCTCCCTAAAATTAACTACAATTTCGTTATCAGTTTTCACACGTCCGAACTTTACATAAAGTTAGAATAATAATGTTCATGAGAGCTTGACTTAATGAGCATAGACAATGTAAAAGAGGTCGTGTGAGCATAAGCGTAAAATGGCCTCCTATTGTCTCGCTCTGCAAGGGACACGCCTCAATTTATACTCGTATAATTTTCACACGGAAACATGAATTCAGTCTGCTATAGTCCTAAGGTTTTGCAAAAGTCTAATTGTCTCTTCGTAACCATTAAATGATAATAGTACATATTCTTATCGTCGTAAGGTCGATATTCTTTCGCATATTTAGTCCTTAGGGTACTAACAAGCTCGCAAGCGCTTGTCAAGCGGGATTTCGTCGCGTGGTTGTGACAGATACCGTTGGCTTAGTGAAGTACACCAAGGACTATTACCTCTGATTGAATTTGTGTTCTACTTTATGGTTTTTAGAGTTCAATTTTCTTCTAAATGTGACGATTGTAAAAGGTGTTCCCGGATCATTGGGTTTGTTAGTGATAAATCATTCAAACAAAGAGGTTTTAACTGTATTAAATTATACAATGTACCTTATAATAATTCAAAATCCTATTTCTGAAAGTGTAAAAGAGGGACCTAGTTTATAAATAATTATTAAAAATACTAGCGTTAAACTGCACCGCACTGATGAGTCAAATCCCATAGGAATTTCTAAATATCCCACTTCAGTGCTCACATATATAATAATGAACTTCTGGGCTTGTGGGTCCCAGACCAACCGGGTTAAATTAGGCGTTGTATTTTAGAGGGTATTAGAGTTTTATATCATATGAATAATTTCTTATTACTTATTATTGCAATACCACTACAGACCTAGGATTAGTGTAGATGGATAGAAGCTCAGAGGAAGACCAAGAAAAGACGGATAGATTGTGTGGGGGGATGTTATAAATCACGAGAGATTTACCTACCGCTGCCGGGGTTGAATATAAAGAGATTATGGACAAGAGCACTGCTGACCCCAAAAAAATTTGGGCCACGCATCCTACTTATATTACAAATGTGAAAGTTTGTGACGATGTATAGATGTTTGTAACTCTTTCACGCAAAAACTACTGTATGGATTTGAATGAAACTTTACCTTTAAATATAAGAGGTTGGGGGAGAAATTTTCAGTTAATGTTTTTTTTAAATATGCATTCCATAATGTGTTCAGGTGTAAGTCTTTAAAATTATAGTGGATATCTATTATGGACCCTGTTGGGTACAGCAAAGGTTATACAGGTTTGTAGATTTACAGGTTTTTAATAGCCTTAGCAGATTTCTGGGTTGGATTTTTTTTATGGGATAGGGGAGCAAAAGAGCAGACGAGTCACCTGATGGTAAGCGATAACCGCCGCCCATGGACACCCGCAACAGCAGAAGAGTCACAGGTGCGTTGCCCGCCTTTTAAAAGGGTTTGGGCCTCCGGTAACCTAATTCACTCGGCGAAACACAACGCAAGCGTTGCTTCATGCCGGTTTTCTGTGAGGCCGTGGTATCACAAACTTGTCTGAGCACGAAAGCTTAGCTACGTCAATATTTAGAATGTAAGGTAGTGGTTATCGCCAATATACCGTATTCGCTCAGTATCCATCATTATTTACGGTTTCTTATTTACTCTGGTTGTTTGCACGATCAATCAAAGTCGAGACTAAAATCGGGCTCCCTTGCTAGTACGCAGTAAACTTAGAAGCTTGCACCTTGAACGTATACTCTGTGATTGCTGATCGAGTGATCTGAGGATGAAAATAACTACTAGAGAGATTAATTTGCAGTTGAAATATGGATTTCAATGATGGACATAAAATTCTTGATATTGGATAAATTTAGTGAATTTCTATTTTCACGCTTATATTCCCCGAAGGGTTAAGCAAAGGCGTACTAATGTACACCCACAGTTCACTGATATGTTTGGGTCCCATCTCAGGATCACTGGGCTAATGATAATTTATAGATATCTGAGATAATTATTTTGTAAATGCTTGTTTCTTTACTAAAAGAAATACAAATAGAACAATAAGACAGTTTCATAGATTCTAGAATTTTTCAGATCTATATTGTGCTACTGCAGCAGGTTCTTGTATAAAGACGTATCTAGTTAAATTAAGTCTAGATTTCCTGACGGTTTCCATTGACATAAGTCAATCTTTTAGCTCAGATCAACAAAAAAAGAATAATGTCAACCAAAGTTAAAACAGGTTGAGAACCATTTATTAAGTGTCAAGGAAGACCCCAAAAACTCTCTAAGCACGCCTCCGTCAAAGAAAGTTTTTTAAATAAGTTAAATATTCCCACATACTATACGTCAAAGTTGCAAACTAGCGAACACGGCCAATACTTTGCAACAGTTTGTAACACCTACCCGATAACTTATAGACGCCTTCACAATCTCCACCACAAGGATCCTTTTTTCACTTCGGGCACACTGCCAACTTCGGCCAATTTCGACGGGAAGACGGGCAAAAACGAGACACGAAGAAATAAAGCCAGTAACTTACTACGGAACACCGAGACTCCGAAACAAATGAATTGCGGAAGGTTTAATTTAAAATGTTCTTGCCTCCTCTAGTGAATGGACTACGAAGGAGTAAATACGATACGAAGGTTCTTCTTGGGCAAGTAGATTTTATACAGAGTTTTTGATTTTGATACTTCTAAACGGCGCTGTGCACTTATTGTGATGCAGAAAAGCGACAGATCACGTGACCCTAAGACGGACACATGACTTGTTTAAAAAACTGTTACAATGGTAATGTAATATAAATTGTCATGTTTGTGTAGGATAGCGCAATATATGAATATTGCATTTTACCACATAAATGATAGTACATTTATAGTGATAATTAAAGCATAGCGTGCAAAATTATTCCCTAACATAACATACCATCACGCCTGTATTCCCCGAAGGGTTAGGCAGAGGCGTACTGATGTACACCCACAGTTCGCCGGTATGTTTAGGTCCCATATAATAGGGGGCGAGGCTATTGCCATTTACCGGGCACAAATTCCAAACTCCGAGCTGATACTGGGAATTTCATAGAAAAACCCAATAACACTCTGCTCGGCCTGGGAATCGAACCCAAGACCTCTAGCGTAGCAGTCGCACTCAGGACCACTAGGCTAATGAGGCAGTATTCCCTAACCATTCCAAATTATCAAAAATGCTCAACGTTAATATTCAAATTTTCACTTCTGCCGGCACTCCCGGAATGTAACCCGTTGTTTTTTTTAACAAATATGATTTTGCAGTTAAGCGGTTCTTTGTTTGGTTTATAATGTTAACATTAGTGCGATAGGATACTGCGGCAAATGGAGTATCCTGAAGACACCGGCTAGAAGCAGCTGTGTTAATAATTATTACTTTTATTATAAAATGAAATTATATCAGAGCAAGTAACACCCCAGGGAGCTAAAATGGCCACATTCAACAATACCTCTAAATCAATTTATAAATTACGCTCTGTATTTTTGTATGAATTGCTATTTTCTCATATTATCTCGTCTTCGGCCATAGTTTCGGCACGAGATTAGCGACGACATTATTATTTCATGGCGCGTATGTTCTAGACTGAGTTAGGGGAGGCCTTTGGTCAGTAGCGGAACACAAATGCGGCTAATTAATAAAAGTTTATATTGTGTCCATAAAACCATAGCCAATATAAACTAAACAAACATGAAAAGTAAGCATTAAAATAATTTATTCGCGACACAAAATCTGTGCATTTACACAGTGGCTCGACGTGTTTAATTAGGACGATCCATTTGCCCACTGTTTGCTTGCCTCCACAACACAGGGTAACACTCAGGATCCTTCAAGTAAAAACTTTCGCCAACACTCTCCCGAAATAGGATTACGTTTTTGTGATAGATGTGGCAACATTCAGTGTAGTTTTTATTAGGGGTAGGCATTTGTTAGAACCTACTTAAATTTTTTTAAGAGAAGATTCTACTAAGAATTTCTCATATGCAGCCTGGTAAATGGCAATAATAATCAATCATAATCAGCCTATACGAGTCCACTGTTGGAAGTAGGTCTCCCCCAATGTGCGCCATTTCACCTTGTCGTCAGCTTGACGCATCCAGCTTCCGCCAGCTTATACATACTTATTGCCATATATCAATAGGTTCGCCCCCGCTACATGGGACCTAAACATACCGGCGAACTGTGGGTGTATATTAGTACGCCTCTGCCTAACCTTTAGGGGAATACAGGCGTGATGGTATGTATTGCCATATATAAATAGTTAATTATCGCGTATTCAAACGGTGAATGTCATCGTGAGTATACCCTGCATGCCTGTGAGATTTTCCCCACAGCGTCAGCTGTCAGAAAATAGCTAACTCAGAATAGGCCAGCGTGGTAGACTATAACAGCCTAACCCCTTTTATTCTGAGAAGAGACCATGGCCCGTTAATTTACACGGATTAATAAAAAAATGAATACTGGTGAAATATTGAAACAAGCCTGTGATTATTGTAACCCTAATTGAAATCAGCAATTAATGAATTAAAAACCACTATAAATATCTGAACGCGTGGGGAACACTTAACATAATGTTTCAAATTTCCCGGCAATAGATAAATATATGAATGTCAGCATGATTTACTATCTCGCTGCCCATTCACAATTCACAAAATGTTTTCCTTAAGTGTTTTTGGTAGAGTTTCCATAAGTATTCGTCGATAGTTTTTGTATGAGGCTGAAAACAGCATTATCATGTTACTGAGTAGCTCTAGAAAGTACTTAAGTAGCATAAACGAGCCTGATTTGTTTAAAAATGATATAGAAAAGTGATTTACTTGAATGGATTTTGATTTCCGTAAATCTACAGTAGGGATCAAATTGAGCAGTCCATAAAACAAATGATTTAGTTAAAGACTTCATACACAAATAAGCAATGCGTAAATTGCATATTTAAACTGCCTCATTAGGCAAGTAATCCTGAGCTTCACTGCCACACTAGAGGTCCTGGGTTCGATTCCCAGATCGAACAAAGTGTTATTGGGTTTTTCTATAAAATCCCAGTAGCAGCTCGGAGTTAGGAATTTGTGCCTGGTTAATGGCAATAGGCTCGCCCCTATTACATGGGACCTAAACATACCGGCGAACTGTGGGTGTACATTAGTACGCCTCTGCCTAACCCTTCGGGAAATACAGGCGTGATGGTATGCTTATTGCATATATTATTTTTGAGGCTAGTATTCCTTCTTTGTAGGAGTAGGTAGGTATATAATTATGTAATTTTTTTTATGGGATAGGGAGCAAACGAGCAGACGGATCGCCTGATGGTAAGCGATTACCGCCCCTTATGGACAGCCGCAACAGCAGAGGAGTCACAAGTGCCCTGCCGGCCTTTTAAAGGGGTTTATGCTACCGGTATCCTCACTTACTCGGCCAAACACAACGTAAGCATTGTGTTTGGCCGAGTGAGTGAGGATACCTTGATTGAGTGAGGTTTTCTATTCTTATTATTTTATTATTCTTTCACGCCGGTTTTCTATGAGGTATCACTCCGGGTGAGCTGGCCTATTCATGCCGAAGTATGGGTCTCCCACGGTAGCATATCTATCTATATATATATATAAAAGAAAGTCGTGTTAGTTACTCCATTTATAACTCAAGAACGGCTGAACCGATTTGGCTGAAAATTGGTGGAGAGGTAGCTTAGAACCAGGAGACGGACATAGGATACTTTTTATCCCGTTCCCGTGGGATGTGATGACATACCGAATTCCACGGGGGCGAAGCCGCGGGCAGAAGCTAGTATTTAATAACTTATTTTACCTATGTAGGTACTACAATGTGATTGGAATAAATGAATGATACTTTGAAATAAAAAGTGGTACCTACTAAACATATCGGTGAACTGTGAGTATACCTCTGCCTAACCGTACGGGGAATAATGGTTCGATGGTATGTTTGTCGAATGCTATAGTAAATGGAGTATAGATAACATAGAGTAACACGTACTAGCAAGTCTAAATTTCAAGCGTTTTTGTTCTGCACGGTCTGCAGGCTATCGTTTATTAGACACAAAACTGTTTGTTTTTCTGTCCTCGTACAGCTGGACACTAAATGGAACGAAAACGTCCATTCTGTTTTTTTTTGTTCGGCGCAGATTGAGTTGAACGTCGTACAAAGGTTATTGACTTAAACCGTATGGTTAGCGAACAAGAACAGATTACTCTTCTTAGCAATAACTAAAGAATTGTTTGGACAAGGAAATTTACAGATTTTGTCGCATTACGGTGTATATGGAATATGTTACTGTGACTATGGATGCTGTAAAAGATCTACCTCGTACAGCATCCATGGCCACGCACATCGCGTTATATCTATCTATCGTATCGAAAATCCGGAAAAACATAGGCATAATAAATAATCCGGAATTGTTTTCTTTAAATATGTCTAATATTCGCGTAAGTGTCTGAATTAAAGTTATAAGAGATTATTTTCTAGATCGCTTTTGTTCACTTGGACGATATAATTCTGAGGTAAACATATTGACACAAAATAAGTCGCCTTCACCTGGGTGATGTCACCTAAGTGAAATGAGGATACTAAAAAGTCCCCTTTGTTAACCCAGGTTATGGCACCTGGATGAACAAAGTGGAATCATCCATAGTTAAGTAAATAAGGAAACAACGCACAAGCTTTTCATTTCTTCAATTTCGAAAGAACACAAATTGCCTATTTGTTTATTATAAAGATTAGAGAGCACGGTATGGACTCGTATTACAGTATATTATTTTGGGTGAAGGGCTACCTAAGCTCTGTGTGTACAATAGTATAATTTGTGGACTTAATTAATTGTATGTGCTCAATTTAATAATGACTTTTAAACTCAACTTTACATACGCCTTACGCTGGGGTAGGCAGAAACTATAGACCGCCACATGCTACGATTACACTCACATACTTCTTTTGCTTCTGCCACATTCATACATCTTCTAAAACTCAACTTTATTCGTAATCAATTGCTAAATGAAAACAACTAACACGCGACAAGACATGACTCTCTGAGAAGTATTCACTACAATTTTGTTGCGAGATTCCATGAAACAACTTGGATAACCGTATTTGCATCTTCAAATTTTACCGTAGACTTGTGGTGTCAAAGATAGAAAATTGTTGGTGGAATCATAGAAGCTTGAATTTCGATTTTTGACAGCATAACTTGGAAAATATTTGATCGTTTGGGCCACGAAAAGGGTAGAAAGTTAATAACATCGATATGATAGTCGATAAAAATAATTCTTGAGTTACTTTAAGGGAAACGTTAAGGTAAAGGCTACGATAGGGCGTAGCGTAGCGTAGCTGCTACGTCGTAGCCGTCTCGTAGTCGTTTAAAAAAATATTGTTTATAGGTGTAGCAGCAGGTTAATGAAATAGTGAATCATTTTCATTTTTGAGGCTGGTTCTCGGACACTTCACTCTTTTTCAATTAGAAACTCCCATGCTACGATAGTTATCAGTGACGTCACGGCTACGTCGTAGCAGTCACACAATCTAATGTTGTTGTTAAGTAGATAGTATTCCAGTATCTACATTTTTTTCTTGTGTAAGCTCACTCGCACATCTTACCTATCTTTCCTTCACCTCACGTTCAGTTCAGTTCAGTAATTATGTATAATTTACAAGACATCTCATCAATCACCCATCGCAACCTTAAGTTATTTTTAGCTTAAGCTGAGGCTAGGGAAATCAATAACAACAAATATAAATTCAAATTTCGAATATGAATAAACCAATGATTACTTTCGAACACAAACAATTCGAGTGACCGCCAATCGGCGCCATGTTTATAATCTGACGTTTATCCGGGCGACGACTAATCGCGCGGTGGACATGTTGCGGCGTGACGTCACAGCCGCCTGTCACGTCATGTTCAATGATCGTTGACCGACGTTTATTATAAAGCTTCGCTTTGTATGGGGACATTTATATGAATTAAATGAGACATAATCGTAATAGAATCCTGTGAAATGTTTGAACATTAGTCGGTAGATTTTTTTGCCGCGGCGTTTTGTGCTTGTACTTTTTTTTACGGCACCATATGGATTACCTTAGATAGTCCCTATTTAGACTTCTACTGCTTTTCTTACCATCGGTTTTTTTTTGTCAGCTTACTAAGGAAAACGTTTGGTGTTTCTTAAAGTTTACGTACTCATATAATAAAATTGTGTCTGGTTTATATCTGTACATAAGAGATATTTAAGGAAGTGTTATAAGGGTTTTAAGGAATTTTTGTTTGTCTATTTATAAGTTAGTATACGAATCACATAAAAACCAATTGCATGAATTATTAAATACTTAAACTATTTTGTTAGTTATTTCTATTCAGTTTTGTGTCTAGTCTAGTCCATCGTATGATTCTCTATGGAGTATTATATCTTAGGCATCGCTTGACGAATTTATCTGATTATTCAGTTTTGAGTCAGTGGTATTGTCTTTTATGATTTACTTTATAAGCTTTAAGCAGCTCTTACCGTCTTTATTTCATCTTAGGCAACTGACATGGAAAATGTCCATAATCCGGTCTTAACGGATGACGGAACTTGTTGAGTTTCCATTACAGTTTTTTGTCCTGTTCATAGATATAATCAGCTAACGCTATAAAGTTTCTTCAGAATAGCTTCCTCTTAAATAGTGATATTCATAACTAATATATGTATGTAACGCTCAAGCTATTGCAGGCTGATCGTTTTACTGCAAGGAGAGCAGAGGTCGCAAACATAGTAAACATATTCCGGATTAACGAGTATTTTGATATAATGTACCCGTGTTATGTGGGAAGAAGCTGTGAATTCATGTCACGAGGCTCACTTGTTGCTTTAAAACTCTGTAACGTGAAATTGCGGCTTCTACATTACCGGAATAATTTAGCGCAATGCGTAAAATCTACCTTTGGGGTTCAGAACCCTTGTTTTGTGTTGTAGTTGTTAAGATATGGAATGGTTTATTTTGAAAAAGGTATGGCAACATTGTAACTGTATTGTAATGTCGGTTATAGGGCTTAGAAATGTGTCCTCGATAGATGTTGCTCACGTCACCCTAAGGCATGAGCATAAATGCGAAATGACGGGCAAGCCTCGGTAGCTTCCTTAATTGACAGAACGTACCCCGCTGAAAATTTACTTTCGCATTATAACTCTTAAAAGGAAGGTTATAAAATGGTATAGCTCTGTATTACTTACTTTTAAACTAAATCTAAAAGCAAGCAGCAATATAAGTTCGAAGTACCGGATATAATCCATAATTACCGATCCATAAATAATTATTGTTTCTTAACTTTCAAGATTACAAAATTTCTTACAAACTCACAAACTTAGAAGCTCTCTTAGCTGTCCCTACCCTATGTGGCAGAGGTGTGGATGGCGGCGGGGCCACATATCTGTCCCGTCTCAAAGGGGATCTGGAAAAAAAGGCTATAACATCATGTATATCGTCGATATATCTCCATGTAACGAATAATTAAATAAGTACATCAGACCAAAATAACTCTACAGCTTTTATATAATAATCAATAAACCTGTTGATCAAACCGAGCGATAAATTTGCTACACACTAACATAAGCTGGTATATTAGCTTCAATACTGCCGTGCCACAGTGTTAGTTAAACGAGCCAAGTTAATATAGACTCGGGAATTTAAAAACTTGATAATAGTGTTGTATGAAAATATTGTAAAGTAGCTTGCTTAGGTAATTATTTGGATTTGATCTGTGTAAGTGTTGTTGGGGTTTTTTGACTGAGTGACAGACATCCAAGTAACCACACATAGTTATAAACTTTGCCGACTCGGTTTTGTTTGAATTTTCCCAATTCTCTTGAATTAGGAAAATTCTGATTATTGTTATTCTAATTACTCTTGTAATGGAATTCAGATCTTAGAATGTATATTATATACTCGTACTTTAGATAAGTATGGGTTATTAAGACATAATATAATATTAACTGAGCCCTAAGGCGTTACTTACGTTAGTGTTTTGATTGTATTGAAATGATAAACATGCGTAAGGGCAGCAATTGACAATCGCAGTGTAGACGTTAGCAACTTTGTCTTTCAAACCGAAACACGATAATGTTAATTATTACTTAGCAGCAGAATATTAATTTGGGAACACTATAGTACAGATCTATACTTGCGGAACGCAGCTGGCAATGACTAGATGAGGAAAGCCGAAGATCGGGCACTGTGGCTTTCACTAAGAGAGGCCTACGTCTAGCAGTGGACGAATATAGGCTGATGATGTTGATGATAGTATAGACGAACTCTAACATCAAATTCCTTTAAATAATTGTATGTCAAAAACATATTTGCGTACAAAACAAAATGTGTTTCAATGTGACTCGACCCCAGTTTTATTTATAAAACATTGTCCATTTACAGCCGTAGTACCTAATGTTTTCAGCGGCCTTGAGGCCTGTAATTATTTAAATATAAGTATAAAATTACACGGTTAGTTTAAAAATACAAAACCTTTTGTTAACCCGTTTTTACCATTTAGTTCTTTGTGACATTTAAGTTGTGTTGAATTCCATGCATACGTCAATTGGCTCAACAACTAATTAGGTACGTAATGTCATAAATAAATTTAACTAAACTTGACATTTGACAGATAAAATAAGGACAAAATGATATGCTTTTTTAATGTTTTTTTATTTCTTCGCGAGGAACAGAGTAACCATACCACCATTATAGCCACATCACAGATTCCTTACTAATTTATCAGTATCAGCCCACATACTGCTTTATGTTTAGTAGTTGTAAGTGCGACGGCTAGCCTAGAGGTTCGATTCCTAGTCAACCAAAGTTTTTTTTCTATGTATTAGGTAAAATACCATCACGCCTGTATTCCCCGAAGGGTTAGGCAGAGGCGTACCAATGCACACCCACAGTTCGCCGGTATGTTTAGGTCCCAATATAGTATATATATTATATATATATATAATGGTAATAGGGGGGCGAGCCTATTGCCATTAACCGTGCACAAATTCCTAACTCCGAGCTGCTACTGGGAATTTCATAGAAAAACCCAATAACACTTGGCTCGACCTGGGAATCGAACCCAGGACCTCTAGCGTAGCAGTCGCTCTCAGGACCACTTGGCTAACGAGGCAGTTGTAATAGGTAATTTTGTACGTAATATTTATGGGATAGGAGAGGAAACGAGCAGACGGATCACCTAATGGTACAATTACAGCGTAACAACAGAGGAGTCGCAAGTGCGTTGCCTGCCTTTTAAAAGGGTTTGGGCCTCCGGTATCCTCACACACTCGATGAAGCACAACGTAAGTTTTGTTAAGCGACGGTTTTCTGTGAGGTCGCGGTATCAGTCCGGTCAAGCCAGCCCAGTCATGCTCTCCCACGGTAAAAATCAGATTTGTGTTCTCAAAAAGTTGAAGTTGTCATGATTCTAACTACAGACTTTAATCTTGACAGTCAAATCACAACTACAATTTATCAGCATTACTACGCATCAAAATAAACTACCGTACATTATGATAATGTACGTCGAGGGCGCTACATCTTCATTCTATAGTCTGATCACGTGGTCACACTTTAGAGGGATGTTGTACCTAAAGGTTGGGTCACACAGTACGCGTTACGAGGTCTGAGTTCGTCATCCTGCGTGAAAATCCCGAAATCAAGTATTTTAGCCAGCTTTTTTTTATGGTATAGGGGGGCAAACGAGCAGACGGATCACCTGATGGTAAGCGATAACCGCCACCCATGGACACCCGCAACACCAGAGGAGTCACGGGTGCATTGGTGAAACACTAACATAATATATAACAATAATATTTTCATCGTGTGAAATTTGCTAACATGCATTCGCTACCGTGCTGGAGTACCGTGCGGCTTGTGGACATTTGTGCGCAATTTGTGTGCAAATCCATTGGGATTGCACCGATTACGAAACTAACATAATATATAACAATAATATTATCATCGTGGGAAATTTGCTAACATGCATTCGCAACCGTGCTGGAGTACTGTGCAGGATTAAAGCGTTACTCCTTTCCTCTCCTTTTGAAAGGAGACCCAGTGCCCAGCAGTGGAACAAAACTTGGGTAGATGTTTCTTATCGGTTCCACTTACGTTCAACGCACGCTTTATGTGTGACCCAGCCTTTACGCAGAACTTTGGAAAGCTATTGGGACTCGGCAACTTTATTTTCACTTACACTTAGTATAACATGTGAGAAATGGGATTAAAGACTTTCTTCCCAATGTTGGGATAGATTAGGGAAAAGTTAGGACTAACAGTGGCTCCATAATAACTACTAAATTAAAATGAGGTAACGAATTGTGTACACACTGTCGATTGTACACAGTCATATTCATCAACCGTCCTTTCAAAAATAGGCAGAATTAAAATGCAAAATGTGTGTAATTTCCGTAGCTTTAAAAGTAATTCTTATATCCCTGGCAAATGTACATAATCTGCATCATTATCAATCATCTAGGCTAAGTTACCCTGTGAATTGAAAAACATACTTATGTTTAATTTATTTTTATACAATTTATTTATCAAACGCAACAGTAGGTACCATTAAATACAAGAGATTCACACCAAGTAAACCATTATGTCAATCTTCATAACGTTTCATAAAATTTCGTAAAACTGTATTTTTAATAAAAACAGACTTTTGAAGTTTGAATTTATTTAATTCTACCTCACCGTTCTCAAGAGGCAATTTAGCTGGGTTCATTCAAACCTGCTTAACATCAGCACCTTGAGCTGGTATTAAAGTGCATCCCATTAAGCATTCGTAGCGCACCGTGCTTAACCACCCTGTTTCCGGAAATCCGGTACGGGGGATTCCCTCTCGCCTTCATGAATATTTGACAACTTAAATTGGTTTGTTTGCCGATCGGATCTCAGGTGTTCGAATAGATGTAGATATTTTCATAAAACGGAAAAAGGAGGTTGACTATCATATTCTTATTAAAAACAAGGTCTGGAATATGGATCGTACCTTCTTACGTATTTTTTTATAATATTACATACCTTTGAATTACATACACTTTACAATTAGATACACTGTACACAATATTGTAATAACTACCCAAACACGTTTCCATCAAGCAACAATACGACGGCAAACACTTTACGATAGTGCAGCAGTTATAAATTACACAAACAGCAGTAAATTATACCGTTCGTAGTTGGCGACGGGAGACATGTGCTGCGAACGAACGTCCGTAGGTACAGTCGCGCTTACTAACGAGATCATTTATAACAGTGACGTAAACGCAAGTAAGCGAGTAACATGATTGATTCATCCATTATCGATGCGGGCTCTGATTTTGTTAGCGACAGTACATGTACCGAGTTTCCGCAAAATTTCGGTACAAGTTTAAAATCGAATTAATAGGGGTATCTCGCTCAATGGAGAGGATTTTCCGGAAAATTATATGCTCTGGTTTAGATTATTGGTTATATGAATGAATGTGTGTGAATTTTGTCATTAAAATAACGTTGATACCTATCGGTTGAATTTAACTATGATTATTCCATAAAAAAATATCTGTGGATAGAATAGAATAGACAGGTTGTGTATACATATGCCTACATAATTTTCTTAATATTAAAAAATATCTTTATGTTATTATTATGGTTTTACTAACGATATCTATAAAACAAAATGTATTTATTGTTTAAAATAAATGTTTATTAACTCGTATTTTTAAGGCATCAAATCCGATTTTTTAAAAGTAGAATATGAGGACATCAAAGTCTCTTTAGAATCCATTGAACCAAAATTAAAATACTGATTTTACCACCGATATTTTAATCCATTGCGAAAGTCTCAGTAATTGCCTTGGGGGATAATTCGGATTAACCGGTTTCGTCGTCAAGCGGGATCAATAAGTGCTTGACAGAACATGATAGCCGGATATTGGCAGGTTCCTACGTGAAGCTTTTATTAAAATACCGGTTATTTGACGAGACTTCATATATTTATCGGTCTCTCTCGTCATGTGAGTCTCTCGTTAACTCAATTGTTTGGAGAATCGAAATCAGGTGATTTTGATAATGGTTGGGATTTATCATTATGATTGTTGTGGATAAATTTTTAGAATAATCAAATAAACATTAATAAAATTAAAACATAGATAATATAATTAATTTTATAAAAAAAACCTTTTTTTGTTTTTTTTTATAGGTTTCTCGTCAGCCGTCGTTTGTAGTCGGCAAATGACGATGATGATGAAGAATGATGAGAAACCTGGTGGTAAGTAGTCATCGTCGTTCATAGACACCTGCAACACCAGAGGAGTCGCTGATTCGTTGCCGACCTTAAGAGCCCCTACGGACTGCAGAGCCATAGTAACCGAGGGATAACTGGATCTTATGCTCAAAAGTCGAAACACACACCAAGGTGCATTACGAAAGAGTCTGACCTAAGGATGGGCTGGCCATCCTTATGTGAGACTCTTCCATCAGTCAGATTCAAATTTATTATATATTCAAATATTGCAAATAAAGTTATCTTATCTTATTCCAGTTTATCAAATAAAATTAGCCCGAACATTTTTAATATAAATACACTATTGTATTGAACAGAATTAATATTTAGCAATAAAATAAAGCCATAATTGAAAAAGAAAAATTCAGAGCAATAACGCCACTTTTATTTTATAATACACTTCGATGCTTTCGCCTTAAGGCTATTGTTGTTTTAATAAAAATAATAAAAACATTTATTTGTTAAGAGTATGCTTTAATATTCTTTTTATAATTATGCTTTAATATTTATATTAGTAGGATATTATGTAAGTACACATGCCCCCTTCTATTTTATTATCAAACAGTTAACGGAATTGTCTTTTGAGTATTTCAGTAATTACCAATTGTGTTGTTTGGTAGTACCTACCTAGGTACATACATAATAATTATACTATAAAGGAAAACACTAGTGTTATACTAGCTGTTACCCGCGACTTCGCGCGCGTGGTATCAAGTCGCGTCAAAATTGATCCAGCCATTTCAGAGATTAGCCGGAACAAACAGACAGACAGACAGAAAAAATAGTAAAAAATGTTGTTTTGGTATAATATGTACATATACCAAACCAACATTTTTTACAATTTGTACAATCCAAATGCACTTAGTAAAAAGCGGTAATTTTAATATTACAAACAGACACTCCAATTGTATTTATTTGTATAGATGACACTCGTGCGAAATCATGACTTTAGTGTAATAAATATATGTAAAAAAACTTACTCAGCCTCTTCGATAGTCTCCGACATGGCGAGGAAGACACAGTTGAGCAGTATGGTGGCCATGACGAAGTAATCGAAGTACTGATTGGTGGAGAGGTAGACGCAGGCGCGGCGTACCGGCGACCACGGCGAGTACCAGAAAAGCGAGCGGGTCGCCGTGAACCGGTGGATGTAGTTCTTGCGAAACCGCTTTGATACCACGCAGAAAGTCTGGAACAAGGAAAAATATGTTTTAAGACCAGTACTAAGAGTTTAATTGCTCTTAAATTCAATCACATTATTGCAGGTATTTTTGAAAAGTCAAAATTTAGGTGCACGGTTTCAAAGTTCAAATAATGGGTATTACGGAGAAGAATCGGCAAAAAACTCCATCTCCACCCCACCTTATTTAATATCAAGCTATTACGAATTAGGTGAGAACAAAGCGAGAGAAGTGGTAATCGTAACATATGGCGCTCTGTTGTTTGTGCCTACTACTATGGGAAAATGGCGACTGTCTTGATGTAAACACCTCTCGTACTAGGGAACAAGCCCCGTAGGACTTCACCAATATACAATTTTATTATACACACTAGTACACTCAGACTGGAAATAAGTATCCGTGGATCACACAAATATTTTTGCCTCGGATAAATCGAACCCACGATAACCCAGCAACGTTAGTGAGGAGGTACCTGAAGCGCTATACCAAAAGTTGAGTAGGTGTATATGTATGTATTGTCAAACAAGATGCAGTATCTTACATACTTAGCTTACATAAATACTTAATATTATAAATGCGATAGTAACGCTGTCTGTTAAGTTTTCACGCCTAAAGCGCTGAGACAATTTTGATATAGATATAGATTGGACTTTGGAAAAGTACATGGGCTATCTTTTGTTTCTAAACGATCTTTAAGATGCGAGTGAAACCGCGAACAACAGCTACATACAATAAGTGCGATTTGCACCAACTTCTTAAATGTGTTTAAATTGTATTTAAACACAAAATTTCTATGAAAAATCGTGTTTAAATATAATTTTGAAGTTGGTGCAAGTGGCCCTAAGTACCTATACAAGTTTAGTCACTTTTGCTTGTATCTCAATGAGCAACACAAAGGCTTGTGTAAGCAACAATTATGAGCCCTGCAAATTAGCCTCGTTAATTGGCTAGTCACCTGCCACCAGTCCGTCGGTCGTTAGCCATTAGCCACGACGCCCGGCTGCAGTTTTAATTACCGCGGTATAAATACCGCGTTCCAAATAATTGTTTTGCTCTGTTTAACTGAAAATTAAACTCGGAGTAATCAGTTGCAGTGGGAGGGTTAAGTAATGAGTTTCTGTTCTGTGTGATTGTAGAAGTTCACGTGGGAGTTGTATAATGGTAATATTTATTGGATAAAAAGATTTTATAAAAAAAAACAACGGGTTGCACTCCGGGAGCGCCGGCAGAAGTGAAAAGTTGAATATTAGCGAAGATTTCACTTCAATAAATGATAATGTTTAGTTGTACTGTCTAAGAAAACATTTGTTTTCACTTTTGTCTTTACTTTTGTCTACGGCGATATGATCTGTCACGAGTTTATAATTTTTTTCCCATCACAAAAATAGTACACAGCGCCACTAAAGAAGTTTTCACTTCAAAAATATGAGTTGCAGGAATTATGATTTTTTTTTAACGGCATAACGAGCAGGCGCATCTCCTCCGGATGGTAAACGATAACTACCGCACATGGAAATCCGCAACCCCAGAGGAGTCACAAGTGCGTTGTCGGCCTTTAAAAAGGGTTTATGCCTTCGGTATCCTCACTCACTCAGCGAAAAACAACGTAAGTGTTGTTTTACGCCGGTTTTCTGTGAGGCCGTAGTATCTCTCCGGTAGAGCCGACCCATTCGTGCTAAAGCATGGCATTCTTTCATCTTTCCCGACTAGTAGTAGACTACGAGAAAGCGCAAGGGAAAATGCAGGGGTGTACATTGGTGCACCTTTGCATAAATCTTGGCGTACCTATACAGTATTTTATGCAGGGTCAAAATGTTGAGTTGCTACTGGGAATTATATAAAAATAACCCAATAACACTGCTCAACCTAAGAATAAAATGCGGATTTTCTTAATCGGAAATGATCAAAAACGCAGCCATGACAATGAATATTTTATTAAGAAATTGATTATAAATATTTATTAGGTTAGTATATATTTATAGTCAATTCGAGGTCTTTTCTTTATTTCCTTCAGAGACGTATATCAAGATACTCTACTTGATCTACGGGACAATTTTAGAATAAAAATATCAATAGTTAGGTATAAACTCTGAGGAGCAAAATGCTTTGTTAAGAATTTAAGATTTCCTTTACAGACAATTAATATTTGTAAACCATAGCAACAGTTGCAGGTGCACAAGCAAGTCAAATATTTTCTAGGTTCTTACGAGATGCCTATCTGAAAGGCAGTGAAGAACAGTATTCTAACCAATCCCCACACGGGGACGAAAAGAAGCCTTCAAAAGAAGCTTTAATTACGACGTTATGATTCACCGAAAGATAGATAGATACCTAAAAATTTTCCCATATAAATCATAATATGATTCATCAAATAACCTTTTTACCCTTACAGATTCGTTTCATAATTATCTTACTTGTAATGTCGCTTAATCGTTTTGTTAAATTTGAAACGATTAAGCGACAGCCGTAGAAGTTGATCACCGTAGCTCACTTGACTACGTGTGTGCTCAAATTGTTAACAAAGGGACTGATACTCTCGAATAGAGTTAATTACCATGTCTCTTGTGGGACGATAAACTATAAAGTTGGTGTCACATGCCACAGGTTAACATTTAGACATACAGTTAGTTGTTATTAGTTAGAGTATATTAACCTACCGCCTGCTAAGCGGAAAACTTTGTGTTTCTAAGCGGAAGTGGTAAGTGGTATTATAGTAATAACCACGCTAAGCTGCAAGGTGATGCGCTTGCCACGGTCACTTTGTGGATGTGTGACCATTATTACGTTCTATTAATGTTTGTTTACGATAGAATTAGTATGTTAACAAATATTATTTACAAACTTACCGGTAAACTGTGTATGGACATTAGTACACGTATCTACTAGTATTCTATTCTCTACCTGTGACCTATCTAACCTTTCCGGAATGCAAGTGTGATAGTAAGGTATGTTAAAAAAAATACTAATTTTATTTATAACTAGCGACCCGCCCGTGGTTTCACCCGCGCTGCCCCGGTCCTAAGAGTCATAGCGTGATGTTAAATAGCTTAAAACCTGCCTCATGAATCACTCTATCTATTAAAAAAAACCGCATCAAAATCCGTTGCGTAGTTTAAAAGATCTAAGCATACATAGGGACAGACAGCGGGAAACGACTTTGTTTTATAATAAGTAGTGATTTCGTCTTTAGTATAGTTTGCGCAAAATAACTTGACCCAAAACTAACGGAGAGGGGGAAAGTTTGCTAAATGTACTTAAAACCGACTACTGCGCATCCGCCATTTTGGTTCAAGTTATTTTGCGCCAACTGTAAAGCGTCATCTCTAAATATTAAACGGATAATATTAAGCGAATGAACAGCTTATGTATGAAGTTATATTACTTGTTACATAGTTTGCTTTAGCCAGGCTATAAAAAAGAACAACATGCATAATCTAGGAACACGGAATATAAAGCAACGACAATAAAGTGCAACACACTGTATCACTTTCGCTCACGCAATGTTAATGTAGGAAGTGATTTCCATTGCATTTGCATTTTCACACCTTTTTTTTTTCTACCTATAGGTACTTCCTTACGGCGTTCTCTTTGGTGGAATTACTTCGGATTCTAAAAATTTTAGCCCCTGTGCCTTTTTAGAAAATCAAATCAGAGATAATGAAAAAGAGCTAATAACCACTTAGAACGACAGTCTTTAATCTAATAAAAAACTAATTTTAGGTATAGATAGATAGATAGATAGAATATACTTTATTGTACACCAAAAACGAATGTCAAGTATTAGATAACACTCATAGAATATGGTACAATGGGCGGTCTTATCGCTAAAATACATAATATAGACAACATATTTTTGTATTTATAGCAGTTTTCTTTTAGCCCTTCAAAACACTAATATTAAATATATTTTTATGGGATAGGGGGGCAAAAGAGCAGATGGATCGCCTGGTGGTAAGCGATTACCGCCGCCTATGGACAACGCAACACCAGAGGAGTCGCAAGTGCGTTGCCCGCCTTTTAAAAGGCCTCCGGTATCCTCACTCAGTTTATTTAATATTTTTTTATATAAATAGTAGTTTTCTCAATTATGAAATGTCATCGATTAGAGCCATTTGGGTAGTTCAACAATGTCAATATTCAATATATTTTATAAAGTGTAAAAATATTTTAAATAAGGCCAGGTTTGATAAATCGCTTGTGTGTAATTTATATTTATTTACATTAAATTTGCATAGTAAACTGGCAACATTTTTTCCTTCCATTCAGTCCTAAAATGTTTTACTGCGTTATTTTAGGGTTAAAACAGCGGCGTCTTTATAGAAGCCAGGGCACTAAGGGAGTTTTATGGGTCGCATTAAATCGCCGAGCGCGGCCGTAAGTTGCATTGTAAAATCGTGTAATAATGGAACTTTTGAGCGATATACGATTGACACATTATGTATTGGATACCGGCTTAGATGGTGTGGTTCCAGATAAAGCAAATCTCTCCGGCGTGCTGGTTACCTAAGTGAGTGAAAAATAAAGAAATTATTAATTAATAAATAGTGGCTTCACTAGTATATAGGTAGTAGTTTCACGTGGGAGAGCCATGTTTAAGCACGAATGGGCCGGCTCGACCGGAGTGATACCACGGCCTCACAGAAAACCGGCGTGAAACAACGCTTGCGTTGTGTTTCGCCGAGTGAGTTGAAGTTACCGGAGGCCCAAACCCTTTTAAAGGCGGGCAGCGCACTTGCGACTCCTCTGGTGTTGCGGGTGTCCATGTGCGGCGGTTATCGCTTACCATCAGGTGATCCGTTAGCTCGTTTGCCCCGATATCCCATAAAAAAAAGTGGCCCGGGTACCTTGGATTTGAATTCGAAACCTTTGCTTTGATAATTCACAAAATTGGGCCTCACAGAAAACAAGCGGTAAACAATGCTTGCGTTGTGTTTCGCCGAGTGAGCAAGGATACCGGAGACCCAAACTATTTTAAAAGGCGGGCAACGCACATGTGACACCTCTGGTGTTGCGGGTGTCCATGGGCTGCGGTAATCGCTTACCATCAGGTCAGGTGATCCGTCTGCTTGTTTGCTCTATTATCCCATAAAAAAGTAGTATCATTACTAGTAGTAGTACTTAGTCGTAAATAGCACTCAAATTCCTTTATTGAATAATCTGCAATTCACATTTCATTTCTCTTTCTTTAAGTCATAATAATTTGTAGAGCGAAGTGCAGAATATAACAGGGTAAGCAAGTAAATTTCTCCGCCGTCTTTCGCACGCTTCAGTAACACCGAAGAGGAGGATCGCTTGAATATTTCACAACGACAAAAAAGCTTATCTCGCCATGTTTTTCTTTCAATAATTTTGAAACTTTTCCATATCTGATTTTAAACTGAGTTAAGAGGTATAGTGTATATGCCATCAAGTGTTATCATCAATTATCCGCTAGGCAGAAATGTACTAATGTAGATTCACAGTTCGCCGGAATATTTAGAGCCTATTGCCTTTAACCGGAAATATATCTAAACTCCCGAGTCTGTTACTGAGGTTTTTATTACTCAATGCCCCATTCAGTCTATTGGTTTTAAGCGTGACTATTATGTGTACTACAAAGTGTAGTGTAGTATATTTTTTATGTTACCTAAGTACTTTGTGTATCGTTTTAATATTTAATATACCTACGTTTTAAAACCATGTTCTCGAGGACATTATTTTAAAATAAAGCATTTTCAGATTTATTCAAAGCAGTACAAAATAGCTTGTTTAACTGAAATTTCGCAAGTAAAACAGAAAGTTAGGGGTACGAGTTACAAGCGGTTCTATTTTAATTCGGCCGCAGGTGGGAAGTAACTTTGTCCCATAAAGTTATGAAGCATCACGTAAAACAGAGGCGACATGATGGCTTTACACTGTTTTACAACCTTCTACTTAATGCTTTGAATAAATTTAATTAAAAATAAGTTAATGAGGAAAACTTAACTTAATCTATATCTATACTAATATATATATATCTATATACTAATATATATATCTATATACTAATATATATATATCTATATACTAATATATAAAGAAAGAAGAGAGAGTTTGTTTGTTTGTTTGCTTGAACGCGCTAATCTCAGGAACTACTGGTCCGATTTGAAAAATTATTTCAGTGTTAGATAGCCCATTTATTGAGGAAGGCTATAGGCTATATATCCTCACGCTATGCGGACGAAGTCGCGGGCAGAAGCTAGTTAATATATAAAGCTGAAGAGTTTGTTTGTTTGTTTGCTTGAACGCGCTAATTTCAGGAACTACTGGTCCGATTTGAAAAATGCTTTCAGTGTTAGATAGCCCATTTATTGAGGAAGGCTATATATAGGCTTTATATCATCACGCTGAGACTAACTAACTATTCCACGCGGACCAAGTCGCGGGCCGAAGCTAGTAAGGATATAAAAATTACGTACATTCACGGGAGAAAGCCCCCCACAGCAGCGGTAGGCAGAAACTAAAGACCGCCACTTGCAATCCATTCCAATAAATATTTATTTTATTTTGTTACTGTTTTACAAAATCAAGTGTTGCAATGTTTATTTGAAACCAAGAAGCAAGAACCTCTAATATATCGTAATGTATTAAGTAGTTTTTGTAATTGTTTGTTCATATAAATACGAGATAATCTTTGACTATATAGATAGATAGTCAAAGGAGATAATGCATCAATGAAATGTAGGAAAGAAAATAATGAAAACAGTTGCTATTTCAAATTATGAAAGACGCAGAGTAATTGCAACCGTATTGCAATTTAAAACTAAACTCACTACTGAAAGTTGTGGACTCATTTTAACTCTGAAGCTTTAATATCATCCTAGTTTACGATAGTTGAACGGGCACCAGCCCCTTCCGCAATTATTATTTAGATCCATTGAGATATTACACGCTAGATACTTGATTATGAAGATTTGCTTCATTGTTCCAGGGCCCCAACTCTGCTATTTTATGACGTTATTAAAGCGTCATTCAAATCTTCAAAATTATTGTTTTTTTACAGTTTTGTCTACAAAATCTGTTAGTTCTTATGATATAGTGTCAGTGGCCAAACATTCTGATACAATCGTGGATGTGACGTGGATTGTTGTGGAGTTTACGTTAGACCATAATTACAGTCATCACTATCTACTTACTAGAGTAGCATTATACGTAATGGCATTGTTAAATCTGTGCTTAAGTATTATGTTCACTGCTTGTTGTGCACGATTTCACATTTCACAGCAAACTTTTCCCAGAGTAACATATTCATCGTATTTAAAAAAACGAAGGATAACCTTAAAACTTAATTCCTGAAATAAGTTACGCTGTGACTGATATGGCCAAGTTAAAATCAATTTGTAAAAAATATAATCATCGTGGCTACTCTAGTACGTATGTATGTAGGTAAGTAGGTAATATTCAATGATCAGTTTATTAAATTTTGCTTCGACAGTTCAACCTCGACTATGCCAGTGTAATTCGATATTATATTTATTGTACCAACCACAATAAAATGAAATTTTGGCAAAGTGAATATTTTTGCTGCTACAATATAAATCTTTATCGCATAAGGACTCACAATTTATAGGCGATTGCGGTACAGGGCCGTTATTACGAGCGCAATAATTATTAATTTGTGTATAAAAGTGAATCGTTCGTAAGAAAACGTTTATAATGTTAATTGATTATGATATAATGAGACTATAAATATAAATGGGACTTGAAAGAAAATGTGATCATTATCAAATCATATTATCAAATATGTACCTACATATCTTTCTTTTAGAATGTAGTTAGGTACTATATAAGTATTCATGCAATTTGTGTAATTACATTGATTCGTAAAATCTTGAAGTACTTGCTGCAACCCGCGGTTTCACTCGTATAAAAAGGACTTTTTGGGACAAAATGTATCCTTTCTCCAAGGTCCAATATATCTCTACGGCAAAATTTATTAAAATTAGTACTGAGGTTAGGCTTGAACACGAACCAAAGAGACAGAAAGAGTTACTTTCGCATTAAAAATATTAGTTTGGATATTTTTTTGTAGTACATTCTACAAAATACCTATCTAAAATGATATATTATGAAATGTGATTGCAGCAAGTACTATTTATTTATCATCCATCACCCGACTGTTGGTGCGTACTGAACTATTATAAATATCAAGCTTGTACTAGGGTCTCATAAAGTCGAATAGGCCGACAGTGCCTGTTCCCTGAACAAACACGCATTGAAACAGAAATATACCTACGTCATACCTCCTTAATTAATACCATTCCTACTGATAAAGTTTACTTGTAATTTCCACACTGTATTTGAATTTCCGCTCAGATTGTTCTTGTTAAGATCATTGCCTTACGGTGGGTGCTGGTGTGTTTATTTTAATTGAGCCTGTTTATTATAAAGTTACACATAACAAACATATCATCACGCTTGCATTCCCTGAACGGTTAAGCAAAGGTGGCAAATGAAAACTTTGAGATATTTATACTAATGGAAATCATCATAATTAAATAGGCTGCTATAATCACACTTCCTTCAAAGTTTGATGAAAAAGATAAAATCACTGAAGAGAGCAAAGTACCAGGAGGTCATAACATCAAGCAAGTAGGTCAAGACGGCAACACGCACTCGAGATTCTAAATTCAAAAGCCACAGCCGTGATTGCTTCTCCGATGAATAGAGGTGAGCATTGAACGGCTGTTCTTACGCGCAGTTTCATATAGCGAAACGTTTTCATTATACCAGAAACCGCAAGATAATAAAAGAAGTACCATTGTTTTTAAGGTACAGTGAGATATAACAACAACAGACATTATAATATTGATGATGGCTTACGATTCAAGAAAAAAGTAGGTAGATTCTTTATTTAGATTTTTTTAAGGGTATTGTTATAAAATTATCTATAACAGCTAACAGTTTGGATTTGTGTGAAAATCTCTGTAGTTACCAAATAAAATCTAAGTATAGAAATTATTGATGAAATACACGTGTAGCCAGTGGCTTAGCCCGCCACATTTTCATAACAGAGGGAGTTTGTAAAGTAATTTTCTTCGCTGTCGGTAAAGCACATAAATATTTAATACTTGTAATGAACGCAGCTCCACCTGAATTGTAGCATACCGTTCGTGTTTTGATCAATTAATTATGTAACATTGAAATATTGCCGCTTTGCGATTATAACACCCTGTGAATGCATACAGACAAACGTTCGTGACAGATGGATGATTAATGTCTGTTCAAACGTCTAAGGATAATAATAGATCCACGGTAGGATTCATTTAGCTTGTGGCTGAAGTCAAATCAAATCAATCAAATGTTTTTTATTTCAAATAAGCTTTTACAAGCGTTTATGAAATGTTACGATTCTAGTTGCACGATTCCAAAAGGTTAATCCTATGGAGAAGAATCCGGCAAGAAACTCTTTGGACACTCTTTTAAAATAAGATAAGTTACAATCTTCACTGGTACAATATTGCGATAACAAGATGTGTGAACGTTGGAGGATGTCCAAGTTTGACCGAAGTCGACAATATTATTATATGAGAACCCGATGTCATTTCTAGATAATAAATAAACTATGTGGTAAAAACGCACACCATCAAAGCGATAAATGGAACTAGGTGTCCTTAGACATGCTACAACGTACACACATTTACAGATTCTGTTGAGGTTATCAAAAAGTAATAAAATAGTACCTATGTAGTAATAAAAGTAACTAAGCTGATCAATTGATCTGTAAGGTTAAGCTGCGCTCGCCGCGGTATGTGTGTGGATACCCATCCACACACTGACCGCGACCATTCTTAACACATCGAGACCCCTCCGTGCCTCGGAGAGCACGTAAAGTCGTCGGTCCCGGTTGTCATACGAACATCTTTGACAATTATTGTTAGTGGTAGTCAGAATCCTAAAAAGCCTGACAACCAGTCGATCCTCCGAATATCGGTATTGTCCAGAAATTGGGTTACGGAGGTGTGATGGTAGTCGCTTTGTGTAAAATGGTATTTGGTTAGACTGGAAGCTAACCCCGACATAGTTGGTAAAAGGTTCGGAAGATGGTACGATTAGTTTTGAGTTCTTATGTATTACATAATAGAATAGGAAATCGTAGCAAGTGGAAGTCTGTGGTCTCTGCCTACCCCTACGAGAAAGAGGCGTGACTTTATGTATGTATGTATGTACATACAGACAGTCAGACACACATACATGAACTCAAGTCTTTTTTCAATATGAGTAGTTAAACACTACAGAACAATCTCTACTCTCACTCTCACAACACTACTACTCTCACTACTTATTGTTTCTTTTCCTTTCTTCCACTTTTCTCATATCCTTCTTCTGTTTCATCCGCGTTCATATATCTAGTTGGCCATTTGTGATGAATCATATTATGATTCATGTACACACTGCTACACATCATGGAATTAATTTCAAGTTACTGATATATATATATATAATGGTGATCTCACGCTGTTTATGCTTTCGTACAATGATGAATTGAGAATGTTTGCATGAATCGGAAACTGTTCCGTGAATTAAGAATTTAGTATTCTAAAATGAGAAACAATGTTTTTGGAGAAAAGTATTATAATTCCTTTTTTTTTATTATGGCGCCACACTTTTTGTGTATTTGCCAGTGTCAAGTATTAGAGTAATCAAGTAATATTTCCCATTATGGGATTGCTTGGGATTGTAATATGGCACCACACTTTTTGTGTTCGCCAGTGTCAAGTATAAGTTGTTGAGTTGCCCCAATAAAACGGTAGAAACTTTATTGAGGCTTTGATGGAGTTTAGGAGTGAACCCAAAAAGTCACGATTTTCAATTTTATATCATTTGCCTACACTCTCACACGTTCACGCACACTTAATGGTTAATTATCCACCATAATTACTCGGAGAAATTCAAGTTTTGAAAAATAATATAAAATAGACAATGTGCACTTTCAATTTTCCCGCCTAAACTCCTCTAATTACTTTTAAAATAAGACGAGTATCACTTTAACAGAGATTTACGAGAAGATTCAATGTACAGACAAAAAAGGCGGGAAACGAGAATGCTACAGATACAAGAATATTAATTATCTATGGTAGGTAGTATAAAAATAAGGTTACGTTCCAACTCTAACATCATATCATACCATCACGCCTGTATTCTCCGATAGGTTAGACAGAGTGTTAATTATTGTACAGCCATATTTTGCCGGTATGTTTAGTTTAGCTCCCATGTAATAGGGGGCGAGCGTATTGACATTAACCGAGCACAAATGTGAACTCTGAGCTACTACTGGGAATTTCTTGGCACTGCTCGACCTGGGTATCGAACACAGAACCTCTAGCGTAGTCGTTGCGCTTGGAACCACTAGACTAATAAGAAATAAGAAAATTATGTACAAAAAATCAAATGCTCCCGCAAGTTCTTTTAAAAGAGATAAATTTTCATTTCTATAATGTAGGGTAGTGTGAGATAAAACACCCACTCAAGGCGCGCATAAATCTAGCTACCACTCAACTCAATTACTTGCGAGCAATTTTTAATAACTCGCTGGAAAAACTTTTTCATGCAATTTTATATTTATTAACTTGCTACTATAGTTGAGTTGCGTATTCCTCGCTTCTATTTTATAATAGAACAAAACAATTTTCTGAAAACACTTCACTAAAAAGAATTTATAAAAGTTTTTTTTTTTTAAATTTTACTTTATGTTTCATGTGTCATGTGGTCCTTTTTTTGGAAACAATGCATCTGTAGTCATGTGCCTACGCGATTGCTACGCTAGAGGTGTTAGGTTTGATTTCCGGGTTGAGCAAAGCGTTTTTAGGTTATTCTAAGAAATTGTCATTATCAGTTCGGAGTATGGATTTGCGCCCGGATCTCGCCCCCTATTCGATGGGACTAACATACCGGCGAAATGACGATATAAATTAGTACACCTTTGCTTAGCCCTTCGGGGCATATAGTCGTGATAGCATGTCTTTTTGTATGATGGGTCTTAAATTGCACAGTAATGTCTTCTTTAACTGGCATACCAGCTCCAAATTCCAGTATTAATGGAGGTGCGCTTCTCAGTCACCAACAATTTGCGGCATTCGGGTTAAATTGTTTCAAGCTAAGGTCCCACGACCCTGCAATCTGGTATAATAAAGAAGCATTTCTCATTTTCCTCACAAAAATAACCCTCGCTTTGTCTGTGGGTATTTTTCGCTGCAAAATGATGGCAATGAGTGGTAGTTCTCTTAGGGTTGGGCATTTGAATTCATTGGTATCATTTCCATTGAAAACATGATGATCGATACTCATGATTATTCTAGAGAGATTGGCAAGATAAAATAGCCTTCTGTAAATACAGAGATAAATTTGGTAGACTTTTTATTTTTCCATTTAAATTAAAATGCTCTGTTTCTTTTACTCTTTATATCAAACACTGGAACTTGCTCCTGTCTCATAAATGCTTTTACAAATACAGACTGATATTAAATCTCGAAACGTGTAACATAGGAAATTAGAATAAAGAGAAGAAGAATTTATGCTTTGATGTAAAAAAAATACAATAAGACATTGTTTTTTTTTTCAGACAATATCGCAAGATATTGTCTGATACGTCTCCGTGTCGATAAAATTAATTTCTTGCTGTAAGCGCTGGTATTAAATTACTATTCCGTTCCACCATTAGATATTAAATAAGAGTAAGATTTTAGTATCAAATCAAATTTTGGAACAAATACACAAAATAATAATAAACAAAGGGCCCATTTTTCCATCTCCAGATAACTTTATCGGAGCATTAGGCTCTATTTTTTGACAGCTTTTCTATACAAAAATACAAAATCTGTCAATCGTTAATTTTATTTGAAAAATCAGCCCTTAAATAATATCGATTCTTTATTGCACCCCAAAAACTAATGTGATGGAGTTTAGGCGGGAAAATGAAAAGTGCACATTGTCGATTTTATATTATTTTTCAAAACTTAATTTCTCCGAAGTTTAATGTGTAATTATGGTGGATAATTAACCATTATGTGTTCGTGAACGTGTGAGAGTGTAGGCAAATGATATAAAATTGAAAATCGTGACTTTTTGGGTTCACTCCTAACCTCCATCGAAGCCTCAATAAAGTTTCTACCGTTTTATTGGGGCAACTAAACAACATTATACTTGACACTGGCGAACACAAAAAGTGTGGTGCCATAAAATCCCATGATGGGAAATATTACATAATTGATTACTCTAATACTTGAAACTGGCAAATACACAAAAAGTGTGGTGCCATAATAAAAAAAAAACGAATGTGACATAATTCGAATTCCTCATTCGAATGAAAAAATAAGAACTCTTGAAAGAATGAGTTCTTTATTTGAAAACAGAACCGGATTTCCACAGTTTAAATTCCGACCTTCGCATTAAATCATTACCGTCGCATCGGACCCTTTATAATCATTACTCGACATCGTTGAAAGGATAATCTGTCATATCATCAATCAGCGTCGCACGGCCGCCGGCAGCAGTCGGCCCTCGGACAAATCTATATTGTCCGGGATTCGGAACGACCTTTTCCGGCGATAAAGTTTTTTTCTGTCTGAAAATTTAAGGTAGTTTTTAGAGCTATTCGCGAGTAGTGGTGACTTTTTTAATAGCGTGTTGTCATTGTCTTTAATGGGAACGACTAAAAATTCTCAACATGAATATATCTCAAAGAATAATAATAATGCATTAGATACTAATGACTTGACTTGGCGGGAACCTATGACTCACGATGGATTAGTGGTCATACAGGGTGTGGTTTATCTAACCAGAAGACGTAGGTTCGAATCCTACCCGCAGTCGAATTTTGCCATCTCTAAAATGACTATAATATTTAAAAAAATGTTTCAATTACATAGGTTCGTTGATACACAAGTATTAAATTGAATCGGGATCCACTCGTGTTTCAATATGTAGTACGGCGACGTTCGTCACAGAGTCTGTATTTACGTCGGTTGGGCGAGTCTCCTGACTCATTCATGAGACTCATACGGATGGCGGTTCCACACACTATCTACCAATATTCACAGGTAGTTTTTTTATCTGTATATCTCTACTATAGTAAAGCTGTTTAGAACTTTGTCTGAATGCCTACTTACGTTATCATTTTAGTTTAAACAGGTGCAGGTGGTTAGAATAGGATTTACCTACGTCATTATATTTTTTAAATTACGTCGTTAATCTAGTGTTGAGCAAGAGGTTTGCGTTCGATTCTCAGATTGAGCAAGGTGTTAATTTATGTTTGTTTATAAAATTCTGAGTGACAGCTCGGTTTTGTGTCAATATATGGAACCTAACCCCTCTACCTAACCCCTTTAGGGAATGAAGCCGTGATGGTTTGTTATGCTATTCAAATATATATTTATATATATGAAACTAAGTTCTGCCTGTGACTTCGTCTGCGTGGAATTCACATTTGGGTCCATCCAGGATATAAATTCGCTGATTTTTGTTTATTGGAACTTCTTTTTTCCTTAATTTTGTAAACATAAACATAGTTGAATGTTAAGTGCCATGCCAAGGGATCTCCATATTAACATTATTTTTCTAACAAATATCGAAATGACAGTGCACGTCAAATAATTACTTAATTAATGCAATTTTTTGATACCTTGGGTTACATTATTGTCATTTTCGTTGGGATCTCTAATTTAAAAAAATCTTAGTTACTTCTTACTTAGTAGTTAAGGCGTGGAAGCGTAACATACAAACAAAATAACTTTCACATTTATCTATTGAAGTATGGATTGTAAAATTCACTATGACCTGTCTTCCGAGAAGCCTGTTCGTGGCAGTTGAATTGGGATGGTGGGTGTGAACATGACAGGAAAGCGTCGTAGTACTTGTGATAGATTTTTGTGGAAGATTTATAATACCGATTTTACTGAAACTTCTAATCTCCTATAGTTTTTTCAATTACTGAAAATACTCAGTAAAACAAAAAGTAGACAACTAAATCTTTTGACGGAAATGAGGATTCACAATTCAAAACGCAATACGGAAATGACTCCCAATCCCAACATAGCATTAACATAAACGAAATATTTCATACAATGTGGAAAATATAATTCCCAAGTATGTGGTCAAAGCGACCGAGCAGGTGGCCGGGCGGCTCATTACCGTGCCAGGGGGGGAGGGGAGTGGGGCAGTGACGTCACTCGCCATGTCGCATTGCCGAGTTGCCTTTGCCATATCGTAGAGTTGCCCTACGAACGCGACTGTAAATAGATACCTACAAAGAAAGTCTAAAAGTACTATTTATAGGGTGACAGAATGAAAACGTTTTGAGGGTTGGTGGCTAAGTAATGAATAAGCTGATCAACTGATCTGCAAGGTTAAGCTGCGCTCGCCGCGGTCAGATTGTGGATGGGTGACTCCGTGCCTTTGAGACCACGTAAAGCCGTCGGTCCGTTGTCATGCGAACATCTATGACAATTGTGAGGAGCCCAGAAAAAGCCTGACAAGCGCAGTCTATCCTTCGAATATCAGTATAGGGTATTACACCTTTTTTTGAAAACTGTTTTAAATTAATCCTTAGATCGTAATTAACCAGTAGAATTTTTATTTCAATATTTTAAAACCGAAAAATGCCTTAAAAACTATTTTTAATTTATGATTTTGAATTTTCGCGCGGAAACGCTAGCCGCCATGCTACTTCGGGTCGTGACGTCACTTCATTACTAAACAATACAACTGCAAAAGACCAAGTAACGTCAAGTTACTATCGGAGTGACATCACGTCGGAATCCAATATGGCGGATGGCGTTTTAAAACAGATTAAAAAAGACTATTTTTGAAATTGAATTATTAAATTTAAATTGCATTTTTATAAATAAATACTGTTTCTCGTTTACTTTTTTAAAAATCTATCATAATCATGCATTTTTATATTTTTTCTTGCATGGTGTAAAATACCCTATTGTCCAGAAATTGGGTTCTGGGGGTCTGGCAGTCGCTTCGTTTAAAATACTGATATTCAGCTGCATCTGGTAGCCGACCCGAAAAGGCTCGGAAGAAGAATGATAACATTTTGTGAAACGATTGAAGATGTTTTGACATTGGTATGGTGATGATGGGTAGAGCTGTCATATCGGACTGGACACCAATGACAAGCTGGAGAGTGAGGCATCCTGTAGCGAGATGGATCCGATGACATGGGGATGACTTTAGCATAAGACCGAAAAACGTGGGAAAAACAAGGAGATGCCAATCATTATGATAACTTTTGGAAAGTGAAATATTTTAATACCTACACCCAACAAAGATTTTAAAAATGTTGAGTAATTAGTAAAAAAATAGGTATTTCAATTTAGTTCTGCATTAAAAGATTTAACGCTTTTAATAATAAAATTAAAGCTTGCATTAATAACAGGTGGTTATAACAAACATAGGTATTGGAAGCGGTAAAAAACACTTAAATGCAGAAACGAGCAAGTATTATAGAAAATTGTAATTGCCACGATAGTTAATTAACTTTAAAAAAATGTTACCACTTATGAAAATACGGGGCAAAATTCTCAATAATACAAAGAAGATCCAAACATCCATATTTTTACATTGTTTGTCATATATTTGTGTAAGCAGTTTAAAAGTAAAAAATACCTATAATTAACTTAAAAAAAGATAAGGTTACACTGATGATGGTGTCATTTTGGGACCGCCGTTGCACGTAATATTAAAAAAGAATTCAAACGGTATCTTCATTATAGAAGACCCTTTTAAATATAGATGGAGGGTAATTCATGAAGTGGGGTCCTTTAAAAAGGAAAAAGGTAAACCGTACACACTATGACATTAAAAATGGCGGGAACGGACGTTTTTTTTTTTTTTTAATTATGGCGCCACACTTTTTGTGTATTTGCCAGTGTCAAGTAATAAAGTAATCAAGTATTCAAAGAATATTTCCCATCATGGGAAACGGTAGAAACTTTATTGAGGCTTCGATGGAGTTTAGGAGTGAACCCAAAAAGTCACGATTTTCAATTTTATATCATTTGCCTACACTCTCACACGTTCACGAACACTTAATGGTTAATTATCCACCATAATTACACATTAAACTTCGGAGAAATTCAAGTTTTGAAAAATAATATAAAATCGACAATGTGCACTTTACATTTTCCCGCCTAAACTCGGAACGGACGTTCCGATGAAATTATTGCCAACTCGATCCAAGAACCAAATAAAACTTTTTCGTGTCAAAGCTTTGCGGGAGTGCCAACAAAAAATGCAATATTTTTTGAGAATGTGGTCATCAGGGTTGTCACCTTGCTTTTAAACTTTAGTTTTAAACATATTACCAAGGTGACGTCCATTAAATATTGTTTGAAAATATTTTAATAGCTATAAAAACGTTTTGGCGGAAGTTCATACAAACAGGAGTGCTATTTTTCAACATAATAGCTTGGGAAAAGTTTGATTTACGATCGTTTAACTGCCATAAATTATTATTCCGCTTTTAATTTTATTGTAATTTTACGATGCATAAATTGTTATAAATAAAACAATTTGAAATGAAACAGCTTATTGGGACCAACATATTTATGGTGTGAGGAAAAATTTGTGGAAACTAATAGGTGTATTTTGGTTAGTTAGGTAAACCTGCACCCGTGTTAAACCTAGTCTGGAAAATGAAAATTGAGAATATAAACTATAAGATGAAAGAAAAACTGGACGATGGATTGTCCAGACTATTATTTAGTAGGTTCTAAGCAGTATTTTAAAGATTATCTTTCCAAAAAATCTAGGAATCGTTTAAAAAACTATTTATTTATATTACCTATATTTCATTTACGATCTACACACATAACTCATCGACAATGAGACAACCAACACGTGTCAATAATCTAAATTAATTTAATTTTGTATGGAACAGGTCCGAAATGGCATGCAGTGCTGATTAGTTGAAGGTGTTGTGTTGAGGTGTACGCAACACCTATCAAAAGGAGTAGTTACAACTATCCATCGTCGTCGCGTCATGCCTACTGTATTAATTATATGTGTTTATGTATGTTTTGGTGCTAAAAGTCTGTTTTGCACATAGTAGGAGTCTGCACGATTTATGGCAAAGATAAATTTTATTACTACAACACATTGTTTCATGTTCTCCTGGTAGACGCCCAGACGTACATTACTTCTCAACAAGTACCTAATTTATTGATACAGAGACCCGGTTTGATGTTAAACAGTAAAATTATATAGAGAGTTATTACCTCAATGAGTCTATGTGATCTAAAATTGATACTGTAGTCATGTAGCTTCTAATTGCCATAATTATTACAATAGTAGCTATACTGCTGATAAATTATATGCAATATATATCCGTAACAGAAGCCTAATGACCGGTAAACGGATCAACGTTGATTCGGTCACTAAGCAATTAAGCATTGCAACAATTACCTTGTGTATACATTTCGGGGATTGTGCATCCGATCTCCACCATCTTATTCCTCCGTGCCCTTTCTACTATCGAGCGAAAGGAAGCACAAAAAAGCGACATCGATTCATGATGGATATTCCGAAAACCCGAAAGAAACGCTTTAAGTCCCATTTTATTAAGCGTACCGCCGAAATGTGGAATGCGGTTTCCGAGTTTCCCGAATAGATATAGTCTGGGTGTCTATCGGTTCCTTCTAGGCAAGCGCGCTCCATTGTAGGTCGCAGTGTTGTTAAACATCAGGCGAATTGGCGATTAAGTGTAAGCCTACCAAGAATAAAAAAAAAACAGAAAGATATGTGCGTCCTCAATGTGAGTGTAAAAAATAAATAGTTTTTCTTTCTTTCTATGTTCTATAAATTGGCGTGATTCAAACAATCAAGGTGTGGTTTTTAAAAAAAGAAACAATCATTAGGTTCTGGGTTTCTAAATGAAAATAAAATATTATTTAGACTTATAGGATAGAACTAAATTTATACACATTTTTAGATTTGTAAGGCCCACTTGCGCCACCCCAGGTTAACTTAATTACCTCGGGGTTAGTGGCTAATATGGGGTTAAATTACAATTATGTCTTGCACCACCAAGAGTTAGGGACTAACCTCAGGTTATTTTTTTAAAATTTTAACCCACCTTTTTTGGTGGGTTAAGTCACTAATTCCGGATTAGTAATGTCAAAATTGTTTCGTTTGAGAGAGGTTATGTTGGGTTGCAGAAGTGAAAGCAGTGTCAGTCAGATTTTAAAATAATTTTGTGTCCTAAACAATAATTATGAGTGATTTTTTATTGTCTGATGATGATGAAGAAATCGTCGAATACATTAGCTCGGACTTTACAAAAATCACACGTCCAAACAAAAGCGATTTGACATGACAATATTGAATGACTCGAAAATGACTGAATGGTTTCAAAAGAGAGTGTGAGACAGTCTTATACAAAGTGTTCGAGTGCAAAAGTGAGGTGTATAAATATTTCACTCATAGTTCACTCATTCTTAGTTGGTTGGATTACATTACGGAGCAAAACCTCTTTGATGTTACCAGCGTAAAATAGAGAAACACCGAGTTAGCTAACTCGGTGTTTCTTTTCATTGGCGCAACAGGATGTTGAGTTTAAATTTTAAATAATTAACCCGAAGTTACTAAACCCGAGTTATTTTATTTTAGCCTAACTTTTGGCGCAAGTGGCCTAAGTAGTTTTATAAGAGAATATAAACTTGTATAAGTAATATTAAAAGAACGGTGTTCTTTCTGTGCTATCTACTCTATCTACTACTTCAAAAGTTTCAAACGTCATACTAAAAATATATCGTACATAAAATATTGAAAGAATAATATTATGAGACTTCAAGAAAACTTTCCTGGGTGACATTAAGAAGTATTTTCCATGTTTCCTTTTCGATTTTGTGGGTGTTCCAAATAGGAGTTGCATTCATATAACGTTAAGATTGAGTGCATCGTTCATATTGAGTACCAGGGGAGCAGGTGGTCGGAGTAGTGTACTGAAAGACATGCAATTGAGATAAAGCGGGATTATAGATTTGTGTGTCAAAGGATCTACGTATGTGTTACCTGAGAATATGGGCCATAAATCAAAGGTTTAGGTTAATTAGGTCAACATTTTAGGTTTTAAATTAAGCACGTTTCTAAAAGTATATCGTTACAGGACTCATTATAACGTATATATAGGAACAATATATTATAAGTAATAATTACCTACGATAAAAAACGTGGCGTAAATAATTTTGATAAATGAGATCATAAAAACTTGTATTTGGAATAAAAACGTAAATATATATTCATACAGGCGTGATGATATATTTTATTCTAAATACAAACTCATTGACACAGTCTAGGGTGCTTTGTTGGTTAAGTATTCTCTAATCCGGTGTTACCTATACTGTGTCTGTTTATCTGATTTACTTATAAACTTCTACATTCACTAATTTAGCGTCTAATTTAAGTATTTATATAACCCCAAAGGGGGATCCTTTGGGGTTATTTAGAGGGAACAGTAACATTATAAAACACTTTTAAATACAAAGAATTTTGTAATTACGCATGAAAAACATTGAATGCGTTTTATTGGCGCTTTCGTGTGAAAACATTATGGATTAAGCTTATCTACTGACCCAGTCACCCTTTACTTGACCCCAAATAATAGTGGTCGCATATTACTTATAAACGAAAATAAACTATATAAGTGCTAACAAAAGATTGCTTTGAGCATTGCCCTAAGCTAATATTATATTTCATCGCCCATAATGAAATTTGGTTTATCAAAAGGCTTTATGTGGCTCCACATAGGTAGAAAATCCGATTGTGAAATGGATTTGAATCTATAATGGTGAACCACTTCATAAAACAGTTCAATTTAGTGGTTCTTTCATTTACTGTAATTAGGCACCGACAATTGCATTGCCTTCAATTGGAAGACCTCTACAAAATTTAGAATTTATTGTTTTCTTACATTTTGATTTAGGTATGAGTTATTTGCCTTTATAAAACTGTAATAAGAAGCTAACGCTGAAAGACAAACCCTGCGTGTCTGTAACAAATTTTCAGTTTGATGCATAAGATTTTAATAGAACAAAAGAAAAAATAGCATGTAGGTAAGAGCCGACAAGTCCCGACGGACGGCGCCCATTCAAGAGTATGACGTGTGTGTCAGCGTCGTTTGACCCAACTGGAGGTATCGATATGAACACTAGAATAGAGAATAGTTTATTTGTTAGTAGGTATGGGGTAAATACACAAAATAACAAAAGCAGTTAATAACAAAACAACAAAAGCAGCAATATAACGAGTATATTGTATAGGGCGAGCAGGCGATCAAAATATTGTATTTCAGGGGCTTCTCTATGATCTCACATAAATTCTACCCGATATGACGTTAAAAAAATATCCGGGTAAAAAATAAATATTCTATGTTCCAATTTTAAACCACACAGCTGTGTTCCCTGCCAGTATTTACTCATTTTGGTCTATGGTTTTCGTAAAAATATGTAAGTAAGTACTCCAATAGAAAAAAATATATAATGTTAGTTACATTTTATCCACTAAAGTTGTAAGTTTTAAAATTTTCAGACGATATATTACTTACATGCCATTTTTTTTCGAATTCAAGTCTAAAATTCTCTTCGTCTATTTTTATTCAAACTGCATACTAACATTTTGACGTAAACTTGAGCAATGAGAAATTTCCACTTCGTTACATCTACGCCTGTGGGTATCTACGCCTTTGGGCAAGCGAGAGCGTTCCTGTATCCGCAGAGAGTTTACGTCTAGAATTCCAGATGTTTGTTGGAATGACCGGTCATGCCCCGGAGTCCAATTGACGTTGACACGTAACTGCATTGTATGCCGCAGCCATATAGATATTGAAATGGCTCTGTATACATTGTAGTGTTGATTGTTCCGTAGGAGGCAAACGTAAACGCACGTTACGGATATAGACATTAAAAAAAATAAACTATGGTTGTGTTTTTTTGTTGGGTTTTGCATTTTTCATGCTAAGATTTTAAACTTAGTTTAGTGAAGGAAAAAATCGACTCGCAGGCAGGATTCGAACCTGCGTCTTCTGGCTAGGTACGCCAGACGCTATTACCTCTAAGCCACCGCGAGTCCCACCTGCCATGTCGAAATTTGCCTTCACATTCTGAACTTACGTCTTAAAGGTGACGCCAGTAACATCTATTGAAAGGCAAGTTACTTTGCCTCTCAACCAACATGACTTACCTTACCGTTAGTTCTATGTCGTCATTTTATAAAAATAAATACATATTATATGTGCGTTGCTCTTAAACTAAGTATAAGATTTTGACATAATAGTAACATCAATGCATGCATTATTAAATTATAAAATATTAAATATTAAATAAAATAAAATAAAACCTGCACGTACCCAGAAAAGGCCCCTATCTCAGCATATTGCTACAACATTTAAAAACTAAAATGTCGCAGCGCTGGTTTTCAGATAGGTCCATCCCAGTTGTAATGCCACGGTCAGTTAATTAATGTAGATACATTAAAGAAAATAGATAAATACTGTGTGTACTTTAAAAAAGGAAATATAATTATATAAAAACTGTAATGTTAATGTGCAGAAAGTGTTGAGATAAATAAATATTTTTATAAAAACCATAAGAAAAATAATATAATCGCCAGTAGTTTTACGTCTAGTGACGTACACCGTAGGTTATAAGCAAATAAATAAGTCATTATTATTGAAACAAATTAATTGAAAAAATGTTGCCATTAGTTATCTATTTTTCAAATGAAAATAACTCTGAGAACATGTTGTCAACGGATCGATCATGTCGTAGTAAATTTTGCATAAAGTGATATTTTTTGTTAATTTTCTAAACTTGTATCATAAAAGTTGTAAGTTTGCAGTATGTAAACTACATCCTATTGTTTGTATATCATGGAATACTTCACTTGTATATTATCACATAATTACTTAAATAATATCAATATAATAGGCCAGCCCCAAAAAAAAACAACTGCTCTGTACCTTAGCATACAAAAAGATCCCCGCTCTCACTGTGGAGGTAAATTGAAAAAGGGTCTTACGTATTTGCATTCCAATATTTTCTTATTAAATATCGGAACCGTCTTAAGCTTCATGTAAATTACTATTCAATATCTTACCATTTACGAAAAAAGAAAAAGGAAATTGATGGAAAAAATATGACGGCGCGTTCGTGCCATAGTGGACGAGCTTTAGCTTCTACGACAAGAGGTTACGAGTTCAATCCCCGCCCGGAACAAATACTACAAATTGTTTCGGGTTTGGGTATACATTTTTTTGTTGATTATAAGTAAAGCTGTGATAGCCTAGTGATATGACCACGTCTGCCATGTCAAAGGTCTCGAGTTTAAATCCAAGACACATTTGACTTTTCGAAGTTATGCGTATTATTAGTTATTTATCACGCATTTTACCGTGGGAGAGCCATGCTTCGGCACGAATGGGCCAGCTCGACCGGAGTGATACCACGGCCTCACAGAAAACCGGCGTGAAACAACGCTTGCATTGTGTTTCGCCGAGTGAGTGAGGTTACCGGAGGCCCAAACCCTTTTAAAAGGCGGGCAACGCACTTGTGACTCCTCTGATCCGGTAATCCGTCTGGTAGTTTGCTCCCCTATCCCATAAAAAAAATATCACGCGCTTGAACATTAAGGAAATCATTGTGAGGAAACCTGCATGCTTGAGAGATTAACTTGATAAGTGAAGTATCCACACCTTATATTCTTTCAACAGTAGTGGATTAGATTATTTCACAAAAACATTGATCAAGATTAGTTGAGATATATCTCTCATTACCATAATGTGTTATCCATACTAATAATTTAAATATGCAAAAGGAACTGTGTCTGTCTGTAACGTTGTTACGCCTAAACTACTGAAACAATTTTGATAAATTTTAGTATAGATATAGATCACACCTTGGAGTACCTTTTGTCTTGCAAAATCTTTTGAAAGGCGAGGGAAATCACGAGCAATATTGAATATACTTACTTATTGTTGTGTGTTGTTCTTAATAAAATACAATAGCAAAGATATTTTCATTTCCGAGCAGTAGCTTTATGGGCAAAAATTCTCGGCATTTTGCCAACACCATAGGACTATAGTGAATTACTTTCATGGAACAAAATAACAAATAAAATACGTTAGTTAGAATTTAATGGGCTAATAGTATTTCCCGTTCTAGTTTAGTCGAAAACAATCGAATTACCAACAAGTTCGCCGTTCGCACTTCATTTTGAATTTAATGGGCCAGCCAACCAGCCAGGCTTTTGTAGTTTTGGTGCCATTACAAAGATTAAGCACTATTTCTCACATGTAAAATATTAACAATTATAGCTTATTGGGATAATCCAAGCTATCAAGCTGCACTAAGATTTTTTTAACAGATTAACCAAATTAACTCTTTGCGCGACCTGGGAATTGAACCTTGGACGAACTCTACAGCCGCGTTTTCAACGACTAGACCAATGAGGCAGTTATCTAAAACTTCGATTCTGCAGATTAAATATAACCATCCCTCCTCAATTTCCCTAAGAGCTAACCAAAGATATATTAATAGAAATCCACAGTCTGCCGATATATTTAGGTCCCACATAGGTAATAGAAGCGAGCTTAATGCCATACATGCAAAACTCTGAGCTGTTACTAACAATTTCATAGCAAAACCCAATAACACTTGCATGGATTATTTTATACAATTCACAATTTATTTATTTTATCCAAATAATAAGAATCAAGTTCACATAGTTTATGGTTGACAGCGTTACAGTACAAATATTTATAACCCAATCCTTCTCATTCTGAGAGAAGCCCCGTGCCAAGCAGTGGAACAAAATAATGGGTTGATTATGTGTTAGGTTATTGTAAAAAATCTGTAACTATCCGCAAAATTGCGACTTACATTAGCCTCTAAGCCACAATGGCAGATTGTTGCAAGCATTTAAATAGTGTTATCATTTTAAATACTAGCAACTATCTCCAATTGTTTGTTGTGTCAAATGCAAAGCGGGGTGAAACCAAACAAGTGTCGACACAACTCTGCGATGATTTTAGGCAAGTTTATCTTGACACTACAGAATAAACAATGCCAACAAAATACATTACCGGCCAGTTGGCCAGGACTGGACCGCTGCACTCAACTGAAACGTATTGCCAAATATTGAATTTTAGCTCACGAAGTAAGGTTTAGAAATATACAATATCTATTTCCACAAGAAGAAAGTATTTTATTTTTGTCGATTATATTTAGAAATTTTTCTTTATATGCCAATAGGAACTATGCAAGTAAAACACAAGAAAGGCAAGAAACTCCATGGACGCTTTTTAAATAAGAGGTGTTACATTCCTCAGCTATGAGTGTGGACATTAAAGTTTTATGCCCAAGATATTCCGAAGGCGAGATTATTAAAAGAAGATTCCCAGCATCTGAGAACTCAACATCAACATCAATACATAACATACGAGTAAAATAATCAACCCATTATATGTCCCACTGCTGAGCACGGGTCTCTAACAATGAGAGGGATTAGGTATAGTCCACCACGCTAGCCTAATGTGGTTTGGCAGACTTCACACGCCGTCGAGAAATTCTCTCAGACGTGGAGGTTTCCTCACGGTGATTTGCTTCACCGTTTAAGCGCGTGATAATTAACTACGTACGCACATAACTTCAAAAACTCAGAGGTGCATGCCTTGGATTTGAACTTGAGACCCTTGGCTTGGCAGTCCAGTGGTCAAACCACTAGGCTATCAATATCATAGGTAATTAAAATAAACTTAAATCCGCTTAAGTAAAAATTTTATCACAAAACACGGATATCTAAACGACATTTAAAATTTTACAAAAAACACAATTTAGTTAGAATTCAACAAATACTCGTACAGCTCCCAACAACATTGCGTCACGTCAATTCCCCGTGTACATAATTAAATAAATCTCTGTTTAGATCTCTTGTTGTTTGAAAACAGATTTATCTTTATCGGAATAAATCAGATGTCCGTGTTAATAAGTTTCGTTTTATTGGATATTCAAGATTTAGCAAATTTTATTGTTCGTATACACACGATTTCTTAATGGTTTCATATTGCAATCAGTTTAATAACATTTTTTTTTGTTGAAGTTTATTTATTTAACTAGCTTCTGCCCGCGACTTCGTCCGCGTAGCGTGATGATATATAGCCGATGGTGACATAAAGCCTTCCTCAATGAATGGGCTATCTAACACTGGAAGAATTTTTCAAATCTGACCAGTAGTTCCTGAGATTAGCGCGTTCAAACAAACAAACAAACTCTTCAGCTTTATATATTAGTATAGATATAGATTCAAGATTTAGCAAATTTTATCTTTCGTATACACACGATTTCTTAATGGTTTCATGTTGCAGGCAGTTTAATAACAATATTTTTTTGTTGAAGTTTATACTTTATTTAAAAAAAAAGTATATAAGTATTATATCCATTGTCTAGTACCCATAGTACAAGCTCTGCTTAGTTTGGGACTAGATGGTGTTGTGTAAAAATGTCCGAGAATATTTATTTATTTATTTTACATGTAAATGATGCTTAGTTGAAGAAGCCAAGGCGAAAATATCAAAATTACAAATCATTTAACTGGTACTGTTAAATAAAAAAAAGCGTCTGGCAACACTGCTACACCTACGACATCCGTATCCGAACGGTTTTTTTTTTCTCTCTATTCTAAGATGGCGTGAGCCACGATCACATTATATTGTATTGAGCATTTTGTAAAATCATTAAAATCGTTATACCCAATGCAGCATATAATTTATGGTACTCATCCACTCCGGAACCCTTGCATACTTGAAGAAATTCCCACCAAGTGGTCCATCGAGCCGGCTGGATTCACAAGAAGCATTGTCATTGTAACAACGTGGCCGGTGACAACTTGGGAACGTAATTCAACAAGTCAAGCGTTATTGTTCCGGATTTATAAAATATTGGCACATTCAGCAAGAAACATTATAAACGGAAGAATACGGATTGACGAGCGGTACATTGTGACTTGTGAGTTCGTTCCATACTTAACCTTTAACCTCCTACCTACCAATCCCTATTTAGGAGTCAAGTATGCTGTTTCCTATACATTACTATTACTGGATCACTGGATCTTTCATCTCAAATTATCTTTCTGGATCTTTCATCTTAAACTAACGGTCAGAGAGTCGCTTTATAACTCTGCCGTATAGCCCACATTGACAATCAGAATCTTTAACCTTTAGTCAATATAGATTGAAAATACATAAGCTTGCCACTCTACGTTACGGCACAGCAGCTTTAGTGAGTTGACTTAATAGCATTATTTCCTATCGCATTTCAGCACGGAGCGCTGTTATAACTTCAAGCTTGGGTCAGAGAGTCACCTTAGCTTCAGCTCTTTACGCCGCAAATTATATAATTGATTGCTGGGTGCTGCCCTGACTTCGCCTGCATATTCACGCCTTTAAGTATTGCAATCTTTTGTCATTACATTACACACTACGCTATCAACTAACATCAAGGTTTGATGCCATTGGGTTTATATTATCATAACACCTACCTACCTAATATCTAATTGTGCTTTCTTTATTCACATAATACTTACTATGTTTCCATTATTCCATTCAGTATGGCAACTTTAGCTGAATTAAGGAAGAAGCGTGGCTCATATAAGTCAAAGCTTACTCAATTTCATACTTATTTAGAGACGTTAATTACTTGTGAAAATCCTAGCAAAGCCCAATTAAGTGAGCTTCATTTAAGATTATCTAAAATTGAGGAATGGTATGGTGAATTTGACACTTTACAGATTGAAATAGAAAGCATTTATGATATTTCAGAAGCAGAGTGTGAGAAGGAGTACCAATATCGTGAGAAATTTGAAATAGAATACTTCTCGGCTGTTGGAAAGGCTCGGGAGATATATGAAAGGCACACCTCTGCGCAGCCAAGTAAGGAGATTGCATCATCTGCCTCTTCGGCATCAGGTACTGTCCTCGCATCAGGTGGGCCAAGCATTAAGTTACCAACCATACATTTACCTACCTTTTCTGGCCGGTATGAGAATTGGCTAGAGTTTCATGATACATTTGTGTCACTGATTCACTCAAGTGATAGGATACCTAAAATAAACAAATTCCATTATTTACGTTCATCTGTTAAAGACACAGCGGCAAATGTTATTAGTTCCATAGATTTTTCTGAGAGTAATTATGATATTGCGTGGCAGCTTCTGTGTGAAAGGTTTCATAACAATAAGGTACTGGTGTACAATCATATTCAAGCAATTCTTAATATTGAGCCTATTGTTAAAGAGTCTGCCATTGCATACCGAAATTTAATTGATACTATTAACAAGAACCTTAGATCGTTACAGACACTTAGTATTGATACAAAAAATTGGGATATATTAATAATACTGGACACTATTTCAAAGAAAAAATGGAAAGAACATATTAACAATTTAGAGAAGTTGCCTAATTTAGGTGTATTTATCAAATTCATTAAAAACCGGGCAGAATTGCTAGAAACTATGGATCACACAAGTATTAAACGTTTGCATGGTGAATCAGGTCATACACGTTCACGTGCATTAGTTGTTCAATCTGGTACATCAAAACAACAATCTCATCAGTCTTATACATGCCCATTATGTAAACAAAATCATGCTATTTATCAATGTCCAAAGTTTAAATCCTTAAATGTTCAAGATAAGATTCATAAGGCGAAACAATTGAAGCTTTGTCTCAATTGTTTACGTCAAGGACACGAGGTTAAAAAATGTAGATTTGGTCCATGTCGAATTTGTGCTAAGTGGCACAACACTATGCTGCACAACAACGAGGCTGTGTGCCCCGAGCCTGAGAAATCAGGTACGGCTGACTCGGCTACTGCAGATGTTGCTGTCTGTGCCTTGTTAGCGGAGCAGAAGGATGACATTAGTCCTTCTGCAGAAAATGTAAACAATAATAGCATATTACAAAATAATATAGGTTTATCATCTGTTCGTGACAGTTGTGTTCTTTTATCCACAGCACTTATTAACGTTGTTGGCAGTGATGGTGGGGTCCACGCAGTGCGCGTGTTATTGGACAGTGGTAGCACATCTAGTTTTATAACTAATAAATTAAGTAAACACCTAAAGCTTCCTGTCCTTTCAGCCTTGACATCAGTAGAGGGTTTAAGTCGGGAACTGATTACTATCACTAAACGTGCTACTGTTACTATATGTTCACGAACTGAGGCATATACAAAACATGTCAGCTGCTTTATTATACCTCATATAACACAGTCACTGCCCACCACTTATTTTGATATCAAATCATTAAACATACCGAATAACGTAAATTTAGCTGACCCATCATTTAATTCACCGTCTGAGATTGATATGTTACTTAGTGCAGATATCTTTTGGGACATTTTAGGTCAGGAACGTATACATTTAGGCAAAAACAAGCCCATTTTAAGTAACACTAAATTTGGTTGGCTAGTTTCAGGTGCGATGCACACACAGAAGCAATTAAATACAGTCCATTGCCATTTTGCTAACGAAGTTGAACTTCAAAGTCAACTCGACAGATTTTTTGAATTGGAATCTGTGGCCTTACCTCGCCAAACTACTAAAGAAGAAAATGATTGCGAGAAACATTTCATGGCGACTACTAATCGAGAGAGTGATGGTCGTTTTGTCGTGCAAATTCCTTTAAAACGGTCACCATCTGTATTAGGTGCCTCATACGATTATGCCTTAGCTAGATTCCAATCACTAGAACGAAAATTCTTACGTTACCCGTTATTTAAACAAATGTATTGTGAGTTCATGCGGGAGTATATAGACCTTGGTCACATGTCGTTAAATGAAGGGCCTGCAAATGATATACATACATATGTCCTACCGCATCACGGTATTTTGAGAGAATCTAGCCTAACAACCAAGTTGAGAGTGGTTTTTGACGCGTCCGCCAAAACCACTTCTGGTTTTTCATTCAATAATCTTCAGAGTATAGGCCCAACAGTACAAGATGACTTAATTAGTATCCTTATTCGTTTTCGTCAGCATAGATACGTGGTGACATCTGACTGTGAAAAAATGTACCGTTGCGTGCGCGTTGCAGACCATCAAAGATGTTTGCAGCAAATACTCTGGCGCTTCGATCCCAGTCAAGAATTAAAACTTTATAAACTTAATACAGTGACTTATGGTACGGCCTCTGCACCGTACTTGGCTACGCGCTGCCTTGTTCAGTTGGGTCACGAATGTACGGACCCTGATGTTCGTGAAACAATAAAACATGATTTTTACATTGATGATTACATAAGTGGTCATGATTCCAAGTCAAATTTGTTGAAAATCATCCAAGGAGTAATTGTGCAACTTAAAAATGGTCAATTTCATTTAAGAAAATGGCGTTCAAATTGCCCAGACATTCTAAAAAATATCCCGTGTGATGATAATAATGACAATCTACTCAAATTAATTAATGATGATCAGGCAAGTACATTAGGTCTGAAGTGGTCATGTATATCGGACAAATTGGTCTTCTCTATTAACATTAATCATTCTAAAGATATGGTTGTGAACAAGCGCTTAATCTTGTCCACTGTTGGCCAAGTATTCGACCCATTGGGGTTTGTTAACCCATGCATACTACAGGGTAAGATTATATTGCAAAAACTATGGTCATCAAAGATTTCATGGGACGAACCTATCCCTCCTCAAATAGAAAAAGATTGGTTAAGCTTCGTAGAGTCCCTTCCACTATTAAATAAGATTATAATACCACGTCATATAGTATGCAAATCACCAATACTAATTGAAATTCACGCCTTTAGTGACGCATCTTTATATGCTTACAGTGCATGCATCTATTTGCGAAGTGTTTCGGTAGATGGCAGCACTAGTATCCATCTAGTTATGGGAAAAAGCAAGGTCGCACCCCTGAAGGGAATGACAGTCCCGCGACTTGAACTTGTGGCGCCTTATTAGCAGTCCGACTTGCAACAAAGGTCCAAACAGCTTTAAGACTTAATGTCAACAGGAACTTATATTGGTGTGATTCTACAATCGTGTTAGGTTGGATACGGACTCCTAGATCAACCTTGAAAATGTTTGTTCTTAACAGAATAAATGAAATAGTTGACCATACCGACCCTGAAGCCTGGAGATATGTACCTACAGATCAGAATCCAGCTGACATTGGCTCTAGAGGATGCAATGCTACTCAGTTACAGAATTCTAACCTATGGTTCTCTGGTCCAAATTTTTTGTCACAAGATGAGTCCCAATGGCCGACACAACCAGTTAATTCTTTAAAAAATCTGCCTGAAACTAAGGTTGTATGTAATCTTAATATCGACGACGATAACTTTACTCATAATTATTCTACTTTCAGTAAATTACAACGCATAACTGCTTATATTTTGCGTTTTACACACAATTGCAAGCAACCCAATAATAGGGTTTGCGGACATTTAAAGGTATCTGAATTGAATACCGCCACTAATACTTTATGCAAGTTAGTGCAACTTAATATGTTTTCAAGTGAATACGCAACTTTACTTAAAAATAAATCATTGCCGTTTAAGACTCGTATCTTGAATTTAAACCCTTTCCTCTCGCAGGAAGGTGTGATTCGCGTCGGGGGTAGACTTTCTAATTCCAATTATGATTACGACACCAAACACCCCATTTTACTACATGCGTCGCATCATGTTACAAAATTATTATTTAGACATTATCACACATTGCTCATGCATTGTGGACCTCAACTACTATTGTCTATTTTGAGGCACAAATTTTGGACTATTGGAGGTCGCAGTGTTACCTACACATGAATGCCATAAGTGTTGTAGATTTGCAGGTAAAACAATTCAGCCTCTCATGGCCAACCTACCAAAGGAACGGCTGCATAGTGAATTCCCATTTTTTAACACGGCAGTTGATTATGCTGGTCCAATTATGCTAGCCGACAGAAAAGGTAGAGGGTGCAAATTAATAAAATCTTATATATGTGTCTTTGCTTGCCTGACTGTGAGGGCAGTACACGTCGAATTGGTTACAGATCTAAGTACCGAGGCCTTTATTGCGGCATTGAATCGTTTCGTGGCGCGCAGGGGTAAACCTTCAAATATATATTCAGACAATGGCACAAACTTTGTTGGAGCTTGCAATGAACTCTCCAAATTCTTAAAAAATAAGTGTAATGACATTAGTGTGTATGCTTCCGAACAGGCAATTAATTTCATATTTTCCCCTGCATACAGTCCTCATTTTAATGGACTCGCCGAGGGTTCAGTAAAGTCAGTTAAACACCATTTGAAACGTGTCCTATCCCTAGCACATTTGACATATGAAGAATTGAACACTGTCCTTATCCAAATAGAAGGAATTCTTAATTCTCGTCCATTGACCCCATTATCATCAGACCCCAATGATCTTGTTCCCTTAACTCCCTCTCATTTCCTGCTCGGACGAACAATAATGATGTTACCACACTCACAGCATGGTTCAGAAAAAAGGGTGGAGACCCTGCCACGCTACCAGAGAGTACAAGCCCTAACAGCACATTTTTGGAATCGGTATTATCGAGAATACATTTCAGAGTTGCAGAAGCGTACGAAATGGCAACATAAAGATGGAGGAGAATTACGCGTTGGGGACATGGTCGTGGTGAAGGATGATCGCCTCCCGCCCAATCGCTGGCTGCTCGGGCGAATTGCTCGCCTTTATCCGGGCCGCGACGACATAGCACGCATCGCCGACGTCACTACTACGACAGGAACATTAAGAAGAGCATATAATCGGCTTTGTCTTCTACCAATTGCTGAGTCTTCCTTGGAACGATCTTCCGTTCCAACCCCGGGAGCTTGTTAAATAAAAAAAAGCGTCTGGCAACACTGCTACACCTACGACATCCGTATCCGAACGGTTTTTTTTTCTCTCTATTCTAAGATGGCGTGAGCCACGATCACATTATATTGTATTGAGCATTTTGTAAAATCATTAAAATCGTTATACCCAATGCAGCATATAATTTATGGTACTCATCCACTCCGGAACCCTTGCATACTTGAAGAAATTCCCACCAGGTACTGTTCCCTCAAGTAATGCTTCATGATATTTACTTTACCTACAAGGAAATTAAAAACGTGACGATGTGATAAGAATCAAGCAACATTATCAACAATTATCGTGACCTAAACTGGTGTAAGGAACCGGGACTCCTTACACAAGTGATCCTTAAAAAATTAGATTTCTCGAAGTAGAAATTGGATTTTCAAAAATGTAGACTTCTTTTCTGTTACATCTGGAAAATTTCAAAATCTTATTTATAAAGCACTCACTGATTTTACTCCATAATTTGCTACATTACAGCTACATTCTGTATTTTATTAAGAATTGCACATCGTACTTGTTATTTAACTTCTTTATAATACGTGGAGAATGTTTTTAGTTGCTGTTAATTTAGTCTATTGGGTACTGTAATATACTGGTCACGAGCAGACGGATCATCTGATGGTAAGCGATTACCACCGACCATGGACACCCGCAAAACCAGAGGTAAGGTAGGCAAGTGCGTTGCGCGGCCTTTTAAAAGGTTTGGGCCTCCGGTATCCTCACTTACGGTTTTCTGTTAGGCCATGATATAATTCCGGTCGAGCCGGCAAATTTGTGCCGAAGCGTGGCTCTCCCACGGTGAAATAAAATGTGTATGTTGACGTTTTGTGTAAGTGGAGCAGACTCATATGAAGTTTTGAAGTGATCTTTCAACTCGTTTCACCATGGCCTAGTGTGATAGAAAAGTAACACGTAACTTGTTCTAAAACTCAAATAGGTAGGTACATGCACATTTATTGCACATTGGGCCTCTGCTGTAAACATCGGTGTAATAAAATTGCAATCTCAATTATAATTTACGATAACTGCACTCTCATCGAGTTTTCGTTCAATTCAATTTTCAATATTGGATAGCAGTTACGAATTTTAATTTATTGATAGTAACTTTACAATAACTTGAACCGACTGTGTTTGGTCCCAATATTTTCCAATAATAATCTCCTTGCTATCAGAGTTATGATAAACTAATGTGGTTTACGATGTTCTCGGGACATACGGTCCGATAGCAGGGCCGCTGTTTAAAAAGTACAAAAAGACAAACCCAAGCAATAATGTATAATTATCAGTCTTTAAATTGAAAATAACGTAGATTTGCAAGTTACGCTAATTCTGAACCATGAAGTTCATTCTACCATCGAAGTGGGATTGCCTAAGCTATTCCTACCTCCCTCTGACGTTTATACACTACCTGACGTAACCGTCTGTCATATTTTGACATTGACAGTTCACGATCTCAAAGTTGTTTAATTATTCATCTAAGAGTTGGGACCACTCGCAATTCTATGGTTATGGATAAAATAATTCTAACAACTTAAATATGTATTTTAATTTAAATGAATAATCTGAGATCTGATTCGATTTTAATTTCATTTATTAGAAATCAGCTCTAACGCACTAACCTTAAGACCTATATTGCTAATCTCGAAGAGTAACACTAAGCACTAAGAATACAAACAAGTTTACGCGTGGCTTTCAAAGCGTAATTTTATTTGTTATACCTACGTTCTTTGCTAATCGTACCCACACTTTGTGCGTGCTTCAATTTACATTTTGATTATCAAGACACAGAACAACTTTATAAATAAAACTTATATTCAAGCATACACACCATTACGCCTGTTTTCCCCGAAGGGTTATCCAGAGATGTACACTCACAGTTTACCCGTTGTCATTAACCGGGCACAAATCCTAAACTCCTAACTGCTACTGAGAAAATCCCAAGAACACTTTGCTTAACCTGGGAAACGAACCCAGGACCTCTAAAGTAGCAGTAGTGCTGAGAACTACCATATTAATAAGGCAGTTAACTGGATCTAAGATACAAAAACAACTCTTTGATATTTCAAAGAGTTGTTTTTGTATCTTAGATCCACTAAGCGAAACACAACGCAAGCGTTATTACGCTTGCGTTGTGTTTCGCTTAGTGAGTCAGGTTACCGGAGGGTCAATCCCTTTTAAAAGGTGGGCAACGCACTTGCGACTCCTCTGGTGTTGTCCATGGGCGGCGGTTATCGCTTACCATCAGGTGATCCGTCTGCTCGTTTGCCCCCCTATCCCATAAAAAAACAAATTAAAATATGCATTTAATCATCAACTATTTTACCCTGTCTCATTGGCCATGAGTTTCCTCTCAGAAGGAGGTTATACCTCAGTCCTCAGACTCACTATAGTCTACCTCGCTTGCCTAATGCGGCCTAACGAGTAAACATCACAAGCTTTTTAAAAAATCTATCAGACATGCACGTTTATGAGAGTGGTTGAGACCATAGAACAAGGGAAGTCGAGTGTGGTAATTTGACGGTTGGAGTCCGACCCTGCCTTCCGAGGTGACAGACGATCCAGAAAAATCCTCGGTACCAAAAAAATTTTTGGCGGGAGTATACTAGTAGGCCTCTGCTTATCCATTAGTGTTACAGGCGCGTTGATGGTGTTACAATAAAGACGACAACTCTTCTTATTATAAAATTCTTTCTTTTTTTCTAGTAAGTAGGTCGATCGCTCGGCGCTGAACTAAGATGTAGAGACAAATCAAATACTCGCTACTGTTTTATTATTAACATCTGATCACCTCTGGAGATGTCGGCGGCATCTTACTAGTACGAACTGTACATACTTGTATACAGAATACATTTTGTTTATACATTAGTTAGTTACATATGTAAACATTGAAGTACAAGTATTTCACCTTTTCTATAGCGTAATATTATAACTTAATTTGATAAAAAAAATATACATAATCGGCATGATATATTTTTTAGAACTGCCGTAATAGTCTATTGGTTGGAAGTGGGACTGCTATGCTGGAGGCCCTAGGTTGAATTCCCTAGGTTCCTAGGTTGATTATTATACGAAATTTTCAGTAGTTCGGGGTTTGGGATTTGTGCCCGGTTACTGGCAATAAAGGGTCTTCCATTAGGGACTTCCGAACTTTGACATTTGATAGCGGCCATCTTGTTGAAGCTACATGTGTCAAATTTGATGTCGTTTATTTAGTCTGTTTTGCCAAATCACTATGAATGGATACAATATTCAAATGAATGGGCTCTGGAGCATTTAGCAACTGACCCTAATTTTCATCGGAAAATGATCTTCAGTGATGAGGCCCATTTCTGGATGAATGGGTTTGTATACAAACAAATTCAGCTTGTTTTATAGATATGCCTCATATATTTAATAAAAGTAGGTACCTCTGTCAGCATTCCATTAAATTAAGCAATGCTGTAATTCCAAATGCATTCTCGCTTCGATTCAGCAGGGATTAACGCGCAGGCCTACACACACATATGTAGATATACAGAAATACCCAGAACATAACAGAACAAAGCTTTCACGTTACACATAATTTAGTTCCAATTTCCTATTTGGTGGAATGTAACAATATTAATTTCAAAGGCTTTATGTATTTGAACTAAACGGTGTAGGTATGATACATTACTTGGAATACCGAGAATTCATTTTCATAAATAATATTGATATGAAGATGATATTCTGAACACATCACTAGTGAAACCAAAACCGTTAGTTATATTGTTACATTTTATTGACAACTATAATTTATCAACCCTATTATTATAAACATAATGACAGAAAGGGTTAAGCCCCGAGGCCGTAGGTTGCGGTTCGCCATTTTGATTTTTAACGCTGTTTCTCTGAACTCAAAATATAAGTATGTTAAAAAAACTGCCTCATGGTTCCAAGCGCGACTGCTAAGCTAGAGGTATTGAATTCGATTCCAAAGTCGAGCAAAGTGTTAGTGGGTTTTTCTATGAAATTCTCAGTAGCAGCTCGGAATTTGGGATTTGTGGCTCGGAGTTTGGATAATGGCTAAAGGCTCGCCCGCTATAACATAGAACCATAACATACTGGCGAACTGTGGGTGTAGGTACATATTAGTATACCTCTGCCTAACCCTTTGTGGAATACAGGCGTGATGATATGTTATATTAAGATATGGGTAAAAAATATGTGTTAAAATAGGGACAGGCTTATCCTAAGTAGATTCATACATCAATGATTATTTTTTCAGACTTTTATAAATGTACGATATGGTATTAAGTAGGTATAAAATTCTGCATAATTACCACTTCGCACCTCGCAGTGCCAGAATATAATTACCAAATACCTGACCCAATTTATTCTTAAATTTTAATTATATCTCATTAATATTTAATGAGAGCCAGGAAACTCGAATTAATTAGCAGTCTGTGAATACTGACTTATCTGTACTTATTTAAATAAACGTTATTAATTAATTTTTCATGTAGGTACATATACAATATGTGCCTATCTGAAGTTAGCCGTTCCATACTCTCGCGCCAATAAAGTAAGAAACAACTTTACTTTCAATTTCACTTATATCCAAAGATGTAATATCATGCGAGTACACTTAATCAAAGTAACAGAAATAGGTACACAGAAAATAAATCCAATATGTAAGGATCCATCTGCAATGCTCAAAGCAGGAAATTTCGGAACACGTGGTAAAAATAAACATTACTTAACCGATGAAATTGTGGAAATAAATTGAAAACAAGAATTGGGGCGCTCCCCCGAGCCACAGAGACTACGAAGACGCAACACCGATATAAAAAACTACTGGAAATGGTAATTGTAATTCAAAAGAGTCTTTTTAAATTCTATTATTTCACTTAACTGCCTCAATAGCCAAGTGGTCCTGACCGCGACTGCTACGCTAGAGGTCCTGGGTTCGATTCCCAGGTCGAGCAAAGTGTTATTGGGTTTTTCTATGAAATTCCCAGTAGCAGCTCGGAGTTAGGAATTTGTGCCCGGTTAATGGCAATAGGCTCGCCCCCTATTACATGGGACCTAAATGTACCGGCGAACTGTGGGTGTACATTAGTACGCCTCTGCTTGACCCTTCGGGGAATACAGGCGTGATGGTATGTTATGTTATTATTTCACTTTTTTTAATGTAGCCACACTAAGATTTGCTCCTGTATCGTAGGTGCTTTACAAACCCCAATTTTCACACATCCAGACCCGCAACCTAAAGGAATAAATTATGTTTAAAAAGTGAAACAGTTAATAATTGTTCTTTTGTGACGCGAGTAAAACCACGAGCAGTGGCTAGTTTTATTCTCTATCTAATATTTTTTTATGAAAGCTTATTTTTTATTTCTTATAATGCTCATCGCATGATGATACGCAACATATGCGATCTACGAAAAAACTTATTTTTTGAGCCATATTGCTATCATAAGACCTTGTGTGTTAAAAACTTTACTTAAATTTCGTCTGTCTGTTGCCTTGTTTATACGGGTATCTATTTTTAACCAGGCCTTGTAAATAGCAGGTCAGTGCCACGTCTAGCGAACCTACCGCCGCGTCACCTACTACTCAACTGCAGCATGAAACATGCATGCCTTCGGCGCGAGCCCGGCGAGGTGTACTTGTATGTAACTACTTCACACCTACATAAAAGGCGCGAGTAAAAATTATTTTATGCATTTTGTTTAATTTGTTTTTTATTATTTATTTAATTCGTTATCTTTATCCATTTTTATGATCCGTAGTTAGTCTCATACTTTATGAATTATGTGTAATTTGTTTTTTATTATTTATTTAATTCGTTATCTTTATCCATTTTTATGATACGTAGTTAGTATCATACTTTATGCATTATGTGTAATTTGTTTTTATTATTTATTAACTTTTTTATCTTCATCCATTTGTTTGTTACGTAGGTAGTTAGTATCATTTTGTTACGCAAGGAACAAATTGCTTTTTATTCTTTCTTTCTGCATTCTAGTAATACTTACATAGCTTTATGTTCTGAGTAAGTATAGATTTCGTTGTTATTTATTTGGGACTAACAAACAATTATAAATTAGATCTTATTGAATAATAAATTCATGATACAAACGTATAACTCATACAGCATTATGAAAGAGAAAAATAGTTTTGACGAAATTAATAGTTAGTATTCCAATATAAAATTCAATTCAAGTGGTCCTGAGCGCGACTGCTACGCTAGAGGTCCTGGGTTCGATTCCCAGGTCAAGCAGTGTTATTGGGTTTTTCTAAGAAATTCCCAGTAATAGCTCGGAGTTTGGGATTTGTACCCAGATAATGGCAATAAGCCCGCTCCCTATAACAGGGGACATAAACGTACCGGCGACCTGTGGGTGGTGTACATAAGTACACCTCTGCCTAACCCTTCGGGGAATACAGGCGTGATGGTATGCTATTTTCCATGGGAATAAAATAAACCAGTGAATTGTGGGTGTAATTTTTTACAACTCTGCTTAAAATCGTTAAAAATGAAATTTTCAGCTTATTTCAATAAAAATGTCATTTTTTTGTTATTATATCTTACACTATAATTTGGTCATAGTTATTTTGAATAATTTAGAAGTAGGTTAAAATTAATTATATAATATTATTATAGAACACCTAACTTTCCAAAACCACTTTGAAAATTAACTTAATCAGATTATAACCTACGATGGATTAACTGGAATATCTTAGCGTTACTATGGTTTACGTTGTTATAAGGACACAAGTAACTTAACACACATACACAACATTATTTTTAGTATATGCGAAACAAGTGGGACCCCGAGCGACACAAGTATTTTTCCGCAATCACACACTGTCAAATTTGCGCACAACATAAGTCACGACAGGTCATAGCGGCACTAGGCGCGTGCGCACAGCGGGTCGGAAATAATAAGACGTGGTAAGGTGACATAACAAGCTTATAACTATAATTTTTCGGGATACAGTTTTGAAATTTTGTACATAGATTCTTTATATAAAAATACTAGATACATGTCTCTGTTTTGCATGTACTAAAACTAATGTTGTATGTGCAATGTGAATATTAAGTGCTACGTCGCTATCCTCTGCTACGATGTAAAACGGACTACGCAGCTACGACGGCGTAGCCTGCGTAGCTGTGACGTCACTACAAGGCTACGTCGTAGCGGCACCAAGAGCGAGTCTAATGTGGTGTTAGAATTCGGTTAATACTGACTATACTAGGACATTTTAAACCGAATAACACTAAATAAATAAATCGTTTATTAGGAACAAAGAAACACATTACAAATAGATAACACGTTAAACGATGATAGCTACAAAAGTTAAAAACTGTGGCGTAGCTATATCGCCCTGCTCCTAGTGGGGATACTTGTTCCAGGCATTTAAAAAATAATAATGGAAATTTTAACAAAAACAAATAAAAAAAAAAGTATGTGTTTGTGTGTGTGCATATGTGTGTGTGTGTGTGTGAGTGTGTGTGTGTAGGTGTAGGTGTGTGTGTCTGCCTGAGTGTGTTTTGAGTATTTTATATTTCAACAAGTACTACTAACAACAACAGTCTACCTACTCAAGGAATTAAACCCAAAACCTCACACTAGCAGCCTCGCTTACCATAAATTACCATTAATTCATGCCAACAATATTATTTTAGCTCCCAATAAAATTTACTTCTCCACCATTTCTACCGGTTTCACCCCTGACATTTTCAGTATAACTCGTAACATTTCCGTATAAACATTAGTTAGGAACTACTAACTATATTCAGAATTCATTAGCTAAATTGTTTGTGTCCGTAACTTTCGCCAACGTTCCGGAATACTGTGTTATAAACAGTATTACAAAAACGCTAACAAAGCTCTCTAAAATCGTACTTGAATGATATAGAACATGTTATTGGAATTCATACAAACAAAGTCTGAAATGACGAAATAATGCTTAATCTATATCTATACTAATATATAAAGCTGAAGAGTTTGTTTGTTTGTTTGCTTGAACGCGTTAATCTCAGGAACTACTGCTCCGATTTGAAAAAATCTTTCAGTGTTAGATAGCCCATTTATTGAGGAAGGCTATATACCATCACGCTAAGACTAAGTAACTATTCCACGTGGACGAAGTCGCGGGTGGTAGCTAGTATAATATAAATAAAAAAATCGGAAAACTACCAATATAGAATTAAATATTTGGAAATTAAAACATTCAAATATGCCACGGTCTTGCTTCATTTCTATAATAGTTTAAGTCCTAGTATTGTCATTATTAAAAAATTGTATGCCTCATTACATTCAACCAATTTAATAAAATTGTAACTGACCGTTGTCTGTAAATAAGAGATGTTTTGAAACACGCAGGTTTGAATCCTGCCTGCGAGTCGAATTTTTCCTTCACTTAAATAAAATTAATTATGCATAGAAGAATATTACTTAACCAAGAACAAATAAATATATTACATAGAAATTCTCCAAGCAGTCTGGTCATATTTACATAGCATGGAAATATAATACATTGTATTGTAAATACATACAAATACACAGAAATGTGGCACAATACCCAAACAATGGTGATCAGAACAAAGGCCGACCTGAATCGGGAGTTTTTGTTCACAGAAACTAATTGTAAATAATGTGCGATTGTTTGTTTTAGGGTAGACGCGTGTTTTATCGCGAGAATTTTATGTGTTAGAGCGCCATCTGGTGTTGAATACGAATTATGTTAGATTTACATTCGAAGCGAGTTTTGCCAAAAATATTCTTTTACGTACTTTATTTTGGTCTGTTCTGTAATGTCAATAGTCTTTTCGTATCTTTGTCTTTTTAATTAATCGTTATAATAAATTGAATCTTTGAATGCATAAAAAATAATATTATTGTGTGTTTGTTCGTCCTCTTTGCATATTATACATTCATTCGAATACGTCAATACTGTGGTGTGTATTTGTGTGCACAACGTGAAAGTTTTTAACAGAAAAGCCATTTATAAAAAGAAGCATTTAAGAAAATTAATTAAATGTTAAACGCTACGGTTTAGTGGAATTTTGAGAAATAAAGATCACATTGGGGCACATATGGGTGGGGCACGTATAGTAGTACGAATTAATTTTAAATAAAAATTCACACGTCGTCACTTATTTTAAGAAAGTATTAATAGTATAATGTTCTGGATAATAAACTTAAAGTTATTTAAATTCATCTGGCGTGCACTGACAAATTGGCGCCCAACGAGGGACCATCCGACCTTTATGAAATATAACTCATATTTGGTGCAAGGGGCTTTTACTTTTGGAATGTATTTTTGTGTTATTTTGATGAGTAATAGGGCTATTAGTAATTAAAAGTTTATTGTTGAAATTTAGTGGGCGTGCACACTTCATGAAAAGACGAATTACGTAAAGAATTAAGTATAACCGTGCTACTGTACAGTATACATCTATAGTTTGCATTTTTTATGTTCAATGGAAGGAATAGGGGGCGACCCTATTGTGCTTATTAAGACCCGTACAATAGACACAATGTAAACTCCAGGAATCATTACAGGCGTTGCTGAATAATTCGGACACAAATCCAAATTTTAAGTTGCAAATTAATATTTCCTAATAGAAAAAAAATACATTATAACTTCGGTTGAATCTAATGCACTGCAGCCAATTTCATAACCATTATTCTCGTTTGAGTTTGTGTCCACTAGGTCGCAAAAAACAAGTAGACAAGTCATACTAAAAATAAAATAAAGTGTCCACTGTTGTTGATAGCGGATTTTGCATAATACTTTTGTTTGTAAACCGCAATTTCACGAAAGACCAACAATAGAGCATTTGAGGGTAGTTTAAATCCGAGCGCCGCACACCATTCAGTTTATTTGTAGAATTCACGCGATGCGGACGTATTGGTCAAACAAATTTTTAAATACTGTTCTGTTAAATATGTTAGTGCCAATGAAAAAATGCATGCTATTGTTATAATATTAGAATTAATAGATTAAAAAAATAGTTTGGAGGGGAGTAATCTCTTTGGTAAGTGTTTATTGTGTTTTTTATTTTGTGGAAGAATTATATGGAAGATCATACAGTCATGAGATGGGCATTATAAAAATACTAATCACCTATTCTGTGTTAAAACGGATAAAAAATGGTTTGTTAAATATTAGAAACGTTTATGATTATAATTTAGCATTATCATCTGATAAAGATGAGGTCTTTTAAATATCTAATTGTTAATACAATACTAATATCTAAAAGAAAATACATTAACATTTTCCATGGCTTGTCACTCCCGACCCTTCTTAAAGAAAGTCAAATGGTATCTTCAGACAAAATCTCCAATCTCAATCGTTACGAATAAATTCCTTTCGGCTGAATGAACAGTGGCGAAAGGAGGGAAGGAGAAAGTATGGTCCTTATCTGTCTCCGAATCTCTGGAGCATTAATAATCCTTGATTCAACTTTATGCTTAATAGAATTTATTGGTATAATTATACTTTCTTTCTACGAAATAAATTTAATTCTTATTCTAGAATCTGTAGATGGGAGAATTTGATTTTGGGTTTTTGTCGTTAATAATTACATTGTTTGGTTGTTTTCTTTTATTGTGGTCCCAGCTATGTAGAAAAATATAAAAATGTGCACAATTTTAGATTGTCAGAAACTTATTATACACTTAATAAACTTTTTGATATTTATGAAAATTTTTGTTTACATTAGACACTTTTTAGACTAAATTCGTCGAGTCTTCTCGTCACCCATACCACAGTGCCTTAAGACGAAAGTCTTCAATGCGTGCGTCCTACCAGTTATGACCTACGGAGCCGAAACGTGGACTCTCACGGTGAGACTGGTCCACAAGTTTAAAGTCGCTCAGCGAGCTATGGAGAGAGCTATGCTCGGAGTCTCTCTGAAGGATAAAATTCGAAACGAGGTTATCCGACAGAGAACTAAAGTTACCAACATAGCTCAAAGGATTAGCAAGTTGAAGTGGCAATGGGCCGGTCACATCTGTCGGAGAACCGACAATCATTGGAGCAAACGAGTCCTCGAGTGGAGACCGCGACTAGGCAAACGTAGTGTAGGGCGCCCGCTGGCCAGGTGGAGTGACGACTTGCGGAAGGCAGCTGGCAGTTACTGGATGAGGAAAGCCGAAGATCGGGCTCTGTGACGTTCACTAGGAGAGGCCTACGTCCAGCAGTGGACGAATATAGGCTGATGATGATGATGATGATTAGACACTATGTACAATCACGAGCATAAATACGTATAAACTTGCTAAAATTCGAAAGTGATTTTTTGAAATGACGATTGCACAATTTGAGATAATACCAAGAAGAAGCATTGGCTCGAAAATATTGTGTCTATAACACCATATTTCATTTAATATTTTAAAAGAACATCGCTTTTCAATTTTGCCAAGTGTATATGGAAGATGATACTGTCAGAATGTTTGATATTTTGTGAGAAGAATGAATGACTGTGTTAAATAAATTATATTATATGTTTAAGTAGTGTAATTGGTTTCGGCCGTTCTATTTAAATAAATAAATACCTACATATCTGTGCTCGTGACTGTACAGCAGTATCTATAGATTTGTGAATTTATTTATTTTTTACTAACTCATGGAACTCTATATTAGCAACAAAGACGAGGTCTAAAATAAAGCACGCAAGTCTAGTTAATAATAGTTAGATAATCCTTTACTACTAATATTCTTTTCGTCCTTCAAGAAGTCCTTAAAACTACATTCAGTTGTACTGTACACATTTTACTAAATACCATTAGCCTAATTTCAAATAGAAACTTAATTAGTAAAGTAAAACTTTAGTTTGCTACATGACTGTGTAGTTTTGGTTAAATGAAGTAATTTGTCACAATTTACATAAGAAACCTCTCAGATAGAAAAATTATAATTTTATTAAGACCAGACAGAAAAGTTATGCCCTGAATAAAATGTAAAAAAATACTCGTCAATTATTTAAAATCATACTTAGCATAACTAGGTACATACACTCATAAAGGAACTCTACCATATTATTATTTTCCATGAATTTCAAGGAACAAGGCCAATATAAGCATATATGATACGATGTTATTTTAGTGAAGGAAAAATTTGAATCGCAGGCAGGATTCGAACCTGTGTCTTCTGGCTAGGTACGCCAGACGCTATGACCACTAAGCCACCGCGAGTCCCACCTGCCATGTCGAAATTTGCCTTCACATTCTGAACTTACGTCTTAAAAGTGACGTCAGTAGTATTCATCAGGGATAAAGTCGGCGTCTAATGGTAAAAATATTATTCAAATCGGTCCAGTAGTTTCGGAGCCTATTGAATACAAACAAACAATCAAATCTTTCCTCTTTATTATATTAGTGTAGAGGTAGATGTGTCCGAGAGCTGGAAAAACCAAAGTTTCTATTGATCATTCAATCCATATCCGATAGATATGCTAAAAGCCATACGTAATCTATATAAAAGCCCATCAAACACATACAGTTTTACTTTCCTTTCAAATGTTACATACACTTTATGCATAGAACGCCTGCTAATCCTACAATCCTGGTACTTTAATGCAGTATACGATAACGACTATTTCAATTAACACTGGTATCGCTTCAACAAGGCTGTGTTGAACAAAGGTAGGCTTTGTTTGCGCCGTGAATTAAGTTTAGCCGATAAGCCTCACCGGATACTGACGGACGTAGATGCTATCTTTCGCGCCAACGTTTCCCTTCTATGTTGGCTACTTAAGAATACTTTAGTAGTATGGTAAGGAAAAACTGGATCTTTGTTTTAGTATACATCAGGTTTATACATTTGCTTTTAAATTTAATTTTATTATATTACAGCTATTAAGCTGACACGTACTATCCGATAATGATTTTATTAACTGCGAGTATCATGGCATCTCTTTCTTTAACACAGGACAGAACTACGATAGAGAGAGATGGCACGAAATTATGTCATAAAACCGTTGGTCAATTAGTTGAAATCTCCTCAGATAATCCTTATTCACATATTAACTTATTCACAAATTTGCTAGATTGCCTACGATAGAGGTTCTAAGCACGATTTCTAAGCTAGGTCGCCCAAAGTGTTATTGGGTTTTCCTCTGAAATTCCCAGTAGCAGCTCGGAGCTTAGACTTGTGCCCAGTTAATGGCAAAAGGCTCGCTCCCTATTATATGGAACCTAAACATATCGGTGAACTGCGAGTGGACATTAGTATACCTCTGTCTAACCCTTCTGGGTGATAAAACAAATTAGCCTAAGGCATTCCCTTCAATTTCTCGGCGTTACTATACAATAATTTCCTAGGGGTGGATTGTATCTAATTCACTTTAACATTTCTTTACTTTGCAGCGTTCATTGTCGCCGGAGGCCGGGCGAATCCCCCGCGATTCAGCTAATCTGTACAACTAGCGTCACTCGTGGCAATGCGGTCAACTAATGGAACAGTATTTTTAAAATTAAAGTTTCTCAGATATCTAACTAAACAAACGTAGTGGCTGAGTGATCGGCCACTGCGACATGTGTTGTGGGTTCGATCCTCACATGGGGCAAATATTTGTACGATCTACAGGTCCGGGTGTATGTGAGAATTTTCGTTTGTAAATGCACCCACGATATAGGAGAAAATACTAGTGTGGGGCAACGTTTAAAAATAAAACATGATTTGCTGCACACGATAAAATGCAACGTTATTAATTTTGCGGCATAAACTGTTGATTTAAAGAACACGTTGTCCCCTCTAGGAATTTCTCGTGTATCTTGCGTGAGTTTACAAAGTTGTCACACACACAAACACCCAGATCCGAAACAACTACCTGTAGATCATACAAATATTTGTTCCATGCGGGGATCTTACCAACAACACGTAGCGTACGAGCTACGTGTTGTAGAACGATCTAGTAAGGAAGGAGAAGGTATGGTCTACCCTTTGTCAAAAAAATCTTTGAGAAGCAAGTAAAACCGCGGGTAACAGATATAACACTTTAGTCCAGAGAGAGAGAGAGAAAATACTCAGTTTTTTTAAATACGTGAGACCTAATCCTAGCGAATGATGGTGTGTATACCTCTGCCCTGCGGGTAATAAAGGTGTAATGGTATGTTATGTTATATTTAAAAAAAACTGAACTAAAAGGTTTTGGTATAAGGCTCTTTTTACTTCGGATGAATCGATATTTGAACGTAGGCGAATATTATTGTGAAGAAAAATTATTTTTCCAAGGTGGCGTGGGTGTAGGAATAAATAGAGTCTTAGATCTTTGATCTTGGAACTTCCAAGTATCTGTTGGAAATTGGGCATAATATCTTTTTTTAATAAAGCTATCATGTACAGAAAATTATAACGTAAAACCATCGATCGGTCCCAAATTCATATGAACGCCTATGGAAATCATTATTGGTAGCCAGATACCATAAGCCTGACAACCAGTCTATTCTTTGGATATCGGTATTGCCCTGATATTGAGATATCAGAGGTCTGATAGCTGAATACTCAGGAGCATCTGGCCAGACTGGATACTCGTACCAACCCCAACATGATTTGAAAAAAGCTAGGACTCTATGAGCATATAAATATATTTTTATCTTGAGAGAAAATTATCTATAAACAATATTACGATGGCGCGCTTACGCTCCTCATCCAATGGCATCCTGAATGTGTTTTCAGACTGATGGGACTCTACCCACTTACAAAAGTGGGTAAGAGTTCAGACCCGCTAAGAGAAATAAATTGGTGAATCTTTGAACGAACAATTCAATGGTCATGAGTTGTTTATTATTCTTAATTTAATTTAATACTAACATTAGGCTAAACTATACTGCTACTTATATTATATAGATTTGTATCCGAAATAAATTATTTAAATTTTAATTATATTTTAAACAGCTATTTTGAAATAATAGCGTTCTAAAAAATAAGAAAAAAGCTCCCACTTTCGAGCTGATGGACCATATTTACGGTGTTAAAGAGACTTTTAAGGTATCTGGGTCGCAGAACGAAGATGAATGGAGCATCTGTTTAATATTCCACGGAGTTCCCTTTGCCACGGAATGAATTAAAGCCTGGAACAAGACCCCGCAACCTTCCGGCGTGGCGCGCACCGCTTTTGTTTTAATATTACTTTCTGTTCCAACAGAAACAATGGCTATATTACGCGGAACTTGCAAATGAAATTATAGAAATATCGGCGAACGTGACGGGAATGTAACCTAGTGAAGGGAGAAGTAAAATTTATTTAATTAACTCAATTTACAAAATGGCAACACGGATGCTACTTTTTGTTCTTGGCAATAAATTTCGTGTTACAAAAGAGACCAACGGTATCAAAATATAGATATTAGGTATATTTCCAAAATATATTTACAAATTTTTATAAATTTCCATTTATAAGAATTAGATTTTATTTATATTTCTTCTTTCTATTCTTCTTATAAATCCCTATACTAATATGGATATAAATTAAATAAACATGTTTTCCAACAACAAAATATGTCTACCTTAAAATAGGCGAATGAAAGAACTTGAACTAAAGGTAGAAGTTTTTATCAATAATGTATGTATGCAGACAACGTAAGCACAAACCAATTATCGACCTAATAACTCCTCAAACACGTGTGTATAAAATGATTTGTATGAACGTGGAAGCCACAAAAGAATTATAAAAGGGGGTGACTGTATGTATGTTTATCGGAAAACTTATTAACTCATATGAGTACATATCAATCGGATTGAAATGAAAAATACTGAGAAAAAGAACTCGCAAGAAAATACTGCGAAGCTAAAATGTAATAAAGCAACAAGCATTTCATGCAAAATTAATATAAGTACGGTTTATGCAGCTCACAATTTGATTTAAGCGAAGAATCTCGCTCAGTAGCTCAATATTCGTGAATTTTATTTCGCTCGAGACGCCCGAGTCAAGTGTCGGTGTTAACGTTAAATTATCAAAAGAAACATGCTGCCTCGCTGGGAGTCCATGCCACAGAGAAGAAAATGTAGTCAATAAATTTAGAAGGCTTTTTTAGTATGTCATAACTGTCGAAACATAAATTTTAGTGATTTTATCAGCAAAGATCTAGATTAGAGATATCTTTAGAAAAAAATAGGCATTTTAGCTGCTACGCTAGAAATCCTGGATTCGATTCACAGGTCTCGCAAAGTATTATAGGATTTTTTTTAAATTCTCAGCAGCAGCTCGGAGTTTGGATTTATGCCAGTTTAAAGGCAATAGCCTCACCCTCTATTACATGGGACCTAATCATACAAGTGAGTGTACGTTAGTACACCTCTGCCTAACGCTTCGGGGAAAACAGGCATGATATCACCATGCCTGTTTAATTATATGGGTATGTTCAAAAAGTAGATCTAGTGTTTATACCTACGCTTATGCTTTGATTAGTCAGTATATTTATTATTATTATAAGCCCGGTTTGTCCCACTGCAGGGCAATGGCCTCCCTTCCCTCCTTCCACTCCTCTCGGTGCATTGATTTTTCGGCCCAATTTCCTAAAAAGGAGTCCAGTTCGTCCCGCCATCTCCGCCTGGGCCTCCCACGTCGTCTTACGCCTTGTGATTAGTCAGTAAAGGTGTAAAAATATACTGAACTGTAAAAGGATAATCAGTGCAACGGTTACTCATTCAAAATATTCCAAATAGCGAATCAACTATCATAGTATTTATTCTTGGTATATTCGAAATTAGACTAATCCGACTATCGAATAGTAACAGCTAAAAAGAAGAAAATAGACGTGTAAAGATAATAAACAATTCAAAAGGAAAACACAACATGTGATTGAACTATAAACAATTCACGTAATCGCATCGCGGTTTTCAATTTAGTGCTGTTAGGTTTTGCTTGGGTTGTGATTGGTTTATTTCTGTCATAAAATACACAAATACACCTAGTTATAAGCTAGTCCATTTCATGTCAATCCATGTCATGGTTATTTACAAAGTAGACAAAGATGGTTTAAGACAAGGAGGTTTACTCTCCTGTGTGGATACGGGTTAGAATTTTAGAATACAATTAATCATCACTGCCATTCAGATATGCGTTTTGTAAGCCATTAACAACTGAGTCTATTTTTTGTTTTTTTTTTGCATTTTCCATGCTAAGAATAAAGAGTTATTTTAGTGAAGAAAAAAATCTACTTTTTCGAAAATTTCGACATGGCGGTTGGGACTCGCGGTGATTTAGTGGTCATAGCGTCTGGTGTATCTAACCAGAAGACGCAAGTTCGAATCCTGCCCGCAAGTCGAATTATTTCTTTACTAAAATAACTTTTTAACATGGAAAAGGTAAAAAAATCACTACAAGATAGTTAACAGGTATGGTAGCATCGTACGACATAGAACAGATTCAAATCCTGTTCAAAAGTCGTTTTTTTCCTTCAATAAAATTAAAAGTCTATTACTAAGGTATATACTCTAGGACATATCAAGCGTAGTGGGTGTCTTTGGATTAGTTCAAGGAACATATGGTAGAGGGGTTCGGTGCCCAGGTCCAGCAAAGTGTTATTGGGTTTGGGATTTGTGCCCGGTTAATGGCAATATGCTTGCCTCCAATTATATGTAACTCAAAAATACTGTGGGTGTAGGTACATTAGTACGCCTCTGCATCACCTTTCGGGGGATACAGGCGTGATGGTATGTTATGTTATTTAATAAAATTCGGTACCAAATATTCTACACTGTGACTTTACTTTAAAATACAGTTTACGACGTTGAACGGTTCGGTGGAGCGAATAAATCTGAGGCACGACAGCGGATGGGACATTATTTAGCTGAAAAATAAATAGATATCTATTTAGTTTTCAGCTAAATATGAACTAGAAGAACATAAAGTACTTTAACTATCACTAGTTAAAGTACTTTTTTTTTTTTTAAAAAAAAAAGCTTACTAGCAATGCGGGTCGCACATTACTAGTGTTGGAGTTTGTATAAATAAAACTTGCTGAATTCGAACTGTACTTGAGTTTAATGCTACTTCTGGATGATTTACAATACTTGTTAAAAAGAATATCTAATCTTAGTGACGTATAATATAACGCGTACGGAATTGTGTGCGCTCCACAGTGGTCCACGCAGCTCTGGCGGTCAGTCAGGTAAAAAAAAAGGTGGCCGCGCTCGCGCTGGCGATGAATGAAGTTTTTTGTTGCGGCGTCAACAATCTCCCGGCCCTTGAAGGCCTATGGGGCTTCAAGCGTGTCCATATCGACGTCTAGAAGAGGGCATAATCTCGTGATGGCACGACGAATGATGCCCTTAGTGGTTTCCACATCTGCAACTCTGCAGCAATCGTCTGATCCTGGATAGAACTGTTTTATTCTGCCAAGTGGCCACTTCAGAGGAGGGCTGTGTTCGTCCTTGATCAGAACAAGTTGTCCTACTTGTAAATTTGGTTTCTTCGTGAGCCACTTAGAACGCTGTTGCAGCTCACAAACATACTCTCGGCTCCATCGTGCCCAAAAGTGCTGGCGGATCTGTTCAAGTTTGGCATAGCGATGAAGAAGGTTTGTGTTGATTTCCAGTAAGTCCGGCGCAGGTACTGAAGTCAATGGTCTTCCAATTATGAAGTGCCCTGGGGACAAAGGGGACAGGTCGTGAGGATCGGATGAGAGTGGATAGAGAGGTCGGGAATTTAAAATTGCCTCGACCTGAGCAAATACAGTGGCAAGTTCTTCTGCAGTTAAATGAATATTGCCAACTATGCGTTTAATGTGAAATTTGGCTGATTTGATAGCGGCTTCATAAAGCCCACCGTAATTCGGTGAGTATGCGGGTGAGAATCTGAACTGTATGCCTTCACTCGAGAATTTGTCTGACACAGAATCACCAATAGTATCGAGGAATTTGCCTAATTCTTTACTTGCCCCTACGAAATTTCTTCCGTTGTCGGAAAAAATTTCGTGAGGTTTGCCTCTTCTCGATATAAATCGTCTAAATGCTAAAATGAAACACTCAGTGCTTAAATCACTAGCCAGTTCTAAGTGAACTGCTTTAGTTTTAAAACAAATAAATAAACATAAATATGCTTTAAGCACTCGTGCCCCGCGACCCCTTTTATTAATGATATAAAAGGGACCAGCATAATCTGTTCCTACAATTTGAAACGGAAAACCTGGTGTAATTCGTTGAGCAGGCAGATTTCCCATAATTTGACTAGCAACTGCTCCTTTAACGCGTTTGCATTGAACGCAGTTACGGTAGACCTGGCGTGCCAAACATCTACCTCCTATTGGCCAGTACGTTTCACGTATGCTTGATAGTAGCAGTTGTGGTCCTGCGTGCATTAACTGGAAATGATAATATTTAAATAAGAGTTTTGTAAAATAATCCTTTGAGTCTAGAATAATAGGATGTTTTTGTTGTACTCAAAGGATGAATTATTTAATCTGCCACCGACACGCAATACATTTTTACAATCTATATAAGGGTTTAAACTTAAAATTTTTGATTTTACACTAATTGTTGTACTATTTTTTAATGATACCATTTCGTTTTTGAACCAACGTATTTGTGAAAAATAAATTAGTTTAGATTCAGCAATTTGAATCTCAGCTACTGTCAATGGGCCCTGTATCTTAACATTAGCCTTAATACTATTATGAATAAACCTTAACACAAAGGAAAAAGCCCTTCTCAATCTGTTGTAATTTGAAAATCTCTTTATATCTATGATAACATCTGTATTTTCTTGATTTATAGTCATGGAAGCAACCTTGACTTCTGGTAAATCTGATAAAGCTTTAAAATCTTGGGAAGGCCAATGTGTCTCCATTTGAAGCAGAAAAGAGGGGCCGTGCCACCACAAATCAGCTTCATGTAGTTCTTCTGGCAGTAAACCACGAGAGGCCAGGTCAGCTGGATTGAGGGCAGATGGGACGTACCTCCACACTTGATTATGAGTCAACTCATTGATTTCTGTAATGCGATGTAATACAAAGGGTTTTAATTTTACTATTGTCCGACTTTTTAGCCAAGACAATACTATTTGTGAGTCTGTCCAATAAACATATCTTTTAACATTGCAACGTAATGCTTTCATGACTTTATCACAAAGACGACTACCTAACAGAGCTCCACATAACTCTAATCTTGGAATCGTGGTAGGTTTTAGGGGTGCAACTTTGGCCTTAGCACAAAGAAGTCTAATTGAAATTACTTCATCATGTGTACACGTACGAACGTATATACAAGAGGCATACGCCTTTAAAGATGCATCGGAAAATACATGAATTTCTATAAATTTAGGATCAACACACATGACACAACGTTCAATTTCAAATTTTGTAAGAGTGTGTAAACCTTTAAACATTTTTTGCCACAAGTCGTTAATATTGCTGGGTACACAATCATCCCAATTTAATTTCAATGTCCAAAGTTCTTGTAATAAAATTTTAAACAATATCGTACAAACACTAAATACCCCTAGTGGGTCGAAAATGCTGGCTACTGTAGACAAAATTGAACGTTTTGTGCAACTGTTAATTTGATTAGATTGTAATTTATTAGATGAACTCATCAATAATTTATCTATAGAAGGATTCCATTTTAATCCTAACGTACTACATTCTTTGTTAAAATTGACATTTGTTTGTCATTAAAAAGGTAAGTGCAATTTGATTTAATTTTACGTAAATTCATTTGACCCATATTTAATGTCTTTTTTACAGATTCTAAAATATATTTTAATGTTTCAGGGTTCTGATGTCCCGTGCAAAGATCATCTACATAGAAATCATGTTTCATTATATTTGCAATGAGTTCATCATCGCAAGAATCTGCTAGCTCAAATAAACATCGAACACTCAAGAAAGGTGCACAAGAAGTTCCATAAGTTACTGTGTTTAACTGTAAGTATTTTAAAGGTTCATTTTCATCATTTCTCCATAATATGACTTGTAGGTTTCTATCCTTTTCCTGGACCTTTATTTGCCGATACATCTTTTCAATATCACCTATTACTACAAAAACATGCTGACGAAATCGAATGAGTATTGAAAAAATGTCGTCCTGAATGGTAGGCCCTACCATTAAAATATCATTGAGTGAATGACCTGAAGTAGTTTTAGCTGAGGCGTCAAAGACGACACGACATTTTGTTGTTTCACTTTTCTCACGCAATACAGGATGATGTGGCAAATAATTTGCTACTACTGGCTTCTCAATCTCTGATAAATGACCCAATTCTTTATACTCTTGTATAAAGTCACTGTATTGTTTCTTTATATGAGGTTGGCGTCGAAAGCGTTTTTCTAATTGTAAAAGTCTTTTAAATGACATTGAAAATGAATCACCTAATTCCTTAGGATCTCCTTTCAACGGCAAGCTCACACAGAACCTACCATTATCCAACCTATAAGTATTTTGTATAAAATGAGATTCGCATGCTTTTTCTTCTTGAGTCCAAGGTACCTTTGACGGTAACTCCTCGAGCTCCCAAAATTGACGTAATTGATTTTTTATATCTTGACTAAAATTACAGTTTATGTTGTTATTGTATTTATTTGTTAAAGTTACAGCGGGACCGACTACTAACCAACCCAATGATGAATTTTGTAAAACAGGCTGATTATGTCCAAGCTTTATTTGACCTACTTTAATGAGGTCCCAAAAAACGTCTGCCCCTAGTAATAAATGTACTTGAGAGGGACGATAAAATGTCGGATCTGCTAATTGTATATTCTGTGGAATATCTAAATAAAAGACGTCTACTTCTTGAGTAGGTAAGTTGTTCGAAATTTGATCTAACGTTAGACAATTGACTTGTTTAACAAACTTTGTATTTGAACATATTGTAATTGTACACATTTCCATTGTATTGAAACATGTGTTATTAATACCTGTGACATTAACTGATGGTACCCTTTTACTCGGAAGCCCTAACTTATTCTTCAATGAATTTGTTATAAAAGATGATTGACTTCCCGAGTCTAATAGGGCACGGACATCATGGCACTGATTCGTTTTCCCATCCACGACTTTAACGACAGCTGTTGATAACAAGACCTGGCTTGCTACACAGGAGGATAGTGAAACCGAATGTGCAATGTTTGTATCACTAACTTCGTTACTTGGTGTCTGTACAGTATTATCTGGCACAGTAGATACTGATTGAGACCTGTGTAATAATGTGTTGTGTTTGCGGCCGCATGTACGACATGAGCCTAGACGACATTGATTTGCAAAATGACCACCATGAAAACAATTTACACACAGCCTTAATTTTGTTATTTCATTGTAACGCAACTCAGGTGACATATCAAGAAACCTTTTACATGAATATATACGATGTTCACCATTACAAATCATACAATTACCTTTATTTGTGTGGGCAGAAGCTACAAATGACCTTTGTTGTTTATCTAATTTCCTTTGTGTTTCAGGTTTGCTATCGTGAATGCTGGTTCGGTGCAAGGACTCTAAAACATCAGCCCTTTTACGCAAAAATTCCTTAAATTCATCAAGACTTGGTGAACATGTAAGATTGTTTTTATATTCCTCCCATTTTCGCAATGTTATGGAATCTAACTTGGATGCAAATATAAAAACAATTAGCGTGTCCCATTTATCTGTGGGCTCCCCTAATGTATTTAGCGCTCGTAAATGTTTCGTAATATGATCTACTAAATATCTAAGTGATTTTTCTGATTCTTTAGGTACTGAGTCTATATTTAATAAAGCCTTTAAATGATTTGTAATTAATTGTCTTTTATTATCGAACCTATCACATATAAGCTTCCAAGCTATAGAATAATTGTCACTAGAAATTTCCAAAGACTTAATCACAACAGAAGCACTACCCTGTAATGACGTACGCAAATAATGGAATTTATTGATATCACTCAACTTTAAATTTTCATGTATTAAAGACTTGAACGTGTCTCGGAACTCGAGCCACTTACTATAATTTCCATCGAAAACAGGTAACTGTATTAAAGGTAATTTAACATTTAAGCTGTCATGACAACAGGAGTTAACTTTAGTTTTAGTACAATTATCATCAGCGTCGCTAAACTGATCATGATTCGGTTGCACTGACTCTTGGGCTAGTGTTATTAAAGAATAAAATTGATTTTCCATTTCAGAACGTTCCGCAAGTTGACCATCACTGTCGTCCGATAAAACTTCTATTTTACTTTGAATATTGTCGAATTCAATAAATAAGTTCTCAAACTTTGATAAACGTAAGCTTAATTCTTTAATTTGTTTCTGCGTAACATTCTTAAAATTAAGAAAGTCATTAATATAATTTTTAAAATAAGTTATTCTACCTTTAATCGAACTACGTTTCTTAAATAAATCCTTTAACTCCGTGTCAGACATTGTTAACGTTAGTAGTAAAATGTAATAAATAAAATACCGTTACAATCCGGCAAACCTCAGATTCCCACTCGCAAACTCGTCGCCAGGTGCACAGGTAGATCACGCGTTATCGTCGACCGAGCGCGTGACCTTTTGTCCTTCCAATATGAGCGCTTGCGCCGGTGCAGGTGGCACTCGGAATGTCTGGAAATATCGGCCAGCTAATTAATTGCGATGCACTTTAAATAGATTTTACGGTTGATGGTTATATTACATTATGATTGTTTGCTAGCGTTTATAAATTTGCATTACCTAAATTTAAGAAATAATGTGCATAATATTTTAGCCAATGTTTATGCTTTGTTCACAATTTATAAGAATTACTAATAGGCAGGCTTGCTTCATAAGCACTATATATGGCTTATTTTATTAAGATATGACTGCGTTCACCAATAAAATACTGCGAAAATCACTCGCTAACAGTAAAGCACGTGCCTTGGCAAGATTAAATAGGTACATGAAGGATTAATATAGGTGTAGGAAACGGTATAGAAAGTAATAATGGAAAGATCGGGCACTCCCCTGGAGACGATGCGTCCTTGTAGATGGAGTTGACTTGCTGCCTCGCCCTGGATCCTTCAGCTCGTAGTACGCCACGCCTCCGCGCGACGTCCTGTCACGGTCGCCAAAAAACTCGATGTTGGAGTTTGTATAAATAAAACTTGCTGAATTCGAACTGTACTTGAGTTTAATGCTACTTCTGGATGATTTACAATACTTGTTAAAAAGAATATCTAATCTTAGTGACGTATAATATAACGCGTACGGAATTGTGTGCGCTCCACAGTGGTCCACGCAGCTCTGGCGGTCAGTCAGGTAAAAAAAAAGGTGGCCGCGCTCGCGCTGGCGATGAATGAAGTTTTTTGTTGCGGCGTCAACAACTAGTATTCTTGTTAACCCCTCGTGCTAAGCTAGATTGCTTGTGTTACGAGTGGGTTCACGTCGGTAGTGCAATGGGTGGGGTTCGAACCGGCAACCACATGATCGCAAGTCCGACGCCCTAGTCATTAGGCTACCGACGCTTCAACTTTATGTTCTTCTAGTTCATATTTCATTGGATTTAGGCTGTAAGCTTCAGGTGAAGTTATGTGTCTGGTTGAGAATTCACTTTTTTGTTTGTGACGTCATCTTAAGAGCTTATCTGGTGACTTCACGTTTGGAATAGTAGTTCTGGTTACCTGCCTACCTACTACCGTTGCATCACGTTTTGAGTGTTCGATTTCCATCACAGGCAAATATTTCGTGTTCGCTCGCTCCATGGTATAGTCGATTAACTTATAACAGAATATTTTAGGGAGACTGCAAAAATGTAATCTATGATAAGGGCTGTAAGTTTTATTTAAATTAAGTGCCACTTGCACCAACTTCTTAAGTGTGTTTAAATTGTATTTAAACACAACATTTCTAAGAAAAATCGTGTTTAAATACAATTTAAATATAATTTATGAAGTTGGTGCAAGTGGCGCTAAGTCTGTAAAACTTAAATAAATCTATAGGTCTAAGATAAAACTATAAATAGATTTAACAAAAGGCTATTATAGGTGTAACTTGATTCTTGCCTATTTATTATTAGGTAATTTATTAATAAGTTTGTGATTTGTTGAGCTTCGTATTCGTTAATTGTGTACTTTTAAAGTCCCCCGAGATGCTATTTTTGTATTTTATTCGAACTTATGTCAATGATTTATGTGGCATTACATTATGTGGTTTATGTGGCATTTGATACATAAGTCTAACAAAGTAAATAGAAGGGCATCATACATGGATAAACTGTCGAAATTTGGATTGATTTCTCTGTCCTGTCGAAGAGACCTGACGGATTGTGTATTTATGTACAAAATTCTAAACAATAATATAGATTGTCCTACACTTTTACGTAAGATTAATTATAGAGTGCCTGCCAGATACCCCCGCAATCGTATTACTCCTCTGTATCCACCTCGCCGAAGAACACTTGGAGCTAGCTCACCAATACCTCGATTATGTAGGCTATTGAATGATTGTAGTGACCTCGTAGATGTACATATGGACTCACTAGGCCGATTCCGATCTGTATTGATTAAATATTTATCTTGTAAATAAATATATATCTTTTCACTTAAGTTTAAATTTAATAATTAGCGTATGCACAAGAATACCTATAAAGCTACAAGCAAGACTGTAAACCTAAATAAGCTAATGTTGTATTTACCTATAATTGTTTGTTACACTAAGTTCTAGTCTTAAAACCCTTAATCTGTTATGCACTTGTGTAAACAAATTTTGGTAACTCTAAATAAATAAATAAATGATACTTACAACCTGTGTATTTTGAACACACCTTTATTCTACTATAACAAAATTATTCTAATTTACATAAACCGAGACAAGATTAGCTTCCCGTTTCCCGCATCAAATATGAGAGCTTATCCGAGCTCAGAAAAGCATTTATTTTTGTGCAACAGAGTAAAAATATAAAAAATGTCTGGGAGCGTCGCTGACATTTGTTTTACATGACCGTGTATACAACTCAGAGTTGTAATAATGAAATATAAACTCTGTGCCGTCCACAGGGGATTTTCGCTGAACAAATCCCAGTTTCCTGTAAAACATGTCACTGGCTGAATAAAAATAAGTAAATTTCCATAAAGGTTTCGGAGAGAACAGAGGCTGTATTACGACGTGTTATCGCCATCATTTTTAGGTTGTGAGAATAGGATAGCGCTATCTAAACTGTAGAGCGGCGTCCCTCGCTTTCAATCGGAAAATGATGGCAATAACGCCTCATAATACGGCCTAAGAAATCTCACTCCCAACAAAAATTATTTTACCGCTGTCCGTATACATGTATTTTGTACTGAAATAAGAACTACAATATTATCCCAACGTACAGTTAATCCTATATACCTACTTATAATTGAACTGTATGCATGCTCCATAACAATGCATTGGGTATTATTTACACTCCTTTATACTATATTGTATCGTTTTAAGCTTAGTAAGTAGTTTACACCTAGCTATTAAGTGAATAAACTATGGTTGATCTAGCTGGATGTCTTATTCTGAAGACCTCTAGTACCCCAACAATACATAATTTTTTTAAGCTATTGCATAACTTTTATCGCGAGCTTTGACTTATGGATTCTCTGCATGTGACAGCGCCAACAAATTGCGTCGAATGTCCACATATATTTCAACAGGCAACACTTACCGATACGGAAAGGCAAAGTGTGGAGTTAATGATGTGTTTTACACAGATTTATATCTTGTTTACTTGTCCAATGAATTCGGTGCAGGGAGAAAATTGATCAATTATGGCAACCCATTCAAATCGTTAGATCTTTTTGTAATACAAATTGTGATAAAGATCGATTTCCATGATCAGCAAAAATATACTTACACAGCTTCGTGAGTATTTTTCCTGCTTTAAACACAAATAAAATGTTGCCTTTATCTTGAAACTTTCTAACAGTAAGAGGAACCAAATAAATTAAAGTTTGCGATCAAGAACTATACCCCAACATAATAAATAAAGGAAGCGAAAAAAAAACTTCTAAAAATAATCTTAACTTGCAACACGTAACAGCAAACGGGTAAATTCCAGCACATCGCAGCAGTATAAATCTAACAAGAGTACCGGAAGAATGGACCTAATAGATTTCCCTCCATTTATCAGCTACAGCTCCCAAAGTTTAGGTAACACTTGATTTAAAATCTCTTTAAAAAGCGGTGCTCTTTTAGTTTTTGCATTTTAATGTAAGTTCTATTTGTTTTTAAAGCTCTCATAAGCGTACGAGAGATTAATCGCCGTGTTTTGTCGAATCCATGTTTCGTTGGCAGATTGGCGCGAAAATTACTGACAGAAAATGCAGCGGAGCCGAAGCGCTTTAAGCGCTTTATGGGTTTAAAGAATTGCCACAACTAAGCCTTATCGTAAAATAGCTTACATTTATGTGGATACACTTACAACTTTGACTATGTTAATCTGTGCTCGTAAAATCAACTGAATTGTAGTGTAGTCTGACTACAGAGCCTGTAACAGGGTAATAAAATCCGGGATTATACAAATTACTCATGCGTAATGGAAGCAAGAAACTATCAACTTTTAAATGTGTTTTGGATAAACGTTTAATTGGTCTGACGTCATCATAATAGCTGTGGAAGAATGACTTCGAGAATACAAACGGCACTTGTATTCGCCGAAGGGTAAGGCAGAGGTGTACTGATGTACACACACTGTTCGCCGGTATGTTTAGGTCCCATTTAATAGATATAAATGACCCCACTGAGAATTTCAGAGAATCACCTAATAACACTGCTCGTCCTGAGAATCGAAGCCAGGACCGCTAGCGTAGCAGTTGCGCTTGGGACCACTAGACTAATAAGGTACTTATTGACTTCGAAAATGATAATTAGCTATCTGCTGACAATTAAAAAAAATAGTATTAAATGTAAAATGTCTGGCTGGTTACACATTCTTATTGTTTTTTTTTATCTGAATATAATATAGTGTACCTATTAAACACAATTGTACCTGTAGGTACACTCCTTTGCTATCTTTACTATTAAGGAGGTCAGACTAAAGATGTGTCTTTTGTCTTTTTTCTATAATATAAGAGCTGTACGCTCTTGTCTGTGGATAAATCTTTGTTTGTACTTTAAAAAATCTAAAGGGGCTAGAGGATCAAGTATACTTATGTCAAGTATGCTTGATAATACTTTCGGTGGAGAAATTTTTGTCTGTAAAAATGTATTTTCTGTTAAAAAAGTCTACATCTAAATTTCGTCAGTATCGCACGTAGCTTGCTTGTCAAGGATGGTTCTGAAACGATCAAAAATGCTTGACAAGCTCGAAAAATTCACCTAAATGTCAAGAATATTTGATTGTCTAATAACCAGTATTTTCACAAAATTCGTGCTAATACAGGTGAATGAAATTATTGATTCCACACTCCTTATGTGGGATATTTTTATATAGAAACAGCAAATACTTCTTTAGTTTTATTTTTAACAACTTTTTAGTAGTTTTTACACTTCACGTCTTTTCAGTGCCCTCGTCCTATATTAACTCCCCTCCCGTTCTTTCTCATTCATTCAATCAGCCATCTATCGTTCCCACTCACGCTACGTTCACACTTATGGATGCGTTCCACATACTTCCCACACAGGTTTAGCTCTGCTATCATAATGCTATATGTAGGACTCAGGATTGAACAATGTACTCAGAAATACCTAGTATCTAATCTTAGAGCCATGTCTTTTAGTAGTTTCAGCCCATTATTAACTAACCGCTGTGAATTCGTGAGATATCAAAATTATAAAAAAACTATTTTAACAATAAGGATGAGAAGCAAGACTTCGTCCTTTGAAGGAATTCAGCGATGGTTAGATCACAGCCGCAGGCCTGTCATAGTATTGGCGCATGATGCACTTATAGTTTTTAGTCAGCACGAGCACGACATACCCTGTCACATCCTCAGGTGACAAATAATCCGTGACGATTCTCCTTACTATTAAAAAAGTGGCAAATGAAAAGATTAAAGAAAAAAAACACCAGTTTGGTATGGAAACAAAGATAAAATCATCACAATAAAGGAAGTAATTTAACGGCAATATTGCTTGCCACAACGACAGTTTTATAGTCTCTAAAAAGGGTTGTAGTTAGATTTAAATGGCGGATTCAAATATCCGCATTCCAGGATTTTCCTGTCCTCATTGCCGACTCATATCCGCCATTAGAGATCGTTAGGTATGGAACTAAGCATCGGGGTTCAGGACATATTATTTTTTAACCTTCAGTGTATCTTTATTTAAAAAAATAATTATACTTAAATGTTGCCATTTCGCATCTTCTATAATATGACGTCAAGAACAATTCTTGAAAGGCTCTAAGCGTTTTTGAGTTGAATAGATGTTTCATGAGGAAAAAGGTTTTATTGTTACAATCAGCCTTTAAAGACCTCGGATTGTATACATTAACGACAAGATATTATTATAATGATAAATGTAACAATAAAGTTGCTCTGGTTATTTTAATTAAGATAAAATTAATAATTAAAAAAACCCCGACTCGTAAATATACAATTTAAAAGTAATGCACTAAGAAAATTGAAACAATATTAAACTACTAACAAAGTAAAATCTACTTCCGTTAAAATATAATGAGCTGAAAGGCTAAGTTGAATCAATACCCTAATTAAGTTTAGAAATGCTAAATACATAATTACAAAAACTGCCTCATTAGCCCAGTGGTCCTGAGCGCGACTGCTACGCTAGAGGTCCTGGGTTCGATTCCCAGGTCGAGCAAAGTGTTATTGTGTTTTTCTATGAAATTCACAGTAGCAGCTCGGAGTTAGGAATTTGTGCCGGGTTAATGGCGGTTATTAACATACCGGCGAATTATGGGTGTACATTAGTACGCCTCTGCCTAACTCTTCAGAGAATACAGGCGTAATGGTATGTAAAAATATGTCATAAAAGCGTTAGAAATTAAATGTTTTCTTGCTGTCAACATTTCAGATTTTGCATTATTTGTTTAGTGACAACTCTAGCCGTTCGAAGGACACTTCACTCTTAACAACAGCTCATTCAGCGATACCCGGGTTCCCGGAATAAATTAAACGTAGCCAATTGTGACTTTTCCGTCGAAGACCAGACAATTTGACTTTTACGACAGTTGGGCGATTTGTTACAGGATTTTTTTTTTATTTATTGCCTGAAGACACGGCTCTTGGAATAGTAAGCGGGGTTTAAGGGCTGGACAGTCGAGCCGTCGATCGCTGACACAATTTAGAGATTTTCTTTCTTAGATAATATATTTTTTTATTTACGATGTTCTTTCTTTCGTCTTTGTTTTCGTGAATGTGACCACAATAATACCTACTTTAAGGATAACTTTCTATCAGTGTAATAGTTTTCAAACTAGGTCTTTGTAATATTTACATGTGTAGATGTAGAAGTGCACCTACATTAAAACCCCTAAATTAATAACAGGATAAACCTAAATAGACTGATACCTAAATATAATTGACTTAATTAATCATGATTAATTGTCTTCAAAATAGTATCCATTCCTTCTTCAAATAAGTGTCCATTCCAATGGTTATAAAATTATTTATAAAACATCATACTTAATATATTTATTAAAATTATATTTTATGTAGTTACATTAGAAAACTTTAAAAAAAACTGAAAGACTCCTGAAAAACTCTTCTTAAGACCTAAATTATATACTATAGAAGTATAACACAAAAGTTATAGAAATCGACTTCAATGTTATAAAAGAAACACTTAGCAAAAGCCGATGAGGCCCTTCGGAGTCAATACCAGTACTGTGGAAAGCCGGAAAGAGCCTTTTTCAAGAGCCGTGGAAAAGCCCTCAAGTCTGAACTGCCCACTCGTTTCAAGAGCACTACCAAAGCGGATGAAGCAAAGAAAACTGAAAATGCTGCCAACTCTTTAATTCTGTATACTGTGTGATTTTTAGAACCAATACATATATATCTACTAGCTAAACTCTATATCCATTTATCTAAAGATGATGTAGCGACACAATTTGAAAAGAATATGCTGAAATAGTTTTGAGATAATGAATTAAAGACGATAAACAAATGGAATTTCTCATACATACAGATGAACATAGTACTTACTTCCTTCTTTTTTGAAGTAGGTTAAAAAACTTCCAATCACTTTATCAAATGGAGTGCAACAAGTGAAGTGGATGATCTGATAAGCTGGATGGGCCATAAGTTGCCATCTTTGTTGGGCAAACATTTCATATCGAGGCGGGTAGATATCGTGTGTGTTTATATTGAAGTACTTTATAAATAGAGCGTGTGCATATTATCTGACACTTTCACAAAATATTAGACATGGAAATAAAACAATTTTAACGGATTTTATGGCGATATATAAATATTATTTAATTCCTGCTGTTTCCGATTCTGTACACGTAACAGCATCCATGGTCAACAATAGACTAGGAATTTGGACATCCTTGATTGTATGAATCCAATTTTAAAGCAATCTTTTTAAAGAGTATGTGCGTTTAAATGTAAGTTAGTTCAGTTATTTACATTTGTGTTTCCACAGATATTTATTTCGAGGGTGGGTGTTCTCTAAGCCGATTAATTTTGGGTTTATGATGTCTCTCGTCACATAAGGCTTGTTTCCTACTGCGCGAAGGTGCTTAGTAAAAAAACGTAAATAAATACAATATTTACAACTTTATTTCAAACTAGCTTCTGCCCGCGATTTCGTCCGCGTAGCGTGATGATATATAGCCTATAGCCTTCCTCAATAAATGGGCTATCTAACACTGAAAGATTTTTTCAAATCGGACCAGTAGTTCCTGAGATTCAAGTAAACAAACAAACTCTTCAGCTTTATATATATATTAGTACAGATAGTTGTTTAGGTATATGCAGTTTGATGTGGAAGATTTACTCATTATATAAAAAAGGATCGCCACAGCAAGTAAGACTTGACCAGCCCCGACAGACAGCACCCGTTTGCGAGCATGACGCCAGAGTGGTTCGCCTCAACCATATTGTAGGGAATAAAAATATCCGACAAACAACCACCATCAGCAGGACAAGCTCATACCATGGGTACAATATTTTACAGATAAATACAGGTATAGTTCGCGCAAAGTAATTTGACCCAAAACTAACGGAAAGGGGGAAAGTTTTCGCAGTGCATTTGCGTGCAAAATGTACATAAAATGTTATTTTGCGCCAACTGTACTTACTTATACAGATTGCCACATCAACATCTGCACACACTAGACCCACTTCACAGAAAACGTGTTCTAAAGAAATCTAGAGAAGAATATGAATTTTACAATATATTTCGGCAGGATTCGAACCTGCGTCTCCTGGCTAGGTACGCCAGACGCTATGACCTCTAAGCCACCGCGAGTCCCACCTGCCATGTCGAAATTTGCCTTCACATTCTGAATTACGTCTTAAAGGTGACGTCATTGGCGGCGGTGGCTTAGAGGTCATAGCGTCTGGCGTACCTAGCTAGGAGACGCAGGTTCGAATCCTGCCTGCGAGTCGAATTTTTCCTTCACGAAATATATCATAAAAATAGCATGAAAAATGCAAAAAAAATCACAAAAAGTTATGAATTTTACATTTTATATTCAGTCTCGAGTTATTAAAGCCTCATCGCACCAACACGGTTTCGTTCGGCTTCAAGTCATTATTTTTTACGATTCGCCGTTTCATATACCACTTGTTACGTGTACCTATCAAACGGTCAAAAAGCCACTATAAAATGACCTCTACTTGGTTCGTATGCCTTAAAAGAGGAAGATCAGATCCACTATTTCATACTCGTTGGAAATATTTTTTATCTATACTTCTATACTCTATATACTCTAATATATAAAGCTGAAGAGTTTGTTTGTTTGTTTACTTGAACGCGCTAATCTCAGGAACTACTGGTCCGATTTGAAAAATTCTTTCAATGTTAGATAGCCCATTTACTGAGGAAGGCTATACATATATCATCACGCTACGCGGACGAAGTCGCGGGCAGAAGCTAGTTAAGTATATTACCCTCTTACTCATAAAAATATAAAAGGTCTTTCCATAGCTATAATGTGTTATGTCTTGTTTTGATATGTGATATTCTGTGACAAGGAAAGATGACAAAACACCTAGCTATAAAAAGTTTATAAGTTTATTTATATTTTTATGATTAAAGGAGTTAGAGTATACAACAGTAATACTAGTATACCCCTATCGAAACCTTTAAAGAAACGAACAATAAGCTTCAAGAAAGTTAACTGTTTATTTTTAAGCTGTTAGCTGACAATAAGAAAGTCAAAAAATGTGAACGAAAATATAGAGAATAACAACAAAAGGCTGTAGGCAGAGAGAGCATTATAGGAAGAGGTGACGCTCGTCCGTGAAACGTTCCGTGCTCCAATGCCAAAAATCGTTTTGCACAAAAGGGATAGAACATGTTCCCTCGAAAAACTTTAAACGCTTATATCTTAGAACTTTATTGTTTGTATTTTATTTATGGCCTAATTGAAATTACTGACTTTGTATACGAGATTTAATTATTTTTATTTAATAATCAAACGGTAGATAGTCTCCTTTAATTCTTCAAATTTGGACCTTGACAGATTGGTACGGGTCAAACCAAAATGGCTGCCGACTACAACGAGTCGTAAGTGATCCTTTGCGGACGTTATAGCGGTCTGAAAACTCATAACAGCAGGTAAATGGTGGTAAATACAAGATAATAACAATGCGTCACATCTTGTTACTGATATATGAGTATCCTAGTGTGATGAAAATTTGTTAGGTATACCTAATAACATATTGTTATGATAAATGCATAAAGTTCAAGGTTGAATGATTACGAGTGTCGCGATATTTTTTCAGAATAATTGACAACATTTCAAATCTATTATGCCACCAAAACAAACATAACATAACATACCTTCACGCCTGTATTCCCCGAAGGGTTAGGCAGAGGCGTACTAATGTACACCCAGAGTTCGCCGGTATGTTTAGGTCCCATGTAATAGGGGGCGAGCCTATTGCCATTAACCGGGCACAATTTCCTAACTCCGAGCTGCTACTGGGAATTTCATAGATAAACCCAATAACACTTTGTTCGACCTGGGAATCGAACCCAGGACCTCTAGTAGCGTAGCAGTCGCGGTCAGGACCACTTGGCTATTGAGGCAGTTTACCAAAACAAAAATACTGTTTTTTTAGTTTCCTATACCGAGTCCCAAAAATTTTTATATTTTTCTTTAGTTCTTCATTTCGACGAAAAATAAGTGTGATGACGTCAGTTATACGTTGTGAATTGTTAGTTGTATTGTTTCAGTTAACTGTTTTCAGGTTTAAATTAGTTTTTGTATCGGTTGTTATTTGAATGCGTTTTGACTTTTTTGGAGTAAAGAACCATTTGATTATTGAAGTACGCGTCAAATCATATAAGGATGCCGTGTTGACGACTTTCCAAAATCAGCCATATTACTATCTAATAGAAAAACTGCATAGTGCATAGTCACATATTTTATACAATTATAATGAAAAACGTGTCCCCTGAAACTGTGCTATTTCCAGTATATTTTAATAAAGAAGAAACGTACAAAGACTTTTATGATTAAGAGCAGCGTTTTTGAGTTATTATGCGTCAAGAGAATTGACAGCGAAATGGAACAACTGCAGCGAGGCGCTTCTCTATATTTAAAATGTAACTCTTTGAAATCTACATAGGTATAAAAAGTTTTATAGAGCATATTGAGAATATTGAATTAAAATATGGAATTAAGAACTGACCTCATCGTAAATAAAGTTGTCGATCTCCTCAAGCGGTCGCCCGTAGAGCTTGGGAGGGAAGGGCTCGTACTTGCGAGGCAATCTTGCACCGTCTTCGACGCTGAGGCGGCGGCGTGGCATAAACCCGAACTCACGCACCAGTTGTGCCCCGCGGGAGCCCGCGCGCCGCGCTGACTCGCGCGTGAACGGCGTGACGGCGGCGCGCGGCCCATCCCGGTCCCCACCGCATGAGACAGCCTCGTTCGCGAACGTGACGCCCTCCAGCGGGATCCGCAGCTCCTCCCGCCGCGGCTTCTCGCCCTCCACGTGCAGAGCATCTCTCGACTGCGAGGCCACCAGCGGCGCGGCCGCCTCTGGGTTGGTAGCCTCAAGGGTGCGCACGATCTCGCCCAGTAGCCGCGAGCCGTCGATCTCCTCGCCGGGCGAGTTGAGCGGCGCCGGCGGCGGGAACGAGAGCCGCCTTTCGTCCTCCTCCATGCCGCGCGAGGCGGGGGCTACACGCGCGCGCGCCACATCGCCCCACGCACTCCCACGCACTCACACACACTACTTGCGCACCGATGACGCCATTCCCTAATGTTACTGCCACCTGAAACAAAAACATGTTTAGTGCATCACTCGACACTAACACAATTATTCCGCACGTGCTGTATTACATAAATGCTACTCCTGCCTCTGAATAAATCAGTTTATTTATGAAGACGGTCTTGTGTAAACAAAATTTGCAGACGTCTAATAAACTGAGCGCTCTTGTTTGATGAAGAGACTGAGAATTGTACGTGTTTATCTGTGTCAATCAGTAATAAGCTTTCATTGCGTTTTTCGAGTAAAGAGCTTCCTTTGTACAAATTTGTTTCAATATAAATAATTTTGATAGAATATGTCTTTGAGTAGTCTTATGATTAATATACACGATACTAACTTTCTTAATAAAATTTGAAGCACCACTTTCTTAGTCAAATAAATGTGGAAAATGTTGAGCAGAACGAGACACCCGATGAATAGATGAGAAGAAACACCAGATGAATTGGTGTTATGAAAGTATTTTTAAAAGTTACTTTATCTTCTCCCTGCGGCTTAAACCTGATGAATATTGTAGTAGCTCTCGGGTGTTATGCTATAAAATCCTTACGTAGGTACTAGTTGCAATTCCATTAGTGATACCTTAACGTCGAGAGATCCAGCCCTACATACAAGTTTAGAAACTACTAGCATATTGAATAAGTATTTTAAACGTTTAAGTGTTGCTTTCATTCGTAAATAGTTATAATAAGTCACTATAATATCATTCTAGACCGCTTGCGCTTGTTTTACACGAAGGGTTATCCTGCCTATACTGTGCTTGACTGTTTATAATTTGAAAGAAGCGGCGGTAGCCTAATGGCTAGGGCGTCGGACTTGCGATCATGTGGTTGCCGGTTCGAAACCTACCTATTGCACTACCGACGTGAACCCACTCGTAACACAAGCATTTAGCTTAGCACGAGGGGTTAACAAGAATACTAGTAAGAATGTGTGACCCACAATGCTAGTAAGCTTTAGTTAAAAAAAAAATATAGGGTATATATGACTCAACCTGATACACGAATAAAACCAAAGTAATCAAATCATTAATACAAGAAAAGCGATCACCATTGCACAAAACGGTAATATCTATATATCTATATACATAACATACCATCACGCCTGTATTCCCCGAAGGGTTAGGCAGAGGCGTACTAATGTACACCCACAGTTCGCCGGTATGTTTAGGTCCCATGTAATAGGGGGCGAGCCTATTGCCATTAACCGGGCACAAATTCCAAACTCCGAGCTGTTACTGAGAATTTCTTAGAAAATCGGGGGTTAAAAAAAGGGAATCGAACCCAGGACCTCAAGCGTAGCAGTCGCGCTCAGGACCACTAGGCTAATGAGGCAGTTTACAGTTATACATGTATACATCGAATGATATTCCAATGTAACGCCAGCAACATCATATCTATGATATCTACTAGTTTTTCAACTAGAGAACTCAGTTCTTAGTCTTATAATTAATGTCCATTCATTCCACTAGTAGCCTCCCCTCAAACCGGAACACAATAATATTAGCTGTATAATAATAGTGACAAAAGTTGAAGTGTCTTCAATATTAACGTAACTGTGTATTACAAAATGGTACCGTCAGCAGATAAAAGCTCATAAACATGAAGTTTTAAAAATGCAATAGAACGCGCTGGGACCATTTGCTGGCATTCTGCCTACAAAAATGATTCAATTGCTTTACGTTGTTAGAATATTCTTACCGTGCCTTGCTACCTGCGATCTGGATTCTTTCATTTAGTTTCGTAATTTTGGATTCTTCGGCGTTCATCATCATCATCAATCCATTTACTTACCTATTACTAGCCACGGGTGTCTCAGATTGAGAGGAGTTTGACTACAGTCCATCACCCCAGACTAATGAAGGTTGGCAGACTTGTGAAGAATTATATTAATTTATTTATGCCTTGCATTCGAACTTGAGACCTACGAATTGGAAGTCCAATAGTCATACTAAGATTATCCATCATGAAAATGTGCAAAAAAATGTAAATATAAAAGTAGGTTACATAGATTGGACCAAACGACCAAAATTTTAAGATAAGAATATATTTTCAAATCACAATAGGCCCAATCTTTCTAAATTAAAAACATCATTTTCATAAGCGAATGCACTGAGAAAGGCTTACTTTTCTCTTTGTAAAAATATTTCCGACGCGGGAAAGTTACACAATAGCACAATGATGATTCGCGGAGCTCTCTCAATAACTGTGCCTTTACACTACTGTGTACTGTGCTCATTGTACTATGCACTATGTATCTTCGTATGATCTGTGCCAGATATTTTGCTGGGGAATGAAGTGCCAGAAAACTGGGTTTGATGTTGAATTTTGAATCTAAGCCTTTAGATGGTGTTAATTATTTGCACTGTTTTTTAATACGATATTTGATATATATATATATATCTATATCTATACTTAATATATAAAGCTGAAGAGTTTGTTTGTTTGTTTGTTTGTTTGATTGTTTGTTTGTTTGTTTGTTTGCTTGAACGCGCTAATCTCAGGAACTACTGGTTCGATTTGAAAAATTCTTTCAGTGTTAGATAGCTCATTTATCGAGGAAGGCTATAGGCTATATATCATCACGCTAAGACCAATAGGAGCGGAGCATCAATGAAGAATGTTTCAAAATCGGGATTTTTCCTTTTGAGAGCTTCCGATGCATGCGCTGCGTAAACGGTTAAAGTTTCGCAAAAATCATATATGACAGAATTGTTCCGCTTTAAACGTTCTAAAAAAAAGTCCGCGACAGCATATGTCTATCTTTTAAGGTTGGCTCACTATAACCGTTTTTATGCTAACTTTGTTCTAAAATTCGTTTTTTTTTCCTTTTGAGAGCTTCCGATGCGTGCGCTGCGTAAACGGTTAAAGTTTCGCAAAAATCATATATAACAGAATTGTTCCTCTTTAAAAGTTTAAAAAAAAAGTCCGCGACAGCATATGTCTATCTTTTAAGGTTGGCTCACTATAACCTTTTTTATGCTAACTTTGTTCTAAAATTCCAAATGCATTATTTGCGTAGGTGTTTTTATAAACATGATATTAATCCTTATCCAAATAAATACGTTATTCATCAACCTTTAGAGCGTTTGTTTTGTATCCGTGTGGACCGAGCTTGGGTCCGCTCGGACCCAACAAACGCTCTAAAGGACATATCCTCATTTAGCGTTCTTTTATTATTCATGTTCCCGTGACATATTTTACTAAAGTTCCGCTCGGATACTCAATACTCAATTATCAACTAACAATATTGGCTATATCTTGAAGTGAGCTTCAATCAAAACATACTACAAGCCGCTGAACGGGATCATCATCTTCTTACCACCTGCCAAGTTTGCTTGAACTTGAACGCGATAATCTCAGGAACTATTGGTCCGATTAGAAAAAATCTTTCGGTGTTAGATAGTCCATTTATTGAGGAAGGCTATAGGCTATCATCCTGCTAAGACTAAGTAACTATTCCACGCGGACGAAGTCGCGGGCGGAAGCTAGTATATATATAAAAGAAAGTCGTGTTAGTTACACTATTTATTACTTAAGAACGGCTGATACGATTTGGCTGAAAATTGGTGGAGAGGTAGCTTAGAACCAGGATACTTTTTATCCCGTTCCCGTGGGATGTGGTAACAGACCGAAGACCACGGGGGCGAAGCCGCGGGCAGGAGCTAGTGAATAATAATACTTTCTAATTCTAGCTGTGCTTTTATGTTTTTATATCTTAGAAGATAAACATATACTGATTTCTGAAGTTTACGCGAATATTATACTAATATATAAAGCTGAAGAGTTTGTTTGTTTGCTTGAACGCGCTAATCTCAGGAACTACTGGTCCGATTTGAAAAAATCTTTCAGTGTTAGATAGCCCATTTATTGAGGACGGCTATAGGCTTATCATCACGCTACACGGATGAAGTCGTGGGCAGAAGCTATATTGAAATAAAACAACTTTACGGATTCTATCGCGTTATATTAGTATAGTACAATACAAATCCCAAATTTGAATCCGTAAAGTTGTTTTATTTCAAGATAAACATTATATTCAGCAGACGTGAATCTTAACTACTTACCACGTATATTTAAAGGTTTTTTTTTTTGTAATACATCTTTGTAGGCGTGCACACTCACCAAAGTTTGATTGTAATCGTAACAAATTGAGTAGGAATGTTTATTATAGTTTTTTTATATAGATATATCTTAATAGCCAAGCGGTCCTGACCGCGACTGCTACGCTAGAGGTCCTGGGTTCGATTCCCAGGTCGAGCAAAGTGAGTAGGAATATTTATTATAGTTTTTTTATATAGATATATCTTAATAGCCAAGCGGTCCTGACCGCGACTGCTACGCTAGAGGTCCTGGGTTCGATTCCCAGGTCGAGCAAAGTGTTATTGGGTTTTTCTGTGAAATTCTCATTCTTTCTTGGAATTTGTGCCCGGTTAATGGCAATAGGCTCGCCCCCTATTACATGGGACCTAAACATACCGGCGAACTGTGGATGTAAATAAGTACTCCTCTGCCTAACCCTTCGGCGAAAACAGGCGTGATGGTATGTTATGTTATACATGTATGTGAAAACGTATGTACCAATTGGCTTCCAACGTCACTCATTTAAGTTTTTTTTTTTATCTAAGGACGTACTAATTTCCATGGTCTACAATATACGGAATAGCGAATTTCCATCTCTATTCGGTAAAACAATAAAAAATTACGTTCTTCCTAGAGAACAATGGCTTAGGAAGGGTTCAGTGATCTTTTTGTGAATTTATGCATTTTCCATGCTAAATAAAATAACTTTAAAGGGTTTGATGAAATCAAATCACAGGTTCAATCGAAAGATAGGTAAGGAATTAATCTGTTTTTGAAATCATTTACCTTCAAAATCTATCCTGCCTCTCACATCCAGCTTCACAATTCACATACAACATAAAACCTCATTACTTTTTATTTCATCAATCTGACAGCATTTTACCTGACATCAACGGTCGCGTAAAATCGTCGTATTACGCGCACAAGATTTACGCGCGTAAAGGGACGTTAATAGCGTGATTCATTGGCGGTACACCAGTTAACAAAAGGGACGCGTAGAATGGATTGTATTTAGACATCTTGATACTTTATATGGTCTCAGTGGAGGATCAAAGGTTTTGTTTGAGTGAAAAATTACGACCGATTTGGTATTCCGAATTTACTGGTTAATGGAAATTAGGTAAGCACAGGTGTATTGTGATAATATTATCCCTCGTCTTTGATCGTTAAAAGTGGTCACAGTTTGTCTTCTATGGAGAAAAATGTTTGTTATAAGTATGTGTTTTTCTCGGGCGTAGTATCACTGCGACCGCAGTCTGTCTAATGTGATCGCCACTCGATGAATATTATAGTTATTATCGCTAAAGCTAGCTGCGGCTATTAAAAACAACAAAAATAATATATATTAAAGAAGATTGACAGCGTTCAATTGTTTATGAATGTTTTTTTTATAGGGGGGCAAACGAGCAGTTTGATCACCTGATGGTAAGCGATTATCGCCGTTTATGGACACCCGCAACACCAGAGGAGTCGCAAGTGCGTTGCCCACCTTTTCAAAGGGTTTGGGCCTCCGGTATCCTCACTCACTTGGCGAAACTCAACTTAAGCGTTGTTGCATGCCGGTTTTCTGTGTGTGGTATCACTTCGGTCGAGCCGGCCCATTCGTGCCGAAGCGTGGCTCTCCCACGGTAAAAATGTCTTATGTGTATTACGGTTTTGAAGCAATTCGATTAGTTTGATATTATAGACTGTAATCTGAAGTTCGTATAGATAGATAAACGAATATAGAAACAAAATATATGCATATGACATAAGCTTTCGACAAATCGAGCGTGCACAAATGTCATCTCCTCACATTTTGTTTCAATTGCTCGTTGTTTCAAATCGATTTAAACCGTAGATTGCATCTTGTCTGGGCTACTACGTCACGCCACGGTTGATTTCACAAGATCTTCATTTTAATCTATGGAAAATCTTGTTCCTCAGGCCTCAGGTAACTTCTATTTGGTTTGCCATACAACATTTTTGTCGTAGAGTCGCTAGCGGTTTTGACGAATGCATAAACCAAAATAGAACTATAGCGGCTAGCTATCACTAAACTCACTCATATTAATATATCATTGAGGACAGAACAAAAACTTACTAAACAAAACCAATACGTATCTGACTTCCCTTAGTCAAAAAGTCGACAAGCCAATAACAACCAAATCGTCCAGTAAACTCGTTTCGAAGCAGAAATAATCGCATATCGCCGGATATGAGCAATCAAAAGTATCTCTATTGTATCGGGCAATCAATTCGCCATATAATGCCCGGGCAATGTTTGCGGAGAGGCTCCGGAAGGGATTGTGATAAGCTTGCCCGCAGAACCCTGTTGCTTACATTGCCGGTATCAACCTAATTGGATTCATATAATTGTGTAGATCATAATTTATATTAATTATTGGAGGTAAAATTTGCCATTTACCACACAGCCATGTCTCTTTTATAACAGACTAGCTTCTGCCCGCGGCTTCGCCCCCGTGGGATGTGATGACAGACCGAATTCCTATAGGGACAAAAAGTATCCTATGTTCGTTTCCTGGTTCTAAGCTACCTCTCCACCAATTTTCAGCCAAATCGGTTCAGCCTTTCTTGAGTTATAAATCGAGTAACTAACACGACTTTCTTTTATATATATAGATATAAGATAGATAATCTTAATAATACTATTCACGCATTGCAATCCTAGGGCCACTTGCACCAACATCTTAGATATGTGTAAATTGTATTTAAACACAATTTTTCATAGAAATTTCGTGTTTAAATACAATTTAAACACATTTAAGAAGTTGGTGCAAGTGGCGCCTAATCTTGGTCTTCTATTAATTCTACTCGTAGTCGCAAGTAATGGTTCGGAAAACATCGGTAATGTTCGGGAAAGCCGATGTATAGATATGTAAGTGTTGGCGCGTTTCATATCTCTAAATTGATCGGAACGTGTACACAGTAAGCGACTGTTGCTTGCGATATCGGTAACTTTTACGATGCTCATACAGGGCTTCGCTTTTTTTACTATATGTTTACCTTTATGGACCCGTTATAAATTGATTGGATCGAAAACTGCGCCATTAAAAGAGTTATAAAAATATTTTATGGTTCATTAGCTGAATATATTAATATCATGAACTTTGGATGAACAATCGATAAGATTTGCACGATAAGCAATTTAAATTATTCACATTTTATACTTTGCCTGCCTTTGATACCTTTAATGCAGATTTGGTCCAAACAGCACAAGATTGTGATCGATGGAGTTAGATGGGGAGGCCTTTGCTCAACAATAGGACACACCAAGCTAATCATAATCATATACTTTGCCTGTTTCTCCCGGATTCACTCGCATTCCAAAGGACTTTTGGAGACAAAATGTAGTCTATGTACTTCTCCATGATTCGATCTATCTCGATCGATAAAAAATATCGGAATAAGTTTAACAATATAGGCGTAAAAACGTAAGACAACAGAGAGTTACTTTGGCTTTTATAATATTATTATTAGCCAGCCATTTCCCGCGGTTTCACTCGCGATTTAATTAACTCGATTACTAATATAGCCTATGTTACTCTACAATAACGTAGGTTCCCATAAGCGAAAGATTTTTTTAAACATTACAAACAATTTTCAAATTTACCAACACTCAATTCTGTCCTCTTTATAATAGCAGTGTAGATCATCAACTGCCTCATTAGCCCAGTGGTCCTGAACGAGACTGCTACGCTAGAGGTCCTGGGTTCGATTCCCAGGTCAAGCAAAGTGTTATTGGGTTTTTCTATGAAATTCCCAGTAGCAGTTCGGAGTTTGGGATTTGTGCCCGATTAATGGCTATAGGCTCGCCCCCTATTACTTGGGACCTAAATATACCGGCGAACTGTGGGTGTACATTAGTACGCCTCTGCCTAACCCTTCGGGAATACGGGCGTGATGGTATGTGTAAATCATGGATTTACGTAGTTACAGCTTTGTTTTGTTAGCCAATATAGTGTTGACATTAAAAGCTTTCAATACTCCACAAATAAGCCACTCTCTAAGCTTGACACAACAGTCTGCGGTCTTAAAGCAATGCTCATATTGAACCAGACGCCGGCGCCCACGTAATTACTATCTATACGAGATTAGTTATGAATATTTTAGTATCTATAAGTATTCTCTTATAACATACTAGCTTTTGCCCGCGGCTTCGCTCACGTGAAGCTATATGTATTAGGAGTAAAAATTTAAAATCAACATTGATGATTTCTTCTTTGTATGGGTCTGTATACATCATCACATCACAAGCATTTAGCGTAGCAGGGGTTAACAAGAATAGTAGTATAGCTAGCTTTTAAAAATAATAATAATAGCATAGTGTGAAGGAATTGCTTCACAAGTTCAAAGTAAATCTCAAAGCGGTTCACAAGACGCGTTTGTTTTGCGGCAAAATCTTAGGTCATTCATCATAAACTATCTGTTTGTTTATCATCCATTTATGTAGTATGAAGCCGCTTAGACCTCAATGGCAAGGTTTTGATTAATGAACACCCTCGAGCATCATTGGTTCCAGACAAAGGGAAAATGCCAGTGATTTCTTGGCGGATTTGTAAGGAATAGAATATGTAATTCATTCCGCTAAAGGGTCTGGTGTTTATCGAATGTTCAGATTTTTGTTTTGATTTATTATGGTTGTTTTGTGAATGTTTTATTAAGAATTTTTTACTATTGGGACATTTTCATACCATCACGCCTGTTTTCCGTCACGGGGTAGGCAGAGGCGTACTTATACACCCACAACCCGCTGTATGTTTGGGTCCCATAGGTAATAGTGGGCGAGCCTATTGCCATCAACTGGGCACAAATCTCAAGCACCAAGTTGTTACTATGAATTTCAAAGAAAAAAAAACCTTCCCAACCCTTCGGGGAAAACAAGCTTGAAATATCGCCCATTTTTTGTATGTGATCTTAAGACACACCGTGGCGTGATTTTTGAAAATAAAATTACATCTTTGTCTAACCTTTCGTGGGATATAGTCGTGATAGTATGATTATGATGTAAGAATTATAATTCAAACAATCGTATCCAGTCGGTACCCTGCTACGACAGCGTAGCGCTACGTTGCTACGCCGTAGCAACCGTAGAGGACTTGCAGTTTTTAACAATGAACCACGAACTTGTACTATGAGCATTCCAGCAGCGTTCATATTACCTATAAAACAGACGTACCAACTGCAGAATATGGTGATTAATCTATAAAACGCGTATTATTTCAGTTGGTGTGCCTGCCTCGAATGCGGTTTCATTACTGCAGTGACTGCATCTGAATATAGCCGAAATTAAAACCTGTATATTACTATTCTGTATTACTACATTCGAATATTTTGTGTGGGACATTTAGTTGTTTATTATTGTTAATTTATGGTCGTTCGTTTTAAAGAAATATTGCTGAATGTTAACTAAAACGCGGACGCGCTTCACTATGATTCAGTCAAAATTGTGAAAATTTAATCATCATATAAAAATTCATGCTTATTTGAATGCAACAATTTGTAATAATTTCAAAATAATTAACTGACTACGAATTTTGTAAGAACATTCATAGACTGGTTGCATTAATATAAACAATGATAATTTTAAGAACGAACACACTTCATTCTTTTTTTTACCGCACAAACAATATGTCAACGGGTAAAGGAATATATCATCAATTACTTAAATTATAAAATTTAAACAATCCTTACGCAAATAATTTATAATGCAATTAAATAATTACTGTGTTAAAGATTAAACCCTCCACCGCGCTCATCTAAATCCTGTTTAAGCTTAGTTCGTTTCGTTTAATTCGCTTGTATTACAAGATTGGCTCTGAATAAAATTAACATATTTTGCTCGTAATTGTTTGTTACTCAGTAAGCCTATAAGATATAGCCTAGAAGAAACAAGCTTCCATCTAATAGCAAAATGCACAATGTATGCGCTACTTAGATGGGAAATACTAGGAACCGATGAGATAAATGAAGAACAGCTAGCAGAACTCTCCATCGGACAACTGGTGGACTTCTGCAAGGCTACGGGAAGATTTGCGACGCCGAGCGCCAGTAACCCATGACGGGATCCACCAAAATGGGGAACTGGGCGAAATAATCCCAACATGAGGACTGATCGCCCGCCTGGTGCCTGCCGGCGTCCCCGAAAGATAAATAGAATAGAAGCCTATGATAATTAATTATAGCTAGCTTAAATGATGAAGGAAAACATCGTAAGGAAACCTGTAAAACTTATAGATTAGTTAGATAGATTTTGTTGGATGGCGGTGGCGTGTGAAGTCTGACAACCAGCTTTCCAAAACTCACTCACAGAAAACCGGCATTAAACAACGCTTGCGTTGTGTTTAGCCAAGTGAGTGAGGTTACCGGAGGCCCAAACCCTTTTGTGAGGCGGGCAACGCACTTGTGACTCCTCTGGTGTTGCGGGTGTCCATGGGCGGCGGTTATCACTTACCATCAGGTGATCCGACTGCTCGTTTGCTCCCCTATCCTATATAAAAACTAGCATCTTCAACAATTTAGTATTTCTGCTAATAAGCTCATTAAAGAAAACATAAAAATCCTTTTTAACCCTCCGCTTGCCACGCATTTCAGTTCATCACCGTAAAACAAAGGGAAATTCGTGGGTATTTGTCGGCGCTAGTGTTGACACTCGAGGCGTGATGAGAGCCCTACAGTGTGGCGTGGTGTCAAGGGGCGGTGGCCTACGTGCCTCGGAGACACGCTCGCGTAGGGATTATGTCTCATGACCTCAATTGGGCAGTCTGATGGTTAAATATATTGGGACATTTTTTTTTATTTAATATCAAAGATATTTTTCTGTTCACTGCCAGACTATTGAAGTCTAGTGGTCGTAGGTGTGATTATTACGCTTACGACCATTGTTCGATTCTTATGCGATCCAGCAAAGTGTTATTTGGGTATGAAATTATCAGAAGTAGCTCGGAGTTTGGATTTGTGTAATAGGCTCGCTCCCTATTACATTGGAACCAAACATACTGGCGAACTGTGTACCTCTGCCTATACGTTCGTGGATCACAGGCGTGATTCCATATTTTACTGTTGGAAATTCACAGAAATAATCAACCTAGAGTATTTACGGTTAATTGGAAGTTAATCTCTGCTCAACTTAACATTTCCTGATAGAGGCGTGATGTATTTGTTAAATACAATACTCGTTTCCTTTTGTACACGACAATGCAAGGATAATATTGTAATACGATACATTGTTGTCATGGCGAAAATATTACAAAGCCCATTGTCTTCGTGGAAATTCTCATTTTAGCGTGGTGTATTATCACCATGCTCCCCTGGTTTATGGGGTCAGTGACATTTGCGACGCAATTGACAAACAACATGGCGTTGACTAAAGATTAAAAGACAAAAATTGTGTCGATGTTTGTGTGTGTTTTCTCAATTGAACTGCTGAACCATATTGGATTATATTGGAAAAACTTAAGCACGGAGATAGACAAATCTCAAAAAAAGTTAATTTATAAAAATCAAAAACCCAGTTTGCCTGAAAAGAAAAAAATATGGATACAAGATGACCTATTTTTGCCTCCAATCCCACACCGTAAGTAGACCCTAAGCCACAACTACATCAAAATTAAATTGGAAAAATTGCATGCAGTCATTCGTATTGTCTTAAATTTAACTACAAAGACCAAAAGCATAAAATTGTGCAATGTGCTTGGCTCTATTTCTTCGGCCCTAAACACACTGGCAGGCGGCGAACTGTGAGTGTACAGTCACGATCACAGATCTTTATACACATAGCATTTTTTTCATTGTTTTTAGTTTATGGAATAGAGGGGCAAACGAGCAGACGTATCACCTGATGGTAAGCGACTTCCGCCGCCCATGTACACCCAGGAAGAGGTGTCACAAGTACGTACGTTGCCCGTCTTTTAAAAGGGTTTGGGCCTCTGGTATCCTCACTCACTCGCCGGAACACAACATAAGCGTTGTTTCACGCTGTTTTCTGTGAGGCCGTGGTATCACTCCGGTCGAGCCGGCCCATTCGTGATGATGCATGACTCCCCCACGGTTCCATCAACTTTACGGTGTTATCAACATACATAGTAATTACCAACCAATGCTTTAATGATATTCTGAAAGTTTGCAATCGTCATTTCCCGAAAAAAAACACTCGAATTTTAATAAATGCTCGTGACTGTACAGTACCTGCATTCCTCCCTTCGGGGAACATAGGCGTGATCGTATGTTAAAAAGTAAAAATAAAAGAGGCGTTATAAAATAATTTAGAATTTCCCAGTAGGTAGGTATAATTACACGCGACGACCTCGTTATAAACCGAGGCAAGTCTTTGAATGGGGGTCCATTGAATCAGCTTTGAAGGGTAATAATGTCAGGCTGTCACCCTACATCATAAGATGAGGCTTCAATAGTATCTCATCATAAAATCATTAGTTGTAATCGGACGTGGAATATGTGAAAATCCTAATAAATGTAATCTACCTACTTATCTATATCTATCTATATATATAAAAGAAAGTCGTGTTAGTTACTTCATTTATAACTCAAGAACGGCTGAACCGATTTGGCTGAAAATTGGTGAAGAGGTAACTTAGAATCAGGAGACGGACATAGGATACTTTTTATCCCGTTCCCGATACTTTTTATTCCACGGGGGCGAAGCCGCGGGCAGAAGCTAGTATTCAATAAATAATACGTTCGATACCGTATTTAATTTGGTGCATCAGATTCTGCGTTATGCGCATGAAATTATATTTATTCCTGTAAGTTGATCTTTGGAGACACTTTTACTAGTCAATGCTGGTTTGGTTTTTTATAGCTAAGGTAGCAGCATTTACTAACTGACGACATCTGAGAAGAAATGAATTCAGAAAATCATGTCTCTTAATTTCCAGACATGGAATAACTCTTATATGTGAGTGGAACAATGCAGGGCAATGTCTTTTGAGGAAAGAACCATAGCAGCTTTGAGCAGAAGTCCCGGCACGGCACGCAAGCATCAGTAATCGTGTAGCTCAACCATAATTTAGGGAGCTCAACGACTTGTCACACGACGATACCAAATCAGCAGGACATTTTGTGTAAGTTAAATTATTCCTAATTATTCCTGGGCATAACAAACTCTAATACATCGCATGAGCATAAGACCCAGCAAGGAAAAAATCACCATCGTAAAGTTTCAACATATTGTAGCGACATCTATCGCGCTACATAGATAAACTTCGACGGACAAATCCTGAATCGCGCAAGTGAAGTTTGCAACGCAAGTTGCATATATACAACCGCCCGACATCAACCGTCGGGCCGCGGCCCGCCAGGCAAAACACCCGCCTGGTCGGAGGATCCTCCCTTAGAACACACCTCGCTCCTCCACAATATGATTGGATTCGTAGGAGGAAACGTCTTATTGAAATATCCGTCGCAGTACCTACTGCAGAATGTGCACAAATTAATATTCTTCAAGCAAAATTGTAACTTGACTGCCTTTTATATTTGAATTTTCCGAGACAAAATGAAAGTATTCAACGTTTTATGAATTTTAATACAGCGTCGTCAATTTGCTTGACCTTTTAAGAGCTGTATGCTTGCAGGGCCGCGTAGAGATCATAAATTTTCTGTGTAGCCGTTCGATCAGAATGAAAAAGATTTAAGAATGAATATTTTAGTTATTGCTCTGATTTTAAAAAACTGCCTCATTAGCCAAGTGGTCCTGAGTGCGACTGCTACGCTAGAGGTCCTGGGTTCGATTCCCAGGTCAAGCAAAGTGTTATTGGGTTTTTCTATGAAATTCCCAGTAGCAGCTCGGAGTTAGGAATTTGTGCCCGGTTAATGGCAATAGGTTCACCCCCTATTACATGGGACTTAAACATACCGGCGAACTGTGGGTGTACATTAGCACGCCTCTGCCTAACCCTTCGGGGAATACAGGCGTGATGGTATGTTATATGATGGTATGTTTATAAAAACACGTCGTAGGAATTTCATTAAGTTATAATTTTAGTTAATTGCAATTTTAATCTTAAAAATAAACTTTGTATTCTTGAACTACATTTCTAATTGTAATTTTCAATACAATTCAAGCAAGGACACCGGCAATATAAGTGTCTCTTTTTTACTTGTACGAACACTTGCAAAAATCACCTCCGCACGGACTGCAAAACAAGGACAACTAGCTGGCGCACAGAGCAAAACTCATTTACAACCAAATACTTCCCGTAACGCAGTAAATGTGTTAAACAGTTCATTGCAAAAAAAATTCAAAACAAGTACTTATTCGATTTATACGATAGCAAGAGACGAGAAAGCCTCAAGTCAAGCCGAATGCTGGAAATGTGACCGAAAGCCACTATTTGAGGTTCACTCGCATGGACGGGGATTAGCCACCGCCCACTCCACGACAAATCTCTCGATACCTCAGCGAAATAATTCGGCATCCGAGATAAGGAAAATTGAAAAATAAAGGTAAGTCGTATTTATAGTTAGGTAAACTTTACCAGTTTATTGATTCTTTTTATATTACTCCGTTATGGTTGAACTCTAAGATTTACATATAATTGTCACCTGTGATATTTACCTACTAGATACTAGATATAGGTACGTCTAGTACCTATATCTAGTAGCACTTTCACATATCTTGCGATCTTCACAGCAAAGAACGCGCAGGATTACCAACGAATCCTGACTTGGTCGTGGTGATTGTCATGAATCCCATAGCGTGACTATAAGGCAAGCGAAGGTATTAATTTTGTATGACTCTCAAATACCCAGCCACCTCCTCATGTCAGGCATGGATATAGCAGATAACGTGAAAATCATACAAAATCATTTTTCACGTCACACCTGCGATTTTTTTTCACATACTCGTAGCCTGTTAAAGTCGGATTTTGTTTAAATAATTAAGTGGAGATAAATGAATTGGAATGAAAATTCATTGTGGACAAAATTTAGAAGGCTGCTAAATTTAGCATGTGAAATCGTTGTGAAAAATGATTAAATGAAAATGAATGAAAAGTAGCAATCATTTCCATGTCTACCTCAGGTTTTTTTACGGAATAGGGTGGCAAACGCTCAGAGGGATCACAAGATGGTAAGAGATTACTGCTGCCCTTGGACACCCGCAATACCAGAGGAGTCACGAGTGCTTTGCTTGCCTTTTAAAAGGGCTTGGGCCTCCGGTAATCTCACTCACTCGGCGAAACATAGCGTAATCGTGTTTCACGCCGGTATTCTGTGAGGCCGGTGGTATCACTTCGGTCGAGACGGCCTATTCGTGCCGAAGCATGGCCCCGGAAAACGTGGTGGCAGACGATTCACGACAAGAAGAATTGTCGATAAATAGAAAGATTAAATACTCCAGGTTCACCCTAAACATAGTCCAAAGCCTACATAAAAGACAAAATATTAACCATCTCCACAGCCTACATAAAAGACAAAATATTAACCATCTCCGCAGGTATTGGGGTCAGGGTCATGAGAAAACCAGAGGCCTAATCATAAGTTTAAGTAGACGCCTCATAATCAATACCGGAACGATGTAGGTACTGTCTTTATAATCCATACTAATATTCAAGTGAAAGTAACTGTGTTTGTCTGTTATGTTTTAACGACCAAACCGCTGATTCAATTTTGATGAGTTTTGGGTATTAGACAGATTTAACCTTCGAAATGGATGTATTCGCATATTCTCTTTATATTATATTATACAAAAAAACATCGTATCCTTTTTTATATTTTTTTTTCCGTTCAAAAAAAAGAAAACCTTGTCACAAAATCGTTTCGCTTCGGGCCGTTGATTAAAAGTAAAAGTCGGCTAATGTCTATGGTCATATAATGCCACTAAATAGCAAACAGGTCTGGCAACATGCCACTATTTATATATCGTAATCCTAATCTAATTAACTTTGGCTATTTTACGCCAAAACATCTTTTAAATCGAACGTTTTCACAACTCTGCTTACTGCACTAGAGGTTTAAAGCGTCATATATATGTTAACAAGGCCCCAATATTTACCAAGGTCACCTCAAGGTTGTATCAATCTTCCTAGTTTCCTGTCCATTTTACTAAGAAGTTTAGTTTACTCAGTTATTATTTAATATTTTAATCTATAGTAAGGTCGTTAAAGATTAAAATGTCTTGATATCATACTCGTGATTGACTGACTAGGCTAAACCAACAGCGTTATTGGCCTATTGGACGCAAGCGTGGCTGCCAGCAATGATCAAAGTTTTTTTTTAAATAATTCCTAGTAGTGGCACGGATTTTTAATTTGTGCCGGGTTAGTTGTAATAAGGTCACCTTCTAATACAGTTAGGTCAAATAAACAAAGCTTCTGCTATTATTTGAAAACCTTTCACACTATTTTTTATGTTATGTTATTAAAGACGTAGGTATCTATGGATATTTTGAACGTTTATAGATCGAGTCATTGGGAATATTTCTTTACATTTTTTTAAATCTAGAACTGAATTCATTACTTTCTATATCAGTGCGACATATGACATGATTAGAGGAACATAAAATGTTACTTTGTCCTTTTGCGATATTGTAACAGGCTCATGTACTCATTAGTATAGCCTTAGTCCTTAGTCCTGTGTACAGTCACGAGCATAATTAATATGTAACACTTTGAAATGAAACTACTTTTTACGGATTTTATCGCGGTATATTGATATTATTTATAGACCGACCGCGATAAAATCCGTAAAAAGTAGTTTCATTTCAATATTTAATATTCGCGTAAGTGTAAGAAATCAGTATGTAACACTTACTAAAATTCGAAATAATTGTTTTCGTGTAATAATTGCTAAATTTGAAGTAATACCAATATCATTGAAGTATCGGTTCGAAAACACTATGCTCATAGCAACATACAATTTCAGTTAATACTGTTAGGGAATATCATTCGTTTATTCAATAAATTTATTCATTACTGTATGGATTTTAATTAAACTTTACAATAACAGCTCATACTAAATCAGAATAACGACGTAGTCACGGGCAAAAACTAGTAAAGTATAAAAATATATGTTAGCAACAACGAATTAATGATGGACTTTTGATTAGTTTAGCCATTCCTAATTTCAGGGTTATATTACATAAACATGACAACATTTAACATTTAAGGCGTTAGAAAATAGACTTTAATACTTGGTGATTACAGTCGACATTTATATGAGGAGGAATAGCCATAAAATCACTTTTGAGGAATGGTTGTAGTCACGCACCGTTATAAATCAGATAAATACCTACTCGCCCCTCATGATTAGCTGGTGTAGTATTCAGAGATACAGTTGGTGAAATGTTAAAGTGTAAATTAAAAAAATAATTAATACCACACATACATATAGGGATTATATTTTGTATTATCTATACCTATAATAAAATTCTAACAGACAGATGGGGGGTCTTTAATATTTAACTCAAAGCTTTTGATCTTGAGGATCTTTAAGATAGAACTTGGTAATTGCTACAAATAACTGTCAAACTCAAAAAATTAACAAAGGATTAAAACGGAAATTTATGAAACCAATATCAGAGAAGTCAACAAATCTGTTAATAAGTGAAATACGAATATTTACATAAGAACCTGAGTCCTTGTTTAAATCAAATATCAACACAGGCTAAACTGACACTTAACTCTAAAGAACAAGGTTAAAAATGACTAAGATTGCGATATCCTCTTCTATATTATTCAACAATGTTTTAAAAAATGAAAGGATTATATCAACAGAAGCTAATTAAACTTACACAACTTTTCGCCCGCAATGTTTTTTTTTTTTCAAAAATAATCAGAACATTGAAAGTAAACTTAGTACCTACTTACTTCCCGCCAAGCAACAAATTATAGACCACGCAATTAACACCAACCAAGGCCCTACCGCAATTTGATGAATTAAAAAGAAATTAATTACCTCACGTAGATAAAACATATCTATATTTATCTTAGAAACACTAAACGCACCCAGAATACAAATAACTGTTTATAGCACTATAGTATTAACACAAAGAGGATTTTTTAAATTTTTATATTTTTTTCACTTCCTAGAAAGTATTGGAACACTGTTGTCAATGCCACGGTCGCGAGATGACTAACGCATGCGGGTAGATAGCAAAACAATTAAAATGCAAATAATTGTGTCTACCCTCTTTACAGGTATTAGACAATAATCATTAAGAAACTGCCTTACTATTTTAGTTTTAACAATAAACGATAGTTTAAGAGATCCCTGGTCTTAAAATAACCATTACTTTATTAACAGCAAGATTGGCCCAGTTACCAGAAGATCAGCGTTTGTACCTACTTAATTATTGGTAGCTACACCTCTGTCTGACCCTTCGGGAGGGCAGGCGCCATGGTTTAAGAACGTATATGACAATTTGATTGTAGTGTTTACAATCATCAATAATAAGTACATATAATATTAATCGTTCTTGACATTAATAAAGGCAACGTTTGTGCTATCAGAATCAGGCCCTTTAGATCATAAGAGAAATTTATTTTTTGTGTCCCATTGGCCGAATATGTATTATTTCCTACTAATATTATAAATGCGAAAGTTTGTGAGGATGGATAGATGGAGGTTTGTTACTCTTTCACGCCAGAACGGCTGAACGGATCTGGATGAAATTTGACACAGAGGTAGATTATAGTCTGGAATAACACATGGGCTACTTTTTATCTGAAGTCCACGCGGCGCGGACGGAATCTAGTCTTTCATAAATTAATTGCTAAACCACCGCGTCAAATAAGTAGATACAAACAATCAGAAAATTATATTAAAAAAAACAGCAAACGGCAATTCAAAATCATGAAAAAATATCTTATTCCACGTTATAACTTCTTTTACTCTATCTTTATACGAAAGATAAGAAACCTTCACGTTTACACAACATATACCGAGCTAAATCTCAATATTAATCACACAGCTACTCGATAGCAATTCGATAAAGGCTCCATGGATACGGTATCCGAGTTAAGAGGCTTTCGAAATAATCCCACAGGCTAGAGAGGTCGCCACAACGTTAATTGCCAACAATCAACCAAAATCGGAGAGCATTGATAGCGTAGTGATGTGACTGGCCGTTATTCGAATCTTTTTTAAATCTGGATTTAAAAAAAGATTTGCGCCTCCTTTCACATGGACCTTCAAGTATACCGTAAAAATGCAGTTATTTATTAGTACCTAGTACCTACTTCACTACCTACTTTTTTCGGAATAAAGGTGAGATGGTATGTTAAAAGTAAAGATCAACCAACATATTAGGAATGGTCTTCGTAATTATATTCGTCATATACAATTACATCATAATTTTATTACAATAACATCATTCCAATATTTCCGAAGGGCGATATATAGGTGTACTTATGTACACCCACAGTTTTCTGGAATTTAAGCTCCCGTGTATAAGAGAGAGGGCACAAATCCCAATCTCCGCGCTGAGAGAGCAACTGAGAATTTAAAAGAAAAACCTAATAACACTTTACTCGACCTAGGAATCAAACCCAGGACCTTTAACGTGGCAATCTCGCTTATGACCACTAGACTAATGAGACACTTTATTGCTAACAGAAAAGATATTACCATTAGTATTTGTCGAAAGGCAAACCATAAAATTATGTAAGACAAAATTGTTTCTATCCTAAGCTCCAGTTCTCGGTCAACAAAATGAATAAAGTAATAAGCAGATGGCAAGTTTCCATCGAATAGTTCAGAAGCATCTCTAAACTGCGGACGTCAACAGTACGCCTCGCCCACATATTTGTGTAAATCTATGAAGTAGCTACTCTACTTGCTTAACTTCGAACATTAGGAAATAACTTCCGTTACCCAGGTCTGCTCTTCGAAGACTGTTATGAATCAATATGTAGAAAGAATTTAGAGAATGCAAATGAATTTTGAATGCTGGTTTGGAAATTGTCTCGCTGGACGCCATAATAGGCTGCGATTCCAAAAAAGATATTCGAGTAATCTGAGCGGTGCTCGAGGGAAAATATACCATAGGCTCGCGTTTGTGATTAAATAAGCCCATCTCCTGGTTAAATATACCAGACTCTATGACCACTGGCCAGGTCGAAGTTCTCCTTCAATTTCGGAATTTAAGTCTTTGATGTGATGTCTGTGGCATCTATTGAAAAGCTAGTTACTTTGCTTCTCAACCGATATGACTTACTTTACAGTTTCGATGTGTCGTAAGATGCCACCTTACACCCATCCATTTTATAAAAAAATAAAATTTGTTTTATCTCAATCCCCGCCACAAAGGGGCTGTTCCTGACCTGGGGGAATGTCTTAATAAAATTAAGCCGTATTCAAGATATATTTTTAGGGCATTACCTGATAATTTTGTTTTATAATTTGCTCAAATTCAATGTCAGTGATATGTACCACATATACAATCTCGAAGTTTTAACCATCATTGCAAAACGATATAGAAGTGTACAATATCTGAGAAGTTTGCATCCAAATGTCTGAATGCTCTTACCGTGCTCGTTATTTATGCTCCCGGCTCCCGGCTACGTTTTCTTTATCTAGATATTTCTACTAGAAAGCCGGCAAAAGTTCTGAAGTCAGACTGCAACTTTAGTAAAAAGTTACACTAAAGGTTTTGTCTATGGATGTACATAAAACCTCTCAGATTATATTTAGATCTGTAGCTTTGAACCACAGATACATTACGGCCAATGACGATAATTACAAAAGGAATCGACCGAATAATCGGAGATCATAAAAAATGTAGATGTAACTTTTAATTACAATTTGTTCTCAATATAATTTAATACACAATACTCGTAAATGCAAATAAATTTAAAAAGTTAAGTACATAGAAAAACAATAATCGCTGAGATAGTTATAGATAGACTGTAAAAATAAACAAGATATTCCTATCTCAATTATATTTTGCTTGAAACAGCTAATCTGATTAGTGGTATTGGCTCAGACATTAGTAACCAAAATAAAAGAAAAAGGACGCAAGCTCGTCGCCCTTAAAATAATAGCTTAACTTCCTGAAAATAAGGTTCATAGTAGTGCTCCAATACTAACTCCACGGGACATCGCCTTCGATTACCATTAACCCATTTTACCCTATTTGACTTTCAACTTGGAGAAAATAAGCATCTAATGCACTTTGTTTTATTCCATCCAAGATCAGGAGACGGAGTTTTAAAAAGCTTTTTAAGATTTTTTTTTCTTTTATCCACTAGCTGTATCGCCCTTGGCTAGGTTTTATTTTTCATTCACCATCGCGGCTGAATGTGTTTTTCCCTTGCCTAGAAACACGAGATTATTGTGACCCAAATATGTTTCGAAATCCGAACATCGTAAATAAGTATACCTATTCCATTTTCTCTTGGACAGGGATATTTACGAACATGGCAGAATACAAACCGTATAGGGTGTATTGATGATAGCTTCGTGTTGAATTATTATCTGTATTCCTGAGTACAGGGATACAGAAGCGAATAAAGATTAGCCCTCCCAGTCGCTTTTACAGGTTATGGATTTAGAAAATGCTGGGTGTCGGTATGTTTCTTATGGGATAGGGGGCAAAAAACCTTGCGAATCACCTGATCGTAAGTGATTACCGCCGCCCATGGACACCGGCAATACCAGATTAGTCACAAGAGCGTTGCCGGCCTTTTAAAAGTGTTTGGGCCCCCAGTATCCTTACTCACTTGACGAAACACGACGTAAGCGTTGTTTCAGGCCGGTTTTCTGTGAGGTCGTACTCTGGTTGAGCCGGCCTATTCATGCCAAAGCATGGCTCGCCGACGGTAAAAATCTATGTGGTTTTGTGCTCACCAAACGATTAAAGTAAAATATGATTTGAATTTGCAATTTTTTTTAGGTATATCCAAACTATCGAAGGACATTTGTTTGCATTCTATTTTCTGATATCTTTCAAAAGAAAACTGTAATTGTAAACCGAGAAAAAAGCTAAAAAATTTAAACATTTTATCATGTAAAGAAGTATCTATCAAGATACCACACTATTTGGAACCGTGTAACTAGTTTTAACATTTCAAAGGTATTAAAATAAAATATTTTCTTTTTACTTTGAACAGAACACGTACGTAAAATATCAAATGACTCATTTACTCCAAATCTTCTAATAAAGCCCATAGTAATTACTGTGTTTACCTGAATCGTATACACAAATACACTTTTAATGTATGTATAATACGTACAAACTAACCTAACCAGAAGACGCAGGTTCGAATCCTGCCCGCAAGTTGAATTTTTCCTTCACTAAAATAACTTTATAATCTCAGCATGGAAAAAGCTAAAAAAATACAAAAATATATTTCCCTTCGGGGAATACAGGCGTGATGGTTATACAGACTGATGCTAGTAGCGTCTAACGCTAAGTTTCTGACTAGCATTAATCGTTTGAACAGCGTTATTGAAGCCACATTGCGGAGCTACTCGTAGCAGCCGCCACAATCTCCGACGTAATAACATTGTTGTTTGCGCATTATTGTGCTCGCAAGCAGGGTTAATTTCAGATCTTCAAGTCAGTACTGTTGGGAATTAAAATTATGTTTATTGTAGGTGTTTATATTTGTTTTGCTTCCTATTGTTACTTTTATTAAGACAATACACTCTAACAGTACCTAACACTAGTGGTTAAAATATTTTTTCTGTATAATGAATTCAGCTATAATGGAAATGACCTTGGTTTATTGAATATTTCCATAAACACTGTCGTTTTATTTTAATTTACCTACATTGTGTAACCCACATCTGATATACCTATTACCTACAAACTGTTTGTACTTATAAAGAGATCATGATTCTCTGAGTTTATTTCGGTATGTCGTCTCAGAGAACTTCGGCTAGGTAAAGCTGCCACAAAATAGTTTTTAAAAATTCTATTTACCGAAATAAATATCTATTTGTGATTTTTCTGCATTTTTCATGCTAAGATTTTAAATAACTTTTTGTGTTTTTTTTTGCATATTTCATGCTAATTTTATAAAGTTATTTAGTGTAGGAAAAAATCGACTCGCAGGCAGGATTCGAACCTGCGTCTTCTGGCTAGGTACGCCAGACGCTATGACCACTAAGCCACCGTCGAATTTTTCCTTCACTAAATAACTTTATAAGATTTTAAAGTTATTTTAGTGAAGCGAAAATTCGACTCGACTTCACTAAAATAAGTTTAGAAATAAATATCATTGAAACGATACTCTTTACGACAATAAGAAGTACAAATTATGTAATTGCACTGATTCACCGTTCCTTAGATAAAAAACAAATAAGACACGTGAAAATAAACAGCTGACGAGTCAAATCAGAAACAGTACCACACAAATAAATACTGTGAACCACCAAAATTAACAGAATCAATACTGATTGAATCAAGGTACGCGTTAGAATGACTTGCACCGTCTAAATATGTCAAAACAGAAAAAGAAACATACATGGTGGAAGAGAAAATAAATCGTGGAAACCCAATGTAATTAGTGCAAACAGAACATTAATCTATTTCTAATTATACCAGGTTGGTACGTAATTAGAGATGGATTGGAATTGCATTGGGATCGATGAATTGACGAATTTATAGTGATTATCATGTAGTGGAAATTTGTAGGATGAGTAGCATGGTCTTATTCAAGCAAAATGCATAGCACATAATGCAATATTTCACTGTAATATTGTGTATTATAGGTACATATCACTGAATCGCAATACCACCCAAAAATGCGGTTGAATAATCGTAATTGGATAGTTTGAATGATGATTTCGTGATATAATATTTGTTTGTGGTGAGAGAAAAATAAGGATTTTCACATTGAAATATTTATTGCCACTTTTTTAATCTAGATGAGTATTCTCTCTAAACCATATGCTTTATGCTTTTATTTTTCATCTTGATTTTTTTCTTGTGGTCTTGATGTTTGTAAGTAATGAAAAAGGTAAGATAACTTTTTATTTTCGACTCGCATGTGAAATCAGTATAAATGTTAAGTTAAATAACTACCTATATGTATAGGGAGTTATATATTGTGTATAGTAATTATGAATATATCCCTATCTCAGTATAATGCTGCGACTTAAGTAATACCGTAGGTACATCTATGTAAATGTAATCTTTATATTAAATTGAAAAATAACTCACTCACACACCCAAAATCTCAGAAACTATAATGCCTAGAAACTTAGTTCCTACCCTAAGAAAGGAATTTGGGAAATTCCCACAGGGAGCGGAGATGCAGGATATATTAGTAGAAATGTGTACACGAAAAACATTTTGATCTGATTTGATAATTTTAACCTTTTGATCCAGATGGGTAATAAAACAGGTGCCTCACAAAGAGATTGTTGAATTCATCATAATTACTAACTCTCTGGTATAATTGATGACTACCCACATTCCGAAATTCAGCAAACAATATTCGACCCGGCCCCCTTTGTGATCAACAATGCAAATAAGGGGGATAATAGAATTCGATACCTACATAGTCAAGCCACAAATTGCATTATTGCTTCCTAACACCCCCCACATTCCAGGGGGAGTGGGGAACTAAACTCCCGTTAACAAATGCATAGCTTTACGTGACGTCCGCTGCGGGATTGCGGATCATGCGAAAGTGATTCCAGTGATCTCTATGCGTAAGGTGATAGTACTGGAGGTTCTACTCAGTATTCTGGATAGCTGGAGTATCCGACATAACCGTCCTGCATCCCCGAATGGTGCAGCATGAACAACGCGCATTTCCCCACCAGAAAAAAGGTGTGCTGTGCGCTTGTCGTTGTCAATGTATCGTTTAATTAACTTTCTAAGATTATCGAGAATCCATCGTGTCTTAAAGAGTACCTACATCGATATCAGTTGTTGCACCAATACATCTTTATAATAAGCCTGATAAGTACCAGTAATTGCCCAGACCTAATTAGAATTCGGATTTCTTAGGAGCTAAAACAGTCAACACTTAGCAACTTCTCTGAAATCAATTCATATTTTGCAACCCACTGTGTTATTGTGAAGCTCAATTAATTTACCGTGGCCTCTTTAGCCAAGGAGACATTGCATAGTGTAAATACACTAGTGATATACAATAGAAAAGTGAAAAATACTTGAAAAAATCATCACCTATTTATTTAAATAGGTGATGATTTTTTCAAGCATTTTTTCGACTTTTCTATAGTTTAACCCGTCAGTCAATACTTTGTTTTCATAAAATCAACGCACTGAATTGCGAATTTAAATTACGAATAAAAAGAATTGAGAATATTAAAAGGCAGGAATATTGTTCTACGTTCCTGAAAGCAATAATTAATTCTCAATTAAATACTGGGAAATAAGACAAAGAGAAAATATCTGCATGAACTGAACCGAGAAATTCCGTTGTACTCAGAAATGATCACAATATATTATTTGCACGAAGTAAAGAGCAACCACATTTTCGAATTTCCTACGAAAGCAGAAAACTATTGAACCGTGTGTCGCCACTGCTAGATAATATTTTTCAATAAAGCGGCCTCTAGAAATAATAATGCTTGTACCTAGTTTCATCACACAGAGGCCACTGCATAATATTATAAATGCAATAGTAACTCTGTCAGTCTGTTTGTTAACTTTTCACGTTTTTGATGAGTTTTGGTATAGAGAAAGGTCTTTGCGATGCGAGGGAAACCGCAGGCTAGTGCTACATCTATACTCATATATAAAGCTGGAGAGTTTGTTTGTTTGTTTGCTTGAACGCGCTAATCTCAGGAACTACTGGTCCGATTTGAAAAACTCTTTGGTGTTAGATAGCCCATTTATTGAGGAAGGCTATAGGCTATATAGATCATCACTCTAAGACTAAGTAACTAATCCACGCGGACGAAGTCGCGGGCGGAAGCTAGTAAATAATAAATATAATTAATTAATAGTTTGTCTGCTACATTTTCAATTGTTTTCTACGTCTGTTCACTGAATAGATTTCGATAAAATCTTTGAGAAGCAAGTAAAACCGCAGGCAACAGCGAGGACATGTTCGAAATTTTAAATCTCTGAAAGTTCTTCACCGATCGCATAGAAATCGATAGACGACGCATTGGATATAAAAACAGGTAAAAGTCTTATAGAATTTTATACTTATACTTGTACATCCAAAACATTTTGTCTTATTAAAATCTCTTTCTTTAAAGAACGTCATCTCAGAAACGACATCACTCACTCCGCCAGGTAACTATGGCCCCATTCCACACCCTAACGATTTGTTACGCATCAAGAACATTCAATGTAATGGGCGAAAAATATCTTTATAGTTTCCTTACGGCCAACAAGGCCATTCTGTTTTGTGGTTCTTACATATTAAATTGACTCTTATTATAAGACTAAAAAGTGGGAAAATCCACTGTATTGTTCGAAAAGTACGGCGGAGATGTACAACCCTAGTTCGCTGGTACTTTTTTAAATCTCATCAACATACTGATTTCTGAAGCTTACGCGAATATTAGATTATTATTAGATACTAGCTTCTGCCCGCGGCTTCGCACCCGTGGAATTCGGTCTGTCCTCACGTCCCACGGGAAGGGGATAAAAAGTATCCTATGTCCGTCTCCTGGTTCTAAACTACCTCTCCACCAATTTTCAGTCAAATCGGTTCAGCCGTTCTTAAGTTATAAATAGTGTAACTAACACGACTTTCTTTTATATATATAGATATAAGATTAGAACGCACTTTAGATTCCTCTGGTGTAGCGGGTGTCCATGGGCGGCGGTAATCGCATAAAAAAATCAACTTTTCCGATTTTATCGCATATCAACTTTATTTAATTATCGAATGCCTAATTATTAAAGTAAACGTGAAATGGTTAATGGAGGGGGAACTCTCAATAAATACTTACAGCGACACCTCAGCCTGCCCGTGACCATGACTAAAGGGTCCGAAACTACGGGATTTGATTTTGCTAATATAAGGTGATAAAATCCGTAAAATAGTTTTATTTCAATACCCATCCCCAGCTGTCGTGCCGTACATAGTTCAATCATATTTTTTTTAAGTTTAAAATAGTAGGTAAATATAAATGATACTTGTACCGGGTAGGACCATGTTCTCATGTAAATTGTGATCACACGACAACCCCGACAAACGGAATATAATGTACGTTGTGATTTTATAAGTGAGTGTATAATACATACACTCACGCCTTTTTCTTACAGGGGTAGGCAGAAACTAAAGATCGCCACTTGCTACGATTCATGAATACATCTATTGTTCCCTCCACATTCATACATCTTGTCAAACACAGGCACCGATTGCGAATATTACTAAAGTAACCTTATTGACGGACCAGTAAAAACTATACGCAAATTACGCAATACATACTTAATATACTTCAGCTAGAGCACACACTAACATTAGGAATAATATTCTCTTAAGGCGTCAATCTGAGCTTGGCAAGTTCTAATCTCAATTGAATTTTTGCAATTCGTAGATCTATAAGATCAATTTTAGATCCATGGCAGTAGCTACTAGATGCGATATTAACCGAGAGAGTTATGTACTGAGAATTTCATAGAAAACCCCAATAACATACTACTAGATCAATGAGGCACTTTAATTATTATCGATGGAATAATTTAAATATTAAACAACTACCAGTAAAATCCTTGAATCGATGTTAAAACCTAAATTGTGAAGGTGAAAGTTCGAACACCAGTGTTTTAGTACTCTTTAGTAGAGTAGAATGAACTTATACACAGTGATAGGGTGTCTCATTTTTTAGGGCAGTGACGTACAAAAGCTGTGTAGGGCTAATTGTGTAGTTACCACGATACAGCGAGGCCCGGGTGGAGTGGGCGCATCACAAAGGGGCGATTACTGATACAAAGCCATCCGCCATCACAGCGCAGCCCTCGCGCCGAAAAACAACCAGTTTTTAACGACTCAGTTAATTACTGGACTTTTAATCAAGTTCTGCGGCGAAAAATTGGTTGAAGGGTATTTTGACGTAAAATAAAAATTAAGAAGATTAATTTTGAATATTACAAGAGATAATATAATTATGATTAGTCTGTTGTGTCCCACTGCTGCACAAAGGCCTCCGCCTCATGTTTCCATCTATCACGACGTTGTAGTATTTGGAGCCAATCTGCACTAAAGGTATCAAAATCGTCACGCCATCTCTTTTTTGGTCTGCCACGACGCCGCATATCGGTATCAGGGCTCCACTTTGTGGTAATTTTGTCCCACCGTTCATCAGACATGCAACACACATGGCCAGCCCAACTCCTCTTAAGCTTAGCGACCATTTGAGCTACGTCAGCAATTTGGGTTTTGGTGCGCAATATAGATATTCTATATTTATAATTATGATTTGGCTCATATTGGAGACTATATGCTGGAAATAAACTGCTGGGCTAGACCGAATATTATCATCATCAACCCATGTACTGTCCTACTGCTAGACACGGGTCTCCTCTCAGAGTGAGAGGGGTTAGGCTGTAGTCCACTGTGCTGTCTAGCACTGGACTATAGCCATGTGAGGGTTTGAATTGTATACCGTCAAGAAATAGTAAAAAATGCTTGTCATAAACAAGAAAAATATATATATCATAACACCAAGTTACGATCCATAGAACTGAGTAGCTGACGGGTAATATCTAACTGTATTCAAATAGTAGACAATAGATATAGGTCGGACGCCAGCCCCACTAAGTTCTATCTTAATGTCAAATCGCTATTATGTAAAACTAAAGGCCGCTGGCTTAATTTAATAAAAACTAAAGCCCAACTTCTGCCTCATTAGCCAAGTGGTCCTGAGCGCGACTGCTACGCTAGAGGTCCTGGGTTCAATTCCCAGGTCGAGCAAAGTGTTATTGGGTTTTTCTATGAAATTCCCAGTAGCAGCTCGGAGTTAGGAATTTGTGCCCGGCTAATGGCAATAGGCTCCCCCTATTACATGGGACCTAAACATACCGGCGAACTGTGGGTGTAAAATCCAATGGACAATTAACTGAATTCAAATAGTACAATGATGTCCGATTCGTATCCAGTTTACAACATTACATGCTGCGATATGACTTGGCTTCCAACTTATGTATAACACTATCTATCTCCTAAAAGCCCTCAGTCTCTCTTCAACTCCAAGGATCATAATGTAACCTCGCCAGAGTAAGTGATCTCGATAGACGCTATCGTCTCTAGAAATGTTAACATAACATACCATCACGTCAGTATTTTTTTTTTTAAAAAAACCTTACTAGCAATATGGGTCACACATTACTAGTATTCTTGTTAACCCCTCGTGCTAAGCTAAAATGCTTGTGTTACGAGTGGGTTCACGTCGGTAGTGCAATGGGTGGGGTTCAAACCGGCAACCACATGAACGCAAGTCCGACGCCCTAGCCATTAGGCTACCGCCGCTTCATTCCCCGAAGGGTTTGCCAAAGGTGTACTAATTTCTGTCAACAGGTCGCTATGTTTAGGGCACATGTAATAGGGGGCGAACCCATTGCCGTTAACCGGGGACAAATCCCAAACTCCGAGCTGCTTCTGAGAATTTCATAGACAATTCAATCGAACCCATGACCTCCTGCGTATCAGTAGCGTTTAAAACCAATACATTATTGAAACAGCCGGAATCTATACTATCTTATCTTATCTTGTGTAGGGCCGAGGCAGCAAGGCCTCAGTGCACTTTGACCCAATGGGATCTTTTGTGCTTCCCCTAGATAACTTATTCCTCATGCCCTCCCAATTCTATAAACAGCTCTTCCATGAGCTTTATAATGAGGCCTGGGAGTATGAGTCTGTAGTCCTCTGGTTTTGGATAACCCTGACCCAAAAGGCACATTCGCTTTCTAGCCATTGCATCGCATGTACACAGAAGGTGTTCCATGCTCTCAATTTCCCTTTTGCAGGCCCTGCAGGCTGATGTCACCACCAGACCCATCTTTTGTAGGAGAGTGTTAGTCCTGAAGTGTCCGGTCAGCGCCCCCATCAAAAGACGGGACTGCCGCCTGCTTGAGTTCCTATGAGGAACCTATGAATTTCTTGGAGTGAGCAAGTCCCGTGAGGCTCACTCATCCATGTGCCTCGCCCTTGCGTACTCCCGAAATGCCGTTTTGACTGTGCCTAATGCTACTGGGCTGTGAATCTATATCTATAGTAATATATAAAGCTGAAGAGTTTGTTTGTTTGTTTGTTTGCTTGAACGCGCTAATCTCAGAAACTACTGGTCCGATTTGAAAAATTCTTTCAGTGTTAGATAGCCTATTTATTGAGGAAGGCTATAGGCTATATATCATCACGCTACGCGGACGAAGTCGCGGGCAGAAGCTAGTTACTAATATATAAAGCTGAAGAGTTTGTTTGTTTGCTTGAACGCGCTAATCTCAGGAACTACTAGTCCGATTTGAAAAAATCTTTCAGTGTTAGATAGCCCATTTATTGAGGAAAGCTATAGGCTATATATCATCACGCTAAGACTAAGTAACTATTCCACGCGAACGAAGTCGCGGGCGCAAGCTAGTTTTTAACATACAGAAAACCCTCCAGGGGAGGTGTTTTTCCAAAGACACTAAATGAATATAGACGTGTAGTCTTAGTGCTTGTAAACAAGACCATTCAAGGCGCTAAAGGTCGGCCGGCGATCGATGCGCGTGGGCGGTTGACGCACGCACCAAAAGCAAAGGATTCCTTCAATATTTTTAACGTGGGAGAGCCATGCTTCGGCACGAATGGGCCGGCTCGACCGGAGTGATACCACGGCCTCACAGAAAACCGGCGTGAAACAACGCTTGCGTTGTGTTTCGCTGGGTGAGTGAGGTTACCGGGGGCCAAAACCCTTAAAAGGCGAGCAACGCGCTCGTGAGTCCTCTGGTGTTGCGTGTCCATGGGCGGCGGTTATCGCTTACCATCAGGTGATCCGTCTGCCCGTTTGCCCCGCTATCCCATAAAAAAAAAACAACGAACGTTTAAAAGTACCGCAGCCTTTGTAGGTAATAAGTATGCTTTGGCTACTTATAATATACATTACAGACATAACTTCCATTGCTATTGACCTCGTAAATGGTGTCATTGTAATGCGTCATTGGTCTTTATAAATAACTCCAAAATACGGTCCTCAATTCGTTTGTATAATATGTATAGAAAACCGGCGCGAGTCAAACAACGCTTGCGTTGTTTCGCTGAGTGAAATGAAATGAAATGATGAAATGATGAAATGATGAAATGATGAAATGATGAAATGATGAAATGATGAAATGATGAAATGATGAAATGATGAAATGATGAAATGATGAAATGATGAAATGATGAAATGATGAAATGATGAAATGATGAAATGATGAAATGATGAAATGATGAAATGATGAAATGATGAAATGATGAAATGATGAAATGATGAAATGATGAAATGATGAAATGATGAAATGATGAAATGATGAAATGATGAAATGATGAAATGATGAAATGATGAAATGATGAAATGATGAAATGATGAAATGATGAAATGATGAAATGATGAAATGATGAAATGATGAAATGATGAAATGATGAAATGATGAAATGATGAAATGATGAAATGATGAAATTATGAAATTATGAAATTATGAAATTATGAAATTATGAAATTATGAAATTATGAAATTATGAAATTATGAAATTATGAAATTATGAAATTATGAAATTATGAAATTATGAAATTATGAAATTATGAAATTATGAAATTATGAAATTATGAAATTATGAAATTATGAAATTATGAAATTATGAAATTATGAAATTATGAAATTATGAAATTATGAAATTATGAAATTATGAAATTATGAAATTATGAAATTATGAAATTATGAAATTATGAAATTATGAAATTATGAAATTATGAAATTATGAAATTATGAAATTATGAAATTATGAAATTATGAAATTATGAAATTATGAAATTATGAAATTATGAAATTATGAAATTATGAAATTATGAAATTATGAAATTATGAAATTATGAAATTATGAAATTATGAAATTATGAAATTATGAAATTATGAAATTATGAAATTATGAAATTATGAAATTATGAAATTATGAAATTATGAAATTATGAAATTATGAAATTATGAAATTATGAAATTATGAAATTATGAAATTATGAAATTATGAAATTATGAAATTAAATTAAATTAAATTAAATTAAATGAAATTAAATTAAATTAAATGAAATTAAATGAAATTAAATGAAATTAAATGAAATTAAATGAAATTAAATGAAATGAAATGAAATTAAATTAAATTAAATTAAATTAAATGAAATTAAATGAAATTAAATGAAATTAAATGAAATTAAATGAAATTAAATGAAATTAAATGAAATTAAATGAAATTAAATGAAATTAAATGAAATTAAATGAAATTAAATGAAATTTAATGAAATGAAATGATGTCACATTTTTTATCACTCCTGAACCAAAGACTTATATTTCATTATTTTTTTATATGATATGCTATTTCGTTCGAGAGCTTCGAAAACTTCCATTTAAATTTGTTAAGCTCTGAAGCATATTTAGCAACAACGACATATTTAACAATAATTTTGAGGATATATCTACTTTGTAACGTCAATAGCGCATTTTCAGGAACGTCAACGCTTAATTTTAATAGCGCGGTTTAATCGCAAGCTTTCAGAGTTAAATAACCCTTAACGATGTCTTCCTTTGTACATAAAAAGAGACTTAAGCGACCGGAATAAAACAGAGTATGCAACCGTGGAAATAAAATGTTATGGCTTAAATTGTATGGCGGATGCGGTATGTTACATATTAGAAGGCTATAGAAAACATATACATAACTGAAACATGAATTCTTCGTACTCCAATATAGTTATAAAGGATCAGTTTTGAAATTTAAAACACTTGCGTACCCCAAATAAAATTATTTAAACTCAATCTTTTCCATTGATACAGTAAAAAAAATATCCACTATATTTTAATACACATTCATTGCCTCATTAGCCTAGTGCGCGACTTCTACGCTAGAAGTCCTTGGATCAATTCTCAGGTTGAGCAAAGTGTTATTGAGTTTTTTATTGGATTTTTCTGCCCACTGGCAATAGGCTTGACTCCTGTTACTTGAGACGTAAATATACCGGCGAACTGTGGGTGTTACATAAGCACACCTCTGCCTAACCCTTCGGGGAATTCAAGTGCGATGGTATAGTTTGAATACACATTTCCTGTAAAATTCCGAGTTAACTTGGAGAAATCGTTTACAATGACGGAAGTACAGGCGAAAGGAATTCTCACAAAATGTTGCTTCACAAATTCATAAAATGCCGCATTGCAATATGCGTTTGCATTGGATAAGGTCTGTTACGTTATCCAATGCAATGCGGTCATGTATATAAATGTATACAAATAATACATCCGAAATTACATAACAGCCGAATTATAATACGGTTGAATAATATCGAATAGAAGTTATTTAAATTATTATTTAATTAAACAACGCCTAACCGCAGCATCCAACGTATTTTAATAAGCTTGGTATTTTATTGGTTTTAGATAATGTAAGCACTATGTTTATGACATTCTTTTGATAGGTACATGCATGACATAATTATCTACTTCTGACCTTATATCTTGTACGTGTAGAATAGTCTGTAAGTATAAGTTGGTTATTGAATAAATAAATAAATAAGTAACTTATACCCTTGGCTCTACTCTCTTTATTTAGAAGTAATAGATATCTCTGAAAATCTAAAAAACCTGTGTCTGTACATTGAAGATATAAAAAAAAACAAATGTTTAGGGTATGTAAACATTTTTTAAATTCTTGTCTGTTTGTTACAGATTAGCGTAAAAACTACTGAATAGATTTTAATTTTGTTATCATTGCTATTACTGTTATAGAAAGTGAGCTCCACTTTAAAACTGGTGAACTTCTTACCTCAAATAATTAAACGGATCCTGAGATACAACTTAACCTCTCTGAAGTATTCAGACCCATACAAAGTAGAGATCATCACTGTTGGTTTTTGATTAAATTATTTTTTGGATCCATTTTAATCCTAATATAGCTTCATGTGAGCGAAGCCGCGGGAAAAAGCTAGTTAGGATATAAAATAAAGTTCACTTTCACAATTTCATAATTCTTTTTAAAATTCACCGTTGCAATAAGCCGGAACAAAGCTGGGATTTTCATCATGATATCAATTTGAAGCTTGCTGCTGAGCGCAACTTTGACAGATTACTCGGCTGTCACCTAAAAGCTACGGTCTCACATTTTTCACTCCATTAACTTACACAAAAATATGTACCTAAGTACCGTAATATAGATGGTACAGAAGATTCCAACTTGACATGGAAATCGAACATAAGACCTCTTGCTCAGCAGTCATGCTTGGCTTATGAGTCAGTTACATACATACATACCATCACGCCTGTATTCCCAGAAGGGTTAGGCAGAGACGTACTAATGTACACCCACAGATCGACGGTATGTTTAGGTCCCATGTGATAGGGGGCGAGCCTATTGCCATTAACCGGGCACAAACTCCGAGTTGCTACTGGGAATTTCATAGAAAAATCCAATAACACTGCTCGACCTGGGAATCGAACCCAAGACCTCTAGCGTAGCGGTCGCACTTGAAACCACTAGACTAACGAGGCAGTTAGTCTAGTGGTTTCAAGTGTGTTTAATACATATTACAATTATCCAAGAATCCATTCGTCATTTTAGACATTGTGTAACAAGATTAATATTATGACAACGCACATATTATCCCGAAAGCACACAATCTCGTGCAGCCATTAGTAGAAGAACGAACAAATGAATGTCTTACGGAAAATAGCAGCGCTGATTTCCTACCATTTCCCCCTTCTTTCCAAACATATGCGGAGTCATTTGCAGCCGACAACACTGAGCCACCCACTGTGGAATAGCAAATGAGAGGGATATGTAATCCTGTTTCATCGATCGCTCAGACGTCTGTTTTTGTTGAAAACACACAACTTTTATCCGACTCAATAAAAGGATGTTCTCAATTAAAGTTTAAGGTTTATTATAATTACCATCATCACGCCTATATTTCCTGAAGGGTTAGGCATAGGCGTATTAATGTACACCCCCAGTTCGCCGGTATGTTTAGGTCCCATGTAATAAGGGCGAGGCAATCGGGCACAAATCTCAAACTTTGAGCTGTCACTGAGAATTTCAAAGAAAACTCAATAACACTTTGTTTGGCCTGGGAATGCGACTGGCGACTGCTACGCAAGAGGTCCTGGGTTAGGTTTAAAGAAATTTATTCTCAAAAAAGACATTATAGTCACTTACATGAGAACGTAATTTAAAAGTAATTTGTAGTTCACTGGTGTCGCACTATTAACACATTTCATAAATAAGGTCCTGGGTTCTGGATCTCTTGCGTAGAAGTCGCCCTCAGGATCACTAGGCTAATGAGGCAGTTTATTGCTAAAACTCAAGAACGGCTGGGCCGATTTAGCTTATTTTGGTTTTAAAATGTTTATGGAAGTCCAGGGAAGGTTTAAAAGGTGAGTAAATATGACAAAATGTTTTTCTGATGTGGTGCGTAACTCGCCGGTACAGCTAGTTTTATATAAATAAATAAATAAATAAATATTCTGGGACATTTTTACACAGCACCATCTCTAGTCCCAAACTAAGCAGAGCTTGTACTATGGGTACTAGACAATGGATATAATACTTATATACTTTTTTTTTTGTAAATCCATACTTATAATACATAAGAAACACCCAGACGAACACAAACACTTATGTTCATCACATAAATTTTTGTGTCCTGTGGGAATCGAACCCACGACCTCATGGTCAGCAGTCCGGTACTCGAACCGCTAAACCACAGAGGTTGTCAAAAAAAAAAATATATAAAATAGTATAAACAGTAAGTATAGACATTTTAAAAATAGTTTCGTAATCTTAACGGTGATGTATAGATCTCAATCTTTTCGAATTTGCAGACGTCAAACAATTTTGTCGATACATCGCAAAATGGTTAGTCAATACCTATCTTTACCTACTGAATTACTGCAGGGCGGTTGAAACCAAACCCGATTTATTTATCGAAGTCTCCGCAAACTTTTGTCTTACCCTATTTACTTGCAGCTACAAACTCCGTTCACCAACTTTTATTTACGAACGTCTTGCAGCCAACAGCCACCGCAACGCAAACGTCCGATCAGCGACGCCGTTTAAACACATCAATTAACTTCAGGAACCCAACTTTGACAGTTGGAGGACTGAAAAAAGATATATCGCTCCATTTTGCATAACAAATGACTGTGAATTGAATTAAATTCTCTTGAAAAGAGACCCTAGAGGGCAGCACCTCGCTGGATTATCCGTTTGTTGAAAATGTAAGACGGATAAATGTGGACCACAGGTGCCATGTCTACAGATTACATATTCGATAAAGGATTTAAAAGGAAGGGTAGCTTTTAAGGGATAGGGTTAACATTTCTCCTAATTACTTAACATTGCGAATGAAATAAAGTTCCTTAGAATTTATTGTATACACCGATAGCAAATATGTAGGTATGGTATTTATGGTCTATGATAATAAGGTATTTTACCTTATGTACAATTGGCAAAAACAACAACAAAAACAATTGGCACATCTGTGTTTTGACAGTGTGTAATAATGTATCACGAAATATGTTTGTTTGTTGTATATACCAAACCATTTTCCAGATAATTATTATTTATGGAGCAATCTTGGTATGTCAAGACAGAGATGTTGTTCGTGTGCAGTGACGGGCATAGATTTTCGTTTAAAGTGTTAATTGAAATTGTACGGTGCTATGAACACCATACAATTTATTTTCGAACCAGAGCCTTAATGATATTGGTATTATCTCAAAGGTTGCAATCTTCATTTCACTAAACAAAATACTTTCGAATTGTAGTTAGTGTATACAAATTTATGCTCGTGACTGTACATAATATTCATCTCTACTATTATAAAATTGTAATAATGCTGTTTGTTACGGGTTGGAAAAAAAAATACTGAATAGATTTTAATTTTGTTATCACTGTTAGAAAGTATATGCTCTAACTTAGAAACTGGTGAACTTTTATCTCAATTAATTAATCGGATCTTGAGATACAGCTTGAACTCTCTGATGTATAGAGGCCCATACAAAGAAGAGTTGGTTTTCATTTATAATCCTACTATAGCTTCAGGTGAGCGAAGCCGCGGACAAAAGCTAGTTTAATATATATCTACATATACTTAATTTTTATAACACTAATATGGCCGATTAATGTTTCAGTGCTGAGTACCGGCCTCGTCTGAGGCCTTAAGGAAATAGATAGCTAAATATGGATTGGCAAATGTCCTTCAACAAATTGACACATTTTTTTGCATTTTTCATGCTAATTTTATAAAATGACGTCACCTTTAAGACGTAAGTTCAGAATGTGAAGGCAAATTTCGACATGGCAGGTGGGACTCGCGGTGGCTTAGTGGTCATAGCGTCTGGCGTACCTAGCCAGAAGACGCAGGTTCGAATCCTGCCTGCGAGTCGAATTTATCCTTCGTGAAATAAATGTTAGTCAAAAAATCACTAAAATTACTTTTTCCACAAACTTGTGTATATCGGGTTTTTTAATAAATTTATTGAAATCTAGTTGTGATCTTATTCTAGTTCAATTATGCTGTAAATATGATGTTTATGGGGCAAACAAGCAGACGGATCGCCTGATTGTAAGCGATTACGGCCCCCAATGGACACCCGCAACACCAGAGGAGTCGCAAGTTCGTTGCCCGCATTGTAAAAGGGTTTGAGTCTCCGGTATCCTCACTCACTCGGCGAAACACAACGTAAGCGTTGTTTCACGCTGGTTTTTTGTGGGGCCGTGGTATCACTACCGTCGAGCCGGCCCATTTGTGCCGAAACATGACTCTCCCACATCAAATTTTAATAATGAAATTAGATATCAAATGTAATTGAATTAAAATGGTGGAAATGATATACCTACTGCAATATTGTAGCGTTTCTTAAGAGATCTCGAAGATCCCTCTTAATGTATGTATGAGTGTGGGAAGGGCAGTTTAGTTTTAGACGGTAGGTTTCTGACATAACCCTCTACCTTTTGTAGTTGGAAGTACCCATTAGGATTTCCACAGAAGATATCATGCTGAGAATGTTAGTAGGCAATACGTAGGTACCTATTCCATGTTATTCCAAATTAACTAATGTTGCCATAACAGAACATATTTTGTTTCTTTTTTGCGATCCGTACTAAACACCTAATAATACGCTTGTCGATTTAAACATACAAATTATATACGCTTGTAAAGTCTCTATCTACACATATCTATATATACAGATACAGTTACATTGATGGTGTAGTACTGTCGATGAAAGTTACGAGTCGTGCCGAGCGAGCAGTGAACCGATCAAGTGCAAATTCCTCGAAATTCTATCGGATTTTATTAGTACTCGTTAGTTAAGCCGACCGTGTTGGGACGTGCGACTTGCTAAAATCCTGACAACTACCTTTGAAGCGTTAGGAATGAAATTCTGTTACGAACTCTTATTTAAAATCGCCTTTGATGAAAAGATTCACGCAGTGCTGATAACATAGTTGACAACTATGTTATCAGTACTGCGTGAACAACGCGAGTAACACCGCGGGACACAACTATTAGTTGTGTCCCGCGGTGTTACTCGCGTTGATCACCGAAATTCCCCAAAATCTTTCTCAGCGAATATAGAACCTATATACTAACATAACATACCATCACGCCTGTATTTCTCAAAGGGTGACAACCCGCATTGCCTTCGCAGTCCAGGCCGGTGCAGTCATAACTGTACAATAAGACGGAACACTGTGTCGTGGCCACACGTGCAAGTAAGCTCAAACAGGGCTTATAGACAAGTGACAATCAGTATGTAACCCAAACACGAACACTTTCGAAAACGTATTCGTATCGAAATCGAGAATAATTTGTATGAGAAGGAGCTTAATGAACGTAGATGAAGCGAAAGTGGTGTGCCAGGATCGTAGAAAGTGTAGTCTCTGCCTACCCCAATGGGAGACAGATGTGAAAATATGTATGTATGTATGTCTTGTATTAATAAGATTTGTAGCAGAAAAAAACATTCGTTTACGATACGAATTCGATAGTTGTTCGTGCTTGAACTTCGAATAGACAAACGAATAGAAACAAAATGTATGGAGATGACATTGGTGCGCGCTCGATTTGTCGAAAGCTTATGCCATTTGCATACATTCAGAATTCTATTCTATTCGATTAGCGTTCATGCCATTTGTCTAGACGATCTGAAATCAATCCTAGTTGACGACGTGTACATACTTTATCGAAAATAATTTACTTCGACTGATCCGCGGCTTGAATGACCGGCCACATGTTCGAGAAAACCGTGCAAGCCAAGTTGACGAAGTCCAAATCTTCAGCAAGTTTGCAAGATTTCAAACGCCGCGCTTATTGGCGCAAACTGGTTTGTGTAGGCAGTCAATACGGAGTGTGTAGCCATCCGGCCATCCCTATAGACCGAGGCGTACTAATATACACCCACCAGGCACCGAACAAATATATTACGTACAGCCTACCAGGTGTAGCCCATAGAATTTTTTGTTCCGTGCTGGAATCAGATCAGTATCCGAGGAGCAGGTTCGAAAGCTGATATTCATGCCGTCGTTTTTATCACAGTTCACTCAACATAAATACTATGAACATGTAATATCGACTGCACGTGCAGTGAATGGCGGTTAAAAACTATTTATGTAAATAAACTATATTCATGAATACGTGATCCTTTGTCGATAGTTATTGTAGACATTTGCACACAATTTTGTGTACATTTTAGAAACATATTTTGATGCATTTTGGATGAACCGTAAAAAGTAATAAATTTACAAACAAGCAATTATGGACCGCTAATTTGTGGCTAACGCAGCTCGGAGTTTGGTACTTGTGCCCGGTAAATGTCAATAGGCTCGCTCCCTATTACATGGGACCTAAACATACAGGCGAACTGTGGGTGTACATTAGTACGCCTCTGCCTAACCCTTCGGGGAATACAGGCGTGATGGTATGTTATGTTAGAAACATATTTTGATGCATTTTGGATGAACCGTAAAAAGTAATAAATTTACAAACAAGCAATTATGGACCGCTAATTTGTGGCTAACGCAGCTCGGAGTTTGGTACTTGTGCCCGGTAAATGTCAATAGGCTCGCTCCCTATTACATGGGACCTAAACATACAGGCGAACTGTGGGTGTACATTAGTACGCCTCTGCCTAACCCTTCGGGGAGTACAGGCGTGATGGTATGTTACGCATTCTCAGTTCATATACATCCTCACCCTTTTATTTTTATTCTTTCAGCGAACACTTAATTAAATCTCCTTTACCTACTTATTTACAAAAAAAAACAACGAAAAAAATGTACCCGATTCATGTTTCTACCCTGTAACTCTCGCCCTCTATATAAAATAAAAACAAGAAAATGTACTACTTAACGGTAACACTTGTTACGAGGAATATTTTATAAAAATTTGAATTCAAAAAAGGAACTCGCCTAAATTGTAACAACGCCTGTTTGGTAAGACGCCAGCGGCGTACGGCAACACCTGTGGGCCTCTGGGAAAAACGATCGATATTGTAACTGGCCAACTCTATCCGCATGTAGAATTAGCATTTTTTCGAAGCCCAAGCCACCGAGGAAACCCCGGAAGTCTTCCCTCTCTAAGGATTAAGCGGACTTTAAAATAGAAAATTTATTTAATTTAATTCTATACTCCGTAGGCGAAGCGTTCTTTGCTTGGTTTTATATTCCAGTTATCATTGAAATATAAAACACAGTTTAAATGATTTAATTTTGCCTAAAACAACTTTTCTAAATTCGGTATCAGCTAACCTAACTCTTGTGAACCTAATCATTGAGCACACGGTCGACTGAAGTCGCTAGTCAATTTCCGATGATCTGTCATCTAAAGCGGGTACTTTATTATGAAATATTTATTAAAAAAGTCTATACACTAAAAATATTTTCTACCATGTTTTAGTATTTTAAATTTGTGTCTACAAACACGTATAGACTTAATTATGATAATGACGTCATCATACTCATTATAGCGAGCGGATGTCGTGGGAAGTATCGATCGTGTGGCTACACTGCGCGCCCATGAGGAAAAATTATATACGATTATAGTGACCAAGCGGTGAGGGCGACGCGGACAGTCCAGGGTAGTGGGAAAATGTAGCTAGTCACAGGGTTATTAAAAAAGTTATAGAAAGCTCAGGTGTTTCACATTCACTCGGTAAATACTCACATGTTGATATATAAACTGCTTTTTGCTCAACATTTTTGCTTATTGCAACTTTAAATTATGAATTCTAGCTTTAATAAAATAAATTAGAATTATTTTTTTCCCAATCTCGCAAGGAAATACTTGTTATGAAGAAAATGAATATTTTATATTTATGAACTTTGACTGCTAGAGGGACTTTGACTGTTTTATTATATAGTGCTAGAGGGATTGTCACAAAAAAATCCTAGACGCTGTAGTAGCTATCGTTTACTAAACTCCCTTAAATACGTAACGCACAAATGCTTCTTCCATTTGACACACTCAGGACTGCTTAGATTTGGCTACCCCAACTACCTAATAGTACTTACCTACCTAAGTGTATTTTCCCAAAAATACAGTAAATATATTTATATATGTCGCAGTAAGATAGATGAAGCCGTAATATAGTTATATATCTAGGGATATTATACCGTAACATAGTTATACGAAAGCGATTCCATTTCGGTTCTGGAACTCGCCGATCGCTGCCGCGGCCCCGCTCGCTTCGCTCGCTCGGCTCGTGCGTCGTTGGTTACAGTTCTAACCTAACCAAATTAAAAAGGAGGATAACGACTTTATTTTTCTTTCGTATAACTATGTTACGGTATATAATTATATCCCTAGGGATATAACTATATTACGGCTTTATCTATTATTATTATTATTATTTATTCTTCGCACAACGTGTACAGGCGGACATAATGCCTAAGGCATTCTCTTCCAGTCTACCTTGGGGTGATGCAGAAAAAAAAGCGTGGCAGGTGTACTAGAAATATTTAAGATATGTACTTAGATAGGTAATAAATAAATTGAATTAAACTACTAAACTACTTTCACGAACTTAAATATTATAAATAAACAATTACATAAATACGATAATATACATATAATTATATACATACATACATACATATACTACATATATATTAAAATATTATCCGACAAGACAATTCCGGCTAATTAGTGATCTCTTTATCTATCTTACTTACACATATATCAATGATAGTTTAAGAGTTATAATAAATAAATAAATCAAAATAAATATTTATAAAACTGCCTAGCGTGACTACTACGCTAGAGGTCCTGGGTTTGATTACACTCAATAACACTTTTGCTTAACCCGGGAGGTTGAGCAAAAGTGTAATTGAGTCTCAGCAGCAGCTCAGACTTTGGGATTTGTGCCCGGATAAGGACAATGGGCTCGCCCTCTATTCCATGAGATCTTAACGTACCAGCGCACTGTGGGTGTACATAAGTACGCCTCTGTCTAACCCTTCGGGGTATACAGGCATGATGGTATGTATTTATAAAATCTCAAATCATACTTTCTAACATAAATACACCACGACAGAAGCCATTCAACATCCACTTAGTAACTTATGGTCTAATATTGAAGGTGAAGTTATAAATAATTTATAGGTATAATAAACCCAACTCGCCGCAGTGTGGGAGCGATGACTTCCAACCTTTAACCGTGTGGGTTACGTTCCAGTTGAAATCGTAACTTGCACGATTTAAGGTTAAAAGTGGAAATCAATTGATTGAATGAAAAAACGTATTTTATAAAGAGTGATCCCTCTTTCTTGAGAAATAGGTACTAGAAATAATTAGCTTTTTATCAGTATTCCACAGTAATATATGTATATATTTTGATGAACCCTATGCTGTCTTCTTTTGGGAAAACCTCAGCAGGTAATTCAGGTCAGTAGTTCAGTAGTTGAGTTCAGGTAGAGATCTAAGAGTGAACATGGAGTTTCTTGCCCGATTCTTCTCCATAGGATAAACCTTTTGGAACCGAACTAGAATCACAACGCAACGCAACTAGAATCGAAACACAATTGTTAAAGCTTTTGATGAAACGTTTGAACTTGAACTTGAACTAAATGGATTTGGTAAAAAAAAAATAGTGGAAATTATCTTCCCACAACCAAAAAATATGGCAAGTGGTCAACAAGATAAAAAAGTTTGGGGACTTCTGCACTAAAATAATGAAGCAGTTGAGTTAAACTGTAGATCTATAAAATTATATTGAGTTTAATTTTAAACACGACTAATTAGCTGTCCAAAATAATTAACAATAGCAGGATTAAAAGTAGTCATTGAGGGATGAAAATGAGGCTATAATCCTCCACAGAGCATTTATGAATACAAATTACAGTTAATTGATTTTCCATACTAATGTTTAATTATGAAATAAAATAATATATTTTCTGAGGTTTATGAAGTTGATGACATGTTTGGGGTAGCGGTTGTGGGATCGACTTCTGCGGAGTGTTGTGGGTTCGATCCCCACAAATAATTGTATCGCCTACAGCTATTTGTTCCGGGTATGGACTTTTGTGTTTGTGAGACTTCGTGTTTGTAAAAACACCCACGATACAGTACGAAATCCTAGTGTGAGGCAAAGTTTTTATTCATTTGTTCACACTTTATGTACAGATGTGTACAAAGGTGGTCTTAAATGCCTTAGGCATTTTCTACCTAACGAGCGGAGTGGAGAGACGATCACACAATTAACCATTTAAGTTAGTTTAAGAACCAGGTAAGGTTTCTCTTTTTTTTATGGGATAGATGAGCAAACGAGCAGACGGATTACCTGATGGTAAGCGATAACCGCAGCCCATGGACGCCCGCAACACGAGAGGAGTCACAAGTGCGTTGCCCGCCATTAAAAGGGTTTGGGCCTCCGGTAACCTCACTCACTCGGAGAAATAAAACGTAAGCGTTGTTTCACTCCGGTTTTCTGTGAGGCCGTGGTATCACTCCGGTCGAGCCGGCCCATTCGTGCCGAAGCATGGCTCTCCCACGTCGAATCTCTGCAGGTATTCTAAACTATGTAAAGCATTGTATAGGCTTTGTAAAGGAATTGTTGTCAATTTCTTTGCGTTTACGACTCTTATCTGTTGGAATACAAACCCTATTATAACTATGGACTAGCATTTTGGGAAGAGAAATCATTTTTAAATTCTTAACCTACGTTTTAAACTGCCTCAATAGCCAAGTGGTCCTGCCCGCGACTGCTACGCTAGAGGTCCTGGGTTCGATTCCCAGGTCGAGCAAAGTGTTATTGGGTTTTTCTATGAAATTCCCAGTAGCAGCTCGGAGTTAGGAATTTGTGCCCGGTTAATGGCAATAGGCTCGCCCCCTATTACATGGGACCTAAACATACCAGCGAACTGTGGGTGTACATTAGTACGCCTCTGCCTAACCCTTCGGGGAATACAGGCGTGATGGTATGTAACCTACGTTTTTTTTCCAAAATATACTTTTCTGTTTTGTATAGGTATAAGTTTATTCAAAGATTCTAAGTAATTTTCTGATAAACCAATGTTCCCAATCTACCCTAACCACCTGCTCAAATGTTAGACGAACTCCATTTTGATAACTATACTATAATACCGAAACTGCTATGAATATAGAAGGGAACGACCTCTCAACGACCCCGCGTTCTACAGCATATCCAAACCAAACAAAATTACATTGTAATGCCACGAAATTAGGTTGTAATTCCAACGGCAAATGGAACAGCAAATTATTCGCTTCAATTTTTGCTGTAATAGAATTAGCTTATGACAAAAGAGATTTGCATAATTAGCGAGACCATCGCGTCTTCCGCTAAGCCAGTGAAAAATTCCTACTGATTATGTTCCTTTGAGGTGACGTCACAGCCTTGTTTCTATCCGATTAAAGCAAAGCCATTTTGCCACTAAATTAATCTCATAAAAAATACAGTTTAAACATTTTGCCGTGTTACAGCCATGCTTCAGCACAAATGGGTCGGCTCGACCGGAGTGATACCACAGCCTCACAGAAAACCGGCGTGAAACAACGCTTACGTTGTGTTTCGCCGAGTGAGTGAGGATACTGGATGCCCAAACCCTTTTAAAAGGCCGGCAACTCACTAGCGACTCCTCTGGTGTTGCGGTTGTCCATGGAAAGCGGTAATCGCTTACCATCAGGCGAACCGTCTGATCGTTTGCCATAAAAAAATCTATGGTCTACTGAAAAGCCATAATTTCATAGTTATTCGCTTTTTGCACATGTACGCATAAGACTTCCTCATAAACGACTATGAAACAAAAAAGTTACATAACCCTCGGTTATCTTCTCTCCTCGTCTTTTACACGACCTCAATCTACCTACCGTACTTATATTTATTGAGATATTGCAATATAAGGTTGTAGAAAGGCAAGGAAATGCCCATCAAGAACTCCTGAAGGGACAATTGAATTTGGGCGCCATGGAAAACGTAGCAAAGACAAGCGGGATGGATGAATACTCGGTTTTGTTCGCGATACAGTCAACAAGGCATTCAAGTGATGCCTTGAAACCCAGAGAGAATTTCGTCAGGGTTGTCACTCTTGAATATTGAATGCGGAGGAGTATATTATTCTAATAGTGATATAAACGATTTTTGACTAATGGTTAACCTTCGCAATCGAAGGTTATCCACCAACGTGGATATTTTAAACGGATTGATTGGAGAAATTATTGACTTATCATTCTATTTATTAGGTTTTTACCTTCATAATATTATGAATGACAAATTTTCGACTAACTAACATAACATAACATACCATCACGCCTGTGTTCCCCGAAGGGTTAGGCAGAGGCGTACTAATGTACACCCACAGTTCGCAGGTATGTTTAGGTCCCATTCGACTAACTATGAAGCTAAAATATGACCTACGTAAATATTCAGTATTATTAATCCATATTAGAAATTCTAGATTAAACGCAACAAAATGCCTTCTTCTTTTGAGAATATTATCCGAGGTAGGTAACTGCTTAAAACTCTCATAAACAGATGTTTGTAGTTTGTCGTAACTTTAAGGTAAAAAAGTTTCACATGCCAGCCCTATTCAAGGGCGGGCCCGCAGACATGCTGAGCAAAATTGTTTAAATATTTAATGAAATAAAATTTTCTATGTACAACGAAAAATGCTTTAGGAAAATACTTTTAGGTAGACATGTCACCTTAGCGATGATTGTAGAGTGGTTAGAGACTAAAACTCGTCTACTGAACACATGATCGGATTTGAAATCTGCGCTAGTTACGAATTTTCATTTACGTACATTTCGAATTCATACACGTATCATCAGGGACACCAATTGAAAAAAATATACTGAGATAGTTTATAGAAATATATAATATACTGTATAGAAATAAACGAAAGATGATTAAAAAAAGGAATTTATGTCAATCTCAGCATCTGTACAGTTGGCGCAAAATAACTTGAACCAAAATGGCGGATGCGCAGTAGTCGATTTTTAGTACATTTTGTACGCAAATAAACTGCGCAAACTTTCCCCCTCTCCGTTAGTTTTAGGTCAAGTTATTTTGCGCGAACTATAGAAGATTGAAGGATACATGTCGATCTTATTGGTGAGGTGATCAAAAGTAGAAGTACCTAAGCAAGGATCGTAACATGTGTCATGAAACCAAAAAGGCAGACATAGATTTAGTCTTTAGGTACCTACTGTCTTTACATAAATCTTGTCTTCTCTTTGCTGTTCACTGCTGCAGGCTACCTTTATATATTCATCGGGGAAATATCACGTTTCCCTGAATATGCTTATGGTTTCCTGATACAATGACGGCAGAACAGATGAATGTTGGTTCATCATGCTAGCATTATGATGAAATCTTAAACACCTACCTAGCCTTGAAAAGGTAGGAAGTCTGCAAGCGCACACTTAGCCAGCGTGGTGGACGTTGACCTTAACGATTCCATTTATTGAAAGTCCCGGGAACAGCAGTTGGTGAAAAGATAAAATGTATTTGCAAAAATACTTATTCACAAAACGACGTGTCCGGATTATTCACCCTGATTGACCGGATTTTGATCGGCTGAGCGTATTGAAATGAGTTTATTCATCGGGAAACTTCGCGATCAGTCGTATTATGAACAAATATAAATACTGGCACGTGCTTTGAAAATGAGATTTTGTGGAGGAATGAATCAGTATAATTTTGTGGCAATTCGGATACAGAATTAAGATGAAATGATTTATTCGAAATGAGACTCATATGACGAAAATATTACTATTAAAATCCGATGAAGCTGTATACGGCTTTTTAGTGGCCGCTAAGCCTTTGTTTTATGAAAATCATACTGGAAACAAACGAACACATAAGTATAAATATGACAAAGAACCATTCGAGCTTGATGGCAAGCGACAACCGTAGCTTTTTGACGCCAGCAACACCAGTAAAATCACTAGTGTGTTGACACCTTAATTTTTTCAATTCATTTTTTTTCCTAAGCAGTGATAGCCTTGGGGTATGACCACTGGACTGCCATGTCGTAGGTCTCGAGTTCGAACCCAAGGAACGCACCTGTGACTTTTCGTAATCATGTGCATATTCATAATTAATTTTCACTCGCTATGCCTGAGAGATGTTTTCGACGGCGTGTGCAGTCTGCCAACCCGCATTAGGCAAATCTAAACCCTCTCTTTAGAGAAGAGACCCGTGCCCAGCTGTAGATGTATATGGGTTGATTATGATTATTTTTATCCAATCTCAACAATAATATTGGTACCGAATATTTGAAAATGCGATGGCACCATCCCAGATGAACTCAGCCGTACAGGATAACCACCTTTATAAACATAAACATAATCTCTCTTTTCCTTTCTTCAGTTGCTTAAAACACCCGCCATTTTATGTGGTCGTTAGCCACTATACTTAGTTAAACACACAGCGTTAGTAAATAACACATTGCCCTGTTTTGATTACTTCAAAGGGTAACTTGCAACTCACTGGCCAACAAACAAACTTTCTGCTTCGTCATTTTACGCTGAATGAATCGCAATTTAGTTAATAGCTGTTTTACACTGGTTTTACTTATTATCAAGGAATGTTTTAAAGCTACGTCAAAAATTACGTAACATGATTGTTGGAATGACTGATTATAGGATTTGGAACAATTATAACCTTTTTGGGAAAGAAAAACGAATAAAAGACTTATATCTCAGATTAAGATACTTAATCTGAGACTTACTGTCAGATAAAAAACCAAACAAAACCGCTTCATGATCGGCGAAGATATCGCGTAACATACCTAAAACCAAGGCAAAACAGTCGAATTGAATCCTCCTCATTTTTTTAAATTGGTTAACAACATTAATCGTTCTTTCAATTTAATTAACCTCTGCTTTATATTGAACAGCGCCATTTTCCTTAGTAATCATCTCTAACATTAAATTTACCGACCAAATAATAACAAAAAAATCGCGCCCGTAAATAAATGTGCTCGTTAGTCTCTCTTGGGGTCTGATTACACCATCACATCGGAATCAGTTGTTAAGCATCTTCGTATGTTTCGACTTTTGGCATGAGCTTCCCCCTCTGCGGCTGACAGTCTGCAGTCCACTGAGGCCCTAAGGTTCGGCAATCCAGCAATTCTTTTGGTGTTGCAGGTGTCTATCGGAAACGATATCAACAGATGGCTCATCTGCCCGTTTGCCGACATAAAAAATTATAATTCAGCGACACGTTACAGCACCCACGCTACACGAGTAATTACTAGAACGGGGCATCGTTTTAAAAAGAAAATCAACCCTGTATAACGGTAATTACTGGCCCAAAGGTCACAACGTGGCGTCCAGTGGTGTCCGGCAACCTTCCCCCCGACAATAAGGTAATTCGACAATGTAATCCGCGAACCGACAACTTTATACTAAACCCACCGTGTGTAGGGGTGAACGCAAACCTTCAATAGGTATGTAAACATGAATAGGTATTATGTTGCTTTCAGATTTAGAATCGACAACACGGATTGTTGCTATTATTGTTATATAACAATATTAATTCTATAAATGTTAAACCACAGAAATGTTGTATTCTTTCTTGATAGGGAGGCAAACTAGCACATGGATCACCTGATGGTAGTCAATTGCGAGTCACCAAAGGAAGTAAGTACCCAAATCCATTCCTGAAATCTTTTACGTAGACTTTAATATGTGTGTTTATTTACATACAATATTCTGAACACGCTCTCAAAGACCTATTAAAACTAAGCAGCGTCAGTGTCATCCATAATATTTGACAGCTACTTTACACCACAAGATATTCTCGATCACGGCTTCGTGACACGTTCCAGAGCTAAATATTCAAACTTGGAATGGAGTTGGGCTTTGGGCACTGATCCAAATATGCAACGATATTGACAATAACTGTCATAACCCGATGGGACCGTGTGTACCGACCTTTTTGGAATTTGGGAGTACTAGTAATAGTAGTTTATCGAATGGGGTCTTGCTTATGTGTGAGAATTTGGACTTCTTAAAATGTTAACAGAATTTATCATATATTTAAAAGTCATAATAGGAGCTCAACACGACCACTGACACTGCAATTAGCCGTATCGCATATTTGGTCAAAGTAATTTAACTTAACCATTTAAAAGGAAGAATGAATCTTGTTCCGCTGCATTTGACTGGAAGCTGACGTGTTGCGAAGAAGATGGTGACAAGAATAATAATTCATGCTACAAGGTTTACGAAGCATTAAAACTGCCTCATTAGCCTAGTTGTCCTGAGCGCGACTGCTACGCTTGAGGTCCTGGGTTCGATTCCTAGGTCGAGCAGTGTTATTGGGTTTTTCTATGAAATTCCCAGTAACAGCTCAGAGTTTGGTATTTGTGCCCGGTTATTGGCAATAGGCTCGCCCCCTATTACATGGGACCTAAAAATACCGGCGAACTGTGGGTGTACATTAGTACGCCTCTGCCTAAACCTTCGGGGAAAATAGGCGTGATGGTATGTTATGTTAAAACTAAAATTGCTTCCAATAGGATAATTGCTTCCAAAAAATTCATTAGTCCTTCGATTAAATATCTACTTACCAGCTTTACTAGGCCACTAAACAGTCAACTGAAACGTTCTATTGATTAAGCTTCGAGCCATTTGTCACTCCTTTCAGAATTTCGACTTATCAGGTTTCGTACGAGATTTTTTTCAAGGGAACAGCAGGAAATAACTCGAGCGATGTTGTTGGTAATGGAATTTCCGATCACATTCGTGACGTACAATCCGGATAAGCCCCCTGACCCTACTCTTTAGAGAGGGGACTTGGAGATTATTTCAACCAAGCTTAACTAACTATAGATGATGTTGAAGAAAGATGCGTGGATTATTATGGAATTTTCGACAGTAGAGCAGAGTATTTTTTTAAAAACAATACGGAAACTGCCTTATGTTTTTTGAGATGTATCGTCAGAAAAGATGTTCTGATAAAAACAAAATTCATATCGAAACTTTTGAGAATTTTGTTTGTCAGATAAAAAATGACATAAATCAGCTTGATTACACCCATTTCCATAGCCATCAACAACAAATTCATGCTCAAACATAGAAAAAATATATTTAGAATTTAGAGACATCCCTATTTCCAATCAGCACACACAACGTGGCCAATGCGTGAAATCGTAGTTGCTAAAAAAACTTAGGTACCCTAGGGCCTTTAAACGTCCATTCTGTGTATCCTAGCCTTAAAATTCCAAGCGACTTCAACATATTTCACGGCGCTCATCCCACTTTGAGAATTTCAAAGTGAGCGCGCCTCTAAAACCCACCCGCGCCCTGTATAGCTCAGGCATTGAAAGCAGCAATGATTACTTTCCGAAACATCCTATGTACGCTTAATGACAGCTGTTTGTTTCACCTTAATGCTTTTCTGATTCAACTTTAGCATTTAATAGACAAAGCGAAGGTACAATAGTGGTTTGATTACGTCATACTTTGACCTATGAACTATAGTTAATATTTTGTTTTGTGGGATAGGGGGAGGGGGGGACAAACAAGCAGACGGGTCGCCTGATGTTAAGCGACACTGCGACCTACGATGGAGCTCGTTACGATCTTTAGTGTATGTACTTTGTTTTCCTTTTTCGTTGTCTACAATTTTATGGTGTGTGGAGACGGTGTTTGATACTGATAGCCCAGTGTTATGATATAGGTGCCTAGGAGGTCAGTGAAAAGCGTAAGACTATCAAGAATAAAATAAATTGAAAAAAAAAACAAATAGAAACTTAACATTTAAGTTTGGGTTAATATAGCCAAACTTCCATACTAATATTGTAAACGCAAAACTAAATTTGTCTCCGTATGTCTCTCTGTTTCTTATATTTTCACGCCAAATCCGCTGTACCAATTTTGATGGTTTTTGGTATAGAGGTAGATGGGACCGTCGAGAAAGATATAGGCTATGTTTTGTTCCATAAAAATATTTGGGATGCGAGTAAAACCGCGGGCAATAGTTTATATAATTATAATAAAAACTACAAATTACAATTGATACATTAAACACAAATTTTATCGTGTGGCCTTGGGTAGTAAGGAATTCAGTTAGGTTCATACAGGAACGTCCTAACTTCGTAATGTCTACAAATTGATGTCGTTAGGTGAAACTAGGGACATAACGTAATTGTGTAAATCGAGTTCCCGGGTTCCGTTCTTGGGACAGTGCTGAACCGGAATGTCATGAACAGATTTTTACAGTAAGCGATTCCATGAGATTTTTATAACTTAGAAAACCAAAGTTATATAATGTATGTTTATTATATAACTTTGTTATAGCATGTAAATTGTATTGATTGATTAAATAGTTATAATTTTATATTATCTTTATAAAAATTATTCTATCTATTAAATAATATCTTTGCCATAAAATCAAGCCAATCAAAATTTTTCTACTTCCAAGAAATAAGAAGGAAGTTTTGATGCAAAATGCACTTATTTTTAAGTACATGCAGTATTGTACAAACTCCGCGAAACCCAATAACGATCCCTCAGTAAGCTCGCTCTTAACTAGTACTGCATAATAATCTGATATTCTATAGAGTTTTCTATTATAAAACCTTACAAAAATGCCAGCCAAGTATGCCATATTAAATAACTTAGTAGCTGCTAAAAAACAGCTGTAGTGGTCTGGAAAATCATAAAAGAGCCCAGTCATGCCTGATAGAAAGCACAAATAGGGTATAAAATGGAGCACGCAATTCTATACCCTTTTGGGCTCTTACTCTCTACAAAAGACGGAACTCAGTAAACTGATAGGCCTGTACTGACGTGCGATCGTAACTGGTAACTAGCTAGCTAACCAGGTGTGCTCCTATCACCACTTGTGCGCTGGGTTTTGTAGAAATTTACAATAATTTCTCTGCAAGTTTTATATTTTAAGCCGTCCTCCCACGGTCAGATACACATCAACCTATACAGTATACGGTATGCCTTTTGCGCCCTTATTCCGTCGCAATAGTAGATTTTTTTGTGATCTTGACGTATCCCTGTGTAGCCCAACATACATTTTAAAAACGATACAGGTTTTGATGTGTGACTTGATTCAAATTTAGCTTTTCATACCATCACGCCTGAATTCCCCGAAGGGTTTGACCGAGGTATACTATGCATACCTCTCTCTACCCATAGTTCACCGGTAGGTATGTTTAGGTCTCATGTAATAGGGGGTTATGCTTTTCATTGTAATGAGTTGATATGTCGTAGAGTAGACATGCAAATACTCAATATAACAAACCATATCCCCCTTAGCCTAACATTTGCCCTACGACATAACTTTAGTCGAGCCATAACTCACGCCGCGACATGGCTAGAGACGAGATAAAAGTGACGACAATTACTTCACATGACATATGTTACATACACCTGTTGGGTTAACTCCATTCGATAGTAATATATCAACATTTCGGTCACACTCACCCACAGTTTCAAATAACGCACGCGTAAACATCAGAAATCGTCGTGTACCTACGATAAGTCAAAAACAAAATGATAAATGCGAACCTTACGCAGAAAGTTACGTCGAAACAAAGAACGAAGACGTGGAACGAATCACTCAATTACAATGACGTGGAACTCGTTAATCACAAACGTAGTATTAAAGTATGAATAAGACAAGCTGTTGCCAGCATTCGCACACAGTGCCGAATTTAGCCATGTAGGTAGATATAGGCATATCTTGGGGTATGCCGCTGTTATCACATTCCCACAAAAAACGCAGTAGATCGCAGTGTGGCTTAACATCAGGCAGTCAATCGTAAGCCTATCGGAAATAAAGAAAAAAAAACATCCGTAACTCGTACATATGTAATTGCCAATATTATGTTTCTACATTGGTATGGTACAGCTCAATTAATTAAATACTTAAAAAGACAACCGTCTGCCATATAAAAAGACAACTGCCTCATTAGCTAAGTGGTCCTGAGCGCGACTGCTATGCTAGAGGTCTAGGGTTCAATTCCCAGGTCAAGCAGTGTTATTGGGTTTTTCTATGAAATTCCCAGTAGCAGCTCGGAGTTAGAAATTTGTGCCCGGTTAATGGCAATAGGCTCGCCCCCTATTACATGGGACCTAAACATACCGGCGAACTGTGGGTGTACATTAGTACGCCTCTGCCTAACCCTTCGGGGAATACAGGCGTGATAGATGATAGTACGTAAAAAGACAACCCTCCTTCTGGGGCAGTCGGTTGAAAACATCTTTCGAAGAAAAATATCCTCACGTCTCAGAACAGTCTTTTATATTTTGCGGAAGTAAAACTTAAGCGCTCTATAAATTCTTCATACTCTAAGTTAGCTCACGAACTGTCTTTGTCACTAACTGACAGCGAGTTTGCTTTAGTTGCCTCCACTAAAGTCGTCAAAACACTCTGCTTATAACCGCAAGAACACCCGCTAAGTTTGTTTTAAGACAAATAATCTGCTTGAACCGATTTCTTGGTCCTTTGTTCCTGATACGGATGGCAAGTCTAAAGTTTGTATTACCCCGATGATGTTGGAATTAACTTAGATATTGATTGATTAAAGTTTAAGGAAGGATACGATTACCTCTCTGTTCTGTATTAGGTAAACTTGCTTGTAAACTTTCCTGTGTAATCCTCCTTAAGGAATAAAAAAATATATTCTGATGAATAAGTGCAAAATACCCACTATTATTTTTATTCAAATAGCAGGCTAGCTAAGACAAAAACCTTCCTCCTAACCTTCCTCAGGGTGCAACCTATTTTATCGAAATCTGTTCAGCAGTTTAGGCATAAAGACGAAGCAGCAGTAAACAGAGTAGCCTTTTCTATTAAATGCCTCTGTGCAACTTTGAGATATAAGGGTATACCTAACTTTATTTTCAGTTAAGTTACAAAATACTATTTTTTTAAATTAACTTCATTTTAATTTTTTAATTGCTTCCTCTCCTCAATTGATACAGTTTTTAATAAAACACTTTATAAATAGAAATAAATTGACACAAATTTTATTTAGTTTTACATAAAATTTGAAACTAAATAAAAGGCGTCGGGAGGACTGCATTTTCTATACCTAACATGTTCCAGGAAGATATTATAAAAGCCTTTCGTAAAATCATTTACAATGTTCTACTATATGTACAGCAAACAATGATTTGAAATTTCAAGATTAAGGGCCACTTGCACCAACTTTTTAAATATGTTTAAATTGAATTTAAACACAATTTTTCATAGAAATTTCGTGTTTAAATACAATTTAAACACATTTGAGAAGTTGGTGCAAGCGGGCCTAGGTTTTGTTGCTGTGGTCTCCATATAGAGCGATGCTACTTCTGAGGATATGTTTTATATCTGCCATATTTGTCACAAATACGGCCGCAGCTTATGAGATCCTGGGTTATATTTTCAGATCGAGGAAGAAAACACGGTCTTCTGCATAACATCTTATTCTGTTAGGGGCGGTAGCCTAATGGCTAGGGCTTCGGACTTGCGATCATGTGGTTGCCGGTTCGAACCCCACCCATTGCACTACCGACGTGAACCCACTCGTAACACAAGCAATCTAGCTTAGCACGAGGGGTTAACAAGAATACTAGTAATGTGCGACCCACATTGCTAGTTAGCTTTTTAAAAAAAAAAATGTAGACCTACAGTTTGCCGGTACATTTCGGTCCAATGAAATAGGGGATGAGCCTATTGCCATTAACCGAGCAAAATTCAAACTCAATTTCTTCATCCTTCTTTTTTTATTTCCTAGGAAAACCCAATAACACCGCTCGACCTGGGAATCTATTCGAACCCAGGATCTCTAGCGTAGCAGTCACTATAAGAACCACTGGACTAATGAGGCAGTCAGCAGTTCGTTCCTCATAATGAGTAAAGTAATAAAGTAATGAGAAAAAAGTGTTACATCATTCATTCCTCACAACACCCACGGCTACAATAATAGATGGGGTTTCCGCTACTACGAGTACCAGGGGACCAGAGTTCACAGGAGGTGCAAAATAATGAAACACAAAGAGAATAAATCCTTGAGCCCAACATCATACATATCTTAATACGGGGGCGTAAGATTGAGACCATCGAAGTTAGCAAGCGGAGGTGTTGCGGGTAAACGACGTAAATCAACGTATCTGTTCACCCCGGCAAGATAATGACGTTATGACGTCATCGGTAGAACTCATGCGATGTCTAGTAAAGTGATGAAGTTGTTGAATACGAAGGGATTTCATGAAAATGCGAAATTACGTCTATTATGATCTCGAACACACAGGAGAACGCTTTTGAGCTATTAGTCCACCAATAAGCTGGATTTTTGCCACGGCCGACCGAATCCAACAAAACTATTCTAAGTACTCAATGCGACTATCAAATCTAGTCAGTACATGAAAAAACAGTTTTTATTTTCCTTTTAACTCAATCAACAATTTAAATTGAGTATGATTAACATATTATTATACATTGCAATTCTCCATTTTATGTATCTCGGAGTGTGGATTTTAGCTTGGTTAATGGCAATAGGCTCGCCCTCTATTACATTGAACTTTTTTTATGCCACTAAGGTGGCAAACAAGCATACGCCTGATGGTAAGTGGTTACCATAGCCTATGGACGCTTGCAACACCAGGGGCATCAATAACACGTTGTCGACCCTATTAAAAATCTTTTCACACTTCTTTTGAGAGGGTGGAGTAAAGATTAAGGAGGAATAGTTTAGCTGGCAGCATAGGAGACGATAAGTAAACATACCGGCGAATTGTGTTTTAGTACATACATAATTGCCTCAAACCCTTTTTTATTTATTTTATTTTGGTTCACCAACAATTGTATACACTGTTATACACAAAAGAAACAGAAGCAAAAAATCAGAAGTAAGTGTTACAATCACTTATAGGTAAACTCTGCATGCACACAAAACGTTGTCGTAACTAACAAAAATAAAAGATTAAACTAACAAAGTTGCACTAGGTTAAACTTAATAAGTTAATTAAACTAAATAAAACTAGGGCTAAGAGACTGAGTGTTCGGGTAAATACTTATAAATCCTTCGGAGGAACAAGATGGTATTTTATTATAATCATAATCAATCTATAGATATTCGCCCTACTTTCAGCAGTGGACGGCAATAGGCTGATATCATGCTATAGATTTTGCATATGTCCTTAAAAACCTGTATTCAACATTTACAGGACAGCTCTCGCTTAAAAATTCCAATACCCATACCATAAATTGAAATGTAATTTTTTTGCCCCATTTCGATACGGCGTACGTAACAGAACACCGGGGGATAAATGCCTATTAATGCCCGATCAGAAGCCTACATGATATATTGAAAATCTGATTACACCCTGCCGAGCTGCATTAATACAAAATTGGCACGGTGGGCCTACTCCTCAATAACTCTTTAGCACGCCAGGGCCCCGACAGACCGGTCTTTCTCCTTTTACGGATACAAAAAATCTGATTATTGTTATCTTCGATAGGTGGTGCGGTGCATACATAATCAGACTCAATTTGTAAGTACAATTATCATCAGCCTATAGCTGTCCACTGCTGGATGGAGGCCTCCCAAAACGTACACGATTTCACCCTGTCCTACACTTGTCGCATCCAGCTACCGCCGGCAAATATTTGAAAGTATACTTTTGAGAAAATACATGACGTCACCGCAGGGTGATCTTAAGACCTATTTTTATACTACGGAAAATTCTCATGGATCGTCAGAAAATCCACTCGCCTTGCCCCATAGTTCGACAGCAATTATGTAACCTAGCTGTCACTGGAAGAGATTAAGTAAAAATCTACCATCAATGATCCCCATAATTCCAACCAGAATATGGAGATCAGTGTCTTACACGTAACTGATTTTTTGAATTTGGTATTCCTAGTCAAAATTGTAAACCAGCACTTCAACTAGCCAGTACGGAGGATCAGCTATTTCATATGCACCTCCTAATATTATTTTATCGCATAAACTTTTATCATATCGACAGCAAATGGAAAGGGAAGAGTAAAGGGAAAGAAATTAATGAATAATGGAATCATTCAATTACAACTACTAGTTTCAAAATAACCAATTTCAAAATTTCATCATTGACTACTTTTTCCACATTATTTATGTTTCGTGAACCTTACATTGCTCAATTGCGTGAACTGCCTATTTAGCCAAGTGGTCCTGAGCGTGACTGCTACGCTAGAGGTCCTGGGTTCGATTCCCAGGTCGAGCAAAGTGTTATTGGGTTTTTCTATGAAATTCCAAGTAGCAGCTCGGAGTTAGGAATTTGTGCCCAGTTAATGGCAATAGGCTCGCCCCCTATTACATGGGACCTAAACATACCGGCGAACTGTGGGTGTACATTGATACACCTCTGCCTAACCCTACGGGGAATGCAGGCGTGATAGTATGTTATGTTATTTGAACCTTACAGCGTGCATGGTCACGGGTACTGAGTAAGTGTCGGAAATCAGTATAAACTTCCATAACCCTTCAGGGAGTACGGTTATGTTCCATGTAGATGGTTTTCCACACAATTATATAGTACATTAGAGTAGTTTGGAGGTATTACGAATGCATGAGCGTTTCCTCCCAGAGGTAATCACGGCTAAGACGCACGTAGGCTCGGGTATCTATTGAAATATTAATAACAAAATAAAATATGTTTTAAGTTCGGAGACGTGTTAAGTTTATATTATCTACAGTTTTCTTGAACGTGAGATACCATCTCGCCTATGTTCCCATACGGGTTAGGCAAACGTTAGCTAACTAGCTATGTATTTATATACTACTGAGTTCAGAAAAGAAATGACGAAATCTGTTCAAAAAAATTACTGTAAGTATATGTTTACCAAACCTAGGAGTGTAATGTTTGTTAATGTTACCAAAGTTACAGAGATTTTTGTTAAAAATACCAACTCAGTACTTAAGGGCCTGGAGTTTGAACCTGCCTAGAAAATGGGGAAAGGCCGAAATGCCTAACTTTTCTGGAAATACAGGCACGCTGGTTTTAACTGAAGTATTTTATGTAACTTCTTTTTTTGCTAACATTTATTTTCGTTTTCATGGTGCTCAAATAGGTAAAGCCCTATGGAAACTTGATCATCATTAAAAATAAACAAAACAAAGTGTAGGTTTCACGAACAAAAACTTAATTACAAATGGTAAGAGCGAAGCTACACCGGCGGCTCGGCTCGTGCCATTTCCGGTCCCGCCGCCCACCGTGTACACAGACTAAATATTATTAGGGCCCATACACAAGACTTTTACACAAGCGGACGACGCGCGTTTGACGAAGATGCGACGAAGGAGAAAACGCGATATATTTTAGCAATTGCCCTGAAATGAACGCCAATTTTGTACGTATTTCCGTATTTGCATTTGATCTTGTATTTGTATATCTTCTACCTTGATCACACGTTTGGCATAGCGGCTGAGAGATCGGCTTCTGTGCAAAGTGTTGTAGGTTCGATCCCCACACGGGGCAAATATTTGTATGACCTTCAATAATGACGAAATTCTGATATCTAAGAAATGGAAATTAAAGTAATTACATAATACTTTTTGGTAGAAATTATTGTCTATGTGAATATTATGTGTCAGTTGATTATAGCACGTGTTTGTAGAGAAACAAGATTTTAAACTTCATAAACGCGAATTTGTTCGCCATATACGTGTACGCATGTATTAAAAAAGTCGTGTGTATCGGCCCTAACCGAAAAACCGTTTTGGCACATTCTTATTCACGGTTATGCGGTATCGGGAAAGCGATTAACCTGTATTTATACAGCTACCTTCATCTTTTAACATACAAATGTCGTTTTAATAACAGTCCCCAGCTGAAACATTTATTTTTATGTAATTGTGCAAAGATATTTGTAGGGTGCGTTCAATTCTTCCTGAAGTGAAGGCTGATATTATCTTGAATAGGAGGTAGTTATATGCATAGCATACATTACAAGTTACACAACAGGCAAGAATTCACAACTCTAATAATACTTTCACCACTTAAAAACAGCTTGAATTATGTATGTAGTTTTAAATTATGTACCTACTATTAAGGCTTCGTCCACGGGAAACATATCGATCGAATCATGGACCTCATTCTACACACTATAAATGTTTTTTGTTTTTTAAATGGGCACCCCTACATTGTTTATTCCAAACTTTAGCTATCAAACTTGTCAAATTTTGAACAACAAATTAAACAGTCTGCGATAATTATTCGATAAGCCAATTTCGCTGTCTTTGAGCTGTGACGCCTTAATAAAGCCACTTTCAAAATATCTTGTGAAACAAAAATGTATAGTCGGTGAAAAAAGAAAAAAGTAGGCCTGTACCAAACGAGCTTCCATTTATCTTCTCATTAATCCTTAATTGCAATTCGCTTGTCTTTTCATTTCCCTTCTTCATCGTGCTTTCATTCTTGAAGGTTTAATGCGCGCTAACCGGTGTTATGGCAAAAAGTAAAATATCTGCATTTTTCTGTGGGTTTTCATTCGTATAATATAACATCATACCGAATCAATGCAATACAAATCATAGAACTGAATTTGTACACAATATGGTATAATGATGAGTACAATGGCACCAAATTATTTTTAAGTTGTGTTTTATAACAGATAAAGTACTACTAGTCTAGTAGTATTATAAACTATTCTATACTCAGGGGACTTCTTTGTAGTATTATAATAAAATATAATCTATCTAAGTCGTTGGTCAAGTTTCAAAGAGTCTTGGGATAAAACATCGTGGATCGTATAATGAAACCGCAACAAAGTTTAAACTTTTGATTTGTTTTACTTTACTGTCTCCGCTCCAATATACACAGACAAGCAGGATAGACTTTGCCAGAAGACTTCGATATGTTTTTAACGAGGATAGCTATAAATAATAGATAGACACGCTGAGAAACTGCACAACTTGCAATAGAAACGTTACAAGCTCAAGTTAAATTTCAATTTCAATTGGAATGTATTCGGTTTTATAGAATCAATTTTAACTTAAACACATTATACATTTTCTTTTATTCGAAATTCCTTTTTTGCACATAGCATAACTGACAACTGATGGAATTACTAAATCAATCTATTATTTATAAAGAACGCAAGAGCCTTCTTTAAACAGGGTAATTCAACCCGTCGGGTCGTACGTAATTGTCAATACAATATGTGTATAACTGAGCATATGACACTTTTGGGATAATACTTTTTTTCTACAACATTAATAATTTAGATATAATATATAGTAGAATTAGCTCCGGAAGCTAATAAACGACAAATTCTCATCTCGAAAGTTATAAAGTGGAAGTCCCATTGACTTTTACAAGCAATATACTCAGGAAATGTGCGAGCCAGGTGTCAACCTGACATTATTGCCATCTTTATATTATTGTACACATTACTTCCATCAAAGTGAATCATAAAGTACCAGGGCACCATATATTTCGAGGAGTAACATTTCCTCATAACTCCTTAAGCCCTTCATCCCGCAGAAACAAATGAACATATTTTCAAATTATGTCTTGTAAAATGTAACTCGAATGAGACTGTGCAATTGTGATTCTTATTCTGTACTCTAAAAGAATATACTCAAATGAAATCCCTTACAAAGGTTTTCTATACAAAAAAGCGCTTATCGTTTGGTATATATTTACAATACAGTAGTTAAAAACTTGTCGACTCTAAGTATAATCAAGTTCTTAAATAGATTCCAAGGGCAATCTGTAACAAAAGCTATTTTTAAAATTGATTCTGATTAAAGCCACGTCCCACGAAGACATAACTATTCTTGAGCAAACAAAACTTCCGTCAAACAACCTTATTTTTACCCAATTTATTTTATCTACCTCCGAAAATACCCACTTTTTTACGGCAAAGTCCGAGTTTACGCAGGGAGAACGCCTTACTCTTGCGGTCCCTAAGGCAGGGTACACAAGTTTTTATGATGGAAATGCTTAATTCAGTTCATATAACTTTTCCTATTAGTTTAAGCTTGAATCGGTGAATATAAAGAAGCAAGTTTAAAATATAGCCTTTATTTCCGATTTTAACTTTATGTTGATATACTCACGCTTGTATTTCACTGCTCTAGAGGTTAGGCTGAGGTGTACGCATGTACACCCATGTATTATGTGCACTGTGCCATTCAGGCACAAATCCAAACTCGGAGCAATTACTGAGGATTTCGTAATAAAACACAATAACAATTTGCGAAACCTAAGAATCAAATCCAGTACCTCAGGTAGGTAAATCTGTTTGGGCGCTATGATGCCACAGACAGACACATACGTCGGATTTTAAAAATAGACATGAACAATATTAAACACTGTTATTATGTGTAAGATCAAAATTCTATACAAAAGGTGTTCTCTTATTCAAGTATCCCTATGGCTCTAGTTGGCACCTCTTTGGAATGCATAATGCCCTTTAGCTTTGTCTCCCACGTCGTTGCTGTGACGTACTCGTATTATATTTCTTGCGCAATGTACGTCAGCATAACTATGACGTCACTGGCGCGAGATGCAATGGCGAATAAAACATAGTGTTTTTTAAAAAGAAATATAGACTAATATAGAGTTCTCGTATACTTGCGTATGATGTCATATTCCTTAAGCGGTCTCAAGTGTTAATAATAAACATTTATTTATAATAATAAACAATGTCTTTAGTACAAATAAATTTATTTTATTTATTTATTTATTTCAAACAATACGTAATGTTTCTAGGGGTGTACGCGCACTTACCATTCAACATGGCAATAATGCCACTGTTCTAAGCACGTTTGTCTGACGACAGCGATGCCGAGGTATATTTTGACAGTTTTATCTCATCATTTGTATAAAACGACGTCAGGTTAATGACACCATTTACACCAGAACGACTGGACTGATTTTTATGATCTTGGATTCGTCTCCACCCCGAATAGCAGACTAAATATAAAAACATCGAAAAAATTATGAATAACACCATTGAAGTACCCACTTATAGGTAATATACTAATATATAAAGCTGAAGAGTTTGTTTGCTTGTTTGTTTGCTTGAACGCGCTAATCTCAGGAACTACTGGTCCGATTTGAAAAATTCTTTCATTATTAGATAGCCCATTTATTGAGGAAGGCTATAGGCTATATATCATCACGCTACGCGGATGACGTCGCGGGCAGTAGCTAGTTTAGAAATAAAGAACGAATGCTCGCAAAAAAAAAATGTGTACGGGACACAAAAAAAAATCTACCAACTAAATATACCGCCATAAAATAAAGCTATTTGCAAAAAGACTGAAAATTTAAGTCTGGCTAGTTTAGTCAGATATTCGTGAAACATTTCACGTGCGGTCTAGTGCAAACTTTGAGGGTAGGTGGCAACAGGTAGACAGGTCAAACCTGGTGTATTTTATTTTATGATAACCACAACATTGATGGAAAATTAGGATACATAGTTTGAATATAGCGAATGAGAGACACGACATTCTGCTAAGTATACAGAAATCCATTAATCATTTATGAACTGTCTTATAATTAACTGTCTTATTAATTTAGTGACCGTAAGTGTCGCTGTTACGTTAAAGATCCTTGGTTCGATTCCCTACATTATTTCTACACTTTCGAGGAAATAAAATCTTAATTTTAGATATGTATAAAATTATATATTATGAAATATAAATTATATATAATATTATTTTTTGTGTTTACCATAAAGCGATCTGGACCCGATGCTTGCTTTTCATATTATTACAATAAACAAAATTACAGCTTTTAATCCTGTAACGCTGAGTAACTATAAAAACGACGGAGATGGTTTTGGTTAAATTAGTTTTAAATACTAACTGAAACTTACTAAATACTAAAAAAGTTATAGGTTAGTATTTACTTGTACTTAAACACAGACTAAACTATCAAGTAACTTTTAATACATAAATTCAATATATCTATTATACAGGAATAAATTACATCACAATTCAAAGCCCTCAAAGGAAGCTCATACCTTACAAGATAATTTTGATGCCCAATAATAAATCTCCCTTACAAAACAAGAAAAGCAAATCTTTTGGATAAACACAGAATAACAACATACCGGACCTTACAAACATCCGATAAGAAACAATACCCTCCTAATAATAACAAATCTCTAAATACATTTACCTGCATAAAAAAGGGATAAACAGTGATACAGGATAATCGAAAAAAACACACACTGTATATATAACCTTACAATATTCCCGCTTTTTGTTATCATAGAAGCATCTATTTTACCGAAGCTTAGGGGAGTTAGGGGTCTTACAAATGGACCAGTCTGTTTATAATACAATACGTCACAGTCGACCTTTCCCCTTCTCACCCTGACGGGTATAAACGGCCAAACAAAATATAATGAATTTTAATGCTGCACAGTTTCTTGTTCTTTATTTTTTTATTTGCTGGGTTTCTTTTTAATTCAGCTGTAAGACTTTTATGCGTTTTTTATTGTACCTTTTTTTCTTATCGTGGATGTACCTAGCCGGGTAATTCGTATACAGTACATAGTTTATAGGTTGGCGTAGCGTATGAGTGGGTTCAGCGCCACTTGTAGGGGGTTCGATTACCGCACAGAATAAATATTTGTATAGCATACGGTACGTAAAGTAGGTACGGGTAATATTTGTCTGGATAAATATTTGTACCGGGTACTCATGCACAATGAGAAAATGTATCGGTCACAATACAGGATACAATCAAGGGTACAAGGATTTTGTATCAAGAAAATAAAAACTTGTACAAAAATGGTATCTATCACGAGTAAGGTTTTTACCACAATACAAAGTCCCGGAACCCTTTAATTCTTGTATTTTACTTATACAATAACAATCAGTTAAGAATGTTTATTACATTCATACCATCACGCCTGTATTCCACGAAGGGTTAGGCAGAGGCGTACTAATGTACACCCACAGTTCGCCGGTATGTTTAGGTCCCATGTAATAGTAGGCGACCCTATTGCCATATTTACATTCAATTTTTGTTACCTCGGTAACAATGTACACTTTATAAATCTAACAATATACATACACAAAGCGAACGATTAATTACTCAACGTAATACAGTAATTAACTGAAGAAAAATAAAGTAACGAATTAACCCACCTGAACCCGGTCTGTACCAAACTTAGATTGGAACAAGAAGAACCAGCTTTCGCATCTTGCATATTTAAACATCATGAAACACCCGCGAGTCCGCATCAAGAAAAGATTTGGTTGGCGTATGTAATATGTACGAGTATATATCGTAAAACATTGTGCTAGGAACAGATATCCGAATATGTAATGTTACGTCATGAATCGTTAACGTAAACGGTGAAGTTTTGAGAGAACATTTAGTTCTTTATCTGTTGATAGAATAACTAAAATAAAATTAGTCCTGTCAAACCAAATGTTAGGTATTATCTGAGTTATTAAGTTTGCCAATTCAGAATTCGCACCAATATTAAAGTAACATATTTTCAGTAAATTAATGAGCCACTTACGAGACTGATTTCTGACACATGCGGGAATTTTAGACATTGAAATAAAATTATTCTTTAAGGATTTTATCGCGTTTTATTGGTATGATGCAATTACTGACGTTTCGGATCATTATATGCTTATATACGTCAATATAACGCGGTAAAATCCGTAAAAAGTAATTTTGTTTCAGGTATTTAAGGTTTGGTTTATAAAAGTGAAATCATTAGACCAGTGCTTTTCAGTTTACGTTATTGAAAAACCTATGAAAAAGCCTGAATTTAAAATTTAAGAAAAACATGGTGTTTGTATGTGACAGGATATATTAGATACATGGAACATAGACGAACTAAACATTTCGGAATGTATCTACTTTTCAATAAAAAAATGATTATCTGGAAGTCCTGGGAAAAAGTTAATTGACAGGTTTTGTACCATTAGAAACCGGATACTTGATTTCCAAGAACTAGAACTATATCCTACTTAGTTTCCCTGAGTTTACACAAGAGTCTTGCTTTCCAGGAACAACATAACAAGATCTTATTTATACAGCGCTACACACAATCCCACTACTCTCCCAGTTGCAAATTTCCTTGACAAGGAAACGTATATTCCAAGAAATGTGTTCGCATGTTTACAGTACAAGCAACTACATCACATTTGTTCATATTACTCTGTCATCACTTTTTTAAAGCTGTATTTTTTATTTACTGTAGCAACATTGTTTTTTATAATGCCACACATGCAATTGTTGCAGTATAATGTCAGCAGCCAATGTAGGTAGAATACCAATACCTCATCGCTTAATTACTTTAACATTGACTTAAAATATCAAAGCACACTCCAAATTATTGGGTTTGAAAGCTTGTCATTTAATGACAAAATAACAGTAACAACTACTTACCAACAATAGAGATTCAATATTAAAATACAGCTGCTACTGCAAACGTGCTTACATGTTGCTCTAAGCGAACTCACACCTTTTCCTGATAACCAATGGGGTATTAAGTATTCTCGTACAAGAGTCCTGTGAGTGGCTATACCTCAATGACCAAAGCGCTCGGTGGAAAGTTAGAATCTAACCGTAGTAGATACTATTGACATAAATCATATATCATGAATGTTCGGCTCACGTTACTGTTAAATTTAAGAACAGAAAAGAAACACTTCGGTAAACTGTCATTAGTAAAGAAAAAGAAAACAGTTGACATTTCTATGACTTTCGCTTTTATTTTTCATAAATTCCATATCGTCTCTATTACAGATCACCTCAATGCTAAAGGCTATGTTCTTTTCTTTAAATCGGAAACAAAAATAGGGTTTTGTTGTGCTCTAGTGAAAATATAACCAGTATTCTAGTCTAAAGCCGACTACTCTATTGGAAAATTGGATCTGCATACCGTATTCAGTGAGGTATTGCTAGCTTACCTACGACCTTTCGGTTGTAGACATGGTATCTTTAAATGGCAACAGGCTCGCTAACTTTTTTAGAGTGTAGAAATTTCTCATGGATCGTCTGTCATCTAGAGATATGGCACAGTATGTCGGACTCTTACCGTTGGAAAACAGCCATGGATTCGTTACCACACAAAAAAAACAGGTTATGGTCCTGTATAAACACTAGACCCATTCAAAGGGCGTGGCCATGCATCGCTTCCTACTTAAAGACGCGCGTGAAGAAAACACGCGCCTACTTACTGGTATCATGCCGGTGAACTCTGAAATAAACGTTGAATCAGACATGTTTTTTTTTTCCATTTTATTACCTGCCGAGTATTTAACGTTACTTAATAAAAGTGTCTGATTTCAAGCAGTCAATGCGTTACAACAGTACCTACGAGCTAGCTAGCTTATCTACTCTCACATACAAGTCTTCTCATAGTCAATTTAAGCGGCGGTAGCCTAATGGCTAGGGTGTCGGACTTGCGATCATGTGGTTGCCGGTTCGAACCGGTGCAATGGGTGGGCCATTGCACTACCGACGTGAACCCACTCGTAACACAGGCATTTAGCTTAGCACGAGGGGTTAACAAGAATACTAGTAATGTGTGACCCACATTGCTAGTAGGCTTTTTAAAAAAAAAAAAATATCTTGAATTAACTAATGTTGAAATTTCAACATTTTGAGTGGCGAGTAGAGTGAGAGTAGTATGTACCCCGATGACGTATGTTACCATTTTATATACCATTAAAGTGGCACATAATCATACGCTTGCACCACCATTTATTCGGTCAGTACATACGTATTGATATTGATCAAATCATCAACGAATTTGAATTGAAAAAAAAAAAACAAATCGGTTTAAAAAAGTTTATAAATTAACAAACGGTTAACGGGTAACAAACGGTTTATGAATCGGTTTAAAATTACAGATGAATTGAGAACCTCGTCTCTTTTTGAATACGGTTAAAAAGGTTATACCTGTTTCAACAAAAGTTTAATCCAGTTCGGCTAGACGTCATATAAATGGTTTATAGCCAGCTGTTATTGATTTTTATTAACATTATTGCTCGTAAAATATTAAGTTGGGTGCCCAATAAATAAACTTGATGGTCCATAGTCTTATTTGTGTTTGAATTGGATTTTCTGTGTTTTATTTCTTGTAGTTTTGTACGTAGGTACTCGTAACAGAATTTCAAACTTGTGTGTTTTCCTAAAAGGAACGTGGAATTTGTGACTGACTTTTGGAAAGCTACTTAACTTTAAATGTTGGTGACACATACGTGAATCGCATTACTTTGCGAAGAATAGAAGAATAAACATTAAAATTTTAAAAAATATCCGTTGCTTCATGTCATTGTTACCATGTTCATGTTTAATTAAAGTAACGTAACCAAGTTTCAAATTGATAAGACCTGTGTAAGTTGTTCACATCTCTTCGTGAACTAGAAAAAAGCTTCAAACTATGAACACTCTCGTTCAAATCACCTTTAAAACTATTATATACTAACAGAATCGAAATCCGTCCATTCGAGCTACGATGGGCTGGATGTTGCATCGTAATGCAACAGACACATAGATAACTGTATATATACGTGTGTATCTGTATATACACTTTAAACTCACCCCTCTTTTTTGCGTCAGGGGTTAAAAACTGAAATTAAAGGTGTTCGCCGCGGCCAGCCCGTCAGAGTCCAAAAAGTCTTACTACCCAGCAAGTCGGATACTTTTTCGCCATACGAGACGTAGTAAGTAGTAGATCTAGTATTATAATATAACCCGTTTCTACAATATGGATATAATAATATAATAATGGATACGCAAGCGATACAAGCGCAAAGGCACGCTGTCGAGTCGAAGCCTGCTAAACTCTGGATCACAAATAGGGTTGGCTTGTTCCAGCCAATACGACGCGACTTAGGGATAAGCCCACTGAATCCGAAAGCTAGAACCCTACCGTGATCAATTGGATAAACTGGAAAGTGCGACGTGCATACGGATTTCGAGAAGGTAAGATGTTTTTTTAATCAAATAAATTGAACAACCTTGAAACATAGTAACAGGTATTGTGTATAAAAAAGTTTTAGAAAGTTCTAGGTTGGCAACGAGTTTGATCGATATACTAGATGTTTTTTTAATAATTTTGTGGAAGATGCTTTTGCGAATAAAGTCTAAGTTACTTTTGCAAACATTTCCAAAATATTCATTAGAGATTATGGGTTCGCTTCCCAAGCCGAGCAAAGTATTTTATATTATTAGGCTTTTTCTATGAAATTGTCAGTAGAAGCACAGTGTTTCAATCTGTCCCCGGTTAATGGCAATAGGCACGAGCCCTGTTAGATGGGACCTAAAAATACCGCCGAACTATGATTGTACATTGAAACACTCTGTGTTACCCTGCTAATATACTGTTCCTTGATAAGCGCATCACAAGATCTGATTTGGCTATTTTTTTAATCTTCGTAATTGTCTGAATTACGAAGGTCTGAATGAAATGTCTGAAAGAAAAAATTGGAAATGATTCCCGGAAATGTGTCAAATCCGGGAAATTTTAAATGTCATTTTTTATAGGATTTTTGTATGATTTATTGAAATTCCGTTTGGACGGGACCAAGTCTGTTAAATTCGGCTAATCTTCTTACATATAATAAGAATGTAAGTGAGCCGTGTCTGTACATTGCTTATATTTACAAAAAAAATAATTTGGGGGACTCAGAATCGGTAACACAATCCATTTCTATTATTTTTGGAACTTTTGTCTGTCTGTTTGTCTGTCGGTTTGTCTGTCTGTTTGTCTGTCGGTTTGTCTGTCGGTTTGTCTGTATGTTTGACCGCGCATCAAATGATAACTACTGAAGAGATTTGGAGGAAGTGGGCAGGAATTCATAGCCTGTTTCTTGGATTAACATTTAGGCTATTTTAAATTCAAATCGGTTCTCTCTATCAAAAGTTATTAACATTTTAACCATTGAAAACGCTGAATTTTAAAAATAACCATTGAAGTCAATTTATTTTTCAAGTAATTCTGTATTAGACTAGCACGGATCAAACATTATAACAGAATCAAGTAATAAAATTGAAAAATACACTAATAGGGACTAAATAAGATAAAACAAGAAAATAAAGCAGATCAATCAGAAACCATTATTGTGACCAGGAATTGATTATTAGTACAGTTATTCTAACTCTTCTTACACAGGGAATCACGGGGCATACATAGGATTTATCCAGCGAGCACAAGCCGGTGTAAAAACAAAATATTTGAGTAGGTTATAGGAGTAAACAAAGAATGACAACTTATTTTCTAGCGGACTAACACGACATCGTTATTACCTCAATGAAATTTGATTCGATAACAGGTGCCATTTTGAGTTGACAATTTTGACAATTATTTTTTTCTTCTCTAAAGCATCCAGCCATATAGTAACTTATTTTATAATTTGAAACCTCCATAGTGTAGATACAGTGCGCACACTATATTTGAGAAAGTAACTAAAGAGTTTCAATTTATTCAAATAATTAAATAATATACCCTAAAAATATACCACATATGTATGTATAATAAATAAAAAAAATGCAACGTGCGTTAATCTTAATTTACTGACGCCGAAACAGTTATTTGAGATTTTTGTCTATGTAGGTATGTCTGTTTATATTTCCATGCTTCACGTCAATACCACGTGAACAAATTTTTGAAATTAAGTAATTTATAGGTCAGAAATACGGTATTCAGAGGTCCATGGCGCTAAGTGTATTAGAAATATGGAAAATTAAATTTTTCGAGGTGGTTAGTTGAAACCTGGAGAGGACAACGTCTCTCAGGTCAGCTAGTTAATTAAAAAATCATACGATTATGAAATTTATATGAGTAGGTATAAAGTACAGTTTTTGCAATACCATAATTCTCTGAATTGGCAGTTATTCGAGAAATAAACCAATAAAGTGTCGGCTTGACTGAAATTCAAAACTTTCTTCTGATGAATCGGATCGTAGGGGTTTTGTTTTTCTTTCAAAACTTCTAATTAAATACTTGGAAAATTTCATAAATTTTCTCAACAAGACTTTTAAGAGCTTTTGTTAAAATTTTGCGTTAATGCTTAGTTGGTAATGAAATCTGCCTGAATGGAGCCACATAATATGTTTAAGATGAGATAAAATAATTTTAGCAAAACATTGACGATTTACGGGAAAACTTAGATATAGACAAAGAGATGAGTTGCGAGTGCTGTTTTTATGTCATTGATGAATATAATGTAATATATATTGAATAAAATGATGTTAGTTGGTTCGTCTTCTGTACGATCTTATATAATTATTTTATGAAAAAAGCTAACAAAAAACTTCTTCTTCTAGTAATTATAACTTTCTCGTTTAAGTGTTCCATCATCATCAACACTTTTACTGCCCCACTCCTGAGCACAGTTCCTTCAAAAATACGGGGTTAGATTATAGTTCACCATATTGGCCTTGGGTTGGTAGACTTTATCGGCGTCGAGAAAATCTCTCAGACATTTTTTTTTTATTGGGATAGGGGCGCAAACGAGCAGACGGATCACCTGATGGTAAGCGATAACCGCCGCCCATGGACACCCGCAACACCAGAGGAGTCGCAAGTGCGTTGCCCGCCTTTTAAAAGGTTTGGGCCTCCGGTAACCTTTTTCTCGTGCAAGAGAATCGAATAATATACTTGTCAGAAACCTATATTTCTGACAAGTATATTATTCGATTCAAGTCTATAACTATAAACAAAAACGTTTAAAAAACATTACATTACATACAACACAAAGGCACGACATTAGGAACAATGCAACAGTGTCCCAAAATATTCTTTCATATTACGCCTAACTAAAAAAAAACCTAGGTTCAAAACAAGTTTCTTTGTTTGCTCCAGATTTTGGCAAGCTCTAGATCAAAGTGGCCGCCAAACAAACGGTAGGAAATACAGTTTGAAAATAGAAAGAGTTTGTTCTGCTCATTCTGTCGGTGGGCGCTGGAGTCGAAAACAAGGAAATTGAAAGAATTGTTCTTAAAACAACTATATGTAGGATATATTCGTGAGTTAGAATGCACTTTATTTTATATCGGCACGGTCAAAGGACCGTGCCGATATAAAATAAAGCGAGCGACACACGGTGAAACTATTTTCTTTATTTTTCTTTCTTAATAATAAAAAGATTAATGATGCAGACAATTTTTTTTTAATTTATATTTTGGTACCTTTAGATGTAACTACTGATTTCTGAAACGTCGGGATTTGGTTTTAACAATAATATAACACCATAAAATCCGTAAAGTTGTTTTATTTCACTACCTTTTGATGTGTTTATTTCGTTAATGAATTACAGTATGAAGTTAGAAGTCTAGCTATATTAATTATTTCATTGAATATCTGCAGTACCTATTGTATGTAATGAACTTAGTTTAGACTTCCTGACCTTTTACCTTTATGGTAGCGCGGTCGCGCGTCCTTATAGTACCTACGAAGGCTAGTGTTGTGCCTACCAATGTATTGTTACGTCAAATGATGTCGTCATCGATCTGCACTATTGAAGTAGGTCAGGATACTCATCATAAGATACATCCCCGTGTCATCACACATAACTTTATCGCGCTCGTAAACTTTCACTAAAGAAAATTTACATGCCGCCACGATTTGGGACGGCGTGTATAAAATACACGCCGTCCCAAATCTATTATTAGGGTTAACAATCCAAATTAAAGGTCCGATAAATAAATAATGTATCAGTAACACGACTCACCAACAAATATCGATCTCGTCGAAGCAAAGTTCAATCGATTTCACATCAAAACTTGAAAGTTTCACTTCAAAAATGCTCACCTGTGACCGCGATCACAACACTGGCAACATGTTAAGTCCGCGAGGCGAGCTAAGCGGGCGTGGGGGCGCGTGCGACGCCGGCTCGGCGCGGCGGACGCGGCACGCGCGGCGCGCGCGGCGGGCGCATGGCAGAAACAGGGCGCGGACTCGGCACACGGGCGGCCGGCGCGGGGCGCGACGCGGACTGGCCCGGGCGGGGTTGTCCGCGCCGCCGCGCCGATGCCCTAAATTCGCGCTACCGCCGGCACAATAATTGTCGTGCCGCTGCCTGCAGCCGCGACGGCCGCACTCCCTATCGATTCACGGCGCGTACGTTTCGTGAAAGTAAAAAGTTAACTCGATCGAATACGATGCGGTCAACGGTTTTCTGAAAACGCGATCCAGTCGTTTTCTAGGTCACAAAGTCGATTTAAAAGTTACTATTGATCCTTTGCCTTGTAATTCTAGTATACGAATTAACTGGACCATACCCAAACTAACAAAAGTACTAAACTGGACAAATTCGACAAACGTTTTAATAAAAAATAAGCTAACAAATCATTATAGCCTTGAATTTATGTAGGAACAGAAATTATTTTAAAACTATTTTGAGCAATCGAGTAGACATAATTTTATTATTTATCAATAAAAACTATTTGTTTTTAATGGCCTATTTTAATAGGTATTTTATTTTAATATTATAAATAGTTTAAAAAGAAGACCTATATAATTCTTTGTCCTTTTATTATTAACGCGAGCCTCCGTAGCGTAAGCGAGTGCTACAATAAACTACGCGGCTACGTCAACGCTACGATGTGCTACGACAGATATCATGGATTCTCGCGATAGTGGCAGGCGTTTCTGACAAAAACATTTGTCCGAAGAAATGTTAAAGGAAATACATGAATAGGCGATGTAATGCTTTTTGTTTGAATAGAATATAAAAGAAGCTGAAAAATCTGTTTCACGATTTGAAACAAATAAACAAAGAAAGTGAATCAAAATAAACTCGAATGAAATACATATTTCTATTGTACGCACAGACAATTTCGTATTCCCCGAAGGGTTAAGCAGAGGTATACTAATGTAGACCCACAGTTTGTCGGTATAGGCCACATGTAATAATATATGGGGCAAGCCTATTGCCGTTAATCAGGCATCAATCCAAATTCCGAGCTGCAACTGAGGATTTCATAGCATGGCATATTATTTGCTCGACCTGGGAATTGAACCTAGGTCTGTAGCGCAGTTACTAGAATAATGAGGAGTTAAAAACATACATACAAGTAGGGATCTCAGATGGTCGTGGGTCAGTGGTGTGTTAGTTTTAATAGGTTTTTTAAGAATCACAAACAAAGTAGAAAGTGGCACGCATCTGTGAGGCACGCGAGCGCGCGGCACGCCACCGTGCTGTGGTCGATTACACCGCAGTGCCCGAACCTGGGGGCCTACTACAAAAATCTAACGTTGATGCTTCGTATCGAAACGAATCGACGCACAAAAATCATTATTGACATACTACCTAATTAAGCAGTAGACTGGAAGACAACATAACATACCATCACGCCTGTATTCCCCGAAGGGTTAGGCAGAGGCGTACTAATGTACACCCACAGTTCGCCGGTATGTTTAGGTCCCATGTAATAGGGGGCGAGCCTATTGCCATTAACCGGGCACAAATTCCTAACTCCGAGCTGCTACTGGGAATTTCATAGAAAAACCCAATAACACTTTGCTCGACCTGTGAATCGAACCCAGGACCTCTAGCGTAGCAGTCACGCTCAGGACCACTTGGCTAATGAGGCAGTTAGCCAGTTAGTCATTTCTAGTCTTCGAGACTGGAAGACTAGAAATGAAAAAGCCAAAATCGAATCTATCGATTTGTCCGAACACTTTCGGCGTATTAAAACGTAGTAAGTCAGTCGAAACTTCGTATTATCAGAATAGCCCCTGACTCATGCACCTGACGGCGTATGATTTTAAAGACACTAGTCGTATGGTTACTCATGTTTCCCGTCCCTATGGGGAATTCCCAAAATCCAGTCTTACCTAACTGATATCTTTACCGTATATCTGACTGCACATTTGACTACCGCTGCGTCGCGTGTCGTAGATGCGAATCTCACCCGATACAAATATATATGTACCTACCTATTGTCCAAAAATAGTAATTATCTTGCTTTCATAATGCTTAGGATGTCACATTATTATCATCATCATATCAGCCAAAAGACGTCCACTGCTGAACAAAGGCCTCCGTCATAGACTTTTTTTTATTGGATAGAAATATATATATAGCAAACGAGTAGACGGATCACCCGATGGCAAGCGACAACCGCCGCCCATGGACACCCGCAATACCAGAGGAGTCACAAGTGCGTTGCCCGCCTTTTAAAAGGGTTTGTGACTCCGGTAACCTCACTCACTCGGCGAAACACAACGCAAGCGTTGTTTCACGCCGGTTTTCTGTGAGGCCGTGATATCACTCCGGTCGAGCCAGCCCATTCGTGCCGAATCATGGCTCTCCCACTTCCACCAGGATCGGTCATATGCACCTGCATAAAACGACTCCCGACATGACCTTCACCAGATCGACGGTCCAACTTGTTGGAGGTCATCCCACACTGCGTTTTCCGGTGCGTGGTCTTCACTCAAAATTCTTCTACGAGTAGGCCAGTGTATTTAAGAGGTATGTGCAACAAAAAAACTGTAATTACATCAGGAGCAATCACAGAGCACTTCATAAAAAGGCCAACCTCTTTGTTAATATGCTCATTAACATAATAGTATTACAACAATTCCAATCAACAGCTTCTAAAAGATTCCAGAATGCAGGAACTAATTTTAAAACTGCATCTCTAAAGATTAGAATTCTTGCGAGTACACAAAAATGTTAACAGTTTCACAGGCGTTGTATACTAACACGTACTATCACGCCTCTATTCCCTGGAGACTTAGGCAGTTTTGTACCTACATCCACAGATCGCTATGTCTATTTGAAGGGGGTAGGCATATTACTATTAAATTCCACAAATCCAAATTCCGAGCTGTTATTAATTATTTCGTAGAAAACATTCTGCTCGACCTGAAAACCGAAACAATCACGTTTACCATTACTAGAATAATGAGACAGTCTGGGGGCGTTGCATATTAAACCATTAAAATAACAGTAGCGATCATTTTGTAGTTGAGACTACTCAACTTTGTTTTAACGAGCTGCCTAAGTGAAGTTGGGGCAAGTTTACCGAGACCGTGCAACCCTCTGAAACGGTTAGCAAATACTTGAATAGTTTATTATAACGCATGCCATTTTGTAACTGCGATTTTCATGAGCACCTCCCTAAAGGGATGGGCGAGTCCGATATGTTCAAGTTTATTTTATCGATTGTAAAAACATCTCGATGTTTTTTTTATGTATTAAGTCGGCATACGAGCCACCTGTTGGTACGTAGTTATCGTCGCTCATGGACACCTGCAACACCAGAGGAGTTGCTGTTGCGTTGCCGACCCTTAAGAGCCCCTAGGGACTGTAGACTGCTAGACGCAGCAACTGAGGGGGAACTGGCTCTTACGCAAAAGTCAAAACACACACAAAGGTGCTACACGAAAGTAAGTTTTCGATTAAGTATTTTCTTTTGCGACTTGATAAGAGTCACGAATTACGAATGCAACATCTCGGAATTGCGCTGCGAATGTATCGCACATGCCGAGTACGCGAATCGCAAATACGTGACTGCGCGCGAGTCACTCGCATGACTGACGAGGGCAACGAGTATTGGGACTTGACTTGTCCATTTTACACGATAAGTGCATGTGAGAAGGACCACACGGCTATAGTGACCGAGCGCGAGTCAATTGACTCGAAATAATCGAAAAGCATCTCATTAAAACAAAGACCGATATAATTAGAATCGATTGTAATTTTGTACCGATTATTATTCTTTCGATTGTTTCAAGATCTCGTTCTTGTGGATCTCTACCCTAAACGTTAGCCTTTCACATAACTTTGGGAGCTAGCCACCGATGAACTTAAATACCACAGGTGTACAACTTAGTTATTAAACTACGAACATAGTTATTTAGAGTAGATATTGAAGTAAAAGTACTATATTCAGTAGTACTAAGCACGACTGCTACGCCACAATTCGATTCTGAGGTCGAGCAGTGTAAGTGGGTTTTATTTATATTTTTGTATACCAACAGCAATACATATCAAGTTTTTGGGTTTTTCTATGAAATTCTCAGTAGCGGTTCGGAGTTTGCATTTGAGCCTGGTTAATGGCAATATGCTGGTCCACTTTTATATGGCACTCAAACATACCGGCGAACTGTGGGGTTAAATTAGTACACTTCTGCCTCACCCGTCATATAAGAGGCGTGATGGTATATTATGTGTATGATGATATCTTATGTTATAAATACGTGTAACTATTTATGTGCCAAGTGGTCGCAAGCTTGACTGAGCGTGAGGTTTTGGGTTCGATTGCCAAGTCGGGCATCACGTACCTACATTTTCAAAAAGTTGCAGCTCAGAGATTGGTATTGATAGTTTCGATCGTTATATGGGCGTAAAGGCAGGAACAGAAACAACTTGTGATATCTAAAAAGTTTGATAGTTTATTTCAACTTCTTTCCTTAAAATTGTAACAGAACAAAGCTTGTAACATCGACAATCACATAAACACAAAAAAGAATAGAAAAATAAAAACACCACAAACATCTTCAGATATTCTTAATAAAAAGTTACAAGAGTTAGACGATCTGCTGGGTAGTCTGGGTGGAGTCACTGAAGTAGTTCAGTACAATGTTGAGCCAAGACTGAAGGGTGGACAGCATGCTGGGTTCTTCGGGGCCGTGATACTGAACTTGAACGAGTCCGTCATTGTACAATTCACTACCAGTGTACTGAGGTGCGGCAACTGGCAGCTCTTCTGGCTTCTCTACAACTTCTGGGAAAGCTGGGGACGGCAGCACAACAGGCTCGGGGATGACAACTTCGGGAGCAACGGGGGCTGGCAGCACAACAGGTTCGGGAATTACAACTTCAGGGGCTACGGGGGCAGGCAGTACAACGGGCTCGGGGATTATAACCTCGGGGGCAACGGGGGCTGGCAGCACAACGGGCTCGGGGATCACAACCTCGGGGGCTACGGGGGCAGGCAGCACCACAGGCTCGGGGATTACAACCTCGGGGGCAACAGGGGCAGGCAACACCACAGGCTCAGGAATCACCACTTCAGGGGCAACAGGGGCAGGCAGCGCAACAGGCGCCGGGATATAAGCTTCTGGGAGGACAGGGGAAGGAAGGACAACTGGTTCAGGAGCAATGACTTCAGGTTGAGCAGGGGCAGGCAGGACCACGGGCTCAGGAACAGGGAGAGCGACCTCTGGAAGAGCAGCCTCGGGAAGAACAACAGGTGTAGGGAGAGCTTGAGCTTCTTCTTGAGCGGCGGCAGCAGCAGCTTCGGCAATGCCAACAGCAGTGTATGGGTGCAGAAGGTTTGTAGCAGCAACCACTTGTCCACCAACGTGTTCCTTAACCTTGATGTCCACAATATCGCTGATTTCCAAGGGCTCGCCCTCTGGGACTCCATTCACAATCAACTCCACGGCGTCCACATTATCCTGAGGCAGGGGTACGGCGGTCACCGCCACGACAAACAAGGCAAGTAATAGCACCTTCATTTTCAACCTAAAAGAAGCATAATATTTTAACAATAGTTTGAAGAACCAAATTAATGAACTGCAATCTGAATACTGTGTCAAAGTTTCTGACACACTGTCAAATTTGTCAAAGTTTCATCAAAGACTTACTTGTGTTCTCCGTGAAGGTTTTGCACGATATGCTGAAGCAATTTGCTGTGCAAAAGTTAAATTATAAAATGATAGATAACCAGTCATTGTGTTTCAGTAATCCATCGTAAATAATATTGGATATAATAATAGTAATAAAAGATAAGCTACTTTTTATGCTAGTTTTAATTTATTGGAGTCTATTATTGATAAGATATAACATGTTACTATCGGTAGTAGATATAATTGTCTACATCATCTGTGTACTAAATTCTAATACACATGAAAAGTAAATTATAAATATTATTTCATTTCAAGTATTCTTCTTCTTCTTCTTCCTGCCCATGTCCCAATCTATTTGGGGTCGGCGCAACATTTCAAGTACGAGTAAATAAACAGCTCGGATTTTAGACTTCAACCGGCTAATAGCAATAATCTCGCCCCTTATTACATGGGACATAGACATACCTGTGAACTTTACGTGTACGTTAGTACCTATATCTCTGCCTAAACCATCGGGGAATATAAGCGTGATAGTATCCTAAAATTGTTGTGTCAATATAAATAATTGTATTCGCTCAGAAGGTTTTTACATTGAAACACTTGAAATACAGTATAGTTTTCTATGCTCTCTTGGTCAAATACTTACCTATAATTATCATAACGAGATGTCTCATTAATTTATAGGGTATTAATAATTCAGCGAGAACCACGGTGTGTTCAAGATAAGTTTCAGGAGAGAATTTAGTCTTACTATTTCCAAAAAACCCAATTAAATTTAGGTAATTCCTTTATTCAATAGGTTTATGTATTTTTTGTTTATATTAAATAAAGAAGTCATTCTTCAACCAATAAGATATCTAATAAATTATGTTAATAATCGTGTCTATAGACAAGCAAAAGTATTTTCTTGTGTAAAATTTGTGAGTAAAAATAAACTTGAGACACGTTTTTTTTTCTATAGAGTAGAAGGCCAAGGCCAAGAAAGGACTATCAAACATTAGAATTCTTAGTTTAGGACTGATTTCCATTATACTATTCTCTACAGCCCTACGATAATAGAGTAATATGGAGGGATGAGCTAATCTATAGAACATAATTTGGACTTAATTAAGAAATATCTTAATAACAAGTAATAATGTATTTATATACACGAGTGTTGATTTCTAATAATACAATCCCTAAACACCACTATGATACTTAACTAGCAACCCCATCTATCTTCTTTTACTTGAACTAACATATCGGCTAATATTGTCTTGCTCAACGCATTCTGAAATTGATTACAGGATATCTGTAACAGGTAATATTGCTCGAAAATACTTTTTTTTTAACTTCAGCTTGAATACGTGTGGCAAAATTACAGAAATTGAAGTAGAATATTTAGGATCTGTGGCAAAGAATGACGTCGGAGCACGGTTTATGTGCCCCCCGGATATTTTTATTGTGCTCTATGCCTCCATGTGCCTCTATCGAACACAAACTTTTATACTTCATATAGCGACATCTGTTGTGTATTTGTACTAGCCACTAAAGGCTCTAGAAAAAAGTTTAACTAATAGCTTTGAAAATGGTACAAACAGTGTACAGTGGAAAAGGTTACTTAGTTGTTTTCTTTAATAACTAGCTTCTGCCCGCGACGTCGTCCGCGTAGCGTGATGATATATAGCCTATAGCCTTCCTCAATAAATGGGCTATCTAACACTGAAAGAATTTTTCAAATCGGAGCAGTAGTTCCTGAGATTAGCGCGTTCAAGCAAGCAAACAAACAAACAAACAAACTCTTCAGCTTTATATATTAGTATAGATGAGTATTCCGGTAATTGTCTCATTTATGTTGTAGTCGCCAGCGCGGCTTGATGATTCAACTCCCAGGTAGGGAATATAAAATAAATATAATTGGATTCATTCCGAAGCAACTTGAAGAAAGGCGGTATGATTACATGGCTAGGTCTAAGCCGGTAGATTTGCTTTAAGGTTTTTGCATAGGGATTTTCGGTAGACTAGCCAAATGAAAATAATATTTTATTGAATATATTAATCCAATTATCTTCGGAGCCAATATCTCATATTGTTTCTAACTACATATGTACTTGAATATGTCGGTAGGAGCTATTAAATTTTCTTTAAAGCCTAATCAATGTCACGGTAAGAAAACAACAATAATTCAGAAATTAATAACTTTAATGTTTAAACAAAATACAGTACAAATAAAATAAAAATTAAATAGCAAACGTATTCTAGAGCTTAATATCTAAGGGTTAGGGGTTACTAGGACTAGCACTGGCATCAGTTTAGGGTCCCAAGTGCCGTCGTTCTGCGAGACAGGAGTAAGGTTTCCACTTTTGGCTACCTTCTCAATTTGACCGAAGACATCACGCAGCTTCTTTGTAGCACTCTCGTCTGTTGCTGCCTTCTCTACATCCTCTAGAGTTGCGCCAGTGGGGATGACTTGTTTTCCAGTCGTGTACGGGGTTTCCTTCCCATATTGCAAGTCCATGTAGTCGTTCAGAAGCCCTTCTACAGCCTTCTTCGTGCTAGCTGCCAGTGTATTGTCCTGGGACGCGTCGGAGACCTCGCGAATCGTGACCGTGGGGAGAGACATTTTGTTTTATCTGTTAGGAGAGAAATTATGCTTTTTAATATTAGTTTAATATTAGCAGCAGTAATAGCATTATGACCATTGGCCTGCCAAGTTAAAGAGATCTTTAGTTCAACTCCTAGGCACGCACCTCTGACTTATCGAAGTTATGTGCACATTATTAGTTAATTATCACTCGCTTAAACAGTGAAGGAAATATTCGTAAGGAAACCCGCATGCCTGAGAGATTCTCTCGACGCGACGGTGCGCGGCGGGTGGAGTCTCCCATATAATTGTTTAGGTCTGGGTGTAATCTGGACTAAACCATGTGGAATGGATGGATGTGGCATGGATTTTGTGTCTACAAATTTTGATACTTTAGTCTTGTTTGCCCTAATATTTAAGCGCCAGATAAAAGTTAAGGGGCATGCATCCAGTTAAATATCGATAAGTTAAGATAAAAAAATGTGGTTATTTGCTAATGTAAGATTACCTTTATCGCGATTTTGTTTTTTATAGGCTGTGAAGCGATTGATGGCGCTTTACGGTTTTTGCTTTCGATCGCGACTTCGTCCGCGTGGAATAGTTACTTAGTCTTAGCGTGATGATATATAGGCCTATAGCCTTCCTCAATAAATGGGCTTTATAGCACTGAAATATTTTTTCAAATCGGACCAGTAGTTCCTGAGATTAGCGTGTTCAAGCAAACAAACAAAGAAACAAACTTTTCAGCTTTATATATTAGTATAGTTTTTTTTTTTAAAGCTTACTAGCAATGCTGGTCGCACATTACTAGTATTCTTGTTAACCCCTCGTGCTAAGCTAGATTGCTTGTGTTACGAGTGGGTTCACGTCGGTAGTGCAATGGGTGGGGTTCGAACCGGCAACCACATGATCGCAAGTCCGACGCCCTAGCCATTAGGCTACCGACGCTTCAATATATAGATTAACTATTTTTTTAGTAAGCTTCTTCGTGAATAAAATAACATCAATCAACTATCCTATTATGTTAGTCCAGACGAGGGTTTCCCATATTACGTTGCAATATTTTATCGGGAAATTAAACATTAATTTACAATAAATCATTATCTTTATCACTTTGCCACAAAACAATAAAGTTTTATGCTTGGCGTTAATTGAAACGGAATTACTGAACATTTAAGATCTTATCTAGGTACTACGTGAATTATTTTCTTAGAAGAAAATATAATTGTAAATTTCTAAAACTTGAATTGTTTTCACATACTAGCCTCATTAGTCTAGTGATTCTAAGTGCGACTGCTATACTAGAGGTCCTGGGCTCGACTTTTGGGTCGAGCCGTGTTTGTAAATCCTCAATACCCGCTCGGAGTTTAGATTTGTGCCAGACCAATGGCAATAGATTCACTACATGGGACCTAAATATACTGGTGTAGTGTAAGGTGTACATTAGTACCTACACCTCGGTCTAACCCTTCGGGGAAATACAGGCGTCATGGTATGTTATGTTATTTGTCTTTCCGACACAGAATAAAGTAGGTATATTCTTATTTAGCAGTGGATCTTAAGGGAATTATTTTTCGAGAAAAAACGTTGCCCCACACTAGTATTTTCTCCTGTATTGTGGGTGCGTTTACAAACACAAATTCTCACATACACAAACATCTAGACCCGGAACAAGTATCTTTAGATCATATAGAAATATTTGCTCCGTGTGGGGATCGAACCCACAACACATGTCGCAGACGCCGTTACGCCAAACGTGTCGTCAAAATTAAGTAAATAGAACTAAGTAAATAACATGGAGGCACATTTTTTTTTACGTACACACATGAATATCTTGGCTATCAGAAAGAACGGTTTATCGTTATCTAGTACGTGTTTATTTACTTTAGATAGCAAAACATTACGGTTTTCAAATATTATATTTATTTTTGTTCTAAACATAATTGTTAGCCAAAACTTACGTCCAAGCGAAACTTATAGGTATTAAGTAAATTAAAATAATATTCACTAATGCCTGGTCGCTATTGTATTAAAAAATCATGTTCTTCCAGTCTAGTATTAAAAATCTATAAATGTAAATTAGAAATAATAAGTAGTTGGTAGAAATTTATAAAAAATGAATCATTATAATAAACTCAAAGATAGACCGTGATAATATATCTAAATTAATTAATGGCGGATCAATCCGACGAGATTATATATCGCTTCAGTCATAAACAGATCTAATAAATCATAATTAATATGAGGCAAGGATGAATTTTTCTTTACAATCACGATATATCATGATAAAAGTACGATAAAACATTAAAATATGAATTCAAGCAACTAGAAACACGTATCTAAACAGGAAGAAACAGTACAGTTCATTTTAACTATAAAAAGCAAAGAAAAATCTGCAATTTTATGAAAACTTACTTGTAGGTATAGTGAAAGAACTCGATCCTTTGATCCTTGAATGTATACTGACGTTGTTCGACAGGTTCCCAATATATAAATCACACCCAACCGCTGTCTGTCAAGATAGGGCGTCGGGTGACCACGTCAACATGTCATGCGTCAAGTGAACCTGCAAAATTCCCTTAGGGTTCCGTATTCGTCCGAATTCTTCAGATTCCGATAGGTACTGGCCGTCTAAGTCCTGCTCTACCATTTCGTTCTCTGGAAATGAATGTAAGCGAATGCTTTTCTTGATAACTTTACCAAGTTTGGAACGAGTGTTTATTTCTAGTACTAAAAATAAAGTAGTAGTAGAAAAAATTGTACGGGGGGGACTTAGATTAGGGGTATCTCAATCCGAATAACAACAAAAATTTATAAAATATTGTTTGGATTACGACTTATTTTTTTTAACATTTTTGTGGGCAATTCAAACTCCGCCGGACCTTTAAAATACGAAAAGATTACCTATTTACCTTATGTGGAACTTAGGTTAGGCCAAATAAGGTGTGAGATTATTCGACCACACTTGTTGGTTATCCATCTATAGATACTAATAATAAAGCTGAAGAGTTTGTTTGTTTGCTTGAACGCGCTAATCTCAGGAACTACTGGTCCGATTTGAAAAATTCTTTCAGTGTTAGATAGCCTATTTATTGAGGAAGGATATAGGTTATATTTCATCACGCTAAGACTAAGTAACTATTCCACGCGGACGAAGTCGCGGGCAGAAGCTAGTTTTTATGTAACGTTTATAGCATCCCTTACTCAGCTCGGTGGGACACACACAATATGTCAATTTACGTTTTCTTTTTTCATTCCCTCGTTACTATACCATAGAAAGTTTTTATATTTAGTATCAAAACGGTACCCTAAAAAGACCGCACACAATCAGTCAAATGATAAGAGTTTCGCAAACAAAAATTCGCACATGAAGGAAACCACTGATAGGAAATATTATTTCGGTAAAATACCGATGCATTGGGTTGCGAAAGTGCATAATCTCATATCAAATTGATAACTTTTGAAGTGACATCACTAGAACATGCTAGTCCTAACTTACGACTTTGTTTGCCCTTAGTTTCTGATATAAGAAGATTCTTTATCTCGGTTAGGTCTCGATTATATTCTTATATTTAGGTCTATTTTGAGGAAGTGACCAATTTTTTTAGTAACGTGTTAGCGGCAGTATATTTTAATAGTACCTACTCGGTAAATTCTGTACCTATCAATAAATTTTTAATCTTCCTAAAATAAATGCGTAAGACAAACTTTTAATTTTGTGTGCGATTATATTTTTTTCTTCGAACCCGTAGAAATATACCTAAGTGAAAAAAAATCCTAACCCTTGACTAAGGCATCCGTTGGAGAAGATTATTAGTTAGTAGTTATGTCATATAAAGGAATATATGTATGGGATGGAGCAGACTGCCTCATTAGCCAAGTGGTCCTGAGCGGGACTGCAACGCTAGAGGTCCTGGGTTCGATTCCCAGGTCGAGCAAAGTGTTATTGGGTTTTTCTATGAAATTCCCAGTAGTAGCTCGGAGTTAGGAATTTGTGCCCGGTTAATGGCAATAGGCTCGCCCCCTATTACATGGGACCTAAACATAACGGTGAACTGTGGGTGTACATTAGTACCCATCTGCCTAACCCTTCGGGGAATACAGGCGTGATGGATGGAGAAGTAAAACAAGCGCTTGCTATAGATAGACAAGCCGCCGTTTATTCCTTTTTTATTTTTTTTAACGTGGGCGAGCCATGTTCGGCACGAATGGGCCGGCTCGACCGGAATGATAACACGGCCTCAAAGAAAACCGACGTTGTGTTTCCCCGAGTGAGCGGGAATACCGGAGGCCCAAAACCCTTCTAAAAGGCGGGCAACGCAGTGACTTCTCGGGTGTCCATGAGCGGTTATAATCGGTTACTTACCATCAGCCGATCCGTCTGCTCGTTTGCCCCGATAAAAAAAACTCCTTAATAACATTGCAAAAAGCTGACTAAATACATATTTTCCTCATCATTCATCATCCAAGTATGATTCTTTTTTTCATTGGAAACGTGAATTTAAAAATCACGCATCAATATTTCCTATAAAATGTAATTACGTGTAAAATGTCCAAGAAATATACCTACACATCACAAGTTTTGATAAGATTGTGATCAGCAAATAAGCTTTGATATTGGGAAAATGGCTGTTAACCTAAGTATATTCAGTTGATTTCATTCAATTACATAATGTTGCAGATCTTAATTGATGATTAATTTGATTGATAGGGTACAACAGAGAGGTCAAAATATCTCACGATCCGTTTAATTATTTGAGATAAGAAGTTCACCAGTTATAAAGTTTAAAATTTATTCATAAGTTTTGGCGCCAACCCGTAACAAACAGACAAACAGACAAGACTTTTAAAAATCACATTTTTGGGTTCGGAGACGTATAAATACCCTAGCCCACTTGTTTTTTTTTAATATCTTCAATGTACAGACACAGTTTTTTTACAATTTTGTAATAGTAGAGAATCTGCCAGCCCTTGTGTTATTGGACGAGCATTCGGATACAACCAATGACATTATTATTAGGTACCTATAAACAATTATTGCACTTGTATTATTATCTCCTTTTGCCCATGATTCATCATGGACGGATAAAAATAAATACTTCAGCAGAGCTGTTCTGTGTCACATATGTACAATATGACTAATAAACAATGCATGATTTATACTTTGTAATCCATACCAATGTTTACAAATACAAATATAATTCCTGTCTGTTTAGGTGTCTGACTGTTTTACTTAACCGCTGAAAAGGCTATATTGCATTGCATGTATAGAGATAACCTTTGGTCTGAAACAATAAATACTGAATAAAGTGACTTTATATAGATAGTGTAAGAACATGGCGAAACGATAGTCAATATGACACCTCTAACATGGTCCTATGGTCCAACTTACTAAGACCGCATTGTATGGAAGTCACGAGGTCGACTGACATTTTTTTTTCTGATAGAGCGCGCATATCTAGAAGAAGCCGATTCCCTCATGATCATCGGGAACGGGCGGCACGGTCGGAATCTTAATTCAATAATAATTTTATTTATTTTCTTGATTTAATTTTAATCCATACCGTTACTTAATAGTATAGAGTAGTTCTAATAGATGGCGTTAGTGTTTCATGTTTAGCAAACGATAAGATATTGAAACCGGGCGTGCCGTATCGCCTACGTATCTTATGAGAATAAATGGATGAAGCACTTATCTTCCTTATCCTAGGACAATACAGCGGCTTCGCAGCAGTCATAGATACACCTCGTGAGACTTTATGATCCGCTGATAAGATAGCATCACCGATGGGAACCGTCAAAACTTGTCATATCTCGCCCCCTATCATATCACAGGTAGGACATTTCATATATCGTGGTCGTGACGACTGTGATCACGAGTCTCCCACGGACTCCCACCCCCATGACTCATAGGGCAAGTGAAGGTAAGTCTTATTATTATAATAAATTGCGGTTTCGCGATCTGAAGTGACGTTATATTTAACTCGATAATCAATATAGCCTTTTTTTTTTATTATGGTGCCACACTTTTTGTGTATTTGCCAGTGTCAAGTATTAGAGTAATTAAGTAATATATCCCATCGTGGGATTATAATTATGGCACCACACTTTCTGTGTTCGCCAGTGTCAAGTATAAGTTGTTTAGTTGCCCCAATAAAACGGTAGAAACTTTATTGAGGCCTTCATGGAGTTTAGGAGTGAACCCAAAAAGTCACGATTTTCAATTTTATACCATTTACCTACACTCTCACACATTCACGAACACTTAATGGTTAATTATCCACCATAATTACACATTAAACATCGGAGAAATTCAAGTTTTGAAAAATAATATAAAATCGACAATGTGCACTTTTCATTTTCCCGCCTAAACCTCATAGCCTTTGTTGCTCAGTGATAATGTACACTCGGACAGACTGTAATCGACAATCGCAGACTTTAGACGCTAGCAACAACACTAGCACGCTTGAGATCTCAGTTGTTCAGTCCCGTATGCCCAGTAATTTCACTGGCTACAAGTAGGTATGAACATAACTAAAAATGCCATTTTCGATGAAACCTTAGTTACTATGGTTCAATTAGAAAATACTTAAGGATCTCCTTCCAATTCCAACGGAATTGTCTAATATGGTATTTTAAAGCTCCCAAATCACCTGCGCAAAACTCGCCGCAAATTCTTTGTGACTTTTCGATTTTGTTTACAAAGAACATACACCATTTCAAAATTATATGTGTAATAATAACCGCCACCTATTTATTACATGGACGTAAAAATATTCTAGCGAACTGGGTTTACATTTACTTACCACTTCTTACCCTTGCCTTACCTTCCAGGAATACCGGCGTGATACTATGTAATGTTCTATTGTTTTATTAAGTCATAATTCTGTTAGAAGATCAAGAGCATACTTCAGTTGCATTTAAATCTCAACAGCATATCAATCCACCATTCTTTTAAAATATTCTGTTAAATTTCACTTTATGCAATATATAATGCATATTACGTAAACTACTCCATATTTTGGTATATATAAGACAAGCAAACGGTGTAAAATACGAACATAGATGCATATGAACTAGAAATCTGCTACGTCTGGTTAGTTTAGATCCATTTATACCTAGAAATCAGTGAGAAGGATTTTCCTAAGCGTTTCTGAAAACTATTAATGGTTTCTACAAACTTTAGAGAGCTTTCATCTGCATATCGGCACTAATTGCAATTTCTCTGGGCATTGAAATAAAGCGGATAACGATTCTGTTGCGTTTTATATTGATATTCTATCATTCTCAACTTGCTCATATCGATATCTATAATAATAGGGTATTACACCTTTTTTTGAAAACTGTTTTAAATTAATCCTTAGATCGTAATGAAATAGTAGAATTTTTATTTCAGTTTTATAAAACCTATAAATGCTTTAAAAACTATTTTTAATTTATGATTTTGAATTTTCGCGCGGAAATGCTCGCCGCCGTGCTACTTCGGGTCGTGACGTCACTTCGTTAGTAAACAATACAACTGTAAAAGACCAAGTAACGTCAATAACTATCGGAGTGACATCACGTCGGAATCCAATATGGCGGATGGCGTTTTAAAACAGATTAAAAAAGACTATTTTTGAAATTGAATTATAAAATTTACATTGCATTTTTATAAATAAATACTAACGTTTCTCGTTTACTTTTATAAAAATCTATCATAAACATGCATTTTTATATTTTTTCTTACATGGTGTAAAATACCCTATTGGTCACTACAGAAAATGCCGTACGCGTCTAGTGGAGTACTGGGCCAATCTGTAGTTTAATTTTCCAATAACTTATTTTCTTTGACTCTTTCCCTTACCTTTGCTGTGAAAACAATAAGAAGAAGTCGTTTTATTTCTATGACTAGTATGTATCTATAAATTAGTATTAAATGTATCTGCAATAGTAGGTATCTAATTTTAGAGTGAAACCAGTTATGATTAAATCAAAAATGTATTTTTAATCTAGATCAAATTATTATCCAATCAGTATGATATTGAATGCAAGTTTTAAGTGAATAACCATCAATTAACTAAAATTAATCGCTTGGAAATAACTGGATAAGATAAAACTATTACTATAAACTAAAACTATTGCAGTTCGATGAAGAGTTGTAAGTACCTACTTTTGATCAATACGAATTTCATTACTTTTTGTTTTAGTATTAGAACCACCATAATAGGTATACCATCATGCCTGTATTCGCCTAAGGATTCGGCAGAGGTGTACTATCGAACGTACACTTATAGTATTGCCATTATAAAATATAGCTTCTGCCCGCGACTTCGTCTACTGGACTTCAGAATTGAGTCCTACCAGGACTAAAAAGTAGCCCATGTGTTATTCCAGACTATCGTATCCAGATCCGTTCAGCTTATGGCGTGAAAGAGTAACAAACGAAAGTTTGTGAGGGTGGACGGATGTAATTTATCGCATTTAAAATATTATAGTAGGACATACATCCAAACTGCTACTGAGAATTATATAGAAACACCCAATAACACCCAAACTCGATTTTGGCAATTCCCTAGTATACAAATAGGTACTAATTTAGCAATTGCGCAGTACAAATCTTATTTTAACAGTTGCAGTCTGTATTTTTAAAGGTTTTCTAATGAAACTATAAATTATAATACTATTTCAAATAATTTATTTTTGTTTTTGCCACTATATAATTTTCGAGGTGGTATTGTCCCAACAATGAATTGGAACGTAGCCGGATTGTTGTGATGTTCTAGACAGCGGTCGACAACGTAGAACTCAGGAGAGATCTGAGGGGTAAAAAATCATCAGCATTAAGTTTTTATCAAAACGTTGCCTCGCACTAAGATTTTCTACTGTATCGTGGGTGCGTTTACAAACACAAATTCACATATCATCACATACAGAAACGCCCAGACCCGGAACAACTACCTGTAGGTAGATCATACAAATATTTGATCCGTATGGGGGGATTATTTTAGTGAAGGAAAAATTCGACTCGTAAGCTGGATTCGAACCTGCGTCTTCTGGTTTGATACACCACACACAAGCGAGTCCTACCTGCCATGTCGAAATTTGCCTTTACATTCTGAACTTACGTCTTAATGGTGACGTCAGTCATCTATTGACTAGCAAGTTACTTTGCTTCTGATAATATATAATTATAGCTTAGTGATATGACCATTGGACTGCGAAGACAAAGGTCTTTAGTTCGAATAAAAGGCATGCATCTTTCGAAATCATGACTTATTAATAATAATTCATTATCACGCGCTTCAAACGGTGAAGGAAAACATCGTGAACTCTAAGGTACTAACCCTCATTAAACAAGCTTGGTGGACTATACCGTAACCCTTCTCTTTCTGTAAAGAGACCCATGTCTCGCAGTGTGGCTTTTAGGTTCATGATGAACACTTGAACAGGTGTAGTTAAATATCTTGATGTACTCCAAACGGTATAAAAAAAAAATATTTTCTCTATTGCTTAAGAATTAGGACTTTATGGTGTTTACCTCTTACTGCTGGTTGATGTTAACGATGATTTGGACCAGAGGGCTGGCGGGGGCAGCGGGAGAGGGGACAACGGGGGCCTCAACGGGAGAGGGGACAAGGGCGACCTCGACGGGGACGAGACCGGCGGGGATAGCGACGGCAATTGCCTCCTGGAAAGAAAAAAAAATATTTAGAAAATAGTTTTATTATGAATGAACACTGACAAAGAGTGTCCATAGAGTTTCTTGACGAATTCATCTAAATAGGATCAACTTTTTGAAACCGGCCTCAAAAACGTTTCATAAACGCTTGTAAAAGCTAATTTGAAATAAAAACATTTGAACTTGAACTTGCACCTGAACACCTCCATTATATGTAGAGTACTGGACAAAACCATGTCGTGGGCACCCAGTCTACTATTTTATTTTTTATTTATTAACATTTTGCTACTAAATCTGTCAGTTATTAAATAACATAAATTATTTAGTGCTGTTAGGTTATTAGACAGCCATTATAATACACTTGAATAGCAGATTTGAACTCCCGATTTCCCATTATTATTTTTAAATGGGTATCGGTAAACCCTATACTTAGGAATGATGTATAGTATAATCACAAGTTCTTTAGCATTCTAAGATTACTTATCTATACATATTTACTGCCTCATTACTCTAGTCGTCGTAAGCTGGACTGCGCTAGATGTCCTGGGTTCGATTCCCAGGTTAAGCAATGTCCTTGAAATTCTCAGTAACAACATTGCGTTTCGATTTGTGCCTTTTTAATAGCAATAAGCTCGCCTCCTAAGTAGCCTAGTAAGCCCTAAACCTAAACTATCTCGGCTAAGCCTTCGGAGTATACAAGCGATAGTAAATAATTGGGATTGATAATAAAGAATGAGATATCCTTACCATCTGGTGTCCGGACATGAGGGCTTCCATCATCTCGTTCAGGGCGTGTTCCAGGTAGGGGATGAGTTCGGCGTTGGTGGCAGGGTTTTCAAGAGCCTCAGAGAGCTCGTGGAGGGTCCAGGATGTGACGTCCATGGCAGGGATTGCGACGGGCATAACATCCTGAAGTCATGAAAAAGGTTACGTGGTAAACAAGTTTTTCAATTGAAATGAAACTACTTTTTTTTATATCAATATACCGCGATAAAATCCGTAAAAAGTAGTTTCGTTTCAATGTCTAATATTCGCGTAAGTGTCAGAAATCAGTAAGTTTTTCAATATTTCACTTGGTATTCATTTGGTACACTGAATTTTATAGCCAACAAAGCTATCGTTAAATCCTACCAATTAAAGTACCGCTTCCCCGAGGACGTATTTTCCAAGCCTACCAAACCGTTTTTACTTTTAAAGTGCTATAGATTGGCACTTACGATGGGCTGGCCAGCAACTATGGCCTCCATCAAGTGGTTGAGGGCCTGCTCGAGGTAGGGTATGAGAGCAGCATTAGTGGCAGGGTCTTGAAGAGCCACGGAGAGCTCGTGCAGGGTCCATGAGGACAGGTCGACGGCAGGGATGGTCACAACCACAGTTTCCTGTAATTCGAAGATTTTAGTGTTTAGCTCCTAGCTCTTCAGAGTAAAGGTATAATTGACTGTTGTATACGTAATCAACCCATATGTCCCACTGCTGGGCACGGGTGTCCTCTGAGAATGAGAGGGACTAGGCTATACTCCACCACGCTTGCCTAATGCGGGTTAGCAGACTTCACACGCCGTCGAGAAAATCTCTCAGGCATGCAGGTTTCCTCACGATGTTTTCTTTCACCTTTTAAGCGCGTGATAATTAATATTATTGACTTGAGTGTTGTTTAATTTTATTCAAATCATCAGGCTTAGTTAAAATATTGTTTGTTATAGGCTCAAAAATATAATACCTATATATTAAAGTTTTGAAATATATGCATTTACATGTCTATCTCGGGGATTTTGTGCAATATACGCTAACATTTCTGGTATTTTAGTGGCCACCGAAGAAACTAAAATCGGAATACAAAAAATACTACAGACGTTAGCATATCAATCATTAAACTCGTTTTAGGTCTAAAGCGCCTTCAAATAACTTATTGCAGTCTCTACATACAAACTGTAATTATAATTAAATGTAATTTAATTTGTACAGACTATAAATTATTATTTACTACTTACTACGGGTTTGCCAGCGTAGATTGAGTCCATCAAGTTGTCAAGAGCCTGCTCAAGGTGGGGCAGGAGGGCAGGGTCTGTGTTGGGGTTCTGGATGGCCTCAGACAGCTGGGGCAAGGTCCAGGTGGAGTGGCTGGCGGCCACGGCGACCAAAGCGGCGAAGACAGCGAGGAATTTCATCTTATAAGATTTTTTGCTGCTGCGGAAAAGTGTGTATTAGAGACATGGCCGTAGGAATGGGGAGAATAAAAATAAAATAAAATTGGGGTTGTTAATTATTGTCTTTGGTGCAGAGTTTCAGACTCTTTCCCGACAAACTTAAATGATTATAGTCGAGTAAACATTACATAACATAAATATAAACCCAGCTCATGGACAGAGAGGTAGCTATATGTACTAAAAATTGCGCCTATCGAGCAAGAGGTTAAACTCTAACATCTTATTAATTTTTGATACTTATTTGCCGAAATATTATTTTAAAGACAACTCAATTAAACACTCTCACTTACCTACCGTCGTAGTAATTTGTATTTTTTTCCAAACCACGATTATTTATACTGTTTCTTAATCGAGATACAATAAACTGTATCTCTATCACGTCATAACCCACAATATCAAAATAATAAAATAAGATTATTTTTCATAAATGGCATGGTTATGAAACAGGATTAATTGAACATTAAGTGTTAATTGTATTAGTGCTAAGCCGAGTCAATAAAATGGAAAATCATCCATTAACTGTGTGCCGGTTAATTGTTATGGTTAAAGATCCCAATATTATTTTTTGTAGTGCGGAAAATGCTTATGGCGGTATAAATATAATTAAAATGTACCTACTAGCTACAGGTAATCCCGGTTTACGTTGCGATGCATCTATACTCTATACTTACTTACTTACTAATATATAAAGCTGAAGAGTTTGTTTGTTTGTTTGCTTGAACGCGCTAATCTCAGGAACTACCTACTGGTCCGATTTGAAAAATTATTTCAGTGTTAGATAGCCCATTTATTGAGAAAGGCTATAGGCTATATATCATCACGCTGACCAAGTAACTATTCCACGCGGACGAAGCCGCTGGCAGAAGCTTCACGTGGGAGAGCCATGCTACGGCACGAATGGGCCGGGTCGACCGGAGTGATACCACGGCCTCACAGAAAACCGGCGTGAAACAACGCTTGCGTTGTGTTTCGCCGAGTGAGTAGAGGTTACCGGAGGCCCAAACCCTTTTAAAGGCGGGCAGCGCACGTGCGTCTCCTCTGGTGTTGCGGGTGTCCATGGGCGGCGGTTATCGCTTACCATCAGGTGATCGGATCGCTCGTTTGCCCCCCTATCCCATAAAAAAAAAGAAGCTAGTCTCTTTTATAAATGTAACGAATAGGCCGGCTCGACCGGAATGATACCACGGCCTCACAGAAAACCGGCGTGAAACAACGCTTAGGTACGCTGAGTTTTGCCGAGTGAGGATATCGGAGGCCCAAACTCCTTAGGTTTCGCGGGTGTCCATGGGCGGCGGTATCGTTTACCATCAGGCAATCCGTCTGCTCGTTTGCCCTCTTTTCCATAAAAAAAACTTGTTATGCAAAATATGCATGCCACTCAAGGATTCGGGACGGTTTTTTTATTATATTTTGCTTGCGACTATAATATCACTGCGACCGCAATCGGTCTAATAATCTATTTTGGTCGTTGAGTTTACTGCTGCTGTAGCTCCTCCTGGAATCCTGTAGCTATTATGAACTGCAGGATTTTTTTCTTAAGCTAACCAACTAAAACACCACCACTGCCACCTTCCGCATAGTGGTGGTATCACGGGAAACGCTCTCGCATAATCCGCGATCCCATCGCATGTATCTGCAACTCGAGATTTAGAAAGTGTATTTGTCTCGATGGGTAGAAGTTTATTAAGAAAAGGTTTTTAGAAATTCAAATGTCTGGACTTTAAAAGAGACCATGATTCTCTCAGTTTGTTTCGGGTTTCAGAGGAAATGCCAGCGCCATCTAGTTAAAAAAAAATGAAAAACATTGACTTGAAAAAGTGTCTGTAAAAGATCTATTTACAGAAATAAATATCATTTATCATCAACCCCAGGTGAAGACGTTTGTATGGAAGTCCTTCGCTTTTGAACAGTTTGATCGGTTTTGTTGTACTGTAGGCACTTACGGGGTCCATTGTATATTATGTAGTTCTTAACTAAAGTTGGATCTTGTGGGTGGCTCTGTTGTCCTTAGAGATGTGAGTGAAACCGCGTGTTACAGCTAGTTAATTAGTACATAATCATGTAGTGTATCTATTATTCTTAGATAGCATTAGTTAGGTTTTTAGTATCATTCATTAGAACTTATCAACAGGTGTTCGTCTCATAAATGCACACGACGAAACTGATCTAAGCCGATCACGTGGAAAAACATTATAAAAATACTTAAGCCCATTCAGGTAGGCATATTTTATCTATTATATAAAAATGAATACTTCTTTTTGTTTTTCGGTCTTTCATTGTCATGGTGTGCGTTTTGGAAGTAACAAGTCATAACAGCATGCAACCAGGGCTATATAAAACCTTATGTCTACTATACCACACACACATATCTAGGAATATTTTTTTGTTTCACGCTTTTCAGTTTTTGTTTTTGAAAGTGGTTTAATTTTTTAACCTTTTTGTCATACAAACGAGCAGACGGATCGATTACCACCGCCCATGGACACCCGCAACACCAGAGGAGTCACAAGCGCGTTTTCGGCCTTTTAAAAGGGTTTGGGCCTCCGGTATCCTCATTCACTCGGCGAAACAACGTACCCAAGCGTTGTTTCACGCCGGTTTTCTGTGAGGCTGTGGTATCACTCCGATCGAGCCGGCCCATTCGTGCCGAAGCATGGCTTCGTTCGTGACTTTCGTTAAGACAGGTAGTTTAATAAAAAGATTACACATTATCTTTTCAATATTTACACAGTATTATCTTAATAAGTTTATTACCTATAAAATACATTCATTAATTTGTTACTTTATGTCGCTCCATTTCAATATTCTTCAAAGAACTGCACACCATCGTACCTTCTTACGTAGCAGGAACCTATTCATCTGATTCGGATTCTGTCTCTGATGCTGGGGTCTTAGAGCTTGTTTTAAGACAGGCCAACCGCGCGTAGGCCCAGGGTAACATGCCGCCGAAACCGTCGCGTCTGATGAGGCTTGCGGCGGCCTATCATCACCTGACCTATCTATCGTGAGGCGGTAATTCCTAATCACAACACAGGACCGACACGGGCCGTGGGGCATGCTTGACAAGGGCGACGACAGGTCATTGCAGACCTGGCATTGTCCGATATCAAAGACTTGGCAAGTGGTTTTGCATAGCTCATGGCAGAATAAAATTTTGCTTGCGCCTTGCAAGGTGCCCGTTAAAAAAACTTTTTAGTCTCGTGTTCTTTGTTGAAAAAGTAAACTGTATAAAAATATTAATTGAACATTACACTAATAAAGAAGCAAGTAAGTGAAAAAAATGCATCTTGCTCTGCTAATTTATTTACATAGTGGTATAATTTCAAACGATGACGTTCGGCGGGTTCCAATGCCATGCCCATTCTTATTATTTTTCGGTTGGCTTCTCAGGCCAAGCCTGCAGGAGCAACCCTTTTAAGTTCTACTTAGCTTCACCTTGTGCCACGATCCACGGTTACTAAGCTCGCCCGCGACAAGGCGAGAACCCTAATGCCCGTGCCTAGCTGACACGGATAGAGAATACCTGTGTGCTTCTACCATGGCTTAGGTAGATTGCGTGATTCATGGACTGCACGGAGTCAGTATCGATAGGGTTTTAGAGAGCAAAGAACGAATTTTATTAAAAAGGCCTGTGCCTACGACTTCATCTGCGTGGACTTCAAAATTGGGTTCGACCAGGATAAAAATGCATAAGTCAGAATTATAAACAATCCGTGTGCCAACCAAATCAATCAATTTCATTCAGCCGTTTTTCGAATAATTGAGTAACAAACATACAAACTTTCACATTTACAGTATTATTTATTTATTTATTTATTTATTCATCACAAAATCCACAGCTCTTAAAGATAACAAATAAGCATACAGTAATTCATACAGCCAATTACGGATTTACAATTTACTTTTTATACTTGTCTTGCAACAGAAAACAGTAAAAAAAAAAAGGAGCAGAAGTTAATTAAAGAGAAATTATTACATATTATTCAGAAATTATTTAAAAAAGACCTTTTAAATGACTATAAAAGCGGTCTATGGGATAATGTATGTAGTGTGTATAGTAGGTGTGCGTGTGTGTGTGTACGTGTGTGTGTATGTGTGTGTTTGTGCGTGTTTGTCCGTACCGTAGTAGGATTTAGTCATTTTGTCTTCGATTAAAATGTGTTGAGTAGATTTAGATGGAGGCATAGACATTGCCTACATTGGATTAAACGAATAATATTATTATTTATTAGAATAGCCATACTAACTGTTTCCAGCGGTTTAACTCGCATCCCAAAATATTTTTTTTAGATAAGTATAAGTTAGCTCCTTACCAAATATTATCGAAATCTGATCAATGGATTCAAAGCTGAAAATGTAAAAGACGGAGGTACGTTCACATTATAATATCAGTAGGTATAGATCTATTGTCTTTATTTTATTTTTTAATCAGTTATAATAATTAGTTTTAGTTCCATTTTTTCTTACACATGGCACAAAATAAACATCCTTTAGATTGGCTTATCAATCATTCTATTGATAAATACGACCACCAAGCACTTTGCTGACCAAGATAACTAAATTTACGATGGATTAATCCGATAAGAAAGTTATATATGTTTGTTAAGAAGTATTTTAAAGACAAGGAACAATGCAAGTAAGGGGAACGGAAGGGCAAACAAAATAAATATTGAGACTAGCAACTCGGTGAAGTGTGGCCGTTCTTTACATAGTAAAGCAACAGCCTCTACAAGAGACAGGATCCAAAAGAAAAAAAAAGATTACTTTTTACAACAAACCAATAGGGAAATTCAGGAGCCGTCACTATGCCGATTGAATGCTGAAAATATTGCCGATATTAAATAAAACAGAAGTGAATGTAGAAGTTCAAAATCCAAGAAATTCTCAGTAGTAGCCAAAAGTTTAATTTATTATTGCGTGATAGCAAAAGGCTCTTCCTTTTTTATCGTAGTTGTAACCTCTGTCTCATCATATCATTCATAAACTGTAAAAATCATTACGCTTCCTTCTTCGTAGTCGAGTAAAAAGATCATCGTGATAAAATCTTTAAAACGATTGGGTTGAGTTTAATGACAGATCCATGAGACTTAATATTAATAAATGAAAATAAAGAACGCGTACATTTTAGTAGAAAATTTATTTAAAAAATTCTACATACAAGACAATCTTTTGATATTATACAAAATTCGATATCACATCGAATCGAAAGTTACGTGAACATATTACCTGAAAAATAAAAAAGTTAATTGATTAAAACTCGTTCAAAATTCCTTGTATTCAAAAACAGGAAATAGGAGCAGCAATAGAAAATAGGCACTAAATTCTAAGCCTTTAATAGTAGTTACTATCCGATTGTTTTTATATCGTTAATTAAGTTGATTCTGACTAAGTTTTTTAACCTGTGTTAGAGTTAGCCTCTTAAGAAAGCGCGTAGACGTTTTAATATATCATCTTTCACTTGGTGGGTATAAGAAAGAAAGAAAGAAGAAAGAAAAAGTTTTTATTTTCGTCCGTATGACGCACAACTAACCAAAAAATAACAAGAAAATACCACAATAATAAGTACCCATTTCAAACCTATATAGATTGCATACAAATTTGTTTTTTATTCATACTCAATTAACTATCAACCTATTATTGTCTTACTGCTGGGCACGGGTCTCCTCTCAGTATGAGAGAGATAAGGCAAGTCCAATACGCTAGCCCAGTGCAGGTTGGCAGAATTCACACGCAGCCGAGAAATCTCTCGAGCATGCAGGTTTCCTCACGATGTTTTCCTTCATCACTTAAGGAAGTTAAACACACATAACGTGAAAACCCTTGGCCTTTGATTCGTACAAGAGACCTCTGACTCGACAGTCCGTTGGAAATATGTATAACTAGACTAGTTTTCAGTTTGTCAAAAGTAAAAATAATTTATTCATATTCATAGACTACGAGGTAGTACTTTTTTTACACCTCCTAGTGTTTTCGCTGAGAAGAAGAAGCGGCGCAACAAAATCCTCAGCAACACATTTTGCTAAGGCGTTACGTAAAATAGAATTAAAATTTTTGTTTGGGGCTTAATTAATAAATTTATTTTATTAATTCATCATTCATAATTTATAAAATATAGGTACCTAATTTATAACCCCTTGTTAGACTTCTTGATCATCATCAATGATGTGATTCGAGGCCTTGGAGGTTTTGGGAAGGAACCTGTAACCTGCCTTGGAAGGGACCAGACCAATAGGTGTCACTATGCCGACTGTCTCCTGAAATTAATATTATTTCTTTAATCATTTCAATGATTCAGTGAAATTATTGATTTATTGACATTCAAACATTTCAATGATTCTTATTCATACAATTTGATACATATTTTTATCAAGTCAAAATAACTAAACGATCTCTCATATAATCAGGATTCAGAAACAGTATCATATTCAAGATATCGGAACCAGAACCAAAAATCGTCAAAAATGCTCCACACTATTACAAATATACCGCTTTACTAAACACTGGTGCAGGTGTGAATCCTGTTTAAGTTCGAAATTTTCTTTAACTCAATTTAATATCTTTGAAAATGTTTACCATGAGTAAACGCAAAGTTATTACACACATAAGAATATTTTAGAAAAATAAACTAACTGTAGACGTAGGGCAGCTGTTAAATAATAATTTCAACATCAATACATCCAACACTTCAGTCTACACGTGACCATGGATGATGAATTCGCCGCGGCGAATGCTGAGCACGGGCACGCGGCGCATTTTAGCTGCGTGTATTAATTTGTTTGCCAACGAGGGTCTACGTTTCCACTGAAGTACCTACACGAAGACCCACGACTATGTATAGCGTGGCACGGCGCACGGAGAGGCTACACACGTGCCACTGCAATCCACGGACACGGACAAAACTGCTCTGCGATAAGCGAGCTGTACATCGTTATGGGTCATATTCGTGTAGGTACCTACTCCAGTGGAAACGTAGAACCACGTCGACAGCGTTGAGCTATGTAACCGCCTATTCGAGCAAGCCACGCATATATCAATGACGTCAATTCATGCGTAGCCTCTCCGTGGGTTGCAGTGGACACAACCACATACATATTCTTACAAAGCGAAGCTGCGTAGCTTCTCCGTGCACCGCGGTGGGCCCGCGCCTTTAAGGCCCCTCGCCCACGGCGACCTTTTGTAGCGACGCTGTCGTGCGTTAAGCAAACGCGCGACAGCATCGCTTCTAACGCGTGTTAGTCGCATTTGCAACGCGCTACAGTAGCGATGCCAACGCGCTAGTGCATCGCGACTATATAGATACAAACACGCGGCCGAGTAGGACGACATCGAGGAGAGAACGGAGAGGGGGGTGTGGCGCGTTAGTGGGAACCAAACGACTGAATCGCGTTTGCATTGCGACTGAATCTGGGCCCGTGGGCGAGGGCACACAGCTAGCGACCGCTTCGCGTCTGTATCGATGAGGACGCGCGACAGCATCGCGACTGCATCGCTACAAAAAGTCGCCGTGGGCGAGGGCCCTAAATGAAAACAAACAAATAAACACCCTGTCATAAACGCCACTGATATACAGACTCCGTTCCGTCGTGGGTAAAAAATAAGTTAAAACCTTCATACCGGTCGTTCTCCGTTTTCAAACATCTTATCAAAAGCATGGCGCGCTTTTTCCAAATAAGGAATGAGATCAGGTTTGGTGCTGGGACTCTTAAGAGCTTCGCTGAGATCCGACTGGCTCCATGTCGATATGTCTAAGGCTGGGATACTAACTTCAATTGAATCCTGTAAAAATGGTGTGCAAAAAAGATTTTAAGGTAACTTAGCCTAGTGATCCTGAACGCGACTGCTGCGCTAGAGGTCTTGAGTTAGATTCCCAGGTCGAGCAAAGTGTTATTGCGTTTAGGTATCTATGATATTCCCAGTAGCAGCTCTGAGTTTTGGAATTTGTGTCCGGTTAATGGCAATAGGCGCGCCCGCTATGACATGGGAGCTAACATACCGGCGAACTATGGGTGGATATTAGTACAACTCTGCCTAACCCTTCGGGGAATACAGGCGTGATGGTACTATGTTATGTTATTTTAAGGTCTAAGAACTGTGAGCCACGTCTTGAAGGTTCAAGTGGTTACTTTGATGAATCACATTATGAATTTATGATTCACCACACGCAACAGGCCGTTATTGTCCTATGGGTTTTTAGTACCTACCTACGTCTGGCAATATAGGCATGCGAGGAACGTTTTGTAATATAGTTTTGAGGCTTTAATAGCAGTAGTCTCAAGAAGTCTACCTGCATATTTCCAGTTTTATTCCTTTCCATGACGAACTGATAAGTTTGCGATAGTAACGGAATATATTCAGGATCCGTTTCAGGGTCTTTTAGGGCCTTTTTCAGCTCATCCAGGGTCCATGTGGCTGCCCCAGTAGGTGACGGCAATAATCCTTCGACTTGGTCCTGTAAGTTACACAAGAGATTCGATTACATAGTTGTTTAATAAGGTAGGCCCCTAAGTAGTATTAACATTATCCCAGGGCCCAAGAACTCCCTGTTCGCCCCTGGGTCGGATCCAAAGCGTTCGCGCAAGGATGCCCGCGCACGGTCGTTGGCACAGGAACGGGTCTTATGGACGCAAACAAAAAAATGTTGAACTACATCTACATCATACTACACATCAAAAAATTTTTGCGATCACTTTGAAAAATCGAAGTCGTTTTTGTTATTTTTCATAAAAAATAAAAAGTCGTTTTATGTTTTAATTTCAAACAGGGTATTCCTATTTAAAGAAAACACACAACAAAATATGTTTCTTGATAAAGTTCAATTTAAAAGAATATATCAGCTTAAGCTAGTGATCGCAAACTTTTTTTGATGTGTGTACCCACTTACCGTATTCATTCCGGTATACATCGCCAGCATTATTCGGTTAAGGGCTTCTTTAAGATAGGGCATCATGCTAGGGTCTGCTGCGGAGGTCTCGATAGCTACAGACAATTCTCTAAGAGTCCAGGTCTTCACAACTGGTTCGCTGGTTGCCGCCACCACGAACAGTGAGAACAAAGCTAACAGCTTCATTGTTAGCAACTAAAAAATAGGTGCGTAAGTAAGTAATAGAATATTTAAAAAAATTAAGACTGGCGCGGAGGTCGCAAAATCGACCGTCACGCTTCAGTTGGTCGCAGAAACTAAACATACCGGCGAACTATAAGTTGTTTAGGTCCCATGTATTAGGGGCGAGCCTATTGCCATTAACCGGGCACAAATCTTAAACTTCAAGCTGGTACTGAGAATATCATAGAAAAACCCAATAACACTATTTGACCTGGGATTCGAATCCAAGACATCTAGCGTAGCAGTCGCGCTCGCGCTCAAGACCGCTGGGCTAATTAGGCAGCTATCTTCTAATTATTCTAAAGAACCTACTTAACTACTTTAGAAAAATATTTAAAGAGTTGATTCGCGTTATTCAGTATGATAGGTACCCATCACATATGTACATTTCTATAATTGGTAGTATCCAATATTAGCACTAAAACATTTTTACATAGATCACTCATTAATCACTCACCTTTGTAAATACACACAATATTCTTCAAAATATTAAATTAATTTCAGGACCGGCAGCGAACACAACTTATACGGTACTAACCAGAACAAAGAAGCACTTCCAGTTATACTTACTTATTATGAATTTAAAATGTCCACCATAAAATTGACGCATTGGTCTTGAATACACAAATGTAAATCTTAATTATACCACAGTAGAGTTAAAACTTCAATGTTCAAGGTTTGTTAGGCTAACTGTACTCACTGCTATACTCATAGTTATGCATACATGCACCACCTATTGAGGAAAATATCGCGAACATTAGTGCCGCCACCCACTGTCATAATTCGCAAATTTTGTTTCGATCATTATGAGAAAAGTGCCTAAGAGAAAAATCCTACTAATATTATAAATGCGAAAGTTTGTGAGGATGGATGGATGTTTGTTACTTTTTCACGCCAGAATGGCTCAACGGATCTAGATAAAATTTGGCACAGAGATAGATTATAGTCTGGAATAACACATGGGCTAGTTTTTATCTGAAGTCCACGCAGACGAAGTCGCGGGCAGAAGCTAGTAATATACTAGAAAACTCGACCTAAGTCTATGATATTAGTACTTAAAGTTAATTGTCAGAGTAAGCAATCAGTTATAAAAAGTGACGTGAAATACGTAATTTGAATATGTAAATTCATTTTATTAGAAACTAGCCTTTGCCCGCGGCTCCGCTCACCTGAAGCTATAGAGGATTAGAAATGGATTCCAAAAATAATTGAATAAGAACCAACAGCGATGATCTCTTCTTTGTATGGGCTTCTATACATCAGAGAGGTCAAGCTGTATCTCAGGATCAGATTAATTAATGTGATAAGAAGTTCACCAGTTTTTAAGTTGAAGTTTATACTTTCTAACACTGATAACAAAATTAAAATCTATTCAGTAGTTTTTGCTCCCACCCGTAACAAACATAACTTTTTTACAATTTTATAATAGTAGAGATTTCAGCTAGGCATTGTTTCTGTTGGTAGGTAGGTATTGCTCTATTAACATAATAATTGTCTCCGTATAATAATACAGCCAAGGAAACGGTGAATTATAATTTATTTTGTTATGTTATATTTATTCAGTAAGTATTCATTTATTCGAAAAAGAAAGGATTTGATTATATATTTTAAATAGGTACAACTCGTTAAATACAACTAATTTCAACAGATAAATAACATCCATTATTATCCCTAAGCTAGGCACATCAATCTGAACGATGCAGTTCGGGTTGGGAATTTTCAGACCATTCAACCTTTACAGAGCTTACAAAGAAGTACAAGTGTATTTGTTTTCTATTCTCTGTCTGTCTTCTACCATAGGAAGTTTTATAATGACAAAATAAAAATATATAAGTAGGCATTTGGCGAAATGAATTTGGAAAATAAGAGTTGATTGAACTTGGACCGTCAGGTGCACTAGGTGCATAGCAATTTATTATCAAGGGGACCACCTTGCACGCCAAGACATACCTAATTAATTTAGTCATCCAACAAACTTGACGAAAACTATTTCGTAGTTCGCTTGTTAGTGTAGGAGAATCCAGAATCGTAGCTTGTTACACAAGAATGCTAAAAACTTACCTAGCCCGTGTAAACAGGCACTTATCACCTGTATGTAACTCACAACTTCTTCTGACCTCTTTACACGCATTATATAAGAAAAAGAAAACACATGACACACGCCTTCGATATCTCCCTTTGCCTTTAGCCATAAGTCATTTTAATTCAGTTAGGACAGGTCAACTCAAAGCTGCTATGGCTTTCTTCAAAAGGCCTGTCCAGATCGTAACACTCGCATAATATCTATACTAATATATAAAGCTGAAGAGTTTGTTTGTTTGTTTGTTTGTTTGTTTGATTGTTTGTTTGTTTGTTTGTTTGCTTGAACGTTTGTTTTGTATCCGTGTGGACCGAGCTTGGGTCCGCTCGGACCCAACAAACGCTCTAAAGGACATATCCTCATTTAGCGTTCTTTTATTATTCATGTTCCCGTGACATATTTTACTAAAGTTCCGCTCGGATACTCAATACTCCATTATCAACTAACAATATTGGCTATATCTTGAAGTGAGCTTCAATCAAAACATACTACAAGCCGCTGAACGGGATCATCATCTTCTTACCACCTGCCAAGTTTGCTTGAACTTGAACGCGATAATCTCAGGAACTATTGGTCCGATTAGAAAAAATCTCTCGGTGTTAGATAGTCCATTTATTGAGGAAGGCTATAGGCTATCATCCTGCTAAGACTAAGTAACTATTCCACGCGGACGAAGTCGCGGGCGGAAGCTAGTCTAATAATATTACTATTGTAATATCAACTATTACTGTCTGGACTTTAAAAGAGACCATGATTCTCTGAGTTTGTTACGGTGTTTCTTCTCAGAGGTCGTTAGTTAGGAAATCTGGTAAAAAAAGAATGAAAACAAAGTTGGCCCCAATTAAATTTTATTATAATAACTCTTAAATTATACATTATATTAAAGTAGGTATAGTTTACGAATTCAATAGATTCTTTACACATCCTTCTCGCGTCCCTGGAACAAATACATAAATTTTATTAACTCTACAAGTTCTACAACCTCTTATAACATTGGTCCTAATTTCTTAGATTAACTGTATTTACACAAATAATTACGGCTGTATAAATGTATAAATATAAATACATATAACTGTTACGGGGACGAGTTATTGTGTGTAACTTAAGACTATAAAGATATATAGAAGTTTATTAAATAAATAACATTTTCGTCACACAACAACATTGAACCTTCAGTTTTTTATTGTTTTTTTAAATTAATTGAAATGAAAGTACTTTTTAAGGATTTTATCGCGTTCTATTGATATTATTTAATTTCTGACGTTTCGGATATTTTAATAACATAACATACCATCACGTCTGTATTCCCCGAAGGGTTAGGCAGAGGCGTACTAATGTACACCCACAGTTCGCCGGTATGTTTAGGTCCCATGTAATAGGGGGCGAGCCTATTGCCATTAACCGGGCACAAATTCCTAACTCCGAGCTGGGAGTTGCCGATTGTACTGGGAATTTCATAGAAAAACCCAATAACACTGCTCGACCTGGGAATCGAATCCAGGACCTCTAGCGTAGCAGTCGCGCTTAGGACCACTTGGCTAATGAGGCAGTTACTTGGCTAATGAGGCAGTTTTATAACTATATTAGAGATATTTTAATAACTAACAAAAATTTAAGGTAGCTGTTAGTAATTAAAACCTCAGTCTACCCATGACCATGGAAGAATTCGAAACGTCGGGAATTGAAAATTAAAATCTAAGCAGAGGACCTCAAACACATCAATTAGAATATGGAGTCAATTTTATAATAACGGAACCCTAAAGTCATTTTGAAACACGTACACATAATTTTTTCAACAAATTAGTTATACCAGTTTGACAGAAAACTCGTTAGTGTACAACAGTCGTACCGACAACGACTACGATATCAGCGTGCACTCGCACACAATAACATTTTAGTGCAAATAGTTTCATAACTCGAGCCACTGACGGGCTCACAATCAAGGGGCTATAATTTCAGGTATTGTAATTATCTTTTCGGGATAAATATTTAAAACAACTTTTACCGATTATACTTTCAGGCTTATTGTTTTTGAGTTTATTCGTTCCAATCATACAAAAATATTTTTTTCCCTTTTTAGGGTTCGGTACCACGAAAGGAAAAAACGGCACCCTTATAGGATTACTTTGTTGTCCGTCCGTCCGTCTGTCTGTCTGTCAAGACCTTTTTTCTCAGGAACGCTTGGAGGTATGAAGCTGGAATTTATATCAAATACTCAGATCTACTGTCCCTGGGAGCTGTGAAAAAATCAAACTTGTAAGCCAATGCAATCAAAAGATACAATCGTTTATGCCGCAAATTTCCGACACTCGCAAGGGAATCAAAACCTACAAGGTACTTCCCGTGAACTCAGAATCTTGAAATTTGGTACGAAGCAACGTCTTATAGCACAGATAAAGGAAAAATTGCGAAAAGCATACATTTTTAGTTACATCTATATATCTATACTTAATATATAAAGCTGAAGAGTTTGTTTGTTTGTTGGCTTGAACGCGCTAATCTCAGGAACTACTGGCCCGATTCGAAAAATTATTTCAGCGTTAGATAGCCCATTTATTGAGGAAGTCTATAAGGCTATATAATCATCACGCTACGCGGATGAAGTCGCGGGCAGATGCTATCATATAATAAAAATATTTTTAAGTACGGAACCCTCGGTGCGCGAGTCCGACTCGCACTTGGCCGGTTTTTATTATATTAGTATGATTGATATAATAAATACTTACTGTACATACATATATAATAGTCGTCCAGTCTTCATTCAGTCTATGTTTCATCGGCGGAGACGGACAGTAGCCGCTTGTATGAGCCGGCGAGCGAGCGCGCCGCTAAGTGCAGCAATTCCCGCCTCGACACGCCCGTCGACGCTTCCTGCCATTGTGAGTGGGCTACCTGACCACAACACCACAGGTTCACATAACATAAGAAAAGAAAGAAATAATTTCATTGACACAGTTCGAGCACAAATCAATACCTAGGTAGATAAAGAAACAAACATAAATTACATAAAATATGGTGCCGCTGGTCCGTGGTCTGTATGTCCCTATGTACAGTCACGAGCATCAATATGTAAACACTTACTAAAATTCGAAAGCGTTTTTTTTATGAAATAACGATTGCATACTTTGAGATAATAACAATATCATTAAGGCATTGGTTCGAAAATACTATGTTCATAACATCATAAAATTTCAATCAATACATTAAGAGAAAATCGCTTTTGAAATTTGCCAAGTGTATACATTTCTGTGCTCGCGACTGTATGCTTAGGTCTATTAAACTACGCAACGGATTTCGATGCGGTTTTTTTAGTAGATAGAGTGATTCAAGAGGATGGTTTTACGCGATTTAACATAACCCTACGAATGTTAGGAACGGGGCAGCGTGGGGCGCGAGCGAGTCTCTAGTTATAAATATATTTATGTTAATACCTAGTGACAAAGATTGTATGCCTCGCGGCTGCGTCAACTAGGTACAGTTCAACATTGTTGCCAGTCAACTAGTGCCTGACGCTGATTTTCAACTGAACCTTGGAGTGTGTGACGGATGTAAATAATATACCATCACACTTGTATTTCCCCAGAGGTGTACCTAATGTACACCCTATTGAGGATTAGCAAGCCTATTGCCATTAAGCCATTACTCGGGCAACAATCCAAAGCCCGATCTGCTACTGACAATTTCATAGAAAAACCTAATAACATTTTGCTCGACCTGGGATTCTATTATCTGTGACCTGGGTATCCAACCTAGGACCTCTAGCGTAGAAGACGCGCAACTTAACATTTTCTAATATACTAGGCACAGTTTGGCACGGTTAAAGTTCATTATGGAGAATGAATGCAGAAAGCTAATAAAAAACATATTAAATTAATACGAAAAACATTACACCCACTACCATGTATTTAACCTAAAGTTTGTTTTTTTGTACTTGTCATTTTTGGTAAACAAACCCTGCCCGATGCGAAAATCACAAGTCTTTCTTTAATCACGCACTTGATGTAGGAAACGATTTTATTAACACTTACATAATACACAAACACTTTAAATTAGACTAATAACTGCTTCGAAATCACTATAAAAGTCTAATATTTTACATAAAAATAAAATTTTGTGTAATTAAATTTTCACAGATTAAAATAATCATGACATTTTGACATTTCAAAACTCTAGATTGTCTACGAATTTGAGGGATGTGACAAAATAATGAATGATATTGATTTATGTGAATGAACAACTGAACTGTAATTACCGTAATATTGTATTACGCCTTCCGCCTTATTATTGCGAATTAAATCCCATAGAATTAAAAGGCCATGTTGGCAAAAATAAATCTTTTAAAATGGCTCAAGTCAAGGAATTTATTAATAAAAGGCTTAACAAAAATAGGCACGGAGTCATAGACCAATATTGCATAAATCATGTAATCAAGAAAGAGGATAAAATGTTGCAGCTTGATGGCATAATAGATACTGCACCAGATGCACCGACCCAGAGGTTCATAATACATGTGACAGAATCTGATGACTCTTCAGAGCTATCAGATTCTGACACGTGTATTTCAGAAGAATACGACTAATAAATAAATGTTTCGCAGTTTGTCGTTTTATTTATTCATATTCACACATTCACTTCATATTTAAAATTAAAAGATCAATTCAGTACTCGTCAAGGTGAAAATCATTCAGTCTTGGCTTAGAGTATTTAGTTCAGTCATTCATTCATGATTTCCCAACACTAAACACTATCAATTGTCTCTGGTTACTAGGACGCCATATTTGTTTACCAAAAATGACAAGTAAACTGGGATAGACTGTATACATTCCGTAAAAAACAGTACCAAGGTTTGAGTTGAGCCCGAACAAACACAAACTCAGTTATACCCACGTGCGGTGGCAGCGTGTAAGTACCTGTAAGCTAGCGCCCATAATAGAGCCGATAGTGACGCTGTATCCTGTCTGCGCATGCACATAGTCTTGTGGCGTGGCGGCGCTCGCGGCGGCCACGGCGGCGGCCGGCACCGGCGTGCCCTGCGACTGCAGCTGCAGCTCGATGCCGAGAGACGGCTGCGACAGCATGACTAACGACATGTCGTACCATCTGGAAACAAGATACTATTTCAATTATGAGATTCTTTTGTAATTTCTATCTGCAATAAATCAATTTTCGTGCTCTGTCCCTTTCCCACAAAAAGAGAGTAAGAATTTGTATGGCACACCCACGATATGACGTCACAGCGCGCTATTTTATTTATTTACTAGCTTCTCCCAGCGACTTCGTCCACGTGGATTAGTTACTTGGTCTTAACGTGATTTAAGCCTATAGCCTTCCTCAATAAATGGGCTATCTAACACTGAAAGATTTTTCAAATCGGTTCAGTAGTTCCTGAGATTATCGCGTTCAAGCAAGCAAGCAAACAAACAAACAAACAAATTCTTCAGCTTTATATATTAATAATTAATATAGATTACAAAGGTTGTGTTACAACCAATTACAGTAACTAAAAAAAGAAAAAGAGCCAATTATAACAAGTATTAAAATATACAAATAAACAAAGTAAAGTAAAATTGGGTTATCAACACTTTCATAAATTCTTCTCACAGTACTTCTGAGTTCTGAAATACCAATATTATCTTCGTCCACCCATCAGCAAATAGATCATCTGTTGGATAAGAATCCAAGTACGCTCTGTCTAGCATTAAATTAAATGCTTATAACTTTCTCATTATTGAACCGATTTTAATTTTCTTTGTGTTATTCGGCGGAGCGACTGCTATGCTAGAGGTTTTGGGTTCGATTCCCAGGTCAAACAATGTTATTTGGTTCAGCAGCTCGGAGTTTGGAATTGGTGCCCGGTTAATGGCAATAGGCTCGCTCCCTGTGATGAGACATGTGACCTAAACATACTGGTGAACTCTGGATGTACATTAGTACGCCTCTGCCTAACCCTTCGGGGAATACAGCCGTGATGGTAAGTTATGTTATAAATAGCAGCCTTTTCCTCTTCGAAGTACTAACCTGTCAGTGACGGACTCGTGCAGATAACCTTCGATTGCTATAACGGGCACATTGTTGTTAAGTTCGCCGTGCACTGATCGTATGTGAGCGATGCGTTGTTTGGCTGCTGCGTACGCGGCGGCATAGCCCACAGGTTGCTCTGCGGTCACGTCACTCTGTGCTGCGTAACCACTGAAAATTACACCGTATTTACTAGACATTAAGGTAGGTTATTGATGAGCAAACATGTTAAAATTCACTTATAAAAAAGTTAAAGATGAAAGGAGTCTTTATTGATAAGTAAGAATGAGTTTTCAAATATTATAATGTTTTTTTGAGTAGTACTGATATAGGATGTAAATAGGGGAAATATTAGAGAGATTACTTTAGATTGTAACAGTAAGTAAACACTTAACAAAATAATGTAAACCTTACACAACACTGGCCTTGCCGAAAACAGTCTGGAATGCTTCTCTGATTGGTGAGATCTTAGTTTCTTTGTCTGATGCAACTACTATTAAAAGATCTCCCCCACTTCCTGTGAAAAAAGTCAACATAAAATAATCATAGCCCAAGGAATTATCAACTATGTCAATCTGCTACACAAACCACGGCATAATAACTTGATTTCTTATATGGATAAAGAGGGGGGGAATGGACACAACTACCCTCTTGATTCACGACCAATACACTTCTTTTTGAACAATTTCAAATCACTTCATATATAGACAATCTGATAACAAATGAAACTACAATGCTGAACTGTAAAATAACAAATTACAGAAACATTACAAAGTTTTATGTGAACCAAGGCTGAATCATAAATAAACAAAAATCATTATCACCTCATCACTAAGTAGATGACATTGATAAGTCTTATAACTTTTTGGTTTAGAATTTTCTGGAAGACAGGTAAAAATCAAACAAACAAAAGCTTTCAGTATCCTTGGTTTACAGTTTGCGTTATGCTGATACTCACTAAGATACTCTTTCATCTGTGGATCAAGGGTTGTGATCATGGAGTCTACGGAGCTCTTCGCCTTCTCCGCTACTCGCTGCAGCAGGCCGCCGGTGGAGACTGCGCCTTTCATCCACGTGAAGAGCCCGCTCCCCGGCATTATGTCTCCTGGAGTAAAATACTATACTCATAGCTATAGCTAAGTTTCCCGTGGTTTTACGTGTGTTTATGGAATAACACTATAGTAACGTTATTCTCAATCCCATGGGAAAATCTTATAAACATTTTGTTCACCTATGTCAGGGGACTGAGTTTATGGGGACCTGGGGCTGTATTACGACGTGTTATCGCCATCATTTGGAGTGAGAGTGAGAGAATGGGATAGCGCTATTAAATCTGTAGAGCGGCATCCCTCTCTTTCAATCGGAAAATGATGGCTTTAACATGTCATGATACAGCCTGTGGGCTAATACTACTCAGGGGCCTGCCTAATTAATACATACATACACTCACGCCCTTCTCCCACAGGGGTAGGCAGAAACTATAGACTGCCACTTGCTACGATTCTTGCATGCCTCTTTTGCTTCTGCGACATTCATACATCTTCTCATACATACACGCCGGTTGCGAGTACTACGCACCTGACCTTTTTGGAGGACTTCGCCAATAAGATCAGTGTAGGTCCTTCTAGGACGACCTCTTCTGACGTTGCCGCTGATATTTGCCTTATAAATTCCTTTCGTTAATCATCTTTCATTCATTCTCTCAACATGTCCAAACCATCTCAGCATATTCCTTTCAATATGTGTCACTACTTCATCTTTCAATCCGCAACATTGTCTTATCACACTATTCCTCAATCTATCATTCCGAGTTACACCACACATCAATCAACTAATTTCCATGTACACATTACATAATAATAAAACTTACCAAGTTTATCAATTTCTGTTGTGGAATCTGGCAATGACTCTGGGGATTGTGTGGCCTGAGAGTCTTCTGGTGACCTGATGGACATCAGTGGTTCTCCTTTGCTCAGAGGAATTGCTGGGCTACAACAGGTGTATTGGCAATGTTAAAAATAGTGTGGGATTCACCTTTAAATCATTAGAAAATTAAGATATAAAATTAAACAGTACCAAAAATAAGTTTTTTGAATTATGGATTTATGACATGGCCTCACATATTCTAATGAAACTAAATTACAGCATAAAAATATAATAAAAAATAATACTATGTTACACAGTAATTTCTAATGATACACACATTTTTCTACACAAATGACATTAATATTATTAAATTATGTTTCAGACAATTATTTACACTGAATAGAAAATTAATTGTCATTGGACGCTTTTCTTTTTTAACCTTTTTTTTACTGATCCTTTTTTAGATTTATCTTACAGTTCACAGTCTTCATGGTTGGTACATATTTGTTATTTGTTTGTGGTCAATAACCAACCTAATTTTCTATTGAAAGTTCAAACATACCATAGGGCCCATGTTATAGAGTTGAGCCTATTTTTTGTGTGGGCAATAAGTTGACATTTATTGTGGGTGACAATTTTTTTTTAATATGCATTTATGATGTACTTTTTCATAGTCACCTGAATTTCTCAGAAGGGACCAGCTGTTGAGGGGGTTCCTCCCTTGCCTGCACAATGACAGGTTGAACCGGAACAGGGGCTGGCAAAGACTGTCCAGCTGATGGGGGCTGCAATAACCAATAAATATTCTGAATGCACACACATATATGACTAGTTGATAAAAAGGAATATTTTCTAAGTTTTTGAGTCATATGAGCATAGAAGAGGTAATGGAGATGATTTTTTAAATATTTTTTATATTAAATCCCTGTCTATGACTATTTATTTAGCAACAATCACTCAAAGGTTTGCTGGTACAAATTTTGAGTTAAGCTTGCCTTTGTACATTGTATGTTTTATTATGATTATATATTTCTGTGTTCAATAAAGTTAAAAAAATAAGCTGTGTACTACAACACACACAGCATGATGGAGTAATACTAACAAACTAGTTGTATAAGTTCTATAATGTGGCTCACTCAACTAACAAGATCAAATAACAGTCTGCACCTAATCAGTTCCAGTATCTTTGAAAAAATAGCACATAAGTACCTAAAATATTCAAATTATATATAACTTATGCCCCATTCATATAAAAGCTCAGGACTGTTGATTGTAAGCTAATGACACCTACTTCAACAGCTGGGACTACGGGGCTCGCAGTCACGAAGTTAGGCAGTTGCGAAGGCGGCGCCACGCTTGACAACAGATTGCCAGTACCAGCCGCAGGAGCTGGCGGCTGCGGAATCTTCTGCGGTTTCTTATCCAACCCACTCATTTTCAACGACGATCAATCTCTTTAAAGACAATTGAAAAAACTAAATTTTACTAACTACAAAGGTTAAAGTGAATACAATTTTGTCTCGTTTAAAATAATGTAACTATGGACGAAATTATGTGAATAAAACTATTTTAAAGACATTTTACCTGCACAAAAAATAAAAACAAATCCGAGGATTTTTTTTTTATGATTTGACAGCCGATTCTAGCTGACACCAGTGTTGCCAGGGCCCCTGAGTCGAAAGTTACGTTTCGTTTCCTGAAAAGTAACATTTTTGGTGCAAAAGTTACATTTTGGGATCTATGATGTCAAATGACCTTTTTTTTTTTTTTTGCTCCTGATTTTTCATTAATTGTTAAAAATTTGAGTTCAATTTGGATGCGTTCGTGTCCTGTTTGCAATAAAATAAAAATCTAGAATTACTTATCTCGTTGTTCTCAAAAGTTACGAAAAATGCCTTAAATATAAAAATTACTTACATGTTACGCGAGGGGGTCAATAGTTACGAAAAATGTAAGAAATGTAACCATCTGGCAACGCTGGCTGACACACAACACAAAACTGACGACTTCGACTGACGGCCAAGCATTTTGACAATGACATTGACAATTACCTACGTTGCGTTTAAAGTTTCATACTGGCTTCTGCCGGCGACTTCGCCTTCGCGCGAATTTCATAAATGGATCTGACTTGGATAAAAGGTAGCTTTTGAGTTATTTATTCCTGACTATAATCTATCTATGTGCCAAATTTTATCCAGATACGTTCAGCCATTCTGGCGTGAAGACGTAAAACCCATCCACACATCCTCACACCCTTTCGTATATAGAAAAATAAGTAGGATTATGTACGTTGCATCTGAATGTTATATACTTAAATAAATATGTTACATTTTTTCTGTTGTCATTCAAGTCACTTATTACTACTTCTAGAAATTAAATAAAGCAAAATACAAGTTAGATTTCTAGTTTTTAATAAATTACTAATCCTTAGATTTGCAACAATTTAGAGTCAATAAAAAAGCTACATCAAACCTATCTCTATGAACAGAATTGAATACGTCACTATAAATCTGAAAATTGTTCATGGTTAAAATAGCAAGATTTTGAACATTAAACTTACTGTTATCTTCTTCACACGGCATAAGTTTACTATTGTGTCTGCTGAATCATGTTAAAAATTGTAATAATCCCAAGTGATAATTGTACACGGGGGTTGTTCATTTCTGTCAAGCGAACCTTGGTTGGATTCGGAAAGATAACTCGCTGTTTTCGGGAAAAATTTGATTAGACGCCTTTACTGTTTGTTCAGTCATTTGCGATCTTGTCCAATTTTAGTGAAATTTAACCATGTCGGAAGAGCCAGACACGCCACCTTTTAGTACAGTGGATATCAATAATGATAACAGGGATGACGAAGATCTTTTCGCGTCTGCGGTCCAGGTATCTTATTGGAATCCTGTTTTTAAATAACTTGTTGTGTTCGCGTCCGCCCACCAGCGGCCGGCCGGCAGTACGTTAACGCCCCTATGTCCAATGTGGAATAAAAGGAAAAAGCAAACTTATTATTTCCACGGCCTCTTGGTGATAATCCTTTTATTACAGTTCATTGTCTATTATTATCAATCAGGCAAAATTTGCAGGAAAATTAAATTCGTATATTTTTCCCATAATATACACATTTTTATAGAAGTTCATTTGAACAGAGAACATTAGTTCTCTTTGAAGTATCCTTGAAACTTAATTTAATTACTGATTGTATGGCTGTGTGTTAAAATTCAGTGTATTATCATTCTTTATTAGTCACCTTGGTATCTGTTAATTCTTGCAATTGTTTGTGTATAGTTATCAGTAAAATAGTCATTTTGTTTTATTGGAGATAGTAAAAAGTGTACAAGTTTAGTAATGGCTTGTGAGTTCAAACCTGTGTTTACATTTCTGCAGGTAATTCTGTAATAATATACTCTATGGACAGAATTCTAACTAAAAAACTTTATTCACCTTAAAGATGTAAATCTATAAAGCCAACGAGTTTGTTTGTTTGCTTGAACTCACTAATCTCAGGAACTACTGGTCCGATTTGAAAAATTCTTTCAATGTTAAATAGGGATTTAGGTTATTAGGGGATAGGCTTAGGGATTTATTGAGGAAGGCTCTATAGCCTTCCTCAATAAATCCCTAAGCCTATGCTTATAATAACGCTAAGACCAAGTATCTATTCCACGTGGACAGTCGCGAGCGGAAGCTAGTTCAGAATGTGGAGGAAAATTTCAACCTGGTGGATGGGACTTGCAGTGGCTCAGTTGTCATAGTGTCTGGTGTATATAACCAAAGATGCAGGTTCAAATACTGCCCATAGTCGAATTTTTTCTTCACTAAATAAATTCATTATATTTTTATATATGACAGTGAAATTTGAAGCATTGGTAGCCTAATGGCTAGGGTGTTTACTTGCGATCATGTACTCAATACTACTATAATACTGATAAAAGTAAATCACAGCTTATGAACTTATCTTATATTTAAAATGTTATTCATTTTAAACCAGCCATTATGTTACCTCCTTGTACTGGTATCTATAATACTATCGCACAGGGTGAATCACTACACAGCATAATCATAGTGGAATTATAGAAGCTGTATAATTAGGATTAGGATTAGCCTGATTGGTCTTCTGGGCAGCAGCCCCCCCCCCCCCCTCATGTCCATCTATATTGGATACAATATTGGGAAATAAAAATAATACTATTTGAAGTCATATATATTTAATGGTAGTTTTTTTAATTAAGTATATTACTTGCTGAACAGGTATAGGTAACTAGTCTTTGATTATTAGAATGTTTTCCTGCTACACACAAACAATAACTACCTATTATCATTATGTATTATTATTGATCTTCCTATCACAACTTTTTAATACATTCAGTGTAATAAATTATATGATATTGATCCTATTCAAGTAAATTTGACACATTCATAATTTTATGATAAAAAAAATCATTACATTTGTGTACTTTCCAGTTATTATTTTTATTTAGTAGGAAAACGAAACCTCTTGGCTGTTAATATTGACCTTAAATTATTATGGGTTATCTCTGTAGAAATGACAGACTTCTCATACATGTTCTATACAAATGTACTATTCAAAAGAGAGATGGCATGAGGCAAGCTTTGAATGACACTAACAATCCAGTAGGCTGGTTTGTATTGTGACAAAAAATTCATTGATGACATGTTTGGCGTAGCAGAGGCTGATTGATTGGCTTCTGTGACATGTGTTTCGGGTTCAGTCCCCACATAGAGCAGATATTTTATTTTGTATGATCTACAGGTAGTTGTTCCGGGTCTGGGTGTTTGTGTTTGTAAATGCACCCAGGATACAGGAGAAAATCCTAGTATGGGGTAACATATAAAAAAAAAAATAATAAGTAGTCATTATACCTACTAAAGACTTGCTCACATTATAGTGAGCTGCATTGCACCACATATAACAATACCCACAAGATCTTCTTCAGACTCCAGACTGCCAGAGCCACTAACTGTTTTTGCCTTATAGATAGTTAATGATGTTATACTGTTATAGCATAAGTTACTTAAAGCTTAGAATAATCTGATAGAAATCTTTTTTTGTTAGCAAGAACTAATAAAAAGTTAAACAATTTGTTATTTTTTGCAGGAAGTAAGCCTTGACTCAGAGGTGAATGGAGCTCGTGAAGGTCTTGAGAAGGTTAGCATTAGCGATGCTCCGCCGTCAATAACCACTTCACTGAGCAGTCCTATGATGGAGGAGGTAATAATTAATCACTAAGTAAAAAAGCCCAGTATGGCTTCGATTGTAACGAAATAAATCAGCTTGCGACGTCAGACCACGTAATTGACCGATATATATGACCTTCTATGCTTGTTTTAATTAGCCTTATAAGCCTAAAGCCTAATTATGTTTAGACCAAAATAGAAATGGTCATAACGGGTCGCATGTTTCAAGCAATGGCTTGAATGTGTGCTAGAAATAAGGTCCAATAATATTTTCAGATATAACCCGTGATTGGAATAGGTAATGCTTATTTAGGTACCTAAGACTCGAGAAACAGAAATGAAAAGTGGAGTTCCTTACGACAACGAAAGTAGTCTTGAGCTTCGGGATATCACGAGGTGTTCTGAAGGTGGTTTTAAACTGGCGATGATAGGATGAGCTGGGATGGGCGTGAATTGGAATCTCGTCATCGAAAATTTGCCATACAAAAATCAATTCTCCCTTAAATCTACTCCGCGCCCCGCCAGCCCAAAGTTACTTAAACCTTTCCCGAAAAATGAATATCAGGATGACATGACATTACAGAATGTATAGGATTTGGTACCTATATTGGCTGCATGGCTTGACGTCACAACTTGCTATGGTACACACTCTGTCTAGCAGAAACATTTAAATGTCCCAAGCGCGACTGCTACGCTAGAGGTCCTGGATTCGACACCCAGGTTGAGCTAAGTATTATTCGAATTTTCTATGAAAATCCCAGTGACAGCTCTAAGTTTGGGATTTGCGTCAGTAATGGCAATAGGCTCGCCCCCTATTACATGGGACCTAAACATACCGGTGATTTATGGGTGTACATTATTACGCATCTGCCTTCGGGAAATACCTACAAGCGTGTTGATTCTTTAAAAACGCTTGTATTACAGAAGGAGAAAACTTTTGCTTTACACCCCTAACAAGATAAAACAAAAACAAAAAATCAAAAAGCATACAAAATTAAAGTTGATGGTATATTCAATTACACATATTGTGGAGTACAGACTAAAAATAACTTTCAACCACAAAAAGAGGTTTTATTACAGTAAAGTTACTTTTCAGATAGCAACAGAGCGTGCGAACAACATAATCATTACGGTAACGGAGCCCCAGAAGATAGGCGAAGGCATGAGCTCTTACGTAGCGTACCGGGTACTCACCAAGACCAACATGCCTATATTCAGTAAGCACGACTTCTCAGTACTGAGAAGGTTCAGCGACTTCCTCGGCCTACATGAAAAACTTACCGAAAAATATCTCAGATCAGGTAGAATAATACCACCCGCGCCAGAGAAGAGTATAGTAGGTGAGGAAACATTGAATTTTACTTTATTTAATGATACCGTTAAACTTTTTGTGGGTAAAAAAATATATAATTTGTTATCTAAATATTTCTAAAAATACAGCATAAACGATACCCGTGCTTGACGCTCAAATTAAAGAAGTCGAAAACGTAGTAATTGTAAAAGTTAAAGCTCTTAAATTTTGTGTTCATCTACACAGACATTGTCCCACTGCGGGGTATGGGCTGTATGGGCAACATCTCAGAATAAGATTAAGATTGATTTCACCAGGTACAACAAAACTGAAGATGACGTCCACACCATCAACGGAAAGCGCCAATGGCAGCACAGCGGCGGGCAGCGTTCAGTCTCAATTCGTAGAGCGGCGCAGGGCAGCTCTGGAGCGCTTCCTCAACAGGGTGGCGCAGCACCCCGTGCTGTGCATCGACCCAGACTTCAGGGAGTTCCTCGAGTCAGGTCAGTCAGAATTTATAGAAATAATTTAATTCAGCAAAAATTTCTCAAAGAGAAGTGCCGAAAATTATGAAACAAAATAATTAGAAATGTTCAATGTAATTTTATGTACGTAAATACATAAAATTACATCAAACCATTACCATCACGCCTGTATTTATTACTAACTAATGAAAACCCACATAAATTTCTACTTCGATACAAATAAATCACCTAAATTATCATATTTACTCATCCTAGAGTACACTCAAAGTAAATGTGCGCGTCTGAAGCTAGCCGTTCCGAACACCCGCGCAGATCAAATCACTTATTTGTTCAAAATTATCGAAAACAGTGACCATATATAAATAACAAAAACTATTTGAAATAGTTTTTGATTTTTGAAATGACAAAAATCAAACAGTTTTTGACTTCTGAAATGACAAAAATCTATTAGTTTATGATTTTTGAAATGACAAAAATCTAATAGTTTTTGACTTTTGAAATGATAAAAATCAAATAGTTTTTGACTTCTGAAATGACAAAAATCAAATAGTTATTGACTTTTGAAATGACAAAAATCAAATAGTTTTTGACTTCTGAAATGACAAAAATCAAATAGTTATTGACTTTTGAAATGACTAAAATCAAATAGTTTTTGACTTCTGAAATGACAAAAATCTAATAGTTTTTGACTTTTGAAATGACATAAACTATTTGCACATTTTCAAATAGTATATGGTCATATGGAGAAGAGTCCAGCAAGAAACTCTATAGATACTCCTTTAAATAAGCGATTGATGTTCAATGTATAATGTATATTTTCCAAAAGGATAAACCTGGATTACCATGACATGTCAGAGCTGACTAGTCCCGACAAACGTCACCCGTTCACGAGCTTAGCATTTTAACGAGGGATAGCCGTGCTTCGGCACGAATGGGCCGGCTCGACCGGAGTGATACCACGGCCTCACACAAAACCGGTGTGAAACAACGCTTTCGTTGTTTCAAGTTTCACGCCGAGTGAGTGACGTTACCGGAGGCCCAAACCCTTTTAAAAGGCGGGCAACGCACTTATGACTCCTCTGGTGTTGCGGGTTACCATGGGCGGCGGTTATCGCTCACCATTAGGTGATCCGACTGCGCGTTTGCTCTCCTATCCCATAAACAAAGCATATCAGAATCGTTTGACTCAACCAGATTGTAGGGAGTATGGACAATAATTATTGACAATGTAACTTTTAATTGCCTTGCACCCAGTTTTTACTTCTTGCCGATAACTTCAGATGAGCACAGTTATTTTGACCAAATTGTTCTGGCAAGTGGCCCTTGTTATTTATTAAATTATTATACTTTTTCACTGTAATGTTTGTACAGACACAGAGCTGCCCAAGGCGACGAGTACGTCTGCGTTGAGTGGCGCCGGCGTTCTGCGCCTTTTCAATAAGGTCGGCGAGACCGTCAACAAAATCACATACAGGATGGACGAGTCTGATCCCGTGAGTGTATAAAAAGACAATTATAACAAGACATTATTTTGGAATACTTTAATCAATTTATACATTGAGGTACTATACTTATAGTTACTAACGCAGTCTAAACCCAGTTCTGAATTTTTTGTTCATTGAGTTACAATACCCGGCCATTGAGTTTATAATATACCTTCAAAAATTGAGATTTTAAGTCAATAATGTTATACCAGCCCACCTATATTCCCCGAAGGGTTAGGTAGAGGTTTACTAATGTAGACCCAGTTTCACTGGCAGTCAGTAAACACAGTTGACCGGAGTTCCATGTAATAGGGGAGGACTCCAAACTGCTACTGATTAATTCATAGAAAAACAATAACATTGCTAGACCTGGGAATCGAATTCAGGACCTCTAGCGGAGCAGTCTCATTCACTAGACTATTGAGGCAGTCAGTAATTTTAGTAATAAGTATTTTTTTGTTTTGCATAATATTTATTATTCTTTATTCTATAATATAAAAATGAATCGCCAAATGTGTTGCTAAGCGCATATCTCGAGAGCAGCTGAACCGATTTCGTTAATTTTTTTTTATAATATTTCTTGAAGTTCGAGGATGGTTCTTACAAAGTTTTTTTTTTTAATTTGCCTGAAAACGTCTCAGTACAGACTTTTCTATATTCCCATACAAAAGATTCATAATAATACTTAAAAGGCAATTTAAACTTTAATACCATACCATAAAGTTTAAGTGTTAGTGGAGGGGTTCCGGGAAGGCAAAACAATTGAGTAACGTTAGTTTCAGAATCGACCTTTAGGCGGTACGAAGTTCGGCGGGTCAGCTAGTTTATAAATAAATAATGAATGTACAGTGGTTTGAGGAGCGGTCGTCACGCATCGAAGCGCTGGAAACATGTTTGCGGCGGATGTACGGCGCGTGCGAGGCGCTGGCGGGCGAGCGGCGCGAGCTGAGCGCGCGCACGCACGACGCGGCGCGCGCCTGCGCCGCGCTGTCCGGCGCCGACCCGCACGCGCCGCTGTCGCGCGCGCTCTCGCACACCGCCGACCTGCACGAGAAGGTACACCAAACACTATCATAATATACTTGTACAATAGAGTTACTTGTAAGAGAGAACAATTCGAGGCATCCCGATTTGAAGCTACATCTGTATTTCTTAATAGTAAGAAACAAACGCTCTATAGATAACTATAGGTAGATACCATACCATCACGCCTGTATTCCCCGAAGGGTTAAGCAGAGCAGTACTAATGTACACCTACAGTTCGTTTTAGGTCCAATGTAATAGGGGGTGAGCCTATAGCCATTAACCGGGCACAAATTCCAAACTCCGAGCTGCTACTGGGAATTTCATAAAAAAAACCCAATAACACTTTGCTCGACCTAGGAATCGAACCCAGGACCTCTAGCGTAGCAGTCACGCTCAGGACGCTAATGAGGCAGTTCTATAGGTAGATTGTTTTATATAGGTATTTATACAGGTAGGTATACGTTTTCATTTAGTTACAAGGTAGAATAATATTGTTTTCCAAATATAATCTCATATCAAGACGAAAAAGAGATCTTAACTCGAAGTATGATGTAGACAAAACACTGAAAAAACAAATAATTTATCACAAAATGATCACGAAACACTAACAAGTTGCAGCGACCATATTGTGTAATGTTGCCAGTTAAAAAATATGTAAAGTATTCACAACAATGTTACCATAAGCTACAGTTCTAATTAAATAAAATAATGCGATATTTTTTACTAAACATGCGAAATTAAATTACCGCACATAATAAACCTAGTTTATTAATTGCATTACAGTTGAGAGAAGAGACATCTATCGATAGACTTGTAACTATTAGGTAGCATTGTTTGTCTGTTATGCAAAGTAGATGGCATGTCTTTCTTTATTAACGTGAGGCATGTTCTAAGTGTACTGTGTGTCGCAAGTCCGACGCCCTAGCCATTAGGCTACCGCTGACGCTGCAAATTACCTACGGATGTCAAGCCACAGGATTTTCTTTCTCACTCTTATGTTATTTCCTATATTTGTCTCTTTTGTATGCTGCATTTCATTTCACTGCGATAGGCGTCAGTATACTAAAGGCGTTGACATCACTGCAAGCCAACCACTATGATTTTATTTTATTATTCCAATTTTTGTCATGGCTACGTAACATTAGGGAGTGGACGGGGATAGCGAGTGCTGCCGAATTGTTCGCCTCGCTAGAGATTTGCTAAATTGACTTCGCTAGTCGAAGAGGCACTATGAGAGGGAGAATTTTTGTCCATCTGCGCTGACCCCCGAGTGAATACCAACAGAAACACAAGCGACAGATTTCTTTAAAATTCACAACCTTCCTTCACCAATCATCAATCAACCACATAAATTCGAAAAATCAGAACTTCGCAGTCCAACAGTCCAATATTACTAGTCTCTGCTATATCACCAGTATAATATTTTATCATAAATATTATCATAGTCACATCATTTTTCTCAAACAGATAGAGCACTTAAGACTGGAGCAGTCAAACACGGACTTCTACGTGCTAGCCGAACATGTGAAAGACTACCTCGGACTCATTGGCGCCATAAAGGACGTGTTCCACGAGAGAGTTAAGGTAATTATAATTCCTGTAATACACTAAGGCCCACTTGCACCAACTTCTTAAATTGTATTTAAACACAAATATACTATGAAAAATTGTGTTTAAACGCAATTTAAAAAGTTGGTGCAAGTGGGCCCTAGTGTCCGAATTTTTCACTTTGGATCACGCCAAGAAATAACATACTTGAAAGAACCTTTTTTATTTAAATTAACAAATTATTACATTAGTATACAATATACTTGCTTCTTGCACTAACCCGTAACGAACAGACAAAGATTGGGAGACGTTAACCCACTTGTTTTTTTTTTATATCTTCAATGTACAGACACTAGTAGAAGTACAGATAATATACTTCGACTTTTAATTGTATTCAGTAACTTGACAGTTCGAAGAGAAATAATGATACCACACTACAACAAATAGTGTTGGGGTAGTGAATGATTTTTCGTAAAGATTGAATGATAAAAATCCTTTAATATAAAATTAAACTAAAAAATCGTAAATAAGATGTGAAATATAAGAATAATTAATAAAAGTAATTTACTTTTCTATTTTCTTCTAATAAAAACCAACCAAAAATAAAAATCATGTAATTTAACTTTTTTTACATTTGTCATTTTTGACATTTTATAGATTACCTTACTACTGAGGAACAAATTCTACAATTTTTAATAGTTTATAATGTGTTTTGAAGACAAGCTAGTACATTTAACATATAATGTTTGTTCATATAAGTACATTATTTATGTTCATTCAATTTCGTTCATTCTTTGACCACCTCACTACCTTTTTTTATCAAAAACTGGTAACTGTCAAGTTACTGAATACAATTAAAAGTCGAAGTATAGTAGAGATTAGAGCTGAAGCTTATGCAGAGAGTTATGTCATGTATGTACAATATCTATGATGATGTTATGTAAATGATGGCCAATTAAAAGTTTAGTTTATAATTTTCCGATATAACCCTTCTTACGGTATCTATGAGGATTAATCGAGTGTCTCTTGTTGCCAGGTGTTCCAGAACTGGCAACACGCACAAATGCAACTGACGAAACGGAGAGAGAACAAAGCGAAGGCAGAGCTCGCCAACCGGCCGGAGAAGATCGAACAAGCAGCAAATGAGATTATAGAGGTGAGAACTTTATGGCGGTCAGTTAAGGTCGCTATTTGAATGACTTGGTGTAGAAGAGTCAAAGTATTTTCGTAAAATAGGTAATGTGACGCATGTATTCCTCCAAGGGCCTAACCAGAGGTTTACATATTATAAGCATCAATTATTTGCATACTAGCTGTTACCCGCGCTTTCGTCCGAGTGGTATTTAACAAATAAATTATTGTTTAATAATAACAAAAAAAGTTACTCCTTGTTACATCAGCTATCTGCCAGTGAAAGTCCCGTCCAAATCGATCCAGCCTTTTCAGAGATTAGCCGGAACAAACAGCGTAACAAAAGCGGTGATTTTAATATTACAAATAGACATTCCAATTTTATTTATTTCTATAGATGTATGGAGTGTATAGAATAGATGTATGGGAACAAATGTGTCTCATTACTCTAGGGGCCGTTAGCGCAACTTTGAGTTAATTGTGTGATTTATTTTGGTATTACGTTCGTATGGGAAGCTCAGTCCGCGTGACTCTAGTACCAGAATTAGGCTTCTGATGTGATTGTTGGTTTGTTCGCAGTGGGAGGCGAAGGTGGAACGCGGTCAGCAAGAGTTCGACACAATATCGCGCGTCATAAAGAAGGAGCTGGAGCGGTGGGACGAGCTGCGCCTGGCTGAGCTGCGCGCCGCTCTGCTGCGCTACCTCGATGACCACATGAAGCATCAGGCGCAGGTAAACATATATACATATTTTCACGCCTGTCTCCCATTGGGGTAGGCAGAGACTTCCACTTCCTGAGATCCTGGCACACTACTATCGCTTCATCTACGTTCATTAACCTCCTCATTCATGTTCGTCGGTTTAGGCTGCTCTTAACCTGACCTTTTTTGAGAACGGCCGCAACTTGGTTGTGGTACGTTCGTCGAGGTCGGCCCCTTCCAACTCTTCCATCCGTACTCATCATGTATACTCGTTTCGTCAATCTCCGTTCATCCTTCCTCTCTCACCGCGCAGGTAAAGTTCCCGAAAAATAACTTGACCTAAAACTAACGGTAAAAACTAACATTTGCGCAGTGCATTTGCGTGCAAAATGTACTAAAAATCGACTACTGCGCATCCACCATTTTGGTTCAAGTTATTTTGCGCCAACTGTACCATGTTGACTGCTCTGTTGGATATCTAGCCTAGCACTCACGCCTTTTTTTTTTTTTTGTTGACGGGGTTGGAAATGCTTTATGCACTATCCACCACTCCGGGGAGAGCGGTGGGGTGTGTCGGACTCCGCTCTGAAAAGAGCGATCTACCGACTAAAACCAACCTCGGCGTTTCGCGTCACCACTTTGGTGCCGGGCCTACGGGAGCGCTGTAGCATTCGTCCGCGGAAGCACTCACGCCTAGGTCAACTATCTCACACTATAACCAGTTTCTTTAAAAAAAATAGTAACATTGAAATGAAACTACTTTTTACGGATTTTATCGCGGTATATTATATTATTTGAGTCTGCCCGTGACCATGGATGCTGTAAAGGATCCGAAACGTCGGGAACTAAATAATATCAATATACCGCGATAAAATCCGTAAAAAGTAGTTTCATTTCAATGTCTAATATTCGCGTAAGTGTCAGAAATCAGTATAAAATAGTAACAGATCAGATTTCCTTACATCAACATAATTATCTAGTTTCCTATACACAACTATAATAGCTATTATGATAAATTATTTCAATGGTTATTTTTTACCAAATCCAACGTTTTCAATGGCTGAATAAGTGTCTAAGAATGAACCGAGATAACTTGGCTTCTAGTTGGCTTATAACGATGAAACATTCACCTGATTTTAAGTTAGATCCCCAGCAATACAAATGTGAAAACTACATTCGATGTAGTAGTTTTTGCGTGATGCAAGTACAAACATACAGATAGATAGATAGACAGACAAAAATTCTAAAAATTTAAATGAAATTATTACGGATTTTAAGCATGCATGTTCACGGGGAGACTCCCACTTAATTTATTCTACTATTTAAAATCCATCCTAAGGTTGTCTCGAAGATATCGCTTTTAGCGATATGACCGCCATTGTACCTATTATTATTATACATACTTACCAATAATAACATACCATCACGCCTGTATTCCCCGAAGGCTAACCCTTCGGGGAATACAGGCAGAGGCGTACTAATATACACCCACAGTTCGCCGGTATGTTTAGGTCCCATGTAATAGGGGGCGAGCCTATTGCCACTAACCGGGCACAAATTCCTAACTCCGAGCTGCTACTGGGAATTTCATAGAAAAACCCAATAACACTTTGCTCGACCTGGGAAATTGAACCCAGGACCTCTAGCGTAGCAGTCGCGCTCAGGACCACTTGGCTAATGAGGCAGTTATACATACCAATAATAAAATGTAACAATATGGTGTCCATGGCCTATCTTGTAACGACACTTTTACAAATCAATGTTTTAGATTTAGTACTAGATAATGGAAATGAAAGTAATAAAACAACGAATATTGGACTTGTACATGTATCTATTATTGTTTCGTTGAACGCCAAATACATGGTGTATAATTTGTTGACAGGCAATCCGGTATTGGGACGCGTTCCTGCCCGAGGCGCGGGCGATCAAATGAGTGGCGGAGTGACGGCGACCTCGAGCGCCCTCTACCTAACGCGCCGCCAACCAATCTACCTGCGGACAAGCCTCGCTTGTGTAACGTTAGTAAATGAATTTCATACTACCTTCCATTATATTAATTGTATTCATTGTATAGAAACATTAGCTATACCCATTCTATGATGTAAAACCCGTATGATTTGAAAGCCCTTCGTCCCACCAGAGAATTACTATAACGACATTGAAAGTCCTAAAGTCGGACCCCAGCTCGAGCCTGCGTTCTGAAATTTGGTATAACGAAAGCTTTAGATAATTAAGCTACAGAGGTGGGTCCTATAAGATTTGTAAATGAGAAGAAATGGCAGGTAAATATGTTATTTTTGTTATGGGTTAAACCTATAAATATTGTATGGGATGGTTAAAATCTGAAACAGAGTAGAGAATAAATGGAGGACTATAAAAAGACTCATAGCATTATCAATGATTTTCCATTTCTAAATTCATTTGGAGCAGCGGCTACTTCGACGTGGTGAAATGCTGCCTTAATCATTGAATAAGAATAATTTTATTGTTATAGCTCAATTTAAAAAAAATATTAGCACTCCATTTATTCACTATATTACAAGTATTCATTTGCAATAAAATTTATTGCAAATAAATAATTTAATATAATTACTTCCAGAAGGATTAAAAATGTATTTTATTAGTGCAATAGTTAACTGCAACAGTAACTTGTTATTGGTCACCATATCATTATTTTTTTGTTATATTTATATAGAAACTTGTTCAGTAGTCTATGAGAAATGTGTAGACAGACACTGCCCAACCATGTTGGGCAGTGTTGCAAGAGCTGATTATAACATTCTATATATTATTATCTATATTAAATATACTCTATAAATTCTAATAAGAAAGATCATTTTGTTTTTTTGAACATACATAGTAGATAGAAGAGTACGCTAAAATCATAAACATCACTTGAGAAATAAATAAAAGATGTAAAATGTTTACATATAAAATATCATATTATTATATAATCAATTTATAGTTTAAACATATTAAACTTATCGGCCTTACTAATAAATGTTGTATTGCAGGGTAAAATTGCTGTGTGTTTGCTAAACTCTATTTTGTTCTTTTCTTTGGTTTGAGTTTCAATTTCCATCATTCAAACATTGTGCTTACATTCGCTATACAACGTTTATTAGTGAAGAAGTAATAAAAAACTGTAATAAATTTTAGGTTTAAATTAAAAATTATGAGTACCTAATATATTTTTTTTATATCGATTTTATAAATATCGATATTTATGAATCTGAATCTAGTGTCAAGTATGAATACATGTAACTTGGTAGTTACATAAGTAATTTCTGAATAAATAGAGCTGAATTTTAATGCCAAATAAATTTCTACATTCCAAATTATGATTCTATAGTTTTAAATAAACATAACAAAATTAAATATTCATTATAACGGCATTTATAATTCATTTACTAACGTTATTGGAAATTAATGAAAATATTATGTTACTTTAAGAATTGATAAACATTCTATTGTTTATAAGTCTCATGTGTACATGTAATCTTTACTGTATATTTATATTATCCAAATATAAAACTTATTTCAATTCATTACAGTTCAACTTAGATTGCACATCTCAATCCACGGTGGATAGAATGATTTTCAAAGGTCCAATTAAAATGTTTGTACATCAAAGTGATCTCGTGTGTTTATATAATTATGTAAAGAAAATTTTACGAATATACAATCATATTTAATGGAAATTGAAGCCTGGACAGCTATTTTATAAACCGTTTCTTATTCTTATTATAAATTCTGTTCCTGTACAATTTTTTTTGTGTAACTAACCCAATTAACAAAAAAAATATCCAAGAAAGTTCTACGTTTCATTATTGTTTAATATTATGTTGAATAAAAAAATAGTTATAACTAAAAAGGCGTTTCGTGCCGATATTATGTAGCTAGATAATTTCCTTATTTTCCACCAAAATATATGGCTTGGAGCCAAAACTATTGCCCCTTTACTAATAAACACTGAATTACTGTCAATATTCACGTCACACGTCAATGGAATGATGAATTGGTGTAGCTAGAACTACATATATTCTGCATTATTTTGTTTCTTATGTATTATAAGTATGTATTTACAAAAAATAGTGTATAAGTATTATATCCATTGTCTAGTACCCATAGTACAAGCTCTGCTTAGTTTGGGACTAGATGGTGCTGTGTAAAATGTCCCAGAATATTTATTTATTTATTATTTTTAATTTTTCTAATGATGTGCTAGTATTATCTCAAAATACTAGGGTGGTCACGGTGTGCCGTAGTGAATATCACGCATACTATGGACGTGACTATAGAGCTGGGAAAGTGCTGATTTCGGTTGGTACGAGTCAGACATACTTCGTCGCTCAGGTGGCAAGCGATCCGTTGATTTACCTCTCTACAACAAAGGAGTTGGTTCGGTACCACGACCTAGCCACTCTAATTCTGGAACCATGGACGTATATACTTGTTATACGTGATTCAATATTTATTATTATGTAAAAGGGTTAGTATTAAGTACTGATAATGTTTGTTGTTCGACACGAAAGACGCTCAAAAACATAATTCGTTTATCTATGAACATATTTTTTATCTACACTTTTAATCAACTTTCATTTGTTTGCTTCGCACACGCACCATCAGTCAGGCTTCAATTTAGTTATAAATACATAGATGACTTCATAAATTAATGTGTTTCATCTAGCTAGAAAAATGATCAGGGATAGGTAGGGAAGTTGTCACTGTTGTTAAAGAGAGATAGAGATAAATACCGTTTCTCAAATTACAATGATATTTAATTTAGCTAGCTTATTTTATGAAATCTTGCAATGAACCTACACAATATTAAAAATAAAGATGTGTACACAGTACTTTCTTCATGCTTTATAGATAATTCGGCGGAATGGTGTGAAAAAAAAAATCTGCCGATTTGACAACTTTGCTGGGTTGTGGTGTACCTATACTAAAAGTATACTATGTTATTAAACCCATCGTATTTCCATATTTCTTTCTTTAGCATTATTTCTATCTATTTTTATAGTGTCGAGATAAAATATTGTTTTTATTCCTCAATATAGACTGTCCGAAATTAAAAATATTAAATATTGTTGTATGTGCCTCCTGTAGGTTCATCGTAAGCAAACCCACTCACTCACTTCTTCGTCATTTTAACTTCACGTAAAATAAAACTTAAGAATTTGTTATCATCCTTGTATATTTTTATATAGTCATTTGTTTTTTTAACTTAACTTTAAGAATACTAGATATTGCATATTAGAATTGTATTCCAAAAGAATGGTTACGCGTATGTTACAGTCAAAGTATTAAATTGGAGATTTTTATATATAACTTTTAGGTACGATTAGCTCTTTCCAAAATATATTTGTTACACAATATCCACGTAAGTCGATATTTTTCGTTTGAAGACTATGTTGTAGTTTATAATCGTAACGTGTAAATTCCCATCTGTCCAAATTCATTACTCTGGCCGTAACACAATATTTAGGTACCTTAGATATGAATATTAGGTAGTATGATTGAAAAAAATTCGAGTCTAATGTATTCCTTATTTTTTATATTGCCAAATATATTTTAGTGGTAATTTGGTGTAATGGAAGAGATGAATAATTATGAATAAAGTATATAATGTTGGTTTCCATTTCAATGTCATTGCGTTATTGCATTTTTAGATTTTTTAATATTTTCAGTATACATAAAATTAATTAATAACTGCCTCATTAGGAACGGTCGTTACCGCGTCTTCTACGGTCCTAGGTTCGATTTCCAGGTCAAGCAAAGTGTGATTAGGTTCTTCTATGAAATTCTTAGTAGCAGCTAAGATTTATGATAAAATAAATTGCCAACATTTTAAAACCTACCTCGAACAATGGGACTGCTCATACCAATATTTTTGTTTCATGCGATCGAACCCACAACACACTGGCGCAAATGCCTTTTTTCCCTCACTACACCAAAGGTCCTCGTATTGAAAAGATTACTTAATTAAGTACTCATTACTATTTAGGACTGGTAAAAATCCCCCAGACCTATTCCAAAACAATAATATAGATAGATACCTAATCAATTTGTGTCAAAATTAGTCATGTTCTTTTCCTCATAATCAGCGACAAATTGTCGGATAGATACTGAAATCTAGCTAAATTATTTGTTGTGAGTACTTATGTATAAGTATTTAATCTTTTGAGCGCAAATAATGATAAATCTGTAATGGATAAGCAAATGATTGGAAACCAGTAAAATAGGTATAGGAACATACCTGTTTATTGGACCTGATATGGTTACAAACAGGTCGCCTATAGACGCCAACAATACCAGTACAGTTGTTAAATCTCATGTGCATATATTCTCATACTAGCTTCTGCCCGGGGCTTCGCCCCCGTGGAATTTGGTCTGTCATCACATCCCACGGGAACGGGATAAAAAGTATCCTATGTCCGTCTCCTGGTTCTAAGCTACCTCTCCACCAATTTTCAGCCAAATCGGTTCAGCCGTTCTTAAGTTATAAATAGTGTTACTAACACGACTTTCTTCTACATATATATATATAGATATGTGCATATTAAAAACATAAATCTCATTTCACTAGCCACATTACCTTTCAAACTGGAACACAGGTGTTAGCACATTATTGCTTATCAGTAGAATATCCAGATATTCCTTCACGAATGCAGCAGCAGATTCTATCACCTCTTAAGAATTTTATTGATCCAATATTGACTAAAGTTTGCCAGTTTTGTTATATTTATTTAACTTGTGTTATATTTAAAAATGATTATATATTTTAATCGCAAAATCAATCCTAAGTCGAAATGATATAAGTAGGTAGGTACTAGGTTGCTTATAAATCGCAAAAGAGTTCATTGCAGATAGCACCGCGGGACACAGCCAGTACTGTTTAAAGTTTTAAACGAACGAATAATATATTTTTTTATCACATATTCCCAATAATGCATATCTACTTACAATTACATTTTATCGAACATCTTCTGCTAACAATCGGTGTTCGTTTCTAATGCTTCTGCTTGCTTTAACGGTTAAACAAGTTACATTTCTATTATCACAAGATAGATGGGTCGTATCTAACCAATAAGTGGTTTAGCAGACAAAAGGACATCGGCCTTTTGAAAGTGGCCCAGAATCTGTTCAAACAGGGTAGTATCTGGGAAAGATGGCGCGGATACCTACTGTAAACAAAAAAGGACAAAAGTAAGTAATTCTAACGGGACTGAATAAATAGGAAAGTGAAATTATATATCTTTTTACTCCTCAGAAATCCCTCCGTCTCGTCCCGGGAAAGGCACAGGGTTGCCCGGGCAAGGTACAGACATGGCACATTGAGTAGGGACATCCGAGTTCTCCAAATTCTCCAAATTGAAAGCACCAGTGGCTAATCCTGACGGATCATTAAATACCCAATAATTAATAAAAAATAAATCAGAACACGTGGACAAATCAGATTCACCTGATAATGTTATCGCATGATTAGGATAAGACTCACCACTAGATATATAAAGTAAATCTTATTAAATAGATATTGTTTATTTGTTGGACAATAACACGAACAGGTACGTGCATTACATAAATATTACTTTTTAATTAGAATTTAATAAGCATCACCATTTTTTCATCTTTTTGATTTCTCCATTATAGAGATATACAAATATGTATTTTTTTGTCGAGAATATACACATTTCGTGGGGCTAATGGTCACTTTTGATGAATCACAACCTTAAACTGGCAATACCTACTAGTAGATATGGTATACCATAGGGTATTTCGCAAAAATTAAAAGTAGGTAGTTACAATATTAAAATACATATCTACGGTGTGTTTATTTGAATTAGGTATTTACTTATTACCTACTACAGATTTTTCGCATTTTTCTTGAGTAAGACATGCCTTCAGCCTTCAAGACCGTAACATTGATACCTGAACTCATTAGATATCTAATTATCACGTCTTTCTTAAACTGAATCGATCGTAAAACACTTGCCCTCTTTTCCAAAAAGATAAGATTCAGTCTCAAGAATTAACGATAACTACATTTAGTCGTGTTTCATCATCTTGATAAGAACATTCACAAAAACATCGTAACTAGGTACCTAGGTATCTTTTAAGTTGCTGATCTATTTAATTGCTTAATTTCAGCAAATATGAAGGTCTTCATTGCGCTAGCGCTCGTGTCTGTGGCTTTGGCCATCCCTGTGATTGAGCCTGTACAGCTGCCGGCGGCCCCTCTGCCCGCTATGGAAGCCATGCCTTACGCACCCATGCCTGAGCCCATCGATATCAGGCCTGCCTTTGTTCCCGTCGAGGTTTTGCAAGCCCTAAGGCTTCAGGAGATTCCCTCTGAAATTCTCGCTGAGGTCGCCCATGTTGACACAGCTTTCGAAGCTCTAAAAGTCGTTAACCTTGATGAAGTCATCGCTCCTTTTGCTGAAGAGATTCCCGCTGAGCCCGTGAAAATCGTTGAAGTCGCTGAATACATCGAGGTCGCACCATCAGCTGCTGAAGAAGTCGCTGTTCCCTCTGGTGAGGAGATCCCCGCTGAGGCTGTGAACGTCGTCGAAATCGCCGAGAACATTGAAACCGAAGTCGTCGCTGATGAATTAGCCGCTACTGCTGAGGAGATCCCCGCTGAGGCCGTCAAGGTCGTTGAAGTTGCCGAGAACATTGAAACCGAAGTCGTCGCTGATGAAGTAGCCGCTACTGCTGCTGCTGAGGAGATCCCCGCTGAGGCCGTAAAGGTCGTTGAAGTTGCCGAGAACATTGAAACCGAAGTCGTCGCTGATGAAGTAGCCGCTACTGCTGCTGCTGCTGAGGAGATCCCCGCTGAGGCCGTCAAGGTCGTTGAAGTTGCCGAGAACATTGAGGCTGAAGTCGCCAACAACAATGTTGAATCGGTCGCCCAGGATGTAGTAAGAGTCGTCGATGCACCTCTTAGGCACCCCGGCAAGGTCTACGATAACCCCATGCTACGTTAATTTTTTTTAATATACAATTATTACTGTCGCTATTTTAATTTTTTTCAGTCTTGTACAATCTCAAAACCATTGGAAAAATAAAAAAATATACTTACTGATTGGAAGAAAAATAAATGATTATCATTGTAATTATCCATTAGGTATATTTAAAAATAAAGATAATAAAAAATAGCAAGCCACCAGAATCGTGAGATCTAAGGTGAGGTAGTAGTAAGATTATAGGAATTATTAAATAAAAAAGTATATTGTAATAATTAAGAATGTAGGTACTTAAATATATCTGTGATATTATTGAAACAAACAAAATAACTTTTTCTTACCTGCGTTTCTTACTTACGTACACGCACGTAAGTAAAATCAAGTTCCCTGGATATCCAAATGTCTACCTACAACTTCATTTACACTCTAATTTCTGACAGTTGCTATATCTAGGAACCCTGGCTCGAAACATACCTAGCTCATAACTACATCTTCTGCCAGCCGGGAGACTGCAGTGGATGTCGTCCTCGTACCTATCGACTAAAAACCATACAGTCCTTGTATTTACTGACGGCCATTGGATTTGTGATATTTGGCCGGACAGTGCATGCATGACTGACTGTGATCCAGCTTTTGCTGGGCCTCTCAAGGGGACAGGCCTAGTATCTTGCGCTCTCACTATCGATCATAGATCAAATTGCGGCCGTAGGTAAATAAGGTCACCTTCCACTGCCACGAAAAGATGACGACTCTACCATCAATAATGAAAATATCTATTTAGTTAGAACTTCACAGTACTTAGGTAAGTATATAATAATTTTCATCATCAAAATAAAAATATCTACTTACTATAATATTAATTAGTGACTATTAGTGAGTAACTTTAACTTTCTGTACTTCAGACTATATCTATGAGTTCAGATAATTATACAGGTTGAAATTAAATATTTTGTTGCTACGCAATTTTGTGTCTACACACAAAATTGAAACTATAAACTAATAAATTCTGTGCGTAAGAAAGAAAATTTAGAGCTCGTCATTAACGAAAACAATTTTTTTTTAAGTATTGGGAAAATCTTGTGGGGCTCCGGTGCTGCCTCTCTTGTGAATAGGAAAAAAGGTATCACGTAACTATTAACGTAATGGATTTATCGGGTGCATGGGTGCGCCGCACCAATACTTTGATACTTGCTTGAATTTTTATATTTCGGTTTTTTATTTAACCGATAACTAAACTATTGTCTTGTATCCATACAAATACAATAGCTTAGTCTGCATCATCAAAGTGAATTTAATTACTTACATAATAAATTAATGTAAAAAAACCTCTTATTTTGATTTGTTGGATGTTTTCCAAAGACACCCTGTAAGTATTTAAAATATTTTATAAGTTTGAATAAAGAAAACCAACTTGCCTCATTAATTTATTGTACAATCTAAACTTACTCTACTAATTATTTACATAACACATGAAAGATTTTATTTCAGTACATAGTCTTCAGGGTATTCCATTACTTTAGGATAAGACTTGGTCACCTCCTCTGGTATGTGGTCAAGTCTGGTGGGTACAAGGCGTAGCTGACGGATCTGGTTGGTGACATTTTGCTTCACATCCTCAGGCACAGCTTCACCAGGATAAATGAACAGTCGCTCCATAGTGTGTCGCCTCTGAAGATTGCCTTTCATTGCTCTGTAAACTGCTTTTTTAATGATCTGAAAGTTAATTAATTAAAGTTTTTAATTATGGAAAAAAGCTAAAGAGAAACAAATAGAAGTTCTTAATTATGAAACAGGAAACACCTTGTGAAAGAATTAACAAGCTATTTCCTACATTTCCCTTTTTAATAGTTTTTGATATTTGATCAGTAACAGCACAAAAGTGGAGACTGACATTTGAAATCAGAATTCTCTGAAAGGCTATGATATTCTGCTACTAATTGATTAGAACTAGCAGTAGGTACTTATTTGAGGTACATATCTCAGTGACAGGGTCAATATAAAATAAACCCATAACTAAAAAACCAAACAATAAAATGGAATCTAATCCTGACATTCTGGAGAAGTCCCCTACATTTATTGAAATAAAACAACCTTTCGGATTATATTGTTATATCAAATGGTCCGAAACGTCGGGATTTGTATTGTATTGTATACTAATATAACGTGATATAATCCATAAGGTTGTTTTATTTCAATATGTCTGATATTCGCGTAAGCTTCAGAAATCAATAAGTCCCCTAGATTGTTAATGTTGCACAGGTTTTCCCTTTCTGCTATGACATGGGGGTTCTTGAAGTGGTTTGTAAACAAGGCTCTTAAGCCCACAACTGCTGCAGTGTTTCAGCTGTCCACATCCACTGATGGAATGACCATGTAACATTGTAAATGATCATGGTGAACAGGAATACACCATAAATTGTACTCTCGTGAGACTTGGTCCTACAATCACCAAATAACAACTTGGTTTATTTACTTACCATTGTTGGGTCCTTATTATGTAGTTCCCATGCCAAAGTCCACGTAGCTCCACCAGGGTACCCAGTGTGATGGAAATAGGCTCTTTTACGCCATTCGTCACCTCTCAAAGCTATTTCCCGGCTATTGATGCACACCACAACATCACCACAGTCATTCAAAGGATGATAAATAGGTTTATGCAAACCCATTAGATATTTCTTGATAATATTAGCAGAATCATAAGGGTCCTGCCATTTGCAGTCAAATATATGCCAAGTGCGAGCAAAGGTGGCCCATTGCTGTGAAAATAATATTGTTTTTGTTAGGTTATAAATCAGTTTATTTATTTATATATAATTGATACTGAGTAATTCAATTAATTACCTGCACTCTTTTGGCTGCAGACATGGTATTTCAACAATGATTGCCTGGAAAAGCTCACTGTTAAACTTTTGTTTTGTAGCAAACTGCAGCTGAGAGTTTAGGTTAAATTCGTATTTGTACGTCACTGTCAATGTCAAGTTAAGATCATTCATTTGTCAATTGTCAATGAAATTTGGAACCCATTTGACAGATTCAGTACCGTTCTACACAATAGATAATTTCTTTAAAACGTTTAATAAAAAGTTCTTGAGGTCGAGATTCATGTGGGTAGGCTAGCCTATTGCCATTAACCGTAACTGGTCACCGTAATCAAACCGTAATCTTTAACCCTAAAAAATCCATTATCACAGCTGTAGGGAATTGGACCTAGGACCTATAACGTCAGATTTATGACTTCAGTGTACGTTATTATCCAAAATACCCATGTCTTCACAAGCCTTGCTAATAGGCTGTGCTCCTACGCACCAACGCCTAATGGTTGACCGCATCTGATTATCGCATATTACAGTTAACAGCTAGTGCGTAGGAACGCTCACTACGATAACCGATGATGATTGGCAATTTTCAAAAGGCAAAAAAAAAAGTACAATAAAACATAATATAACATCATAAAATAATAATTTTATTGAAATCAATATTATGGCATAAAAATCTAGTTACACTATCTTACAATATAAATGTGTAAAAAATACTATTCTGTAGTCTTTTCATCGAGATGAAGGTCCTTTCTCAAGGTGTACGCCGAAACATGCATCATGTATTTCTCGTTCTTGAGGAAATTGTCGATAGCCTGGTCTCGGACATCCTCCCAAGCGTAAAGGTCCCTGTATAGTGGACGCACGTACTTCATGCGCCCTTGGTTGTTCACGAAGTTGAATACATCGCCAAGTTTGTTTTGATCTCTGCTTCTCACACATAGTCTCAACCATCTGTAATAAGAAATAAAAAAATATATACTCTGTGTAGAATTATATGCACTTAAAAATCCTAATTTCGTATTTTCAACTAAAATAACTTTAATTAATGTCTGTCTATTTATGAATATTATCTATACTAATATCACTATCACTACTTAATAAAAAACAAAGTCGTTTCCCGCTGTCTGTCCCTATGTATGCTTAGATCTTTTAAACTACGCAACGGATTTTGATGCGGTTTTTTTAAATAGATAGAGTGATTCATGAGGAAGGTATGAGGAGCTATATAACATAACGCTACGACTCTTAGGAACGGGGCAGCTAGGCTGAAACCGCGGGCGGGTCGCTAGTTACCTATAAGAGGAAAGATTTATAAAACTCAAAAATCACTGGGCCGATATCAAACATTCTTTCACCATTTGAATGTTAAATTATTCCAGAATAACATAGGATAAAGGATATTTTATTATTTATATTTATATAAAAAAGTTAGGGATTTCTCCACCCGAGCGAAGCCGGGGCGGGCCGCTATTTTGAAATAAATGAGACTAACTTAAATTTTTAGGAGCATGTGCGCAATCAGTAGATTGATATTGATTTATAATATAAAAATATAGAAAACAACAAACCTGTACAGTATCTCACTGTTCTTACTCGCGCTAATCTTAAACTCATTGCCTAGAGTAGTCAGCCTCTCTAGCGGTAACGCGGGTCTGTCGACCAGCTGTTGCAGCAAATGTATCATTTGTTGCGGACTGAACGACGCGACGTCTTGATGCGTGATCGTTGCGTTCGGATCGTCGATCTTTACGAGAAGCGCCGATATCGCCTTTGTCATTGTTGTGTCGTAGCTGCGAAATGAATAGGGTATTACACCTTTTTTTGAAAACTGTTTTAACTTAATCCTTAGATCGTAATGAACCAGTAGAATTTTTATTTCAGTTTTATAAAACCGAAAAATGCTCTGATGAAAATGACGACGATAAAGACACTTACTCAGGTATGATAGGCGGCATGCCGCTCTTGTACAACCACGCATCCCAGTCCACGCTCTTGAGTTTGGCATTGTCTTTGAAGTAATTCAGCAGGTAGGCCTTAAACTGGTCTGTATCCAGCGACTTCTTGCTGAAGTGCGACAGGTATGAGCGGAGGAAGTCGTCGAATATCTCTGTTTAGTTGAAAAGAATAATTGAATTACTATATGTAATGAAAATTTTGCGCAGCTGTAATGAACGTATGTATAATGAGACATTTCAGTAGATTATTTTAATCACATTGTAGTGTATGTTATTATATTTTTTGTCTATTTGTTGATATGGATGGTATAACGGGTTATTATCCACAACTGCATGTCATACATGGTATTTACCATAGTCGATCTGAGACAAAGAAAGCGCGCAGTAATACTACAAATAATGGGCTAGATTAGATAGTATTTTGATTAATACTATTTCAACAAGACTTACGAGGTCCGCCGAGCATATCCTCCAAATACCTCAAGAACAGAGACCCTTTCTCATACGGAACTGTCGAGAATGCGTCATCGGGGTGAACTCCATTCAAGTCTACCACCAGCTTCGTCAGAGGATTCGTGGCGCCCAACTCATCATTGATCTAGAACAGACATACTTCAGCACTTACCGGGGCCACCGACCAGGTCTTCCAGATAGCGCAAGAAGAGGGATCCCTTCTCGTAGGGCACGCGAGAGAACGCGTCGTCTGGGTGGATCCCTTCTAAGTTAACCACGAGATTCGTTAGTGGACTAGTCTCGCCGAACACGGCGACCTGTAATGTTTCGTATTGACAAGTTTTTGTTTATAGTTTTTTACACAAATAGAAGATACATATTTATTGTTTGTACTGAGCTATCAAGCTGATCATGATTAGTAAGGGATCCACCCAGATTAGAAAAAGAGTGTAAACTCGTTATGTGTTAGTTATAGTATCCCGCCCAGAATACCGTATTAAGAGAACACCTGCCTGAAATCTAAACAAGTGTGTATGTGTATATCGCTTAGATTTCGGACATCATCCAATGTTTTGCTAGCATTTCTACTTGTAAAATACATTTAGTAGTGGTAGTAGTAGTGCTCAACTCACCGCTTCACTCAACTCTTGTAGCCCGAGCAAACTGTGGAAGTCGCGACTCTTCTTGGCCTCCGCCGTGTCGTTGATGAGAGAGGCGCCGACCTTCCGCTCCAGGAATACGGTGAACCCTTCATTGAGCCAGAAGTGCTCGAAGTTTCTGTTAGTCACCAGATTTCCTGTCCAACTGTGCATTATTTCATGGACTATTACGTCAGCTTGACTCCTGTCACCGGCCTATAGAAAGTTTAGTAGATTTAAAAAATATGTAAAAAAAATTGTAAAATTTCTAACACATTCACGCCTGTATTCCCTGAAGGGTTAAGCAGAGGCAGAGGTGTGCACGCACATTTGTTGGTTATAACAAAGCAAGCAGGAATGAAGGGTAGGAAGACATCATCTTCGGTTTTATTGAGGTATTTCCTGGCAAGAAATAGTCCAATCTGCCATAATATTCAGTAAACATGTGTACTTACTAGGAGTGTGGGTGTAACAAAGGTGAGGCAAGGGTTCTCCATGCCGCCATAGGGGAAGGAGGGCGGCAGCACCAGTAGGTCGTACTCCGTCCACTCGTAGGGCCCGCACAACTTCTCGGCCGCCTGAAGATACTTCTCAGTCTCCGCGAACTCCCACGCACTGCGCTCGATTTCTTCCTTTTCTGACCATACTTTTGATCTGCAGAAGAAGCAAGTAGAATATATCAGTAACATTTTTCTTTGGACTGGTAAAAAGGATTAAAGATTCGAATATATTTTCGTCTGCTTTCGCGCGTAAGAGCTAGTTACTCCTCAGATGCTGCGGCTCTTGCAGTCTAGTCCTTAGGGACTCTCAAGGGTCGGCAATGCATCAGCAACTCCTTTGGTGCGCAGGTGTCCATGGACGACAGTGACTACTTACCACCAGGTGGCTCGTTGGGTCGTTTGCCGACTTAATCAATAAAAAAAAACTCAGGTAAAAAGGTTATTTCCGTGTGACAATAGACTTACCTAGGTCCAAGGGTTCTGGATTCCAGTACGCCTACAGCGATGGCCACTAGATAAGAGGGCAGCGGCATGGGCTGTCTGAACTTGGTCTTGCTGCTCCTTGTATCGCCCCGCAACGCGCTCATCAGCACCGTAAACTCCTCAGGAGCTGTCACTTCGGCATCATACGTGAACTTCACAGCCGGAGTGTCTTGACAAGGTAGGATGGATCTTGCGTGTATGGGCTAGAGGAAACGGTCAAAAGATATATAAATAGTAACGACTAAGCGAACTGCTACGCTTGAGGTTTGATTCCTAGGTCGAACTATGTTATTGGGATTTTCTATGAAATTCTCAGTAGCAGCTCGGAGTTTCAATTTATACCCGGTAATGACAATAGGCTCGCCCCTATTACATGGGACCTAAACATACCTGTCGTGATGTTACGTTATCTATACGAATAAATAAAATTTAATTTCTGTACATACATATTCATATAACATTTTTTTTATATTTTGTCTATTCATTTGTTACGTTCTCTGAAACGGCTGGATTGATTTTAACAGGACTTTCAGTGGCAGATGTTATAAGGAGTATTATGGACTAGGTTAGCTTAGGTTTAATTGTAATAATTAACAAAACATCTTTTACAAACTTACTTGACACTGGCTGAACAGGTATGGGTGTTTCTTTCCCGATGTCTGCTCTGGGTCCAGCCATTGCAGAGCGGACGCTTCGGGGTGTGTGCTGTACTTTATCCTGATCGTTAACCTGACAACAAACATAGAAAATAAATAACACGTTTCTTCAAGTATTTTGTTTCAATGTACGATGTCACTGGATTTTCTGGTACTTCTGTAAAATGTAAAAATGATGCGAGTTTTTCGTTTTCCGAGCTGTCCACGATGCAATTTTTTCTTACTCACTCCCCGGGCGGGCGAGGCGCCATCCCAAAGAGAGCGCTGCGCTGTTTCATTTTAGCGTACACTGATGCATATAATTAGTATCTCGTTCAAAGCTCCAGGAACAGCTCAAATTGGGTTTAATTGTTATGTCATTTGAGCAACAGCAATGTGAGGTCGATACCACGGGTTTTTATTTTAAAATAACGGTCTTCCCGTTTCAGAGCTGTAACATAACATAGGACCCCGCAGAGAAATCAATAATTATAAGACCTCCAATAAATACTTGGACTGATCGCTAAAAGCTACTTGACCATTACTTTATTATACCATGGCGATGACGAAGTAATTCTATACTGCATACGAAGAAGACTGGAACCCGAAGTCACAAAAGATAACAAAAAAAACAATTCAAAATTCAAATCGTTTATTTAAAATTCCAAAGAGGCGAAATACAAATTTTAAAGTAAAAATGATGCACGTAACACAGGGCCGAGAAAACACATAACTTTGAACTCCAGTCTTTGCCATGAAACTTCCAGAAGCTAACCTATTTCCTTCATAGTCCGCTACAGGTACGCTGCCACATAATATCGTGTCTCCGGAGCTCGTGGATCCATCGCTTGTAAACGTAGTCGTAGTGCTATCCTCCGAGACGTTTATACGATTCGAGGAAGGTCGGTACATGAATCCGTTAAACACCAAAGACAAATCATCGGGAGTCGAAGTGTACTTGTCACAGACGTTTTTAGCATCAATATTACAATCTTCGTTCAAACATTCTTCGTGCAAACTGGTGGTTTCATCTTTTCTTTCCAAACAAAAAGGATAAGTTAAACTAAATAATTGTTGAAATGCTACTTATTTAGATCACTTGTCAAACAATATTTAAATGCGCGAAAATGTTAAAGAATTCTATGGGAAAACCGTGTTTTTTTTTTCTTGACAGGCGTATGCTCGACTGCCAACTGTTTGGAATGGGGCTTTAAGAAAGGTGCTAACTAATCCCGCGCCTACTTCCTATTATAATTACAGGGGATGAGTTCTGAAGTATTTCCCACTGGGAAGATCTAAAGAACGAATTCGCGATAGAAACCTAGTTTTCTATCGCGAATTCGCGATAGATACCTAGTTTTCTATCGCGAATTCGTTCGGATTTCGGAGTTTTCTCAGACTACCGACTAAAATCAGTCGGTAGTCTGAGGAAACTCGATGTCTTCCACAGGCGAAAACGCCATGTGGTATCGCCACACTAAAAAATGGACGTACAAGTTATTAGAAATATACTAGAAATTCCACAACTACTCAGTGTCATGAGAACGGACAACCTTTGTAAAAACTTATCATACAATGTTCATACCTATACCCGTAAAAAACTCTGTATAAGTAGGTAATAAGAAGTGTGCTAACAGCCCTGTATAATAAAAGTCAACCCAGTAGGTCACATTTGACCAATCATACAATCATTACAGAAGTTCCCTTGTTAATTGAAAATTGTCCGCCGTCATTATTCCATTTAAAATTGCGACCACAGTTGCACAATACGTGCAATGTCTCAAATGTACGAACATTTGGGACATTGCACAATACGTGCATGGTTTATTACATTTGGATCAAAGGTTCTTTGATTAAAATGTAATAAACCTTGTCATTGTTACCCATTCCAACTTATATTACCAAATTCGTTATTATACATACAATAATGATAGCTCGACGAGAAAACAATATTGTTATTATTTTTATCTTATTTCTAGTACAAAATACATTGAGATGTAACTTCTATTAGGAGTTTACTATTTATTTAACGCTTAGGTATTCAGAGCCAATCTAATGACTTGAAAATCTCGCAGACTTAATAAATTATTATATTGACCATTGACCTCTCAATTATTTAAATTTCGTTCGTTATCGGTTTTATACCGTTATTATTTTATTTTAGTAAATTTATGCTCTCCTAACAACACAACATAACAGTTAAAAGACATACTGACTGTTGCAATTTTTCTAGGACCTGAAATGGGTCGGCAATTACGTTGGAACTTACTTTTCTCCGCTAGCAAGCTGCTTCGGCAATATTACAGTGAGCTTAGACCCAAAGTTAGCAATATGTTCTCCCAATTTGTATTGAAGTTGCGAGCCGTCGTCCGCTTCTATAGCCTCTATTTTAAGATTGCTGACGTCTAGTATCTGAAAAATAATAATACTTACTTCATCTGACTCAAAGTAGATTAAACAGGTTGGGTCGAGGCCTCGAAACTTAGTTCAAGTTCAAGGCCTTCATTCTAAAATAGCTTCCACTCGTAACTCTGTTTGCGTGGGTGCGATTACATTATGTAACTTTCTGTTGTTTTTTTTTTGTAGAATCGGATAAGTTGCTCCAGACAGTTCCCCCCCTCCCCCTACATTGACTTAGAAAATCTATACTTCTATCTATACTAATATATAAAGCTGAAGAGTTTGTTTGTTTGCTTGAACGCGCTAATCTCAGGACCTACTGGTCCGATTTGAAAAATTCTTTCAGTGTTAGATAGCCCATTTATTGAGGAAGGCTATAGGCTATATATCATCACGCTATGCGGACGAAGTCGCGGGCAGAAGCTAGTACTAATATATAAAGCTGAAGAGTTTGTTTGTTTGCTTGAACGCGCTAATCTCAGGAACTACTGGTCCGATTTGAAAAATTCTCTCAGTGTTAGATAGCCCATTTATTGAGGAAGGCTATAGGCTATATATCATCACGCTACGCGGACGAAGTCGCGGGCAGAGCTAGTAAATCTATAAAAATGATAAGTCCCTGGCAAGATACCTACCCCGCGATCCGAGTTAAAATGGACATTCCATTTCAATTTATTCAATTTACTACGATGAAAAACAGTGTTAAGAAATCCTTATCTGAGACTCCTGGCTAACGTCCTGAACTATAATACTTAGATCTTAATCAACCTTACTATAAGAGGCCCTTGCTCAGTGGTAAGACATTGATGGGCTCAAGTTTTACATAATATCCATTCCAACAAACAGTATTATTGAATTCTGCTGATCGCATCAGAAGTGATGATGGACATATCAACACTTTAAAACTATTATCTTAACCGATAACCGATGCGCCTTTATTTGTGTCTTCATTCATCCTCCATGAATAGATGATATTGTTCATAATATACGGTTTCAGAACTAGGCAACGTGATCACTGCATGGCATCAAGAAATAAAATGATAAAAAAACGAGATCTTGCACGCTTCGTTTAAACAACAAGAATCCCAAAATTCCGCTGTTTACCGTTCACCTTTCGCGAGAAAAGCCATGTTATTGAATTCTAAAGAACGATAAGTCAGTACGATGCATGGATCAAAATCGCAGACACCCCGCACCCGTCCCTGACTACACTAAATGGGAGATGATGATATATGGGCACAGATCTGTTGTAAAACATGATGAGCAACCAAACTAATCAAGCCTACCGTAAAACAGCAAATAATCTAATTATTAACTCACCACATCGTTGATGTCCTCCAAAACATCGAAGTTTATCGTGGCCTGTCCAACCAGAACGTGTTTTTCGAAATCGACGTTAAGTATCAATGAAATATGTTTGATGATCGCCTTTTCTATATAAAAAAATATATTTTATCAGTTAGTTTTAAGTTTAATTCGGGGAACTTTAAATACGCACACTTATTCAGCCCAACTCGTCTAGGAATACAGGCGTGGTGGCATGTCCATTTACATCTCGTGAAAATATCTGCATTCAGCGACCATAATAAAGCAATTTAAACCCATAAATTATCCAATCCAGTATCTAGCCATATTCCTAGTATTAACAATATTAAAGCTTATGGGTTATCTCATTAATATGACCCCTCTATTATTAACGACAGCCTCTATTGTATTTACTATCTACGGTACATAACATCCGCAGCATAAATCACAAGGGTTAATAATTAAATATATAGGAAAGTTAACTTACCTGGGCGCGAATACGAAGACGGATCTAGAGGACTCAAGGCACCCATGGTTCTGACTTGACTAAAACACAGAATAACAACAAAACATGATAATATAATACATATTTTGCCAGTCATTATCACGTCCACACAGCACAATGTTTCGAACACGATTGGCACGGAGAACTGATCAAGTGTTCAATATGACTCTTAACTACGTAGATTGAGAAGATTAGAAAGTTAGGCTTGCTACATAGCGGGTGGACGAAACGCAGCGGAGAAGGATTAAGACTTCGTATAAGAGAGCAAATTGATATGAACGCAAAATTTAAATTCCATCTTTGGAAGTAAGGTCTTTTTGAGTGAACAAGTTAGCAAATTAAAGCTTAAAGCTTTATGAATAAAAGGTAAAGTTCGGTAAATGGCAAAAAAAATCGCAAATAGGTAATCCCTTCAGTTAACTTGTACTGATTTCAAACAGATACGTTTTGCCGAAAACTCCAGTCGTTTGCGAGCAACCATATGAAGTTATAATGAGCGTAAGTTTATTTTGCTTAAAATGTATGCTTTGCATTTGTATGTTGTAATTTTTCATCGAAATTTTAGTTCTGCAACGATAAACAATGGATCCCGATAGTTAAGTAACATTAATTTCATATTAATTAGGAAATCGCTCATTGTTTCGTCCACACTCTGTCGCAAATAAGGAGTTCCTCACACGAAGCACGATGCCAACAGTGCGGAATAAGTATGAGTCTTGGACTCTTTGACATAGTGCATCTAGGCACAGGAAGAAGTTACGAAAGAAGAAAAATACATACGAATTTTGACTATCGTATACACTTGAATGTATGCGGTATGCATCGCAACTCATCAGGCTTAGTGAATGGATCTCCTCATCAGTCGACATTTTTTCACACAAATAAAACTGTTTACAATAACTTTAATACGAGGTCTGCTCAAAGAACATTTGCAAAAGTTTTATGGAAATTGACAGTAAGTTATGCACTTCAAAGTGACATTATTCTTTAAACCTGTATTTTTTGCCAGGTTTATTCGTATGGTATTAAAAACTCTCGAAATCAATAATAAAGAGGACAGTTGCAGATGACTTTATCTTTTTTTGCAGTTAAACGATGCCAACATGTTGACCCACTTTCATATTTGTCAGAAATCGGAATTTTGTTTCGATTCGATCTTGGAGGACATTCAATTTATGTCTGATATCAATGGAACCGATTTCGATTTAGTCTTAATATCAAGGTCAATAAGCTAAAGACCTAACTTTGACCTAGGAAATAACGGTGTCCTCAAGTGGCAGAAGTATCTATAGGAATACAAAGGATAAAGGGATGACTGGAATTACCACTGGACTCCTAAATGCGGGCGGGACTCCATCACGCAATAAAACACTACACCATACACGGTAGAGACGAAGAGTGCGGTGACTCTGTTCTTCAATAACTGGCCAAGTGCGTAAGTAAAACGAGTGACATAGGTACAGACGACAAACGAACTTTGCGAAACTATACCTTGGCTAAGAATCTGTGGAAAGGAGCTATTTTTAGGATTATTTGGGATATTCCTAGATCCTTACGATCACGCTGCTAGGGCACTCGACGTAGCCACCAGAAGATACCTGCGGAGTTAACATGCATACCACGACATTTCGTCGTCAGATTATCCCGTCTTCAGCTATAGTTTCGACACGAGATAATTATCACCACAGGCCACGCGTCTTTTCTCAGAACTACCGGGTTAAGTCTACAGTCCACCATGCTAGTCTCATGTAGGTTGGCAATTTCACGAATTTCGAGAGAAATCTTTCAAGCATACCGGTTTCCTCACGATGTATTCCTTCCTTTGAATGATTCGAAATAGAGAAATTTTACGCGCTTTGTTAGATGTGCTAGGAAAAGCACCGTATTGTGGACAATCGCAAGAGTTTTATGATTATGAAGAGTATTGAAGAGACTGTCCAGCACAGTATTCATGAGCTAATGTGTGGTTGTTTATGTACCTACTTTGAGAAGTATATTATCCCCCTGAGGCATGCCAATGGTCAAACAAAAGGCAGAGGACAGGCAATAGTGGCGAATGCTCCACCGATTAGAGCGATTATAGGTCGATACGGCACGTTTGGCGTAGCGGCTGAGCGATCGACTTCTACGGTACGTTTTGTGGTTTCGATGCCCAACCCCCAGCAAATATTTGTATGATCTACAGGTATGTATAATAAGTGTATGTAAAGGCACCCATGATACAGAATAAATTCCTAGTTAGCGGCAAGGTTTTTTTTTAATACCCAGCACGTGGACTGCTATAAAATTTTGCTTAATAACACTCATTAATAGTCAGTTTACATAATATTATGTATCTGTCTAACTTGTACTGAAGAATTTATCAATGGTGATCACTGCCATAATTTTTATACGTGGTGGACAATGGATATCTCTAGTCAATAGAGATAGTGTAGATAGTGGATAAAGGTACTATCTTTCTGGAAACCCTATATTAACTACCTACCCATATGTAAAATTTTGCTTTATTATAAAAATTAAGACTGCCTATATTTGTGCTCGTAGTTTGTTAATTTATTTGAATTTTAACATATTGTCTATAGATGACAAATAAAAGTGAGTGTTTTTTTTTGTTCGTTCGTTTTTTGTTTATGTTTAAAGTGAACAAACATTCTGTTTTAAATGGTAGTGCCTCTTATTTTGTTTATCTCTCATGTTGTCCCCAAACAAAGCTCCGGGATGCAAATTATTTCAGTGTTTGAATCCACAGAAATATTATAAAGCTCAGTGGTTCACAGATCAACAGCTTTATTAAAGAAAGTTCTTCTGACAAATATAAATATAACAAAAAAATATATGACATAATATTTTTAATTTGTAATATTGGCTAAGTTTTTAAAAATATTTTCTTTTTTCTATACCTAATAAATAAGATAAGACAATTTGAGTGTATATGAGAAAAATTAATGATCACATTAGTAACCTTCCAAGGCTTATGAGTTCTAACTCTACAATTATGTTACGCTTGTTGTAGGTTTTATAACTTATGACTAAACATTTTCGGCAGCAACCATCATGAGTCTGAAGTTGGTTTAGGGCATAGCATAAGATTATTATGTACTACAAGCTTCCACTTTCTAGTATCAGAATTGGATAAAAAGTAGCTTATTAAATAATATGTTATTCCAGACTTTAAACTATGTTTGCGCCAAAAAAAAAAATGTAATCCTGACGCAGATTCTGGCGTGAAAGTGTAATAAACATGCATACATCCTCACAACATTTCATGTTTATAATATTGACGACCTCTGTGGTTTAGTGGTTCGAGTACCGGACTGCTGACCATGAGGTTGTGGGTTCGATTCCCACAGAACACAAAAATGTATGTGATGAATATGAGTGTTTGTGTTTGTCTGGGTGTTTCTTATGTATTTTATGTATGTATTTACAAAAAAAAAAACCTATATAAGTATTATATCCATTATCTAGTACCCATAGTACAAGCTCTGCTTAGTTTGGGACTAGATGGTGCTGTGTAAAAAATGTCCCAGAATATTTATATTTATTTGTAGGATTATAACTTTAGTAGGATTGGTAGGATAATAATTCTTTACCTTGCCTAGTAATCGGTCAGAGGGTAGGTTAGGTAGTGATCTACTAGTATGATGATATAATTTTAAATGTTTGAATTTGCATAAATGCAATGGAATTAAGATAATATATATATAGGTACCTACATATATTAGGTAATATTAATATTATAATCTTAGTAGATTTTTTTTCTTTAAATCAGCCAAAAGTACAATGGAATCTGAGTGGGTATCTTATTTGTTAGTCATGAATTTAATTAATCTCTTACCGAGGAAACTCTTGTGTACTACTATGCAGTGTATATAGGTTAGATTTAGGACCAACGATATCATTTAAATACAGAAAAACTTACATAGAATAATATTGTTTCAATGTAGTCAGGGGACTGACTAAATTTTGTAACTCACTGGTTAATAAAATACTTGTATGTAAACTTTTTAAAGACTATTTTCACTGGGCCAATGTAGCTATGTAGGTTCTTGACGCGGCACAATTTTTTATCTTTTTATTTGCGTTTGCGTTTAGTTACATGTAAATTTCTATTATTATAATACAGACATTACCTACAATGAAATAGCACGTTGAAACAATAGCTGTTGGCAAACAAGTAGTTTTGATGACGAACTACGTCGGCGGCGAGTATCGTTACGTCGAAACAAAAAATTTTGCAAGATTCGTACACTTCTTTATCAAACTTCTAAACTATGAGCTGACCGCTGAGGCTGAGGGCGAAGAAGCAGAAACTAAACGCCTTACCTGAGAGCTGTTTTTGTTGACAAGTCAGTAAATAATTTCCATTTATTACCAAACGATTTTGGCGAATAGAAAGTACTGTGTTGATGTAAGGATTGTTGATGTTGTAAAAGAATAGAACATGTTCTGTGTCGACTGTTTAATACATTATTTCGTAAATTTAATTGAAAAACGCGCGTGACCACTTTACCAGATAATGACATTTTACTTTTTTTTATTGTGTACTTTTTTTTCAGTATGGCCATAAAATTACAGACTACAAACAGCATAAAATGACATCATATCCCATAACCACAGATTAGTGATGCAACTATATGCGTCATAGGGTAGCAACCCAGCAAGAATTGGTTATTTTGCCAATTTTGTTAGTATGTGTAAAGCCAACCCCAAGATACACTTGCTTCATTATTAGTGTAATTTTCAATTAGTTCAGTCTCTTTTTTTTTATGTGATAGCAGGCAAACGAGCAGACGGATTGCCTGATGGTAAGCGATCACCGCCGCCCATGGACACCTGCAACACCAGAGGAGTCACAAGTGCGCTGCCGGCCTTTTAAAAGGGAGGACGCACTTTTCTTGAAGTTTGAAGGTCGTATTGGTCCTCGTCATTCAACGTTTTTAACTAAATAGGTGAAGAATAGGAGACAAAAATAAGCTAGTCAGCATTTTTTTGTATATTCACGATAAATTAAGAATTCCTTATTTGTATCAAATGTTTCAACCAGCGGCAACACTGACTGATTGTGAAATTCATGACGGCGCTGAAACCTTCACCAATATCTGAGCGAAAGCAATTTTATTCGACTATGAATAACAACACGAGCCAATCGAATAATAAAATTATGTCTATTACGATTACATAACTCCAGGGTGCCGAGTCTACTATTTAGTTGTGTCAGAATTGTGATTCAGTGACTTCATAATGGTTGTTTGTTGAGGTTTGTTGTTAATTTTTGACAGTTTTCTCTACGAAATCTGTCATTTCTTATGTCATTTAGTGCCATTGGACGGTCATTCTGAGTCAATTGAAATAGCAGACTAGGGCCCCTGTGCTGTCGAAATGTCAATTACAAAAGCATGTCGAGTTTAGGCGGGAAAATGAAAAGTACACATTGTCGATTTTATATTATTTTTCAGAACTTGAATTTCTCCGAAGTTTAATGTGTAATTATGGTGGATAATTAACCATTAAGTGTTCGTGAACGTGTGAGAGTGTAGGCAAATGATATAAAATTGAAAATCGTTACTTTTTGGGTTCACTCCTAAACTCCATCGAAGCCTCAATAAAGTTTCTACCGTTTTATTGGGGCAACTCAACAACTTATACTTGACACTGGCGAACACCAAAAGTGTGGTGCCATATTACAATCCCACGATGGGAAATATTACTTGATTACTCTAATACTTGACACTGGGAAATACACAAAAAGTGTGGCGCCTTAATAAAAAAAAAAGCGTGTCGAGATTGTCAGTTGACTGACTGTCAGTGTCAACAAATTCCACAGCGATTGACGACGACTGGACGACGAGATTTTGTTGTGATTTTGTTTAACTTTTCATGTTGACTACAAAAACTGTACTGTCTAAAAAGCATCTAAGAGATTATAGTGATAAATTTGAATGTGCACCCCACATAAAGTTGCAAATGTGTCTTTAAATATGTTGTCTAGATTTCACCATTATCACGGTTCAAATATAATTTTACTTGAGGATAACACCGTCGCATTCAGAAAAGCGAGCTTCGCTCATGGCTTAACTTTTAGCGAGAAGCCCCTACTACCTGGAGAGATATTTTTAGTGGAAATCGAAAAAACTGAACGAGGTTGGAGTGGTCATATGCGACTAGGACTGACATTGCTCGATCCTCAAACGGCGGCATTAGGTGATAAAGGACTCCCACAATATGCACTGCCTGATCTTGCAAATACTGGTATGTCATGGATATTTCCTATTTCAAAATTGCAAAACAATGTTCTTGTAGAGCTTGTGAATCAAGTGGCTAGTGGACGGCGGGAGAACGAGCCCCGCGTATCCGTGCTAGGCGATGGACACATAGTAAAGACGCCTCGTGGATACGTATCTAAGATGGTTCTGCGACCACAAACTTTATCACACAATGGTACCCCACAGGGCATACTGCCTATGGATTCTGGCAGTCGCATAGGTGTCATGTTTGTTCCATGTGCCAAAGTAAACAAGGATGACCAAGATTTAGCTGAAATGCATTTTATAATAAATGGTGAGGACCAGGGGCCCTGCACTAAAGCTATCCCATACACAAGGGGCCCCTTACATGCAGTTGTTGATGTATATGGTACTACAAAACAAGTAAAAATAGTTCAACTATATGGAGGTAAGTGTTATTATTTGATTACAATTTGGGAACTCAGTTTCAATTCATGATATTAGTATATTCATAATTTCTGATTGTAATGAAAGTAATTCAATGCCAGTGACTTTGTTATTAATTTATTTACTACGTCTATTTTCTGTTTTACATTATCTGTACTTAGACTTATTATTATTATTTTCAGTGAAGACATTACAAAGTGTCTGCAGAGATGCAATACTACAATATGTGAATAACGGCTCGATTAAGGCATTACCACTGCCAAAGTGCTTAAAAGACTTCTTACTTTCGTAGTTCAGCTTAAAGCAGAGTGAAAAATTGACAATAAGGCTGTTAAACAAATTTTCCTTTTAAAAATGATGACTGGGTGATATTGCGACTATGTATTTAAATTTTTATATAATATCTCTTCCAAGTTTAGACTTGCACATTTATACAAATGATGCAAATCATAAATTGTCATCAAGGTGAAACATTGTAAAAAGGTTTGTAAATTTGATTTAAAAAGTAATGTTGTTTACTTAAGTTGCTTATATTATCTTGTGGTGGTATCTGGAGAGTAATAAAATACAAGTAATTATGCTTAATGAGCTACTTAGTGTGAAAAGACTGAAGACAGCATTGAACATGTATTACTTGAATATAAACAAGATTAAATAAGTACATGAGTGGCACAGTACAGTTACTACAGAGATCCCAGTTAAAAAAACTCATTGCAATAGTCATGGTAACTATACTGTCCCACTCCTGGAGATGGCGGATAAATGGGAGAAAGTACATGCTTGTCCCATTTATCCACTTCTCAATTTTGTGATACTTCTCTGTAATTCTTAAGGAAGACCATCCAGGTCATCATGTTAACTCCACAGTGGTCATCATGGTAACTGCCTATTAAAATTAAATTAACAAAATTTTGTAAGTCAAGGAGTTATAGATGGTCTAAAAAAATTGACTGCATCATGCATTGTATTGTAAATACTTTTGAAGCAATAAATTTGATCGTCAGGTTTCTCCTATTATTACTACACTGAATATTTTTGGTATTAGCCTAGAAAATTGTAAAATGTGGTAGGATGTGAAAGGTTATTCCATGTGGGGATTCACTACTTTGATGTTGTAAACCTGACCATAATACATTTAAAAAAGTATGTACTAGTGATATGCACCTATTTGCAAATGAAATTTGCACCAGTGAATTGGGGCATAACATAATTATTTATTTATAATAAAGTTTTAATCTCAAAACAATTTTGATTGAAGTTTTTCTTTTTCAATTGAAAAGTTGTGAATAGTTAGGTTTTTTTATTCAATAAACTTAGTTGTAGTTACATGTTTGTCTCCCATCCAGGATTAAAAAGCTAAATAAAATTAAAAACTGGTCTATTATAGATATGATCTGATGTAATATTCTTAAAACTACCCACTTGTTAAACCCATGGATTATAAAAAAACGGTTTAAACCAGATTTAGCTATAGTGTAAAAACATTATGTATAATACTCCAATGGATATAACTTTAAGGAATAGTAAACTTTTACTTTGGCTTGTTAAAGAATAAAATATATATATATATTTATTTGCATAAGGACTTTATTCTAAAGCTAAGGACATGATAGGCTATGCAAAGTATTTTTTATTTTTACTTACGCCCAGCACAAGCAAGGCACTATACCGTTAGAACGGTGATATACATAGATTTGGGGATAATATTAAGAAAAAGACAACATCTATACCCTATACTAATATAATATAATTCAGCTTTATAGTTTGTTTGCTTGAACGCGATAATCTCGGGAATGGTCCGATTTGAAAAATTCTTTCAGTGTTAGATAGCCCATTTATTGAGGAAGGCTATAGGCTATATATCATCACGCTACGCGGATGAAGGCAGAGGCTAGTAATTTATAATTTGGCAGGGGTAGACACAGATGCATAAGGGGGCATGAGCCCTATAGCCCCCTCCCTGGATCTGCTAAAGAACACGAGCAATAATCGACGACATCACTACCTATAATTCTACTTAAGAAACTTGCTACATGAATCCTTAGAGGTCTAATAAAGTGTCACCTATTGATAACAATTCAAGGGCAACGTACTTGGATAATACATAAATTATATTATTGAACAAGAACATATCGCTAGTTTATGCGTCGATTCCGCAAGACATTTGTTTTAGATTTTACAATAAAATACCTACCTACATTGTGTTCATGTAAAAAATCGGATTCTTCTGTGTTAGCGCGCTCCATCGTAGGTCGCAGTGTCGCTAAAATCAGGCGAACCGGCGATCTTTAGTTTATTTAGGTAACTCTATGTGGCGATCAAGCGTTAGCCTCCCCAGATTAACAAAAAAACAGTCGTGTTCTTAGCTTTATACTACGCTACGCCATACTCTTGGTTCTGTAATCCACATCAATTATTATGTTTATTGTTTACCATATAAATATGTTATTGTGATTCCTTCGTTTATTTTTTATTCTCATTCCATTCTAAGTTATTAGAATTTAAAGATGTTTCTTGATGCTTTTATTCTCTTTCCATTCTAAGTTAGGTATTAGACTTTAAAGATGCTACCTAATTAAGTATTTTTTATAAAAGTGCTCATTTATTATTTTCGTGCTAAGCTACAATTTGAAAGGCCGAGTAGATAACATATTAAGCCTAGCAATATGTACCTACTACCTACTGATAGATAAGTGATATTTTCTGCCTCATCTTATACATGCTTAGTTACCTACTTATATATTTTTTAAACAGAAAACTTGTGAAGAATATATGGGATGTTATATCGCTCAGGTGCTCGGTACTGAGTAGGTAGGTATACTCAGTTTCGTTGGCTGACATAGCATCCGCCCAAGCCAATATCCTAAATATTGTCGTAGAAAAAAAAGGTAAAAACAAATTTATTACTTGCCGTTCTTTCTTGCATTTCAATACGAATAAACTCTGACCACATGAGTACATGTAGTATCTTTAGTCATCTATGGACAGAACTACACAGCCAAATGTGGGCTCAGCCCTAGCTCTCTCTACCATTGCTGTACCGCATACAGGGAAGAGAAAGTTAAAAACCCTTAGTTGAACAGACTAGAAATATTCAAATTGGAAAATAAGAAGTGCCTGCGGTTACAGACGGCTATCAATGCTATTCTAAAATGTACTTAGGTAACTGTGGGTAGGTATAGTCGGCTAAGAGATTTGTTTCTTGTAAGATATAAAACTGTAGCACAACTTTAGTGAAACCCAATTTAATAAAGCAATATTTTGGGTGACAATAAGAACCTATTGCCAAAAAAGACTTCAAGTCTCATTACGAGCTTGTCTACATCGGCTCTCAGTCTAACTGGTTGCTATCAAATCGTATTAGGAACCTAGGTAGGTACCTATTCAATAAAAATATTTTGCTTAAATCTCGTATTGGATTTTAATTGAAACTCAATTTATTTTTGATATTTTATTATTTAAAATAACAATTAAGTACAACATTTCCAACTTAAATTATTATCATTCATTCACCAATCCATATATTGTCCCAAAACTGGACTCGCTGCTATTAAATTAAGTACTTACCTACCTAGGTATAGTTAAACCAAAATAAATATTATGTAGTAGGTACCTACCTACCCAACTAGGAACTTTATAACTTAATAAGATGCGACCCTACGGGCTACATTTGAACTTAAAACTTGCATAAAAACAGAACTTTTCTCTACAAAACACCTACAACAATTTTGCATTATTTTTCTAAATCTTTTGGTAACGGTAGAGTATAAGGTATTATCACTCCATTATCGGTCACATCAATTATTATGTTTATTGTTTACCATATAAATATGTTATTGTGATTCCTTCGTTTATTTTTTATTCTCATTCCATTCTAAGTTATTAGAATTTAAAGATGTTTCTTGATGCTTTTATTCTCTTTCCATTCTAAGTTAGGTATTAGACTTTAAAGATGCTACCTAATTAAGTATTTTTTATAAAAGTGCTCATTTATTATTTTCGTGCTAAGCTACAATTTGAAAGGCCGAGTAGATAACATATTAAGCCTAGCAATATGTACCTACTACCTACTGATAGATAAGTGATATTTTCTGCCTCATCTTATACATGCTTAGTTACCTACTTATATATTTTTTAAACAGAAAACTTGTGAAGAATATATGGGATGTTATATCGCTCAGGTGCTCGGTACTGAGTAGGTAGGTATACTCAGTTTCGTTGGCTGACATAGCATCCGCCCAAGCCAATATCCTAAATATTGTCGTAGAAAAAAAAGGTAAAAACAAATTTATTACTTGCCGTTCTTTCTTGCATTTCAATACGAATAAACTCTGACCACATGAGTACATGTAGTATCTTTAGTCATCTATGGACAGAACTACACAGCCAAATGTGGGCTCAGCCCTAGCTCTCTCTACCATTGCTGTACCGCATACAGGGAAGAGAAAGTTAAAAACCCTTAGTTGAACAGACTAGAAATATTCAAATTGGAAAATAAGAAGTGCCTGCGGTTACAGACGGCTATCAATGCTATTCTAAAATGTACTTAGGTAACTGTGGGTAGGTATAGTCGGCTAAGAGATTTGTTTCTTGTAAGATATAAAACTGTAGCACAACTTTAGTGAAACCCAATTTAATAAAGCAATATTTTGGGTGACAATAAGAACCTATTGCCAAAAAAGACTTCAAGTCTCATTACGAGCTTGTCTACATCGGCTCTCAGTCTAACTGGTTGCTATCAAATCGTATTAGGAACCTAGGTAGGTACCTATTCAATAAAAATATTTTGCTTAAATCTCGTATTGGATTTTAATTGAAACTCAATTTATTTTTGATATTTTATTATTTAAAATAACAATTAAGTACAACATTTCCAACTTAAATTATTATCATTCATTCACCAATCCATATATTGTCCCAAAACTGGACTCGCTGCTATTAAATTAAGTACTTACCTACCTAGGTATAGTTAAACCAAAATAAATATTATGTAGTAGGTACCTACCTACCCAACTAGGAACTTTATAACTTAATAAGATGCGACCCTACGGGCTACATTTGAACTTAAAACTTGCATAAAAACAGAACTTTTCTCTACAAAACACCTACAACAATTTTGCATTATTTTTCTAAATCTTTTGGTAACGGTAGAGTATAAGGTATTATCACTCCATTATCGGAATCAAAATCTCTGTAGTCCAACAAATTGTCGGGCTCAATGTGTTCGGTCCAGTAATCGAGGAATTTGGGGTTCAATGTTCCTTTCCAGTGCTGAAAGTGGACAACAAACAAGGAAAATGATTGAACATGTACCTACTCACTTATGTATGTGATTCTTGTCTTCTACTCAGTTAATTAATTTGTTAGTGAGAGTACCCACAAAGAACCAACTATCTATAATTTCCTCCCCATGTTTTGTTTTCAATGCTATCAGGTTTACCGTACCTACTAACAGCCTAGTTTATCAAATCGTCTAGTTAAAATATTCTTGTACGTTTCGGTCTTGAGAAACTATGACTAGCACACAAAATCTTACCTACATATGAATATATCCTAATAAAAGGATGGATCTAAAATGTTGTACCTACCCAAGCAACATCAAGGAGGGGACGGACGGCCCTGTACACTAGGTAAGCCATAAATGCTAATTGGCTAATAAAAATGATGAACTCATTCTAACGAATTCAGAATGAGTTCATGCGGTTTGGTATGAACTTCGCAATTGTGTCCAAATTGATAAATTGTTCCAACCTAATTTGGCCAAATCTACCGCGGCACACATAAGTTTTTTGACCTGGCTTAATTTGTGAATTACGCCTAAAATGGCTCAAATACACTACAGGTTTACTAGGTACTACAGGTACCTACTAGGTTTTTTTACTACTTTAGGTGGCCGGCAGTTTCACTTGCATTCCAAAAATGTTTGAGACAAAATATAGCCATGTCCTCCAAAGTCCAGTCTATCTCTATACCAAAATCCATTAAAAATGGTTCTGCGATTTAGCCGTGAAAGTGTTACAAACAGACGGACAGTGTTACCTACTTACCTACTTTGGCATTTATATTAGTACCTAAGTATAATTAGAATTTGTTTATCATATGAACCTATTTAGCTTGAATCAAGTTATAAAATGCTACTCACACAACGTGTATGCTCCACCCAAAATATGAGCACTAGATGAGAGTACTGCCGGGATATATCGCGAGCCTTGTTCAGGTAGCTATAGGCCTTATGCTTTCTTCCTCTGATATAGTTGTAGTAGGCCAACATCAGGAAGTATCTGTAATTTATATATTTTTTTGTACCTAAATAACAGCTAGCAGTCAATATTAAGAGACCAAACGGAGGTACGTTTATAGGCAAGTTATTTTCATTATTATGATTATCTCTCATAGTCTACCAGGCATCAGGCGACCTTAATAATTACCTATAATAATATAATGGTCAATAAATATCAATTTATTATAAGTAAAGTATGAAAATAATAAAATATGTAAAACTTCCTCCTCTCTCCTACATCTTGCCGTGCCGACAAGGCCCACACATGTTTCTTATAGTATACCATTGTAACATCAATTTAACTTGTGGAGTGCAATAAATGTATTGAGTATTGAGTATTAATACGAACTTTGACTTAGGACAAATAAATACTTAATGATTTATTTTAACAAAACAAGAACAATTCCAATGCAGTAACAACACACAAACATGAAAATGTATAATCTTAATCATCATTTTGTCGTAAAAAAATTACCGGTCCTGTAGATTTGATAACTTTACTTAGACATCAATAGACATTTATACTTAGTTTCTTTGTTAATCCTGGGTTCATGTCTCTACTCACTTACCGTTAGGTTAGGATTTAGTACCTAAATACTTAGGTTGCATTCTGCGGTTATCTACTGTAGGTATGTCTGGTAACATACGGCATAGTTTGAGTTTGAGCAAAGCATCATCATCATCATCATATCAGCCTATTGCCGTCCACTGCTGAACGTAGGCCTCCCCCAAAGAGCGCCAACCAAAGGTAAAGCAAAGCAGGTACCTATTAATTATTCTTTGTTCTAACTACTAAGATGCCTACCTCGGTTTATAAATAGGAGAACATTCACACGCTTTATACATATCTTGAAACAATGCTTTGAGCGATTTCTCCAATACCACAATTTTCTTGATATTCCGGTTATCCATCTGTCGAAAATAAAACGAATATTTTACTAGCGATGCCCGGTTTCGCTCGCATCCCAAAGGACTTTTTTGAGATAAAGGGTAGCCAGCCTATGTCCTTCTCTAAGGTCCAGTCTACCAAAAAATGTATAACAAAAATAGTTTAGCGGTTTAGGCGTCAAAACTTATCAAACTGACAGACAGTTACTTTCGCATTTTTAATTTCATAATATGGATATTGCCTTGAATGCATTTGCAACTCTATGCAAATCAAGATATACCCATTTTAGCTGCCCCATAGATACCTTTACGCGACGGTACCTACTGTGTGTTCCGTCGTGCAAATCTATTACCAAGGTTAGAGAGAGAGAACTTAAAGACATCTACCGTAAAGGGTTTACCAAGATGCCTACGCTCTACTCTCTCTCTCTCTAAGTCTCTACTCTGTGGATTTCTAAACTAAGGCTAAAGCTTGACCAAAACCCAATGCGACTAGAAAGGGAATAAGGATCAATTCTTTACAGCGTCCCGTGAATACCTGCTCAACCAGTGCATACCTACACCACAGTATTAAAATTACGATAAGGAAATATTGTAATACTGTGCCTACACTGTTACATACACGTGTACCAGCTAGCTACCGCTAGCTATAGCTAGCGGGGCCGTATTAGGTCATCAAGGGATAAAAGATAATTATTGCCCTTTTAAAAATTAATTATCGTATTATTCTTTTTATAGGCCCCCAGGCCTCTAAAAGCCCTGGCCTTATAGGAAAGACGGAACTGATAACCAGCTGCCTTAATTATTGCTCACCTCTCTCACTAGCGTGATGAGGAGACCCTCCACCAGGCGGATGACGATCATAATGTTGAACTCACGCTTGTCCAATTTCATGGACAGAAGTTGTTTGATCTTCTCCTCCCATAGGATCGCCCTCTCCCAGGCACCTATTCGGATCGTTCTGAAATATGATCACATATAATCATCAAAACACCATTGAAAGACTAGGTAAGTAGGTACTTACTTAGTATTTTCTCCTGTGTCGCAGTTGCGATTATAAACAAAATTTCGAATGTGCCTGTAGCGACATCTAACGAACTACGATGAAGCAAAGTTGCATTATACGGACACCCGACACTATCGGGCCTTGGCTCGCCAGGCAAAAAACCCGCCTGGTCTGGGGATCCTCCCTATGCTCGAAGGACCAACACACCTCGTCCCTCCACATATCGACCCAGATGTGAACAACTACCGGTTGGCATTGCAATGTATATTTTGTTCCGTAGGTATCTAGTTCCCCACACAAGACGATTGCTCAGTCATTGCGCCAATTGTGCAGTCAAATTTAACCAAAACCAACCATCTATATAAAGATCAAGATACCATAAAGATTTAATTTCTTACACAAGCCACATGCAGACAAAGAAATTCCAAGCGGCTTCAGGCGTTTTAGCTCTAAGTAACGCCTCTCCCTTCTTCATGTAAAACTTTTCACAAGTACTGTATGACTCGACGCAAAATCCAGTGTCAAGGAGAATCACTATAGCATAGTAATAGTACCAAGTTTCCGCTATATGTGACAAAAAATACATATTAAATAAAGATGCTTGTAGCTAATACAGTTTTAAAGGTAGTACTTTCAATGGTAGCAGCAGGAAACTTCAAAATACCTAAATGCACCTAAATGATATTCTACGATACAATATAATATCTTGGTACCGAAAGGCAGCACTACAAAAGCAGCAAAAAATGCAACCCCTAAGAAGGTTACAAGGTGGTTTAAGGTTTCATGTGCAAATCAAGAGTCAGTGCTTTATATACTCGTAACTTACAGCATAAGTCGTAATGATCAGTCAAGTAGAAGAACTCTCGCATGATGGCGACCATGTCGTGTATCTTGAGGTCGCTGAGCAGTAACTTCAGCATACAAAGTACTAAAGATTGACGTGTGCTCATCTCAGTCCGGCTGGTCAACATGTGCATCACGGTCAACCCGAACTCGAGGCTTTCCATCTTCTTACCATAGTCCACGCTGCAATATGTTGGAAGGCGTAATGTAATTGCATTGAAAGAACTAAACGTCATCAAAACCCAAGCTATTCTATAGAATCTTTTGTTTATCTGTATTCTTGATGTCTCACTGGTCATCTCTGTTTCAAACCACCCAAAGCCGGGTCCAGACATGTATCATTTGCCCGATCCGATCACCGTATCCGTATCGTCGACGCGTATCATGATCGCATATGTGGATGTATCATGATACGCGATCTCGATACGGCCCGTCACATGTCGTGTCGGTTTTTGTCCGATCATCAAAGGTGATACAGATACGGACGTGGGTCAGTCTGTGTTGTGAAGATACGGATACGGAGCAAATCGGAGGCGTCCACAACTTGATACGGGGCTTGATACAATACGCAGATACATACGGTGATAGGATCGGGCAAATGATACATGTCTGGACCCGGCTCAAAATGTCATTTTATCTCGCGCCAGGTCTCTTGCTTTTGACAGTGTCCAGCTAGGGATAATATAATAAAAATATGCCTCCTAACCTAACGTGATGATTCTTATACCACGAGTAAGGCACATGTTCCAAATGCTAAGACCGAGTCGAACAAACTTCAGGTACCTACGCAGCATTCACCAAAGGCATTTATTAAGCATGCTATCGTTATGCTTTCATTCCAAACATACAAGTTTCTTAAGTAGGACGCATACTTATAATATACTAACTAGAACAGAAAAATGCTGGTGTATAGATAGGAGACCGCCGGCACTTCGGTGACATCCAACTGCCCACGCTTGCGACGGCATACTTCCATTGCACGCTTCTCCAACTTTTGACACATTGAAAACTGTCCAAATACAAATTAAATGGATTAAATTGCAAAGCAATTGAGTTTATTTGCGATCAGAATATGGGAATAAAGATACTGTGTATGCTCCTTTTGCCTATCGTTTTCTATCGCTGTAAAGCACAACTTTAGACCACTTAGATAATGCAGAAGTTGGTACTTACCTACCTACTGTTAAGGTAGATACTAAAGTTCAGTAATTTGTAGGTAGCTGTAATCGATTCGGAGGATAGTTAGCTAAAGCTCGGTTGAAGCGTGCCTAATTATCTACTGTAAGTTGAGTGCGCTCCAGAACTTTTAGTGAGCTTTTCAACTTAAAAAGACATTTAGAGGTACGGGTTTTAATTAAACTTGTCTGCTTTTATGATGAGTAGGTATTATAGTTCAGTTAATAGTCAGTAAGATGAAGTAAGTACGGTCCGAAAACCATATTCCACCAATAACATAGCCATGCCTACCCGGTAACCACATTGCAGTATAAAACGAATAATGCTGTTAGAAATTAGACACGGTGAGATGTCTAAATTCTAGCAGCATTATTCATTTTAAATAAAAATATATATTACGCGCTGTCTCTGCCTATAATCTGAAATCATGTTTGCGTAGCTGACGCACAGAAGTCTGAGGTTTGAGTTGGTTCGGAGAGCGTAATTCAGACACCACTTTGCAGCTAAAGTTGCGTTTGCTGGCTCGTCAGCTTCCTGAAATCAAGAGGATCGTAATGGACATTTAAATTGGGGTAAATAGCTCGAGTACAAGTCGAAATCAATCCCCTAACCTTGAAATAACTAAATAGACGGTATTATCACCAATCATCCTCACATAAAGGTTCAAGACTTGATAAGAGTTTATAACTATTAAAATGAATTATGTCCCAAATAAGAATAATCAGTTTTAATTACCGTGAAAAGCCTGTACAATCTATTCAGTGTCCTGGCGATGTCCTCGTAAAAATAGCCTATGATGCCGCTGTCCCTCGCTATGTACAAGTTCGGAGCAACGTAGAGCGCCATCACTTGATGAAAAGACGCCCCCCAGTTGCAGAATTTTATCATGTGCCTGAAATTACTATACAAATCAGTTTGCATTATTATTGTATTTATTTACAAAAAAATAGGAATAATTCATGATTGGGTTTACTGCCGTCTGTATTTGCAGAAAATTGCGGCAGAAGATATAGATAGATACAGGTACCATCCTCTGCTGTTAAACAGTAAACAACAGAACTTGATTGCCGTGAAACTATATTGCGCTATGCACACGCGCGAATATTTAAAAATAAGATAAGGCGTTGTCACCTATCTACCTAAATACGAAAAATATCGATTCTTTACTTATTAGCAGGAAATGGATGCCGATATAATTTCATAGCATGAAGCAGCTGCTTCCTTGCTTCGCTTAGATCCCCCGACTCGAGCATGCATACTCCCCGCATTGAACACACGCTCGCCAAGGTAAAATCTCTCACCCACTTCTTGTTGAGGTTAGCAGGATAGAAGTTTTCGTCCTGTAATAAAAAAAATATATTACGCTGGACTAGGTAATAAAGAATATCAAACAAGTTACGTAATTAAAATAACTAATAAACCCGACTGCATAAAAACACTTTAAAAAAAACTAAAAAGACAAAATGTGTAGTTATTCAATATTACTTTACATAGGTCTGGACTACTAGACTTGTTTTTGTCTTTTTAGTTTTTTTTAATTGTTTTTATGCAGTCGGGTTTTTTAGTTATTTTAATTACGTAACTTGTTTCCGGATTTTTAGTGCAAAACTACGAAAAATTATTTATATGAAAAAGTAGATGATTTCCTACAAGTCCCATAACAATAAAGTAATGTAATGCTTTCGCTAATTGCTACCGAAAATTTGAGAATACATGATACGGAATGCTCAAAACATATTTTTCAGCCCACGCATTAAAGCGCATAAAATCCGCCATTTTGTTTTTTTTTTAATTTCATGTACCCAGTGACACTCGTGCCATCAAGACAAATCTAATGAGGTATCATTTATCTAAATCGGTTGCACCGTTGAATAGTTACGAGCGGACATAGGAATGGACATACATACATAGGTACATACATACATACACGTCAAACACATAACCCTCCTCCTTCGGCAGTCGGGTAATAATAGGTGATAAAGACGATGGAAGAGGTGACTCTCCCCATTGGACACATTCACATGGCTCTTACGCAATCGCAAATACGGACTTTAAGACCATAATGGAGTTACGGTTGCGGAACTTGCGGAGTATAGCCTGCCATAGGTACTATAGAGATCGCTGCAAAAAGGCGATATAAGTGTGTGTCGTTGGCTAGTTTGAAATGAAAGAATAAACAATCATTTGAATCCGCGCTCAGATTATGCAAGAATATAATAATACTTATTTTTATAAGGATTCGCGCGTAGGACTGTTTTGAAGGATGAAGTGAGTAATAATTTGTAAAGAATTCGTCAATTGATTTTCTGCTTGAATACTTGCAAGCTTTAGTTCTTATTGTGAATTTTCTTGGAAGCATGCCTTAGGAACCCCGGTACTCTACAGTACCTACCTACTTACTCTACCGTAAATTACAAGGCTTTCGACGAAAAAGTTATTTGTGGTACTATGGGTAAAACTATCGACCCGTATCCATATGAATTAGTCTATTATTATAACTATAGATAGATACATGAGTATCTATTTATATTTTAATGTGATACTTAGCAGTATCATACCTTAATAAAATCTTCAACTTCAAACAGCAGACGAACCGCCTGTGGTATGTTTGTGCTAACATTTATACACAAATCAGTGTATTCCAAGTATGCATCGAATAGTTTTTGATATTCACCTGTAAAACAAACATTCAATACTGGACTGATTTTTACTAAAAGGAGACAAGTGGCCTGTGCTCCACATATTAAATAATATGCTGATTTTAAACTCACAAAATATCAAAATATAAAGTTGTTACTCTTACTTGTTGACGTCCCCAACTCCAAAAACCTTCTCCTTCAAATATGTACTTACTTAGGTATTCCTGGATATGGCTTTGGAATGACAGTCATAAAGAAAACAGCAATTTCATAACATACATACCATCACGCCTGTGTTTCCCGAAGGGTTAGGCAGAGGCGTACATGTAAACCCACAATTCGCGGGTACGTTTAGGTCCCATGTAAGAGGCGAGCCTATCGAGGAGCAATTTCATACTACATGCATGGTCTTTAAAGGACTTTCTCCCTAAGTTTGGGTCACTAGTGCCATTGGTTCCTCCTGAACATTGGTTGCTCCCACAGGTTTGCATTACAACAAATTGTTCTTACCGGCCCCGCGACAGTGGTCTATGACCTGACAGTAAACACACTGCAGAATAGACAGACATTCACAGTTCTCCAGCTCCAACGAAGAGAAGGAACGTACACGTTTGTGCTTCGAATAAATTTGCCTCGATGGTCGTGGATATCGACTTTCTAAAGACAAATTTCCACTATCATGACTTTATTCCATAATTAATTACGCAGAGGTCTCAGACTTCTGCAAATTTAATGAGTTCAAAGCGTTCTCGTTTCAGACCTTTGCTACAAAATTAATAATGTAAGATATTGATATCGGCCGAGTGTCTAAAAGGGGGATCATTATCAATAAATATTTGCAAAAATTGTATATAAGTATTTCTATAAATATATTTTTTGACGCTTTTAGAAGTCAATTTTAGAATTTTAGTATTTGATTGCGCTGGCACTTGATAACTGACGATCTCTGAGAAGAAACACCGAAAAAAACTCAGAGAATCATGGTCTCCTAAAGTCCAAACATGGTGGAACCCCCGTACGTACCTATGACTGACAAAACGTAGGGCAATGTGTAATGGCTTTTCAAGGACTAAACCACAGCGGCTTTGAGTACCATCTGACATACCCTAAACTAAACATAGATTATCCTGTACCTATCAAGGGTAAAAAAATAAGTTACATACCCAGTACATGGCTCATGAAATTGCCTTCAGTCTCTAGCAATTCGTAACTAGACAGGTCCCATGGCATGTCGTTCTTGAAAACAAAATGGCAAATTATGAACAAAGATTTGAGATTCTGAAGCTACTTATTGTTTATTTACTGAAAAACTTTTAATGAGTATGTACTCGTAGTTACTTATATTGTGGCTGTCCATACTCAAGATCCCCATGTTGTCTTACGCCCGGTTCAATAACGAAGTCAGTAGATAGGATTTTGACAATATTTATATGGGCTTTATGTCAAACTTCTATCTCTAGTTGGCAAAACTGTTTTGTTATTGGGAACGGCTAAGTACCAACGGGTAAGTTAGCAATTGACGTTGGGATCCACCTTAGTGATGTCCCTAGAAGCTTGATTAACATATTAAGAATCTTTCAGAAAACAGTTTGGTTCTTAGAGTTCAGAACAATGAGAATTTCTCATATCTCAAACTGATAAACGCAAGAGTATGTACGCGAAGAACTCGCGTGCGTCATTCGAGGGTATGATCTATTATTATGCCTTTACATTTACAGCCACTATCACAAAGGTATGTAGGTAGGTACCTTACCGTATAATCGGAGACAGTATCCTTACTGGCATAGTACAAGTTAGCCTTGTCCTCGCCGGCCAGCCTAGCCTCGGCACTTAGTGCGCATATTTGAAGGCGCGTTCGTTTTAATTCTTCTGTCTCTTCGATTAAACCCTGAGGAAAGACGAAGAGAATATTACGAGTCTATACCTATTTGGAGTCTTCATCACTGGTCTGATTTCAAAGGCAATCAATCAACATGTTTTATATAAGAATTTTGTGGAGGGTGTTAATAAATCTCAAACATGGATAGCGAATTAAGAGGGAACTCTAGTCGGTAAAAACAGGTATTTGAAGAAACTATTGCCGTCGTCGTTACTCCAAGTAACGACGACGGCAATAGTTCCTCCACCCGTAAAGTTGGAAAGGGACAATTGCAGCTCAGGCTGATTTTACCTACAAAAATCTTGACTAAACATCGTTTCGTATTCCGCTGTTTTCTCGATCAAAACTGGACCGATCCAAAACATTTTTATATCAACATTTAGAGGAATAGTATGTCTATGCTTCTATTTTTTTTTTTGTAAAAAACTTACCAAATTTTTCTGATAGTCGTCTAAACATGGCAGTAAAAATGGGCCTTTTTTCGAGTTTTTGGATTGTTATAATTCTTTTAGTAATTATCTTTTTGAAAAAAGGAATTAACAGGGGCATGTAATAGCACGCCCTAGATTTTTTGGGAAAAAATCATTGCTCTAGAGCCATTATCCACGAAGAAAACAGCGGAATACGTTTGTATGGAGAAAGGCCCACTAGAGTTCCCTCTTAATGGCAAAAAGCAGTTTAATTGATTATTATAATTATCAACATTCGTTAGTCATTGTCAGCAAATTTTAACTGTTTTAGTGAAGGAAAAAATCTACTGCGGGCAGGATAATGCCTGATGCCACCAGACTAATGCAGAGTTAAAAAAAATCGTCGTCTTCTGAAATGATTTTTCAAATTCTGTTAAATTTTGTGAAAGAAAAATTGAATGTTGAAGGGAGGATTTGAGAACATTCCTCCTCCAGTTTGTTACATTTTGCTTTACATGTCGAATTTCTCTTCCACATTGGTGGCTTGTGAAGTTAGAAAATGCTTAGTGTGTGTAAACAGAAACCGATTTTAAGTTTACATACGTCATCGCATCGCAATCCCAGCAGCTTTGTGAAACAGCCAGCTCCACAACTGCCACATCGCCTCGTATACCGCTCCAAATACAGCAATGCACGGGCATGCATTTCATGCTGATAAAAAAAAGTTCAGTTATTGGATCGCAGAATGTCTAAATTCGTAGAAAAAGAATGGAATCTTTATGCACAGTATCTTCCGACTTTTAAAATAAAAAAGCAATATAGACGTGGAATAAGAAAAGAATATGACGTGGGAGAGCCATGCTTCGGCACGAATGGGCCGACCGGAGTGATACCACGGCCTCACAGAAAACCGGCGTGAAACAACGCTTGCGTTGTGTTTCGCCGAGTGAATGAGGTTACCGGGGGCCCAAACCCTTTTAAAAGGTGGGCAACGCACTTGTGACTCCTCTGTTGTTGCGGGTGTCCATGGGCGGCGGTTATCGCTTACCATCAGGTGATCCGTCTGCTCGTTTGCTCCTCTATCCCATAAAAAAAAAATATAGTGTTCCTAATTTGTAATCCTAACTCTCTTATTATGTCTTCTAAAAGCGAGAATCTTATTTTAAGAGAATTATATATCTAGGTGAATACTTATTCTCCCATATTACGCTTACAGATACTTCTTAAGAGCTTACCTTCTGACTCTCAGTCAACAATTCGTAAGTGGTAGTCCGGAATAAAGAATGACGGAACTTCATGTAACCGCAGAACGCGTACATTGGCAGATCTCGGCAATTCGCTGAAGAAATACCATAATATTCTTAATTAAGTATTGGGGACCAGGTCCTTACTAAGGTGCTTGGTTTCTTTTGGATACACTGGTACATAGACTCACGATCTTTTCCCATAGAGGAAGGCAGAAACTACAAAACGCCACTTGCTAGTTACTACGATTATTGCAGGTATCTCTTTGCGGGTGCAACGTACCAGACATGCAAGAAGGACCTCGCCGATAAGATTGGTGTATGTCTTTCGCCGATAAGGCGTCCCCTCCAAGCGACATCACTAACATTCGCTTTATAAAACACTTTCGTAGATACCTACTAATAAATAAATAATAAATAAATAAATATTCTGGGACATTTTTACACAGCACCATCTATTCCCAAACTAAGCAGAGCTTGTACTATGGGTACTAGACAATGGATATACCTAATACTTATATATATTTTTTTGTAAATACATACTTATAATATATAAGAAAGACCCAGACGAACACAAACATTTATATTCATCACATAAATATTTGTGTCCTGTGGGAATCGAACTCACGACCTCATGGCCAGCAGTCCGGTACTCGAACCACTAAACCACAGAGACCATCATACTCATTAATATTTTTTTAAATAACTAATTATAGTTATTTAAAAAAATATGAAGGATCATAATATTGTGTACTTACGTGGTGGTCTGGTACCCAAGCATGCGCAGTATGGAGGTTTAGGATCGGGCAGCGCGGGCGCCGGGTGCACCAGTACTAACGATGTGTCGTGAGTAAAGTCACCGCCTTCGCACTCCAGCACTCTTATTATAAAAAGTTTTGCCACAGCTAAGATACAGAAAAAATATACATAGATGTATAAATATACATAGATGGATACATGGGTGACGTTCTTAACACATGGAAACCCCTTGTCTGCCTTGCAGAGTACGTAAAGCCGTCACTCCCGGTTGTCATATGAACATCTATGACAATTCTTAGTGGTAGTCAGTAACTCAGTAGCCCAAAAAACCCTGCTGACATCCAGCTGGTCTATCCTCCGAATGTCAGTATTATCCAGAAATTGGGTTGTGGAGGTATGTTAGCAGTCGCTTCGTGCAAAATACTGATATTCAGCCGCATCTGGGTAGGCTGGAAGTCGACCCCAACATTTGGTATTAATTTACTAAGATTTACCTAAGTACTTAGAAGCTATTTAGATTTTCTTCTTTGTTGTTGGGGGAAAGAGACTTGGCTGAAATGGAGCTATAAGGACAATGTTTAAATGTAATTATAAAAATGTTGTTTTTATTAATGACAAACAACTAGCGGCAGGGGATGGATGCGGGCTGCCCAAGACCGGGATGGTTGGAGTTTGGGGGAGGGAGGCCTACGTTCAGCGGTGGACGGCAATAGGCTGATATGACGATGATGATGATGAAACGATGTGATGTGAAATTATGTGTTTGTCATCTGATGGTAAGCAGCAACCGGCCAACTGCAGTGTATAGACACAACACCAGTAGTACCTAAATAGTTATCTCACTAGAGTGATGTCATCTTGAGACCTAGTTATTGTTTTATATGGCCAATAGCTTAAGTTGGGAATACAATAACAATATTGCTTAGCGCAGAATATTTGGCAATACGGTAAGTAATACCAGACAACTCCAGCGATTAAGTCCAACCACCTTTTAAAATTAAATTAAATTTAAGCAAGTTTTGTAGGTACCTCTGCTTATATATTCTCATAAGTTTTTAAGAAATGTACCTAAGCTCAAGAGAGTTTTAAGTATACCTATGTCTCACCTTGTGCTACTTTCCTAGGGGAATCGCTTTGAAGTAAATTCAGCAGCATCCGCCTGGAGAACACGTCTCCGAGCACTGAGCCACATTTTAACAACATCTTCTCAAAAGGAGTCAAGGAGTCGTATGTTTTGAGGATTATAGCTGTGAAACCATTGATAAGATGTTATAACTTCAGCACTAGTTAAGCATCATCATCCATCACTGCTATATTGTAGGTCTCGACTTCGAACCCAAGGCTCAACCAGACCTCTGACTTTTCGTAATCATTCGCTTACAACGGTGAAGGAATACGTCGTGAGGAACCCTGCATGCCTGAGAGATTTTCTCAAGGGCGTGTGAAGTATGAATAGGAATCTTCTATTTCATATACGAATATTAATTATCAATTACTGAATACAATTAAGTCGAAGTTAGGTCGAATTTTGTGTTCTCATTCTGGGGTCGGTCTATTTAAACAAAAGATGCAATTTCGATTCTACTCGCAGTCGAATTTTTCCTTCGCTAAAACACTTAACATAAATTTAATGGATGTATTCACCGTCCATGGCCATATCAACCTTCATGTCTTCGAATGTATAGGAGTCAGCCAGGACTGCCATCTGTATGGTATCCACATCTGGAAAGAATCCCTGGCTCTCCTGCCTGCTTACCACACTTACACTCATCATGCTGTAAATACTCTACAAAACAGTTAGGTACATCAAATCTGGGAATTTTCGTGCAATGCTGCTTAGGTACTGCGAGCGCTGAGAAACTAATCAGTTATCTATATCATGATCAAGTGCCGTCAGAATCAGTCTTTTTCAAAGTGGGCGCTAGAACCCCTTTGTGGGTGTGTTAGTATGGTTTGGTGCTGTTAGCCAAAAGTTGGGCAAGTTTGAGTCTACTAGTTTGTACGCGTGACACTGTAAGATAACTTTTAACTACCTACTCTACAAAATAAAAGTACTGAGATTAATAACACCAGAACTAGCTCACGCTGTATCGTTATATTTATTACTAATCGCTCATATACAATTCATTTACCGGATCCTTAAAGAAGCACTGTTTTCTTATTAGTAGATCATTAGAAAAATGTAGGTACCTATAGACCGTTTTCTGGAGTTCTAGAGATTTAAAAATATATACCTATAGGACTTAATGACCAAATTTTGTTGTTTGGGTAAGGACGAATAAAATGCGTAACGATGTATATGTATTTTCAGGCTTATCTGATACTGATATAGTACCTGAAAACTATGACGCCTCCCTGGATCTTCATCTCCTTCGATATCTATAGCCCTTTGTAGAAGGGCCGGGGTAGGCATCACTATACCTGACTTCTTCTGGGCTTCATTGCGTGATATTGTTACTATAGACAAGGCACCCCTCTGTACTAATGATATCACGAAGTTTTGGACCCAACCTGGCATGCCACCACTTGCGCTTTCTATGACCCTAAAAAATAGCACCCTCAATTACAAATAACCAGCAGTTTGTGCTTACAATTAATAATTTGATCAGAGAAAATATTGGAGATATTTTGGAGAACTATAGGTAGGTATTTGTTTAGAGTCGACACCCGACCTTGCTTAGCTAATTTCTTTTTTTTATGGATTAGCGGGCAAACGAGCAGACGGATCGCCTGATGGTAAGCGATCACCGCCGCCCATGGACACCCGCAACACCAGAGGAGTCACAAGTGAGTGACTTTGATTTTAATTCTAAGAAAAAGAGTATTTAGGTACTTCTCCAGGTCTGCAGGTATGGCCTGTACATCGAGGAGCTGGCAGGCCAGGGCAGCGTGATAGGTGCGGTCGATGCCCATAAGTGGTATCGTCAAAATCATACTATTCGATAGGCAGGTCTTTGCTACAGCTGAAAGTAACAGATAACCACAAATTTATATTTCGATGCCTGAAAATTGTACCTTGATGATCTAATACCTAAATTTAATTATTTTTAGATAAATAAGCATAAAGAAAGAGAGATTGATATGTAGGTGTACCTATTTTGTCCTCCAATGTCCTACAGGGCCTTGAATGTCTTACCTGATAAACTATCCACATCAGTGATGGATATTATAAAGAACATCATCTTCGTTTCCAACAGGACTAGCAACAGGCGCCAGGACTCGTTGTCTACGTTCTGTGCTTCTAGCAACGCCACGACGGAAAGTTGATTCAAGAACTTGAAAATTAGAATGTTGCTTAAAACCCAGCTGTATGAAATGCAGAATCAAGAATACCTACTTGTTTTTTTCGGCCTGACCAAAGAGTAATCTTGATGCTCAGAATTTAGAATTCGTGGACATGGACAACATACCTACCTATAAATTTCCCTAGTCTATTGTCCTAAGCTAATGGTTATGGGCCTGATTTTAGAAAGAAGATTTTAGATGGGAGCTAACAATACCCAGCAGTGCCCCGCGATCTAAGGGGGGCCCCCATTTCCCAGTCCTTTTGTTTTTTTTTGCATTTGTTTTTGAAATAGTTCCCTAACATATCATTGTCATAGAAGCCCCATTAACCTGAAATTCCCAAGGCCTTCAATAAGTTAAAGACGGCCCTGAAAATTAGTCTTTTGTCAATCCGGGCTCCGCATTCAATGATGAAGTAGCTCTTAGACATCAAGCAAGTGACTTACCTTTTTACATATTTCCTGTACCACAGTCTTGACGGTGAATTCAGTCAGTATGTCTCCAGTGTACTCAAATGATTCCGGTAGCGGGAATTGACAGTCAAATATCGTGTTAATAGCATAAATTTGTAGCGGGGTCGTGTCCATCATATTGATACTTTAACATATATAAAATAAAGAACATATTATTTCGGTTAATTATTTAAATGAAAATAGTCATAGTTACCTAATATCACGCGCCTATTTAGACACTGGGATGAAAAACATCGTTAGAAAGAAATGGAGAATTTTCGCGACCGCGTGTGTTTTTGTGAAGTTAGCAGACTAGGCCGGTGCGATAGAGTCTATCGCACTGTCTATCGGATAGACAATAGACCCGAGTGGGACGAAAGTGATAACGATACCAAAACGGTTTAGTGACGAATAGTGATGATCATGTGATGATGTTCTGAAATATGTTTAAATTGAATATAAACACAAAATGACAATAGAAAATTGTGTTTAAATACAATTTAAACAATATAAGAAGTTAGTGCAAGTGGCCCTAAGATTAATTCGATAACAACGTTTATTCTTTAATTATGAATTTAATTTATTAAACTATTCTTCAGATTGTGAGACCTATGCGCTATGGCACCTATTGTATACCTATTTTTTGAATATTACATAATATTCTAGAACAGTATATAGGTAGGTAGGATATTTTATATCTACTTATAATAACAAAAATACACGTACCTATATCTAATTTTGTTTTCCGTGTTCTCTTTTATGGTTCGTGCTGAATTTCCTCTGCTGAAGTGCTTAGAAAGAATAGAGCGAAACAGATGGTAGGGTACCTAAAAGTATTGAGGAAATCTGCTAAGTGGAATCTGTACTATTGACCAGTCTTCACAAATATGATCCACTGTAAGGCAATCGGGGAACGTAACTGCGGTTTTTATTCGATACGAGTCCAACATTTTGTTGACTCTGAGGAGTTAGAGAGGAGGAGACAAGGGTTTTTCGTGGGTTAAGAAAATCTTACAAAAGATATAACTGAGCCTGACGCGATTAGGTTCCATTGTCTTTCAGAAATAAACTCTATTTAGTTACCCACCTTATCATTTGCAGTTATCTTAATTTTGACCTTTCGTAGAAAATCGGGAGTGATATTTAGACATTCTTCCACTAAGCGAGTCTTTCCAACTAGTTTGGGGCCCTGCAAATAATTTAAGACAGGTGTTTGCATTTATGCATTATTTTATACAGTTCAAGTAATTATATAATTTATAAGGAATTTATAAGGCGAATATCAACGGCAACGTCAGAAGAGGTCGACCTAGAAGGACCTACACCGATCTTATTGGCGAAGTCCTTCAAAAAGGTCAGGTGCGTAGTACTCGCAACCGGCGCGTATGCATGAGAAGATGTATGAATGTCGAAGAAGCAAAACAGGCATGCAAGAATCGTAGCAAGTGGCAGTGTATAGTTTCTTCCTACTCCTGTGGGAGAAGGGCGTGAGTGTATGTATGTATTATACAGTTCAACTGTCAGCGATTGATATAAATGTAGATCAAGGAGAAAATATGGTACTGACAGTAAACGCCACTGCGTATATGTGGTCGCGGTACCGCGTAAAGGTCTTGTGTTGCTGTTCCATAGCATTTTGAAGAGCTATCTTGTACTTCCGTATTTCGTCGTTGCGACCCAATATGGGGTGTTGACTGCCGGGCGGGCGTTCCGGCCATCTGCGAGGAAAGCACAGAATCAATAAATGCAAAAGAACTCAATTCTATCACAGAATTCTGCTGCTAAATTTGCCTGGGTTGGTACCACTGCATGGTACATATTCAGCATATTCTAACGCCGAGAAGCTAGTTGAATGACGTAGATGGGTTACTGAGATTCTAGATAAGTCGTAGAAGCATGTAAAAAAATCCTGAGCAGGATTCTTTATTACTACATCCATGATGAGCTATAAAATCTGCGCGGCGACGCGTCGCGTTGTCTTGAGAAGACTGCAAGCGCTTTCTTGATGATTCTCTGAAAATCGCGTCACACTCTTGTTGACGATTGTACTTCCTTACCAATGGTCCTGGGAAAATGATCTGCTAATCTACTGAATCAAAAATCATTCAATAACATCGGAATAATTAATTTTGATCTTTCAAATCTGTCACAACTTTGGACCGTTGTCGTAGGTCTCCGGCCTCCGTAGATGTTTGGTTTGGTGACTCTCGAACGTGATATGAATTTATCTTTTTGTGATTTTTTCGCATTTTTCATGCTAAGATTATAAAGTTATTTTAGTGAAGGAAAAATTCGACTCGCAGGCAGGATTCGAACCTGCGTCTTCTGGTTTGATACACCAGACGCTATGACCACTAAGCCACCGCGAGTCCTACCTGCCATGTCGAAATTTGCCTTCACATTCTGAACTTACGTCTTAAAGGTGACGTCAGTAACATCTATTGACAAGCAAGTTACTTGCCTCTCAACCGACACGACTTACCTTACGGTTAGTTCTATGTCGTACGATGCTACCATACCTACTAACTATCTTTTTGTGATTTTTTCGCATTTTTCATGCTAAGATTATAAAGTTATTTTAGTGAAGGAAAAATTCGACTCGCAGGCAGGATTCGAACCTGCGTCTTCTGGTTTGATACACCAGACGCTATGACCACTAAGCCACCGCGAGTCCTACCTGCCATGTCGAAATTTGCCTTCACATTCTGAACTTACGTCTTAAAGGTGACGTCAGTAACATCTATTGACAAGCAAGTTACTTGCCTCTCAACCGACACGACTTACCTTACGGTTAGTTCTATGTCGTACGATGCTACCATACCTACTAACTATCTTTTTGTGATTTTTTCGCATTTTTCATGCTAAGATTATAAAGTTATTTTAGTGAAGGAAAAATTCGACTCGCAGGCAGGATTCGAACCTGCGTCTTCTGGTTTGATACACCAGACGCTATGACCACTAAGCCACCGCGAGTCCTACCTGCCATGTCGAAATTTGCCTTCACATTCTGAACTTACGTCTTAAAGGTGACGTCAGTAACATCTATTGACAAGCAAGTTACTTGCCTCTCAACCGACACGACTTACCTTACGGTTAGTTCTATGTCGTACGATGCTACCATACCTACTAACTATCTTTTTGTGATTTTTTCGCATTTTTCATGCTAAGATTATAAAGTTATTTTAGTGAAGGAAAAATTCGACTCGCAGGCAGGATTCGAACCTGCGTCTTCTGGTTTGATACACCAGACGCTATGACCACTAAGCCACCGCGAGTCCTACCTGCCATGTCGAAATTTGCCTTCACATTCTGAACTTACGTCTTAAAGGTGACGTCAGTAACATCTATTGACAAGCAAGTTACTTGCCTCTCAACCGACACGACTTACCTTACGGTTAGTTCTATGTCGTACGATGCTACCATACCTACTAACTATCTTTTTGTGATTTTTTCGCATTTTTCATGCTAAGATTATAAAGTTATTTTAGTGAAGGAAAAATTCGACTCGCAGGCAGGATTCGAACCTGCGCTGCAGGTAGGACTCGCGGTGGCTTAGTGGTCATAGCGTCTGGTGTATCAAACCAGAAGACGCAGGTTCGAATCCTGCCTGCGAGTCGAATTTTTCCTTCACTAAAATAACTTTATAATCTTAGCATGAAAAATGCGAAAAAATCACAAAAAGATAGTTAGTAGGTATGGTAGCATCGTACGACATAGAACTAACCGTAAGGTAAGTCGTGTCGGTTGAGAGGCAAGTAACTTGCTTGTCAATAGATGTTACTGACGTCACCTTTAAGACGTAAGTTCAGAATGTGAAGGCAAATTTCGACATGGCAGGTAGGACTCGCGGTGGCTTAGTGGTCATAGCGTCTGGTGTATCAAACCAGAAGACGCAGGTTCGAATCCTGCCTGCGAGTCGAATTTTTCCTTCACTAAAATAACTTTATAATCTTAGCATGAAAAATGCGAAAAAATCACAAAAAGATAGTTAGTAGGTATGGTAGCATCGTACGACATAGAACTAACCGTAAGGTAAGTCGTGTCGGTTGAGAGGCAAGTAACTTGCTTGTCAATAGATGTTACTGACGTCACCTTTAAGACGTAAGTTCAGAATGTGAAGGCAAATTTCGACATGGCAGGTAGGACTCGCGGTGGCTTAGTGGTCATAGCGTCTGGTGTATCAAACCAGAAGACGCAGGTTCGAATCCTGCCTGCGAGTCGAATTTTTCCTTCACTAAAATAACTTTATAATCTTAGCATGAAAAATGCGAAAAAATCACAAAAAGATAGTTAGTAGGTATGGTAGCATCGTACGACATAGAACTAACCGTAAGGTAAGTCGTGTCGGTTGAGAGGCAAGTAACTTGCTTGTCAATAGATGTTACTGACGTCACCTTTAAGACGTAAGTTCAGAATGTGAAGGCAAATTTCGACATGGCAGGTAGGACTCGCGGTGGCTTAGTGGTCATAGCGTCTGGTGTATCAAACCAGAAGACGCAGGTTCGAATCCTGCCTGCGAGTCGAATTTTTCCTTCACTAAAATAACTTTATAATCTTAGCATGAAAAATGCGAAAAAATCACAAAAAGATAGTTAGTAGGTATGGTAGCATCGTACGACATAGAACTAACCGTAAGGTAAGTCGTGTCGGTTGAGAGGCAAGTAACTTGCTTGTCAATAGATGTTACTGACGTCACCTTTAAGACGTAAGTTCAGAATGTGAAGGCAAATTTCGACATGGCAGGTAGGACTCGCGGTGGCTTAGTGGTCATAGCGTCTGGTGTATCAAACCAGAAGACGCAGGTTCGAATCCTGCCTGCGAGTCGAATTTTTCCTTCACTAAAATAACTTTATAATCTTAGCATGAAAAATGCGAAAAAATCACAAAAAGATAGTTAGTAGGTATGGTAGCATCGTACGACATAGAACTAACCGTAAGGTAAGTCGTGTCGGTTGAGAGGCAAGTAACTTGCTTGTCAATAGATGTTACTGACGTCACCTTTAAGACGTAAGTTCAGAATGTGAAGGCAAATTTCGACATGGCAGGTAGGACTCGCGGTGGCTTAGTGGTCATAGCGTCTGGTGTATCAAACCAGAAGACGCAGGTTCGAATCCTGCCTGCGAGTCGAATTTTTCCTTCACTAAAATAGTGATATGAATTTGTTAGTTTAGATGGATTTCGCGCTGCTGCCTCATTTTTCGTTATAGCATTATATTCAGTTATTAAGTTAGGAACTTGTTATAACTAACCCTGCATTTTTAAATTCATATATCGGTCCTGGATTTGCGATGCCCTTCAGAGGTTTTGCCTCCAGCTGTTTGAAGTACTCCTGCTCGAGTTTGCTCCTAAGGAATGTCTCCTTATCACATGTAACTTTATCAGGGTATGCCATCATCAGCCTAGCAGCCTAGCCAAGAAACGGAACAAAATAAAATAATGAACTATGCAGAATAATTAACTGCCTCATTAGCCAAGTGGTCCTAAGCGCGACTGCTACGCTAGAGGTCCTGGGTTCGATTTCCAGGTCGAGCGGTGTTATTGGATTTTTCTATGAAATTCCCAGTAGCAGCTCGGAGTTTAGGAATTAGTGCCCGGTTAATGGCAATAGGCTCACCCTCTATTACATGGGTCCTAAACATACCGGTGAACTGTGGGTGTACATTAGTACGCCTCTGCCTAACCCTCACGTATAATTAAGATTCAATGTATTTCTTATACCTTATTGACTGCAGGTCCAATAACTGTGTATTCTCTTCTTAAAACGTGGCCAACAACACCACAATAGGTCGTACCTGTTCACAATACAACAAAATATCTTTAAAAACAGTCCACTACAAATTATTTTATCTTTGCCCTGAACTTTTACCTTTTAATTCAGCTAATCAAAATCCTACAAAGACATCAAGTCAACGATTACAAAAAAAATAGCAGGTTACTAGGTAGGTACCTTACGACGCTGGTATGTAGAGGTCCCATGTAACTTATTGCCGAACACAAATCCAAATTAAGAGTTTCTACTGAGAATTTCATAGAAAAACCCTATAACACTTTGGTCGACCTACGAATCGAAATCTACACTAGTCGCGTTTGGGACCACTAGAATAATGAGGCAGTATGATAGTGAAATTACCTATCAACAAATAATAAAAATTGCAATATCGTCTTACCAGAAGTAACACCAATAGACACACTAATAATATTTTCATCCACCATTTTCTCCTTGAGCTGGAAGGCGCAGAGGAGAGCGTGCCGCGCCTCGTCCTCGTGCTTCAGCCCCCTCAGACCAAACACTATTAAGAACATCATGTCTTTGTCGAACATCGACACTTTGTTCACTAGCCCACCTGACTCTGACGTCACGCTAGAATTATAAAATGGAAATGTGAAATTCTGCATTTTTTTTAAAACAGTTTCTGAGCTCCTGCGCTAAGAGCACAATACACTGTGTTGAGGGTGACTTTATCCATACATATTAACATACAGCTATCGGATATAATGTGCCTAGATATACTAAGACTCATATCTGTAGATTCCCGAGTTGGTATTCCCCGATAGATATAAGTAATCTGGGTGTCTTTAAAACACGAGTGAATCGGTTTCATCTAGGCAAGCGCACACCATCTTAGGTCGCAGTTACAGACTACTAAGAGATACTAGTATGTCGCAGTGTAGCTCAAGTGTGCCCATCAAGAATTAAAAAAAAGAAAGTGACGTCTCGAGAATTAACCCCGAGACGTCATTGGGGGCAAGGAGTGGCGAGGGCTTCTACGCTACACCCAAGGTTCATCAGTTATTTATAAAATGTAAATAAGTATAACTAGCTAAGTATTATGTGAAATGAGAAGTGGGTTAACTTCTTCAAGTTGTTTCAATGGGTTGCTTCAAGTAAGCAACAAATCACAGACTACAGACACAACGCAAAATCTATGCTCTTGTGCCCCGGGACTATCCGCTTGGCTAATAGACACCTACAGTAAAAAATAAAGTTAAAAGTTAAACCTACCTCGAAACATTTTTATAAGCGGTATCAACGATTTTAATGAGTTCATCTGGAGTAACAGTCCTGGTAATAATGTTGAGAAATACGACGACAACGCGACGCACTTCAGTCAGGAAGTCCATGGGCTCATCATTGTCTACTGCGCGCAGCACGGGCCTCGCCATGAAACGACGAAGACCTGACCACCACGAACTGTTCACGGCCGCGTTCACTGCTGGCCGCACTAAATTAAAAAGTTACCTAACTAATTAAAAAGTATAAAAAATTATAAGCAAAAAATTAAAAGACGACGGGCAGAAAATTGATTGAATAAATTTGATTTTGGATACCATGATAATATGCTGGCGAAAGTATCCTAGTTTACAGTTTGTATGTTTTTTACAGTTTGCATCAAATATCGTAGAGTAGGTACATAGTTACATCGAACCTGAACAGACAGTTCACAATTATCTAGAATGCTAAAGAAATTTAACTTTGTCTCAATGGGATAAAATTCATGTAAGTATTGGGCCTTCTGCCGTGGTACTGCGTTCATTTTAAAACAGCTTACTTGCGGTAAAAAACATTTATTTTCTACTATGAGAACATTCTGCAGACATCAGCCGAATTCCTTCGCAGTGATGATAATGGATGATAAATTTTTATTAATATCAAATTCGCACCTGAAACTTGCATTAGGCTATCACTGCTAATATCATCTAACGAAAAATTGTTCTTACGAGAAAATTCCTTATAAGAAGTGCTAGGACCAACTTCTGTATATGCTGAACTTTTTGATGGGTATCCAACAGTTTCTGAATCTGAAATTGTATAAGATATAGGTAGTTACCGTTTCCTTGCGGTATTGCGGTGTATTCCTTGATTATTAAACGATATCTACGGGTATATCTAGCTAAATAAATAATGTGGTACATACAGTTGTACCTATACCTCTAACTGCCGTCAGACAGAGTAGCTACCGAGGGAAGGGCCACTATATATTCAGCTCCAGTAGGTACCGCCACTACTGGGGGCGTATATTTATTTTTCCCATCTGTCACCACTAGTGGTAACTGGGAACAAAAAGAGTGGCCACACAATTGCCACCACTGGTGGTGCTACTACTAGTGACAAATGAGATTTTTTTCCCATTTGCCAATGGTGGGGGGCCAGTGGTGGCGTCGACGGTTGGGGCAATAACCCGCCAGTGCCATAGCCAAGCTTTTCCAAACCGCAAAAATTTTAAGTATCTAAGTACTTGCCTACCTCGATAAACCTACTAAAGAGGCAATAGAGCATTCTGACCAACGGGAGAGGATTGTAATCTAATAAATCGTTTGTTTGTTAGTTTTTCACGACTCCTGACCTGGCCCGACTTTAATTAATTTCCGTTAGGTATGGATCTTGGAGAAGGACATGTAGGTAGGTAGGTACCTACCTAGCTCCTTAAGTACTAGTTTTTGTCTCATAAATTCTTTTGGGATGTACCTAAGTACTACTTACTTACATTTTCTTTCACCTAAATTCTCGTGAAGTTTTTCCACTTTTTTCCAAGATGCGCCGACTCCTAAAACCTAAATATACGCAAAAGAGAGTTAAGAATATGTACAATTCAGTTTAGGTACGTACCTAGGTAGGTACTTAGTTGCTTTGCAGAAACGGTAAAAAAATCGACTTCAAATGTGTAAAACTGTAAAAGTTGTTCATTATGTTTATTTATTATTTTGTCATTTTTCAAACTACAGCGTAAAAATGTTATAATTATTAATGATACTAACTAGCTAAATACCTACCTATCAAGTAGATATTAGAAAAGAAAACCCCGTCTCTCATTGTCACTACCTCTTCTTCTGGTCTGTAACTAAGGATGCCGAGGGAGGAAAATTCCAGGTAGGTACGTGTGTAACTTGTTTTAATATTCCAAACCTTAGTATGCCGCCCATCTCCGCAGGGCTGCGTGCAATACTCGGCTTCATTAACATACATCCAGGCACTGGCCGCGGTAAGCACGTCCCCGGACTTAGACATGTACTGCGCCATCTTGACGTCCCACACCGGCTGCCCAACTATTACGTAGCTGGACGAGCTCGATTGTGTACAATGCTCGTCGCCGATGATGGAAAAATGGGCCACACCGGCTGAGATGGCAACTTTGACTGTTTGAGGAAATGTTTTTAAATAGCCTAGGTAGGTACAGCTAGCAGGCTGCTCTGCTATGAAAAATGCATATCTACGCCAATGACTGAGAGTAAGAGATTTTATAGGTTTTGCATTCCAGTAAGTAGGTAGCTAAGTACCCAAAGTAGAAAATATTCAATCATCATCTTACTAACCCTTGAGAACAACTCCAACGTCAGTCGTAAAAGTTCCGTAATTCTTCTGTATAATAAGTCCACAGTCAATTGCATTATGCACAACTTCTTGCATAGACAGCCGCGCCGTTTTCTTCCACATCGAGAGGAACGCATCGCCAGAAAACTTGAGAACGTCTCCGTTATGAGTCAAGATCTCCTGGACTATAGCCCCGATGTATGAGTTCAATACTTTAGTGAGTCTTGAAGGGCCACCACGACCGCTAGTCGTATATTTTTCACATAAAGTGGTGAAACCTTGGGAAGACATTTAATGTTGGTTACACTACACTTTGAAACTAATGAGTAGGTAAGTACCTAAATAGATTTATCAAACCAACACGCCAGTATTCAAACTCCAGAATTATATTGTTTTATAAACCAACAAAACTGCTCGACCTGGGAATCTAACCCAAGAATCGCACTTGCAACCAGTGAACCAAAGCAATCTTAATGATAATGATTAGCTGTCACTATTAGTGTTGGTACTTTTTTGGGTGGGGAAATGCGTCTTATGCATGCCACCCTGCTTCGGGGATGCGGGACGGTTATGTCGGGCTCTCCGGCCAGGTGGCCAGCATCGGTACCGACTAAAACCACCACTACTACCACCTTCCGCATAGTGGTAGGATCACGGGAATCGCTCTCGCATGATACGCGATACGATGCGACGTCCATTATTGGACCACTCAATGAATGAATGATCTCCCAATGAATGACTGTAATTCAAATGTACCGCTACCCTCTCGAAAAAAATTCTATAGCTACAACACGGCTACACCAATGGCTAACCGTAATTTAGGTACATATGGTCGCTCTTTGGCCCTTGGTCAGGCTATTAGACATATATTTACTTAGGTACCAATTTAAATCAAATAAGTTCACACTTGCTTTGATCGTCGTTGAATCCCATAACATACAGCATACTATCGCGCCTGTATTTCCCAAAGGTTTAGGCAGAGGTGTAGGTATAGGTACTTAAGAACACCAGCTACAGTTCGTCGATACGTTTAGGTCTTATGTAATAGGGCCGAGCCTATTGCCATCATTCGGCCACAGATCCAAACTCTTGAGCTGCTACTGAGAATTTCATAGTAAATCTTGCTAGGCCTGGGAATCGAAACCTAAGCCCTCTAGCGCAGCAATCCCGCATGTGAACACTGAGGGAGTAATTGAATACCTCACTCTATCACCATAATACCCACCAGAAACATCACAGAACATCAGCGCTGTCTCGTAATTTCTTATGGAATAGTCGCAGTGTTTGTAGATGATCTCATCCGGGACCATTGAGGCTATGATGCCCACGCGCGTGGCCTCAGTCATTGAACCCCAGCCGCTTTTGCTATCCAATCTGATGAACATTTATAAATCTCGGAATAAGTTACTGTTTATAACTGTCTATGTAGGTACTTTGTAACATACCTACCATCACGTTCACATATCAGCGCTGTGTGTTGATGTACCTACTACACCCACAACCCGCCGTATCTTTCTAGATCTCATGATGCTCGACCTGGGAATCGAACCCGGGACCTCAACAATACAAAAGTGGCGCATGCAACCACTACTACGACTATAGATATGAAGCAGGGCCTAATAGACTAACACTTGGTGCAAAAAGTCGTTTCCAAAACTTTTTCTAACCAAGTTAATTTTGTTTACTCTTTATTGCTTAGCATAGTACACTAGATGATATACTTAGCATTATAATTTCACTGTTTTGCAGTTCCCGGCTATGGGGTGCGGATGTGGAACTGTTTCGCAAACTATGGCTAACCTCCTATCCTATCCTGTCCGCTATGCCCTAAAGTATAAACGACCTCTGCGCTGCCACTGAAATCGCTCTAGAAGTGTCTAAGTTTTGGGCGAAAAATATTTAATTTAAAAAAATCATATCTTCGACACGAATAAGTTCCTCGATGTCATTTACATAAATAGGCATTTCAGGAAAATATTAGAGGTCTGGCTGGCTAGTGAGTTCCCCCTCGTCTCAATTGCTGCAGCTCAAGCAGTCTGCAATTCGTAGGAGCCTTTAATAATAAGGCTAGGCAACGCATCAACCTTTTGATGTAGCAAGTGTCCATGGGTGGAGATGACTACTTAGTACTTAGGTAGGTACTATAACGTGGCTTGTCTACTCGTTTGCCTATTACCCACTAGGAATAGTGGCTATTCCCAATATGTAGACAATTATTGTACAACCAAATTCTCTACAATCGTGGACTTAAGCGGAAGCGAGTCCACGCGCCTAAAAACACTACATTTTAAAACAACATTAACTTTCATACATCGCTCTTTTCTGCACGCTCTGCTTTCTGCGGCGTGCCCTTGGGGTTTCAATCTCAGCCGGTATCAAGTTCAATACGGAATGTCGATGGTGTACGCGTTTCATAGCCATCAAGTATTCATCGTAGTTAGTTTCGCTCTTTCTGTCTTGAAGAGCTTTACGAGCATTCAATGTGGATTTCACATGATCATTATCTGGAGAGAAATTGGTAGGATATCATGAAGAAATGGTCTAGATTCCCAAAAATAAATCCATAACTACCGTAAACGCGCGTTACATACTTTCCACGCTTCCCTTTTTACTTTTCTTTGAGTCCATAGTTAACGTCTAATATTCTCGTAAGATAGGCGCCTATTCGTGTCCATTAACGTTTCAGAAGAACTTGTGTACGCCCAGAATCTTTTTTACATAATATCTAGTATTTCATATTACTGACAAGTATTCACAGAACACGAGTTCATAGCTTGTCATTTGAGTTCATATCCGTCAGTAACAATCTCCTAACTAAAGAGCGTAATATGGCCATGATTATAATATCTATTATAGGTACTTACCTACTTTAATTTAGAAGATTCAATATTAAGATAACATAAATATACATATGGAATTCTCTTTGAACCTCCCGGTCTGACACTGTACCTACGAAAAATATATACCTAGGTACTTAATTTAGACTGCCTAGTTTAGACTTTAGTGTTCATTGCCTAATGCCTTAGTATAATAAGTTTGTATCGGCATAAGTTTCCATTTATGTTACCTATATTCTGTTCTTGGAGCCAACAGAGATATGTAGGTAATATTATTATTAATTTTTATAATCATATTGCCGTATAATGTTACGACTTGACTGACCAGTGGAACACATTGTACATACACACAATAAACAATTTACCTATAATAGGTATAGTGGTATCCTGGTGTAAAATGATTTATCTCTACAAGTATAACACTTACAGGGACGACTGATTCGTCAAATTTTAGTACAAAATTTTTCACAATTTCTGATGTATCTGCCTTCTACCTATAAGTTTTGGTTTATTAAATATACTTAGTTCAAAATAATGATCTCTCAGTTGGGACGATCGACAAAAAACAAGATTTTCATTTTCTCTTGAACCAGTAAGATTTCAATCACGATTTTTAGAATAATAGAATAATGTTTATTAACCATATAAAATGTACATATTTATTACAGGTGTTTTTAGACAGTTGAAATTTACGTAATTCAAATATGTTAACTTATGACTTCCACACTAGGTCGAGCCTGTCTCGTGGAGGCGTGGAGGTTTTGTTTCACAAATTTTCCCAGAAGCATAATTTGCAATAAACATGATAATTATTCATACTCTTGGATACGCGTTATGGCTTTTTCTTCAGTTGTCCAGATTGAGAGATCCAGCTTATGAGTTCTAACTTTCTTAGTTTAGGTTTCACAAATTTTACAACTTACCATGAAGTTTTCACAATTATTTCCTAAATCCTCTTATATTTTGGTTGGGATTGGAAGAGTTTTCCGAAAAGATCTCTCAATCCACATGCACATGGACCTCTAGCGTAGCAGTCGCGCTCAAGACCACTTGGCTAATGAGGCAGTTTTTTCCTCTAACGTAATCGTAAATCTAATCTAAATCGTAACGAAACCGGCTCTAAGTAGTAATGGATTATTACTCAGTGGTCTTCCTTTCGCTATGTATTTTTTCTCAGTAGGTGGTACCTATGCCTGTTTTATGTATTTTTATTTTGTGTTGTAGGTACTATAATTGTGTGTTACCTATGTAAAAACTTCAAATAAAATAAATAACACAATTATTTTATTGAATAAAAATTTATTGGTAAAGCACAACTACAGGAAAAACACACGCATGACCCCAAAACAATAATGATTATGACCGCAATCGTTCCTCTGGTTGACTGCTGACAGACAGTTTATCTTCGGTCGTTGAACTTTGAACCTAAAATTAAGATTTAAAGCGGTACAAACGCTTTTGTTAGTAAACAACAAACTTATTTTGAATTTTTACTCTATTAAGCTGCCAATTATTTATGTTAAAAAAAAACCTACTTTCACAAAATAGATATTTTCTTTTTCACTTTAGATATAACTAAAGTGAAAAAAAAACAGTAAACAAACAGTAAACTTAGGTTACTTATTTGATTTCAACGCTTCATTGTTAATTAAAGACTAGTGTGCTGCAATTAATTTATTTATACGGAGAACTGTTGCCTGTTGGAGTCATACAAGAGAACTCAGTATTCTTCACATGCGTAGGCCATGAACACAAGTATTCGACGGCTTCTTCTCACTGCCAATTATTTACGTACTTCCTGTGAAGCATATTATTTTCAAACAACTGTATCTGTGAACAATTCACAACCCTGGTCGACGCAGTACTCCTTAGTGCAACCTCAAGATCTTCAAGATTTATCGAGAAAACATAATATGTACGGTATTCCATGTCGTATAGGTATATTATGTCCATGTCTCGCTCCCCTCCGGGTCGCTAACCTACCACTTAAGTTATACTTACTTCATAGCTTTTCGGCTTAAGAATCCCTGACGACTGCGCGGCTTACGAACTACAAAAGTAGATGTGTATATCATTTTCTTATATTAATGCTCAATTGATACCGAAAGCAGACATTCCATCTAAAAAGTTGTATTGAATTTTGGCCATAATAGTCGCGCACATTGCACATTTGCGCAAATAACGAAAAATTTTACGCTTCAACTCGACTCGCGCGAGTTTGAATGGAGCCTAATTGCTAACCAACAACGTTGAAGAAATTGTCACGCAGTAACCGCGCTCTCACGTAGGTACGTAATGGTAAAATTAATCGCAAATATAGTATAATTTCATTTATCAGCGTGCGCACCGTTCGGTCGTATCGGCCCAATCAATTTTTATCATTAATACGCCTCATTGTAAAAATGTAGGTTGCATTACTATTTTCAGTTTAGAAAGAGTAAAGAAGAAAGGCCATTTTATAGGCAAAAGTTAGATTGATGATTGTTTGAAGTTAATGTTCGGTGGTAAAGCCAATGGCATTATAAAGTTAAAAATATCATTGGGTAAAACGGTATTTATTGCAGGTTCGAAAGGGTACTAATAAAGTAATATTTGGAGTACTGTATCGATCGGGTAAACTATAATAATATATGCTAAATAAAGCTAAGATAGAGAACGGGCGAAATAATTGTCCTTGTTTGAAGTTCTCCGCAAGCAGCTGCGCAGATGTGAATTTTACACGAACAAATTAGAAGTGCGCAACTGGAGGGACGCTAGTTTCGCTGGTAATAAGTAAATTTTTATTTGTATGGTTTTCTACCATCTTGCTTCCCGGTACTTAGGTACCAGACACGAAGCAAGACGAACCTCGCTCTATTGCGACGCAATCCTGTATTTAGGTACCTAATAATCTCTACACTAGTATCGAGTAATATCCGATACTGATTTCTAACTTATGTGACTAGGTACTTACACACTGACCTAAAATTACTTTAACGGACACAATACTTATTACTATATTTATTGGAAACGTTGGGAAAAATAAATGTCAATTTTGGCACCCGTAATGAAAAGTTTAATTAGTGATTACGGGACTACGGTAAAAATGGGCTTAAACATATTTAAAAAGTTGGTGCAAGTGGGTCTAAAAGCCTTGCCTATACTTTCTCACCAGGTACATTTATTTTGAATAAGGTAGGTAGTTAGATAACAGCCTTTTGTAATTCAAACGGCGAATCTTAGCCATAACATACGTCATGAGACACACGACCTTCTCCAATTTAATCATGATGGGCCAAATCGAAGGCAAGAAACATGGCAAAATCTGTCAACATTTCACGTGGACAGAGAAAGAAAAGTGGATCAGTATTGCCAGCGTCGAAGATCTGTTGGGAGAAATTCGCTGGGCTGACGTCCAACCTCCAGTGATGGAGAGGCACCCGAAGAAGTAATTCTATCTTGATACCTACCTATAGCAATTCTATCAATATAGGTAGGTATCAAGATAATACTTTAACGCGCTTGTCTGTATGTACCTATAGCGGTAAAATAGTATTATTATTTTTACTTTACCCCTTGTGGCAGGATGTGTGACTAGACAATTCAAGATAATATGTTTATCTTTAAAACTAATCTACAATGTATCTTTATGCCACATACAATCTAAGCCTCTAAATATACCTATCTTTTTTTTTAGTTATTAGGTAATTGTAATATAACAAACTGAAAATAAGTTCTCATAAAGAATAGATTAGCATGGCTAAAACTAAGTTTAGGGTCTCACATTTAGCAGGATAAAAGCTTCAAAAGCGTAGGGGATGTCCCCCATACCCACAAAATACTTACCATTTGGTGAATTTAAAATTGGTTGTTGCATACCTAACTCTGTACCACTATTTCTTTAGATCACTATACAAAGAAATTGAACTTGTCTTTTTCAACACACCCAGTGAGTGTTCACAATGTCTACCTACACTTTGTTATTGTCATATTTTAGTCTTTTACTGACCACAACACAAACACAATGCTTCACTGTATTATTTCAGGGTTGAAGCTTCCACTTATGGTTATTGAACAGTGACTTTTAAGTCATTAGCTATATTTTTCACTCAAGTGATGATTTTATCACTGAGGGCACAAATCACAAACCAGTCACTGGTATTAACTGCACTTGCCTGATCACAACTCACAAGGTTTAAAAAAACTACATCATAAGATGAAATATTCTATTTGCAAGTTCACACACTTACACTACACATCACCTAACATACACTGAATAAGTATACACTTTAACTTTTTATCATAATAAATATACACTTAAAAATGTTCAAAAAAAATATTTGCTGTAATCCTAGCAAAACTATCTCATCTACAATTTGCAATAAAAATGTATTATTGCTGTCACTACAAGGCTAACACAGCACTTGCACAAGTTATGTGAAACTTTCACAGAGCTTAGATTTACAATCACCTCACATCACTACACATCACATGATACATAATAATTATATTTTTGAAGACAAGGAAATTTTTAAAAGAACTTAGGCTAGTAATAAACTCAAAATAATTAAATCTAATAAATCAGTTCTTATTAGGCAGAAGCACCCATCACCACTACTGTTACTGGTTCTCCATCAGTCTCCATAGACTGTGCCCTGTCATGCTTTGGGAATCAGCAGGGCTCATGCTAGGCTGATCCACCCCTCACTACCACTATTACCAGATGGTCCTCCTTCAAACTCTCCTCAGTAAGATTGTGACAAGTCCGCTTAAGCAGCTCAGTGGAGAATTCACAAGGAGGGAAAGAGTACAGTACACCTGTTGCTTCTGTCTCTTTATTCAAGAGGGAAATTACACCTGCTGCTTCTTTTTGCTTTAAATAAGATACCAAGTTCCTCATTGGCCTAGTCTGTATACTTGTGTCCTCATTTGTAATGGAAGCTGTTGAGCCTGCCACCCCCAAGAAGATTGCATGTGAACTGGATGTGGCAATGCGCTTCTGAACATCATCTAGTTTAGGCTGATCTAAACGCAATCTCTGTGTAATTCTCAGTTGATTTTTACCATCTTCATCTTTCATCAGACTGTCAATAATTTCAGAATCACCATCAGTAAGGTGGAACTTAGTTGGGAATAGGGAATTCTTTAAGATTAATGCACCATTCCAAATAGTTGCAGCTTTGCGTACAACTTCAGGCAATGTTCTTGCTGATGCAAGCATGCCTCCACTTCGACGAGGGGATCCATCTGAGTCACTGTCTGGGGATCGGCGGCGGGGTGTTCGCGAGCGTGAACGATCCACACCAGGTTCACGTGATCCAGAGCGACGCACTCTTCCTTCATACTCAGTATCTGCTGGTGCACGCCTCCACTCTTCATCCCGATAATCTGCTGATCCATGATATACTCCCCTGTACATCCCTCGCCCTCGACCACGATGACCACCCCTACCCCTATAGCCAGGTGTCCCATATGCATAACCTTCCTCCCAACCTTCGTATCCTTCATAACCTTCAACAGGTCTACCATCTTCCCCTACTGGAGGTGCATAAGGTTTTGGCCTATATGGACCCCCAGTGCCAACGTCGGCAAAATCAATACGCAGACGTCGCTCTGGCCCACCAAGAGGAAAACCTCTCATCTCTTTCACAGCAGCTTGAGCTGCATCAATTGAGTCATACAAAATGTATGCATGAGGTTCACCTTTAGTATATTCAATTTTTTTTATTGCACCAAACCTATCAAATTCCCTCTCCAACTGGGCAACAGATGTCCAGGGACCTAAACCACCAACCCAAATGCGAGTAGTAGGTGTAGCTTTGCCATAGCCAATTTTACACTGGAATTTGCCAATATATTGGCCAGAAAGTTCTACTTTGGCCCTATGAGCCATGTCTAGCGTTTGATAACGAACAAATGCAAATGCATTTCCTGTGCCTGGAGGGGGACGTTTAATATCAATATCCTCTACAATACCATAACGCCCAAAGATTCGACGTAGCTCTTCATCAGAAATATTGATTTCCAAGTTGCCAGCAAAGAGAGTCCTTGTAGCCAATGGATCATCTTCTGGCTGAACATGATGCAAATAGTTAGGGAATTTGTCTTTTTTATTCTCCATTTTCTCAAATGGTGGGTGATGTGGGCGAGGCATGTATGGACGGGGCATGTAATGGGGATGAGGTGGATGATGCATTGGTGGCCTATGATGCATTGGGGGTCCATGAGGCCCTGCCATAGGGTACTCATGCATTGGAGGACGAAATTCTCGATGATGAGGAGGAACTGTGGGAGGAATACCATAAGCTCTATCATCAGGGGGTGGTCTACGTCTCTCGGGCACAGGGGACCATGCATATGAATATGGTCTTTCATAATCAGGTGGTGTAATGCTTCTCGGCCTGCTTCTATATTCAGCACGAACAGGCTCATACACAGGGTCAACAATTGCAACCTTGTCATATAGTATAATCCTTGGTTTAGCATGTTTAGCGTCTCTCGCGTCTTCAGCACTTCGGAAGCAAACATAGGCAACTCGTTCATCTAACTCATGAGAAATCTTTATACTAAAGTCACCAAATTTTTTGTACTCTCTGTAGAGAGTATCCTTAATGATTTCATCGGAAGCTTTGGGATGCAGTGCGCTGACGCAGAGGACTTTATAATACGGGCGAGCCGAATCTTCCCTGACCTCACGGGACCTTACGTAGTCGTCGCGATGCGGCGACACGTACCGCCCCCGGGGGCTCGGCGAGCGCACCCGCCGGCGCACTCGCTCGGGAGTGACGCGCTCATCGGAGCTATCGTCATACCTGCCTATACTACTGCGTGTTCGTTTCGATCGCGGCATACTGTCCCTTGACGAACTTCTCTTCATGTTACGAATTTTCACCGTTATTCGATCTCTATCTCTATCGCTACGCGGTAATCCAATCATGAAAGCTCAGTACGACGAACCACTATCTGAAATGCACAACATTACACGTCACTTCAAAATGTCGCTTGGTTCCAGAAGATATGTCACCCCAACGCACAATGATGTTTTAGTCTTACCACAACGAAATTAGCGACTTGAATCACTTGGTTCACTAAAAACCTCCACTCTGCACAAAATGTATAGATAATCACAATAGGAAGACAGTCAATAGGTTGGTAAAATATATTAAAAATTGCGACGGCGTAGTCACGCACGCATCGGACAACGAAAATTCAATTCAATATGGCTGCCACTGCCAGTGCCCAGTGCTGCCACACACAAGAGGAGGCTACGGCAAGGCAATCGGCAAGTGCACAGCTAGGGTTGGAACGATACATAGAGTTTTTCAAACATCGATATATCTTTAAGAAAATCGATGTTTTAACATGATTTTCTCAAATGAATGAAGTAACTATTTGCCTATCGTGGCAACTTGGGTATCCATTCAGCGCCTCAGCGGTTTCTCTGAAGCTGGAGCTACAAAGTACAATCACCCAGGAGCTTCCCAGGAGAGAAACTGCTTATATGACACCAAGTTGTAAAAAAAATTATATAAATATTATATTTTAAAGAAAGAAAAAAATATGTTTCAATTACACTTGTTTTCTTTTAATAATCATTCATTATTATTCAAAAATATAAAAATAAATAGTATCAAACTTCCTAAAATAATGGTATGATAAAGCGGGCTGTTTTCCGCAACTCCACGACGAAGCGCGTATTATGCGTACGGGTGCAAAGGACTTGTTAAGCTTAACTCCTCAAGAAAGGCCAGCAAGCGGTTAATGTTGTTGACGATCTCTCGGAGAGTACCCGGCTGACAGGGCACTTTGCCCTGTAGGAGGTGACCCCAGGACAATATAGGATTATGTGGAGAGCTGTCTCGTCGTCCCCCAGGCAGATAGATAGATAGATAGAATACTCTTTATTGTACACCAAAAAGATTACAGAGAGCTATGGATAACATGTTAATTGCTTAGTACAATTGGCGCTCTTATTGCTAAAAGCAATTTCTTACAGACAACCATTGGATGGACACAGATTATCTAAGAAGAAGAAATGGGCAATTGGTATGTACACAGAAATATGCACAAGTTTCTAAACTAAATTATATAATATTGGTTTTATCGAATACATAAATACATATCTATATATGTGTAATATATATCATATAAATACATACCTACCATACATACATATACTAAATATTATACAATAAATACAAATTCAGAACACGATACTTATATACAAAAACATGGTAAATTAATTTAGGAATTTAGATAGCATTCTTTCACCATCTTCTTAAATGTTGCCAGAGTTTGTGCACGTCTTACAGACACCGGCAGTGCATTCCACAGGCGAATGGCCTGAACTGTAAAAGAAGTATCGTAAAATTTTGTGGAGTGCATGGGCATCTTTAGCTTTAAATTCTCCGATGACCGTAAGGATCGCGAATGTGTGTCACAGACGAACTCCAAACGTTCTTTAAGGTAAGAAGGGGTTAAAGGGTTAAAGATAATACAGTAAAGTAATGAAAGTAAATGAGCATTCCGACGAGGGCGTATTGGAAGCCACTTGAGTTTAGCGCGAAATTCTGACACATGATCATATTTGCGTAAGCCAAATATAAATCTGATACAAAAATTTTGAAGGCGCTCAAGCTTATCGAGTTGGTCCTCTATGAGATATTTCTGCAAGATCTTTATTAATATTATTGATGGCCACTGACAACTCTTCCAGCGGAGCTTGTGCGTAGATCTGAAGGTCATCTGCATAAAGGTGGTAGGAGGAAAGAAGTTGATTAGAAATTGCGTTAATGAATATTGCAAAGAGTAATGGGGATAACACGCCACCCTGACGTACACCAGCTGCTGTATCGCACCACGAAGAGAATTTATCTTCAATACGAATACGTTGCCGAGGACCAGTCAGATAACTATGAAACCAATTAATTACCGTTGGAGATATGTTAAGAGAGCTGAGTATGGCAAGCAAAATGTCAAAGTCAACAGTATTGAAAGCGTTACTGAAATCAAGCAGCGCTAGTACCGTTAGCTTTCCATTTTCCATGCCTAGTCGAATGTCATCCGTAATGTTAGCCAGGGCTGTGACAGTACTATGACCAGGACGAAAACCGGATTGGTAGGGATTTAGAAGTCTATTCTTACAAAGGAATGAACTTAGTTGAATAAGACGTTCCAGGACTGGATAGAAAGGGTAGAATAGAAATAGGACGATATTCAGAAAAGGATGCAGGATTGGATTTTTTAGGTGCAGATTCTGCACAAGAGGCTGCCTGTGACACCCATTACGAAGAGATGTTTATTAAAAGAACCATGGCCGGTGAGGGCTGCGGTCACCATCCTCAATTGCTGTTTTGAGAGTCGCAGTAACTGTTTAGTAACGCTTCCGTCCGTCTATGTCAGGGAGAGCCTCCTTAACCTGCTTAGAGGTATGGACATCCGCACGTTTAGTTCTTCTGAGTAGATCCCGCATCCGTTGCCCTTACTAGTTTTAGATCTGTCTAGTTCAGCGGAGTTTAAACCGTCACAACGATGATCTACAGGAAGCTCGACCTTGTATTTCTTGTGGAATATGAACTCCTTCTCTTTGCGAGTGTTGATCGCTCTCAAAATAGGGTGTTCATCAAAGAGTTTTTCTAATACTGTTGTATGTTGCATTCCGCTGCTTTTCCAGAGCACCAGTGCTTTTAGACGTACTGTTGCCATTACGGCTTCCTATTGTACAGACGTAGCGGTGGTAAATCCGTTTTATTATTAAAGATTATTTATTATATTTTGCATTATTTGTTTAATTTATGTTCAAAAATAATGTTTGTTCGATTTTGTATATTATGTCATCGTGAAATTGTAAACTCCGTCAGTTTATATTCTATCTTACATAACCTAATGTTAGTTTATAATTATAAATTGATATTAAAATAATGATAAAAACATAAATAAAATAACTTCAATGTTTTTAACATCGTTATTTCACTTTAAAAAAATATCGACGTTCTAATATCGATTTTTTTAACAAAGTGCATCCCTAGCTACAGCTTGTTGGCTAGCACCGCTAGCTAGGGATGTTCGATCCGATCCGATACTTTGGTGGATCGATACAATGGAATACGATCCACCCGATTTTTGTATCGATACAATGGCTTTCGATCCGTTAGTGGAGCGATACACGTACAAGGAGGATCGGATCGAATTATATTATTTTTAAATTTTGTATGAAATTAGAGGTAGACCGTTTGGGAATCACTGAGCAATATAACCAGACATTATTGCTCAGTGGTAGGAACGTCTGTGCCCTCCGAACATCTTTTGTCGTTCACCAAACATATTACATTAACTGAAAGCCGTATTTGCCTGGATCCAGAACGGCTACCCAAATTATTGTTTTTACCTATATTAAATTTTAAAGATAATCAAAGAGAAAAGTAAAATTTTGGTTTTGTTCCTTTAAATTAAACTTTGAAGCTATAAATTACAAAATCTTTTTTTTTTAATATTTGATACGATAATGGATCGATCCAAAAAATCGTATCCAATCAATTGGATCGATACTCGGATCGATACAGCGTATTACGATCCATTGTATCCAGAATATCGATACAAACCACCTGGATCGAACATCCCTACCGCTAGCACTGAGGGCTATCTGGGCTAGCAATCTAGTCCCAACCCCAACAACTACTGCCAACTTCAGTTTACCAGACGCCTGCCACAGACTACTTAGAGATGAATTCCTTCCATATTCTCAACTTATGAGGTATAGTATAGTATAGTATAGTATAGTAGTATAGTATATACACTTTATTGCACACCAATAACACAAAGTTTACATAAATAGGTATAGAAGGAACATAAAACTATAGTTAATGCACAATGGGCGGTCTTATCGCACAAGGCGATCTCTTCCAGACAACCTTTGGATGGACTGGAAGAAAAGAATCAGACAAACGGTGGGTAGTGTAGTAGTGTAGTGTAGGTGTACTTAATTATGAATAAAATATATATAAAAAGTATACATAACATAATATATATATATATAAATACTCAGCAAAACAAGTAGGAAACATTAATTTAAAGGAAAAGAGTAACTGATAGAGCAAGCATCAGCGTCTAAGGAGATATGCTATGGGGGTGTAAGGGATAAATAATGATTATTCAGCATCTTTTTAAAGAGAGGTAGCGATTGAGCACGTCTTATGTCAAGGGGCAATGCATTCCACAGGCGAGCTGCTTGGATCGTGAACGATTTATCAAAAAAGCTGGTAGAATGCATTCGAATCTTCAGTTTCAAATTTTCCGTAGATCTCAAAAATCTATCGTGTGTATCGCAGAGAAACTCAAAGCGATCTTTAAGATAGTGCGGAGTGGAAGGATTAAAAAGTACATTATATAGTAAAGAAAGAATATGAGTATTCCGGCGAAGGCGAATAGGAAGCCATTTGAGCTTAGTACGAAATTCAGAAACGTGATCATATTTGCGTAGCCCAAATATAAATCTGATGCACAAGTTTTGGAGACGCTCAAGCTTATCAAACTGGTCCTCGGTGAGATCAAGATAGCTGGCATCTGCATAGTCAAGAATAGGAAGGAGAAGAGATTGTGCAAGAGCAATTTTGGTGGTAATAGGAAGGAAATTTCTAAGGCGTCTCAAGGAGCCCGCAGCCGCAAATATCTTACGACTAACTTCCTGAACTTGCGGAGTCCAACAAAGTGTCGAGTCAATGTATATTCCCAAGTTTTTTACTTTGTCAGTAAATGGAATCAGGGTGTTATTAAAAGAGACATGAGGAAGTATAGACCAATCAATTCTGGACATCATGCGAGAACTACCAACAATAGTCACTTGGGTTTTAGACGGATTAACCTTTATACCAAACTCTGAGCTCCAGTTACTTACTCGAGCAAGATCTATATTAACTAAGTTAATGGCCTCTGCTATCTTTCCAAGTGGAGCTTGCCTGTAAATTTGAAGATCATCAGCATAAAGGTGGTAGGAAGAAGTAAGTCGGTGGGAGATAGAATTTATAAAAATTGAGAAGAGAAGTGGGGAGAGAACGCCACCCTGAGGCACACCGGCAGACGTGTTGCACCAGGCAGAGAAGGAGTCTTCAATGCATATGCGCTGACGGCGACCAGACAGGTAACTATGAAAAAAATCAATCACCGATGGAGATATGTTAAAAGAGCGAAGCATGCCAAGTAAAATATCGAAATCTACAGTGTTAAAGGCATTTGAAAAGTCTAAAAGAGTAAGCACTGTAAGATTTCCGATCTCCATGCCTGATCTGATATCATCCGTTATATTCACCAGGGCGGAGGTAGTACTATGCCCTGGACGAAAGCCGGATTGGAGGGGATTGAGGAGATTGTGTTTGGATAGGAAAGAACTAAGTTGCTGGTGAATAAGTTTTTCGAAGACTTTGGACAGGAATGGTAAAATAGATATGGGACGAAAGTCAGAAAAGGATGAAGGATTCGACTTTTTAGGCAAGGGGACGATCTGTGCATCCTTCCAGGCATTAGGGAATGTACTACTGGATACAGAAAAATTAAGGAAAAATTAGAAAGGTGTAAAATACAAAGGTTGTAAGAAGTACAAAATAAATGTAATTTCTATTTCTGATAAATCCATTACTATAGTGTCAGTGTGTTTATTACCACTGCAGCACTGGTGCCACCCACTGAATCCACTGATTTGTTCCTATCAGTTCATATCCATCAATAAGTATTATTAGTCTGTGGTGAACTTGTTAGCACATCATCATTCATCATTAACACATCACTTTTTTGGATGGAATGGATCCAGTATCTCTAAATAGTCTGTGGGTGGATCTAATGTGTTTGTAATTTTGTCATTGTCAATTTCGTGAAAATGCACAGATTAATAAATCTGTGCATTTTCGCATCGCAGTTTCGCAACGAAGTGACTTGTTTTTGTTGTTGTACTATAAAAAAGTTTTATCTTTTAGTACAATCTAATGTAAAGTTCAGCAAACCAGAATTTATAAATTGTGAACTGTTCAAGGTTCAAATAAACTGATAAAATAAACATTATGAACTGTGAATAGTGATGGTATTTGAACAGAATTGTTATTAAATATTTTATTACGGAAGATATAAGATAATCTGAAGCCACAAAAGAACAGGGATGGATGTTATTATAAAAGTAAATAACCAATCAAATGGAAGAGATAAATTGGCCAGGTTTGTACCTATTTGTGCTTATACTGGCATCAATTTTTTGGGTAATTTAGAACATTATCATTAGATTGGAGACTACAAATTGGGTCATTGTTCTAAGTATGTAATTATTTATATAAAGGTCATTATCATATGGAGTCATTGAATGCAGTCGCGTAGGGTTCCCAACTATAAGCAGTATTATGCTGTTTTTGAGTACATTAAACTACTGCTAAACAAAAATAAATTATGCGAAATACCAGGAGCATCAAAATGCACACCAACCATGCACATACTGTTCATTTTTCTAAAATAGCTACTGTTGATTGTCCTTCTCAGACTATTTAAACTTTGTTTCTTGTAAAAAGAGTTTACAACCATACAGGCATAATATAACCGGTCCTTATCAAAGTCTTTGGGACAAGGCCTTTGTTCATCAGTTGACTATATATATTGGCTGATTAAAGATGATGATGAATACCAATATTCATCAATAAATTATTGAAACTGTAGAGTCAATTTTTTTATGCTTTTCAGACTTATACAATACACCAGTCGTCTGGTATGGCACCAACTGGAAATAAGAAATGCTAATAAATATTCAGTTGATAGAATAAAAAATCTGGAACTCACATTTAGTTCATTCAGAAAAAGTAAGTATCTAATGCCTAATATGTAAAAGGACTAAGTTTATCTCAACTTTGGTAACAAGCCCACCTTAATCTATTTAATTTATATTTTACCTATGTAACCTTGTAATTATTACTGTAAGCTGTGAAGTTACATATAGTTAAATATATAAATAAATATTCTGTGGCTTACAGTTGATACAGTACCAGTACCTTTTGTCCATCATTGTCAGTAGTCATCACATCTTCCCATTTTATCATAATATATTGTCAATGTTCATCAGGAGGGATTCCAATGATAAATGGTACCTGCCAATTTTGAAAGTCCTTGATGAAGAAATAAAATTTTTATTCCATTTTTATTATGCTAAAAATTTTATATTTTCAGTTTTGAGGCTTGGGAGATGCATAGACATCTGTTACACTGCCCTAAATAGCATGCACATTGAAGATCCAGTTATAAGAGTAACATTAACCATTAGTAAACTCTCTCATGGTTTGTTTCTTTACTCAGACCACATAGTGTGGCTCACAAAAAGTGGATTTTTAAAAACAAATTCCGAAAAATGGAACAGAACAGCAAATAAATTTTGGCTTTTATCGATCATTGCAAACTTGGCTCGAGACATTTATGAGATAGTTCACCTGATGGATTTGCATAAATCCACCTTTTTGAGACCAACAGATCTTTTAAATAGTTCAATCACAAATTATGATTGGAATGGTGGAATCAAATACATGTGTATGCTAATGACTTGTCATAAAGATGTTTTTATTGATACTTTGAAAAATTCCTGTGACTTATTCATTCCACTTACCGCGCTAGGGTTTACTAGATTAAGTCCAAGCACAGTAGGGTTATTAGGGGCAGTATCATCGATTGCAGCATTGGTTACTATTGTAAAACCAATAACTAAGTTGGCTCCTGCTTAAACATCACATTTTTCGAATTAGGTATTTATTACATGGTGATTGGGCTTAATTTACGTGTGATATTTCACTTGTAGGTTTTGTGCATATCTGTACATGCTTGAGAACAGTTATGGAGTCTTGTAAAAGTGCTTTATTGAGCTAGGTATTCTTAAGTGAGTCAAACAAGAAAAGAAGAAGTGAACAAGTGATAATTTGAAGTATGTAGATATAGATTTTTTATGATATAATTTTTATACTGGAAAATTAAAGTAGTATTGACATACTTTGGGGTTTGTATTAAACTAATCAGTACTTACCCATTTTATTGTTATCTGTACAACTTTTACTATTATTTTTTTAAATAAATAATTAAAATATATGGGTTAGTATACAAAAATAAAATGCGTAGGCTTAAACCATTGCTCAAGTCATAACAGTTCTTATACCTCATCGTCGACATAAGACTTCTTATGCAAAAGTTGCACCTGACAGTCTTAGGGCTGAAACTGCGTTAAACTGGCGCTCGCGACAGGGCCAATAACGGGTACCCGCCGCGGACACCGGATTATGCAGTTTCGCTACTACGTAGTAAAACGACGACAAGCACATAGCGTTATTGACTAAGCAAGCTTAGTTGCTCGGGCGCGGGACCCGCCTGCCCGTAACGTACGCCCCACGCGGGTCCCCACGACGGAGCACTTTTGTATGAAGCCGCGCGGGCGTCCGCTTCAGCCCTTAGACTAATTTTCAATACTATTAATCTTTTTATTTTTATTTATTTATTTATTTGGGACTAACAAACAGTTACCTACACATTAGATCTTATAGACTAACAATATAAATTCATGATACAAACATGTAACTTACACCGTTATCCACAGAATACAAAAGAGAAAAATAGTTTTGAGCAAAACGAGTAAAAAGAATAAACAATTATAGGCAAATTAAACATATTTATAAGCTCTTGATAGTTTTAATAAGACAATTACGAAACTTATTAGCCGGCATTGCAAATATGCCTAATTCAGTAAATAATGTATTATAATTATGAATAATACGTCGCAGGGGTGCGCGAACTCCAGCATTGGTTCGACAGGAAGAAACCGCAATAACCCTCCTCCTTCGGCAGTCGGGTAAAAAGTGGACGAGCGCGCACCTCTCGTCTTATGACAGTTCTAGGAACAAAGTAGTTTACTCTACTATTTATGTCTACACAGTCGTATCTGCAATTATACACGTCATGATTTCTAGGTATAATCGTCTGGAGTTAAGAGTCGTGACATAACATTTTTTTAGTGAATCTTATGAGGGGAAGTTTCGGTATCATCGGTATTGCACTGATCTAAGTCTTAGATCCAACTCAAATTTCTTAGACTAAGAAATTTGAGTTGGACTTTTTCTAGGCTGTCTACATATTTATTGTAATAAGGATTCCATATAATGACGGCGTATTCCAGCTGGGATCTAACCAATGATTTGTAAAGATGGATGAAAGTACTAGCACGTTTAAAATCCTTTGTAGCCCTCACACATCACAAACCCGTACATACGATAGGCGCTTTTAATTATCTATCTATATACTAATATATAAAGCTGAAGAGTTTGTTTGTTTGTTTGTTTGTTTGTTTGTTTGTTTGCTTGAACGCGCTAATCTCAGGAACTACTGGTTCGATTTGAAAAATTCTTTCATTGATAGATAGCTCATTTATCGAGGAAGGCTATAGGCTATATATCATCACGCTAAGACCAATAGGAGCGGAGCACCAATGAAAAATGTTTCAAAATCGGGGTTTTTTTTTTCCTTTTGAGAGCTTCCGATACGTGCGCTGCGTAAACGGTTAAAGTTTCGCAAAAATCATATATGACAGAATTGTTCCTCTTTAAAAGTTCTAAAAAAAAGTCCGCGACAGCATATGTCTATCTTTTAAGGTTGGCTCACTATAACCTTTTTTATGCTAACTTTGTTCTAAAATTCCAAATGCATTATTTGCGAAGGTGTTTTTATAAACATGATATTAATCCTTATCCAAATAAATACGTTATTCATCAGAAGTATTTAATTTAAAACAAAAGTGCCCTTTACATTATTGGATTTCAATGAATATCTTAGGAGATATCGCAGTTTTAAAATAACATCGCAGCAAAATAATGTTCAAGTACCGCGCGCGCATTTATGATGTGCAAGGCAGTCATGAGGGATGCCGGGTCCGCGGACGAATGCTACAGCGCTCCCGTAGGCCCGGCACCAAAGTGGTGTCGCGAAACGCCGAGGTTGGTTTTAGTCGGTAGATCGCTCTTTTCAGAGCGGAGTCCGACACACCCCACCGCTCTCCCCGGAGTGGTAGATAGTGCATAAAGCATTTCCAACCCCGTCAACAAAAAAAAAAAAAGGCAGTCATGAGGGGGAAGGGCGGTGAGCCCAGTTAGCTCAGCGAGTTAATTTTCTTTAGGGTATTGTTTCTGATTTTTTAGTACCTATTTTAAGCTAATTCTTTTACCGTGGGTAGGCGATATCTTATCGTATAATCTATACTTAATATATAATGCTGAAGAGTTTGTTTGTTTGTTTACTTGAACGCGCTAATCTCAGGAACTACTGGTCGGATTTGAAAAATTCTTTCAGTGTTAGATAGCCCATTTAGTGAGGATATATCATTACGCTACGCGGACGAAGTCGCGGGCAGAAGCTAGTATTATATATAAGTATGCTGATCAAGATGTAGTTTGTCGTCAAGTCACACGCCGAGATCTCTAATGGAGGGATTTTTTTTAGGAGTATTTTATTCAAATTGTAATTGTAGGTTATTTTATTTTTATTTTTTGTGAATGAAATTGTGGAACATTTCGAGATATTTAAGTGAAGTTTATTTTTAACACAATAGTCTGAAAAACGGTCAAGATCATCTTGCAACTGTTGGCAATCAGTATGATTTTTAACTGACTTGAAAATTTTCAAGTCGTCGGCATATAATAAGAATTTTGAGTATTTAAAACATTTACCAATGTCATTTATAAATAGAATAAATAAGAGGGGACCCAAAATCGATCCTTGAGGCACGCCAGAGGTAACGTTTACAGTTTTAGAGTGAAACCCATACATAATATAAATCAGCGATATGTTTTGGTAGTTTGTAGCTTAGGGTTGGGGTTATTGTTAGGTCAAGGTTTGTATGATAGTTCTTAAATCTTGAATGAGGAATAAAAATGCTCATGAAACTGCCTCATAAGCCTATGGTCCTGAGCGTTTCTGCTACGCTAGAGGTGCTGGGTTCGATTCCCAGGTCGAGCAAAGTGTTATTGGGTTTTTCTATGAAATTCCCAGTAGCAGCTCGGAGTTAGCAATTTATGCCCGGTTAATGGCTGACCGTCGATGATGCCCGAGCCTCTCCTCCCTCAAGCGCTGCATGCCCCGCCGTCGCCCACGTTAGTTGGTCGTGAACAAAACATACCGGCGAACTGTTGGTGTACATTAGTACGCCTCTGCCTAACCCTTCGGGGAATACAGGCGTGATGGTATGAAACAAATATTGCTAAATAATATCACTTCATTGAAGCAATGCATGGTACCCTATCTATACTTTTTTTAATATAATTATATAAAGCTGAAGAGTCTGTTTGTTTGTTTGTTTGCTTGAACGCGCTAATCTCAGGAACTACTGGTCCGATTTGAAAAATTATTTCAGTGTTAGATAGACCATTTATTGAGGAAGATTTATTTATTTAAAGTCACCAAGGCTGAACGACTGCGATTAGAAATTATTATTACCAGTTTAATATTCTAAAAATGATTTTAGATAATAAATAATGAAATGAGGCTAACTCTCAGTAAAACCAGAACGTTTACTTTGATACAACTTCAATAAAAAGTGTGTGTGTGCAGTAAGTAAATCCGAATTCATTGTGCACATTTATCGCACACTGAAGCGCTTGGTCAGCCGACAGCGTTCCAGACGGTCGGGCCCGACCACGGACCGCGCCCGTCGCGAGGGATGCGCTCACGACCAAGGCCGTTGACATCAACCAAATATTGGTCGGTCAACCGATTTCCACACTGTCCATTTTTACATCAACCGGACCAAGGTCACCTTGGCTGGCGGATGGTCCCGACCGTGTAGAAGGCCTAGGCCTTTATGTACAAGTGGGGTAGTGAGGTAGGTACTCTAGTCGTGAGACGGTGAGTACCCGCAAAGTACTTGTGAGATACTAGTATCTCTTGGTAGTCTGTGCGTGTGCTCGTGAGGTGAGATGGCAACACATACTAGTATCTTTTAGTAGTCTGTAGTCTGCAGTAGTCTAGTTATATTATTATACTCTTTGGTCTAGTCTGTCTGTACTGCTAGTCAATCAATAAGAATTAATCGTATTTCGTAAGATTTTAAGACTTAGATTTTGATAAACTCGTAGGTACAAAATTAATAAAAATGGCACGTAATGTTGTAGATGTTGCACGAAAGTTTTTATTATTAGGTCAATGTGTACCGACCGTCAAGCAAAATGCTGCTAAAATTAGAGTGAAGAGGTTAGAGTTGGATGAGAATTTACTTATGGTTTGTATTTACTTACTGTCTACATTTTCTGTAGCACAGTTTATGTTTATTTGATTAATATTAATTTATTTGTGACATACTTTTCAGTACTTCCGAAAGGATGAATTTTACTACTGCCATGATCCTCAGAAAGTGTGTAAGACTGGTGATATTGTCCTCATACAATCATTGCCACAAAAACTGACAAAGTTAATTACACATGAAATTAAAGAGGTTGTGTATCCGTTTGGTGATATAACCGATCCTATCACCGGCAAAAAGGTAGCTAAAGAAAGGTATAGAGAAGATATGGACATGCAAGCGGAATTGTATGGAAAATTAGATTCTACATTTAATTATGATAAAGCACCGAACCGGGGCTGGCAAGATGGAAGGAAAGACTTCACATCTAAACCTACATACACAAAGTTCCATGTGTTTGATGAAAATGATCCTTACGCCATATAGATTAGATAGAAGGATGGACTGCCCAAACCAAATACTATCCTGGCTGAATGCGAACTACTAAATAGATTGGAGGAATGTGATGCTTTAACACGTTCAGTGCCACCGACTCGCTCTGCGAGTTTACATAAACTTTATTCCTGTGCCTGCGACTCACGTGGCGAGTTCAATGTACATATGCGGCATGTGAAATGTATGCGGCATACGGGAAGACATTATGAAAATTGTAGTAGCATTGAATGTGTTAATTCTTTAGAAGCAAATTTTATAAAAAATACCGAAAAAATGTTGCAAGCCACACACACATAAACCATGCTTTGGACAGCCCTGAGATATAATAATGCATAGTGTGATAAAATTATATTATAATTAGGAATAAAATATGTAGTGATTTATCTAGTTTTTACTGTATCTTATTTTGTTCGCTATCTGGCATCCAAGGAGCATCAATGAAATTATTATGCTTCAACATAATTTTAGAAATGGGTTATTTTTTAAGCTTACATAATTATTGTCTAAAGCCACATCCTTCCCTTGTTAGTTGCCTGTTAATTTATCCGGTTTTTAAGTGTATTGTCGGGAGAGTATTCTTTAAACTTGTAAATTTTTACGGTGTCAGATTGCACTGTGTGCTTCATCTTGGAGGTAGAACCTTGCAGAGGCTTACTTTCCATTGCGCACTAGCATGCTGGGGCGCCAGTGCTGGCAGACACCCTGTCAACTTGTGGTTAAAGACTTTATTTCTCATAAAGAAATTTACATTTCACTTAATTGAGAAAGTTTTATATCTAAAAGTATTACATACACTTTGGCGATCAGATATTACTAACTTTATACAGATTTAACTAACAAGTACAATTAATCTAATTGTTGTGGGTAGCCCGACAAGCAACTTACAGTATTTATTATTTATTACTTATATATTATACTAGTTTCTGCCCGCGGCTTCGCTCACGTGAAGCTATATCAGGAGTAAAAATGGAAAAAAAAATGGAAATGGAATTTTTTGTATGGGCCTCTATACATCAGGGAGGTCAAGCTGTATCTCAGGATTCATTTAATTAATTGAGACACAGATAAAAGAATACTAGTAATTGAGATAAGAAGTTCACCAGTTTTCAGTTTTTAAGTTGGAGCATATACTTTCTAACAGTGATAATAAAATTAAAATCTATTCAGTAGTTTTTGCTCCAACCCGTAACAAACAGAAAAAAAGGCAAGAATTTTAAAAATCACATTTTCGGATTCGGAGACTTTTATATACCATAACCCGTGTTTTTTTTAAATATCTTCAATGTACATACAGCTTTTTTACAATAATTTTATAATAATGGCAGTCCCTTTAGTCTGGCTCACAAGATCCCCTACGACCTCTTTTGAGGTGGCTCTCTCTCGCCGGACCTGCACCCAATGCTCTCAAAGCAATTCCTCGTGTCATCCGTGCGAATGGTTGCGCGAAACAGTTGTGAAAAGCAGTATTCATATTGATTTCTGAAGCTTACGCGAATATCAGACATATTGAAATAAAACAACTTTACGGATTATATCGCGTTATATTAGTATAAAATACAATACAAATCCCGACGTTTCGGACCCTTTACAGCGTCCATGGTCACGGGCAGACAGGTGTTATGCGTCTTATCGTTGTATTTATTGAACAGCTCCCCTCCATTAACCCTTTTACATTAATCATTTGTTATTTGATTCATGCAGAATGAGCTCACCGTATCTTTCTGTCTTGCAGTTTTGGGCGTACATTTAGACCTAATAGAATCTATAATAGGGTTCCAAGCAGGTGCCAATACCCATCCGTCCTCTCTGTTGAAATTTGGGTGCTTTTTGATCTCAATGGCCTCACGAATCATCCTGGGTAGGAATCGATTTTCTTTTGCAAGGACCTGTGGTTTGTCAAATCTGATAAAGTGCCGAGCCATGCCAAGTGCGTGTTCACAAACAGCTGACTTCTTGGAACGGATGGGTATTGGCACCTGCTTGAAACCCTATTATAGATTCTATTAGGTCTAAATGCACGCCCAAAACTGCAAGACAGAAAGATACGGTGAGCTCATTCTGCATGAATCAAATAACAAATGATTAAAGTGAAAGGGTTAATGGAGGTGAGCTGTTCAATAAATACAACGATAAGACGCATGACACCTGTCTGCCCGTGACCATGGACGCTGTAAAGGGTCCGAAACGTCGGGATTTGTATTGTATTTTATATTAATTTATCGCGATATAATCCGTAGTTGTTTTATTTCAAGCAGTATTCATATCGAAATCGAGAATAATTTGTATGAGGTTAATGAGATGAAGTGAAAGTGGTGTGCCAAGATCGTAGCAAGTGGAAATCTAGTCTCTGCCTACACCCCAATGGGAGTAGTCTTTCATGGATATTTTGATAAAAGAATACATAACATAACATACCATCACGCCTGTATCCCCCGAAGGGTTAGTCAGAGGCGTACTAACGTATACCCACAGTTCGCCGGTATGTTTAGGTCCCATGTAATAGGGGGCAAGCCTATTGCCATTAACCGGGCACAAATTCCTAACTCCGAGCTGCTACTGGGAATTTCATAGAAAAATCCAATAACACTGCTCGACCTGGGAATCGAACCCAGGACCTCTAGCGTAGCAGTCGCGCTCAGGACCACTTGGCTAATGAGGCAGTTATTAAATTAAAAGGCAGTTTATTAATAAAATAATACAAATTGAGAAAAGAGCTTTTATTTCATTTAGCCATAGGCTCATAATTTGTAAAGATTGTATTGGTGGCATCAGTCCTGCGCCAGAAGTTCCTTCTCTAGCGCCGCACCCATGCGATTCCACGAACTGTCGTCGTCATCCGGAGGTTCATCGTCTGACGGCGGTGATGATCTACGTGGTCTCTTGCGAGGTCGGGATTCATCGTCTAAAATTAAAGCAATAGGTCATCATCATACATGTAATAAGAATGTAAGTGAGCCGTGTCTGTACATTGCTTATATTTACAAAAAAAACGAATTTGGGAGACTCAGAATCAGTAACACAATCCATTTCTATTATTTTTGGAACTTTTGTCTGTCTGTTTGTATGTGTGTTTGACGGCGCATCAAATGATAACTACTGAAGAGATTTGGAGGAAGTGGACAGGAATTCATAGCCTGTTTCTTGGATTAACATTTAGGCTATTTTTAATTCAAATCGGTTCTCTATCAAAAGTTATTAACATTTTAAACATTGAAAACGTTGAATTTGAAAAATAACCATTGAATTAAATTTCTGTTTTAAAGTATTTCTGTACTGACTAGCATGGGTCAAAAATTATAACAGAATCAAGTAATAAAATTAATAAAATATACTGACAGGACTAAATAACATAAAACAAGAAAATAAAGCAGATCAATCAGAAACCATTATTGTGACCAGGAATTGATTATTAGTACAGTTATTCTAACTCTACTTATACAGGGCATCACGGGACATACATAGGATTTATCCAGCGAGCACCAGCCGGTGTCAAAACTATATATTTGAGTAGGGTAAAGAAGTAAACAAAGAATGACAATTGACAACTTATTTTCTAGCGGATTAACACGCATTGTTATTACCTCAATTAAATTTGATTCGATAACAAGTGTCATTTTGAGTAGACAATTTTGTCAATTATTGTTTTCTTCTTTAAAAGCATCCAGCCATATAGTAACTCATTTTATAATGTGAAACCTCCATAGTGTCGATACAGTTCGCACACTTTATTTGAGAAACTAAAGAGTTTCCATCTAATCAAATAATTAAATAATATACCCAAAGAATATACCACGTATGTTTCATCACTACATATTATAAAACAAAGTCGCTTCCCGCTGTCTGTCCCTATGTATGCTTAATCTTTAAAACTACGCAACGGATTTTGATGCGGTTTTTTTTAATAGATAGATTGATTCAAGAGGAAGGTTTTAAGATAAATATTAGAAAGGTCTGGTGTAGATAGAAACTACACACTTAATACTAGAACAAGATGTAGAAGGGTCTGATGTTGGTCTATGCGCTTAATGTTGACAGTAGCGACCCTTCTACTCACACTTTCTATTCTAGTATTATGTAGTTATATAATAGTGTTACGCCGCGAAGCTATTAGAATGACGTGGATGGGTCACGAAGGTTCTGGATAAATCGTAGAAGCATGTAGAATACTCGAAAGAAAGTACTCGAATACGTACTCACGTAAACAATAGACGATCTATGTACCTACCTGTAATGCGAGTACCTACTCGCATTTTGTAGGCTTTTCGCGATTGTTCGATTCCAGAATCTTCGTGACTGATATAAATAGCCGTCGTGAGGGTCGGCTAGGGCTGTTTAGTTTTGGACAAGGTGAAGTGAACATCAACGTGAAGACAAGTGATTCTCAGTGTGACAGTACAGTGCGACAAGTAATAGTGTAGTGACTTTATTTGTGATTTCTGTTGTGTGTTGTCAAGTTTATTAAAGTATTTGTTTATTTCGGTAAAATTTGCGTTAATTAATTTATCCCGAACCCCAGCTCGTAACATTTGGTGTCAGAAGTGGGATAATGCTAAGGGAGACAAGAGTCATCTGCAGATGGTAGTCCCTAAAGCTAAGGTGCCAGATATCCTACGACTATACCATGACGGATGTTCAGGAGGTCATCTAGGAGTAAAAAGGACTTTATTGAAGATTAGAGAGCGTTTCTATTGGATCCACTGTCGGGACGATGTTGAAGACTGGTGTCGTAAATGCACTAGCTGTGCAGCTGTAAAAGGGCCCCATACGCGCAGCAGAGGTGCATTGAAAGTCTACAATGTTGGTGCGCCCTGGGAACGAATAGCTCTTGATGTAGCAGGACCATTTCCGGAGAGTGAAGGCGGGAACAAATATTTCATGGTTGTGATGGATTACTTCACAAAGTGGCCGGAAGTGTTCGCCATTCCTAACCAAGAGGCTTCGACGGTCGCAGATAAATTGGTTCATGAAGTCTTCTGTCGTTTTGGAGTACCCTTGGAGATTCACAGTGACCAAGGAAGGAATTTCGAGTCTCAAATATTTCAGGAGACATGTCGAGTAATGGGTACTCATAAAACCAGAACCACATCTTACCACCCCCAGTCTGATGGAATGGTCGAACGGTTTAATCAGACCTTAGAGAGATATCTAGCAAAAGTTCTGGGAAGTAGGCAGAAAGATTGGGATAAGCACATCCAGCCATTCCTTCTATCGTATCGGAGTGCAGTTCATGAAAGTACGACGGTGACACCAGCCTTCGCGAACTTCGGAAGAGAGCTACGGTTGCCTGCAGATCTCATCACCGGTATACCCCCAGATACTCCCCAGTGTGTGACTGATTATGCGAACGACTTGCGAACCAGAATGAATGACATATATGAGCATGTCAGACAGTCGGGCCAACAAACTTGTGAAAAAATGAAGACGCGTTATGACCGTAAGATGAACAACAGAGGCTTCGATGAGGGCTCACTAGTGTGGCTACATAACCCGGTGCGTCGTAAAGGAAAGTCACCCAAATTACAGGCAAAATGGGACGGCCCCTATCGAGTCGTGACTAAGATCAACGATGTCACCTACAGGATACAGAAAGGAACAAGAGGTGCACCAAAGATCGTTCATGTGGATCGTTTAGCGCGTTATTACGGATCAAATGATGCTCGGGACGAGCATGTCTTAGGAGGGGGCAGTGTTACGCCGCGAAGCTATTAGAATGACGTGGATGGGTCACGAAGGTTCTGGATAAATCGTAGAAGCATGTAGAATACTCGAAAGAAAGTACTCGAATACGTACTCACGTAAACAATAGACGATCTATGTACCTACCTGTAATGCGAGTACCTACTCGCATTTTGTAGGCTTTTCGCGATTGTTCGATTCCAGAATCTTCGTGACTGATATAAATAGCCGTCGTGAGGGTCGGCTAGGGCAGTTTAGTTTTGGACAAGGTGAAGTGAACATCAACGTGAAGACAAGTGATTCTCAGTGTGACAGTACAGTGCGACAAGTAATAGTGTAGTGACTTTATTTGTGATTTCTGTTGTGTGTTGTCAAGTTTATTAAAGTATTTGTTTATTTCGGTAAAATTTGCGTTAATTAATTTATCCCGAACCCCAGCTCGTAACAATAGCTAAAAATACTAACCCATCTCAGAGTCATTTGTTGCTTCTTGTGAATCTTGTAACCTAGAAATGAAAAACATGATGTTAATTTATTAAAACTAAATGTCCCAATGCGATGCTTCTTTTATCTTTTATTTTTGACATAAACCTTCCCATGCACATTGCCCACACCAACTCTCCAATCTACTCATTGCCAAAAGTAAAACAAAACTACAAAGTTTCATTGCAAACAAACATTAATTTTTATGTTGTATACATCGAAAAAATATTTGCATGACTCTTCTAAATGAGTTTCAATACCATCTTATATTCAAGATGTGTTTGTGTACCTAGTGAGACTCTTCAATAAATTTTAATCCTGTTTTATGCATGTTTCAGTTTCTTTACGTGGGAGAGCCATGCTTCGGCACGAATTGGCCTGCTCGACCGGAGTGATACCACGGCCTCACAGAAAACCGGCGTGAAACAACGCTTGCGTCGTGTTTCGCCGAGTGAATGAGGTTACCGGAGGCCCAAACCCTTTTAAAAGGCGGGCAACGCACTTGTGATTCCTCTGGTGTTGCGGGTGTCCATGGGAGGCGGTTATCGCTTACCATCAGGTGATCCATCTGCTCGTTTGCTCCCCTATCCTATAAAAAAAAATGTTTACTTGTTATTTACCTTTCTAATAAACTGTCCTGCATGCTATTTTCCGCACTGACAGATATTAGCCTACTTTCACGAGGGTTTTCTTCATCATCATCTGGTTTGTCCTCATCTGATGAGCTTTCGTCGGACTCATTGAATATGTCTTCCACCTATAACAGCACACAAGTATATTTTTAAACTTTCGCCACTATTGGGAAGAGCCGACCAAAAACACGTAACATTTACTAAAATATGACGTGTTTTTGGTCACTTCTCGGTTGGTTGTAGGTAATTCGTGGTATTGAAGACGAGTATTTTGTTGGGTTCCCTGCATCCGCTCTATTCTCTAAAGAGAAAAGATGGTAGTTGTAATTACCTCTCTATCCATATCGGCGATATCATCACTTGAAAACGATAGGAGCGGATTGATGGTGTCCATGAACCTTCCCGAGGGCGTGCGCTTGCGCAGCGCGGCGACGGGCGCGGGCGGCGGCGCCGGCGCGGGCGGCGGGCTGCTGCAGTGCGCCGGCGGCCGCCGCGACCTGCTCTGTGGGCATCTTACTTGGTTGGTCATGCATCGATTTATTTTTATATTAAACCAGTTTAAATTCCCCTTAAGTGCTGGTTGAAATTTGCATAGAATTCCGTTTTTTGAGAAAGTAATAATTTTCTCTACTAATAAGTAAACTGTAAGTAGTAGTACTACTAGTACTACTGTAAGTAGAGCAATTACAACAATTATGATAAAGACCGCGGTGCGTTGCACGGGGGCGACGACAATCTTATCATAATCAGAAGCATATTAAATAAAATAACGTTTTACACATTGTACCGCATTAAAAATCCGTAGGGTTTTATTAAATTAAAAATTAGATATTCGCAAAAAATTTATGAGTTTTTTAGTTTAATTAATAGACCATTCTATTGTGATAAGCATAGCAAACGTAAAGACCGCGAATAAATTCTTTTCGGCGTTTATGTGTTCATAAGGGATTTATTTTGGTTTACAGTTAGGAACTGTAGTCATAGACAAGTTACTGTTACCTGTCCGCCACGTTGCAAAGGGTACAGCCTCTCGTCAACACGCTCCCACCTCTCAGCGCACGACCACAACCATTCTGGCGTCACTACGTGTAATTTGTTCGTTTTACCCTCGCTCATTCGCCTGCTCGCGTTCACTTTTGCTGTTCCTGTAAATAACAAGGTTCTTAAGAACATACAATATAGTAGAAATAAAGTGCTATTTTCGTATGATTTGCAAACAACAATAGTCAACTTGAATTTTTACCTGCTCTCACTGCTACCAAATGCGTAGTCTTCTCACAATAATCTTGCGTGACTTCAGCGCCTAGACTCCTAGCCACTAGGTATGCCCTGGACGTCTCTAACCGTTGATGTGTAGGCACTAAACCACTGAACACTAAACTCGTACCAGCTAGTACTTCACATTTCACCTCTGGAATAATTGCTTTCAGGTCAGGTATTTGAGTCTTGCCCATTTTATCGTAGTGATCATAGAAATGCCTGAAAGTTAAGAAGATAGTGAAGCATTAATGAAATGTAGCAAGAAATAGTTCACTGTGTTAACTACTTAGTTCCAAATCTAGTTCCTTCATATACAGTATTTAAAAAAACAGTGCTCCACCGCGTCTGTCAGTCTAAAAACTCAAAAACTAGAGAACAAATTTATATAAGGTTTTCACTAATGGAGTGGAGTGACTTATGAGGAAGGTTTTAACTTATTTAACATCATGCTCCGACCCATAGGAATGGGGTAAAGCGCGTAAAATCGCGCTGAACAGCTAGTTTTTTTTAAATCATATTTATATTTTATGTATACTTACTTGTGTATTCTTTTAAGTATATCATCCAAATATATTAAGTAGTCATCTGGATCCTCTACTTCTATCTGTCCGTCCTGCGTCTCTGTCCACTGTGGCTCAGCTGGATCCTGCACTATCCTCTCGTCGCCCTCCTGGTCAGCCTCCTCGCTTTCCTTTGCTTCAGTATTATTGCTCTTTAAATCCTTAGCCAATATCTTACCATTGCTACCTTCTTCCTTGTTCTCTTTGTTTTTTGATGCGTCTTTTACTTCGGGTTCGGCATCTAGTGTAGGCATCTGATTAGCCTGTGCACCGTTTTTACCACTTGTTAGTTTTTCTATAGGTTTTTCGTCAACTGTAACATATAAATTTAAATTAATAATAATGGACGGAGCCCCAAGTCCAGCAGTGGACTACTATAAGCTGATGATGACGATAAAAATATCTCTTAGTAATTTAAGACAACTACAAACTGTTTATAAGCTTATGCACTTTGTACACAGGTCAGTTGGGATAGTTATTTATGTACATATTTAGCTTATGAGATTAGCTTCAGTAATTTATAAATATATAGAACATATTATTATTATATATAAAACTTATATAGAATTTAATACGTGGGAGAGCCATGCTTCGGCGCGAATGGGCCGGCTCGACCGGAGTGATACCACGGCCTCACAGAAAACCGGCGTGAAGCAACGCTTGCGTTGTGTTTCGCCGAGTAAGTGAGGTTACCGGAGGCCCAAACCCTTTTAAAAGACGGGCACGCACTTGCGACTCCTCGGGTGTCCATGGGCGGCGATTATCGCTTACCATCAGGTGATCCGTTTGCTCGTTTGCCCCCCTATCCCATAAAAAAACATTATATAAATATATAACAAAACAAACATGTAAAAAATCTTACCAGGAGGTGGAGGGGCATTTATATCTCCTGTAGACTGGAAGAATGAATAAGGCCTAACGTGAATCAGATTTGTTGCATGCCGCCACACGTCTTCACGATCATCTATTATACACACCATGTTGTCACCACACGGAAATAATGCTCTGAAACAGTTCGTGAAAATAATCTAAGAATTAAAAATATCAAATAAATAACTTTTTGTAATCTTCTGCATTTTCCATGCTAAAATTATAAAGTAATTTATTAAAGAAAACTTTTACTGCAGGCAGTCAACAGTTTTTCCTTACTAAAATAACTTTATTTAACTAGCTTCTGCCCGCGACTTCGTCCGCGTAGCGCGATGATATATAGCCTTCCTCAATAAATGGGCTATCTAACAATGAAAGAATTTTTCAAATCGGACCAGTAGTTCCTGAGATTAGCGCGTTCAAGCAAACAAACAAACAAACTTTTTAGCTTTATATATTAGTAGTATAGATAAAGTCTAATTATAATAGTGAATTAGGATGTAAGTTTGCTTTCATGACATAACTAACTTCAGATTTGCAGCTTTTGTCCTAGCATCAAAGCACTCATCCCTGGACAGTATCCTATGTGAAAAATACTTCTTCTCGGGATCGAGTAAGTCGGCAATGGCGTGAGCGTACTGCCGCGCCCCAAATGTGCAAACATGAAGTTCATAGTTTTTAGAAGCAGATTCCAGAAATTCTTGAGTTCGTGGGCGCAGTCGCGTGTGACACCAGCGACCTGGACAGCCTGGGCCTCGGAGGAAGAAGTGGAGGACACCCTGGAGATATAATTATATGCATTAGAGAATTGGAAAAATATTATGAGCTTTTGCTGTCATACTCATACAAATCAATAGGCTTTGAACATATAGATGAAGTGTATATTGTGTTTAAATCAAGGGTCAGTGTCATCATGTAAACTCGATGCCAGATATTTAATATTTGTTAGATTCTAACTAGCTTCTGCCCGCGACTTCGTCCACGTAGCGTGAATATAGATAGCCTATAGCCTTCCTCAATAAATGGGCTATCTAACACTGAAAGAATTTTTCAAATTGGTCCAGTAGTTCCTGAGATTAGTGTGTTCAAGCAAACAAACAATCACACTCAGCTTTATATTTAGTATAGATAATGGTCACTACACATATTCTATGCAGATGCACATTTGCACAATAATCATCTTAGGTATCAGAAATTCTGAGTTGAATGTGACTGTTCAATTAAAAAATGCATTTATTTACCTTCAAGTTGGGTGGTATATTATCATTAGTGGTGTGAACTAGTGTTTGATCCAGATCTACAAGCAATACTAGTTTCCTGTCTTTCAGTAGGCGGTCAGCATCTTCTCTACCTAATTTCCTAGCCAGCTCTTCAGACACCTGAAAACCATAAAAAAACATACTCATATTGTTTTATTTCAATTATACCATATACAAGTACTTGCAACTACATGCACGGTTCAAAATAGTAGATCTTATGGACAAGAACCAACAAGAAACTCCATAGATATTACTTTAAAAAAGTAATTCTTGTTTACAATTTTTTCTTCTATTAACAATTTTATTGTATAAATTTATATATAGTAAAGACAAGCTACGTGTTTAGACATATAAACAATAATCAGTTTAAAATAGGCAACAAAATTACAGTTAATGTAGCCCTCGTATCTGTCTTCCCTTTAAAGCTCAACAAAAGAAAGTCTTCAGAAGGACTTAATATTTTGCTTTTTGGATTTTTAGTGAAGTTGTAACTAGTTTCAAAGGTTACAACTTGTATCTAATCCAGATATTTATCAGGAAGAATCAAATCAGCTCTTAATTTTCTTGTTGCTGTTTGCTTTAGTATGGTCAGCATTTAAAGTAGCTTACCAGCCAAATTTGAAAACTTCACAGCACCCAAACTTTTCTCTAGATTGAAGTAAAGCATACTTAATATAGTCCCATATGTGAAGAAGTTGTAGTACCATCTCAAGCCAGCAATTACTGAATGCATTTCAAAATTAGATATTTTGTGTTCAGTGACTTTAAATTGCTTACTGTAATCAGCCTTTTCTGCTATAGTTGGCTGTTGATCTCACCTTCAGTTCAGGTACAGAGTGTACCATGGGCACAACAGCTACATCTCTGTTTGTCACCTCGTCTGTGCGCAAGTCTGCTCCACACTCTGCACACATCTCCTTCATTACCGTAGGGTGCCGACATTCTTCTAATTCAGCAATCTCCCCACTGAATTTTTTCAAAAGATTGACGTTATAATGGTAAGGTGTAGTTATAATGAATTTTAAATAAACAATAAGGTGAACTATCTGTGAGCCTTAGCTTAGACTCAGGTTATAGGGTTTCTGTATCAGGTGTCTTTGTTATTTCATTGTTTGATAAATAAATAAAAAACCTACATATCCATATCAATAAATACAAATTTATTGATTACATTTGATTTACAGATGTTCATCTTATGTTAGTATAAATACGAATATTAAATGGATAAATTGCGATGATAATAAAATAAAACAACAATCATATTGTTTGATAGGTTACATTTTAGGCGGGAATCATTGGCTGCATTCATATTTACCGCGCAAGCAATGCAACTGCACTTTGAAATAAAGGGTAAGCCTAATATGCAATAGTATGGATGTTTTTGTAGTTTTCATTGTATTTTCATGACAAATAACTTCTATATTATTTTGAAGCGCATTTTGTAGTGACGTCACTTACCCAGGCTCTGCAATGTCTCCTTCCTTCACCTTGATCGATGAGATAGTACCAGCGCGAACGGCCTTATATTTCTTCAATTCATTATTAAGGCCTGATGAATCATTGTATAAAAATAATATTTGACCTTGCGACACAAAAACACCTTGTTTTACTTTCCACTTTACTACTTTCACAGATTTTTCTGATGGAACAAAAATAGGCATAGTTTTGTCGGCCATCTTGAACGGATATGGCGCGTTATTAGTAAAATGTCGCTGTGCTATTGGTCAATATCGTATGTTTTTGGCGGTTATCACATATCCACCAATGAAATTTCAAGAGGACCAGAATCAATACGTAAAAGAAAGAATATTGTTTCCGGAAATCACCGGAATAGTGGCACTTGATGAAATGTCAATTTATTGTCAAGTAACAAACGTTCAAATACTTGACACAGTAGGTATAATAGAATATAATTACTACCATTGAAAGAAAAATTTAGAAAAAGAAACGAATAAAAGTTATTTTTATCAGTTTGTTTCATTAAATCAATACCCATTCTTTTCTAATGTGTTGATTTTGTAGACAGCAAACCCTGAATTGCGAGTACTTCACTAAAGCTAAAGAGGCGAGTGATAGAACATTTGCTTAGGCTACGGTTTTCAATCAAAACAATTATTATTCTTCGTAATGAAAAAAAAACAAATCAACTCATTAGCGTCTATAATGTTCACATCTCTGGTCACATCACATGACTTTTTTTCGACACTTTTTTATGTATTCTCTGTGCTTTATTCATTTATTAGATCCTAGTCTGTGGCACAGAAACGTCAAAAAACAGCAACAATTTTCGTTTCGTTTTCGTTGTGTATCTTCTCATGTAACGAGTTTTTGATAATTATTATTTTTCGTTTTGTTTGTTTTGAGTAGAATTTAATGTAAATAACAATTCTAAACATTTACAATATGATTGAAGAAAATATAACAGTGAGTGATAACTCGGATTTAGAGGATGGCGGAAATCCCGAACTTCGTGGATACTTGAGTAAATGGACAAATTACATTCACGGTTGGCAGGACAGGTTTATTGTCTTGAAGGATTCCACTTTATCCTACTACAAGAGTGAATTAGAGAGTAATCTTGGATGCCGTGGTGCCTTATGTTTGAAAAAAGCTAAAGTCAAGGTGATAACGCAGTTTGTTTTATCGGCAAAGTCCACTAAGTAAAAAGATTAATTTGTCCTTGTTGCGTCTTTTTTCTATGCTTTAGAACAAGTAATCTTAACATGCGACCATATAAATTCAGATATTCGACCTTGGTTGTTTATTATTTCAGCCTCATGAATTTGATGACTGCAGATTTGATGTGTCTGTAAATGATTGTGTCTGGTACTTGAGAGCAACAAGCCCTGAGGAGAAACAGCAATGGATTGATGTTTTGGAATCTTTTAAAGTGAGTGTAATAAGTAAAAAATTTAAACAGGTAATATTATTGTAAACAGGTGATGGACATCTAAATACTTACTACCTAAACTCGCTGAGGAACAACAGCATACCACTTGTAAAGAGTGTTTAGCCGATTATAATAATATTGATATTATGAAATTGTCTGTTTACCATTGCTTCAAAAGTAGCTCAACATCCAACAGACTTTGTAGTTACATTCCTGGCTTTCTGGTCTGGTTAAATTTTCAATTAACAACATTATTATGTGCCTAAAAATGTCATTTAATCTTGTAACATTAAGTTCTGCATTGAAAACACTTAAATTCACCTTGAAAGGCACTTCACTCAGAATGATTCTGCTTAATTATAAATTAATTAATGCAACAAATTACAGATACAATAAAACAGCTATATTTATTCTTATTTTAAGCTGACAACACTGATATTGTGTAATAAGGTTTTGTCATATAAACATAATAAAAGATAGATATAATTATAATTATATTTATCTGACTACCTCATTAGCTAAGTGGTCCTGAGGGTGACTGCTACGCTAGAGGTCCTGGGTTCGATTCCCAGGTCGAGCAAAGTGTTATTGGGTTTTTCTATGAAATTCCCAGTAGCAGCTCAGAGTTAGGAATTAGTGCCCGGTTAATGGCAATAGGCTCACCCTCTATTACATGGGACCTAAACATACCGGCAAACTGTGGGTGTACTAAAGTATGCCTCTGCCTAACCCTTGGGGGAATACAAGCATGATGGTATGTTATATGTTAATTATAATAACTATTATCATTTTATACAGATTATTTTGAACTTCACAGCATACATATAAGCAAATGGATATTAGTCTGTTTTTGATAATGTTGTCATGTTATTCTGCTATACTTTACATGGTTACTCTGCATATTAAGTCCTACTAATATTATTAAAGTGTAAGTTTGTAAGGATGTATGGTTGTTAGTTACTGCTGAGCTGAACAGATCTAGATAAAATTTGGCACAGAGATAGTTTGACACAACATAATTATAGTCTATTTTTTATCCAGGTTCGAATAAAGTATTTTTTACTGATTTGGACTGTTAACAAGAATTTCAATTAAAGTAAATATAATGACTAATTCTAGGCTGCAACCTACTGGTTGATGCACTAAATACTTTTAGTAAAGTCGAAAAAACACACAGCCTCACTTTGATTACTACAATCAAGGATATTTTTTCCTTCATTGTAGGTATCATAGTGAAGCCATTTATTTGTCCGTAATTTTAACCTTTTTTCAAGTACCTATGTATTTTGCATGTATCAATTCATATTCAGGAATTTATCTGTTTGATATCTTCCTATATGAGTCATGGTGTGGTTATCTTACCTACAATTGTTATCAAATTCAAACCAGCTTACAATAGACCATATTATCAGCTTAGTGACTAATGCTGTGATAAGGTCTACCTGATAAGATTCTCTATGTAATTTATGGTTTAAATATGCTATTGTTTTTAAAATATGAATTCAGAGATAATTGATAAGATTAGAGTATGGGGTTCAATCCTAGTGCATTTTTTTAACATGTGGTTTGCAAATTATTTTATAACATACCATAACACCTGTATTCCGAGAAGGGTTAGACAGAGGCTTACTAATGTACGTCCACAGTTCACCGGTATGTTTTAGGTACCATGTAATAGGGGGTGAGCCTATTGCCATTAACCGGGCACACATTCCAAACTCTGAGCTGCTACTGGAAACTTCATAGAATAACCCAATAATTTTACAGTGGACTCAAAGTGTTGTTACTCTAACGTTAATAGAATGTAGCAAATATGAAGAACTGTATTTGTTTCTCTCTTATTTTTTATACTTATGACAAAATTACGAGCCCGGCACTTCATTACTAATGCAAATTAATTTTAATGCTATGTGTAATTATCATTCTATTGTAACCACTAATGACTTGCCTTCATAGTGAAACTCTTTTAATCTTTTAAAGTGTTAACTGAAAAGGCTTTTTATCTTTCTTGTATTTTTGCATCCTTGACATGAATGTGAAAAAGACAGGTATACTTTTTGTATGTGTTTTTAGTTAATACAATTTATTTTCTTGAACATAGCTAGTTACATTACAACAGTTCGTATAAGTTCTGTCTGACTTTTTATTCATGACTTTCACTATGACTAACCTTGGAATTTGAATAACCTTGGAAACCTAAAGGAATCAATAAGTGTATTTTTTATGGGGTAGGGAGCAAATGAGCAGACGATCACCTGATGGTAAACAATTACTGTCGCCCATGGACACCCGCAACACCAGAGGAGTCACAAGTGCATTGCCCACCTTTTAAATAGGTTTGGGCCTCCAGTGTCCTCACTCACTCAGCGAACCTGAGTTTCACTCGGGTTTTCTAGTTTTCTGTGAGGCCGTGGTATCACTCCGGCCCATTAATGATCTTCTATTGATTTATTGCAGTATTTTTTTAAAATATCTTTAGTTTTAATGCCTGTTTGTCAATTTATCAGGTGGAATCGGGGTATGGGACCAGTTCAGACAGCAGTTCAAATGGAGGTGGTCTACGAAGACATGGATCAGCTACTTCATTGCAGTCAACCGGCTCTCATGGTTAATAAGTCTTACGATTTTCTTAACTCTGAAATCTAAGTTTAATAACATACCTGTTTATTAGCATCAAATTGGTTAATTAACGGTAGTGAATATATATAACTGTTTATACCACTTGGGGTTAGAAATATTTGCCATCATCTTATTTTTTTATATAATGTAGGTAGTTTAGTGGATGACTAAAAATAAATTTTTGAAACATGAGATAAGTAAATATTGGAAGCAATGTCATTATCATCATAGCTTTTGCTCAACTTGGGGTTATAGAGGATGTCTTTTCAATTCAATTCAATTCAAATTCATTTAATTTGGACATATTTATCCATATGTATGTTAGTATAGGCTTATAACTATGTTAGTATACATATTATTTAATTATTTACAAAAATCAAAAAATTCTACGTCCAATTCCAGGACTCCGAGTACACAAGTGCGTGTGCACCCAATGTCCAAGAATAGGGCTATCAATTTTATCACTTAACATCTTCAGAATCATATTAGGGCTCCCCCTCACTACTCATTACCGAAGCAATTCTCTTTCGCATAATTGCGTAAAAATCATCCGTTCGCGCAATTGCGAACATTTCAGACGCGCTGCAGTAACGGGGGAGACCCAACAAAACTGAAGGCGTTATTATATTGTATTCGTAGGGCATTGTAGGTCCGCTGCTTATATTTCACCCACAGGTTACAAGTGTAAATCTCTTCTCAGTCGTTTCGCTCTTGGCAGAGCGGTCGTGGTCACGATGAGGCGTCCACGTTAGTGTTAGACTCTCTTCACAATCTCCTGCCATCTCTCTCTGTTTGCAGACTGTCTGGTGCAGTCTGACACACGGTTTCCCACTGCGGATTTCACTTGATCAGTCCAGCGCATAGGTGATCTGCCACGTGATCTGGTTCCCTCTACTTTTCCTTGCACGACCAGCCGTTCTATTGAGTTGTTATTACGTCTAGAGACATGGCCAAAGTACTGTAGTATGCGCGTCTGTACTATGGCTGATAGACGCTTTGTGATGCCGAGTTCCTGGAGTATGGATACGTTGGTGCGAAACTCTGTCTACGATATGCCGAGCATTTTCCTCCAGCACCACATCTCTAGAGCATCTATCTTCCCCTTTTCCAACTCAACGCACTGTCCATGTCTCAGCCGCGTAAAGAAAGATTAGGAATACCAGCGTTCGCATGAGTCTGACTTTAGTGGCTTTGGTGATGTTGCGATTCCTCCACACTTTCTTTAATTTGTGTAAAACAAACAAGTGTAAATAGATTGGCAATATTTTAAATAATGCGACAAATTGAAATAGGAGGTTCAGTCAGTAATCATTAGTGATTGCAATAGGAAATGTTAATTTCCCTAAACTTTGAGGAACAGAAACGAAGTGGAGACAACCATATGACATCATTTTTTCAGGGATAATATTTGTCCTGAGTTTCGTGACATCAAGTACATTTAAATTAATGATATTAATAGGGATTTTGTATAGCATAATATTTTTTTCATAGGTCGCACAGCGCGCCGCCTGGCGGAGAAGATTGCAGAACTCGACACGTACAACGAGCTACTGTCAAAGCAGGCGGTGCAGCTGCAGCAGTACTTTGACATGTGCATCGCGACATGCCCTCAGATGAGCGACGACGTCTCCGAGGCTATTGATGCTGTTAAACTTGCCGATGGTTGGTATATTTTTGGTATCTGTGAACGAAACTATTTGTCAACGCCATCTTTGGCGTCTATGGGTGAATTGTGCGCGGGCGTGTCCGCTGCGCATTGCGTCGCTGTGCCGCTGTACCAAGAAGAGGAGGGCGGCGCGCGGGGAAAGGAGAGAGAACGAAATACACGGCCAAAATACGAGACGTTGCATACCGGCCCGCTCTCACAATAATTTATAGACGTACTTTTCTTCACCTATTACCTATTATTAACTTCATCTCCATATTATACAACGGTATTTATATCTGGAATTTAAGTAAGTGGATCTTTAATAATTTCATCTCCCGCGTCGACCTCAACACTATTGACTCAGTTTAAGTGAAAGAAAAATTCTATCTTAGGTAGGTTTCGAACCTGCGTCCTCTGTTTAAGTACCGGACCATTTAGCCAACTGAGCTGCTGAGTACTCACTGCCTGTGATGTCGAATTTCGTTTCCACATTCTATCAGACTTGAGGTGACGCGGTTGGCGCCATCTATTGAAGGGACGACTTAAACAATTAAAGTAACTTCAATGGCAAAAGTTGTTGCCTTACCTTTATACTAGTGATATTCTAAACAATAAAAAAAAAATATAAAAAATATAAATTTTAGTGAAAAAAAATTCGATTGCAGGCATGATTCGAACCTGCGTCGCTCCGGTTAAGTATTAAAAATACACTAAAGAATAAACTGAAATAATTTGTCTACTTACCAGGTAACGATCTGAGCATGCACACAAACGAGGTACGCGCAACAAGTGCGTCTTTCCGAGCGACGTGTGGCGCCACCATCTCCACACTACAGCACTGCGCGGAACTGTTGCGGCGCAGGGAGAAGCAGGCCAGGCAGGCCGAGGAGCTTTATATGTGAGTTATATTGTTTAATAAAAACGATATTCCATAATAAAAATATAAATTTTAATTAATGAAAAAATCAGTCTCAGCAGGCTTCGAACCTGCATCCTTCTGATTAAATACACCGGACACTGGTATATATATTATTATATATATAAATAAGCAACAGAATCTATGGTCGAAATCCGGGCGTGTTTGAAGTCGTCCGCACGTAGTTTTGCAGTGGTAAATTTTGATATAAAAAGTTGAAGGAAAGATAATTGGGATCGAAAATGTTTCGCACTCGCGATTATTGTCCTTACTGATTTAGATAGTTTTTGTACACAAACACTTACATATTTCGACCACTGTCCGTAATGTCTTATACTATTATGAATAAAAAACTATTTCTACTGCGGCAACTACTGGAGCAAACAGCTCCAAAATTAATTCAATTTTCCTTCACACTAAAATAATATAATTAATTTCTTTTTTTTTAATGTTTCCCCACACTAGGATTTTCACCTGTATCGCGGGTGCTAAGTATTAAAAACATAAATTCTCGTATATGCCTATATACATGTAGGTCATACAAATATTTGCCCCGTGTGAGGCTTGAAACCACTGCACGTGGCGCAAAAGCCGATCGCTCAACCGTTACACCAAACATGTTATCAAATATTGTGGTGGCGGTGATGTGCAACTTGGAAACGAGATGGCGCTACTGGTAAGAATATTAGCTTTTTGTTGTGCGGAAATTATAGCTTGATGTGTAGCCGTGCATACACAGAAATTACGATATTTTATGGATTTTGTCATTATATTACACATAATATAATATTATGGTCGTAAGATTTATTTTCCTTTGACAGGGCTTTGAAGAATCAGCTCACAGAAGCAAGGTTGGCGTCAAAACCAGGACCAGATCATGAGGTAAGTCCTTATTATACTTTACGTTAGTTATATTCATCCTTATCATCCCGTGCCTTTTATTATTCACTAGCTGTGTCCAGCGGTGTTACCCGCGTATTCCCAGTCCCGTGGAAATAACTTGAAATCTAAGGGATGAATTTTTGAAATGGGTGTGAAGCGTGAAAGCGCGAACTCAAAGCCCCGATTTTGATGAACAGTCCGGAATCGAACACCTGGATTTTGTAAAAAATACACACAACGTTATTACTTATTAGCTATTCTATAGTTGCGATAATGAGCATACAATTCTTGGAAATAATGACATACGGCAAACTGATCAGCTATAGCGTAATTTTTCAATTTAGAACTTTATTTATTTTTTAATTTTATTATTACTTTTTTACGCTTTCACTGATTAAACGATCTGCAAAATAGGTAGGCGTGATTTATGAGTTAAGCATATTTATATCGACACTAGTACAGCACGACAGACAGACGACTCTCGTATCTGCATTTCAAATCACAAATCTCTACTAATATAAAATTAAAAAAAAGCTGTGTCTGTACATTGAAGATATTTAAAAAAAAACAAGCGTAACCCAAAAATTTGATTTTCATAATTCTTGACTGTTTGTCTGTTTGTTACGGGTTGGCGCCAAAACTACTGAATACATTTTAATTTTGTTATAACTGTTATAAAGTATATGCTCCAACTTAAAAACTGATGGACTTCTTATCTCAATTAATTGAACAGATCCTGAGATACAGCTTGACCTCTCAGATGTATACTAAGTAGAGGTCATCAATGCTGGTTTTCTAATTTTACTCCTAATATAGCTTCCTGTGAGCGAAGCCGCGGGCATAAGCTAGTTCTGAAATAATATTGATAGAGCGGGGCTCGACGTTGGCAATGAAAATTATGTTAGTGGTGATTATATTAGGGCACGCCCCAGCTGCGCGGGTGGCGTCATCTAATCCATACATTGTGTACTATACACAATACTAGCTTTTGCCCGCGGCTTCGCTCACATGAAGCTATATTAGGAGTAAAAATTAAAATACCAACATTGATGATCTCTCCTTTAGACAAACATGAGAGAGGTCAAGCTGTATCTCAGGATGCGTTCAATTAAGTGAGATAAGAAGTTCACCAGTTTTTAAGTTGGAGCATATACTTCTAACAGTGATAACAAAATTCAAATCTATTCAGTAGTTTTTGCGCCAATCCGTAACAAACAGACAAGAATTTTAAAAATCACCTTTCGGGTTCGGAAACGTTTGTATAACTAACCTAACCCACTTTTTTTTATATCTTCAATGTTCAGACGTAGCTTTTTTACAATTTTATAATAGTAGAGACTTGAATAATGAAGTTATGTTGGTACTACGTGGAGAATGCAAGCGGCAATAAAATCCCCATTTTGGATTACATATCACTCCCGAAGGTTGAGGTGTACTAATGTACACCCACAGTTCGCTGGTATTTATAAATCCGAAATCCCAGCTTCTTGAGACTTATATAGAAAAATCTAATAAAACAGCTTGACCTGGGAATCGAACCCAGGACATCGCGCTTGGGACCACTAGATTAGTCTAGTAGAGGCAGTTTTAAACTTTTAATGGATCACTAATTGATATTGTCATATAAGTTAGTGTTGCATAATTCTACAGTAGCACAGATATTAGAATACTAAGGCCCACTTGCACCAACTTCTTAAATGTGTTTAAATTGTATTTAAACACGAAATATCTATGAAAATTTGTGTTTAAGTATGACTTAAACGCATTTAAGAATTTGGTGCAAGTGGGTCTAACAGTAGTAAGATAACCACTTCGTCAACATTAATGCCTATTAAATTTTGGAGATCTAGTGTGTCATGTAAGAGTTTCTATGGAACTCAATAGATACCCAGTATGTTCCAGTTGTATAGAACACAAGGTTGTTTAGTTTAAATTTGACAAATTCCATATCAAATGGTTTCTAAGATTATATACACTATAGCTAGATTATATACACTATAACATTATAGCTAGACATGATCTTGAACTATCATTCACATGATTTTATTGAGTAAAATATGCGAATGCATTGCATAATTTTGCCACTAATAAAAAACTAGTTTTGTCTCATGCCTGTTATATGAGTATTATTTTAACTTACATATTAGTATACATACTTGCATACTTACATAGTATTATAAATAATTACCTACACAATAATTTGATAATAATATTGTTTTATTAATGCTATATTCCACTCAAGTATAAGGATGTATCGTTTACAATATATATGTATGTATGTTATATCAGAACGTTCTCGTATTTGCTAGAGATGCAGAAGTTTTCATTATTGATGGCTCTACTTCTTTTGCGTTAATATTTTTTTAATATCGATACTTGAGAATATTTATAAAATCGAATAATTGTTGCATTCTCCTCTGCCTATAATTTTCACCAAACACACTGCTTGAGATGTGATGAGGAGGGATGAAATGCATGTGACTAAAAGAGTGGCGAATATAGCAGGGACAGATGGGTAGACAGAGACCAACGAAAAGATGGATTATGTTAAAGCCGATGTGATAGCAAAAGGACTGACAGGGATGGATGGAAGAGTGTCCTTCTCTTGCTGCGCTGAACACAAATAAATTGGGACAGGGGCAAGCAAAAGAAGAAGACACTGCCTCATAAACCTAGAGGTTTCAAGTGCGGCTACTACGCTAGAGGTTCTCCGTTTGATTCAGCAGTTCGATCGAGCAGTGTTATTGGGTATTTCTGTGAAGTTCTCAGTAGCAGCTCATAGTTTAGATTTCTACCCGGTTAATGGCAGTAGACTCGTAGTATATTACACAGAACCTTAACATACCGGTGAATTGTGGTGTGTATGTACATACACATGTGCCTAATCCTTCGTAGAGAACAGGCGCGGTGATACATTATTATAATGTTGTTACAAGTGATAGCAATCTATCCTAGGATTGCAAGACAACTTTCCAAGTTTTTATAGAAGTGAAATTACTTAGCGATATCCACGAAGCATAGTATGTAGAATGTTTTATTGGCGTATCGTGTACAGAATTATTTTCTACCAGAGCGCCACTTCGGGCGCGGACGCCAACCCGAACGGACGTCCGTTAGTACATCTTTCGTTTTTATTTATTTACTTTCGCGTTTCGTTGACTTTGCCGCTATTTCTGTGCTTTTATCTCTAGCCTTGATATAAAATTAGTTTACATTAAGTTCAGTGATGTTTATATTGTGTTAAAGTGAGTTAATATCAACGAAATGAAGTTTAAAATTTTCAAGAAAATTCTGCGTCAGGTATGTGTTTAGTCGGCGTTGTTCAATGTGATTGTATGCAGTATGTTTACATGATGGATCGCTTGTTGTATTGTATTACTTCTGAAAAGGTTTACTTTCTACTAGGTCACTTTGACTAAGTCATCCTGAATTGTTTCTGCAAGTGTTTGGTTATTTACATCTTGACTGCCACCTGTTTCAATATTAATTTTATGACCAAAAATAAGTGTATTTGCGTTTTAACTTTCTTATTTTTATAACGAATTCACTCAAATTTTATTAAATTAATTGCCTTATTGGTCTAGTGGTCGCAAGTGCAGTTGTTCAGTGTAAGGTCCAAGGTCCGATTCCCACGTCGAGCTGCGTTAGTGAATTTTTCTATGGAAATCTTAGTAGCACTTCGGAGTTTGGTTTAGTTCCTGCCACTTATTGCATGGGAATACTGCGAATTGTACTGATGGTGGGTGTACGTCAGTCTCAGTACACCTCTGCCTGACCCTTCGGGGATACAGGCGTGATGGCATGGTTTGTTGAGTTTTAAAATTAATCAAGATGCAGATAACATTACTTCATCACTTGAGTACTTCTACAAACTAGACTACCTATATCAGGTTATGTCTCTATGCTATTTGGTGCAAGGTGAATACACCAGTTATTACCGGCTTACCAACATAAACAAAACCAAGGGCATACTTTCTTATGCGTTTTATTAATGAAAAGAAATTCCTACCTCATTTTTCTTTCTTTGGTAATAAAAATAGCCTTGCTTAATTGGTGCCACATATTATATGATTTTACAGTATTTAGATTTTATCTGAGCGGTCTTTGGAAATTATACCTACATCTTAACATTATATTAGCCTATTGATAAACTTGCTGAATACATAATATAATATAGAAGCGGCGGTAGCCTAATGGCTAGGGCGTCGGACTTGCGATCATGTGGTTGCCGGTTCGAACCCCACCCATTGCACTACCGACGTGAACCCACTCGTAAGCATTTAGATTAGCACGAGGGGTTAACAAGAATACTAGTAAAGTGTGACCCACAAAAAAAACAAAAAAAGTAAGCGTTAAGCGTTTGCCTATTGAATACGTATATCATAATTTATACCAATATGGATGGATTTAAGCCGGATGTTGATTTGGAGCACATCCGTTTCAATTAATATTATGTATTACAAGTTAGTCGTTCCCCTGTGCGTTCAGACGAGACATGGGATGAAGACCTTACCGACTGTTTTTTACCTATTTCCTGACATTTCTACTGATATTTTAATGAAAATGTAATTCTCTCTGTTTGTTTTGTTATGAACATTTTTACGCCTAAACAGCTAAATTTTTATGAAGTATGTAGGTGCATTACTTTTGTCTCAAAAACTGCACCGATTTTATACATTGATATCCTTATTCGAGCGTACATTGTGCACTTCAGTTTCAGTTATCTCCAATTTAAGGCTAAGTTATCCAACTTTTTTTTCTTCCTTCACTAAATAACTAAGTTATCCACTTTTTTCTTAAAATGCTTGCTCAGTTTTATTATTTTCTAGCTACTCACCTTATTGAGTTCTTATTGATATATACAGGCCTACTACGAAAATCTAACGTCGTGCTTCGGTTCGAATCGAAATATCGACGCAAAAATTCTTAAAATTTTACTATGCTGTAGTGCCTGTTGTGATGTCGTAGAGAAACTTTGTATTTCGTTTCTAGAAGTAGACCCCCACATGTGTATTGTAATTGTTTAACTACGCGTTTGTATATTTTTAAATTTAAATCCTCTCGGGCAAAGGAAACATCATTCTTCCTACCTTGTCTTAACTAGTTAACATTCCTTTTTGAGTCTGTTGTATGCCTGGTTTTAACGTACGTATCATCAAAGCAGGCAAAGGCCAACTGTTGTGCTGCCTGCATAGTGCGGCATACGCAAAGGTATGCGCACGTTGTGGTCAACAGCAGCCGGTTTCAGAACCGTCTCACATCTAGTTTGTACCACACTGACCTACAAATTGCACTGGTATCTTTCTGTTCCAGTAGTGCGATAAATAACTTAATGTTTCCAATTATACGTAACTAGCTTCTGCCAGCGACTTCGTCCGCGTGGAATAGTTACTTGGTCTTAGCGTGATGGTATATAGCCTAGCCTTCCTCAATAAATGGACTCTCTAACACTGAAAGAATTTTTCAAATCGGACCAGTAGAGTCCTGAGATTAGAATAGAATAGAATAGAGATTTATTGTCTTCGCTATTACAGCCAACATTGTAGCAATTGGGTACTTACAAAATAACTATAATACCGAAAGCAAAAGGTTACAGCGTCAGCTTATGCTTAAGCCCCCCTAGGGGTTCCCAAGCGCTGGTTTTCAGCTTTAACCCTTGACTCCCGTTTACAACGATAACAACTAAATAGGTATGTACTACTATAAAGATCTTTAGGTTATCGTGATCATGCAAACAAACAAACAAACTCTTCAGCATATAAATAAAGCAAGTCTGTCCAAAAAGCATCAGATATTAAAAGGAATTTAGCGCAGCAGTAGGATCATTACATAACCGAAATTTCACATTTGTCTTTTTAGGGTTAAGATAAGATAAGATAAGATAAGATAATTTTTATTATGTTAGGGTTCGCCAGTATTTTAAGGTCCCATGTAATAGGGGGCGAGCTTATTGATATTAACCGGACACGAGTCTAGACTCTGCTACGGAGAATTTCATAGATAAACCCAATAACACTGCTCGACCTGGGAGTCAAACCCAGGACCGCTAGAGTAGCCGACGCGCTTACGATCACAAGGTTAATGAGTCAGTACATTATTCTTATAAACGAAACACAGGTTAGTAACAATCGAGAAATGTAACAAAACGTTGGAAATATTTTTTAATTTCTTTCGCCGCAAATTGTTGATATAATGGCATTTGATAAGGCAATACATAACTTATAATAGTCTCTATACAAAATAATTGTTAGTCTACTTACATAATAAGTTGTTATGTATTCAGATATTGTTTAATATCTAAACGGTATGAAATGTCAAAGGTTCACAATGTAATGTTAGATAGCTACAATTATTTTACTAATGTCTATCAAAGAAGTAATATTAACGAAATTTTAAAGAAACGTTGCACCACTTGGATTTTCTGCTGTATCGTGGGTGCTTTTACAAACACAAATACTCACAGACAGAAACACCCAGACCCGGAACAACTATCTGCCTGTAGGTCATACAAATATTTTCTCCGTATGGGGAACGAATCCACAACATGTGGGACAGAAGCCGATCGCTCAGCCGCTACGCCACACGCGTCGTTAGTTGACCAATAAAGTAATCATAGAAGTATATAATATTAACTGTGTTGTCTTAAAATCATATGAATCCCACTGACTGCAATGAGGCATAGTGAAGGGACCTACTCTGATTGTGCTGTTGCTGTACGGTATGGATGAATCTCTTTGTAAAGTTTTTTTATTGATCTCTTAGCTCGGTTGTCAGTTTCTCTTCAAAGTTATTATCTATGCTCCCTAATTTAAAAAAGGTACAATTAAAAAAGAAGTAGTGAAAGGATTATGTATACTTGTATTATTACGTTTACTTCCTACGAACGCGTATTTTATTTTGCACTCATTATCTTCACGCTGAAGTTACGTAATCGTTCATGTTGTAGTAAGAATATACATCACGATACCGACATACCTAATTCTTCGCGGTTGTTCATAATGTAGTCGGTACTGACAGTTATGTAATTCGTCTAATTGGTCTTAAAAGTACCAAAAGCAAGCAATGACAATTTTACAATTGAGGGGTTGCATGTTGCATTGGTTCTGTTTTGTTTAGTTAATGTTTATCCTCAGAAATCAAAAAAATGTTTACAAATGTAACTCCGAAAATCGTTTATGACAGGTTTTATAAGCTTCAGGTGTCTATTGCGAAAATTTTTCATTCATTTACGAGTTCGGGTTTCTTTTTTTTCTCTTTTTTTATGGTATAGGGGGGCAAACGAGCAAACGGATCACCTGATGGTAAGCGATAACCGCCGCCCATGGACACCCGCAACACCAGATGAGTCGCAAGTGCGTTGCCCGCCTTTAAAAGGGTTTGGGCCTCCGGTAACCTCAACTCACTCGTTACCAATGTTCAGGCAACGGGGATCTTCCAGGGCTTCTCCAATGAATATTTGTTATTCAAATTATAAAATACGTTTAGTTAGCTTGGATATCTTGGAATATTCATCGACCTTTGTGGCGTAATACAATTCATCAGTATCGTTATGCCAACCGATACCAAGGGTTTTATTTTGAGTATGGTCGCCCGTAAACATATCAACACGCGCGCTGCGGGTCACGTCTGAGTTGAAAGTCCACTTGCGAAGGGAGAAGCAGCCAGACTGCAATACTTTAGATGTGCGTTCACAGATTGATAATAATTCATGATAATCATCATCACCAAGAATCAGGTCATCGACGAACATATCCTGAACGAGAACACGTGATATTACGTCATCATTACATGCCATACCTAATTGTCGTATACAGCGCATACTTAGGTATGGTGCTGATGCGGTCCCATATGTTACGGTATTAAGTTGGTAGACATTCAGAGGATCTGTCGCGTTTTCCCGCCAAAGAATAAGTTGTAAAGATCTTTGATCGGGTTGGATCAACGTCTGTCTAAAAAACTTCTCAACATCAGCGCAGGCAACGTATTTGTACTGCCGAAATCGTAACAGTATAGAGAAGATGTCGTTTTGAAGCGCCGGCCCCGGCAACTGGATATCATTAAGTGACCTATGTGACGTAGTCGGAGCACTGGCATTGAAGACCACCCGCAGTTTTGTTGTGGTACTACTTTCTTTGAACACTCCGTGATGAGGTAGAAAGTAATTAGGGGTCTCAAACTTATCAATACGCGTCATATGACCTAAGTTCTCGTATTCACGCATAAAATCACAGTATAACCGTTTATAATCAGGCGAACGTTCTAGCTTACGTTCTAACGACATAAATCTATTTTTCGCCATGATATACGAATCACCTAACGTATCAGGAGACTCTTTCAACGGAATGCGGACAGAGAACCTACCATCAGCCGTTCGCTTTGTTGTGGTAACAAATAACTCCTCACATATTCGTTCATCGTGAGTAAGAACTGTACCTGGCTGTGGGATGCTTTCTATCTCCCAAAACCGTTGAAGTTGATCGCTTAACGTTTGATTAAAATTACAATAAATCTCGTTGTCTATGCATGTATTTTTACAGTTAATAACAGGACCTCCTATCAACCAACCTAGTTTTGAGTTCTGTAGATAAGGCCCGTTAACTAATCGAATTCTATTGTCATATAGTAGTTTCCAGTAGAGATCCGCCCCAATTAATAAATCGATTTCCGAAGGAATGTGATAGGTCGGATCTGCCAGCTGAATATTATTCGGTATACCTAACAGATTACTATCAATGTTCGTCGAGGGTATACTGTTTGTAATACGCTGCAAGACAAAACATTTAATCTTTGTATTATATCCGCATACTTTCGAACGCATAATTATTTCGCATGATTGTGTAGATTGCGTCACAGACTGCGCGACGCCTGAGATCTGAATAGTGGACTGTATAGTATTCGCAAAAACAACGCAAGCGTTGTTTCACGCCGGTTTTCTGTGAGGCCGTGGTATCACTACGGTCGAGCCGGCCCATTCGTGCCGAAGCATGGCTCTCCCACGTTAATAAAGTTTCTTACTGTGGCTTAATATTATGGGTGAAGTACAGCTGTGGCATGTCATGCGAATACCTGCTAGTTTAACAGCGATTCACTTACCACATGTGTGAGTCAAGTATACCCTCCCCACCAGTGCAACGTATTGATTTGTTATCTTGTGTGGCATGTGGAAACCAGTGATCCACTTGCTTATCACGCTGTGCATTTTGCAATTTTAAAACGTAAAAAGATACCTATGCAACGTATTGTTTCACAGACGGTACATTGTAATGCTATCTTTTTAACGGAAAGAGTCTAGTAGTTAAATAAAAGATTAGCTATCATTTGGAACACCAAGTGAGAACATGTGATAAATATTGTGTGAAACTGAACCTATAATGCCTACATCCTACATGGGATTTTCTCCCGTAATGTGGATGCGATAAAGACAATTTCTCACCATCACACTCAATACCTAGACCTGGAACAACTATGTTCCCTTCTACAACTGTTTATGCTTTAATGGCTTTTATGCTTATTGCTATACTTGGCGGTCTTTTAGCTGATAACTATATAGATCTTTGGCATTTTGCGGGGTTGAGTGTTCAGACCTCCGCTTGCCTTAGGCCCACCGCATTGACTCTTTTTCTGATCAGTGAATATTTTAAAGTAAACTTATTACGGTTACTAAATATAATATCTCAACATCGCTCTTACCTTCCCTTGCTTCTCTATAGTTGGGGCATTTCTCTTATTGGACTCAAGATCATATTCGCCATGACTCCGAAATAAATCTGTATTGTATTATAGCCCTAACTATATACAACTTGTTTTTGAATAAAAGTAATTACGGTTTATTGTACAAAATATTTATCGTTTAAACGTCAAAAGTAAATATTATCTGCAACTGTGTTTGCAGTTTACGACAGCTACTAAGCTTACATTTCTTTGTCAGTTACAAAGCAGTGTCGCATTAATTGGTAAATAGGTTTACATTATAGTCATCCTCGGATCCTGTCCTTACGTAAAACGTGATTGGACTGCGGTCGAGGCAGATAATATGATATGTTTCTATAAAGACTTGTATACATTTGCAGCAGAATAAGGCAGTGCAGAAGAATTTCGGTAGTACCTAAACAGTGGGTCTGGCAAAGAATTAATGATTTTAATTTTTTTGATGTCATCAGTCTTAATCGTCATAGTCAGTCTTAATGACAAATCAATTACTAACTGCTCATCCGATGTTCACTATGAGCTGATATGGCTCCGCTGAGCTTATAATTAGTATTTTTTCTCGAAGAGACTACTGATTTTAGAAAAGCAGATTAATCACTTTGTGAAATCACCAGTCCCCTTTCCATATGATCGTGACACGTGTTCCCGATTTTAAAATGAGTCACTTGTTTAATAAATAAGTACTGGGCAGGGATTATGACTAACTGTGATTTCAGTCCTGAATGTACAGATTCAACAGACGTAAACTCTAAAGGTTAAAAATAACCTATTAGTTATTTTAATGAAGATCTGACAAACAGGCTATTTACTTAGCCTAATTCAGGTACTTAAGCATATAAAATTATATAAAAATACATAGAGTTACTTAATTAAAAATAGTATATCCTTGAAACGAGCTTCAATCATAAAAGTGAGAACAGGTGAGACTAAAACATAAATTTTATTTATCAACGAAGTCCTTTTAAATGTTAGGGTAGGTAATATATAAAAAGGCACCAGTGAAATGTATTTAAGTATTTATTAAAAAACAGATTATCTTAACACTACCCTCAATTTGACGTATACTGTAACGCCAAAAGCTACAAACATCCCCCTTTTACTTTTTCAATTCATCTTCTATCCATGATCGTTCTCCTAATGTTAATGACGCGTATAATATAATGCTCACTGAGGTAACCTCACATGCCGTCAGATAAGTCTAAACATACTACGGGTATAATATCGCACTGCAACCTTATCCGCGTCGCGAGCGCTTGTGTGCATATAGCTTAATACGAAATACTTGAGACTATTCCAGGGCTACCACTGTTGAACGTATAATCAAGTAGCCTTGTTGTGTCTACTTGACATGTGACGGAAGATGGAATTGAAGTTGAAAGGAAATGAATTCAGTTTTATTAAATGGATATTTGCAATATTTTAAGTTATTGTTTTAATTTCTCTGTCCTATGAATATTTATTTAACTATTTTATTTTATCGGTATTGATTAGTGTATTGATTGGTGTCAAAAAATTTATACTTTCCACTCTAGTCGACATGCTAGGTGACAAGAGACTTTCTATTGCTATATTATGATTTAATATTTGTTGATTTTTAGTATAGTTTATCATCGTGTGTATGATTATCCGTTAACTAAATTGGAAACTTCTTGGTCTATCATGGATAATACAGTCGGTACGGTCTTTATTTTTTGTGTATGCAATAACTTTGTTGTTTACGATCCCATTTTGACACTATAATAAGTTTGTTACAAATATTTTAAATATAAAACTCTCTCTGTTATGTTAATTCAAAACTCCTAATAGAATATTTAAAGTTTTTTTTATGTAAACTGATCTGTTACTTGAGTTTCATTTACATTTTTTGCCTCATGTAATTAAGAAAACATTTTATTTAAGACGATAAAAATAACTTTATTTTATGTGTTGTGTATTAATTAAGAGTAAATCTATACTAATATATAAAGCTGAAGAGTTTGTTTGTTTGTTTGCTTGAACGCGCTAATCTCAGGAACTACTGGTCGATTTGAAAAATTCTTTCAGTGTTAGATAGCCCATTATTGAGGAAGGCTATAGGCTATATATCATCACGCTACGCGGACGAAGTCGCGGGCAGAAGCTAGAAAATTTATAAATTCAGTGTCTTTTTCTAAAAATAATTTATCTAGTAACTTGATTGTGTCAGCCCTAACAGTGCAGAGCCACCTGGCACGGCGCCTAGGTCAACATGTCGTATGATTCCAGTTGCTCGTTCCTCCGTGTAGGACAATAGACCATTGATAGTGTGCCAAGTGTGTGGCCAACGTAGGTTCAGAATGTGTATTTATTGGACCTTTTGTCAGGTGCACTTTTTTACACTCAAGTAGTAAGTACCTACTTACAGTTGGCGCAAAATAACTTGAACCAAAATGGCGGATGCGCAGTAGTCGATTTTTAGTACATTTTGCACGCAAATGCGCGCAAACTTTCCCCCTCTCCGTTAGTTTTGGGTCAAGTTATTTTGCGCGAACTATACCATAGTTTATCTTTAAAAAAATGTAAGGAAAGGAAGGAGATACATCAAGACAATTTGTGTGGTAATTCTACCATTTTAGTATGCTTATAACGGTTACCTATGGATTATCTTTTATTTTTATATTTATCATTTCATATCCTTTAATCTGTCTGTGTACCGACATTTATCGAAATTGGTCCAGCGGTTGAGGCGTGAAAGCTAACAAATAGACAGAGTTATTTTCCTCCTAGAAGCGTCATCATTAGCTGACTACCTTATATAAATTTATTTAGAGGCAGCGAGTCATGTCCTATTCATCCAGTTATACATATTCACCACTCTTAGTCACATGTATTGAAAATCCCCTTTTTTTGCCCTGACCAAAAAAAAACAGTAAAACTTTACCTAACTTAGGAGTCGAACGCAGGGCCTCATGCTCAGTGATCGCATTTGCAATCGTCGCCAATTCGAACAGCAGATAATCAATATAAATAATTTCTCTTTGTTACACACTGACATTTATCGGCAAATTCTAATTACAAAATATTAAAACTTATCTATTTAGTTACGTCAGTACTATCTGCTTATGAAGGTTATTATTGAGTTCAGTGCATGAACCGGGGTGGGGGTGCGGTTCAATAACCGTAACCAAGTTGTCATTGATCGGTCTCTATTATATTATTGTTTGAGGTTTTCGCCAACTAGACTGTATCGTACGCTACGTAGCTAGACAAACGTTTAGTCACGCGTCGAGGTATTTTATTAACATGTATTCGTTAGAATTAGTACGTTTCGATGCTAATACAAAAAGTACTTCCGAAATATGTAGCGGCATGTTACCATGTTCAGTTCTGTTCAAGCAAACTAGAGATGAGTTTAATTTATTGTTTTTTTTTGCCACAGCACGCAAAATGATTTTTCGTGGAGTTGCGAAGAATAACCTGCTATACTATTTCAACTATTTCGCTTTTATCAGTATTTTACATGAAACTTACAAGTCACTCCAATGAATCCTAACCCTACACTTCTACCTATTGTATACTACCTTAGGATAAGCTCTAATCCTATCCTAATCTGTAAACCCTTGTTAAATTACGGCTTTGCCAATCCAGTTAATCCCAAATTACTGAGTCACTAAAACATAAGGTTCTTTTTATGTTACATACCCTAGTTGGTAGAGGCGTCAAACCACAATCGTTGCATGCGATCGTAAATATTTTTTATAGTGCTCTAATTGCTCTGTAACTAAGTATGTATGGCTTCGAATACGTTAAATTCCATTTGGTAAAGGTCAATATTAGGCGTTGCTGCCATATAATAATAAAAAAGCTCTGTTAAGGTTTTTTTATTTAAACTATTGTGTGTCATGAAATAATAGAAATTTCGAGATAAATAAAACTTGAAATCATGCCCATAAACAAATTCACATTTAGCAGAGGTAACGCGACATGAAGCCTACGAAAAATTAACATTTGCAACCACGTGATAGTAGTCAATCTCATTAAATTTCATAGTTTTCATGGCGTCATGTCTAGTGTATTATTCAGTCTTAAGAACTTTATTATACAACAAAGTAAGAAAAAGAATTAGTTATCTATATTTTTATAACTGTGACTGCGAATGTTTCGTTACTCGAATTACTGGTCTAAGGTTTATAAATTGAATTGGGGACGATTGCTCCAATAAATAGTTATCGCCAAGAATTGCCTTGCTGGGACGCAGCGTATTTTTTTTTTTAAAGAATACTAGCAATGCGGGTCACACATTACTAGTATTCTTGTTAACCCCTCGTGCTAAGCTAGATTGCTTGTGTTACGAGTGGGTTCACGTCGGTAGTGCAATGGGTGGGGTTCGAACCGGCAACCACATGATCGCAAGTCCGACGTCCTAGCCATTAGGCTACCGTCGCTTCAAATGAACTAAGAACCCCGCAGACAGTCGTGCAGCGAGTTGGAACTCGGATTGGACTGCACTTAATACGATATATCAACTTCCTTTCTATTAATTTCCAGATAGCAAGTCGAGTTATGCTTTTTTCTCGGTCTTCCCTGTTACCAAAATTTACCAGTGGCTCCTGTTGCACATTTCTGATTTAAAGAACGAACAAACTATCGACTTATGTATCTATAGTCTGCAGGGGGTCGATCGATTCTTTGCGTTGTCAGGTAAGCCTAGAGTGCCACCCTACGGCGATTCTTGTTACGTCATCCAACCATCTGGCTAGTTCAGTTTGCATACAAGTTTACCTTGCACTATTTTATATAATGAACAGCAAACTCATACGCGATGACTTTCCATTATATTTTATGTGATTATAAGACAATGACCAGACAACATCATAATCGGATTAAACAATGTTCCCACTTGGCTAATACGTGACTCATACAAGTAGAACATAAACAATTGACATGTGTTTTTAAAAATAGAATATGATGAATCTTGAATAGGCCACCCTATACAAGATTTCAAGTTACTCATAGAAAGTACCTAGAACAGTAAAGTGACTAACCTGTTGATACGATTAATCTCTTTCTAGAGAAGAAGGTGATTTAAAAAAAACTCCTTTTATCATGATTCTATCCACGTCTACGTAAGATATTAAAACACTGATATGCTAATAATATTGCCTATATGGCTTGCTGTTTAAAATACATTATTTTTAGAATGGTTTCTTCATTAATTTGAATTCTTTAACTTGCTTTAGATAACGTAGATACAACATTAACACGATTTCTTACCCAGTAAGAACAAATTTCAGCCTCATTAATTTCTATACTTTAAGTATAAGCAACTTTCTCAAGATAGATAATATACAAAACATAAATTTATCTTGGATCACTATTTGTATCTATTTTAAGTGTAAAATTGTTGTCAATTTACCCAAATTTATTTTATTGGTTTCTATTGCCCCACTCCTTGGCATAGACCTCCCGTAATTTTTTAACGTTCTTATAAATATCTTTTATGAATGTAAAACCCATTCAAAACACGAGTTCATTCTATAGAATCGTATATCGCCGGTAGCCATGACCTTGCCACAGATCATTTATTTCAAGCGTTTTATAATTCACCTTCTGCCGGTAACACGGTTCCGATTTAGTGTAAACAGTTTAGTCCATTGAAGGTTAGTGAACACTGTTCTGTGGTGAACACAGTATCTATCGATTTTAGAACCATAGACGGGTTTCGTGGTAAACTTAATTTATAACGTTTGCTTTTCATAACATTTTCTGATATCTTGACGTGAATAATCTATGTAGTGAAAAGCACGTCAACAGACTGGTTTACTTTCGTTCAAGAATGTATTGTAATGTATACTTTGTACTTGTGGAACGTTGAGAACAACTCAGCTGATCTGAGAAGGTTCTGTTTTTTGGGTAAACATGTGAATAATTTTCCTTTTTGGTCCTCAGTATTTATTAGTGGTAATCAAATTCTGCATACCTTAATATTTCAGTTGACTAAAACTATTCCAATAAGTGTGATTCTGCTGTTTCACGAATTTACAAATCATACCTTCAGGCATTTTGTGGTTTGAATTTTCAAGAATTCACACCACAAAATGCCTGAAGGTACGATTTGTATATTTATCTTTCATCATCCATGCAATTCTGAAACACAAAGTATTTCCTAAATAAATCAGCTGAAACGTTTGGTGTTAAATGTCAAGGTAAATGATCTACACTATTTTATTCAATTGATTAAGAAGACGACAAGGCTATATTTTACTCTATGAAGTTATTATCTGTTACATAATTTGTGAAACACGAGCTTCTTGATGTCATTCATTCAATTAACTTTTTTCATAAATTGACTCCTTTTAGTGCCTTGACATCATCTTGCCGGAATGCAAGTATAAATTAATATAACGACAAGATGGACAAACAACAGTATAATATAAACAACAGTAGTTACAATTGCCTTTATTGCCTAATTAAAGCTGAAATTATTCCTGCTAATCACAATTTGGTGTTATTATTGAAACGTTTACTGATAGTTATCTGACTTTAGACTCAAAGTACTATGTACTGCATTAAACACGTATTTAAGGTATAGATACCTACAGTAGCTTTTAACAAAAACATCCAATCAAAGTCCGCCACGTTTGACCTGCGTATAATTGATGAGGGCACTTTCATTTGTGTGTTGAAGTATAATTGATGTCCATCACGCTTTTAAGGCTTCATTCCTGTGGAAAGTTCCTTTATCTGTGTATAACACATACGATCTTATTCATTGACACCATTAACACATTTCTAGGGTCTTTGGATGTATGTAGAGTTTGTCTAAAATATATTTTAGGTGTTACTGAAAACGGGCTGTTTTCAGAGTGTGATTCTGATTTGATATCATGAATTTCTTCTTCTTGGCCATAGGAGCAGGAAGAAATACAGCATGACACTTGTCAATAGGATCCGTAGGGGATGCTCCATCGGCGTAAATCTAGTGGATGGCAATAGCGTCCCTCTCCGTCTCCGTCTTCGTTCTTCAATGAGCTCTTCATTGAGTTATACTTGTTCCAAAGTTCGTGCATCGATAATAATATGCAACTGTCAGTTTTAGTAGGTACTTGAATCTTTTTGGTTAAACTGCCTCATTAGCCAAGTGGTCCAGAGCGCGACTGCTACGCTAGAGGTCCTGGGTTCGATTCCCAGGTCGAGCAGTGTTATTGGGTTTTTCTATGAAATTCCCAGTAGCAGCTCGGAGTTGGAATTTGTGCCCGGTTAATGGCAATAGGGTCGCCCCCTATTACATGGGACCTAAAACATACCGGCGAACTGTGGGTGTACATTAGTACACCTCTGCCTAACCCTTCGGGGAATACAGGCGTGATGGTATGTTATGTTATCTTTTTGGTCATTTAAATCATTCCTGTTAGTGTCAATCATTGCAGAAGCGAGTTAGTGCAGCTTTTGTTCACTTGCAACATTATCGTTTTCCATTTGTTTTAGTCCTTCACTGTTTCTTGCCTTTCATAAACTTTGTTTTGTTTTTACATTATGAGAAAATCACGAATTCAATTGTTTGTTTCTAAATTATTATTCATGGTCAAATCAAATTGACAACATTTACATGGTAGGTATTCGTTTGTATTCTTTGATATTCCGATGAACTTTTAAGTTCATTGTTAGCACTCTTGTTAGATTTTTATCGATATTGACATTGTATACCTAATTATTATTTATCCTATTATTAATTTATACTCGAAGAACTTATCCATAACCTTGACTGGAGAAAAAAAGACCAATTAAAAGGTATAATAAATTATTGCAGTGCATGTCTGCCCCGCAAAATTCGTAAATTACGCGTTATGTATAAACACTAACATTCAGGTCTTCTTTTTTATGACGTCTGCCCCTGGCTACATGACGTCACTTTCCATATTCCTGTAACTTGTCGCTCATGGCGCAACGTAGCGTCAGTAGCGTTTGATATGATGTCATTGGGTGGAGAGTATATTTATTTCGATTGGAAGTTTCTCTGAAATGAATAAGGCATACAAGGGGATAATATAACCGATCTGGCATATCGACCCGATAATAAAATCGATCGTCGATATGCCAGCTTCCGTACATAAAAGTTCGAACCCCTTTACTAGGTAAACAGTAGTCACTATACATATATTGACTTTTGAATTAAGTTTCAATTCAAGGACTTTTTTGGTGTATATATTTTTCGTCCTGCTTACAGAATATCTTGTAGAGTCTGTTCATTATATCTACTAGTGAAGTTTGAAGTGAACGTCTCCTCTTTTAAGGCATCTTTATGTATATTAATATAAGTATAGTATATATAATATACGAATGTACAAATTATTGTGTTTGTTGCTCCTGTTTCGATCAGGGCATGATTTGATTTCCGGATGGACTCCTTAAGATAAATAATATAATTAATTATAATAACATGAATATTTGGTTTGTCGAGAAATATCATTACGACTTGGCGGGGCACTACACTATATAAATAAATAATTAAATATACATGGCAAATAATACTAGATATTAGAATAATTCTTTTTATTAGAGTATGCACACTACAGCTGTCCCGTTTATTTTGATAATATTCCAATAAATATTTAATTCGTTAATAAATAAGCTCCTAAAAGGCTTTGTTCTAATTCATAATTACGTACAGTAGTCACGAATATTGTAAGTAAAAATGTGACATTAAAACGAACTTTCAATTTAAATAATTATTAGGTACTATAAAATTAATACGACACGACACCTTTCTGTATTTAATGTGTTCAAATGCCATCGTGTTTTTTAGCCGCAGCCGCCCGGACGTAGTGACAGTGTGCTAGAATATTTTATTTGAATTATTTTAACATGTATGTATGTATGTAGACATGTATGTGATAAGGCCAGATGTTGGATCTCATTCTTATAATATCATAGTGCACAGCTCAATCTATATATTATAATCTCTGGGAGCACAGTAGTGCCCACACCAGGTCGAGACAAAATTTCTACTAAGTGCACCTTCGAAGATATTATGCTATGAAAATGTTTGGGTAAAATCAAGCAACATAAAGCAATTTCCCTGGAATTTAGAAATTCGTAGCAGATCCTTGATTTTATGCAGGTTCTTTAACTTCACAAAAGTTTAATTCACCCGATTAAATTTACGGAAAAAATTACCTAACTTATTTGCACCATTTGGAGTTATTGTGTTCTAGAAAATGTATTACCAAAACAGAGATCTCTGGTACCTGTTTTCATAACATCGAAAAGTGTTTAGTGAAGCGCTAATGACCATGTTACGTACCTACGTCAAAATCCTTTGTGGTGCTAATTCCCTTACTTTATCCCCCAGAACAAAGCACTATTGTGAATATACGGTCTCACCGCGTTGATGTAATAGATAGGGTAACCTTGGCTAGATGTGTGGTATATAAAACTATATAACACAGCACACCAGATGACTCATTCTGATAAGACATCGATTCGTTGAACTTTTGGAGAATTTTATTGGTAATATTAATTTGAGCTATAAATACGAAACATGTTTTGTTGTAGATTGCATTTAAATGAGAATATCAGGGTCAAGTCTGTTCTATTTTTCTTACATCATTATAAAGATTATGCGCAGGTGTTAGGTACTATTAAAATCTGAAGTAGACGTTCCCAGTCTATCAAAATGTAGCTGGTTCCGGTGGACGCCCTGTAGCTACATTTCTATCATGTTCCCAAAACGTCACGTTTTTTGGCACGTAGACCCAGATCGAGTCTCCGGTGGAGCAATTTGGGCACTAATGGCAAGGAAATGATTATTGTGTTTTACCCAGCCATAAGTTGAAATTAGCTGTGAATAACGGTGATCATGCGTAAACAGATAATGTTCTAAGTTTCTTTGTCACGGATAATATAACAAAAACGACATTATTTCCTAATTCAAAGACAGAAGGCTGGCTTCCTCTATCATTAAAAAAATACATGATTCTTTTTAGAGAAAAACGGACAAATGGAGGGGCTTTTCTTAAAAAAGTTGTTCCTTAATAAAACGAGTTTGACCAATGACTCGATTAGTATCAAGATTCAATCAAGACAGTGACCAAACAGAAAAAATTTAAAGGTCATGTTGTTTCCGGTGAAGACCTATCAAATCGTGTTACGTCAAAGACAGACTACGATTAGCTCAGATTATACCACTAAACGCAGATATTAGCGCTTGAAGATGTAGCTATTTTCGTTCCGTGATAGATTCTGTAATTTGAAAGGCGACGGATTTTGTAGTAGTAGTTTTCGATGACCTCGATTTAATTAAACAGGTGGCAAGTAAATACTAATAGGCAAACAAATTTCGGAGATGTCAAGGAACTTTCTAAACTACAACAAATTGCTCATATAAAAATATCCAGAATTGATGCGCGTTTCGCGTGCCGCTGCTATCATAATATAAACTTTACGCTTATATAATAAATGATCTGAAACACGCATTGGCACTGCACTAAAATGAGCTGCGGAATAATCCACACGCTGCTAGGAACACATTCAAACATAACGTTTACTTTTTCTTAATTCTTTATTCTTTTGGAAGGAAAGCACAACGCGTTTGAGGGCCCTGGCTATCACATTTACACGACGGTAGACCGTAAAACTGTTTAGAGCCAGTTATTAAAGCGAGGGTATTTGTTACCCAGTCGGAATAGATCCTACCACGAAGCATGCTGGGTTTTACAGACCTTGCACGTTTCATCCCAGCGTGCGGAGAAGAAACGTGCATGGTTTTGTATCCAATAATAAAAAACTTGTAAAAGAATCAATTGCATGAAATGAATGAAAACAGCAGTAATATGTGTATTTAAGTATTCGATGTGCAGAAAACATAAAATCCTACGTAGGTATATAATGGTTTCTTTTTTTCCAAGCCCGTTTCGTCCCACTGCTGGGCAAAGGCTTCCCTCCCCCACCCCAAATCACTGTCTGTAGTTTTATTGGGTTAATTGGGTTATATTCATAATTATCATCCACAGACGGCTGAAATTGGAGCCGCATTATCACTTATGTCAAAATAAATGAAGATTGATTAATGATTTGCGCTGATTACATTGGTATTGCCAACAACATCAGGGAAATAAATACATGCTTAAGGGCCGATTATTCCACGGCCAGATAACTTTATCGCAGGAATGAATCCAATCAAATTTTTGCCACTTTTTCCATACAAAACCAGCTGTCAATTGTATTTCTCAGTTAAACGATATATTCTAACGATTAAAAATCAGCCCTAAAAGAGTTTGACGGTCTGTTAGGAGAATTAACTATGGAATACTACTTGATTTACTTGCCGATATTTTATTTTTTTATTTTTATATTAGTACTTAATATTTCTGATGCAGTGTTACTGGATAGATGAGAAAAAGTATTTTGTTCTGAAATGATATCTAACGTTATTGCCGGAATTAAGTCCGAAAATAGACATCATTACGTTTACGGGTCGTCAAGGGATATCTATGCATAGCTTGTCGTTTCTATGGGGACTGGGGGAGTGCCATGATGACGTCACTGGCCGAATGGCGCCCCCGACATAACGGGGTGTGCCGCTATACCCTTCAGCTGGAATCCAAAATATTCGGTGGAGTACGAATGGTATTGTATGACTAAAACGTACACGCGACGAAATGCGTTAGTTAAATTACTTTAATTGAGCGGGGTCGTAATTTAGTTTCAGCTAAATCGATTTCAGAAGACGTAAAAATTTATATAAGTAATTATTTGAAGTTTTTAAGACACTAATTACACAATACTTACTTTGTGTTTTAATTTTACTAATGTGCAGGCTGATTTCCATACCAAAGCCTAAATGAAATGTTCAATTTATGCACTGAAATACCTAGTAGTATTTTCGTATTATTCGTATCTCATAAGGTTTGTTCTTCAGTAAAATGACGTACAAACAAATAGGAATAAAGATAAATCATGCAATTCACTATACAAATTACTGGGTTTTACTGTAATTGCTGTCGTTAGAATATATTTTAAGATGTTAGTAAACTAATTATTGTCAGACAGAAGATCTGTACAATAATTATAGAACGTTTAACTGAATAAGAGCAAGACCTCAAACACGTCAATTAGAATATTGAGTGATTATTATAATTACGAAACACCTAAAGTCATCCTGAGACACGTAAGAATATAAAAACTAAACGCAAAACTCGTGGTTGTACTACAACCCATTATGAGGATACCGGCGTGCACACGAACAAAAAAACATTTTTTTGCAATATATAATCTATTTTATGCAAATACACGCTTTGACTTTGATATTGGGCTTTTCTATGAAATTCTCAGTAATATCTAGGATTTGTGCCCGGTTAATTGCGATAGGTTCGCCCCCTATTACATGGGCTAACATACCGGCGAACTGTGGGTGTACATTAGCACGCTTCTACCGGACCCTTTTAGGGAATACATCCGTGATGATATGTTATGTTTATAACTAGTTATTATTCCGTTTACAATCTATTTATCAGATGCTGCATGTATTACTTTTTGCATAAAAATCATTAAAAATTTAAAGGACTTAAGTACCTATTTTATAACTCAGTAAACCTCTTTAACCAATTCAGATACATAATTGACTGTCCATCACACTAGCATAGTGTGGGTTAGAACTTTAGCAGTCGTGACGATTTTATGGGGTCCTTTTAGATGTGCAGAATTTTTTGCTATGTTTCATTTAACTAAATTTGAAAAGTCAAAGGTGCTTGCTCCGGATACGAACTCGGGCCACTATTTCGCTATCACTGCTTTCAAATAACAATAGATGAATAGACGCTAGTCCACTAATTACCCTTTACTGACCCAGACACGACCGATCGAGGTCAGCAAAGGTAACGCCAGATTGTCCATGTCCATTGTTCGTATAAATTTAGAGCATAAAGTGAGTCTAACCTACATACAGTCTTAGGGGAGTCGCCTAACAGGTGGTGAAATGTTCCCAACTTTACGATTTATGTATATTGTTGTAAAAGCTTTCCCTCGTAAAAATAAAATATGCGATCTTTGATCTTTTTTGATCTTTGGGACATGCTTTAGAAGTATAATTTGGTTGCAAAAACTGAAAACCCGACGATCAGTTTATCCTTAGTGTTCTAAGGCTGTAACTATTGGCCAGAAATAGGGCTACATACGGTCTGACACTAGTCTCTTCGTGTAGAATCCTAAAAGTTGCCTCAACACAGCTGAAGAGAGTGAGTTCAAATAGGACGTTGCTTAAATATACTGAACACACTACTTACCTTCCTGATATCCCGTCGACATCGCCTCTATAGTCAGAAAGGCCCTTACATAATCAACCCTCTATACTGTCCCACTCCTGGGCAGTGGTCTCCTTTCCGAATGAGACGAACTAGGCTTAGTTCACGACGCTAATCATCATCTTTAGCATATAGTAGTCACTGCTGGACGAAGGCTTCCCCAATGTGCGCGAATTTGCTCTGTCTTCGGCTTGTCGCATCGCTAGCTTAATGCGGGTTGGCAACTAAGGCCCATGGTTACTTCAAAATATAATTGCACCGGTTACCAGCCTACACAATGATTCCCATTTTCATTGTAACGGAAATTGCGTGATATTTCAGAAGGGAATTCTCTGTTACGGAATGCCGAATGTTGGGTTATATTAAGCCCATTAAACATTCGACAATATAACTTATACAGGTAATAAATATAAATATTATTTTTATTTGCCTTGACTTCAACTAATCCTTCATCATGTATCTTAAATTTGATAGATTATGATTTATTAAACTGTAGTATTTGGTGTGTTCGTGTGCAACTGGCGACTTTAACATGTATTTTCTAATTTCTGAATGACTGATCATTACTGAGTTTAGATGATTATATTTTCGTATTGGGTAATACGAAAATATAATCATCTAAACTCGGTAAATCTTTTGTGTAAAAGCAGTGTCGTGCTCATAGCTATCATTATACAAACACCATCATCACCATATAATATTCGTCCACAGTGTTGGACAATCCACAAAACCTACAAAAGTACGTTTCACATCACTGTTTACTTACTACTAAACGGAATGTGATTTATTTGGCAGAGGTAACATTGTAGTCGAAAACGGATATGTGTACTATTATACAGCCTTGCATGCAACCATAGCTTATCTATGAATATAAACCATGAACTTTAATTTAATAGCCATTCTACATTACCGTATGTACGTTACAAAGACCTTCTCGTATGATTTCATGATAGCAGTTGGACATTGTCTACCCACTTCAGTGGTCACGGTCATAAATGCGCCTTTGGTATTACTGATACTGTAACTGATGTAATATTTCATGCTTCCCACAAATAGGTGATGAAGAGAACGTAACTCGTGGTCTTTACTTTGTGGTCGTTAGTTAATCCAACAATAAAAACTGTTTTTGTCAAACGTAATTATCAATACACTATAGAATCTATAGTATAGCTAATGAATCTACATATATTTTAAATTGGCTGTTCAATCTAAAAACTAAAAATGTATATAAACGTCATTCAAACTTCGGAATGTCATTATTTCGTAATCATGGAAATAGATTTTGATATTTTTGTACTGCCAAGCTTTACGGTATTCAAATAATTTTGTTAATATTGATATTATGATGCAGCGCGCTGTTTTGTTATTTATGAGGTGTGCGCATAAATATTCTGTGAACCTCAGTATATTGCCTGGTGTAGTGCTGGGAACTGGTCTATACTATACCAAAGAGCTGGTATAAATTTGAATGAATTTGTCCTATACCGGGTTTCGCCACAACGCTCGGTTCTTCGTTTTCATCATTCACCCCAGTTCCTTAGTATCGAAGTAACTCATTGCAGACAATTTAGCCAGGGTCGACATCGATTCGAATTTTTCAATATACGATCAGCAGTTTGAAATAGATAAGATTAAACTGCAATAACTTCAACTAAATCATTAATACTATGTAGTTGCTAATACATACTTTTCCTACTTCGTCAAGCTCAACTAATAATTATGCGAGGCGAGACACCTCGTGGATCGCGCAATCAACTAAATTTCATTTACTAGCATGTCCTCACGAGTGCAAGTACGTATGTAGGTCGGATCGACGTAGAATACAATTATCTAGAGGCTACAGATATCACTGCGTTGTCTTGTTCGCTGTGCTTTAAATTAATATTTGATAAGTACTTCTGGTGCATTATGCAAAGATGATCTACGCGTGTTCTCTGTTGGAAGGAAGATATTATTTCATTCATGCCCTAGTTATACAGAAAAACCTTGTCATGATAGGCTGGTATTTTGAGGTGTGCCTTGTCCCGTCACGGTTATATAAAATCGTCCGAAACCCTTCAGATGGGTTGCGTTATAGGGTGGGCGGTGGTAGCGTCCACCGCCCCAAATTACTACTAACACAGATACAAATTCTTCATATACTTTGATACTGTCTGGTTGCAATAGGTTTAGTCTGAAGAAGTGACAAAAAGACAGGTTATTATTCATTTCTAATATTAGTAGGTACGTTTCGAATGTTATTTGGGGAATGGTTTCATGCAGTCAACTTCCTCTATTTAAACTAACAAAAGTTAAACTGGTAACTGTGGTAACCTAATTGTAGCTTACTATGTAGAACAAAAGTAGACGCTAAAACGTTTATACCTATTTAGAAATGTAAATTCCATCTCTATATTTCACTATTCAATGTGTTAGCTACAGGGCATTTTGAACTTATGAATTGGTATTGAAGTTTATCTATTTGTTAAAGTTTATTTGGAGCCCAGAGGAAACTCTTATTTACGAAGACCAATTTATATCTTAACTAGCGAACCGCCGACACGGTTTCACCCACGCTGCCCCGTTCCAAAAATTCGTAGAGTTTTGTTAAATAATAATAGCTTAAAACCTTGCTCTTAAATCACTCTATCTATTAAAAAAAACCGCATAAAAATCCCTTGTGTAGTTTAAAAGATCTAAGCATACAAAGGGACAGACAGACAGCGGGAAGCGGCTTTGTTTATACTATGTAGTTAAGTACTTATAAGTAATTTAGCGAAAAGTCTTTAACCAATATTTCTTTTGGCTCTAGGAGGGTCCTCACTCAACACTGCCGGACGACGAGTTCTACGATGCAGTGGAGACAGGCTTTGACAAGATGGAGGAGGAGCGGTGTGCGCGTGTGGTGCCGCCCAGCGTCCACACTCGTGACCAGGTCGAGCTGCCACCCCCGGCCATCGACAACCGACTCACTGTGCACCCACTATGGTCAGAGGTGAGAGAAACATTATTAAAAAGTTTGTATATTCAGCTGGCCTTGTATCGTTGAAGGTTTAAGCACCTAAAGTTGGCAGGTGTTTTAGGGCCCCTATAATTACGTGCCTTTTGCAATTAAACGGGCACATTTTTTTGACTCTTGTGGAAACCAATAAATAAGAAATAATGTTTGGATTGGAAAAATTCTTTCAGTGTTAGATAGCCCATTTATTGAGGAAGGTTCTATAGCCTTCCTTATTATATAGCCTATGCTATATATCATCACGCTAAGACCACGTAACTATTCCACGCGGACGAAGTCGCGGGCAGAAGCTAGTAGTACATAAGTCCAAACATTATTTATTATGCATTATTCCAAATATGGAACAAGCATGTTCTAATAAGCCTGATCCAGTTAAGCGTTGCCCCAAAATATCACTAATGCCAACACGAAATTACTATAGGCCAGGTATTTGTCATAAAAATGCCGCGGTATTAATATTCTGGGTTAATGGTCCGATAACGGAAACATTTCTTTTATCTTTTTCACATTACATCTAATGACTTAACAGATGTCAGCGGATAGCATATTAACACTTGAAACACACACCTTAATTACTAAACTATATGGTCTATTCCATATAATCTTGAGTAGATTGATCTTGATACATCGAAAAGGATTCTCTAGCCTTGGCAGCTGGTTAGGGGTGGTGTAATCCAAATATGAACACGCTCCTCGATGGAACCCGAAATTTGTGGACTACAGTCTGTGATGGTCGTTGCGAATGTATCCCATGGCCGTGACGGTAGCCCTACCGTCACTACTACGCGCACACCGCACCCACCCACTAAACACTGCATCAGGCTTTGTCTTGCATGCCCATGCAAGACAAAGCCTGATGCAGTGTTTAGTGGGTAAGAGTCCATAACCAGCCGCCCCTCCACATGTCTTACGATCAATGAGGACATTCCGCTCACAATAAACTAGTGGCGTAATGATCGTTTTCCTTATCAGTCTGTTAATGTCCCATCAAGGGAGACTTAATCCACCACAGTGGTTAATTGTGTGGTGTAGCCAATGTCACATTTTGATTTCAATTCCATCTCTATTCGCTAGTTCGGGCCTATAGTACCACATTAGCCCCAAAAGTAGGTTGTAAACGATAAGTTCCTGTGAGTGCGCTGAGCTTTACATTTCGTACATGGAGATGAATTCACTACGACCCGGTTGGTTGTCGGTTTCGGATCGAATCCATAACAACATAACATAACATAATCTACCCATATACTTTCCCACTGCTGAGGACGGGTCTCCTCTCAGAATCAGAGGGATTAGGCACCACGCTGGCCTAATGCGGGTTGGTAGACTTCACACGCCGTCGAGATAATCTCTCAGACATGCAGGTTTCCTCGCGATGTTTTCCTTCACTGTTGTAAACGAGTGATAATTAATTAATTATTAATACGTACATAATTACGAAAAGTCAGATGTGCACTCCTAGTCCAGTGGTCATACCCCAGGGTTATCACTGCCTTCATCTCCATTAGTAGGAGTATAAACCATCGTTGGTCTTTTTGAATCCCACGCGAATAGTATAAATTGAAATGGGTCCGAAATGTCGTTGGGATTTAATAATATAACGCTCTAAATTCGTAAAAAGTGGCTTCATTTCAATATGATAATTAACATGTTATACGTCAAACTGGTTTTTAGTTTCTGGCATATTTTAATCACTCGAATAATAATATTTGTGTCGTTGTATTCAGATCGACAGGATATCGACGGAGCAGATTCAGGCGGCGTTCGAAGGCGTCGGCGGCGAGATTGGATGGCAGTTGTTTGCCGAGGAGGGCGACATGAGGATGTACAGGAGGTACGTGGAAAATGACAATGGTGTAGACATTCTGTTTCATGAAGGCTGGTGAATTATTGAAAGTTAATAAATGAGATATTACTCTGTAGTATGAGAGGGTACAGTTCATTTTATTTTGTTCCTTAAATTCACCTACATAATGATGAATTTACGTATACCATCGTGAGAAACAAAACAATGCGTGCCTATAACTTAAACTATAATCTATTTGTATGCGTTATTGAAGTTTCTGTAAAATACAATAGCCAACAGAACCATCCACTTTGATAAAGGTTACGGCCCAAGTTGTATGTGTCAATAGTAAATTAAGGTTATGTTTTTGGTTTGGGTGTTTTATAAGCCTTTGTTTCCGTCTACCGGTACCTAGAAAACCGGTACCTAAGAAATAAAGAATTCGCGTTCTAGAGAGATGTTACGTAATGCCTGATGACACAAAATGTCGTCAATCTTACGGTACAACAGTTCAGGTGACCGATGACAAAGCCCGGTATCCACGAAAGGGAAGATGGACTGAAAGGAGATGGAAAACCACTGAAGAGAGAATGGAGAAGAATTACAGTATCTTATTATTGATATCAGTGCTGTAGATTGCTCGTACTTATTATACGATAGTGCTTAGGTATTATTCCTATTGTGACTTCGCATAAGATGACTTATTTATAACTAGAAGCCCGCCCGGCTTCGCACGTGTGGAGAAATATTATTTCAAAATATTCTATAGCCTATGTTAATCTGGAATAATGTAGCGTTCAAATGGTGAGACTTTTTTAAATAGACCTAGTAGTTTTTTATTGTATTTGCTACACACATAAAAATCTTTCCTCTTTATAATATCAAAGCGGCGGTAGCCTAATGGCTAAGGTGTCGGACTTGCGGTCATGTGGTTGCCGGTTCGAAACCCACCCATTACCGACGTGAACCCACTCGTAACACAAGCATTTTAGCTTATCACGAGGGGTTAACAAGAATACTAGTGATGTGCGACCCACATTGCTAGTAAGCTTTTATAAAAAAAAAAAATGTATAGATCTTTACTCTATACTTAAATATATAAAGAGTTTGTTTGTTCGTTTGTTTGCTTGAACGCGCTAATCTCAGGAACTACTGGTCCGATTTGAAAAATTCTTTCAGTGTTAGATAGCCCATTTATTGAAGAAGGCTATAGGCTTCACGCTAAGACTAAGTAACTATTCCACGCGGACGAAGTCACGGGCGGAAGCTAGTTATTATATAAATATTAATCATTTTGGGTTTATCGTTTGTTGTTTTGTGTTGCGACTGTTCTATTGAAACATCTTTGCGCTGTATATTATGATACATGGCCTTTATGACTGTATTTATAGAATGCTCGTCATCATTGATTGTCATTGTCTGTGTCGACAAGGGCTAATTGACAAGCGCCTTCATATTATTCTAGAGATAGTTAAAAGGTTTAGATTCCAGTATGTTGATTGTCTTGTTTCGTTCCTCAGGGAGATGGAAGTGGACGGCATGGTAACTGACCCTCTGAAGGCGATGCACAAGGTGCGCGGGGTGACCGCGCGCGAGATGTGCCACTACTTCTTCAACCCACGTTACCGATATGAGTGGGAGAGTGAGTATTATTATTGTAATAATGTATATGTTAAGTATAGAAATTAAGCGCGAAATAAAAGTTTGACAGAATATAATTATATTATCGTTCACTTAAACAGATACGGAAAATATCTTAAGAACTTGCCTAAAGTTCGCGCAACGTAAGTTGACCCAAAACTAACGTAGAGGGGGAAAGTTTGCGCAGTGCATTTGCGTGCAAAATGTACTGAAAATTGACTACAGCGCATCCACCATTTTGGTTCAAGTTTCCGGCAACTGTACCTGAGACATTTTTTCAACGGTGTGTGATGTCTACATGACACGGTTGGCGTAGCGGCTGAGCGATCGGCATGTCGGTTGTGTGTTCGACCCCTACACGGAGCTGGATGATGAAAAAATACTAATCAAATTGAGAACCTCCTCCTTTTTGAAGTCAGATAATGATGATGATAATTAACAGTTCGAAAATGAAAGGATAGTGTTGTTATTATGCTATGGAAGAGGGAAATTTTAATGGGATGCCATTCTTAAGAAATGTCACAATTATACGTAACATTTTTAATAATAATAGTATGAAGATTTAGGATCAATAAGTTTTGAGCAGATAATTAAACAGATGATTTTTTTCAATACAATAAAATACAATAATCCCATTGTGCGTGCTGTGAGAAATATATACGTATTTAATTTATTACTAGTTCCTTTAAGAACTCATATATAAAACGCTTGTTCGAGCATTATCTTGATAACAAAAAATATTATTAATATTTAAATTATAATAAAACATGCAGTCTGTCGCTGTCATCATGAATCACTGAGGAATTTCTGTTAATATTATAAATAGCCATGATTACTTATTTAAATCGTATGGTGTTGTGACAGTATTTTAGCCGTTTAGAGGTTGTTGTCATATCAATGAGTTTACCACACACTGTGTCCGATTCTATAGATACAGCAATCACATCACCAAATAAAATATATACATCTATACTTACAAATGAATAAAATTGGAGTGTCTGAAATATTAAAATGTACATATACCAAAAAAAAATTGTCAGTCTGTTTGTTCCGGCTAATCTCTGAAACGGGTGCATCGATTTTGACGAGACATTCACTGGTAGATAGCTGATGTAACAAGGAGTAACTTAGGCATTTTTTTTATTTTTTTGAAACCCACGTGGTGAAGTCGCGGGTAACAGCTAGTAAGAAAATTAAATAAATACTCATTAAAGTAAACGTACCTACCTATAAATAAAGTTTAAAATTTACAATTGTTCGTGCTCAAATTGCCACACTTACCTACCCCAAAATAATCAAATTTCAAAATGACATATAATTCATGCATCATAGACGTTAGTATTTTTGGCATCCAGGGAAGTATTGCCATCCATTCCAGTTTTCGCGTTCTCAGTTTTTTTACTTATAATGTGAAAACTATTATACAGATAAATATAATTTATTTGTCTACATTCTGGTGTTACAAAACATATTATATAGTTTTAACATGTTCTGTCCATTTCAGGACAGACAGTTAATTAAGTACAATATAAATAGGATATTGATACCTAGCAATCCCTTCGCGGGTCGGACAGGGTTTTCTTAACACATAATGTAGTTAATTTCAGTATTGTCATTGGTTTCAAGGTAACACTAGACGTGAGCTTATAATTATAAGCTTACCCTCAATCAATGACTAAAAACAAGTTTAAGCCTAAACGGAATGTAAATCCTCGGGTCAGGGTCGAGGTAGAAGCCAGACCTAGCATAATATTAAATGTTATAAAAGTATAAGATGCCACTGAGATTAGATATTAATCCATAAAAATGAGGTTTAATAATTATTTATAATTTTTATATAATTGTACCTATTTAGATAATGAGGTTTTTATTTCATCAAATTAAGATTAATTTGGATAATTAAAACTATAAGTATACAATAATTATCTTTTCTACTATTATAAAATCGTAAAAAGCTGTGTATGTAAAATGAAGATACAAAAAAAATACAAATGGGTTATTTTTAGGGTAAATGTCTTCGAACCCAAAAATGGGAGTCTGTTTGTTAGGGGTCGGCGTAAAAACTACTCGATAAATTTCAAGTTTATCTCCACTGTTAGAAAGTATATGATCCAACTTAAAAACTGGTGAACCTCTCTGATGTATACAGGCCCATACAAAGAAGAGATCATAGCTGTTGGGTTTGTTATTTTTGGGACCCATTTCTAATCCTAATATAGCTTCACGTGAGCAAAGCCGCGGGCAGAACCCAGTTATATATATAGTTGTTTCCCGCAGTTTCACTCGCTTCCAAATGGACTTTGAGACAAAAGGTTGTCTATATCCTATCCAGAGGTCCAATCTATGTCTGTACCAAAATTAATGGTGTGTATTGTTTCTTGTTTTACAGCGACGTTAGAAACCATGACGATAGTAGAGGAGATATCTTCGGACGCGCTGGTGTTCCACCAGACGTTCAAGCGCATCTGGCCGGCGTCGCAGCGGGACGCGCTGTTCTGGTCCCACGTGCGCCAGGCCAGCGACAACACGTACGCAGTCACCAACCATTCCACTACCAACGCTGACTATCCGGTATAACATTATTTTGCAATAACAATTATTATTTTTAGGGATTTTATCGCGGTATAACATCACATAACATACCATCATCCCTGTATTCTAAGGCTTAGGTGGAGGTGTTACTACACCTCTAGTTTTTTTGTTTTTTTTTTTATGGGATAGGGGGCAAACGAGCAAACGGATCACCTGATGGTAAGTGATAACCGCCGCCCATGGACACCCGCAACACCAGAGGAGTCGCAAGTGCGTTGCCCGCCTTTAAAAGGGTTTGGGCCTCCGGTAACCTCAACTCACTCGGCGAAACACAACGCAAGCGTTGTTTCACGCCGGTTTTCTGTGAGGCCGTGGTATCACTCCGGTCGAGCCGGCCCATTCGTGCCGAAGCATGGCTCTCCCACGTGATAAAACATAGTAGTCTAGTACATCTAATGTACAAAATTTATTAACAGCTCGGTCTACAATTGACCATGGTTGACTTAAAGGATTTGTAACATTCGAATTCAATATAATACCGCCGCAAAACCCATTTCAAGTATTTTTTTAATATACATTATGTAGGTAATATAGAAGTAGTTAATCTTTTTGTTATAGTTGAAGTGTTACTCATTTAAGTCTTCTTAAGAGCGTATTTTGTTATTGGCCATCACATTTTTTTGCTCACCGTTACATCAGCAATATGGAGTTAAATTCTTTAGGAAGGATTTTTTATATAAGTTGTCTGTCGAGACTTTACGAGTTAGACACACATCTAGGTAGCCTATAAAGTTACCCGTCAGGGACATCACATTTGGTCGTTTTGCCTAATATTATTTTATTTTTTATTGCAGGCAAATACTGGCGCGTGTATCCGTCTTTTCGTAACTGTTTGCCTGGCGTGCCGCACCACGTATCCAGCTGGTGAACAGCCCACTCGGAATAACATCACGACGAGCATCGCTTACTGCAGCACAGGTAACCAAACACTGGAACAGTAGAGGTGCTTCTTTCAAAATGTGAAAATATATTCCGTACTAACTTAAACGTTTATCTTACAGTGAATCCAGGAGGCTGGGCGCCTGCCGGAGTGCTCAGAGCAGTCTATAAGCGAGAGTATCCAAAGTTCCTGAAGCGCTTCACTAATTACGTAGTTGAGCAGTGTCGTGACAAGCCTATCGCCATCTAGCGGTGCGACACGGCGACCGGAGGTGACTTGAACATCTCCCACCAGTAGATAGCGCCCACTTGATTACAATCAGGTGATGAATAATTCTATACAATCTGTACCAGTGCTACATTTCGTACTTCGAATACTATATCTCAGAAGTAAAAACGTTGTCTCTTTCTGTTATTATTAATGGGAAAGAGACAAAATCGAGAAGCTGAGAATTCCTTTATACTGAAGTGTAGTGCTATTAAACGTTTAAATAGGTGTTATGTAATGGTAAAGGTTTTATTCAGGGTGAAATTAAGGATTCCTGTTTCATCGTACTCCGTTATGTTGTATTTTCTTCGCGATCTCTGTGTGCTTGAGTCTGATTTTTACACAAAAGTGCTGGAACATTTTCGTTTAAAAATAGACCCGGGTATAAATTTGACCATTTCTATTCGAAATTGTAGCGAATCCCTGGGAAATTCTTTAGTGATAGCTAAAGCAGTAAACGGGATAACGTTTTACGACGAATTATTGCTAAAAAGAGAGCTATGATATTTGTCTAATGATTGTAAATAAAATATTCATTATACTGTATATTGCATGTTTTATAACAATATCCTAGTAAATTAAAGTTATCTTGATGTTGATCAAAATATTAATTATATTATTTATAATTTCAATTAAAGATACAGGTGAATTCAATGTCTTTTTTGCTGTATCTTCTCTGAATGAAGATTTTGCTAGGTTTCAAGAAAGTGATTTGATTAATATGTTTAAATCGCAATTTAATAATTCTCTAAAGGATTGTAGAACATAATTATTGTAAAATACCATACTATTACCACACGATAAATTATAATTTGAAAAACAATATAGTTCTGTAAAAATGAGTAAATAAATAAATTACGTAAACAGAGACTTTATAATACGTTAACGGGATATAGAGACAAACAAAACATTGACTGTGACTGCTATGAATTCTTTTTATATGTCGTATTATTTTTATTAATTTTCCTTTAGGTACTATGACACCGTATTTGGTAAGAATGTAGATTTGTCTGTAAAATACTGATTTTGATAATATCGGATGCTTATTGTATAAACTGATGATACAAAATATACTATTTCACCACATCACTGAAAATATGTAGGCTATGGAAATGATTATCAGTCCCCATTGTCACTTAGGTATTGGCTAAAAAATGACTGTAAATACATATATTAATATTGTATTATGGTTCTTCATGTGTTTTGGATTCTAAATCTTAGAGATATACATATGAATGTAAATTAAACGATCTCTAAATTCTGTTTTCAAGGCGCGTGTAAGTACCTGACATAAATTATAACGCCGAATTGAACTTTATGGCTATACAATATGATACTAATTAATTAAACAAATTGATGAAACCATGTCTATGTCCACGGGAAGTTTTAAAGTAGTACTTATCCTTTTTAGAACTTTTTGAAGTTTGTGTGTAAGGAAATGAGGGTAATATTCAAGGAAGGTGATAGTCTGATGTGTTCAGTTAGATAAGTTCGCGAGAGAATACATGTACATTAGCACTTTCCAGGCTGTGGCCTCGGGAAGAACGGACTGAGAATGAAAAACACGACGTGAAAGTTTCGAAATATAAAAATGTTCAAATAACGTCCTTTAATAATGCCGTTGTGGCCTCGCCGTGGTTCCTTGTCGAGTCCACGGCCTCAAATCTATGTCATGTACAGGGTGGGACTAAATAAATGTAGTTCTTATAAACTATTTTACTTCACTTTTTGACCAAATGAAATCTAGATGAGTTTATTTACGTAACTAGACAAAAAAGGATTTCAGTTTTACTTATATGACGAACATCAGTTAATTGGTATTGTGAACTGAATCATTCATTAATTCACTTTTGTTCACTTCCTAGCTTTTTTTATTTGGTCAAAACTATTTATTAGTGCACATAAACGATTACGATAGTGTTGCGTCTTAATGTCATTATATTTATAAAAGTTACTTGTATGAAGCAGACTTCCATTCCAGCTTTTTTAACAAATATCTGATTTTGTATACCATTTAAATGTAGGTTATATAACTGAAAGTTACTCAGATGAACTTCAAATATAATATAAATTGTACAGAATTTCATGTTTATGTCTCAAAGTAATATATTATTTGCTGTTAAGTAATGTTTTAACTGTTCACCTTTTTGTGGGTGTCGTAAAAAGGGTAACGGTAAACATTACGTCATTTTCAAGTTAAAATATGAGCGGAAGTGTAAAGAAAATTGCATTTATGGTACCGAAATGTTGCAATTGTATTAAGTTATATAAATAATGTTTTTTTTAAATAATTATTGTTTATAATAAAATGTTTTATGGACATTCTTGTATTTTTTAATTCTTATAAAACGCGTAGGTCTATTTATTTATTAAGTTTGGTAAGCGTCGCCAAATATAATTAAAACCGTGCGTAATAATTGCGGAAGTAAGGAAAAATTAAAGTAAATGACACTAACATGTTTCTTCACTTCTTTGTGAAGTGTTTTGAATTTTTATTCATTTATATTAACATTAATTAATTGGTACTTATACAAGTTATGCATAGCACACATGTCTCCGCATATAAAATTCACAACAATGTAATTTTATCTATTCCACATTTCAATATGGGGTCCAGCCCCCGGCATCTTATTAGTTATAACTTCTCAAACATGACCAACTTACATTAAACTCAATATAAATAGTAATCAGTTGGATTAGGTCTCGATTCGTCTGAAATAACATAAATGTGTTTTAACAACTCAAGGAGACTTAGTTAAACTGTGAGAGTCAACGACATAATTTTCCCCACAGGACATACCAAATCAAGATTTTATAATCATTAAAAACTAATTAAATTGAGCTAACTATAACAAAAATTAACTAATTTGATCATTAGAATTTGTTAGTTGGTGAAAAAAAGTTTTGGTAGGTTTCATTACGAATTGACTAATAATATAAGATTGAACACCGCGACCTAATCAAATACAGTACAATATTAGAGTAGCAAATTTATCTACGTATAAAGTATAAAGTTGACGAATATTGAAGTAGGTATGTATAACATTAATATTAGACCGCTATGTTTTGACATTGAGCACAAGGAAGCGTATTTTATGATCTCATTTTAATCGTATTATCATCTACAGTACAATTCTTAAATACCAGCGTCATATAGACGAATACATAATTCAATAATAGCTATTACATGTACGTTAGACCTTATTCAAATACAATAAATTACTTTTAAAGAAATATTCAAGTGTTCTAATATATTCTATTAATAAATAACATTAACATTTATAATTGTTAAGTATAAAATGTTATAAAATATTCCCCAGGAATGAAACGAAAGAGTCTAGGTAGAATATTCAACAGTTTTTTATCAAAATCATTCGACAAATTTGGAATTTTGATATGGTTGAGGCCGAAAGTGTGCACTACATAAAGTTTTTTTTATAAAAATAGGAATTCTTTGAAAGCTCAAGTGTATAAATGGACCAATTGTTCAATAGTATAACAATATAAGAAGTAGAGAAATACTTTTTATGGGTAAGGGCGTATGTTTGGGGGGTTTTGACCTACTAAGAATACCTGATTCCTTCATAAGTACCTAAGGAAAATGATTTCTTGGTTTGACTGACAATTGATATGAGTGTTATGTATGTGTTCGTGGTCTATGCCCTTACAACATTGGAATCAAATTCTATTATAAATGTTGAAGTGTGGTGAATAATGTGAATATACTGTCATGGGATGCAGTGAGATATGATCGTTGACACTGCTAATGAATGAAAAATGGCCAATCGTTAATATGGCACTTATATCACGGACATTGTAAAACATTATTATATTACATACATTATGTAATAAACTAAAATACCTACCCGTGTATATGGCAACTCGAATACAATAATTAGTGGATTATGCCGATTGTCTAGTGATTCCACAGACGACACGATAAATGAGACAGTATTGTTGAAGCCGCCTCTGGTTTATATTACAAGAGCCTTTCGTCAAAAGAACAATATATAGTCAATTAGTCATATTATCCCGTTTGCAGACTCGAAGGTGATAAGCCGGGTCTCTGTTATATCAATGTTTCAGTAAATCATTAGTAAATATGTTATCGAATTTAAGTACACACAAAGCCAGACAACATCATGCCATCTGTGGACAGATAATAAAATCCATTGATATATTAATGCAGTAAATATTTTGGATTCAATATTATCTAATAAATACAACTACTTAAAAAAGTAGATATCAACAATTATAATTTCAGTGATATCCACACTAACACTGATATATAAGTATAAAATAAGCGTATTATCGGACACATCCGTCTGGCAGCCTAGTGCCAATGATCCGTTTCAGACTTATAACGTTGACATCCAAACTCGGTCCACCCGCGCAACACCGCAGTTCAAAAAAAGAATTCGATATTCCGAATTCGAAATAGTGAGAGCGGCGGGTGGGTCTGCTCGATTCCTTATTTAAATCGTTCATTGCCAGTCTCCGCGGTCCAGTCACCCGTAAGTTCCATTTAGTTCGGCTGCGCGCTACTCCTCGGCGGTGGAGTGCGGCGCGTGCATGGTCTGTCGCTGCGCGCGCCGCACGTCCGCCAGTGTGGTGACGCCCGCCTCGTCCAGCTCGCGCCAGCGCGCGTGGTTCATGCGGGCGTGGTTCACTAGCTCTGGCATGTCGATAAAAGCTGCGAAAGTAGGTATTGAACATATGAATATACATTAATTAATATTAGCATAAACCTGTCGGTATTGGTGGTAAGATATCAGCGTAAAGTATAAGAGTAAAATTTATTTATTTATTTATTTATTCAATAACCAACTTATACTTACAGACTATTCTACACGTACAAGTTATAGGTCAGAAGTAGATAATTATGTCATGCATGTACCTATCAAAAGAATGTCATAAACATAGTGCTTACATTATCTATTATAAATTAAATTAAAATTTGAAAATAAAATTAATATAATCAATACAACATAAAAATATTAACCTAAGACGGAGAAATAGTACTGGGAGTGGCAATGGACTCCAAGTAATGATTTGCTGTACTCAGAAAACTCAGTTCAGTGCTTGTAAAGGCATCTAGGGATTGATCATGTTGTAATATGTTATTGATGAGGGTAAGGGCTAAGTACAAGGGACTTGTTTTAAGGCACATAGTACTGGATTGAGGCACCGAAAATAGAGGTCGTTGGCGATGGCGAAGCGTATGTCTAATTGGTAGTGGAACGTTGATAGAAATGTATTGCAGTAAGGAAGAGTTGAAGATGGAACCACGAATTAGAAGGATGAAATATTTCACGAGTGTAAGATTCCGTCTAACCTCTAAACTCTGGTAGGTAACCATCCCTAGCACGAATGGTGTCGGGTACATGTATGGGTAATATCCATATAGCTTAAGGTAGAGATAGCGAGCAAAGGACTTCTGAACTTGCTCTATGAGCAGGGTGTAGACTTTTTCATGCGGGTTCCAGATTACATTATTTGTTTCTAATAAACTGCGGACGAATGAGTTGTAGAGTATTGTGATGGCCTGTCTGTTGTTGAATATTTTTGCCTGTCGCCAGACGAAACCAAGATTTTTTCGGGCTTTGTTACAAATTTGTATGATGTGATTATTAAAGGTGATATGAGAGTCAAAGTTTGTGCCAAGATCACGTACAGTGGAAACACGTTTCAGGGTCTCATTGTTTAATGTATAGATGTTGTGTATGGGTTGTCTAGCTTTTGTGTAGGACATGACCGCGCATTTATTGATATTTAAGCTGAGATTATTTATAGTGCTCCAGGTGTAAATGTTGTCTATGTCTTGTTGTAATGTGATAGTATCTCTATCATTGTTAATTGGAAGGGCAACTTTGACGTCATCGGCAAACATCAGTACTGTGGCGTGTTTCACATGTGTTGGCAGATCGTTAACAACTATAAGAAAGAATAGGGGTCCAAGATTAGTACCTTGTCCAATGCCGGATGTAACTGGGTAAAGTTCCGAACAGACTTTTTTATAAGTGACATATTGCTTTCGGCCAATCAGGTAGTCTGCAAAGAATTTCAGCAGTGTTTCTGAAAAACCCGCCATGGCCATTTTGCTTAATAGTATATCGTTATCAACCCGATCAAAAGCCTTTTGGAAGTCGAAATAGGCTACATCAACTTGCTTTTTGTTATTAATATTTTTAGCTAGAAGCGTAGTAATATTAAGAAGATTTGATGTAGTTGAGCGATTCGGCAGAAATCCATGTTGTTCGTCCGCAAACCAACGATGCAATTTTTTAGATATTTTTTTATGGAGAACCGACTCAAAAACCTTGCCAAATATGGATAAAACAGCTATTGGTCTATAATTATGAATGTCAGATTTTGGCCCGCTTTTATGCACTGGAATTACTTTAGTGGTTTTCCATACTGATGGATATGTATTAGCTTTAATAGAGAGGTTAAATATAAATTGTAAGGGCAGTTTAAATATGTCAGCGCCGTCTTTAACTAAGTACTGGGGTATTCCGTCGGGACCGTAGGTAGATTTCGGTGGAAGGCGAGACATAGCATCTCGAACTTCAGACTCCTCGACTTTTTCAATGTTTACAATGTGGTACGTATTATTAGGACACATATTGGCAGTAGAACATGCGCGTACAAAATACCATAACACCTATATTCCCCGAAGGGTTAGGCAGAGGCGTACTAATGTCCACCCACAGTTCGCCGGTATGTTTAGGTCCCATGTAATAGGGGGCGCCTATTGCCATTAACCGGGCACAAATTGCTAACTTCGAGCTGCTAATGGGAATTTCATAGAATTCCCCAATAACACTGCTCGACCTGGGAATCGAACCCAGGACCTCTAGCGTAGCAGTCGCGCTCAGGGCCACTAGGCTAATGAGGCTATAAAATAAAATAAATATTTAAGAGGGGCTCCCATACAACAAACTTCCGACTTTCATTCATTAATATTATCGAATATTATAATAATATTCATAATAATATTAATGAATATTGAAAATTATAAGTTAAACCTATTCTAGACGAAGTAGTAAAATTGAAAGACCTCGACGTCATACTATCAGAATAGTTCCACAACAACTTCTAACCTATACTCACATTGATACTTCTAATAATAACAATCATATATGACTTGTATGTTCATTAAAAACGCTTTGGAAAACCCAATCTGAGTGGAAAATTCGTTGCTTTGTTTCTGGGTAAACCTGGGAACTGAAATTCCCAGGATTAAGCTGTTTTTAAGGTGTACTCACCAGCCCAGGCCTCCATCATGTCTATAATGATGTAGTCAATGAAGCCGATCTGCGAGCGTGGGATGGAGCAGGTGGCGCGGTCGAACATGGGCATCACCACCGGCAGGTCCTTCGCCTTCTCCTCATCCGTCTGCAGGAAGTACTCCTCCGCGATCCTGGAATATACGAGGACAATTAATACACGCTATTGGAAGACGACGAGCTGAATTATCACCAGTGCGACTGCGGTGCCCCTGATAAGGGGGCACAAATGGCCAGGAAGCACTCCATTAAATGTTTGGAACGGCCATCTCTTGGTGCGTGGTCTCCACTCTAGAACCTTTCTGCCCCAGCGGCCATCAGTTCTACGTGCTATTATGTGCCCCGCCCATTGCCACTTAAGCTTGCTAATCCTTTGATGCATTCAACGTATTGGCTGTTGCTTTTGTGACAGTCCGTAACTCCTAGTGACCATGGTAGAACAATAACTATTTGATACATATGCCCCTTGTACTAAGGCATTATTAAAACGGTATTACCTCCTAGCCCATTCAAAGGCGAACTTCTGCGGCCGCGACGCGTTGGACACGTCTGCACATTTAATCATCATCCTTTTCACCAGGATCACATTCTCCGGCAGTGACAGCGCCGTCGTGTCCAGAGCTAGAGGCTCTTGCTGAAAATTAAACAAAATATTTAGGTCAAGATCTATAACATGACACTGGAGCATGCAGAGGTGATGATCATGACGATAGTGGTTTGATGATGATGATAAGCATAACAGTGATGATCATAATAAAAATAAAGCATACTAGAAGGGTAAGCCAGAGGTGTCCTGTAGGACACCTCGTACATTGTAATGTACGCCCGCAGTTCGTCAGTATGTTTAGGTCCCACTTACCAATCCATACTGCTTAATAGCTGTTTTACTGAGAATTCCATAAAAATCCTAATAACACTGCTCAACTTGGGAATCGAATCCAGGACTTCTAGCGTAGCAGTCGCGCTTAAGAACACTGGACAAATGATCATGATATTTGATGATGATTAAGATGATAATGTTTGTGATAATAATGGTGATGATGATGAAGATGACAGAATTCAAGACAATGTTCATAATGACTATTTTGATTTAATCATGGTGTAGATAATAATTGTGATGTTAAAGATATGAATATGATTGAAGTACCTACCTATAATTTCAGCATAAATAAACATTATAAACTAAACTCTTAAAGATTCGAAACACTATCTAATAAAATAATAAAAAAGCATAATGCAATAAAATAAGTATCTAACATTAAAAATCCCGATCCGAACTTTGACTTTTCTATAAAACCCAATATAGGAATTGTGTATCTAAGACATGGTACTCACGTCGGTGTGCATATTATCCTCCTTGCTTCCGCTGGACTTGGCGTAGAACACGTTGACAAACTTGGCGAGGTGCTCGAAGTGCTTGGTCATCTCCGTGGCCAAGATCATGTCGATCACGTTATGCCGCACCTGCTTGTACGTGTCGCGGTCCAGGTTCTTGAAAATATTGACGCGGTCGTCGTCTGTGGTGAGAAGCGTAGATAATTGATATGGAAATTAAATTAAAATGTAATCTAAAATACGTATAGTTGATGTGAATAAATGGAGAATGCAGAGAAAAGATCGGATTGAATTACATTGGTGGAAAAGAGCTATCAGGTTAATGAACGTAGATGAAGCGAAAGTGGTGTGCGAGGATCGTAGCAAGTGGAAATCTATCTAATCTCTGCCTACCCCAATGGAAGACATCTGTGAAGGAATGTATGTATGGATGAGATGTGTAGCAGAATAAACTCGATACGTTGACGATACGAATTCGATAGTGCTTCATGCTTAGGCTACAGATGCTAATAGTACAAGATCGACATTTCGAACTGGTAGGTAGCATGGTTGTCTGTCAATATGCAACATACGTTTGATGACTCATCAGCAGTACCTTAGAAGCATTTAGTTATATGTAATTGTAAATGTGAATTTCATTTAGTTTCTTTAATTTCAATTCTTGGGTTAAGCGTAAGTACTTACATACATACATACATACCATCACGCCTGTTTTCCCCGAAGGGTTAGGCAGAGGCGTACTAATGTACACCCACAGTTTGCTGGTACGTTTAGGTCCCATGTAATAGGGGGCGAGCCTATTGCCATTAACCGGGCACAAATTCCAAACTCTGAGCTGTTACTGGGAATTTCATAGAAAAACCCAATAATACTGCTCGAGCTGGGAATCGAACCCAGGACCTCAAGCTTAGCAGTCGCGCTCAGGACCACTAGGTTAATGAGGCAGTTACTTAAAAATAAGTCATAGGTACTTAAAAATTAAAATAAAAGCAATATTTGGCGTTGGCTTGGCCGCGTAAGGGACACCAGATGTCTCTCTAGACAAGTGGCAGGAACGCTAATCGAACAGAATTCTCAATATATGCAAATGACATAAACTTTCGCCAAATCAAGCGTGCACAAACATCTCCATAGATTTCGTTTTTTTTATGCAATAAATGGGGGGCAAACAAGCAGACGGATCACCTGATGCTAAGCGATTACCGCCGCCGACACCCGCAACACAAGAGAGTCGTAAGTACGTTCCCCGCCTTCTAAAAGGGTTTGGGCCTGCGGTATCTTAAATAACTCTGACCGATCCTTCAAGCCGACTGACTAAATTTAGACTTTATCTTGAGGAGTAGTAGTAGTAGGTATAGTAATGTACGACGACTTTGAGGTCAGTTATGACCCGGGACAGCACAACGCAGTTGCAGATGCATTGAGCCGGATTCCCTTGATTTCCACGAGAAACACAACGTACGCGTTATTTTACTTATTTAAGGCCCTATAAACCGGGGGCTCTGGACATGCCCCTTTTGACCTGACCCTTTTGCTCTTATGGACTGCTCCTATGGGAAAAAGGTGTGTCTACATTGACTATCTATCTAGTCTGCATGTATGTAACTAACTGAGTGTGAGCTTGAAGGTGAGCGCGGCGTGGTGCGACTCGAGCACGCAGACGTCGTTGTAGAGCACGGCGAGCGGGTGGCGCGCGTTGCACAGGAAGGCGGACGACGTGCCCGGGTGGTCCACGTCGTGCGCCGCCGCCGCCACCAGCGCCGCCGCCGCCTCCACCGGCTCCAGCACGCTCTTCAGCCGATCCTTCTCCAGGAAGTACGCTACAGCCTGCCAACCAACATCATATTGAATATTTTTTTTATTGAATGTGTTTATTGCAATCTATCATTCTTGCAGATATACAGCAATATGTAAGATTTTATTTAATTAAAGCTCTTGCAGAGAAGGTCTTCAAGAATCTTTCTTTTTAGTCTGCGAGCTACTGTTTGGGTATTCATTAGATTGACTGCCAGCATATTTGGATGATTTGTGATTCGCCTCTTGTATGCTTTTGTCCTTTCCGATATTTCATCTATAACACTTTTGACTCAGAGGTCGTGATGGTCTAATGTTTTGAAATCAAATTAAGAAAAAAGGATTTATTAACGCAATCACGGACAATGCCCAGCCCATCTTATCTTGTGTGGGGCCGAGGCAGTAAGGCCTCAGTGTAGTTCAACCGAATGGGATGTTTTGTGCTTTCTCTAGATAACCTCTATATTCCTCATCCTCTCCAAGTTCTTCCATGAGCTTTTTAATGAGGTCTGGGGGTATAAGTCTGTAGTCCACTGGTCTTGGATAAAACCCTGCCCCAAGAGGCACAATGCCCATAATAACATAAAACACTAATGAACTCATAAAATAAAATATTGTGAGCCCCACGACTATGCCAAATAAATCCCATTCAGCTAGACCATCACCACACTATCAATTTCGTTTTTAGAAACTACTATAATCAGCCGAAAAAATGTTGGCAACTCTGTCTGAGCGACACGGGCCGCAGTTACGATTCCATAATTAGCACATCAAATATTTTTTGCCTTAACAGATAGACTGGATGTTTGTGTATGCATATCAAAGAGAAATCCTTTTTAATTAGATAAGGGTTAGAGTTTTCATTTTCATACTAAACTTTATATAATCTATGTAGATTATATAAAGTTTAGTATGAAAATGTTCCAAATATTAAGAGTATTTTCATACAAAAACTTGGATCCCGATTTGATTTGATTTCTTTGTTAGGCTGACGTATGATACGAGACACAGCGACTTGTTACTATGTCATTTTACGATGGAGCTCTTTTCACTACAACATAAAAATCAAAATTAATAGCTCAAAGTTTTATATAGCTGCAATGTCTACCTGCAGCACGTCGGCGGCGTGCGTGGAGTTGTGGTAGGTGTTGACGGCGTGATAGTTGGTCTCGACGATGGTGAGCCAGTGCAGTAACGTGCGCTCATCACACTCGAGCGTAGCGCACACGTCGAAGCGGCCGCCCATCAGCGCTAGCCCCAGGTGAGCTAGAGGCCGCCCGCGCGTCAGCTCCTCCAGCCGGAAGATCTCGAAGTCCCAGCTTAGAGCCGTGTCCAACAGCTCGCGGAGCTGGCCTGTCGTCTGAATAAACAGTTATGTGAAACTATGGAGCCAGCTAGCATGAGCAGTCACATAATAAGAATCAAACGGCGTTAACACATGCTAAATGTCTTTAAAGATATAGGTAGGTATATTTTAGTGAAAGAAAACTAATCTTAGGCATGATTCGAAACTGAGTCCCTCCGGTTAAGAACCCAAAACATAGAAATTATCGATTTACAATTTGCCTCCACAATTAAGAAATTGTGAATTTCAGACCCTATTACTGAATTTTAAAATTGTTTCTGCTTTGCTTTATAATTTGTGTAGTGATTCTTCAAGACATTTATTTGTTTACAAGTATACGATAAGTACCTATATTTTTTATGTAGTTATGTTGAAGCATCAATTCAAAAAGGGTTGGTTTCAGGGCGTTATGAGATTCAATTACTTAATATAGGCACAGATAATAGAATACAAGTAATATAGGTAAGTAACAATTTATTGTTACCAACATACACAACATACCAACATACAGCCATACAATGGTACCAATCTATTGAAAAAAAAAATACACGTTAGATTTTTCCAATAACGCAAAAAATATGCGCTTCAGTCTTTATATCTCAAATTCTATAAAAGTAAAACCAGACGTATAAACTCCCACGCAGGCGACGACGTGGGATTGACCTGTGTCGTATGAAGACATTGTTGTTCAAAATGCTTATAAACACGTACTCACGTATAAACTTTGATATCGTGCTTATAAGATCACGTTTCTGTGTGCTACATTTAACTTTCTGGAGTTGTGCAAAGATCGAAGAAATATACTGTTTGTGGAGTCTTCCGCTGTTAACTATTTTCACGATAAGGGTTGAAATGGTCTTCACTAGTTAAACCATTGATAGTTTTATAAGACCAAATATATCTGTCTATTTTAATGTCTTATAGCAGTTATCGAAATTAATCTTTAAAGTCAAGAAATATCTAACTTATCACTAGTCGATTTATATCATTTTTAATTTTCTGTGATGAAATTTTTTTGCAAAAATGCGACTAAGAACTACGCATTTATTTATTACTTAAATATGAAAACGAGTAGGAATACAAAATGAGTCAAATCAAACATAACACCGTCATGTATTCCCTGAAGATTTATCAGGGATGTAGTAGGTACTAGTGTCCCATCCCACAGTTCGCCGGTACCCTAAACCTTGAGTTTGATTTCGTATGAGAGTTCGTAATAATTGACCTCAAGTGCCTTTAAATATTTATTTCAGAATTTCTAATAAAACTTACCTTGTGCTTAATATTGGTCCTGTTGGTTTGAGACCTGACGACAGTGGAGTCATTGCTGCTTCGTCGAGATGACAACACGTTGGTTGGCCCTTGCTGTAATTGAAAGATGTCTTTAATATTTTTACGTAAAACTGGTTTCTCTTTATTTGATACTTTTATGCCATGTACGATTTAACCATGCTTTAGAAATCAAATTATTGTAACAAATGTTTGTTATATTGGCATGCTATGGTTTTTTAATTTAACATTTAATGGGAAGATTATAAATTGTCAACATGTTGAAAACAAATTACATTATTTAGAAATATTAATATTTGCTATTTGGTAGTGTGTTAGTAATAATCGAAGTTTGAATGAAATATTATTGTGTATCTATAAGATTACATGATATTATAAGAATTGTTAGAAGATTGTTAGAGAATAGGGCAAAACAATAAAGTTGAACAATATACATACGAGAAGATTGAAAAGAACTCAGATCAAAATAGAAATAATATTACCCAGGGTTCATTTTACATATATTACCTAAGCTTAAATAAATATTTTCATTATTACGAAATATGTTGATAAAAATTTATCTTCATTAGTAACATAATCCTAATGGTTGATTATACTAGAATGTTATATATATCAAAGCCCTGAATAATAAGGTTATTACAGTACATATTTCTATGAAAGGTTATTTATAGAGGTTTTTTGCAATCGGCTATATTCATGTGAAAAATATAAGTAGGTATAAACTACTCCGTTCAGAATAATTAGATAAGCACATAATATATACATATTAAGTAGTATGAATTGTATCTATCAAAAATTTTAAACATAAGCAATACTATTACTAATCAATTTTGTAAAAAGATTCCAAATTTAAAAAAATGAGCCCTGTGTAATTAGAGACGAAAGCATGAATCACAAAGATCTATGTACGATCTAAACGGTCTATATGTTTGAAGGTATAGACATAGACAGATTTGTAATTGCAAACCTCCTACCATAAAGAATAAGTTTGTGTTCACTTGCTCCCTCTTCCCCAGGCGAACAGGATCGTAAACAAATAAATACCAATGTTAGTACATACATAAACATCATTGCGTGCATATATAAATAGTAATATCGCCACTATCTACACATTTTTTACGTATAAAATATAAAAGATCAATTAAATCATTCAAATAAACAGGCGTGTGGTAAATTATCATATCGTCGATATACATATAAAATAAATATTAATCATCATAATCGTTAACTCGTTAAGTATACACAACATCAAAAAGGATAATTATTTAGAATGTGTAATTATAATTGTGCCAAATACTATTACGTGTTTTGGTAAAATAAGGGTAAAAAAATTGAATTATATACAACAAAAGTACAGTAAACCTATTTGGCGAAACGCTTTATTGATGCCAATAATAAATTTTAGAAGATTTCTACTCACCGACAGTAAGGCTCCGATGAGGTCTGTAGCGATGGGGTCTTCAACACGCATTTTAGAGTCGTCCCTCATTTGAGGAGAGTAGAGTTCAGAGGTCCTAAGCATGTCGACAGCCCTCTCAATGCATGCCACAGTGGATGGAGGCGCGCCCTCCGTTGCCGCAGATAAGAGTGATATCACCTAAGAAAACATATGATCATTGATATTACTTCCGATTTATAAACAAAATGAATATTGCTGAAACATGGTCTGGAATAGATATATAGCTTCTTATCGAACGATGCTTCACTTTTTAATATCAATAACCCATAGAGGATTTATTATAAAATGAATCACAGCTTGCTAACGCATATGTGGCAATATTTGTTTTTGTATCAAAATCACAGAACGGCCCTCTGATTCACATGGTGTGAATCAGAGGGCCGTTCTTTATTGAATATAGAGAGTTAACAAAGAACGTACAAAACAGTGATATTATAAGGTAAGTCAGGAGAAATCCCAGTACATTCAGAAAGTTTCTGTATGGACAACTATATTCTCATTATTACTGTTGTGAATATGAAAATATATATTGCCTCCAAACTTTATTAAGGTAGTTTCCAACTTATGTTTATAAACATAAGTTGGAAAATTATTATTATTAATATTATAATTAATATTTAATTTATTAAAATTATTATAATTAATTATTATTATTATTACTAAATAATGTTACGAAATAAAGATATAATAATACATTTTGATATTCATATACATATTTCATATATTTGAATATCGGTATGAATTTACGACACGAATATGTAAAACCGATACACAGCTATTGCATATATAAGACTGGCAAATTTAGCGATGTCCACACTTAATTTTGATAATTATTTTTTCAATAGGGTTCTACCTTTGTGATAGGAGCTTCAAGTGGCAATCCTTGTAGCTTGGCAAGTGAAGTGCGCCGTAAGCCATCGGAAGCAACAGAGCGAACGTCCAGCGATCCTCGTCGGATGGAGTGGAGAGAGCCTCGACCACGCTCGTTCTCTAATGCGTGCGTCGGCTCACATACAAATACTATGTGCGAAGTGCTCCTAGGAAAAGAATAATAGGATATAATTTGACGGTACGTTGGTGGCATAAAGGCTGACCTTTTACGACACGGTTAGAGGGTTCCCTGTCTGGAACAATTATTTGCATGACTTACAGGGTCTAGGTCCGGAAGAATTTTATTGTGTATCTAGACGTACCCACGACTAAAATATTAGTTTCAGACGTACGTGTACTTATTGTGAAACAAAATGACTGAAAATGAAAAAGGAAAAGTTTGAAAAGGCTCGTTTTACATCAATCTGAACCTATATTAATTATAAACGTAAGTTAAAAAAGGTGCCAATAAAAATGTTTACGATACTTAACAGAAACTGTAACTCCGAAAAAGTCTGTGATGAGTATAGATTTCGTGATATGAGTATCTCGCATCGTGATCATGACAGTTGCGGTCAGATTTGTGACCACAGGAATGTGAACTGAAGCTATGCACTATGCATTGCTACTGCATTAAAAATTATTCTAATATAATAATATTTATTTCTACAAATAACTCTTTTAAAGATACTTTTACATCAAGATAAATAATTCTTATAAATATTTGATTGATATGAATTTCCTGCATTATTCGTCACGTTTAGCTGTTTTGGAATGTATTTATTTATTGATCCTCTAATTGCTATAAAACTACATACATGTTTTGGCTTGAATATTCAGACTTCAAACTTCGTATTACTCGGTATAAAATAGTCTAGTTCGACTCCAGGGATATACAACAGCCTATAATAACAACCTATCTTGCCTATACGCCATTTCGGACAATTATTCATTGCTGCAAGTTTAATTCGTTTTAGCATTTATTGAGTTCGATCTATTTGGATATTTTTTGTTGTGTTTTGTAATTGTCGGGACATGGTTTGATTGAAAGATTTTTTAAACGTATTATGTGTAAAAATAATGTATGTGTGTTAATGGAATGAACTCCTAGCATGTTTTCAGAAAATTATCGTACCACTTTTCCGAATAAAATTATTAAAGTAATGTAATGCAAATTGGTGCACAAACTTGGTGAGTCCAATAGAAGCTCCTCGGCAGGGCAACAGGATAGGGTCAGGTGCGGCGCGGCGGCGCAGCGTGACTGGTGCCTCCCAGTCGCGCGCACCGCTTGTTGCCAAGCGTAGGGCTTCGCCCCCAGCTGTCTCCGACAATGGTCTTGGACCCTCGTCCCCACGCCAGCCCAGCACGCGGCACCAGGACTTATTAGCCAACTGTTAAAAAATAGTACCTAAGTCATTTCATGAAAGTTTGTTAAAGCAGAGCCTATTTATATTGGTTAATTTACTTCACTTATAACTTGACACGAATAGGGTTGGATATTTCAGTTTGTTTTAACTGCTTTGAAACACTGACATGAAATGTTACCAACAAATATCCACTGCAGACAGAGGCAGTAGTACTCAGAGTGCGCGCGCGCCTTTGCGCTTGTGGCGCTTAACTGTTTTAACGTACACTCCAAGATACAAGCGTTTGTTTCCCTACTATTTCTACCAGGTTTAAGTGACATTGACAAAATAAGAAGGTCATAATGTCCTGAGATATAATTCTCATACTCTCAGCCAAGAAGGCTAAGGCCTTATGTGTATATTAACACGTTAAGTGCGAAGCGAGGCCTAAATCACCCCTGATGCAACTTCCCTGTGGTGCGGCAAGCAAAAAAGTGAATTTCTCTGTCGTGCGAATGGCATAGCTTTGGTTTGGTCCAGTGTAGGAAAGAGATAAATATATATTTGAGATCACTAATGGTTCCGGACTCGGTGGTGTACCTACCTTGGTACCGGATGTCTTAGGCCTCGTGCCGCACTGAATTAATATAATTTTAATGCAGTGCGGAACGAGGCTAAAACGTCCCATATCCCCCTGACCTCGTACCGCACTCAACGCGAGCTTCCCGCGACCAGTGTTGTGCATCACGTCGATTGGAGAGCACGTCCTTTTACAGCGCCGAACATGTCTAAACGATGTCGGAAGAAGTTAATTTAAAAAAACCCAGAAACTTTCTTTTCTGCTTCTGGTTGCCTTTTTTTTCTATTCTGTGAACCGCATTAAGATTTTCATATACAAATAGAAAGATAAACCTTATGCATAAACCGTAATCCATTATTTTCCAATAATAAGTCTGTAATAGGTGCCTCTTAATGGTATAGAATGGAACGCTTCGTGCGCGAGTCCGACTCGCACTTGGCCGGTTTTTTTTTCTTTATGGCGCCTTCAAGCACAATTTAGATTATTTAAAAAAAAATGTATCCTTTGATAGCTTTGTGTTGTTTTGCCAGGTTTTGCCCTTAAAACGATCTAATGAGATATAATTGATCAAAATCGGTCAAGTCGTTGCGTAGTTAAGACAGTTTAAAAACGTCGATATTATTTTTCCCATCACTAATCGCAGCGAAAATTTGCCCTATTTCAGTGCGTTACGAGGTGTATAAGATCCCATATTTTGTTTTGCTAATAATTCCTAAACTAGCCATCAGATCCCGGGGCGACGGTGGATTAGGGTTCATCAATTCACTGTCTATATCATTATGGACCAAAATTCTCATTTATCTTTGATTTCGCGCCAGAAAATGGATTTTAGTCTGTAAAAGGAGGTGGGGTCTAATAGACCGCGTGTCGCCCTAACGTCTGGTCACGGTACGGGCCGATTATACCTCGTGCCGCAGGAACGGAAAGTATGCAAAAATTGGTGCCGCAGCTAACGTGTTATATAATTATTACTCGCTTGAACCGTAAAGGAAAGAAACGTGAGAAATCTGCATCTAGGATATTTTTATGCGGGTGGGTTAAGTCTGCCAATTCACCGAGAGCTAGCATGATAGGTATCTAACCACTCTTGTTCTAAGACGAGTGTTTTCGGCAGTGGGACAGGAAATAGTTGAACTATACGTTTTTAAACAGATACTGTTTGATGTACTTACAAGTATCCTCTGCTGGTCATCGGTGACGGCGATGAGGTCCCGGCAGCGGTCTGCAGCGGCGGCGAGCGCGGCCACCGCGGCCACCTGCGCACGCGTCGAAGCGGCCGCCGCGCGACTCTGCAGTACCTCGGCGCACCAAGCCGTGGCACTCACTGTTTCTACCATCACCTGTTAGACAATGAGAGGGATCAGTAGGGTTTAATGGGATTTAAACAACCATATACATTTAGTGCCACTTGCACCAACTTCTTAAATGTGTTTAAATCTATACTAATAATAAAGCTGAAGAGTTTGTTTGTTTGCTTGAACGCGCTAATCTCAGGAGCTACCGGTCCGATTTGAAAAATTCTTTCACTGTTAGATAGCCCATTTATTGAGGAAGGCTATAGGCTATATATCATCAGGCTACGCGGACGAAGTCGTGGGCAGAAGCTAGTTGTATATAAACACAAAATTTCTATGAAAAATCGTGTTTAAATACTTTTTAAATATAATTTTGAAGTTGGTGCAAGTGGCCCTTAATTATGAAAACCGATGATAGCAAAAGTGACGTCCCTATCTAGATCAATATATTATACCACCACGGCTATATTCTTCGAAGGGTTAGGCAGTGGTATGCGCACCCACAGTTCGCCGGTATTTTTCAGGGTTGTTCCCACACACGTCACACGGACCTGAGCCTGAGGGCCTGTTGTCGCTAGGTATAAGTAAACTAGCTTCTGGCCGTGACTTCGTCCGCGTATCATGATGATATATAGCCTATAGCCTTCCTCAATAAATGGGCTATATAACACTGAAAGATTTTTTCAAATCGGACCAGTAGTTCCTGAGATTGGCGCGTTCAAAAACAAACTCTTCAGATTTATATAAATGGACTGTTACTGAGAATTCATACAAAAACTCAATAACACTGCAGGATCTGGGAATTGGTCCCAGGACTACTAGACTAATTAAGCAGTTTCACAATGATATTATGATCAATAAACAAATGGACAAGACAAACAAACACAGTTAATGTTTATGCAATATCCCTAATAACAAATGAAATTATAGTCGTTTCCCAAGAGCAGCGGGACTGCTACAAAGTGTTGCTTGTCATTATTTCCTTTCCTCTACTTATTTACTTATTTCCCTCCGAGCTAAAATTATATAATAAGCAAGCGAGAATTGTCTGCTTCAGGAAATATGAATACTTTAACAACGCCCGCGCCGTTACGGCAATTTAAAAGACTGAAAATTGCATTATTTGATGATGCATTCGCTGTTCTTTATTTAAATTCTAGATTCTATACCTAGACAATTAATTTGTCATTGTTGGTACCTAACATGTTATAGGGCCAGGGCGTACGAAAACGAAAAAAAAAATGTTTATAAAGCTGACTGAATTTGGCCATTGATATTAAATAAAAACCTTTTTAATTTTGCAGTGAAAGTGCATGATAAGAAAATTGTCGTGGGGTCTTTTATGAAAGCTACAATTAATGCGTCTTTTCGGAGCTGGATCTCTGGTGGCTAAAAATAAATTGAACCATTTTTGATATTACGGAAACACTTCATTACATTACAATAATTCGAATCTTATTTTGTGTGATATTATTTTCCAAGAAATAGTTTCTTCAACTATTAAGCTAGTTCTCAGCCTTTACTCAAAAGTAGAAAAAAAAACAGTTTGCCAAAAAAAATCCAATGCGTTCAACAAATTTAAAGTTGCGATAAAAATGTGTTAAGAATGGCCACCTATCTATAAATTGACCGCGGCAACCGCACACCCATCCTTGCAGATTGAACTGTGAAGATATTATTATACCAAGCACCGCCTACCTTACATTTACCTCATCATCAACCCATTCAGTGTCCCACAGCTGAGCTCGGGTTTCCTTGCAGATTAAGTTTCAAATAGGGACGAATTAGGTAGAAATTATCATGACACTTTCTCGATTTAAAGTAAGGGAAAGTTTTTGTACCGTGTTGTATAATGAGACCGACATGTTGGAGCTAAGTTGGATTACCCGTAAGATAGGGCAGAACATAATGTTCTATTTTTTTTATGTAATAGAAAATAATTTTTATATCGTCTACGTTCATGATTGGTAAAGATTTATTTTATATTATAACAATAACTCTAGTCTCTACGAAATGTTCTCAAAATCAGACTATAAGTTAAGCGAAAGAGTTCCTAACGAACAGACTGATAAATTTTAATAAAATACTTTGATAAAATTATATTAAAAATATTTAATTAAATTATATTTAATTATATTCTTTTGATGTTTTCTAAATTAGAATGAAATACCTAGGGGTATAACATTCTAATTTAGCTACATCTATTCAGTTGTTGTAGGGAAAACATAGATGATAGATATCCTGGCAACCCATCTCGTAAACAAAGGCTCTTACTACAAGTATTACTAGGGCGGTTTAAAGCCAGCGCTTAGACTAAGGGCTGCTTTCACCATTGTATTATAAACTAAGTTTTGCTGAATCGAGTTAATCGAATATTTTAATCTTGGTTTACGTCTCACAGATATTACCAGTTAAATAAAAGTAGGTAAATGTCATTATTTTGTCACAATCATAGACTAATCGCGTTGCGCTTAGCATTTATAATTATAGGTTGGAAGTTGTGTGTTGTTTGTAAAAGTGTGATTTTTTAGTTAGATTATTTCCTTGAGAAAATTTCTTATAAAGTTTTTATTAACAGTTGAGGTGGAGTCGAAGACGTGTATCCATCTTCGGCAGCATTCTTCTAATTAAAGTCTAAAAATATCTTTTATATATTAAATTATATTTTTTATGATTGTGAACTCTCTGAAACGCGTTTAGATACGTTATACGTCGAAAATCATTCATAATTTAAAAGGAGTTAAGCTTTAACTGAGTTCAGTGTATGTTGATGAACTGCAATCCTGCTCGCTAAACTTAGTTAAACGCGTAAACCCAGTTTAACTTGAAGCGTTTAATTTCAATGGAGAAATCGGCTTTAAGTGGTATGTATTTACATAAACTCATTGCTATTCACTCAAATAATTTGTAAGCCGCAAGTTGGTTCAGCTACGGCCCTGTTGTCTGTCTTTATTGACTGGAAACGAGGTAAAATATGGATCGGGGGTAACTTAAATACCACTGTTATGATAATAATATTGTTGTACGAACAAGGGTAGACACGGCCACTTAATGTTCAGCGTTTCATTTCAGTTGTAGTTTTTAATAGAGAAGTTGTTTTCAAGTCTTTTCCTATGGTTCTACAATTTCTGTCATAAAAACAACTGGCCGATGCTAACCTTAGGAATGATAGAAATGCTTAACTTTTTCCGGCTTTAGAAAAATCTTAGGTTAAAAGTAAAATGGTTAAGGAAATTAATTACGTATTTATATTAATTTAACGCTCGTCCATCTAATACATCTTATTTCACTGTTTTGGTTTTGTAGTAAGTAGTTAAAAATAATAATTATATGTCTACTTATCGTAGTAAATTGTACCTATAATTCGGGCACAATTAATTTCGAATCGTAAATGCCGAGAATAATTTTGTCATCTATATTATTTAAATTAATAAGTGTTTTGAATTTTACTAATATGCCTATTCCTTAGGAATCTCTGTACAAAAATATTGCAGTATATGCTAACATCGTAGCATATACTGGAAATAGGTATACTGCGGGTATTCACGTTACCTCATCCTCAATTATGTAGTCAAACAAAATAGAACCACGACGCTTAAAAGCTTCAACTCTAATGCATTGTTATACAGATTTTGTGCAAAATTTCAGGTACAAACGAAAATGATTGACACATGGTACAATAAAATCTTTTTTACGACGAGTGACGCGTTTTGTGTTGTCTGGTTATACTAAGTTTTAAGACTGATAATAACCTTTTGTTTTTAGGCGGGAAAATGTAAAGTGTACGTTGTCGATTTTATATTATTTTTCAAAACTTGTATTTTTCGAAGTTTAATGTGTAATTATGATTAACCATTAACTGTTCGGGAAGGTTTTCGTGAGGCAGTATTCACTGGTCGTTTTTATTCCTCGAAGTTTATTTAGGTAAATTGGCCTTAGGTACCTATCCCGATCACTGGTGATCACTCTTTGTTAACAAGGTTAATGATAATCAGTATCATACATAACATACCATCACGCCTATATTACCCGAAGGGTTAGGCAGAGGCGTACTAATGTACACCCATAGTCTGCCGGTATGTTTAGGTCCCATGTTATAGGGGGCGAGCCTATTGCCGTTAACCGGGCACACATTCCTAACTCCGAGCTGCTACTGGGAATTTCATAGAAAAACCCATCGACCCAACAACACTTTGCTCGACCTGGGAATCGAACCCAGGACCTCTAGCGTAGCAGTCGCGCTCTGGACCACTTGGCTAATGAGGCAGCTATAATCAGTATCTGCCCCTATAAACCTGAAACTACTTGTGCAAGATTGTAGGTTTACAAAATTGCATCTTTTATCGCTTCTAACTTGTTGCCGACGTTAACTTGCGAGGAAAACTATCGTAACAAAGTAGAAAAAATATGAAAGAAAAATTCGACGACACTTTTATTTATTGATTAAGTCGGCAAACGAACTGAGTAGCCACCTGGTGGTGAGTAGTCATCGTCGTCCATATACACCAGTAACGCCAGTGGAGTTGTTGATGTGTTGCCGACCGACCCATAAGAGCCGCTATGGACTGCAGACTGTCAGAGCCGCAGCAACCGAGGAGGAACTGGCTCTTACGCGCAAAAGTCGAACACACACCAAGGTGCCTTATAATAGGTCCGACGTAAGGGTGGTCGCTAGCCAGTCATACCTCAAGAGGTCTTACCACCGAGGAGAGGCACTACACTATACGAGTATCTTAAAAGTATATTTATAGTCGATTTAATTATATTTATCAGCATACAATATTCACGCCGTGTAATGGTAAAACTGTTTGAAATTCTGATCTTTCTTCTTGATTCTGAGGAGTTTTTAAGGTTTTCGCGTTCAGACAGGCGAGGTGAGAGGACTTTGTTATAATAATTATGTAAGGATAAGGAAGTTTATTATTATATATTATATTTGAGAATTTTACATGACCGCAATGTCGACGCAAATGTCTTCCTGATCTGGTATCGTCGTGCGACAGGTCGTTGAGCTCCCTAAATAATGGTTGAGCTACACGATGCCTGATGTATGCGTGCCGTCAGTTAGGACAGGTCAACTCAAAGCTGCTATGGCTCTTTCTTCAGAAGGCCTGTCCAGATATTGCCCTACATCGTAACACTCGCATAATATCTAATAACATTATTCTTGTAATATCAACTATTATTGTCTTGACTTTAAAAGAGACCATGATTCTCTGAGTTCATTTATCATTTATTTCCCAAATGCGGTGATTTCAACAATATAAAACAATAAATATTTCGTACACATATTTTATGTAGTCACGTCTTTCTACTAAACGGGAAAGCAGAACCTACAGACCGCCTCTCACGACGATTCTTGCATATTTATATTTTCTTCTGCCACATTTATACATCTTCTAATGGGACATCCGAACCGGTTGAGAGTAGGTAGGCACCTGATCATTTTGAAGGACGGAATCTTCCGACGTTGCAACTGACATTCGCCTTATAAATTCCTATCTTTCATTCATTCTTTCAACATGCCGAAACCATTTCACCGTTATTTTTCTAACGCTTAAAGTAAATTTATTATAGAAAAGTATGACAGCGCCTACATCAGTCGGTTCTGAAGAAGAATAAGGCACAACTCACCCGGTTGAAGCCAGCATCCAGATAAGGTAGCACCACGAAGTCGTCTTTCAGGTAAGCGCTGTAACAAGCACAAAATTAAACATAAAATGATTGTAAGCACAGGGTATTCATGAAATAGTATTGTTTGACATCATACATACATAAAATTTCCCAACACCGCCTGCTTTTAGTTTACTGGCTTTTAAAGGCAGCATCAAGCAAGTTTATTTCTCAGACACAGCATCACACCTGTATTCCTCGAAGGGTTAGGCAGAGGTGTACAGCCACAGTTTGCCGGTATGTTTAGGTCGAGCCTATTGTAATTATAAATTTCTCAGAGAAATACAAAATTGGAGCTAGACACAATAGGCGCATTGGCTGTGCGATTACGTTGTGAGCGACGGTTTGAGTGTTCGATTCCCGCACGAATTAAATATTAAAATTATGGCATACAGGTGGCGGGTATATAATGAATAACCATTCATTGATATAAAGTTCAAATTTAAACCGATTTAAAGGTCTTCGTCAAATAGAATAATAATATATCTAGTAGGTATAGGTAGCGTTGAGTACCTGGAAATGGCTGAGTGTATGAAGTTTTAGCTTTCACGAGCATTGCACTCTGCATTTAGCTGATTTTCACTGAATGCTTTCGAAAGTTCGTGGAAAGTTATATGGAATTCTAAATAAATAAATAAATAACTTCCGTCGTTTCAACGTAGCTTTGAGAAGAGCTTTTTGTGTTGAATAACTAATTAAGGCCGTACCCTGACCAAATAACCTTGAGCATTCGTTCCCTCTTTGCCGCACCCCACCTCTATAATACTTCGTAAAACACCACTAGCGCCGTCTGGCGAACACCTTACGAATATAAGTAAAAACTACAGACCTCAGAATTGACAGAGGTGATATTCAATAAAAAAATATTTCTTTATAATAAACGTTTATTGGTACACCTAATTATTTTTTGTATAATGAATTCAGTGACTACAACGTCCATGAATACATACTTCCAACTTTTATTCTAATACAAGTATTGATGGTACTCTATAGTAAACGTTATGCGGTGTTTATTTTATACTTAGTCTTTACTGAAGGTTAGTTACCTGTTAGTTAAAGTTATGTAGACGGTGACTGAAATAGGTAGAAAAATTAAATAACGAAGTAAATTTTATCATCATTTATTACTTATTTAAAAAAAGTACCTAGCGAAACTGCAAACGTGGTACATACCGTCGTACCGACATCTAAACACTAGGTTTTAAAAATTTGATGAATTTGGGTTTAACGACTGACGACGATTGTTGTCATCACATGAAAAATGATTTCTTTTTTATCGTGTTTAAATATCGATATCCCTCACGTCTGTGATAAAAGTAGTAAAATAAAACAACGAAGTCAATTTTATTATTAACTAGCTGACCTGACAGACGTTGTCCTCTCCAAGTTTCAACTAACTACCTTGAAAAATCTCATAGAAAAAAGGATTCTGGTGTTCCATATTTTTAATACACTTAGCGCCATTGACTTATTTTACATTACATAGTTTAAAAAAGAAGTTCACATGGTATTGTCTTCCGCATAGTGATGGGATTACGGGAATCGCTCTCGCATGCTCCGCGATCCCATAAATTTCCATTAGGTGTTGCTGTGCATCAGATTGGTTATCTTTTGATCTAAAAAGATTATTTATTTTAAAATTAATCAAATCTTAAATATTTACAAACAAAAATCAATATTAACAATTACTGAAACACGCAGATAACTGAATCAATGTGAATGTGTCTGTAGTTTCATAAATCTGTGGCACAGGCATGATTAACGAACATTTGTGCGAAGATTCAATTTTTTTTTGTAAGTATATTTAAAATAAAATGTATGATAAAGATGAGATGTTATGACTTCACTAATTACTCACATCTTAGACCAGTAATTAGTAGGTTTATAGTAGAAAGGTAGGTAGGGTACATACGTGCTATCAACGTAATTTTGTTGAGAATCTTTAGATGTTGTTGGTGTTTCATCTTGACTATTACGGCTTGTTCTTTTAGCCTAGCTACAAAATAAATAATTGACAAATAAATTGCATTGCTTATAATTTTAAGAAATAATGATTAAATAATAAACATAAAACATACATACCATCACGCCTGTATTCCCCGAAGGGTTAGGCAGAGGTGTACTAAGGTACACCCACAGTTCGCCGGTATGTTTAGGTCCCATGTAATAGGGGGCGAGCCTATTGCCACTAACCGGGCACAATTTCCAAACTCCGAGCTGCTACTGAGAATTTCACCGAAAAACCCAATAACACTTTGCTCGACCTGGGAATCGAACCCAGGACCTAACTAACAGGACAGGACTAACGAGGCAGTCAATTCAGTTAGTTTTTAATATAATATTTTTTAATTAATAAATAATTAATTAAATTACTACTTAATTAATTAATTATAATGACTAAAATTAGTTTTACCTATTTACTATAATTTTAAATAAATTATTTAACTGTCATTTATTTTACCCTCGTTCGCACATGCGCTATTTCTCCGCGGCTATTTTATTTGGCGCAATGGATTTTCAACGCAACCTTTAGCGCGGAGAGTCGAGATTCCAACAGTGTGTTCATTCCACGCGCTCGAATGCATCTATTGGATTCTGAACGCTCGGCTCAAGACCGAGCGTTGAAAATACATTGCGCGATAAAATCCTGCCGTGATATTTTTACGTTCTCACGAACTTTGGCTTAGAACTCATTACTAACACACTATGGATGAAAGTCCGAAATAAAGATTATTTTATTTATTTATTATTAGAAAATAAATAAGTAGGTACGACGAGACTGCTTACCGAGCTTCGTTCATCATCATCACTTTTGCACGACCTTGCCGCACAACTTTCTTGTACTTAGGCATTTTCACCGTTTATACAACAATAGCGTCTTTTCGCAAACTCAATAGTTCTATTATACACACACACAAAGCGTCCTTTCGCAGTAAATAAAACCATAAATAACTAATACAAAAACTATAAGTAACCAAAACAAACGTCAATAACAAAAACAATCAATAAACTAATATTATTTTTAGGTAGGTACTTATGTGACTGAATGTTTGAGCCGACGCGGTCCGGTGACAAACGACACGTGTTTCACCCTCGGGACCTTGCAGCACACTGAACAAAGAGTATAATAATATAGTTGTACAAGAGAGCCCTCTTGAGCCAATTTGAGGCATCCCGATTTGAAGTTATGAAGCGACATCTGCATTTCCTAATAGAAACAAACAAACGCTCTATAGATAGCTATAGGTAGGTAGATAGATATATATAATACAGGTATACGTTTTCATTTATTTATAGTTTAATGGTAGAATAATATTGGTTTCCAAATATAATCTCATATCAGGACAAAGAAGAGATCTTAACTCGAAGTTTGAAGTAGATAAAACACTGAAAAAAACGAATAATTCATCATTTAATGAACACGAAACACTAACATACGTAAACACAAGTTTCAGCGACCATATTGTTTAATGTTGTCAGTTAAATAATATCAAAAGTATTCACAACAATGTTACCATAAGCTACAGTGCTATTGAAATAAAATAATGTGATATTTTTTACCAAACATGTTATAAATGGTCTGTACAATAAATACTATAAATAATACTATTAATACAGAATTAAATTCCCGCACATATTAAGGCTGATAGTTTAGCTGAGCCCGCCAAATTCAAATTACAATTGGTTTTTCTTAGTTTATAGGTCTATAACACATTCTAAATTCAAAGTTGTAGTAATTTCAGCATTAGCTATACAATATTCACAACTGAGCATCAAAAACTTTGCGAAATTGCGAAAAACCAATTGTAATTTGAATTTGGCGGGCCCAGCTAAACGATCATCCTTAAACCTATTTTATTAATTGCATTACAGTTTGAGAGAAGAGACATCTATCGATAGACTTGAAACTATTAGGTAGCAGTGTTTCTCTGTTATGCAAAGTAGATGGCATGTCTGTATTTATTGACGTGATGCATGTTCTAAGTGTCCCCCCCCTGACACTGAATCTCAAGCCCCAGCGCAAAATATATAGTAGCAAAATTAGAATAAAATCTTTAAAAAATAAAAGATTGCTCTTTAAAAAAAAATATTTCTAGGATAATGTTCATTATTAAATTGCCTATCCTATAGTGTAAGTAGCAAATCAAAATATTGGCTACTTTGCGAGAAGATGCATTTAATAAATAATTATTTTTCATTTATGTGGTTTCGTTGCGAGGTGTTTAATTAAACATTATACTACGTAAACAAAAAATTAAATCTACCACTTTGGAGTCAAGATTATGGAGAATTTTAATATATTTTTTGTTAGTACATATTTCTTTTGGATAAAGAGTAGATAGCTCCAGAAAACTGCACAAAAAATGACTAGCGCTACGTTTTGCACGGGGACGCGCCTTAAAGCTAAGGTTTACAGATGAAGGCAGTTTTTGTATTTTGCCTATACATTTGATGCAGCTGTGAGGTCAAAAGTGTTATAGCTAATTCATTAATAGATATATTCTTTCTTCCCGTAGTCTGTCGATACGCTAATAACAAAGTTGTGTTTAATTATCTGTAGGTCTTACTACTTATTCGACATTTCTCCAAATCCTAGTAATTTCAATATTTTTTTATGGGCTAAGGGGGCAAACGAGCAGGCGGATCACCTGATGGTAAGCGACTTCCGCCGCCCATCCACCCATAGACACTACCCAGACATATGTAAGTCGTTGTAAAGAATCTAGCTCGGATAAGATAATTTTTACATTCACACACACATTAGTAACTTAATTAAGCCATATAGATCGCCCTTTGTTCAATCTAAAAGAGAATAAAACAACTTTTTATTCAACTATTTAAAACATTACAAAAGCACGCAATATTAGAAAGTGGAACAGCATCAAATCTACACAGAAACAGTAGTCGCTAATTAATTTACACTACTTAATCCTTCGCATCGTAATAAAAGACACCATTCATCAATCCTTGAGAGAGAAAGTAAGTACCTGCCCCAATTCTCGAGCGTCAAGTCCGCAACAATATTATCAGGGTACATTGTATCTCTGTACAATTTCCTCCGAAATCGGACATGTGTCACAGAGAAGATAATGATCAGTAGTCTAGATTGTGGCCATTGGATGCTCTATCTATATATTTCAGACAGGTGCTTATTTTTATGGAGTTATAATGCCAAATTATAACTTATTATTTCAAGAAAAATTTGAAGGCAACTAACAGGAACTGAGAGAGCAGAACGTAATAATAAGGTATTCTTTCTTTTATGTTTGAAGAAAAATGTGTTATAATGATCGCTTCGCTAAGAGGAGCTTCTGTGTGCAACTTGGTTTAAGAGGATGATATCACATTAAAACATTTATGACACGCAGTGTACAGTGAAGCTTTCTATAAGTAGAACGATAGAAAGCTTTTTCAGAAGCGAATCAGTACTTTCTCAAATAAAAAAAAAACCGTTTCATAGTAGTATTGATCCTGTAACACAAAAGATTGCCGCCAAGATGAAGACAGAGAGAAGAATCAATCGACAAAAGCAGTAGTAGATATTGCACTGATAAGCGTTGATAAAAATTACATTTATAAGCTAGGTCATTTGCTTTTTGATTCAAACAATCGATTGTAATTTAAATAAACTGCGGGCTCTAAAATAAATAAAACTGTTATAATACATATATAAACAGAGATGTCAAAACTCGTTTGTAGTAAAATATTTCAGTACTAGCTCATAAAGTTAATAAAAACGTCGCGGTACACAAATTGCAGTGGTTTACGTGGTCAATATTAGGTTTTGTTTGTGGTTGGCAGCGCAATTTGAGCGTTGAAATATATTTTAGTACATATAAATATCAAATTATATATTTTCAGTATATGCTGACCAGGCATTTTATCGGCAGGGTTTGGCTTGTCAGCTTATATAATATAGATCTATAGCATACTGAAAAGCATTGTAGGTGTACGCAGGGCTAGACATATGTGTAGCCCTGCGTACCTACAATGCTTTTGAGTTAGTCAAATCTAAAATCAATTTTCAATTTATAAAAGCTTTTAAAATACTTAAGCGCGTTGCTAAAGTTTTGGGTACATATATTTGTAATTCTGTAGACCCTTTAGGGAGACAGGCCAGGCATTATAAAACAGTTTCGTTGGAAAACACTACATATACTCAAAATATAGTTTAAAGGGTTAAACTACTGTTAACACAACTTTAGTAGCTAGATTTTATACAAACGTCTCGCACAATCGTTGTTTGTCTCTGAGGTACAATCGGTCTGGTTTCAACCTCGTCATGCGACCCACGATAATGGACGCAAATCTCCAAGCTTTTCTCATTGTCACTTCAGTTTATCAAAACAAATTGCTCGGATTTGTGTTCACAGCTCAACGTACATGAATTATTCTTCACGAATAATAAATTAAACTGTTTGAAGTACGTACGTTGGCTTAATTATTTGCATACAACAATTAATCTTGATAACAGAGACAGAACTGTGTTTTGTAGCTAGAATATGGAAAGTTCTGTTTAATTTTGTTTTGTTGGAAGCTTTTGTTGTAGCGTCGAATTATAAGATTACACACATACATCAATCTAACATAACCACGAGTACCTACTCATTACAGCTCATTCTAGGGAAACACATCTTTATGCAGATGAAAGACCTCACCCTTAAGAATATTGCAGTTTATAGTAATGGCTCATCGAACAGCTCGCTTCTACTGACTATGGTCACAGTACACACAGTGATACTTTAGACGTAAATTCAATACTTAGGTACTTAATAAAAAACAGTAAGAACACTCGGTATTAATGTTCTAAAAACATAATGTTATATTGTTGTCCCCGATTGTAGGAGACGCCCCGCGGGCGCTTCAGTACGTTTCCATAGCAACGAAAAATATATCATTGTGTAAGATTTCTGAGTAAATCTTTTGGTGATGTATCAGTTTGTGTGACTCTTAATACCGACCTCCGCTGTGGGTGGCTGTTTGATCGACAATATGAATAGGAAACGGAAACAATGGACGCACCAATTACAGCTTTTTGTTTCTTATTACTGATTTATTAGATACCAAGGACTTTGTTTACTGTACTCTTATTTAGCTTAATACAGCAAGTATTTTCACCACGCATTTTGTTTGACGTCCGGAAAGCGATAGCGTCATCAGAAAATGTCGATCAGGAAACAGCTGGAAGCTTGTGTAGGCGTAGGTATTAAGGCGTAAACATTAAAACATGTTTTATTATTACATAGGCTTACCTAGTGTGGATAAATCCTCGATAAATCCTCAACCAGGAAAAATACAAATAAAATCTTTAACAATTATCTACCACTATTTAGAACTCTGATGATACTAAATTTTATGTTAAGTTTCTCTTTGATGAAATAAAAAGAATAACATCATTTACCAATAGAAAATACTTAGAAAAAAATATATAAATTTTATTCAATACTCTGTGTAAGAGTATCCTTAACGCAAGACAGGGGTGATGTAGGGAACAAAAGCTAGTCTGAATTACGTATTGAGCGGATCGAAGGCATCCATTGATAACCTACTCAGGGACTCAGGGTACAGGGAAAGAGCACAACACAAAAGGTAGCGTGTACCCGCAATATAATAACAACTTTATTGTTACGAAAATCATAAAATGTTGGGGGAAAATCAATTTCCATATGTTTGAAGGTAAGTAATTGATGCTGTAATATTAAAATGGGCTATATTGCCTGGAGCCTGGATTGCTTTGTGATGTGTATTTCAAGTCTATAAGGTTTTTTAGAGTTTCTGTGTAGGGGTAATCTCCGGAACAATTTTTTGAATATATAAAATGTTTTACTGATAGATACTCATTACTAAGCTACATTATTCTAATTGTGTTGTAAACACATGAACATAATTTTTCTTTACACGATGTAATTCATAATTTTCTAAGCTAAGCTTCCAAAAATAAACTTTAAGAGAAAGGGTTGTTAAAACAACAAACAGAGTAGCTGGAAAGATGAAAACAACTTTGTCCAGCAGTGGGAAGAAATATGTTATTAAAGAAACATCCAAGTTACACTGACAATTGAAATTTAAATGAATTCTTATGTACACAAATCTATTTCTGCACCTTGCAGCTCAATCGTAGATTGGAATCTTAACCTTCACAATAAAATAAAGAGGAAACAAAAGACAAATCCAACCCCGTTACACTAATGTCAAAATCTCATCACTTTTCCTAATCATAACCTTCTACCTGCTCACTTCAAAAGCGTTAACGGTCCAAAAGAGTCATTATTACCGCTAGATTTACAACGGAACTTTTTTCATGAAACTTAATTCACTATATAAGGATTTTTTTTATAAAAAATTGTGTAGCGAGATGTATAAAATGTACGTGGAAAGGTTTTCCAGCCCAATGGTTCGAAAATGGAGCTCAGCAAAAATCAAGTCAAAGATTTTTCACAGTGGTTAACCACTCCAGTAGTGGCTGACCCATCACTTTGTTGACAGCATGTGATGGCCTTTGTTGCCTATTATAATAATCTGTGAACGCAGATAAGAAGGAGATTACACTGGCAACATTTTGCAGCGGTTTTCTGTACGTCAGAAGCTAAGAACTTCTTTGAAGATATTTTTTAGTAATTGTATTTCTAACGGTAAGAAATGGCTGTGGTATTTAGGCTTCATGTCATCAGATGATTCCTTCTACACTCAAGTGGATAGTATATATAGGATAGTTGCAAAATATTGTAACAAAAGCACTTATTTTTGCACCTTTTGGATGGTTGGCGCTTACGTTCAGCAGTGGAGAGCAATAGGCTGATATGATGATAGTGATGATGGGCTGTAGTTTGAATTATTTTTGTGAGTCATGTCATGTCAATATTGACGGTGTTCAAACCGCGTAAACGTTAAAAACAAATCACCAAAAAAATATCATAAATTGTATCAAAGTTCCAGATAGACGTCACATTATCAGACTGTTATAAATAAGAACGACATACAACGAAACGAGACGAAATTGCCAAAGTAATTTCTTTTTATACTTATAAGAAATATTTTCCCGAGATTATGTGATTGGAATACGTAGAATACCTCATATTCTCAAAGTTTACAAGCAGTATCTACTGTTATTATCCAGATTTTCATTCATATTTTTTAATAAATATTATACATAATAATATGGTTATGTTAGCTAGGTTATAACTTGGTACTTAATCTACTTTCGCGTAACTTTGATACTGTTTTCGGTTACTGCTGGTAGGTACTGTTATAACGTTTTGTGTTAATATTAAAAATATTACCATAAATAATACCGACGTATAAATAATTGAAGCACAGTAACACGAAAAAATCTTTAAGTTTTCTCAAAGCAGCTGAAACCCTTTAAATAAGCAACTTTCTTTCATTTTTTTAGGGCATAGGACGGCAAACGAGAAGACGGATTGCTTGATGGTAAGCGATACTGCCGCCCATGGAGACCCGCAACACCAGAGGAGTCGCAAGTGCGTTGCCGGCCTTTTAAAAGTGTCTGGGCCTCCGGTATCCTCAATCACTCGGCGGAATACAACGTAAGCGTTAACGTTTTATTTATTACAATCATACGACATGCGTTGCAATGTCTCTTTATTTGATATTAACCGACGCGACATCCGATATAATGTCCATAATAAATAAAAAAAAACAAAGAAAAGAGGGACATTCAGATTTTCTCGAATTAAAAAAAATCCTTTCCATAAAAAAATAATTCGGATTTTGACAGAAACCTCCTCGGCGCGTACACAATAACTCACTAAAGCTTCATCGTCATCGGATGATTGGTATTGAAACCAATAAAGGACAAACGAACAAACAAATAAACATTTTATTATATTAGGTGCATGTTAAACCACAAAAGACTGAATATTTCAAAATAATAGCGTTTACGTTGAACATAGTATTATCTGCTTGTAAAAAAATAATAGTAAAACACCTTCACACGCGCTGCCACGTGTTGCAGTCGCTCAAACTTTCGACATCAAAGGCGCATACTTTAATTGTAAGCAAGTACGGCACGTTTTACAAAAGGTAAACTACATTTTGGTATGTTTTCACCGTCCTTTTGATCCCGGGATCCTGTCAAAAGCCTCGTATCTAAACTGTCAACAAGTTTGACTTTGACGCCGTTTTGATGCGATAGTTTGTACAAAGGCTTTGGGCTAACTGTCAAAAAAGTAAAGTTAGGTTTTACAGGTGGTGGGTACTAGGGCTGCCGAATACAAGAGTCGTTTAGGAAGGGTGTACTCGTCTGAAAAGGACTTACAGTGCCTATGAACAAATGGTCTGTGGGATTGGGGTGACACGGACACACAATAAGATTAACACAGCGGGATACATCAAGGCATTTTCGTAGCCTTTTTCACAAATCTGATTTGGACGACATGTTTTGCGTAGCGGCTAAGCGATCGGCTTCTGCGCCACACGTGTGTGTTCGATCCCCACTGGTAGCAAATATTTGTATGTTCTAGAGATAGTTGTTTTGTTTGTTTATGTGAGAATTTGTGTCTTGTCTTGAAAAGCTGCCACGATACAGGACAATATCCTGCGTTGCGCCACGTATTTTTTTAATAAAAAAGAATAGAAAAAAGTATGAGGTCGGTTTCTAATCTAACCAGATACGACTGAATATTAGTAATTTACACAACTGCCAGCAGAAAAATTTCTGGGCACCTACCGATTGGAAGGACAGACTGTTTCTCTGGCATTTTTGGCTTTTGATAGCCGGCCAGGACCGAAAGGAACTATCCATGGTACGGCTGACCGCGGCAAGTGCAGCTTAAAGCTTGTAGATCGGTTGATGAGCAAGCGTAGTTATTACTTATCCATGAGCCTGTGAGCCCCGGCGTACGTGTAGTATAGTGATGAATTGCAATACATACATATATATTTGAAAGTTTCTACGTTGACGGAGGTGAACAGCGTTATAGGTCACAGAGATGGGTCGACGAGCCCTTTATAGCCAGTAAAAGGGATTGCTTCATTAAAGGGAGGGATCGGTACAGAATATTGCAACGTATTTATTAATTTTTTTTATGTGTACGCTGTTTAATTTGTTGCTTCTCTCAGATATTTCAAACTATATGCCCTTACAACAATATCTTTCTGATTGGATTTCTGTAAACCGTTATTGAATAAACTAATATTGTTGATGTCTTCCAAATAACGTTTAATCTTAAAAATAATATTTTATGAAATGTAGTAGGTACAGTATGTATAGGGTCCGAAAATGTATTTCAGACGAAATAATTATTATCTACCTATAATGAATCCATATTCCATATATTAATATTATAAATGCAAAATGAACTCTGTATATCTGTTTACGCTTAAACCGCTAAACTAATATTGATATATTTTAGAATTGAGATAAACTGGACCTTGGAAAAGGATAGACTACCTTTTATCGGAAAAAGTTATTCTGTGTTGCGAGTGAAACTGCAGGTAGCGGCTAGTTATAAATATATAGAAAAAAAAGTTCGAACTTTTTTTACGTACCTATTATTGAATAATATCTATAGAATTACAGTTCGAAAAAACTAAATTTGGATTGGAGTTTTTTTATGGGATAGGGAAGCAAACGAGCAGACGGATCACCTGATGGTAAGCGATAACCGCCGCCCATGGACACCCGCAACAACAGAGGAGTCACAAGTGCGTTGCTCGCCTTTTAAAAGGGTTTGGGCCTCCGGTAACCTCATTCACTTGGCACAACACGGAAACACAACGCAAGCGTTGTTTCACGCCGGTTTTCTGTGAGGCCGTGGTATCACTCCGGTCGAGCCGGCCCATTCGTGCCGAAGCATGGCTTTCCCACGTCAAAAAACGAAACACTGTTAATCGACGAATGTTTCCTCAATTTATAATAATAATAATAAGATCTTAATTGTATTGTTTTATTCTAATAAGAGCATAACGACTCTTTACTTAAAAAGCTTCATTAAAGCATTCGGTTCTCAAACTTCCACCGCCCGGAGAAGACAATGAAAGAGCAATGTTGTAAATAAAAACAAAGTCTAGCCGTATTCCTAAAGGAAATAAAATCTCTTTACTTCACATTGAGAACTGAATTTGAACACGGCAAACCAGAATTATCTGGAGACTTGGTCAGTTGGAAAATGAAAGTTCTTGCACAATTTACCATCACGCCTGTAGTCTCCGAAGGGTAAGGCAGAGGCGTACTAATGTATACCCACAGTTCTCCACCTCTGTCTAGGTCCCATTTAATAGGGGGCGAGCCTGTTGCCATTAAACGGACACAAATTCCAAACTCCGAACTGCTACTGAAAATTTCATAGAAACATTCCAATAACACCTTGCTATATCTGGGAATCGAACCCAAGACCTCAAGGGTAGCAGTCGCGTTCAGGACCACTAGGCTAATGAGAAGGTCAGTTACATACAGTTAGTGAATTACATACAGAAAAACCCAAAAATTCAGTAGTCCCTGTCCTGCAGCATGTCCAAGTAGAGCAAAGGTCTCAAACCTCTGACTTTTCGAAGTCATGATTATCACGCGCTTAAACAGTGAAGGAAAACATCGTGAGGAAACTTGAATGAATAAGAGATTGTCTCGACGGCGTGTGAAGTTTGTCAACCCGCAGTCGGCTAGCGTGGTGGACTAGACCAATCCCTCTTATTTTGAGAGGACACCCGTGCCTAGCAGGGACAGTTAATGGATTGATTATGTTAGGTACACATTTTTTTCTAGAATATTTACTCAATTTCTTCGTGTGCCGCACAGCACAAATATTTAAATACCTTACCGATATTCTGAGTGAGTTGTTTTTACGTTGGTGGCAAAACACACAACCATTTTAAAATTCCAAAATAAAATCAAATGAAGTTAACTCATACAAACAAATAAAATGGACATCCCTACAGCGCAACACAGGTTAACAATAGTTGCGAACGAAATTAAAAATACAAATTGCTCAAACACGTGTATGAAATAGCTCACTAGGGATGTACCAGAAATGAAATCATATTTTTTCGTTCGTGATAACATATTGTGTCCCTCAGTCCGCTACGTGATTCTCGGAAGCAATTTTCCGATATTAAAAAGTAATTTAAGCTGAACCGGAACGGAAGGGAAACGGGATGGTTTACAAGTTGAATCGAAATATTCGCCTTTTGACACAGTTTGTGGTTATTTCTGATAGAACCTCTTTTGATTATTTTGTATGTTAATTACAATACGGTTTTAATTTTCTTTATACGTCCATTTCCATTCCGTTAAATTCTCAATTTGCCTTTTCTGAAATGTATTATGGAAAAGTACTTTAATTTCTAAAAGTGTGTAAATAACGAGGATTGCTTCTTTTGTCTACGCCTGAAGTCCTGGGTTAGAATCCCCAGGTCAAGCAGTGTTATTGGGTTATTTTTTACGAAATCCTCAGTAGTATCTTGAATTTGCACCTGATTAATGGCAATAAGCTCACCTCCAATTACATTGGGACTTAAATATAATGCGAACTGTGGGTGTACATTAGTAGGTACACTTCTGCCTAACCCTTTAGAGAATCCAGGCGTGATGGTATGTTATGTTTAAGTGTCCACATGAGTGAAAAACAATACAGCTACGCTGTTATGCTATAATACACTACGTTACGTATACTCTGATATCTTGTGTGATTTCCAGTGGATGTCGACAAAGAATAATAATTGGTCATATCAGGGTCCGGATATAACAATAGAATTGTTACATAGACATTGTTGCTATTATAATGAAACAGCATAAGTAGTACGGCGGATGACAAAGGTATTATTGAGAACAGCCAGTAGGAGGCAACATGTTTGCTTTTTTCATCTTTTCATTCACTTTTTTCATTCCAAGTTTCGTTTCATCATTAAAAACTCTTTGGTCAGTCACAAAGAGTTCTAAGGTACTGAAATCAAATTAAAAATTACGAGTCAAATTAACTGAACAACAAAAAAAGATAAAACTGTATTCAGTGAAAATAAAATGTTTCCCCGTCAATTTCGCGTGAACTGGCTTTTCACAATAAAAACTTTGTGCGGAGTTTAATAAAAATCTGAAATTACATCGACACTGTTACAACTTTTATGATGTTGAGAAAAATAGTCGATACAAAATTGACGTTCTTTTAATAAGCCCTAATGTAGAGCGGCGAGTGAAGTTACCTTTGATGATCATAATTCATTTAATGAATAGTGTGGTTAAATTTGAATCAGCTTGTTTTTTATGGGATAGGGGGGCAAACAAGCAGGCGGCGCGCCTGATGGTTAGCAATTACCGCCACCCATGTACACCCGCAACACCAGAGGAGTCGCAGGTGCGTTGCCGGCCATTTAAAAGGGTTTGGGCCTCCGGTATTCTCACTCACTCGGCGAAAAACTACGTAAGCTTTGTTTCACGCCGGTTTTCTATGAGGCCGTGGTATCACTCCTGTCAACCCAGCCCATTCGTGCCGAGTCATGGCTCTCCCTCGTTTATGAGTGGATACTTAACTTACTTTTACTTAGTGAAACCTTTGATGATCATAATTCATTTAATGAATAGCGTGTTTAAATTTTAATCAGCTTTAATATTCCTGTGTTTTATGGAAAGCGAAGGCCAGCCATCAAAGACAACTTCCTTGAACATAATAAACGTTGGCTTTGACATTGAGGTAATATGGTTAAAAGAAGTACCTCTTGGCCATTTATTAGGTAGGTATAATAACAATCTTTAACTGTAGAATATTAAACCACTTTACAATAGTTTGAAAGTAAGTAGGTTGGTATTTTACCCCATACTACAAGTAAGTTGACGAGTTAAACTTTAGGTAAAATTATTCAATCCCTTCAGTGACGGTGTAGAGCTTTGTTGTTCCCCCATCTTATTTGAATTCACCGCATTTATCATTTCCTCAATGGCAATGGATACATTCAGAACTCCATTTCTAGAAAATACAATATCTAGACGGCTAGCTAATGTTAGACATACTAGCTTTTGCCCGCAGCTTTGCACACGTGAAGCTATATTAGGATTCGAAATGGATTCCAAAAATAATTAAATCACAAACCAATACTGATGATCTCTTCTTTGTAAGGATCTGCATACAGAGAGGTCAAGTTGTATCACCGGATCCGTTTAATTAATTTAGATAAGAAGTTCACCAGTTTTTCAACAAACAAAATTACAAAAAATAATTTACATTTATTTATTTATTGTAGATCTTTTGATAGATACTTTGATAAGTCAGTGATTTTACCTTTTTTTTTGCTGAACCATTTCTTCACTGACGATCTCTAAGATATACGCCGAAACAAATGCAGAGAGATAACTATATTAGAATTTTCGCCTTCGACATCTTCTAATGCCTCACTAGCCTAACGCGGTCCTTAGTGCGTCTGCTAAGCTAGTGTGAGTTTGATTTCCAGGTTAAGCAATGTTAAGTTTCTATGAAATCTCTGTAGCCTCAGTAACCTAACCTAAACTGTGGATGTACATCTCTGCCTTACCCTTCGGGGACTACAGGCGTGTGATGGTATTTTATCAAGTTGAACTGAAGATTCTCTGCATTGATATACCTACTCAACGTAGGTACCATGAGATCGTAAAACATAGATAGGTACACCCAGTAATATCCATAATGGAATTTTTATTACTCATTCTGAACAGAGCCTTAGTGAAAGATTTTAAAATTCTCAAAGAAAATGAAGGCAAAAATAATTAATTCGTGACTGGCATTGTATTTTAGAAAAATAAGACCCTTTTTGGTGAAGTATTATTTTATCTAACTAATTTAATTCCATTATGTCTCAGATTGCTTCTGTAAAAAAGAGAAAATTAAAATATGCTTTCTGGTGATAAATAAATTATAACAAGAGTCAATGACACATTTTTGTGCGACAAAAAATATAGCTTACTTTAACGCGCGTTTTGCTCAAAGACTACTTTTTTATTTTAGTAACATGAAAAACAAGGTACACCTATTGATAAACGGCAAATGCATCATCTTGAGATCTCAGTGTTATTAATCTCATTTGTCCCATAATATCATTGTATTCCCCTTCAAACTGGATTGGTCAGGTATTGGTGCCAGCAATTGATCCAACTGGAGTTTCCGAATCTGAGTTGAGCTTAAATAAGGGATCAAATACTATTGCAGAAAGTCCGATGCTGGCTAAGTTCACGTCAGTTGAGGGATAGTTTATATTTCTGATAATTTTATTATTAGTCGATTAGCGGTATGTGAGCCCATATAAAGACCATATTACATGCACATTCACTTTGACAAACTTAATTTACTACGATATATAAGCATTTTTCATTTTCATTTCATTCATAAAGGCAGATATAGCTTAATTAATGTAATGCATAGGTGACCTGGCAAAACAATAGTTAAGGTGCTATTACACTGCCAAGGCATGGCGAGGGTTGGATAGGATAGAAATGAAATCTTGCAGATTAACATCCACCAAAACTCTATCGCAAGACAGCGCATTAAATGTGTTTAAGAAAACAAATGTTAAAGTGATTTTACACTGCTGAGGCAAGGCGAGGATTGGATAGGAGAAAATTGAAATCATGCAGACCAACGACCATTAACACGACTGAGCACTAAACGTGTTAAAGAGTTAAAAAGAAACAATCTACATAATATGTACCATCACGCCTGTATTCCCCGAAGGGTTTGGCAGAGGCGTACTAATGTACACCCACAGTTCGCCGGTATGTTTAGCCATGTAATAAGGGCCGAGCCTATTGCCATTAACCGGGCACAAATTACTAACTCCGAGTTGCTACTGGGAATTTCATAGAATAACCCAATAACACTTTGCTCGACCTGGGAATCGAACCCAGGACCTCTAGCGTAGCAGTCGCGGTCCGGACCACTTGGCTATTGAGGCAGTTTATGTCAACAGTAAAATACGCTTCAGCCAACAAAATATGTCAATTATCGTATCGCACAAATGTCCAGGTCCTTGCGAGGCGACCATTGACAGTATACCAATTTTTAATTCTCGCCTTGCCTTGCTGATGGAAAAGCACCTTTATTAAGCAATTCTCTCCGTAAACTAACAAGGTTGTGTGACGGTTTAACCCATCAAATACGTATTAATTAATCTTGGTCCGCTCCCCAAAATCATTAACCTAACATTGTTGGAATAGACCAGTGATCGTAGGCACGTCCCGGGATATGGGACCAATAAATTAACCCTGTTTGGTTGTGATGCTTTGATTGATCAATGGCCGAGAGAAGATTGAAGTTCGTGATTTTAATAAGGTCGATAAATATAAAAGTAGTTCTCAATTACATTTAGAGAATATACAGACAAGTCGTTCTTCTGATATTCTTCCATATGTGTGTCTCTGTGGACCGTTGATGTTAATGAGGTAAGTAATTTAACACATTACTAAGAATTTAAATAATTGTTTACAGTTCTTTGTTAAAGTTTTGTTATTTGTTTCCGGAATATCAAGTTGACGAAAACGACAGACAGAAAAAGTTTTTAAAAATGATTAAAAATGGGTTGTGTTTCTTATTTTCAGCCACCCTTTGACTTATATAGTCAAAGCAGCCATCCAAATTAGTTTTTTTTTATAAATATAAGAAATGTACAGACAAGTGATACTTACATTCATATTGTAAAGTTCTAGAAATTCAACTTTACAAAATTAATGTTCCAAATATGAAAAAATTGGATTGAGCACTAACCAAAACTACGATAACCTAAAAAGTTTTTTTTTGTGTTAATTTGTTTTATTTGTAACCTCAATTTTGTAAAGAAAATTATTTATCTAGAATCTAGATTCTAGACTAACAGAAAAACACGTCGCCAGGATCTGCGGAGCGTCTTGTCGATAATGTCGATACAGTTTGCACTTAACAATCTATTTAGCGACGGTGCCATCCGCAAATCCAATTTATCTGGACTGAAAATTAAATTGTGTCTCATTCTCCCACGCTGGCCTATCTACAATATGTAACTACAATTCATTCTCCGACCTTATTTAATATTTGTTAGGGTTGCCAAATCTTAGAAAAATCGTTAATAACAAGTTTTTTTAATAATTTCTTGCCTGCCTTTGGTCTACTGGTCGTTCGAGTTCAGAACAATATTATTGAGATTTTAGAGGATTTTCTGCTCATTTTGTACTTACTTAACCCATTTACGATTCTACAAGGCCAAAATCGTTCTCGTAAATTATTTATTCAAAATTCTCTGTAATTCAGATCAAAGGCAATGTGACTGGGTATTTTATCATGTCGAATTACTTCAACCACTTTAACTGAGAGCTGTTAAATAAGGAAGGGACCAGTTGTTAAACATGGCGCAGATTTGAGGACACTGGTAGTCGTTTCAGGAGGTAGTAAAACTGGAATATTAAGGTGGATTCGGGGAAAGAGGGATGAACCTCAATAAGATTTGAAACAATTCTTTCGTTTTGAACTTGAATTGAATAATTTGCTTTTAAATTTCATGCTTAAGAGGTTCTATGTAATTTGCATGCCGACAATACTACTAATAATTGGTGTTTAATGAACAGAAAATAAGGAAATTTTAATTTTTTTTAAGAAAAACGTTGCCCCTCACTAGGATTTTCTCCTGTATCGTGGGTGCGTTTACAAACACAAATTCTCACATACACAAACTCCCAGACCCGGAACAACTACCTGTCAATCATACAAATATTTGCTCCGTGTGGGGATCGAACCCACAACACGTGTCGCAGAAGCCGATGGCTCAGCCGCTACGCCAAACGTGTCGTAATTGAATATAGGTAAAAGTAAAAAGCATGTCGTTTTCATTAAATAAAAGTTTGTTTTTAGTTAACCAGTTAAACTAAAGATTTTCAATCAATTTTCATTCGGTCTGATTTAAAAAATCATATTTTATGTCAGCCAGACAGTCAGACGTTTATTTGCAGATGTTGTTTTTTCATAGACTGTAATTTTCGTTGTTTTTAGAGTTGTTTTACTTCTGTTAATATAGTTTGAATGGAAAAGTTCAAATAGAAGAAATAAATATTGAGTACCTACGTCCTACATATTTAGGTACTCGATATATAACCTATATACCTAAGTGTAATTTAATACTGTAACTGTCTCATTAGCCAAGTGGTCCTGAGCGCGACTGCTACGCTAGAGGTCCTGGGTTCGATTCCCAGGTCGAGCAAAGTGTTATTGGGTTTTTCTATGAAATTCCCAATAGCAGCTCGGAGTTAGGAATTTGTGCCCGGTTAATGGCAATAGACTCACCCCCTATTACATGGGACCTAAGCATACCGGCGAACTGTGGGTGTACATTAGTACACCTCTGCCTAACCCTTCGGGGAATATAGGCGTGATGGTACGTTATGTAATACTTTAAACAAATTTAGTACTATGTATGTAATATTTTGTAATAATCGCGTAGCAAACATACAAAACAATTATTATAATCTATTTAAAAAACCTCCCTTTTCGTCGCTTAGTCGATTAAAAAGTCAGTTAAAAACTGGCAACACTGGCACACTGCAATCAAATACAAATCTGCCCCTGAACGGTTGATCGCAAAACGTCGTTTTTATTCATCGTGAAAAGCCGAAACGTTACTTGCTTTGCGTCACAGCTTTTATGTGATAAATAATAACTTTTTGATGTGGCATCAACTTTATGCGGCATTAAAAATCATGATCGTAAACCAATACGGGATATATTGCAGTGATTCCGATAATAGATTGGACTACATAGTTAATAAAAGTCTATACTAATACTTTTACGGTAACCGCTACTACTAATAATCGATTATCCACTTCATAACACTAGGAGTTTGGATTTGTGTGCTTGCTAGGGAATTGGGCTGATTACATCAAAGTCAGAGTCAAGGTCAAAATACTTTATTTCAATTAGACCATTAAAATGGGTACTTTTGAAAAGTCGAGAATAGCTGCACGGCTCCAAAAAGTGGGTCTTATGGAGAAGAGCCTCCAAGAAACTCCATAGATAGATCCTTTAACATAACATAACATACCATCACGCCTGTATTCCCCGAAGGGTTAGGCAGAGGCGTACTAATGTACACCCACAGTTCGCCGGTATGTTTAGGTCCCATGTAATAGGGGGCGAGCCTATTGCCATTAACCGGGCACAAATTCCTAACTCCGAGCTGCTACTGAGAATTTCATAGAAAAACCCAATAACACTGCTCGACCTGGGAATCGAACCCAGGACCTCTAGCGTAGCAGTCGCGATCAGGACCACTTGGCTATTGAGGCAATCCTTTAAAAAAATCATAATGATAATATTGGGCTTTCCAACTCTGTTTTATATAGTTCCTGAGAATTATGCAGTGTACCTAATATTTATTCATTATATAAAACAAAGGGATTGGACACGCAAGTAAGGGTTGACCAGCCTTGACAGGCAGCACCCGTTCACGAGCATGACGTCAAGACAAGACGTTAATGTCATGTCATCTGCCGCATGTCGAATGACCTGGGTGGCTTTTGCAAGAATGCATAAAGTACCTAGATATACTATGGTATAAGTTCTTGGATATTGCATAATATTCACATTTTCAAGCGCCACTGAGTTATAAATTTTGAGAAACCGACTTCCAACTTTACTTTTCTGATTTGCAAAAACTATTTTAATATATATACTCTTCAGCTTTATATATTAGTATAGATAATATATATCTATACTAATATATAAAGCTGAAGAGTTCGTTTGTTTGTTTGTTTGCTTGATCGCGGTAATCTCAAGAACTACTGGTCCGATTTGAAAAAATATTTCAGTGTTAGATTGCCTATTTATTGAGGAAGGCTATAGGCTATATTTCATCACGCTAAGACGAAGTAACTATTCCACGCGGAAGAAGCTAGTAAAATTATAAACTTAATACTTTAAAAACAGAATATCAAAAATTTCTCTAAAAAGGGCGTTGGAATAAGGATTTTTCTAGGTAATTAACTTCAGGCTAACTGGGTTGGTACGGCTACTGGAAATTCACGGTCCAGCTTAAATTGCTTCGGAACGGCTAAATTCAAATATTAAAATGTTTTAAGTACAGTTAAGTGCATTACTTTATGATTCAATTTAGTAAGTGGTTAAACATACCGCTACTTCAATAAGCTTCTAGACTAATGAGTATTTTGTCAATTATATTTTGATTAATAACACAAGGTGTTTGGTTTTTCAAATTTGTGTCTTATCCATCTATGTTATGAGTGAAAATTAATTTTGAATTACGAAAAGGAATACAAAAACAGGCATTTCACAGGCAGCCTACCTGTGAAAGTTTTTATCGTTTTTAAACTTCTTTTTTTCGGTGGTACAGTTTTTTTAGATTGGGAAAGGAAACTTCAGCCATACAGCCATAAATGTTCCATAAACAAACATGATGACTTTTCGCGTACCTTGGTAATTTTTTTAATTCTTTAGATATTGTATAGGCGTAATATCTACGCCTATCACAAACGATACATTAGATACATACTAAATATACAATAAACCCAAAACATAACAGACCCAAACACATGCATACCTATGTACGTACATTTCGTTTACAATAAATGTTTTGAATTTGAATAATATTATATTTGTGTAGACTAATCGTTATGACCAGAATTGGACCAGTTCATAGCTGCGTACTAGTTACGTGTTCATATTAACTCAATGGCGTACCTAGCCAGCGGTTTCGTGAGGTACTTACAGGGTAAAACCAGCTAGCAGGGTATTTTAAGCGTTCACTAATTGCCCCAAGCCCCGGTATATTTCGTCTCGGGTTGCAGCTTCCTACTTATCTCGCGTTGCAGGCTCCTTTGAGACTGTTATATAAGCCTACTCGGGTTTAAGAGAGTTAGCTAGTCCTCGAATTTTGCAGATTGGATTAATATTCCAAAGCTCTGTAAGCAGTGCGCATTAGTAAAAGTTGCGTTAATTTTTTAAATAATTATTTGTTGCGGATACGAAGTATTGGAAGTTTTTTCGACGCATTAGTGTAAGAAATTTTAAGATTTAGATAGTTTCAAAACGTATACATTAAAAATACGATAAATATTAGCCGTATAAAACAATATCGAATCAGTCTTAAGTACAATGACTTCAAACGACTTCACGTAAATCCGGTGTTTAAGATTCAAGCACATCTTCAACTCGTATGGAACTGGGCTAAAAGCGCTAAAAACTCATAGCGCTACATAAACACAACTTCCATAACTCTAACACCTCGCTAATATTAAGATGGCCGCAATGGGGTTCACCAACAAAAACTTATTAGTCACCTAAATTGTACGCCATTTATTCGTCAGCCTTACCTCTGCCAACAGGGATGGCACTGACGAAATAGTTATCATTTATTTAAAATATTAATTTTGACAAATCAGATAAATTTTGGACCGTGGCGCGTAATTTGAAAACGACAACCAAAGTGGTACGCTCCTAAAGTTACTAAATTTACTGGCCGCTCTAGTTGCCGGGACAGTCTATACTAAACTTAAACAGGTAGATATACTAAATTTAAAATGCCCATGAAGTCTCGTGCTGTCACTTTCAGTTATACCTAAAGTGATAGAGGGTCACTCAGCGGCATCTTAAAATTGAGTAGCGTTTGAGTATTTTACCAATACTCAATTAACAATTTTTTTTATGGATTATGTCAGCAAACGCGCTGACGAACGACCTGGCTGGTAAGTAGATAGTCATCGTTGTCTATGGATACCTGCAACACCTGAAGAGTTGCTGATGCGTTGCCGACCCTTCAGAGGCCCTACGGACTGTAGACTGCCAGAGCCGTAGCAACCGAGGGGGAACTGGCTCTTACGCAAAAAAGTCGAAACACACACCGAGGTGCTTTACGACAGACTCCGAATTCTTTGAATAGGTTTTATAAGTAATAAATGTCATTAATTTACTTTACTTATTGGAGTCTACCTAGGTACAGGGCCATATTATTATTTTTATAAAATAAAAGTGACTTAACTACAAACAATTCATTTTCACACTTTGGGAAGGTGTTGGTGGTTGCGATGTCTTTAACAAAAATAATGAACAAGAGAAAAGAGTTTTCATTTGTGTTAATCATATAGTTACACCTTTTGGACAGCCCTGGCAAAGGTTCAGTCACGAACTTCCGATCGTAATGATGACTTCTTTATATCTTCCAAAGGTGTTTCCGTTGCCCAAAGGTAACGGAACTGCTGTTTGGACCATTATTTCGGTAACTTTATCGTGTTATATTCTTAGAAAGGTCTCCCTTCGGAATAAATCCTAATGTCCTTAATATAAGCCACAAGTATTATATTTGTGGCTAATATTTGAAGCTGAATAATGTATCGAGTTTTTTTTAAAAGCATACTATCAATGTGTTTTACTATTATTCTTGTTAACCCCTCGTGCTAAGATAAATGCTTGTGTTACGAGTGGGTTGACGTTGGTAGTGCAATGGGTGGGTTTCGAACCGGCAGCCACATAATCGCAAGTCCGACGCCCTAGCCATTAGGCTACCGCCGCTATAATATCATAATTATGTAGTATTTAAAGCATACAATAACATAAGTAATTCATAATGCCAGTAGGTTGGTTATGTCTATCGAAGGACTGATGGCTGCTGGAGCCGGTCAGTTCTTGAGTACCTAGTGACCGCAGATTGGTAAAGGCAGTAGATAAAGGATTGAACACCTGAAGAAGGGTGAGGAGTGAAAGTGCCAGCAAAAAGGGCATTTTTAACTTCATCTTCTTAAAAACAGGCTAGGGTTCAAATCAGCTAAAATATCTCAACCTACGATAATTATAATCAGTAATTTGATAAGTCGCCCAAACAAAGGCTTTATATAAAAAATGATTTTCATTTTAACGGAAATAATGTACAAAATGTCGCAAGGTCGTGAACGAAAAACTCCCCTTATTTTTCCGTTTCAATTCACTCTTGAAAAAATATAAACGTATTCATTATTGGAATTAAGTTGTTTGCTTTCCGTTCGTTAAGGAATATTTTTATTTTATGCGAGGAAGGTATATTTTATCTTTTATTTTGTCTTTTGAGTTGCAGATACGTACCTACCTACTTCTGATGAGTACTTCTGAGAAAACTCAAGGGCTTGTTTTCATTAAATGCTCAGGATGAAAATGTTATAAAAAATTATAATATTTCCTCAGCTTTATAAAATAAAAAAACGCTTTATTTTTGTTTGTTTTTAAAGCTAATACTCAGAGACGAATATGTGCGTACCTAAGCTTATTAATCTTAATTTGCATCCAAATGTCAATTTTGTATGTGAACATGGAATATGAAAGCATTCTTCCTAGCCTAAGTACCTATACTTAGCATGGAATAAGCTATTGTTATCATTGGCGATTGCTCGACGCTGGATCAGAGGCCCTAGTGTAAGTTTCATTTCACCAACTCTATTTTACGTATCGTCTGCGTTCTGCATGTTGATTGGCGTGATCCGAGAATTTTACCAATCTCCACCAATCAGGGATCCGAACGCTATCGATGCGTAAAATCGTATTCGTTAAAAGAAACTTACATTTGTTCGAGTGTAACTCAGCGCCATTCTATAACGATTGAGCATGCTAAGTTAGAGAGGAATGGAGAGGAATCTTTAATTACGTAGTGGTAATAGTTATTCTGTGACATACAATTATAACAATTAACTGCCTCATTAGCCAAGTGGTCCTGAGCGCGACTGCTACGCTAGAGGTCCTGGGTTCGATTCTCAGGTCGAGCAAAGTGTTATTGGGTTTTTCTGTGAATTCCCAGTAGCAGCTCGGAGTTTGGAATTTGTGCCCGGTTAATGGCAATAGGCTCGCCCCCTATTACATGGGACCTAAACATACCGGCGAACTGTGGGTGTACATTAGTACGCCTCTACCTAACCCTTCGGGGAATACAGGCGTGATGGTATGTTATGTTATGACATTGCCAACATTTCTTGTTAAGCCTTTAAGTACTTATATAACACGTCATATCCTGTTTTTATATTTACCAGTGCGTCACATCCGGGGGGTCCTCTGTCAACCCTCTCCCGCCGCGCGCCGCTTTAATTAACTAAATATCGCTTGTTATTTGTTGCGACCAAATCTGGCTGGATATTGGTTCGGTGGCAGTCTGTTAATGGAATTTTTGGTGGCGTACGCCAAAATTGGACGGACAGAATGCTTTTAGAATTAACCCTGTGGCTGTTTATTTGCTGGGCTCAGATTCTCCAAATAACCGATGTTTATTTACCTGTATTTGAATTTCTCTTTTAGGTGGAAACTAGTGGTTTTTGTTTGTTGATTCCATCCTGCATGTATTTCAAATATAATTCATAATTTGACCGTTGTATGTTTGTCACGCGACTATTCCGCTAAATATGAATCAATTTTGATAATTCTTCTTTTCTTTCTTTTCATAATCTACGATAACATAATCAATGGTGGTCGTGGTATCCCATATAAATTTAAGTCAAGATCTGATCACAATATTTAGAACAAAATGACAATATTGTTCTAAAGTACGTACCGACCAAGCAAATGACAACTTCGTCACAATCTACGTTAAATTCTACTTGCCACTTAAAAAAATTATGAATTAATATATTTTACTTTTTGTTAAAAGTTATTAGATATATTGTTATGAAGTCCTAATATAGACGCAAGTGTTAAACAACATTGTTCGATTTCGATCATAAATTTTAATAAAATAAAAATAATTGGCAAAGGAATTTTCCGATACATCCAATTGAGAAAATTCGTCTCACTCTTGACTGATTGATTTGTTTACAGCAACAGTCATCTATAAGATTTAATTTGTATACCGACAGTTACAAAGGACGCTTTAATTTAACTTCACCAGTATAAAGGATATTTCAGTTTATTAAATTTTACAGAGCTGAACTTAGCTCTGTAAAAGTTGCATAGAAACTAGTTTTGCCGTAAAACAGTTCAGAAGTTGCATAGAAACTGTAGTTTTGTGTTATGCCTCACCTGGGTTCTTGTATATTAGAGAGTTAGGTCCTGTCAAAGTTAAAGTGAAATGGCGGCAGCTGGAGATGCTGTTTACAAAGGCAGCCTTACGTGGAAACGGGTGGCCAGTTGATTTAGTAAGGGGTAATGGAATATGTTCGAAATTTAATTTAATCATGAAAGTTTGTAATGTTCCATATTTAAAGTTGGATTATTTTACTGTTTTTTAGGCCCACTTGCACCAAATTCTAAAATGTGTTTAAGTCATATTTAAACACATTTATTCATAGAAATTTCGTGTTTAAATACAATTTAATCACATTTATTAAGTTGGTGCAAGTGGCGATTAATGTAGGAAGAGAGCCATTCAGTGGGATATAAATATGTAGCTTAAAAAATAAAAAGAAAATAATTTAATTAAATATTTTTTTCGTGCTTTGGTGTTTGATAGAAAACATTGAACGGTATCTGCTGTTTTATACAGTTCTTGAAAGACTCAAACTACATGACTAAATTTTTTTATTATTACATGTATAGTATAGACAGAAGATATCCTTATTTCTGTACACTTCATAACACTCCAACTGCTGCTAAGGTACACAAGTAGTAACATGGCGCTTAAATTAACCATCAAGTAACGGTTTGTGTCGTGTTCGTGCCACAGATAAAGATAAGGCATAACCTGTGCCTGAGACAGGGTCCACAGTACGAACAGGAGAGGGGGTGTTAAGTATAATGGAGAAATGTATGTCTTGCAAGACTGTAATATATATATTTTTTATTACAAATAGATGTTGGTGTTTTTTTTTATTTCCAGATAATTTTTATTTATGATTGTGTTCTTTGTGGATGATACCAGAAAATAAACATTTTTATATTATTTTATTCATACCGTGTATTGGTCTAAGTCGGTTAGGTTGAACAAAGTTTTTTTTTTTTAAAAAAAGCTTACTAGCAATGCGGGTCGCACATTACTAGTATTCTTGTTAACCCCTCGTGCTAAGCTAGATTGCTTGAAACCACATGATCGCAAGTCCGACGCCCTAGCCATTAGGCTACCGCCGCTTCAAAGATATATCACCGTATACATAATTATATTGTTGGTATAAAGGTATGTACCTACTTATGCTTACATGATTAAACGTCAACCAAGTAGAGTGTATAATTACGATTATAATACGGCTACTTTATATGTATATTCGGCAAGTATTATAGCATTTTTAAGTAGGGTAAGAGCCCCCTTTTACCCTACGAAGGTACTTAAATCCTCGGCCGCTTGCCAGCGGTCTTCATCACAAACCGATACACCTATAATATTACCTAAGGGCATAAATTCCTCTAGCTGCCCAACACTCGATAAAGTACGTTTAAAAAGTAATTTAATTAAAGCATTTTAGTTAAGCCCGCGCGACTACAGAGGTCGTATCGATTACAGTAACTAGCTCGCTTTCCCAACAAAACTTTCAAACTCCACGAATTTGTAATGTATCACACTAGAAGTTTTGTGAAACCTTACTTTTAAACTTTATATATAAAAGGTATAAAGAATGTTCCGTTTTCTAAACAAATAAGGTTGGGTGCAGAAGACTGATTGTAACCGAACTTAATTTTTACCAATATATTAGCATTTTGCCAAAATTAAAGAAAAAATATCTATGGTCTTGAACACATAATTATGGTCTTACGTTACTCTACGTTCGAAAGCCAATGGCATAAACTTAAGTAGGTACTTAATCATTATAGAACGTGATATAAGGCTTTTGGCGAAAAATGCGACTCTATAAATGAAAAAAGGTTTTTAAGCAACTATGCGTACCTATAAACTTAAAAGTATGTAAACAATATTAAACTTGGAGGGCGAGTGGACCTGACGGCTTCCTAATAAATAATTGCGTCTCTTTAAAAAGCGGTAGCTTTTCCTATAGATATGTATTTTTACGATAATCTAAGCCTTTTGCCAATAAGAGTAGAGTTGATATCCAATCTAAACAGATTGATATTTTAGATATTTTTTAGATTTATAAGGAATAAGTACCTACCATCTGTATACGTATAATGTCTGAGTGATTTGCTCTTCGATCTGAAGTATCATTGTATTATGGATGGTCTAATCCATCCACGCACTAGCTGCAGTAGGCGAAGGTTAACCAAACATATCGATAAATCTGTGTGATTGTTGATTATTCGAGAACATTTGCCATAATAAATATTCTTTGATATAAACTTGCATAATCGATTTAATGATCTGATTGTATCGATAACACTGGATTTTCCGATTCACGAGAGAAGGATTGCAATCATAAATCTGCATAATGCATTTATGAAATATCTGTTCTGTAGGGACGTACTATTTCCGAACGCTATTTCGAATATCTGAATTCTTTGAACGCTTCAAATACGGCAGCGAATGCCATCAAAAGTAAAATACGAAAGAGCAATATATATATGAGAATTGCGAATAATTGCCGTGCGGATATTGTGAGCGCAACGTTAGGGATTTTTACATAAATCCGACGACGACGTATGTATTATTGTACTTTTTATTTTAATTAAATGTTACTAAACGCTAGGATTTTCTCCGGTTTGTGGGTGCGTTTACAAACGCATTAATCACACATACCCTGACCCGGAATAACTTCCTGTTGGCCATGCGAATATTAGTTTTGGGGAACTAAATCCGCATGATTTTTCATGCATAAGTCATCTCAACTACTACGCCAATTATGTATTACATGGTTGTAGACAATATGTGATGGAGTTGCCGAGTTGCGTTATCCTTGTACACCGACCCTTATTATATTTTTCTTTCCATAACAAAACTTGGCTCAGATAAAAGAAATTCGCAGTAACAATGTAACAAGCTTAATGTATTAAATTTCTTTGTGTATTATTATAAAACATACCTTTTCTTTACGACGGCGATGAGAATTATGTGTTGGGTGTTCTTCGTTCCCCTTATTGCCCTGAAACAAACATAATTTTATGTTACAAGTGAAATTTTTAAAGTAGATATGATATCTACAAGATATTGGGTCGACCATCGAAATGTTATGCTCCCTTTTAAATTATTTTTTATAAACACGATCCCCCACTATGATATTCTCCTGTATCGTGGGTGAATTTACAAAACCAAAGCTCGGAGTGGGGATGGGACCAGCTGGAGCTGATCGCTCAGTCATTATGGCAAACATGTTGTCAATTTATGTCATCTAACTGCGAAGTACGTAGAATAATAAAATATAACATACCATCATACATACAGAAAAATACAATAACATTTGCTAAATTTGTAAATCACACAAAGGACTGTAATAGGACCATTTCAACAGGACAACATACTTTATCTGAATTTTAAACAGCACTTAGTTAGTTCTAGAATATTCCGATACCTGTTACAGAGTATAAAATATAACACTTTTTCCACACTCTATATTATCTATGACATGGCATTTCAGTATCCGGTTTACTACAATAGGGACCGATCACGCGGAAATGTAGTCGGGTAAGCAAAATCAGTCGCGATTGAAGGAATCCTTCAAACCCGCTGTTGCGTACGTAATTCGCTTTGTACTTGTAAATATGAAATGGAGCTTGCGGAATATGGTCTTAGAAACATTATTTGAAGCTGTCTCAAAGGTTTGATCGTCATGACCGCGGCTGCGAAGTCCTAGGTTCAATTCCCAGTTCGAGGAAAATGTTATTGGAGTTTTTTAAATGAAATTAGTGTTAGTAACTATCAGTAATTATTAATCCCATCAAAAACATTCTGTATTAAACTAGCCAAGTCTCGATGAAGCGGCTTGTTTATCTCTAAAAAGTAATGAAATCTAGACAAAATCGTGCCAAGTCTAAGGTTCCTTACTTCGATTTCTTTAATAATTATAGTCTGTTAATGTTGTGTGACTTGGCCGTTGAGTACTACGCCCCCAGATATTTATAAGTAATTATTAATGAACTTAGTAGCAGCTTTTTATGTACCTAATGGGTAACTATAGATAAACAGACTAGATTATATATAAGCTAGTACAATACAAATTGAAGGATGCGAAAAGATTCCGTAAAAAGTAGTTTTAGATTTTTAATATCCGCGTAAGTGTCAAAAACCGGAGAATATAAATTAATTTGTGGCGCTATTCTATCCTAATCCGGGTAACCAGGTCATGGACTCATACGCATAGCGCCTACTTAATTAAACGGGGATTACCTCCGCATTTTGTGTGGGTGGTGAAATTAATACCAGTGTTATGCAGGTGATAATGTTAAGGCGGGCTACTGTGGCTGTATTAATGTTAAATTTTTCATGTATAATTAGTATTTAAGATTAGGACTGCTCGCGGGATGTGTTCGCTAATAATTTAACAAGATGAGGGTAGGTTTTAATTTTTAGTCTAAGCGCCATAACTACAGCGATCCAATGGTTTCTGTTTCTTCGGCACGAATGGGCCGGCTCGACCGGAGTGATACCACGGCCTCATAGAAAACCAGCGTGAAACAAAGCTTGCGTTTTGTTTCGCCGAGTGAGTGAGGCTGCCAGTGGCCCAAACCCTTTTAAAAGTCGGGCAACGCACTTGCGACTCCTCCGGTGTTGCGGGTGTCCACGGGCGGCGGTTATCGCTTACAATCAGGTGACCCGTCCGTCAGTATGCTCCCCTATCTCATAAAAAAAAAAAAATTTTTTTGGCGAAATTTTGGTCTTTTGGTACGTAAGCAATCTTAAAATTGTAAAATAACAGAGTTTTGCCTCAGTTTAGTGCAGCTGCTGAACTCGAAGTCTTTGGTTCAATGTTCAAGATTGGGCAATATTATTTGTATATCATAGTAAAGTTATTGGAGCTTATGGGCTCATTATTGTCACGTTATCAAAAAGCTATTTACTGTCAGTGTGTTTAGTACACTCCTGCTGACCATTCTGGTGTATCGGTGCAATGGTATATTATAACTGACTTAACAATACAAAACACAAATTATAACTAGTACTAACTGTAAGTAAATAAGGACGCTTTACATCGTTTCCGCACGGAATTTCATAATTACCCTCACAGAGGTCTCGACGGGCCATGAGACGGGCTCAAAGCCAATATTAATTAACTTTCAGTTAACCCGGAACATATTTAGTTTGCCTGATATTTGTATCTCGGTTAAGGGTGCTCTATTCTTTATTGAAATAAAAAATCGTCGAATTCCAATCGCATTTAAATACTGTTAGATGAGATGAGATTTGACTAAGTACCTTCTATCCGGAAAAAAGGACCAAGACATTTGAAAACAATTTGATATTCAAACTTGCTTCTGCCCGCGACTTCGTCCGCGTAGCGTGATGATATATAGCTTTCTCAATAAATGGGCTATCCAACACTGAAAGAATTTTTCAAATCGGACCAGTAGTTCCTGAGATCAGAAAAAAAAACATCAAAATCAATCTAACATCCCAGAACTTCTTTTGATTATTTCTGGAATTACATAAGCTAATTTACCTAATATAAATTAAAAGTAGGTCAATAAAATATCAGGACAGGAAAGCACACGGAAATTATTGGTAGGTATTATTAGAAGAGTTGACTGCCTCGCAAATAGAGGGTTGCAGGGTTGTTTCATTAGTCGCCTGTCGAAGGGTTAGCCCACGTCACACGGAGTGCCTTCAACTAAATGAGTACTCGAGGTTCCTTTGGAACGGTGCATTGACTCTATTGTGTCTCAACTTGATTAGTTGAACATGAATTTGTTAATAAAAGGTTTTTGGAATTAAATTTCATCTTGAGTTTGCTTTCGAGATCCAAATCAATTATTGTAATATAGAGATGTATACAATAGTTGTCCAATGGTTAATTAAAATAAGCTAAATTAAAATATACCAAGAACTGTATGTATGTGATATACAGCCTAACCCTTACTGTTTACGTTACGTTAAAATCCACAAATAAAACGTTATTAGACTTTTCTGTCTGTTTTATATTAAAACAGAAAACGGATGGTTTTAATTAGAATAGCAAAGTTTTAATAAAATAGTAAGTTTACGATCACCTCAGTTTAATGCGTGTAATTAAAAATTATCTGGTAATTATACATTGAGGCGTAGGTGTCTGATATTATTTGCCTTAATGTTAAGAAAATCAGGGTATTTTATTACATACAAATTTAGGCAAATAATATTTATTTCTGTAAATAGATCTTTGAAAGACACTTACAAGTCAATGTTGTAAAAAAAAAATATTTAACTAGTTGGCGCCGGCATTTTCTAACTGACGACCTCTGAGAAGAAACACCGAAAAAAATTCAGAGAATCAAGATCTTTTTAAAGACCAGACAGTAATAGTAGTAGTATTATCAGGTATTATGCGAGTGGTACGATGTAGGGCAATATCTAGACATGCCTTTTGAAGATAGAGCCATAGCTTGAGTTGACCTATCCTAACTGACGGCGCGCATAGGTACATCAGGCATCGTGTAGCTCCACCATTTTTAGATTAGTTGGGAACATTGTTTTGAAGTTTATTTAAATCATCGTCACCAACCCATTTAATAGCACGCAGCTGGGCAAAGGAGGGCAAATATTAAAATGGCCAGATTTGGCCACAAGATGACAAGACTACATCGGATCCGAAATTTCCAGTATAAGCATTGTGACTCATAAAAGTGGCGAGGAAACTAACTTAAGTACAGACTTTGGGATTTGTGCCCACGCCCGGATATTGGCAATAGTCGCGGTCCCTATTATATGAGACCTAAACATACTGGTGAACAGCGTGACGGTATATTTATTACAGCTCGAAAGAAGTGAATTCTTGCCAATAGCCTTGTTACGCTGGTGTTATTTATTCAATAATTCGTAAAGAGGTCATCATCATATCAGCAAAAAGTAGTGCAATGCTGAACAAAGGCCTCCTGCAAAGACTTCTACAAGGACAGGTTGTATGCTACCTGCATCCAACGACTCCCAGCGATCTTCAACAGGTCCTGCACTGCATTTTCCGGTGCGTGGTCTCCACTCGACAACCATTCTACCCTAGCGGCCATTTGTTCTACGAGCTATGTACACACAAAGACTTTTAAAAGGACCGGTCAGGTATTCTAAGCCTTTTGTTCGTGTACTACAAGTTTGTTGTGTCAGTCAAATCAATTATAAAGCAATAATTCAAATATCTTTGTTCTCGAGTGCTTACGAAGTTGAAGTGTCCTCGCGATAGCTTCGGAATACTAACTTAGCAAGTCCTTATGCAACATTAATTGATTTGATTAAGATCAATGGAACTTGTACTGTATTGAATGAAATTGATGTATTCAATTAACATCAACTTAATTTATTCATTTTATTAATACCTTTATGTATTTATAATTGATTAAAACAATGATTTGAGTTATTTATGTATATGAAATCAGTTATTCAAGTTTCGGTTTATTAAAAAGCTACGATAGCTAAATAATAATAACGCTGATCTCTGTAAAGGTAAGCTGCGCTTGCTGCGGTCAGTATGTGGGTGGGTGACAATTTTCGGTCGGCGGGTCGACGGGTCTCGGTCGTCATTTGAACACCTATTACAAATTGACAACCCAAAAAAGTCTGGCAACCAGTTTATCTTTCGGTTATCGGTATTACCTAGAGATTGGTTATATTTACCCGCGTCTTGTTAACTGCAAACCGACCCCAATATAGATGAGAAAAAGCTAGGTTTATGATGATGTAAAATTAAGATGAGCCAGGTTAAAAGTTTCTGAAAACGATAACAATAATTTTTCCCGACATCAATCTTTCAACTTACCTATTTCAAACGCGCAAATTCAAAATTGAATATCAAATTTTGCAAAGTTATGACGACGACGGCCAACTAACGTATTACCTCGCAAAATGAAAATGAATGCTTGTAAAACTTTATGACCGATCACCTGCCGTTAAAAATTCAATCTAAATTCCATTGGCTAAGACACAAATAGCTTTGATGCAATCGAATTGCAGTTATAAGCCCGCTAGGGGATACGGCGGGGTCATAAATTTTAATAGATTGCTCTTAAACCTGAATTGGAAAATGTCAGGACTTTACTTTTAATTCACATGTAAGTAAAATTATAGTAGGATGAATTTGTAATAAACGCCGATTTGCAAAAGGTATTATTTACGCTCTATTCACCGAAACAATACAAATTGCAAATAAACCTACTCGCTTAAATAAGAGTTCCGTACCCGAAGGGTCCAAACGGAACCCTTTGGTCCATTTCTCCCACAGTATTAACAGCCAAACGGAGCTAGTCTTTAAATTTTTACAGCACACCCTGTTGACCCAAAGCAATATAAATTGTCAACATGTTTTAAATGATTTTCAGGGAACTCCCATACAGACAAAAGGGGGTGCAAAAATGAGAATTTAACCGATTTCTTAATAGTATTTACGGACTTAATAATCAATATTCGTTGACGTTGTTATCTGCCAAAAGCAACAGTAATTTGGTAACTATATACTTATGCCTGGTTGCCCTTTTCAAAAAATACATAGTTCAGGAAAACATTCTAGCGCCAACATTATCAAGCATGCCTAATGCCTATACCCTAGTCCTGGGGGTGCTATGCGCTTGCATGTTGCGATGCGGTTGCATGCACTTAAATAGGTTCACCCGAGCTGATAGCGTGCAGCTTTTGACATAATTGAAAAAAAAAATAGTGCACAAGCTGAAACTGTGGGATATGTTCAGAAAAAAATGCAAAAAATGACACGAAACTTAAAATTTGTTTTTCACCTTTAAGTTCGGAAAGATTCTGTTATCATTCGAAATCTGCGTGCAAATGTACATTTAGTCCGCTAGCGTGAAAAGAGTTTTTGAAATTCGAACCTTTCTATTCAATAATTTTCTATACCGGGTCCACTAAAAATGCATAAATACCTAATTCATGTCAATGCGCACATTTTTAGAATAATAGCACTGGCCAGTAAGACGACGGCATAAAAAAAGACTTAAAATTTCTCACTAATCAATTCACATAAGAGAGTTTAGGCGGGAAAATGAAAAGTGCACATTATCGATTTTATATTATTTTTCAAAACTTGAATTTCTCCGAAGTTTAATGTGTTATTATGGTGTATAATTAACCATTGAGTGTTCGTGAACGTGTGAGAGTGTAGGCAAATTTTGGGTTCACTCCTAAACTCCATCGAAGGCTCAATAAAGTTTCTACCGTTGTATTGGGGCAACTGAACAACATAATATATTATACTTGACACTGGCGAACACAAAAAGTGTGGTGCCATAATAGAATCCCATGATGGGAAATATTACCTAATTGATTAATCTAATACTTGACACTGGCAAATACATAAAAAGTGTGGCGCCATAATAAAAAAATAATTTTTTGATAAATTCGTAAGACATCTTTTATTATGAGTGAGTCCAGTAGCGACGAAGATATAAATTTAACACCTGCAGAGTTAGTGCAAGCGGTACATAATGCCGAACTCATTTAATATTTGCTGTTTTTCTTGCACCAAGCATTTTCCTCGCTGTAGCGAGGTGAAAAGTTGTGTGTTTCGCTCGGCAGCAAAGTTATTCTGCGTCTCGTACCTTTGAAACCCTCGCAACGCTCAGGATTCTATATTTGAACCATTCCATTTCCATCTGGAGGCAAATTGGTTCCAAATTTGCCTCCAGATGTCTTGCAGGGAATAAGACATGTTTAATCTAAGTAGGTAAGTACCTCATGGAATAATATTACATTACAATATTCATGTTACAACCATAATTCTAATAATTCTACCATTAGCCTTAAAAAGGACTTGAAAACATACAATATACATCGGTACATCTCTGCCTAAACTTATGAGGATACAGACCTTGGTGGAATCTATGATGTACTCGTAACATTTTCCACTCACGTTTGAATATCAGTGCAAAATATGACATTTATTGTCACCGTTGACTCCCTAGCTTGCTTCCTAGCAATGCGTTCCAGTACAAAAATGTGAGGAAATGAAATTTTTGAAATAACTCCCGGGGACATAATTTATTTTCCGTCCAACATGGCGGCTCTTTCCCGCCGTCTAGTTAGGGAATATTTTGTTGAGTGTAATGCCTTTATACGATGTTTGCGAATCAGGGCATATATCTACAAGATTTATGGTGAATATTTTATATTTATCTCGGATAATCTTCATAATTTCAGATTTATCGAGAGTTATTGCAAAGATAATATTAAAATATCATAATAATTACTAGGTCAGAGATGTATAATGAACACACCATTTTGTTGCGTTTGAATTTCAAAACCATTTGTCCAGTTTAAAGAACTGACTCGAACTTAAAGTTTCGTATGGATCAGTTTTTTTCAAGAACTTCATAACATGTTGGTTGAGGTACCGACTAATTACCTAGATACCAACAATTTTTGTAACAATAATATCAAACTTTAATGTCTTAGCTGAGTATCCATCAAACTCCATTTGAGGTAGTGTCACTCATCTTACTAGTACGGGAGTTAGCGAAGTTATCTAAACGCGAATTGAATTCCGGACCCTCAGATATGACGTTCGTGGGGAAAATGGTACATATAAAGGAAAAGCTGATGTCTCGCCATATTGATGAAAGTAAGTAATCTGACAAGATTGACTTTAAAATTATGTTCCCCGAGTCTGTAGAATTTCAAGTTTGTAGTTCTTTATAGTTTCTGACACAGAATTAACGAGTGAATGACTGGTATTTTGCTTCAATAGAACGTATCAACGATGACACCAACAGAAGCATTAATATTCTGGATAAAAATAGCAAGTGATCGAAGTATCTCAAGGTTATACTCGGTCCTGTCAGGCACGGACAACAAGCTCATTATTCTATCAGAGGTAATCATCCTGAATTAGAGTCAACTTGGAGGCAATAAGCAATAATCAATTGGTCGGTCGTCGGAAAGATTTGGGAATTAAATAAATGTTGTTAAGGAGGTTGATCTTTACATAAAACAGTTAACTTATTCTCGACGAGTTATCTAAAGTAAGGGGCTTACAGGTAAGTAAAGACATTTTCAAACAACCTCTTTTAAATTAAGTAAATAATGTTATTATAAAATGATTTTAAATATTTTCATACAAAAACTTTGACCCCGATTTCATTTCATTCTTTGTCATTCTTTTCATTTAAGAGTGTCCTGTCCATTGCTCGTAATAATTAAATATCTTTGCCCGGTACGTAATTATCGGGTCATGAAAATGTAATCGGAAAATAGGTGTAGGTAAAGGCGTTGAAAATATCAAATACATTATGATGTTAATTCCAAAACAATATTTATAAGATCTCTCAATCTCTAATCTTAGTACCGTCCAATTCCAAGGAAAAATCTTTTATATAAAGTTGGATTGGAAAGGTCTTACAATTTGAATAATGTATTTTCAGATCTCATATTTATTACCTGAGTGGGAGCTATAATGACAGCTGTCAGAACGTTAATGATGAAAGGCGAAGAAGAACAGATTTTAGCAAGCTTCTCTGACGTTAGGACATTATTGGATAAATATCTGATTCAATCGCGTCCAATTACGTAATCTGATAAGCTGAGTATTGAAATTACTCGGAAAATCGAGAAGTGGATTCTGGTGTTATTTTGAAAGCGTTAGAGAGATTTAGGATAAGTGTTTATTTAACACGTGAAAGAAAACTAATATTGTCATATTAGCAGTTTAGGAGCTCAAGATGATGGACAAGGATAAAGTCAAGTGGCTTTTATCTCTTCGAAAAGAGACTTGCTCTTTTAGTTAAAACCATCTTTTAGTAACCTGTGGGTACTCAAATACTTATCGAGTATACGAATAATATATTTAGCGGTCATTTACCTTTTCTTACTTATTATAGCATTGCAAGTGCAACCAGGACTATGGACATAATCCTGGTTCGTGGCTTTATGAATTGCATTATTTCAATAAGCGGCGCAGTTAAGATGCTGGAGACAGAATTGCGCAGAACTTGAATGCACGTTCTTAAAGTTTATGACAGCAGACCTTCGGGCGCCTCTAAGTATGCAGCAGTATAGAGTCCATCTTTTGTCAGACAGGAGTTTCATTCAGAGAAATACAATCCACTAGCAAGTCAGTCTACTTGTAACAAGCAAAACTTTTAATTGCTCTCACCATTAAAGTTAGAAGTTTTAGCACAAGTTGGGAATTGATATTGTGCTAAGAAGCGAGGCTTACCTCCTTCTCATTGGCATGCTATTATTAGCATTTAAGCTTAAGCCTCCTGAGGCTTATTTACTTGCTTACGAGCTGAATTATCTAATAGCTGTTTTCCGCGGTTTTACTTGCATTCCGAAGGGCTTTTAAGACAAATCTAATCTATACTTAATATCTGAATAGCTGAAGAGTTTGTTTGTTTGTTTGTTTACTTGAACGCGCTAATCTCAGGAACTACTGGTCCGATTCGAAAAATTCTTTCAGTGTTAGATAGCCTATTTATTGAGGAAGGCTATAGGCTATATATCATCACGCTACGCGGACGAAGTCGCGGGCACAAGCTAGTTTGACTATATACGGATCTTAAAAATGAACACTTAAAATGTGGAGAAGATCTTTAAGCAAATAAAATGTATTGGATAATGTCAACCAACATGCAAAACAAATATATTTGAGTGAATCAGGGAAATGTAACTTAAAATACGCGGGAGGCGTTTTGTCAATATTCGAGTAAACATCAATGTAGACTGTGAAAATATTGGGAAAGCATACTTTACGCGCGACGATATGTGTGTTGATGTATGTATACAGTAGGTTCCTGATACTATTTATACTTGTATGACATCGTCAAAGGCAGACTTGTGGTGTGAAGTTACAAACCCTATAATAATTCTTTAAGAAGGTATGTTTCATGGCATTGTACCTAGGTTACATGTCGCTGGGAATAATGACGTGGTAGTATGCACATGATGTCTATTTGGAAACATAAGACCTCAGGATCAGACAGCGTTATAGACAGGTGCCATTACCTTTTTGCTCGTTAGCCTAGTGGTCCTGAGTGTGACTGCTACGCTGGAGGTCCTGGGTTCGATTCCCAGGTCGAGCAGTGTTATTGGGTTTTTCTATAAAATTCTCAGTAGCAGCTCGGAGTTTGGAACTTGTGCCCAGTTAATGGCAATAGGCTCGCCCCCTATTACATGGGACCTAAACATACCGGTGAACTGTGGGTGTACATTAGTACACCTCTGCCTAACCCTTCGGGGAATACAGGCGTGATGGTATGTTATGTTATAATTATCATAAATAACTAATAAGCTATTATAAATGGAGAATATCAGAGAAACTCCCAGGCCCACATAAGTCCGCTAGTCTGCTCCGCAAACTAAAACTCGGTGAACCCTTCCAAAATTCAGTATGCTTACAACCTCTAACCTCCTGTATAACTACGAGTTGCGCCAAGTGCACTTCAATTTGTCGGTGCGTAGTGCACGTCATGGCCGGGCAGCGGCGGCACGTTCAATTTAGCGTGGCCGCCGACGGGACACAAATTGGGTTCCGTACAAAGCAGAACACAACTTTGCTCTCATGTTGTAATGAAAATTGACCGTATTAACTTACATAATTATGTTAATACCAGTTTGGCTGCATTAGTAGGTCATTTCTGTTTTATAGCTAGATATTTTTTTTATTTAATTCATAATAAATAGAAGCGTAGTGCTGTTTTGTTTTTCTGTGATAGGCAGGTACTTAATAGAGAATTGTGGAAATGCCATACCTACATAGAATTAGGGCAACGGCGTAAGCAGTAGTATGCAGCTGTAGAATAAAGCCAGAAGAAACTCCTTGCCTTATAATACTTTTTGACGTACATAATGTAAGTTAATAATTAATTCGAATTAAGAAGAATTAAGAAGCGTCGGTAGCCTAATGGCTAGGGCGTCGGACTTGCGATCATGTGGTTGCCGGTTCGAACCCCACCCATTGCACTACCGACGTGAACCCACTCGTAACACAAGCAATCTAGCTTAGCACGAGGGGTTAACAAGAATACTAGTAATGTGCGACCCGCATTGCTAGAAAGCTTTTTTTTTTTTTTAAAAATAATTATTCTCATTCCACACTAACCTGGCTAGTAGCAGCGCGTCCAGTGTCTGCGGTTGCCGCGCGTCCACGACGATGACGTGCGGTTGCTTTGCGTCCGAGTCGCGGCGCAGCGCGTCCAGCGCGTCGCGTGCAGTCCGGACAGAGCGCGCCTCGCCGCCCGCGCGCGCGACCGCCGAGCATGCCGCTGAGCACACGCGCGATGCTCGCTCCGGGAACACGCATAGTAACTGTCGGCAATTAAGACCATGTGAGATTTTATATAGGAACCGGAGTGAAATGAAATGATAATGAAGAAATGATGATGATGAAATCTCTTGAAGGTATTAAAAAACAAAGTGGATGGTATATAAACGTCACCGAACCCAAAAATGTGATTTTTAAAATTCTTGTCTGTTTGTTACGGCTTGGCGTAAAAACTACTGAATAGATTTTAATTTTGTTATCACTGTTAGAAAGTATGTGCTCCAACTTAAAAACTGGTATACTTCTTATCTCAAATAATTAAACGGTACCTGAGATACAGCTTGACCTCTCTAATGTATAGACACCCATACAAAAAAGAGGTCATCATTGTTGGTTATTGAGCTTGTGAGCGAAGCCGCGGGCAGAGGCTAGTGATATTTATTTCTGTTAGTACTTAGATCTTTAGAGACACTTTTACAAGTCAATGGTTTGTTTTTTATAGCTGGATGGCTTCGGCATTTCCTAACTGACGACCTCTGAGAAGAAACACCGAAACAAACTCAGAGAATCGTGGTCTCTTTTGGAGTCCAGACATAAAATAATGCAAATAATGTGAGTGGGACAATGCAGGGCAATGCCTTTTGAGGAAAGAACCATAGCAGCTTTGAGTAGATAGACCAGTCCTAACTGACGGCAAGCATGCATCAGTACAGATACCACGGCCTTACAGAAAACCGGCGTGAAACAACGCTTGCGTTGTGTTTCGCCAAGTGAGTGAGGTTATCGGAGGCCAAAACCGTTTAAAAAGGCGGGCAACGCACTTATGACTCCTCTGGTGTTGCGGGTATCCATGGGCGGCGGTTATCGCTTACCATCAGGCTTCGTCTGATCATTTGCTCCTCTATCCCATAAAAAAAAATCAACCTATTATAATGTCCCACTGCTGGGCTCGGGTTTCCTCTCTCAATGAGAGGAATTAGGCTATTGTCCACCACGCTCGCCTAATGCGAGTTGGTAGACTCCATCGAGAGAGCCACACGCCATCGAGAAAATCTCTCAACGGTAAAGAAAAACATTGTGAGGAAACCTGCATGCTTTCCTCACGATGTTTTTCTTTACCGTTTAAGCGCGTGATAATAATATATTTTATTGCATTAATTAATATTTTTATGTAACATTATGCACATAAGTATCAACGCATATGGAACAGGACGTATTAATAATTTCACAAATCATCAAAATGTTTCGCGCCAAATAATAAAACATGGCCGCCGTGACATCTCTAATCCTATTAAGAAGGTTATTTGCGTTATTCGCACAGTAAACATACTGGAATTGCTTTACCGTTCTCCGTATTTATGAGGAATTTATTTCTTCCATAGTCTAAAATTTAAGCGGAGAAATCATTAGGGAGACGTTTATTAATTAGGATGGACCATTCTACCAGTCTAAAAGCAGTGATAGTCTTGTGATGTCCATTGGACTGTTGTCATAGGTATTTAGTTCAAATCCGAAGCATGCAACCGGAATTTTGAAATTATTTAAGTTAATTAAAGTATTTATAAATTAAAGTTTTAAACCTGCCTCTCTGAGAGATTTTTCTCGGCGGAGTGTGTCGTCTGCCCGCAAAAGGCTGGCAGACTAGGGCCTATCCTTTGAGAGGAGATCCACGCACTTTAGTGGGACAGCAAATGGGTTGATGATTCTACCCGCGAAGCCTTTATAATACGCTGAAATTGGAATCACATAGAAATGGGCTGTCTTAGTTCGTAGCTTTGAACCCAATTCATTGTGGTATACTCACTAGAACCGATAAGTTACACCTCCCCCAAGTAGTGTGGGTAATTTGAATATGTACCTTCTGACAGCCTTGTCAGCATGAACTAATGCTGTTGGTACTTCGTGAGTATACTATATTTATAATGAAGAGACAAAATAAAAATAAAACTGACTACTCCGCAACTATTATTGCTTTTGATTAAACTGACAGTTCGCAGTAAAGGCATTTAAATACATTAAACACTTAATTCCTTTATTAGAGGAAAACAGTACCTAATAACGTTACAATTCGAAGACCTTTTAATTAAAAAATATTGTCGACATTTAAAAGGAATCACCGCCATTCAAAATTCACACTGAAAGACTGGCTTTGAACGGAATCGGAAGTATAAAGCACCGAGCTATTGAATAGGGCTGTAATTTTCAATAGGTACCGTTAATAAGATTTTCGGACCGCCTCGATCAGTAAAAAGATGTAAACGGACCCTTTGAGGTAAATAATAAAAAGAATTGATTACAAGCATTGAAAATGTATATTTTACACTTATTGCTTTCCCTTTTAATAAAAAAAAACGTTGCCCCACACTTGGATTTTCTCCTGTATCGTGGGTGCATTTACAAACACAAATCCTCACATACACAAACACCCAGACCCGGAACATCTACCTGTAGATCATACAAATATTTGTTCCGTGTGGGGATCGCCGCAACCACTACGCCTACGCCTAAGAATCCCGAATATTCGAAAATACTGTCTGACATTGTCCGATCGTTTGCGACTGTACGCGAGTAGCGACTTAAGTTAAAAAATCTCGAGCAACAGATAAGTTCAGGTAACTCTTTTCAAGGAAATTAATAAATACAACCCACAGGAGAAAGTAATTGGTGTATACCACAAGTAAACAGCAATTCATATGAAAATGAAGACAATTATAAAGCAGAATACTCACAAAGGCGGCCATTTAATTAGCAGTTTACAACTTCGCACGTTTGACCACTGTTGCACCACAGATTGTGTTAAAATATGTTAGTTAGCGGTGCAGCCCGTGTTAATTGTTAATGACAGTCCACAGGTGTAATAGGTACAAAGAGAATGTTGTTGCTTCGCGGTAATATTTCAGTGAAGTGCTTTTGTATTGTTTAATTGAGTTCCGTACCTATTTAATACAGGAATGTATAGACTATTATATATTTGTTTACAGGACAAAAGCTTCCCTTTCTCTCGATTCACATTTCTTTGATCTATTGAGACCTGTCTTAATCATATTTTCTTTTAAATTAGTGCCCAACTATAATATTCATAATTAAGCTTACTTAGTTCTTCATATATTTTTTTACGATTTACCGTCAGGGTTCAGAGATCTGTGTGAAAAAGCTCGCTAAATCGCTAATCGCACCTACGTCCATTATTTGAAGCATTAGAGTTATGAAACCCTTTGTTACGAAATAGAACTGTCAAGTTTGGCAATTAGGTATAATACAAGGTTACTGCTCCAATTGGGGTAGTATGAACCCATACCATTTGGTGTTGTTATTCTTTCCAGACGGTAAATATACAAACAGGGCTTAACATGCGGCACGCAATTCAAGTGAATATACTTTCAGGTCTCACATACACACGACTGAACGAACACCTTAATTAATTAATGTTTCTATTCTATTCTATTCAATATTGTTCTTAAGGACCCCTGGAATACGAGATATTGCTTGAAGGGCTAAAACGGTTTAGCCATCCTTACATGTGATGGTGATAGCTAGCCAGGTGGATCATTAGATCCGATCAGTGGGATTTGTTGACTTTTGCAACATTAAAAAAGGTCGCAGCAGTTCTACACGACTGAACCCAAATCCGCGACACATTGTCCCCGCTACCGGTGTCGTATAACCGCAAGCTTGTGAAATCTTTACGCTATTAGTTTTAATTGCAACATGAATATTTGATGCCAGTACGGTAGGTTAGTTCGGAACCATTACAGATACGCGGTTAGGAATGTTACAAATAATTCAGGGGCTGTCTCCGAGTATGTTAAGGAACATTTTGTAGAGTTTTAGAGATAGCTAGAACTCACATTCAAGTTCAAATCTTTTTATTTCAAATAATCTTTTACAAGCTTTTATGAAACGTTATGATTTCTAGTTGCACGGTTCCTAAAAGTTGATCCTATGGAGAAGAATCCAGCTAGATACTCCATGGACACTCTTTTAAAATAAATTATGTTACAATCTTCACTGGTACAATATTGCGATAACAAAATGTGTAGATGTTGAAGGCTGACCAAGTCGATAATATTAAACGAAGGTTCACATTATTTGAGAACCGAATTGAATTTAAGATAATAATAAACTATGTGGTAAAAGCGCACATATTGAATTTTTTTTTTATGTAATAGTGGGGCAAACGAGCAAACGGATCACCTGATGGTAAGCGATAACCGCCGCCCATGGACACCTGCAACACCAGAGGAGTCGCAAGTGCGTTGCCCGCCTTTAAAAGGGTTTGGGCCTCCGGTAACCTCAACTCACTCGGCGAAACACAACGCAAGCGTTGTTTCACGCCGGTTTTCTGTGATGCCGTGGTATCACTCCGGTCGAGCCGGCCCATTCGTGCCGAAGCATGGCTCTCCCACGTCAAAATTTAATGCAATAGATGATTGTTTTTTTAAATATCGACTTACCTCAAGCGGCTCCGGCGGCGCGTACAGCATAGCATTTGGGATGTGCGCAGGCGGCGGCGACCTGTTCTGCAAAGAGAGATACTGCTGTGTAATATACATTGAGGACAACATAACACGTGATAGCCTAGTACAGCGTAATAGCCTAGTGATATGACCATTGGACTGCCAAGTCAAAGACCTCTGACTTTTCGAAGTTATGTGCGTATTAATAGTTTATTATCACGCGCTTAAACGGTGAAGGAAAACATCGAGAGGAAACCTGCACGCCTGAGAGACTTTCTCGATGGCATGTGAAGTCTGCCAACCCGCATTAAGCCAGCGTGGTAGACTATAGCCTGATCCCTCTTATTGTAAGAGGAAACCCATTGCCCAGCAGTGGGACATTATAATGGGTTGATTATGTAACACGTGATGGTTAAAGTAAATTTAATAGTATTCATCATCATCAAGCTCGTTTGATCTCAATGTTAGGTATAGAACTGCTGACATTTTACTCGTGAGGTCCCTTACTTTGAATCCATAGCTCCCATAAACTTGGGTTGTAATACCTCGCTGTCGATGGTGCAAAACTATACACATATTTAAAAATATATATAGGTACTTAAAGATTTTTTATAAAATACGTAGGTTTAAAATAAAGAGCTAAGCAGGTTGATATTAGCTATCATAGCAGTCTTGATAATTAGGTACATATTACATAAAAAGTTCGAAACCTTATTGGATTTCTCAATAAGAATGTGCCCCGTAATATTAATATAAGTAGTAACGTTACGGTCAACATGATTGAATTGATGCCTCGTAAAAATTCGAGGGATACCTGCAATAAATAGGTACGTCACTCAATTTATTGGTCTTGGTATCGGTAATGTTATTGATACTTGTATTGATATCTGTTATATGACGTGAACGTCAAAGAGCATAAATTTAGTTGCTATTTACTTATGCTCGTGCTGCCCGTGGATCTACTAGTTTTAGTCGAAGAGTTTTATTCCAATTAATTCCAATTTTGCAGAATTTTATCTTAAACGTACAGTAGCTTAACTATGAGCTGAGTGAGCGATAGTCGCGAGCGTATCTCTCAAAAGTATTTTGAATGAAAACCCGTTTTTTAATAGTTATAAGATAACAAACAAGCATACGGGTCGCCTGATGGTAAGCGGCAATCGCAGCCTACAACGCCAGCAATACCGTAGTATCACTAGCGCGTTGTCATCTTGAGATCTGAGTTATTAAGTCTCATACTTATGGCCGATAATTTCATACGTATGGCCGGAAATTTCATTCGTAAACGCCTGCTTCATAGGTTAGGTACCATGCAAATGCATGCATTCCCTGAAGGATTATGCAGAGGTATACTAATGTACAACAGTTCGCCGGTTTGTATAGTTCCCATGTAATAGGGGCTTTGCCTATTACTATTAACCGAGCACACATCCAAACTCCGAGTTGAAAAATAGTTCATATAATATCCCCAAAAACACTTTGCTCAACCTAGAAACTAATCAGACAGTTTACATAACTGTAACTGTAAAATAACTGTGAGTTATTTTTTATGGAAAAACGTTAGTCGGGTGAATATATCTCATATAGTTCGCGCAAAATAACTTGACCCAAAACTAACGTAGAGGGGGAAAGTTTGCGCAGTGCATTTGCGTACGAAATGTACTAAAAATCGACTACTGCGCATCCACCATTTTGGTTCAAGTTATTTTGCGCCAACTGTACTAGCAACTGTGTAGCTTCTGCCGCGAATTCGCTCACTTGAAGCTCAAAACCAACAGCGATGATCTCATCTTGGTATGGGTCTCTTCTATACATTAGAGAGGTCAAGCTGTATCTCAGGTTCCGTTTAAATATTTGAGATTAGAAGTATACCAGTTTTCAAGTTGGAGCACATACTTTCTAAGTGATAACAAAATTAAAATCTATTCAGTAGTTTTTGCGCCAACCCGTAACAAACAGACAAGAATGTTAAAAATCACATTTTTTGCCTTCGGAGACGTTTATATACCCTTTTTTTTTTGTGCGTGTGGAAAATCATTTTATGAAAATAATAATCAAAATAAATCCTCATGAACCTAAGTTCATGAGGATTTATTTTTTGGAGGAGTGGGTTAGCCCACTTGTTATTTTTTAAATATCTTCAATGTACAGACACAGCTTTTTTACAATTTTATAATATCTCATATAGGTCAGTTTTGAAAATAATTGCTTGGCAGACATTATTTAATGACTGACAAATTCATCATACCTGAAGTGTTTATAGCGAAAACACGCGATAGTTGATATTGTTTTTATGATGCGCAAATACCATGTTAGTTTAGTGGTTAGCAAATTTTTCTGTTGATATAAATAATGTTAATACAGCAGTGATGTTGTTTACCTACTCATTTCCCGGTAAGTTACTCGACACCCAATCACGTGATGTCTATGTTTGTGTGGGTAAACAGTCTACTTTCATTCTTAGACTTAGGTACTTATGCTAAAACAACAATATTATAAACGTGGGAGAGCCATGCTTCGGCACAAATAGGCCGGCTCGACCGGAGTGATACCATGGCCTCACAGAAAACCGGCGTGAAACAACGCTTGCGTTGTGTTTCGCCGAGTGAATGAGGTTACTGGAGGCCCAAACTCTTTTAAAAGGCGGGCAATGCACTTGTGACTCCTCTGGTGTTGCGGGTGTCCATGGGCGGCGGTTATCGCTTACCATCAGGTGATCTGTCTGCTCATTTTCTCCAATAAAAAAAAACATAATTATAATTGACTAGGTTTTCCCCACGGCTATACTCAGGTCCCGGAAAAGGGGTACACGTACTACGTATTTTTTATCCTTCCTATTTTTTTTTAAAAAAAACGTTGGCCCACCCTACAAATTTCTCCTGTATCGTGGGTGAGTTTACAAACACAAATTCTCACATACACAAACGCCCAGACCCGGAACAACTACCTGTAGATCATACAAATATTTGCTCCGTGTGGGGATCGAACCCACAACACGTGTCGCAGAAGCCGATCGCTCAGCCGCTACGCCAAACGTGTCGTCAAACGTTCCTTTCTGGTTGGAGTCTATCCTAGTCAAATTTTATAGAAATCTGTTCAGTTATTTAGGAGTTGATATTAGAACATAATAGAACAATATAAGGGACTCTGGGAGTCTGGGCTAAGTCATAACATAATTAGGACGATGGCCAATTGCAAGGTGAGATACAAATCCATTTAAGTACTAATATTATATATGGAAAAGTCTGTCTCTTTGTTTATTTAGTACGTTTTCACACTCAATTCGGTTCAAAAAGTCCTTCGAATTCCGAGTGAAACCACGGGTAAGATTACAGGCCCCCATTTCTTCGGTAAGTGGGTAGATATGTAAGTATATCCAGTTTTATACGTATAATAATTCAGTGCTCTTGAAGGATCTTGACCTTATAAGTCATCCTTTCACGCTCGACCCCAAGGTCGGGGTCAAGGACCTGGCGTATAGGCACGTGCCTATGATGTTCAGTTAATATATAGCGCGGGTGAACCTTAAGACGGGGTTTTCATCTGGGTAATTTGATTCGCTTCAATCCGATCAATCATGTCGTCTGAAAGATGTAAAATGGGTCGAGTGAGATGAATGTATTGCAGTAGATATATGTCTAAGATTCTTCTTACGATATCTGTCATATTATTCCCTTTTTCTTCTTAATGAACGAAGATGGAGCGAAAATGGTATGCCAGGATCGTAGCAAGTGGAAACATATATGTACTGCCTACCCCTATGGGAAACAGGTCTGAGAATATTATTGTAGGTATGTATGTATTTCCTGTAATTAATTACAGTCAGACATTCCAGTAAAATTTTTCCATTCATTACAGTAAATTTTTTGAGTTTATTTTGTCATGACATTATGAATTATGTCAAGTTAGTGAGGTGAGTTTAAAAACCAAAAAAAATTATACCTACCCAATACTCGTAGACCATTAAACACACACACACACACACCATCACGCCTGTATTCCCCGAAGGGTTAGGCAGAGGCGTACTAATGTACACCCACAGTTTGCCGGTATGTTTAGGTCCCATGTAATAGGGGGCGAGCCTATTGCCATTAACCGGGCACAAATTCCTAACTCCGAGCTGCTACTGGGAATTTCATAGAAAAACCCAACAACACTTTGCTCGAGCTTAACTAGACAACACTTTGCTAGACCATTAAACACCAGCAAAAGTCTTATTATGATATTTTTCAAAAACAATTGTAGACGACTGGCAACATTTCCAAAATTTGTCTTCAAAAACGGTACCTACCGACAGTATCTACTGACATAAATCTGAACAATTTCTTTTCCGGAACTACAAATCTCTTCAAATCATAAACGTATTTTTATCAACAATACGGAAACAAGCCAAACACGTACCTCCTTATCAGCCAGTTTGTCGCTTTATCGAACCTATAAAATTATATGGGACAGCCATAAACTTAGCGTGCCATCCGCCCTAAGAAATCCCCGGGGTAATAATCTTCACGCGATCGCGGGAGGAGGAGGATGAGGGCGCATTACTGGATCCCGGGATAGCGATCCCGGAGGAGAGTGCGGGATGTCCCGGGAGACCGCCTGCGGGATCGCACGAGTGCTTATTTGATGCTATTAGCTTACGTTCCTATGCTGTGGCTTGCTAGTACAGGAAAATGTGAAATGAGAAGCTGTTATCGCTAGATTAGAGCTAATCTTATAATTTTAAATCATGTTTTTCTCAAACAACTTATATTTTTCTTTCTTTCTTGTTTTCTGTAATGTTGTCTTTGATAAATATACCAGTAATAGTCTAGTGACATTTGATAATCGAACTGCCGAGTTATTAGTCTCGAATTTGGATCGACGAGTGAGATATTCTCGACGGCGTGTGAAATCTGCCAACCCCAGAATAGGTCAGCGTGATGAACTATATAGCCCTCTCACACCGAGATGAGAGCTGGAGCTGTGCCCAGCAGTGGGACAATATATGGGTGGATGATGATGTTGATGATAGATATATTTGTATATAAATTGATGTGGATGTCTATGAAATATAAGTACATTACACTCAAAAAACATAACCGTTCTTTTGGCCCAGTCGAGTAAAAAATACGTATCCATATCTCACGATCGGTGTCACTTTAATTTGGATACAGTAAATTCTGAATAGCTTGATAGCGATCAGCAGATCCGTTCGTTAATCCATTCATTGCCGTCCGAAACAAAAGCCAATGTGTGTCAATTATTACTGTTTCGCGCCGTATCTGGGGGCACGGTAGTGCCCCCGCCAAGACGAGCGCGAAGTAAACACTGCCGTACCACCCTTTACTGGAACCATTTCGCCGCATTTTCAGGCCCCTATTTGAGAATCTCTGGATAAGACCAGAACGCAGAAATTCTGCCAGAGACAGAAATTTCGCCATCCAGTAAGCTATAATTACACACTTAAAATCCAAAATTTCAAGTCTGTAGGTAGGTCATTTAGTTCCGAAGTTAAGCGAAAGCAAAGTTTCGCATTTATCACGCTCATGATCATCAAAATAGAACTAGTACTTCCCATAAACTCAGAGAGCTGAAATTTGGTACAGAGTTAGGGTTTAATGGCCACATAAAGGGAAATCTATAAAAACTAGGATAATCGAAGATCTGGAGTTAGACTTGGCACGACTTTGTCTAGATTTCATTACTTTTTAGAGATAAACAAGCAGCTCCATCGAGACTTGGCTAGTTTTTTACAGAATGTTTTTGATGGGATTACACTGGCGATCTAAGACTGGTTAGTGCTAGGTAGTCATTAGATAGGTATTATATAAGGTTTGGTGACTAGGCCCAATTTGAAACAAAGGACAGCTGAATCTATTTATACTGATACATGAAGAGAATACCTACCTACTCAGTGTACCCTTTTCAAGTAACTATATGGCGCGCATGGTAAATTATGAGATTAGGCATAGTCAGCTCGGATCATAAGCATACTATCACGCCTATATTGCCTAAAGAGTGAGGCGGAGGTTTACCAATGTACACCCACAGTTCGCCAGTATGTTTAAGTTCCTATTGCCATTAACCGGGCATAAACCCCAACTCCGAGTTACTACTGAGAATTTCATAGAAAAACCCAATAACTGTTAACTCGACCCATTTCGGATTTCATTGAGGCCAAGGCCTCTAACATAGCAGTCGCATTTCGGACCAACAGGAGAATGAGTTAGTTGCTGATAGCAGTCGCTTCCCCGGTAATAATAGGTCTACCTATGAAATTGCCGTTCAGCAGTACTGGCCATTTCAAATTAAAATAATTTTTGTTTGGCTAAGAATTCTAATTTCAAATTAATTTTATTTTAAAAACATGGAATTCTTTTTCCAAAAGTAAGTAGTCATTTGTTTATTGATTAGTGTTACATTTTCATCGCATTTCAATCTTTTTCGTCATCATGGATACGTTAAAATTTCGAGTAATTATGGAATATGAATACCGTCGTGGCAGCAACGCGGCACAAGCGGCACGCAACATCAACGACGTTTACGGAGCTAACACTACAAACCAACGCACCACCTGTTATTGGTTTGCTCGCTTCCGTTCTGGGAATTTCGACCTGAAAAATGAACCTCGTGGTTGTCCGAAGACTTTGGTCGACAATGACGAGTTAAAGGCGATTGTGGAAGCTGATGATACACAATCGACGGCTGAATTAGCAGCAGCTTTCGACGTTAGCGTTAAAACAATATTGGTCCATTTGCGTCAAATTGGCAACGTAAAAAAGGTTGACAAATGAGTGCCCCACGAACTCAATGATCGCCAGCGCGAAGTACGCGTCGAAACGTGCCTTGCACTGGTCAACAGACACACAAATGAAGGAATTTTGAACCGCATTGTTACCTGCGATGAAAAATGGTTTCTGTTTGATAACCGCAAGCGCTCAGCAAGTTGGTTGGATCCTGGTTCAGCACCTAAACAATGCCCTAAACGAAAACTTACCCCTAGAAAAGTAATGGTCACTGTTTGGTCTTCTAGCGCCGGTGTGATTCATCACAGCTTCTTACCAAACGGGGTGAGCATTATTGCAGATGTGTACTGTGAAGAACTGAACACAATGATGGAGAAGCTGGCACATCTCCAACCAGCATTGGTCAATCGCTCGTCTCCGCTGCTCCTGCACGATAACGCGCGACCTCATACTGCACAGCAGACGGTCTCCAAGTTGCAAGAACTGGGGTTGGAAGTTCTCCGTCATCCGCCCTACTCACCAGACCTTGCGCCTACAGACTACTACTTTTTCCAGAATTTGGATAACTTCTTGGCGGGAAAAAAAATCAATACCCGAGAGGCAGTACAAAATGCCTTTGAAGAATTTGTTGCCTCCCGTCCAGCTGATTTCTTTAAGAAATCAATAATCTGCCACTGCGTTGGCAAAGATGCATTGATTGCATGGGTGATTACTTCGATTAATACAAATAAAAAATACCTACATGAAAAAAATTCGTTAAATTTTTTTCATACAAAACGGCAATTTCATAGGTAAAGACCTAATATCAACATCGGTAATATGTGGGGTGAGATTAAATTATAGGTAATCAAAAGAAAAAAATAGAAAGTTGTTACTATGGTTATTTGTAAAAAAAGAATGTCAAAATTTATCTATGGTTGTAAAAGTTATAAAATAACAGTTGCGAATAAAGTTCTAATTTTAAAAGTAAAAAGAGTTTTTACTACATATATGCAGTTCACAAGGTTACAAAGACCAGAAAATATTATGCGATAGTAATGAGCCTTAACGCCAGAAAATTAGTTCCTTTGAGAGATGTACCAAATTGTTTATTTAGTCAAATCGACTCATTAGTAATCGATCGATTTGCAAGCCTTGGGGGAAGATTTACGTACTTTAATATCCGATTAATACTGTATTATTATTTTGATATGTATCGATTAAAGTTATCGATTTGATCGATAAAGTACGGATTATCCATAATTATGATGTCATGAAACTTCCTGGAGATTGTTTGCGTGTAATAGCATAACATACGATCACGACTGTATTTCCAGAGGTTCAACAAAGTTGTACTAACGTACAACTCATGATTTAGACACAGTTCCATTTCTAACATAAACAAACATACAATCACACCTGTATTGCCCGAAGAGTAAGGCAAAGGCGTAGTAATGTACACCCACAGTTTGCTGGTATGTTTAGATCACATGTCATAGGGGGCGAGCCTATTGTCATTCAAGCACATATCCCAGACGCCGAGATGCTACTTGCTCGCTATTACTAATGAGGCAGAAAATTATGTTAATGTTACAGCTAAGTAGCATTTTCTCAGTTAAATATAAACTGTATTACTGTAAGGTACAGGTTGCATTTTCTAATGTTATTCAGTTTTTATACTTCAAATGCAAATTCAGCGAGATTGGCTCAAACAACAGCTTATTCTTTGCTGCACTCTAAGGATTTAATTAAACGTGCATCTGTAGAGAATATTGTATTTTTCTTCATTATATTAAAATAGTAGAGGCTTTGTAAAAGAGAAGAAAAGAAAGAAAGATTTTTGTTGCCATAAAAACAGCGATAAACGTACCTAATATAAGAAAAGAATTCTAAACACACGTTAACATAAACCTCTGTACAGGCTAGCTAGAGAGATTCGTATGAGGTCTTTGCCACCACTGGAACACAAGATTAGAAGTGAGTAGGTACTTAGGTACATGGTAGGTACTTACTAGGTGGCCAAATACTCCATATTTTATGGTTACCTCGCTATATTTCGCACTACAAAAATTTAGGAACCCGTAATTAACAAAATTAAAATCAGGCCAAATAAAGCTAACGTATTTTTAAAAAATCCATCTTGGCTGGCGTGCATCTAAACACGAGCTTTCTGGCTTACGAAATAAGTATAAAAATTAAATATAAAGTTATAAAATACATAGTGCCGTTTTATGTGCCCCGTAAAAAAATTAAACACCTCTATTTTTTATGCTGGTTACCCTTAAATCAAGTAGTGGCCAGTGGCAACCCTAGTACCTATATACATGCAGCCAAAAATGTGAGGATAGGTTATAAAATAAAATTTTAAAGCTTAGATATTAATGAATACTAATAGGTACTAAGTATTTTTTGTGGAATATGTAGTTTCTCGGAGAAATTGTGTTGGTTTATGAAACTGTAAGTTGTAGGCAATTTGATTTCCAGAGTTTTCCTATTATATTTTTATTTAGAGATCACTGAAACGACTTAATACACACATACTAATATTATAAATGCGAAAGTAACTCTGCCTATTACTTTTCATGCCGAAACTACTGAACGGATTACAATAAAATTTGGCAGAGAGAGATAGATTGCACCCTGAGGAAGGACATAGGCTACCTTCAAAGGCTTCAAACATCCAAAAGTCCTAAAGTGCATTCATGGAGCAGTTAGTCTCTAATATAAATAAAAGTGCTCCCATTTCTCGCTTGTTTGAGGGTAGGCTGGTAATACAGTGGGGTCAAAGCTCGGGCCGGCCATCAATGTGTGGCGACATCGCCGTAATGTTTGCTAATTGTACTTTGTTGGCGTGTTCAGGTTTACGGGCGGCTTTGCTACATAAACCTTTGTTTTTTACAGATGTGTTGTGAAACACATCTACACGCACATCAGTTCGGTATTTAAATTTTTGAATGTAAACTACACACCAACGGAGTTTACATTCAAAAATTTAAATAATTTTCGTTCGTAATTGTTCTCCTAAATGGCAACTTTTCATGATTTATTTTGTGTACAACACCTGTTTTTTTTTCACACACTATCCTTGGACACGTTAGGTAGTAGGGTTGTCATCATCGATGTGAATGTACTTTGGGATACGAGGGAAGCCGCAGGCAACTGCTACTCGTATATATGTATATCATATTATTATTATAAAATTCTCAAAACTTGTTATGTTCTTTCTTCAAAAGGAAGTTTTATACATTGTTATATTCTTATCTATGGACTTTAAAACAGACTACGTATTATTATTATTCTCTTAGGTTGAGGGTTTCTCTTTAATTCAGCGAAACTCGGGCACAAAAACAAGAGATTTTGCATTGTGTCTATAATTTGCTGTCTGACGGGCTAATATCTTCTCAGAGATTGTCGAATAGGAAACACCGGTACCACGTCATACTTAAAATCCATTGCAAAATGATTTAAAAGGCTTACAGGAATAAATATCAATTCTAAGGTAAAGTTTAACCTACCTATTGTACCACAGAGAGATAATTGACAATGGGTACCTTGAAGGAAGTGACCCTTTGTGTACCAATAAGGTTTTAAAACTGCATACGACACGTCTGATGGTAAGCGGTAACCATATAGCCTTGGTCATAGTTTTATCTCTATTGCCAAGCGTGCACACTGAGCAAACGAATTTTTTTTTTTAAACACACGATGCGTAATTTTCACAGTCGATAAGATGCTACAAAAGTCGTTTGTTTTTATTGATATTTAGATTATAACTGACGTAATAATAAAGTATGAGAAATGATTTCGGAGTACATTTTAAAAGATTAAGATCGATATGCGTCATAATTATGTCACAGCCGCGCGTCATTATCAGAAATGCTGATTCGTCATATGCGCAGCTGATAACTGTTTCTATAGCGAATATTGTGCAAATATCCTGCAAATGGCCTCACATAAATACTAGCGTGAAACAACGCTTACGTTGTGTTTCGCCAAATGAGTGAGGAGGCCCAAACCCTTTTAAAAGGCCGGCAACGCACTTGTGACTACTCGACTTCTCTGGTGTTGCGGGTGTCCATGGCGGTTGTAAAAACGTGTAAACTTTTCATGAATGAGTCCTCGATCTGCAATGATATTAGAGATTTTCTCAGTACTTCAAAATATAACCTTTATATATTTGCTAACAATACCAGAACCTCGACTTTTCCAATAAAGTCTTAGTAAGTAGGTACTTCTCTGTTGCGGTTTTATTCAACAATACAAAGAGATCTTGCAATAAATACGTATATTACGTTTTGTATTTTACCGCTCTATTCTGTATAAGCTACAGATTATTTATTTTCCTCAGTGCTATTGTATTTATTGCTAACATTTCCAATATTCTTACCTCTTACTTTCGGTTGATAGGCGGCCGTCTGTAGACGTATCTAGGACAATATTTTAGGTATTACCTATAGAGCCACAAAAAGGGTTTATGCAAAATGCCCCATTCGAAAAAATGTCCACGGTAAAGACAAAAGCATGACAAAAGACAAAACATTCGCAAAATGTCCCATTCGTAGAACGTCCGATTCACAGAACGGATGTTTTTTTACCGTGGGAATTTTAGTCAATGGGACGTTTTGCGTCTACACCCCAAAAAGGTCTACATTGATTTTATAGTTAGCGTCTATGTCATAGACGTCTATGATATACACAATTAAAAAAATATTAGCGTGGCTTGATTTGTGCGGAACTGCGGAGGTAGGCACTAGTGTCTACTGCTCTTTGTGCATGTGGTGTAATATTATTTTATTTTTGTATCGAACCTACGATTCTGGACGAATCCCTCACAAGAGGGGATGAAATAAAAAAAAAACAGAAGATTTGAGAATTTCCTCCTTATTCGTATAGTGGTTAAATGTAACAATTACCTATGCGTTAACATAACATACCATCACGCCTGTTTTTCCCCGAAGGGTTAGGCAGAGGCGTACTAATGTACACCCACAGTTCGCCGGTATGTTTAGGTCCCATGTAATAGGGGGCGAGCCTATTGCCATTAACCGGGCACAAATTCCAAACTCCGAGCTGTTACTGGGAATTTCATAGAAAAACCCAATAACACTTTGCTCGACCTGGGAATCGAACCAGGGACCTCAAGCGTAGCAGTCGCGCTCAGGACCACTAGACTAATGAGGCAGTTCTATGTTCTATGCGTTAAAATATCGAATTATCGTATCGATTGAATTTATCATTCTTTCTGGCACAGTTTCTGGAAACCTATCCCTCAGGATCTCTAGGCTAATTAATAGGTACGTATTGTGAGTTGAGCTAAATCACTTTCAGAATGGACGCACCTGATAGTACCTACTGTCAATAAAAACTTCTAACTAATTCCCGTCGATATAAATCAGGTAAGACGCGACGAAACGCCTCTATACGTAACCGCAGTCACCGAGTCACAGAATAAATTTTAATTTGGAACTATTTGCTGACTCTCAGCCTATTTGTTTACGTAAATACATCGCGGGTCTTGCGATAGTGTTGATGTTTTATTAGATTAGTCTGTATTTTAGACATAAAAGAACTTTTATATTCAACTAGCTTCTGCTCGCGGCTTCGCCCCCGTGGAATTCGGTCTGTCATCACATCCCACAGGTACGGGATAAAAAGTATCCTATGTCCGTCTCCTGGTTCTAAGCTACCTCTCCACCAATTGTCAGCCAAATCGGTTCAGCCGTTCTTTAGTTATAAATATTCTTTTATATAATATATAAGATTATCCTGAGTTGTGACATAATCTGATGATAACTTTCGAAAAATATACTGTTTGATTGAAGGTCATTAATGAATATATAAGACCCAATATTGCTATGGCTAACTTTAAACAGTAGCATAACTTTAGTGCAGTTTGTACAAGGCGATAAGATCGCGAACAAAAGAAAAGTGGGAATAATTTCAACACGTCACAAACACGTGTTTCTTAATCTTGCATGATGAATCCTACCCACCTGTTGCTAGGCACTGTTGTCTGGCAATATTCTCTGATCTCCGATAAAAAATAAAACAGAAATCACGCGCTTCCCGAGTACGTCCCTGAACTCCTTGGTACACGCACGCACACCGGGCGCCGCCGAGTAAGATTAATGTCAACGGTGTAAATCCTTCAATATTCGAATTTCAACAAGCTAATATACTGGAGTACGAAGCATTATTTTATTTACAGACACTTTTGTGTCGAAATGTACCTTGTATAGCGTTATATGTTTAAATCCGCCTATCGGTTATATCATTATTAGTAGGTATTTTTTTAATGACTGAGTCGGAAAGCGAGCTGACGAGTCACCTGGAGTTAAGTAGTCATCGTTGCATGGATACCTGCAACGCCAGATGAGTTGCTGATGCCTTGCCGAGCCTTAAGAACCCTTACGGACTTTAGACTACCAGACAACAGAAGGGGAACTGGCTCTTACGCATACCTTAAGGGTATATCATATATACATAAGGGTAGTCGTCAGCCAGCCCGATCCAATAAGGTCCTACCACCGATCATGTCAGATATTTTGTCGCCTCTTACGAGATGCCTATCGATTATGTAAGACATAAATATATTTGAAAAAAAAAACAATGAAATTGCCTCTAATTTAAGTATCTAATTTTTTAAATTGTATATGAATTTCGAGATTTAGACCTGAAAAATTTTTTTCATCCACGAAGTTATTTCAACTTTTTAGTATCAGTATCACATTCATTACAATTTCAAAGTACACAAACGTGATTCGTAATCAAAGATACAAAATCTAGATAACATAATGTTTCCTAGTCAGACACGTATCTTATTTGTCCGGTAATTAATGGCGTCATCAGAATTAACTGATTTTCTATACCAGATAAAATATTAATCACAATGCAGATTATAGTTTCAGATCATTATCATCGGAAGCTAAACATATGTTATTGAGTGCTACGTGTTTCAGTTTATAAATAGAGTAGTACTCGTACTATGTGATGTAGCGACATCACCTAGTACGAGTAACGTGCAATGTTATTATTGGTGTTATGCAATGCAACATAGAATCAAAGATAAAAAAAGATCACAGAGCGAAGTGGCGAAGTAAGGGCATGAATAGAACTGAAATTTCATTTAATATATTAGAGTTCAGGGAGCCTATAGTGCTTATTTGTTAACAATAAAAAAAGCTTATTAGGCTGGATGACTATTTCGTGCTAAGAGATTGGGTGGATCATTATTTCGTGCTAGAAGACTTGGTAGATCATTATTTCGTGCTAGGAGACTTGGGTGAATCACTATTTTCGTGCTAGAAGACTTGGGTGGATCATTATTTTATGGTAGGAGACTTGGGTGGATCATTTTTTCTTGCTAGGAGAATGAGATAAGATCACTACTTTATTGTTAGGAAATTAAGCTGGTCGATTATTCTTATGCTGAGAGCAAAGGTTGGAGTACTAAAAAGTTATTAAGAGAGTGGTGTGGATGATTATTTTATGGTTGAAGAGTTGGGTGCATAACTATTTTGTGCTTAAAGAGCTAGTAGACAACTGATCCATTAGGCTAGAGCTATATACCTACTAGCTTCTGCCTGCGGCTTCGCTCACTTGAAGCTCAATAACCAACAGTGATGATCTCTTCTTTGTATGGGTCTCTATACTTATAGAGGTCAAGCTGTATCTCAGGTTCTGTTTAATTATTTGTTAGAAAGTATGTGCTCCAGCTTAAAAACTGATATACTTCTTGTATACCAGTTTTTAAGTTGGAGCACATACTTTCTAACAGTGATAACAAAATTAAAATCTATTCAGTAGTTTTTGCGGCAACCCGTAACAAACAGACAAGAATTTTAAAAATCACTGTTTTGGGTTTGGAGACATTTATATAGCTTAACCCACTTGTTTTTTTTTAAATATCTTCAATGTAAAGACACAACTTTTTTACAATTTTATAATAGTAGTGATACTATTCAGAATTAAAAAATATAGATATTGTATGACGATCCCCAGATTCAACAAAGGAAATGCTGATAGTAATGATGAATATGACTCTTGGCGTAGTCATATATTCTTGACAAAAAAATAAAAAAATATCTTAGTTTATCATTGTTTCGTGCTTGGCACGTTTAAAAGTAAATATCTGTTACTACAGATCTCGTAGTATGTTGTGTCGGTAATTTATTTTAAAACGTTAACTCTGACGTCACATTCTGATCGATTTATGTTGCGCGTACGCAGACTATGTACGAGCTTCGTTGAAAATTCAGCCTATCAATCCAAACATAAATCTAGGTGAGTGTTTGGGTAGTGTGATCAAATTAGTTCGATTTAAGATTATAGATTTTTTTTCAGTGAAAGTACCTACATACTTGTATTTATTAGTTATCTACACAATTTGTGGAATACGAAATTTAGAGATTGTACTTTGATGCAAGTCTGTATTCTAGTATTTATTTGTACCTACCTACTATTACCGTGTTCACGGTTTTACTTGCATCACAAAAAGACTTATTAGGACATGGTAAGCCTACCTATGACCTTCCCCAGAATGCAATCTATCCCCTCTCTAAATATTATCGAAATCTGTTAGTGGTAGGTAAACTTGTGGAAAGGAAAAGTAAAACAGAAAACTAAAAATTACTTTCGTATTTATTTATTTATTTATTTTTATACTTTGTGTACATAAAAGTGTACAAAGGCGGTCTTAATGCCTTAGGCATTTTCTACCAAACGACCTTAGGGTGGTGCAGAGATGATCTCGGTAGATGCACTAAAGGGTAAGAGTAAAAAGTATGAGGCGAAGACTTGGCCAAAAAATAGACATATAAACTTACATAATACATTAAATAAATAATATATACATCATAAAATACGATACATATAATATACTATACATATTTATATACAATACAAAATAAATAAGAGAAGAAAAAGTCAATGTGGATATGAATCCAATAGTGTTTTATCCAGCAAGTATTTGCGCACATTGGTTTTAAAAGATTGCCGACTGTTTAACATTCTTTATATATGGATTTGTCTGTTGGTCATATATTGTCAGTGATGTCAGTCCTACAACGTAATAGTAAAACTGTATAGTACCTACAGTACGCCCGAAATAACAGTGCGTGTCTGAAGTTATCCGCAAGTGGATTGGAGAGGAAAGAATTGTATGTATCTTACAAATAAGTTCAAAAACTACTGGGCCGATTTCAAAAATTCTTTCACCATTTGAATGCTACATTAATTTATTCAGATTAATATAGGCTATAGAATGTTATGAAATAAATTATTTCTCCACCCATGCGAAGCCGGGGCGGACCGCTAGTTTTAATATAAAACCTTGTTAAAAGACAATTGGGGTTGTAAATGTTTCGCATTTGTGATCATTTTGACTGATTTCGGTATTTTTGCATTATAAAACCTTAATTAAGTTATTTAACCTGCGCGGCGGTTCGCAATGGCTAACTTCAGACAAGCGCTGTTATTTCGGGAGTACTGTAATATGACTGTCCTAATTATAAAATTATAGGTACACGTAAGTACAGTAACGTAACTGCAGTAACAATTAAAGGTATTTGCCACTTGCTCGGGTAACAAGAGACCATTCAAATTCTCTAATTCAATTTAACTTTGCAGACAGGTTAATGGGACACTTAAATGACGCATTTACTTTTGGAGCAAGATCACCCTTTTCTCCTTCTATACCTCCATTTTAAACGATTTGCAGCTATGCTTGTATTGCAGTTGATACTTTTTTTAGCATAAGGGGTTAGTCCAAAGGGTTAGTCTAAGGTGTACTTCTGTACACCTACAGCTCGCCTCTATGTTTAGGTCACACTCAATAAGGGGAAGCCTATTACTTATCGCATTATGTAGGTACATATATTTTGATTGTGATAACATCGCAACCTATGTATGGGACCTAAACATACCGGCGAACTGTGGGTATACGTTAGTGCACCTCTGCCTAACCCTTCGGGGAAAACAGGCGTGATGGTATGTGTAACATTACAATTACGAAAATCACATGGAATACTAACATCAATTTTTTTTTAAAAAAAAAGCTCACTACTTACATTGTGGATCGCACATTACTAGTATTCTTGTTAACCCCTCGTGCTAAGCTAAAATGCTTGTGTTACTCTATACTCATTTGTTGATCCGGGAAATTCTCCTGTGTTCCGAACGGATCAATTACCTTCCCTGCACGGATCAACGTCAGGCGCTGTCGCCAGGCTCTAGGCTATAGCACCGCACACTCCATTAGAGCACGTCACGCGCAATATTTCCATCAGAGGATTATGTGCCATCTACGTTCGTGCCAAATAGCATTTCAAATTTAGTTAGATATACTTGTGGAAAGGAAAAGTAAAACAGAAAACTAAAAGTTACTTTCGTATTATATATGGATTTGATTGTAGGTCATACATTGTCAGTGATGTCAGTCCTACAACGTAATAGTAAAACTGTATTGTACCTACAGTACGCCCGAAATAACAGTGCGTGTCTGAAGTTATCCGCAAGTGGATTGGAGAGGAAAGATTTGTATGTATCTTACAAATAAGTTCAAAAACTACTGGGCCGATTTCAAAAATTATTTCTCCATTTGAATGTTACATTATTTCAGATTATCATAGGCTATAGAATATTTTGAAATAAATTAGGGATTTCTCCACCCGTGCGAAGTCGGGGCGGACCGCTAGTTTTAATATAAAACCTTGTTAAAAGACAACTGCCTCATTAGCCAAGTGGTCCTAAGCGCGACTGCTACGCTAGAGGTCCTGGGTTCGATTCCCAGGTCGAGCAAAGTGTTATTGGGTTTTTCTATAAATTCTCGATAGCTGCTCGGAGTTTAGGATCTGTGCCCTGTTAATGGTAATAAAGTCGCCTTACATGGGACCTAAACATACAGGCGAACTGTGGGTGTTTAATAGTACGGCTCTGCGCCTAAGCCTTCGGGAAATAAAGGCGAGATGGGGTGTTATGTTAGCATTATTTCAGCTTTAAATGGGATTAGCTGTTTCACGGTTGGCACCCGTTTTCATTTAATTATTCCCAATCCTGTCGGAAATTCCTAAAATCCTGCGGATGCTTACTTCCTATATGGACCAATCAGCCAATGTTAAGTTTCATGATAAATTTTGTTTTTTGAATACTTAAGTAAGAAGAAGTGAGAAGAGACTTAACCTTACCTTTACCTAATATACCTAAGTAACAAATTATTTAAACTATACAAATTCTTAAAAAAATTTAAAATTTAAAATTTTGCATTTTTCATGCTAAATCTTAGCATGAAAAATGCAAAAAAATCACAAAAAGATATACAAATTCTATTGTTCATAGGCCCTTTTACGCACTTTGCTAAATAAAAATAAGTTGCAATCATTATCATCATTATTATAATAAGGAAGTAATAACAACAAATAAGCAAGTAATAGTGTGTGTAAAGGTGTCAGGTAATTAACAACACGTCATAATAATATAAAGATTCAACGCCTATGATATTGTAAATAATTATCATATAATTATGACACGAGTTGATACCTGTTTTCAAATTGATTTTACTTATAATATTTATATCAATGTCGTAAAGGTCAATTTATTTTATTAATCAGGGCCGTCCCCTTATTTGAAAAATATTGAATAGTTGTTGCTATCTATACCTATCTATATTTGACTATAAATACTTAATAACATTGATCTTTGCAGCTTAATAGTCTAATTTATTTTATTTTATTTTATTTTATTTATTTGATGCACAAAACAAGTTACAATCCTTGAGTATCAAAGTTACAGAACTTATTACTATTCTAGAGCTAGATTGCAACTCAAAAAATGTGCATACATCAAAAATAGCTATTAAAAATAACATGCGAGCTAATAATCCACTTATTTGTTAATGTGTTTGAATATAATACTAAAGAAAAAAGAAAAAGATACAATAAACATGCAGATAAACCTAATCATACACCTGTACAGTGTATACTACCAGTCAAGCAAAGACCTAATTGACACGCCCTGACTGGACGTCGTCTACTGGTTTGGGACAGAGGATATCCTTCACAATATATTTGTATGCTACAAATCTTGAATTAAAAATGTCCAACTGTAAGTTACCTGTTACCAATTCATTATATTGTCGTGCCATCCTTACTAGTGGGTTAAAGTAAGATATATTGTTTTTGTAAGTTTGTAAAGCAAAGAGGTTAACACTGTGTGACCTACGTTCACTGTATTTAATATTTAAGGAAATGTGTGATAGCAATACGGGTGAGTCTATAATTGCATGAATAACTGCTTTATTAGCCTACTAGGTTGTAAGCCCGACTGTTACGCTAGAGGTCCTGAGTTTGATTCCCAGGTGGACAAATCTCTACTATTATATAATTGTAAAAAAGCTGTGTCTGTACATTGAAGATATTTAAAAAAAAACAAGTGGGTTAGGGTATGTATCCGAACCTGTGATTTTTAAAATTCTTGTCTGTTTGTCTGTTTGTTACGGTTTGGCGCAAAAACTACTGAATAGCTTTTAATTTTGTTATCACTATTATAAAGTATATGCTCCAACTTAAAAATTGGTGCAATTTTATCTCAATTAATTCCTGGAACGGGTCCCTCAATACAGCTTGACCTCTTTAATGTATAGAGACCCATTCAAAGAAGAGATCATCACAGTTGGGATCCATTTCTAATCCTAATATTGCTTCAGGTGAGCGAAGACGCGGGCAAAAACTAGTACTTAATAACATTGATATTTGACAGTCTTATTACAGGAATAACTGCTTATATAATTCTGTAAATGATATTCATCAGTGTTATTAGGTTTTTCTAGCTAATTCTCAGTTACAGCTCGGAGTTTAGATTTATGACCCTGCCAGATCGCCCTGTTTTATCGAATTTACAAGCTGGCGAGAAAATCACTCAGGCATGCAGGTTTCCTTACAATATTATTCATCACCGTTTTTAAAGCGAGTGTCTTCGAACTTGAGAACTACATACGACTTAGCCGTCCGATTTAAGTTCAAATAAACTTTTACAAGCGTTTATGAAACGTTATGATTCTAGTTGCACGGTAAAAAAAATGATCCTAAAACTAACTGTTATGTAAAATTATGACATAATTTCACATCTTGTCCGCGCGATGGGAAGGTGATTACATACCATCATACCATCACGCCTGTATTCCCAGAAGGGATAGGCAGAGGTGTACTAAGGTACACCCACAGTTCGCCGGTATGTTTAGGTCCCATGTAATAGGGGCGAGCCTATTGCCATTTTATTAGAATGCAATAGGCTCTAGGCATTCTATTGTATTGGAAGGTGATTATTAATATAAATAATGTGTTTAGTATAGGTAAACTTAAAAAAAAGTGAAAAGCGTAATCTACTGTTTCAAACTATAAAAATCCCTAATTATAGAGATGGTTTGGACATGTTGAGAGAATGAATGAAAGACGATTAACGAAAGTAATTTATGTATAAGGCAAATGTCAGCGGCAGCGTCGGAAGAGGTCGTCGGACATACGCCGTTCTATTAACGAGGTCCTTCAAAACGGTCAGATGCGTAGTACTCGCAACTGGCCCGTATGTATGAGAAGATGTATGAATGTGGCAGTAGCTAAAGAAGTAGGTATGCAAGAATCATCGCATTAGGCGGTCTATGGTTTTTGGCTACCCCTGTGGGAGAAAGACGTGATTGTATGTATGTTTGTAAAATCCCTAAAGTTTCACCTTGAGGTTATTGTGTAGAACAACAGCCATAACGTAATAGTTTAGATATAAATTAGTACAAGTGATAAGATAATCAATGTAATCAACACAATCCTCGTCGACGTGTTAGTTATCATATCGTTGTGATCTGTAAGTTACTTTTATAAGAAACAGGGGCTGTATTACGAAGTTGCATTGTTATTGCAATCACTTTTACGTTGTGAGAATAGGATAGCGTTATATAATCTGTAGAGCGGCATCACTCTCTTACATACATACCATCACGCCTGTATTCCCCGAAGGGTTATGCATAGGCGTACTAATGTACACCCACAGTTCGCCAGTATGTTAAGGTCCCATGTAATAGGCGTGCCATTAACCGGGCACAGATTTCTTTATATTATTACTATCCGTCTCTAAATTACAGTAAGATATAGTAAGTAAGTACAACTACACACATTAATACATAAGTTTGGCAACGCATGCACATAACCATAAATCTGTTTATGAAATAAGGTTTTTTTCGAACATTTTCAAATGAATGTTATTACAATATATTATATTAATCTTCTTCTCTATCTTCTCCCTTCTCTTCTCTCTTCTCTCTACTATTATAAAATTGTAAAAATGCTGTTTGTTACGGGTTGGAGCAAAAACTACTGAATAGATTTTAATTTTGTTATCACTGTTAGAAAGTATATGCTCCAACTTAAAAACTAGCGAACTTCTTATCTCAATTAATTAATCGGATCCTGAGATACAGCTTGAACTATCTGATGTATCTATAGAGGCCCATACAAAGAAGACATCATCTCTGTTGGTTTTTAATAAATCATGTTTGGAATCCATTTCTAATCCTACTATAGCTTCAGGTGAGCGAAGCCGCGGGCAAAAGCTAGTTTAACAATAATATTGAAAATACACTTTGTGTTTGAACTTAATGTCTTCATTTTATTTGGCCGGCTTTAAATTTAATCCTGTGTAATGGTTCGCCGTTATTCTACAACGCGAGCACAAAATTACAAAGTCTCTACTATTATAAAAAAACTGTGCCTGTATATTAAATAAATTAAAAAAAAACAAGTGGGTAGGTATATGGTTTAAAATCGACCCCGAGTCCAAAACTTGTCTGTTTGTTACGGGTTGGCGCAAAAACTACTGAATAGATTTAAAATTTGTCATCACTGTTAGAAAGTATATGCTCTAACTTAAGAACTGGTGTCAATTAATTAAACGGATCCTGAGATACAGCTTGACTCACTGATGTAGGTATACAGACAGACCCATACAAAGTAAGGACTATCACTGTTAGTTTATGATAAAATTATTTTTAGGATCCATTTTTAATACTAATATAGCTTAACGTGAGCGAAGTCGCGGGCAACAGCTAGTTATCTATATGACCGGTAATACGTCAGACAGGGATGCGACGTGATTGAAGCAGCCCCACGACTGCCATTGTGTGCCAATGTCTACCATTGTGTGCCAATGTGCACCATTGTGCCGCAGGCTCGCTTTTGTCCGATGCCATTGTAATAGTTGTAATCGAATATTCGCTTTCGATACACGAATATATAACCCAAATGTGTGAGGACAAATTAAAATCGCCTTTATACTTATCTATTTGAATTTCTTCATCTTAGTATAAAATACCTCTCACGCCTGTATTCTCAGGGAAATAGAAAGAAGAAATACTTAGAAAGAAATATTAGCAGATATTCGCACAGTTCCATGTTTAAGGTCCTATGTACGGTGTACCCAATAGAGAACTAGCCTGTTGCATCCCCACCCGACATAATCCAAATTCCAAGCTGCTACGCCTGCTACTACTGGTATTCTATTATCTGTGCTGCTACTGAGAATTTCATAGAAATTGCACTCTATGCCTATCTTGTGAGATTGTTTCAGTTCCCAGTTCTGGCAGTCTTTTTGGTTTTTATATAAAATTATCGGTAGACACTCTATGTATAAACTTACCCCTATTACGTAATGGCTACTAAAATATACCAGCGAATTGTAGAAGTATATTGCTGTCCTATATCTGTCTTCCTAACCTTTTTTATTAATACAATAGTGACTAGTTACATGAGAAAGAAACACAAAGAGAAATAAAGTAAGATGATTTATTTTGCAATTATGGGTACAAAATGGAGTTACACATGAATAGAGTTCAGTCAATACCGATATAATAAAACAAAAATAACAGGAAGAAAGATATTATTAAAACTTACTTTTAACATTTCAAGTATACGGGCATGATGGTATGTTATTATGTCATATTATGATTAAATATTTATAACATATAATGATCTCATAATGTAATGTCAGGCAGTGACTCCTCTAGAAATACCTAAGTTGATTAATATAAAATTAATAGGTTTTTTTTTTATGGGATAAGGGGGCCAACGAGCAAACGGATCACCTGATGGTAAGTGATAACCGCCGCCCATGGACACCCGCAACACCAGAGGAGTCGCAAGTGCGCTGCCCGCCTTTAAAAGGGTTTGGGCCTCCGGCAACCTCAACTCACTCGGCGAAACACAACGCAAGCGTTGTTTCACGCCGGTTTTCTGTGAGGCCGTGGTATCACTCCGGTCGAGCCGGCCCATTCGTGCCGAAGCATGGCTCTCCCACGTGAAAAGGTAGGTACCTAAATACTTCTCCATTGCGCTATAGAGCTAATTATGTTACAAGTAAACTTGTAAATAACGTTATTTACGAACTGCCTCGTTAGTCTAGCGGTACTGCTACGCTAGAGGTCCTGGGTTCGATTCCCAGGTCGAGCAGTGTGATTGGCAATAGGCTCGCTCCCTATTACATGTGACCTAAACATACCGGCAAACTGTGGCTGTGCTTTAGTACACCACTGCCTATCCCTTCGGGGAATACTGGCGTGATGGTATGTTATTTACGATATTGGAATACCTATGTATATTAATTTTTAACCGATTTAAAATAAGAGGAGGTTCTATACTCATTCGTCTGTATGTATTTTTTATATACTAGACATGTTCACCGATATTTTATTTTATGTACTACATGTAATAGGGGCTGCTACTGTAAGTTCACTGACCCACTGTTGGTCAAGGCACACGCTTAACGCAAATGGCGTTCTGTTGTTTCTGCCAATCTGGAAATAGGCTATGGATTCTGTGTGTACACGTAAAGTATAAAGAGGGTGTTCGAGTGACAGACCGCATTCAAAGTTTCCATTCTAAAAAAAACAGATGCATACAAACTTACGTAATCAACCCATTATCAACCCATAATGAACCCACTGCTAGGCACGGGTTTCCTCTGATAATGACAGGGATTAGGCTATAGTTCACGACTTCACGCGCCGTCAAGAAAATCTCTCAGGCCTGCAGGTTTATTCACGATGTTTTCCTTCACCGTTTAACTACATGACTTCGAAAAGTCAGAGGTGCGTGCCTTGGATTCGAACTCGAGACCTTTAACTTGGCAGTCCAATGGTCATATCACTAGGCTATCATGGCCGCCAAAAACGGATGCTTTTGGGTATAACTATCAAATTAAACAATTACTACACTAGTCGTTAATTTATTACAATTAGGTTTATGTATCTCGGTGTTGTTGGGGGGCCTTTTCAAACGAAGAAAAAATAAAGTTTTAAAGTAAACATAAAAAAATGAGAAGTAATTGCAAATAAATATCCAAAAGAAATAACGATTAAGTTTACTTATTTAGTCACTTATCGCAATTTGATAATTTCTAATGCTATTTCCGGTAACAAGTATTCCAGTCTTGTTATTTCACACCAGAAATAAAACACGTTTAATGCTTAAATGTAGTTAATTTAATATAGCTTTCACTCCATTATTTATTCTCAATTTCTAATTGTACTCAGTTCTGATTTCACTATGAATTTGTCACCCTTATTCATTGAAATTCTCACTTTCTCACTCTAAAGTAATTAATTAAAAAAGCACACGTTAACATATACTTTGATATTCATAAATAACAATATAATATAGGTACCTAAATTATTTGAGTTTTCCGTCTGTTCGGAAAAGGGAAAAAGAAAAACGTGGGCTGCAGTTAGTTCTACGAGGCACATAGTAACTTTTTATGAACAGGAATGGGAACGGCAGCCTCCACGGATTTTCCTAGGTTTGTTATTATATTGATAGGTAATTGAATATGTGTAGTCTCGTTGAGGATTTCGAATATGGTATTTAATCATTTTTCGAGTTCAGATTTCAATTTTGAGTTTTATAAACAAACTAAGTACCTATACTAGTGTGTTATTTTATAATTATGCTATCTCCTGCGGTCGATATCTAAAGTTTATTCGTTGAGGATTCTGAATCATTTACCTACGGACGTGAATTAACTAAATGCTCTAAGATCTAAATCACAATCAGCATACAATGAGCCGCTTAATTGCTCTACATCCTGTCATATCAGATAGCTACAATCCCATTATAGAGAAAGTCTTGTCTCGACGTTTGTGATCTTGCCAGAGGCGTTGTACCGCCCATGCTATCAGATTAATTCAGAACTATCCGCGCTCGCAGTGACAGGTTAAGCTGTCATGAACGCGCAGAAGATAATTTATTGAGAACAAGTTTCATTTGGTCTGTCATTGAGATTACAAAAAAACTGGTTTTGCAGTTTCACTAACACAAGTCAATGATTAGACTTACAAGTAGGTATGTTGAATCTAATGCAGTTAAGTTAGTTATTTGCAATTAATTAAAACAATAACAATTAACCTTCGCGTTGGTATTTTTCAAAGAGTTTGGCAGAGGAAGAGATGTATATAGAAGATTTTATACATCCCACAGTCATACATTATTTGTATACATATATGTGATGTAAGAAATATACAATGACATGTATTATTAGTCGAATGATTGTTATTTAGATAGAGTCAGCAGCAGAGATAGACCTTCACAAGCAAGTCCTACCCCGAAAACCAGACAAAGAACTGTAAGTATACCTATCATTTTCACAGTACCTACTCCATTCGTTACCCGTTACGTAAAAGATTATATAGTTATAATGGGTTACATAGATACAATTCCACTTCTGTATTCCCAGAATTATTTGGCAGAGGCGTACTAATGTACACCGGTATGTTTAGTTTGGTAGGGGGGAGACTATTGCCATTAACCAGACACAAATCCCAAACTCCAAGCTGCTGAAATACATGTATTGTATTGTATTTTATTTTTTCTTAATTTGCACTTACCACTTCAATTTCATCGTCAGCGTCACCAGGTTCTTCAGCAATGTTTGTCAATAGAACACTGGGTCTCACTGACACTCGATGACGAACATTTGGTTTCTTCCACACATCTGTCTCTTCTTTGACATCATCACCTAATGTCGCGAACTGTTCATAGAAATTTATAACACCAGTTAATTCACCGTCAATAGTTTGCGAACTATTGGCAATTGGTCTTTTATCTTTGCCAATTGATGCTTTTCTTTCTTCTATTTTTCGATAGCCTTCGGTCTCTTGAGTTTCACCAAGCAAACTGATTGGCCTCGGGTTGCGGCTAGGGTATTCATACTCTAAATCAAAGCCTCTATCTTCAAACAAACTCTTGAATCGAGCCCAACATCCCAAGTCCTTATTTTTAACCACAGTGTGTTGATCTTCCATTTCAATTTCTGTATTCTTGTCCATTTTGCTGTTTACTTGATTCTTCAATAAGGTAAACAGGTAGAAATGAACTCCATTATACGATTATCGCTTACATTATGACTTTAGAGTGTATGTGGCTAGTAAATCTGTGCAAATTGGAATCAATGCCGATCGAAATATTAGCGATTATGTAGATAATGCGTAGCTGCTTGATAATGATGACATATTTAATTGATTTCGTCACAAATTCTACTTGTTAAAGTAAAAAAAGTGCTGCTCACTGCAATTTATCGACACATCGACATTAAAATACTCTTCAAGCAGTAATGGTACAGATTGCACCTTGATTAACTTGGTAAATTCAACAGTTGTGTTCACTTATTAAAACTTTAACCTGCTCTTAGCTTATGTAACACAGCACGAAACACTTATACCACACAATATTTTGGGGGGTTACATCACTAATTAACGCGTGTTTTAAGTTCAATGAGGACAACCCTCGTGACTGTTTCACACGGTGTACAATATCAAACTAAAACATAAAGAATCAGTGTATTGTCTGATACGTTGATAACACTTATCGATTTGAGTCGCACTGATTACTTATAATAATTGTGAGTAACTTTAAAACAGATTAAGCTATTATAGCAGTAATGTTAATGCATATTCATTTCAAGTCATTTATTACTAGATACTTAGTTAACGATACCACTGAATTATTGGGATTAAATAATCAATATTTTAGCGTCTTATTGATTGAGTTAATGGTTTACTAATTCATGAAATCAGCATTTTCTATCGACGAATCTCTTCATTACACATAAAAATACCACAAAGAAAACAAGTATCGATTTACAGTTGCATAACCGACTATTTTCTGCAATCTCGTAATTCTGTGTGTTTAGTCGTATTAAATTGCTAATTGACATCCTACGTTGTAAGATAGAATTGACGTCAATTTGGCGGGTTGTGACGTTACAAAACAAATGACATGCTGATTAGACAAGATCATGAATAAAGTACCTAATTAGGTTTGCTTGAAACATGAAAGTCTGATTGAGTGTGAATAACTATGATTAACTAACGATCGGTAGTGATTATGGTAACGAGATGTCATGTTTAAATACTCATATTCAGCTGGTCGCCGGTAGTCTTCATCATAGTAGCTTGGATTTTGGTTGTGAGTTTGAAAGTAATATATAACATGCCCTCTATTACAATGGTCCTAAACTATATCAGTAAATTGTGGGAGTACATATATCTCTGCCATCTCCGAGCTAAAATGATATTAATGGCGGATTTAGACATTCTGAGACACAGGAAAATATTTTATGTAGTTATCTTAAAAATTTGACGAGATGATCAAATTCTGTTAAGATAGATTGATAGAGATTTTAATATTGATTTTATACTGAATATTCAACTACACGTTTGGCATAGCGGATGAGCGATCGGCTTCTGCGCTACGGACGTGTTCCCTACATGGAGTACCTAAATATTTGTATGATCTACAGGTAGTTAGTTATTCCGGATCATTCAATCTTTTCACGAAAATGCCTTGGTAAATATTGGAAAACCAAGTTTCTTAGCAGGATAATCTTCACGAATCGCAAACCCACATCGCATAAAAACCAATCCGCGTAACTCTTCAGCCCATTGCTATGCATTAAGAAGTTTTTTGTGCCAATCAAGAGCTCATAAAAACGGTCACCATCAATCACAACAAATGGACTCAATCTTGCGAACGCCATCTTAACTGAGCCGTTTTGCCACACGCGGATGTGAACCTTGACCCTTACGATTGGTCCGGCGCCAGAATTCAATCAACAATTTTAGCCTTTTGAATTCGTTATTGAGAATTTTATTATGAGTTGTTATTATGAGAGTAAAATTGGGCCTCGTATGTTTATAATGATTGTATTGCACTATATTTTGTAGTTATAGAGACGTTGACAAGATAATATTGAGCTGTTTTTTTCCGAAGCGTTGACTGAAAGAATATTCTGGAATACTTTAGGTGAGGCAGTACCGTTGAGCATTGGCTACTTTGGCGTCAAACGTTTGGGTAAAGTCCACCGAAATTGCTGGGCATAAACTGGAGGTCTAAAAGTCCGTCGTCTAAGGCACTTATTATTACATAATTATTTGTATAGGTATACTAATTTTTCAACTACCTTATTACAGGCAGAATACAAAATGATTACCAGATATCGGCCGCCGCGCCGGGTAGCCGAATTATTATTCAAGTAGTGATTTATGATTCCTAAAGGCAAATGAACTTCTTATACATACATCATTTTTCTTTTACACAAATGCATGCAAATTCATGAATGAACTTGAGTTATATAAATATCAAGTATTAAAAAGTCTGAATTGATTTGCTTCAACTCTTGAATAATTAACGATATAGAGGTAATAAGATGTGGAGGTGAAATTAGTTTAACCTCATATAAATTGACATATCTCAATGAATAAGATGTTTATTGTTTTAGATACACTGTGAATACTGAATATTTAAGTAAATCACTAACTACTAATATTGTTACCAAGAGTTGTTTGTAATTTAACATAGAATGCTAAAAGAAAACTACATACTTATTGATATTCTACTAAAAGTAAGCCTGTGACGATTCTTATTATATGAAACATAACTCACGCCATTGTCCCATAACGAAGAAAGAAATAATTAACTCTAATTGAAATATCTTAAATTAATGAAAGAATCGTGTCCCTCCAGTGACTCGTGCCAATCGTTTTTCAGTTGTCTCCTAATTGTGGATTGACAGGTTAATGGTCTAGTTTTAAGTATTCAGCAAGTCATGAAAGAATTGGAATTTATGAAAGATGAAATATCACAAGTAAATTATGACATCGTGACACAATCATTTACTATCATGACATTCTTGCAATTTTCTCAAATGTTTCAACCCTCAATGGATCACTGAATTTTAAAATTGTACATGGTCATGTCAACTTGATTGCATTATGTGCCATTTTAAAATAAACACTAACCTTCAATTTGCTGGTAAGTATTTGAGTATATTTTCATATACGGATTTCTGACACTATACGCGAATATTAGACATTGAAATGAAACAACGTTTTACGGTTTTTTTTAATATTAAGATAACGCGATAACATCCGTAAAAAGTAGTTTCATTTCAATATTTTCTCATGATAATATAATGTGAACAGCAACTTACGGCGACGTCGACTAAGGGCTCATCTTCCGGCGTGAGCGCAAGCGACGAGCGACGACCGGCGCGTGCGCCCGGAGAACCGCTCGAGCTCCCTGCGACAAACGAAACACATAATTAGGTACTAATAGCTATTATATCTAATCATTTTAGCGTGGGAGAGCCATGCTTCGGCATGAATGGGCCGGCTCGACCGGAGTGATACCACGGCCTCAGAGAAAACCGGCGTGAAACAAGGCTTGCGTTGTGTTTCGCCGAGTGAGTGAGGTTACCGGAGGCCCAAACCCTTTTAAAAGGCGGGCAACGCACTTGTGACTCCTCTGATGTTGCAGGTGTCCATGGGCGGCGGTTATCGCTTACCATCAGGTGATCCGTCTGCTCGTTTACTCCCATATCCCATAGAAAAATTAATTATTCATCAGCATTTGAAATATCTATTACCTACTAGTTTTAAGTCAACTACTTTTTAATTTATAGATAGGTATGTAATATTTATTGACATATCATTATCTATAAATCATTATCAATCTATTATAGTGTCCCACTGCTGGGTGTGCCCAGGAGACCCGTGGGTCTCCTCTCAGAATGAGAAAGATTAAGTAACGACCACCACACTGCCCTAGTGCGGGTTGGCATACTTCACATGCCGTCAAAAATCTCTCTTTCTATTAATATGCACATGATTTCAGAGGCTTGGATCCGAAGTCGAGACCTTTGACTTGGCAGTCTACTGCTCATATCACTAGGCACTAGTCACTTCACTGTAATAACTACAACCCGTATCGAATATAGCATTTTATACGCCCGGTCGGAGCTTCTATACATCTAATTGTTCCCTTGAACAATGTTCTGAGGGTCTAAAATGGTAATTTTTGATGAATTATAATATGATTCACCGACAGGACTACACAACGTGCTATACCTTGCTATACCAGTATAAGCTGACCTCTCGTTGTACGAAATTCCTATACACGGAACATAAACATAATCGCAAGTAGTGGCATGTCGTGCATCCCTGTGATCCACGATCATATTGTGATTTATCAAATGTATCCATTTAGGACTCTCATGTCCATGGTCTTGTCATTTCTGCGCTCCTCCAGGTCCTAGGTAATGCTGGCATATAGAAAGAAAGAAAGATAAACATATTTATTGAGCCCATATGGGGGATCGAGTCCACATTTTAAATAAAAAAATAATAAAAGGTTGACTATATCCCATTTCCAATGTCATCATAGACTTTATTTGGATTATATTTGAGACTCATTAGACTCATATTTGATACTTGTAATGTAATAATAATAATATGTGTTTGAGTCTTATAATATGTTTTGTAATGCGGCGATAAAATGATTTCTTTACTATTATAAAATTGTAAAAAAGCTGTTTCTGTACCTACATTGAAGATATTGAAAAAAATACATTTGGGTAAGGATATATAAACGTCCTCGAATCCAAAAAAGTTATTTTTAAAATTCTTGTCTGTTTGTCTGTTTGTTACGGGTTGGTGCAAAAACTAATGAATAGATTTTAATTTTGTCATCACTGTTAGAAAAGATATGCTCCAACTTAAAAACTGGTATACTCTTATCTCAAATAATTAAACAGATCCTGAGATACAGCTTGGCCTCTCTAATGTATAGAGAAGACAAAGAAGAGATCATCACTGTGGGTTTAGTTTAAATTCTTTTTGGGATCCATATTTAATCCTAATATAGCTTCAGTGGAGCGAAGCCGCGGGCAAAAGGTAGTCATAAATAAAACCAGAAAAACGCTTTTTCGTGAGATTTTCTTTTTAATTTCACAGCTTTTGGGGTGTGTTGTGTCCGGTTGGCTCTCACTATGATGTTTATCTTCCGATAAACGATATTCTTTTTTATGTTAATTTTGTCAAGTATTTTTTAAGATTATAAAGTAATCGTATTAGAGCCACTGAAACTTTTATAACTGAAAGAGTCGACCGAACCGTACACGTATTTTTGGTATCTAGTCACGTCTTTTATATTAATGCATAATTTTCATTGGCATTTATTAAAAGTGACATTAATTACCTATCCAGTTAAGATTTTCTTAGCAAGTGCAAGGAACCTTTTTATTTTATTGTTTAGTTCATGATTTGAACTATAACCATTTTTTTTTTATTCATGATAGGCTTACGCTTGATCGCCAGTTCACCTGATGTTAAGCGACACTGCGACCTAAGATGGAGCGCGCTTGCCTAGAAGAAACCGATTCACTCGTGATTTAAAGCCACCCAGATTATATCTATCGGGGAAGACCCACTCGGGAAGCGCATTCCACATTTCCGCGGTACGCATGATAAATATAATAACTAATGTAATATGTGATTTTACTACATAAATCAATAGAACTTTGTTAATAACCTGTGTCGGTGTCATCGCTGCCTCGTCTCTGAAGCCACCTTTGCACCAATTCGATGCTGGCCTCCTCGCCAGCCAACATCATTCCATCACACAATTTATATCACATTGTTAACATCACTGTTTTCACATTTAGATTTTATCGCAGCACATTTTAATAATTTCACTACATCATAATAATTTCAGCACAAAAATATCTCTAAATTAAAGAAGGTATCTTTGTTATTTTTTTAATTTTACTAATGACCACAAAGGTGGATCGTCTAAAAAAATACCGGCCGAAAGAAATGACAGCACTTTACCACGTTCAAATATCGAATTAATTAAATGACTAACGTCGACGGACGAGTGTAAACATCGGTAGAGTAGATAAAGCTAAATTAATTTTGAACTCGCTGGATATAGTTTTCAATAAGTTTTCAACCATATTACGACGCTATAAGACAGTTCAATGTTTTGAATTAGTGCGTCAATATTTTGGTGTCGTGGTGTGGAGTTTGTAGAGCGCGCAAGCGGTCGGTTAGGTAATGGCCGTCAAGCCGAGACAGTTGATCGAAGAAGGGGGGTGAATGTAGGACGAGTGTGGTCTGAGCATACATTAACCCACTGGAAGGGATACGGTCGACAGTCTGTTGATAGGTCTCGTGATATACTACCAGTGTTACTCGTTGACTAATTGTGGTCTTCGCTCTTAAGAATTGCGCGAGTTGAATTGCCTACATATTTATGCGTGGAATGTGGTCGAGTTTCGGACTTAAATGTCATGGGAGTAATGCCTCTACAGAAATGCGTGGAGTAGTAAACTAGACAGCTATAAATATTCCATTTAAATTACCCGTAACAAGATAACGTTTAGATATAACTAGTAACTTATCATGTACTACAACTGTTTAGCTATCCACCTTTGCTTGAAATTTCTGTATTTAGGGAGATTAGAGTGTAGAACCTAGGTATGTTTTCTATGAATTTATTATAGAAGCAATAAATACATATAGGTAGATGCCTCCATACAGTTCATTCATTAAGTTTTTGTATAATATATCTCTGTTAAATAATAATAGTTTTTGTTCACTATTATGTCATGTTGCCTGACCATGGACATTGGCACGCAACAGCTGGTAATTGCGCAAAAGAGACCGTGTTTAGTTATTTACAAGTGGGAGGTCCGTCTATACTACTTTGTCTTAGTTAGTCTAAACAACTTTCACGAGTCAGCTGTTTCAATGACCACGGAATCTGAATTGGATTCCCTGTTTTGTCGAAGTTGAGCCGAAAACAAATTTTTGTTCATAATGGTCGTATGCACGCCTCTTCGAGGTGCGATTAAAGATCAAAAATTCAAGACAGTCGAATAAAACAACAAGGGAAGACTTCGATACTTTTAATTTAATTTTATGATGCCTCTGATTTATTGATATTTTTTTTTAAAAAAAAAGCTTACTAGGAATGTGGGTCACACATTACTAGTATTCTTGTTAACCCCTCGTGCTAAGCTAAATGCTTGTGTTACGAGTGGGTTCACGTCGGTAGTGCAATGGGTGGGGTTCTAACCGGCAACCCCATGATCGCAAGTCCGACGCCCTAGCCATTAGGCTACCGCCGCTTTTAAATAATTTATTGAAGTATCTGCATAAAATGGCTTTAGGACAGTGCTTGGGTTCAAAATACATATGTACTTTAGTACCGTTTGGATTGACTCATGAACAATATCTGGATTCTAATCTCTAAGACTAACTTATTAATTCTCGTAAGAAAAGTGGCTCGTCTCTTCGATAAGACGGGACAAATTGGGTACTTAAGTATTTTTATTTTCTGTCACAAAACCCAATTGTCGAAATACTATAACGGAATCAACGCGTGTACCCAAGAATCCAAACCAATTCATTTCAACCAATTAAGGATCAATATTATAGTTGAAACTTTGAACATTAATCAGGACACACATTGAATGCCATTGAAGTAACTATTGGCTAATAAATCGTAAACGTCCACGTACCTACTCCGTTTTCCCGCCAATTTGAATGTCAAGAGAAAATTACCTGCGTCATCTCCAGCAAGATAACTAATAGGTACGTTGCATGCAGGTGTGTCGGCCATTTTGCAAGTTAATTTTACGAAGCTAATACCAGCTAGGTAATACATCTTTTATGCATACCCGGACGGCTAGTTCCTGTTACCTGATTATGCAAGATATTGCTGTGGAAAAAAGATTTACTTGTGAGTAGATTATGATAGATTTTCTAATTGTTTAACAGATTTAACATTATATTAAATAACGTCATAAATAAATAGTGATGGGCTGAGTGTATTTTACGCGAATAGACTGCAAAGCTTTCATAAACTATACCATAATATTCTCCGAGGTTAGGATGAGTCTCAATGCGCTCCATCCATTAGACATAATAAGATTATTATCTTAGCCATGAACTTCTAGTAGGTAATAACCCATTTCACATTTATTAAAAAAAATGGTTTAAGAAAAGAGTGTCTCTTATGTCATCATCATCAACTTATTTATTGTCCCACTGCCAGGAACGGGTCTCCTCCCAGATTGAGAATGGAGGGGTTCGGCTATAGGTCACCATTCTGGCCTTATGCGGGCATTCTAATAATATGGCTGTTAACGTGCGTCTCAAGGAAATTAGGACCACGGCTCTATGGTCGGTGGTAGGACCTCTTGGGGTCTCACTGCTTGGCGAACACCCTTACGTCGCAGTTTACCACCTTCGTGTGTTCCGATTTTTGTGCGTAAGAGCCAGTTCCTCCTCCATTGCTGCGGCCCTGGTAGTCTGCAGTGCGTAAGGTCGGATGCATCGGCAACTCCTCTGGTGTTGCAGTTGTCCATAGGCGACGAGGACTTGGTACTTATGTACTACCAAAGTGTCAGCTTGTTTGACGACTTAATCAATAAATAAAAAATAAAAGGAAGTTGCAGATGCAGCGCCAGGCAGCTCACCGGAGTGGTCGGGCATTAAGCTAAACTGGACCTATTTGGCACTGCGGTGGGGCACGCAATATTTTATATTTATTGTATGTCTGTTTTATTTTATAAGTTGATTAGTTTTTCTATATTATTCTATTTAGTTTCCTTGACCGTATCAATAAATCCCTTTTCTTTCTTTTAGTTATTAGAAAGTTATGTCTCATCTAGCATCTTTACCTCTATAAACGCCAGTAATGCCATATTGAGTTGCGTATGTCATTCCATATAGCGCAACTAGTCGGCGAGTCGCCTATTGTTCAAACCAGTTTATAGTCTGGATCGAGACTGCGTGATCGATGGCTCGCCCCTGCGTTTATGATGAAATTACATCAATCAAAAGTAATTGGTGTTTATAATAATCATTTAACTGCTACGACTATACCGTTCTGTATATACCGGATTGGCTAATCTTTATTTAATTGTTGGAGAACTTTGATTGCACGTGTTAGTGTAACGATTACAGTAGCCCACGTACGAACAACTATCGAATTCGTATTCGAAACGAATGTGTTTTTTTCTGCTACAAATCTCATACATACATACATATTTTCACACGCACACTTGCTACGATCCTTGCACACCACTTTCGCTTCATCTACGTTCATTATACTCCTTCAAAAACAAATTATTCTTGATTTCGATACGAATTCGTTTGCGAAAGTGTACGTGCTGGGGCTACTGTAGTCAGTAAGCTATTACCGTTGCGCCCTGTGTCGTGGTATAAACCAAAGCCGCCCATAGGTGTGTTCCACGGGTATTGGTTCGACTCTGGGTATACTCTGTGGTCGTTAATAGTATATTAATGTAAAATCCACCACGACATAGAGCTTGTTCCCTACGTAATTTTTTAAGATTATTTCACGTTCATTATTATGGTATTTGCGATGCAAGATGCAAGTTTCTTTTTATGGTTTTAGTAAAATTAACACTTGTAATTGTAGCCAGCTCACAAGTATCGTTAAATGTATTTAAATAATGCTGTGAGCCGTGTTACCTACTTGAAATTATCTCGGTTTTCATAACCCTTTGGGATTTCTCCCATACTCTCTTAGTGCTCATATAACGTAATATTTATGGAACTCCTGAACAAACCTTTATGTTTTTAGACCCGCTGGTGCCCGTCAGTAATATTAATGTAAATTAGGCGGCGTTAAAGTTTATTAGTCTTTAAGCTTTAAGTTTAATTAATTAGGTATGTTATATTGTAATAATAACTACAAAATAATGTGCGAATTAATATATAAATTGAATACAGTCGACTATTTCGTTAAAATGCCAAAATGTAGAAAGAAATGGTGACTTCCGTGGTCCCTACGTCCGTTCGCTATAATCTCTAAAACTACTAAACGGATTTTCATGGCGTAACCAATAGACAGAGTAATTTATGATGAACGTTTCAAGCTATTTAACATCACACTACAACCGTTAGCAACGAGACAACGTGGGTGAATTTGCGAGCGAAAAGCTAGCTATATTAAGTAGTTCAATTATTTGCATTAATCTAGATATAGAAAATTGAAAACGATGCTATGTTACATATTATAGCTAATGTTATAAGCTGTACCATTTTCCCAACGTCATGTGCGGAGTACCGCAGTAATTAGCTTTATGAGATGCTACCGTTAATTAGATCCGCGCCGTTTCCGCCACAGCATCCCATTAAGTGACCCTGACCTTGTTTACGCCAGATTCTATCTCGGTGATACATTTTCTATTAGTACCTATGTTTTTTGAGTACTTTTTCTTGATGCTCATTAGTCGTCACTAGCCTAGGTTTAGAAGATCTGGGTTCGATTTCTGGAGCTCGGAGTTTGGAGCTATGCCTAAATATATAAATATGGTTGTCAATATTTCAATGTAACGCGGGCCAAAATAGAAGGTACTTAAATAAGGGAATTCCCAATCGGGTTTAATTAAGACCCGCAATATACGGCAGGTTGGAGACAAGAGATAATTTCACATTCGGAATATAGAGTCGAATGCGAGCTAATAATGTTTCCAGTAGATCCTATCTTTCAAACTTCTATATCTTGGATTGGTACGCTGGAAGACTTTAATTAAATTGCAGCTTCAACGTCTCAAGATATTGCAAGCTTCTTCATTCACGTTTTGATTAGTTTCAAACATTTTATGCATTTATTTTTTTAAATATAGCGGTGATAGAAATCTCTTTTTTTTAAACTTTAATTACCCAACAAATCCAAAGTAACATTATGACTAATCTCGAACTAACTTTTGCGTCGAGAAATACACTACTTATAAAGAATAATAAATAAATTTTATTTCAGATTAAATCTATTCATAGATTAAAACCAGCAACCATTTGACGATCTCTGTGGTTTAGTGGTTCGAGTACCGGACTGCTGACTATGAAGTCGTGGGTTCGATTCTCATAGGACACAAATATTTATGTAATGAATATAAGTGTTTGGGTTCGTCTGGGTCTTTCTTATCTTTCTTAGTATGTATTTACAAAAAAGTATATAAGTATTATATCCATTGTCTAGTACCTAGTACCCATAGTACAAGTTTTGCTTAGTTTGAGATTAGATGGTGCTGTGTAAAATGTCGCAGAATATTCATTTATTTATACAAAACTACTATTATAAAATTGTAAAAAAGCTGTGTCAGTACATTGAAGATACTTGAAAAAACTTATTAAACGGACCGTGAGATACAGCTTGACCTTTTGATGTATAGATATCCATACAAAGAAGCGATCGCGAGCGAAGAAGATTAAATAATATAACTTTAATCTCGTATAGTTTACTCCGAACATCCTGATTCTACCATGTTCGTTTATACAAGAATTTAATTTAATGAGAAATGCGACCCGAGTGGTTTTACGGTTACGCGGCTACGCACCGATACGTAAACCACTGCTCATAAATCATGATTTAATATTTCGTAGTCATGGCAACGATATAAAGTCTAGGTGAGAGCTATCATTATCAGGATATCCTGTTGGCTATATAGGTAAGGGCATGCATGAGAGATTTTCTCAAAGGCGTGTGAAGTCTAGCCAACCCGCAGTAGACTAGCGTTAATACGTACCTACATAATACGTCGATTTGCTTATTAGAGAGTCAAAATTTATATAAGCTCTATGTCTAGTAAGCTTCTCCTATCTACTGACAGATTTGTCATAGGGATCGGACTTAAGTGTATATATGTAGGTAAATCCTCTGTGAGGACAGAGACATACTGAAAAATTATGGAACCTTAAAACTTTCTGTAAGCCGTACAGTAGCGTGCGTGTAGGTATGACACAGCCCTCCCTAGAACTCTATCGCTTTAAAGCACGGTAATTCTTTAGAAGTAGCGTAGCATGTTATGTATCCGTTGCTGTAACAAGCTACATTTAGAACGCCAACATCGCAGACTTGCTGTAGCATGTCAAGTGAGTACACTTGACACAGCACGAGTCACATTCCCGTTACATTGGATACAGTATCAGACACATTACATGCTACAAGTGAGTCTTCTACTTAAGCTTCTTCATCATCATCATTATCATCGTCATGCCTTTATTCCAAGTTACTTAAGTCGGTCTTGTTCTTCCATATATCTCTATCAACCGTCATCTCATCATTAACTTCTTTTGTAGCCATATATATGTATGTATGATCTCTCACACTGTCCATGCACATTTTAATTGATCACTCTCTACCCTCATAAACATCCACAGTCATGCTCAGAACATTTCTAGGAAAACGCTTTTTACTTCTTACTTATCACATTACGAGAAACACAAAAGGTTACTGTACAAGTTAGCTTCTTATAATTAAAAAAAATACAAAGTCATGTCTGCCAAATATTCCAGCAAACTTCCTTGGTAAAGAATTTCAGTTGTTATTTTACTTTATCATGGATCTTAAAAGAGGCTGTCAGGCAGTTTTTTCTTCATCAAAAACAATCTTAATAATTCTCCTCATTAAATTTTCAACGTGTCAGAATGTCGGACATTCAGCCCGCCCAGCGGCGAAATTTGTAATTACCAAATATTTTTATGGGGTCTGTTTTAATTTTAATGGTGTCGGCAATTTCTTGGCGTTGACATTCTACACATTAGCGAGGATGCTTTTAAGACGCTTTCTCATGTGTATAACGCCGATTAAATAATAAAGGACCGTGACCATGGATGCTGTAAAGGATCCGAAACGTCGGGAACTAAATAATATCAATATACCGCGATAAAATTCGTAAAAGTAGTTTCATTTCAATAATAAAGGAAGTTTTAAAATGTTATGTATGAAATAATTAACATAAATTTTGAATTAAAATACCCACGGATTTTATTAAAAACGCAGATCTGGGAAATGAACTCAGGATCTCACACTCAACAGCCACATTAAAGGTTATTAGACTACCAAGGTTTTAAAGAATTTTGCTATGATGATATTGACATGTTCATTCAACATGTAAATTGTTTGCGTTCTGATGTAAATGATGTAATACCTACTGATAATATAAATGCCCGTTTTCACGCCTAAACCGCTATACCAATTTTGATGAAATTTGGTACAGGGACAGATTAGACCTTGGAGAAGACCATTGGCTTCTGTCCCAAAAAGTGCTTCGTGATTCGAGTAAAACCGCTGGCAACAGCTAGTGGGATATATTAGGTGAAATTAGTACAAGGTTTCTAAAGCCGCCTAATGCCAGTATCACGAGCATGATTGTGAGATACAAAAAACTATATAGACGAATTGTGAAACAAGACATTTGGTAATTATTATATAATAAAAGTTGTAATATGATATTTATGTTGTAAATGTGTATTTGACTATTTACGAATACTCGTTGATTAATTAATATCAACCATGTTACGCGGCTACGCACCGATACGTAAACCACTGCTCATAAATCATGATTTAATATTTCGTAGTCATGGCAACGATATAAAGTCTAGGTGAGAGCTATCATTATCAGGATTTCCTGTTGGCTATATAGGTAAGGGCATGCATGAGAGATTTTCTCAAAGGCGTGTGAAGTCTAGCCAACCCGCAGTAGACTAGCGTTAATACGTACCTACATAATACGTCGATTTGCTTATTAGAGAGTCAAAATTTATATAAGCTCTATGTCTAGTAAGCTTCTCCTATCTACTGACAGATTCGTTATAGGGATCGGACTTAAGTGTATAATGTAGGTAAATTCTCTGTGAGGACAGAGACATACTGAAAAATTATGGAACCTTAAAACTTTCTGTAAGCCGTACAGTAGCGTGCGTGTAGGTATGACACAGCCCTCCCTAGAACTCTATCGCTTTAAAGCACGGTAATTCTTTAGAAGTAGCGTAGCATGTAATGTATCTGTTGCTGTAACAAGCTACATTTAGAACGCCAGACTTGCTGTAGCATGTCAAGTGAGTACACTTGACACAGCACGATTGGATACAGTATCAGACACATTACATGCTACAAGTGAGTCTTCTACTTAAGCTTCTTCATCATCATCATTATCATCGTCATGCCTTTATTCCAAGTTACTTAAGTCGGTCTTGTTCTTCCATATATCTCTATCAACCGTCATCTCATCATTAACTTCTTTTGTAGAGATCATACATACATAAGTATATATGTATGATCTCTCACACTGTCCATGCACATTTTAATTGATCACCCTCTACCCTCATAAACATCCACAGTCATGCTCAGAACATTTCTAGGAAAACGCTTTTTACTTCTACTTATCACATTACGAGAAACACAAAAGGTTACTGTACAAGTTAGCTTCTTATAATTAAAAAAAATACAAAGTCATGTCTGCCAAATATTCCAGCAAACTTCCTTGGTAAAGAATTTCAGTTGTTATTTTACTTAATCATGAATCATAAAGGAGGCCGTCAGGCAGTTTTTTCTTCATCAAAAACAATCTTAATAATTCTCCTCATTAAATTTTCAACGTGTCAGAATGTCGGACATTCAGCCCGCCCAGCGGCGAAATTTGTAATTACCAAATATTTTTATGGGGTCTGTTTTAATTTTAATTGTGTCGGCAATTTCTTGGCGTCGACATTTTACACATTAGCGAGGATGCTTTTAAGACGCTTTCTCATGTGTATAACGCCGATTAAATAATAAAGGACCGTGACCATGGATGCTGTAAAGGATCCGAAACGTAGGGAACTAAATAATATCAATATACCGCGATAAAATTCGTAAAAGTAGTTTCATTTCAATAATAAAGGAAGTTTTAAAATGTTATGTATGAAATAATTAACATAAATTTTGAATTAAAATACCCACAGATTTTATAAAAATCGCAGATCTGGGAAATGAACTCAGGATCTCATACTCTACAGCCACATTAAAGGTTATTAGACTACCAAGGTCTTTAAGAATTTTGGTATGATGATATTGATTATTATGTTCATTCAACATGTAAATTGTTTGCGTTCTGATGTAAATGATGTAATACCTACTGATAATATAAATGCCCGTTTTCACGCCTAAACCGCTATACCAATTTTGATGAAATTTGGTACAGGGACAGATTAGACCTTGGAGAAGACCATTGGCTTCTGTCCCAAAAAGTGCTTCGTGATTCGAGTAAAACCGCTGGCAACAGCTAGTGGGATATATTACGTGAAATTAGTACAAGGTTTCTACAGCCGCCTAATGCCAGTATCACGACCATGATTGTGAGATACAAAAAACAATACCTATGGACGAATTGTGAAACAAGACATTTGGTAATTATTATATAATAAAAGTTGTAATATGATATTTATGTTGTAAATGCGTATTTGACTATTTACGAATACTCGTTGATCAAATTATTATCAACCCTTAACTGTTAACCGTGTCTCAAACGGTCAAACCGTTATGGATATAGTACTTAAGTGTTAACATTCGTTTGTGGAAAGGTTTGAGGGCACACCACCAGCCTCTCACCCTAAAGATATATAATACCGTCTCCGTTCCACCGTGGTTAAAATTGCATACTGAGTACTTAGTAAACTACCATCATACTCGTATGTCTAGTGTTCGATAGCGCGTGGGTTTGATTGTTAGGTCGAAAAAACTGTTATTAGGATTTTCTATGAAATACTCAGTCGCAGCTTGGAGTTTTACTCGCCCTTCAAAAAGATTCTCATGCGTGAACTGTGTGTTATGTAAAACATTACAGCCATGCTTAAAACTTTTGGCAGATAAAGTCATGATGGTATGTACTAAGAAATATTGAAACCCCTCATGGTCTTGCAATATCATTGACAGATACCAAATTTCGAATCAATCAAACCTGTGCAAGTTGCACACATCCCTTCATCAACTAGAAAAGTGTTGATGATCTTCAAACGTTGTACAGATTTTCTTAAAACAACTTTCAACCAAAAGAAAACAATATCTGTTCTTCCATTTAGGAGCTACGATGCCAAAAACACCGCTTCGTTTTCATACAACTCTGTTATGACCTAACTCCACCTACTACCATTCCTTGCCATCAGGTGTCCCCGGTCTCCGATCAGAGGCACGGAAGAAAAAGAAACCACATTTTAATTGTTCTAGCAACATAAAATGGAAAGATCTCACGTAGAATACAAACAAGCACTTCTGAATTCAACCGTAAAACAAATACAGTAAATGACGTAGACGCCTATCTAGTCTTGCCATACTTTTTTATTTTGTCTCGTAATATCTGTGCATACATCACCGGCTGACGTCATCGCGCCGTGGCGTCTTATCGGCCAGCCGTATCAAGTGCACGAGGACATTCGTCGTATCTAGGTATAGTAAGCTAGTATGATAAATTACTCGTCTGTTACTAGGTATTCTTCGCGTTTCCTTCCGAGAGACGAGGAAAGATATTCTATGAATGTAGGATCAAGACCAGTGCCTAGGGGTTTCCGAAGGAAGAGACCAGAGAGTCGCCAACGCCGCGTTTGGGAGAGTGCCAAAGGCAATCAATGGGATGGCAGCGGCGCGACATAACGGAGATTATTTAATTTTTTAAGGGTGTGCGTTTGGCCTGATAACGAAGTTTCTAAAATAAATTTGTCAGCACGTTCAGTTCAGTCAGTAAAAACTCAAAATAAAGCTTACCCCATAAAGTATCGTTATTCAGTATTTCTTATATGTACAATTGTACATTGTACAATTCTCATAAAGATACCTCTTATCCAGTGTATGTTCGCCACGAATAACAACCGTATGGCTTGTTATGATATATTTAGGAGTGTATCTACAAATTGTCCTAACAATTGCATAGTTACTTATTCAACAAAAAAATAATATAGTTTTTGTATAGAAACCATTGACCTACACAGGACAGGGCGGAACACAAGGTAAAATGACCCCCTCTAACATGGTCCTACTACTTAGACCAGAGGTTCTCAAACTTTTTTCTCATAGACCACTTTCAAAATTTTGCTGGTTCCGGTGGACCTCCTGTAGCTACATTTCTACCATATTCCCAAAACGACCCCCGTCGAGTCTCCCTGGGGTCCACCTGCACCACTTGGGGAACTAATGACTTAGACTATGTAGAATAAACTAGGCACGCGGATGGCTGTCATCGTGAGCGGTGGTACGTTTTAAATCAATTTAATAATAATTTAGGTAAGTATTTGATATTTTTTTAATTTTAGTCCATACCGCATACCTACCGTTCATAGAGTAGTTTTAATAGATGGCATAAGTGTTTCGTGTTTAGCAAACACGCAAGGTAAATTGTTCGGACGGCAGTATCGTTACTACTTAAATCAATTATCGTCAAACAAACTCAAACTAAAGCACAATTAAGCTAGCCAGTGCAACATCGTATAATGATACGATTGTCCAAATGTCAGGTTAATATACCTACTTTCAAATAAGGCATAATAACAACTGGTGCGGCCAGGTGGGCTCAATTAATCACTGCGCTATTTATTATCTGTGCACACGCTCGGCTCCCACTTGCAAAATGATTTATTTTGTGGTACCAACCTGCTTGTGTAGGTACAATGCAAAGAGGATTTAATTAAATAATTTAGTGACATTACATATTACATTATTATACATTAAAACTTAGGCCCACTTGTTTAAATTGAATTTAAACACTATTTTTCATAGAAATTTCGTGTTTAAATACAATTTAAACACATTTAAGAAGTTGGTGCAAGTGGGCCTAAATCTTCATCGCATGCGTTTTAAATTTCGAATAGGCAGGTACATACTGTAATATATTAAAATTAAAATTTCTTTGTTATCTCTTGGATATAATATTAAACACCGAATTTATTTAATCTGTGCTAAAAATTCAAACACCGAACATAACTAAGAATTTAAAAATGTTTCTTCTTTGTTGTTTAGTAAAAAATATTTCAAAAAATGTTTTGAGTTGCTGACGCGTCGCAATTATTGTGCAAAGTGTCACGAAATAGACAGTCCTATAGAAAATTTATTTCAGTTTAATTATTTAGAAAATTATCTTGAGTTTTATACACTAAACCATTTAGAAATACGTGAATAGAAATTATAATCTAAGGTGTTGTCTTATTTTATGGATATTAACTATCCAGCATAAACATTGTAATGTAGAAACCGATTTTCATTTGACATAGATAGCAATTTGTTTATGCTGGATAGAAATCGATAGTTACAGCGTTTTTACCGTAAGAGAGCCCGAATTGAATGGGCTGGCTCGACCGCACTTACACCACCCCGTTCGTCTCTTTCATAGTACATACATAGACTATATTTTATGTAACCAGTCATCAAACAACATAAAAATAAACAAAACCGGAGTTCCACCAACAAGTTAATCCCGGCTTATTCACGCAACTAACTCTAGTTACGCTCGCCGCCCGGCGTTGTTTGACTGGCGAGAACTAACTTGTTAACTGGTATTTACTAACTTAGTCGTTCACCAGTAGGTTAAATATTCCTGGTTCATATTTTGAAGTTGCATAAGATAATTTTTTGAGTGTTAATAGACCGTAGATTTATGTGAAAATTCATTAGGACCTGTTAATTGATAATTTGCTAACCATTAGTTAAACTTTTGTGATATAAATATTCTATTCCACCGAGGGCCTAAGCATGAATACTCTACGCAACTAAGCTTTTTCACAGTGAGGACAATATTCATGGATCTAATTCACCATGGAATACAGCATCAGTTTACTTAAAATGTTTTTCCATCATGCCATCACGACACCCACATTTCGCCGGATTGTTCATGTCCCGTGTAATTGGGGGCGAGCCTATTGCCTTTAACCGGGCACGAACTCCGAGCTGCTACTGGGAATTTCATAGACACATAACATACCATCACGCCTGTATTCCCCGAAGGAGGAATATTTTTTATTTCCACTATTTAAACAGTGAGGGGCTCGTGTCTAAGCTGATCAACTGATGATGTGTGGTTGGGTGACCATTCTTAACCCATAGAGACCCCTCCGTGCCTCGAAGAATCACGTTAAGCTGTCGGTTGTCATACGAACATCTTTAGTGGCAGTCAGAAGCCTAACAACCAGTCTATCCTCCGAATATCGGTATTGCCCAGAAATCATGTTGCAGAGGTCTGATGACAGTCGCTTCGTGTAAAATGCTGATATTCAGCCGCATCTAGATAGCTTTTTATGATGATTTTAGCAAGTGAAATCAATGATTTCGAAGTCATATTATCTATTATAATACCGTATTATTAGTAATTAATGAATTAATTAAAGATCCGTGACCCACCAGAGCATGTTTACATTAATTTTTCTATCGTGTCTGCTGATTGTTCCTTGACAAGTTAACACAGAGTTCAGTGCAATAAGTTCAAATATCAGTAGGTAGTTGGTGTTTTCATTCATTATTGTAAATATCATCAAGCTTATCGCGAGACACGTGGTTAATTACAATTCTGTATTATTCAGAGGAGATATAAGGTTAATTCAAGGTCTTTATCCTACGTCATTCTATTCTACTGAGATCGAAGTATATTACCTAAAGTATGACGTTCAGGGCGTTAGAACAATAGGCGAGTTTATGCTTATAATGTTGACTTATAATGTAAGCTTATAATTATATAAGTAGAGTCCATTCAAAATAATGCTTATAATTTTGACTGGACTCTACATAATTAACGTTATAACACCTCAGGTGAATTTATTCGAACAGATTATGACCGGTATTAACTTTTATTATTTTATAATCTGCGGTATTATTTATCAATAGACCATGTTCGTTCCAGCATAGAACGAACCTTTTTTTAGTTCTAATGCATTAAGCGTTAAAGTTGGCAATGTCTTAGCAAAATTACAGTAACATACCAATCGTTCTTGACATAATAATTATTTGGGGTTCATTATGTAAAAATCACACATCACTAAAGGATCACAAGTTTCGAAATGGAATCGATCCATAGCGCCTAAACTTCACTTCCATGATGATTAAATTTTAAAAATAGAATAGTTGACATCGACTTCTTCGATTTATGAAAAAAAAATAGATATCACACAGACGTGCAATTCTCATCGAGATTAGCAATAGACTGTGATGCATTAGTATTGATAAGGTTAGGTTTCTTAGGCTGTATACATACACTAACTTGGACTTTAATATGTGCTAACTCAATTCGATAAACATGTGCAAGACTTTGGAATGAGGTATTTCTCTGCACATGCAAAATAGTATTTTATTGGCTTTCATAATTACAGCAAAAAGGTCAGGGAATCATAAAAACGCAGGTCACGATTTAAAACCAAAATCTCACGTCAACTTTTTTGCTTAAGTAATTAAGCCCAAGATCTGTCTCGTTGTACTCATTTACCTTGATCTGGGTTCACGTAGAATCAGTCCACCAATAATAAAGAACGTCCACCTTTTATACGTATTCAAGAACATAACAATGTATATTTCATGATATTATCATGATGTATGGTAACTTGCCATTAGATTTTTTACAACAATTTTCTCTTTAGAATTCAGGAGCTCATCAACCTACCTAGCTTTTCTGGGCGATATCAATGTGGTAAGGAAAAATATTGTGCTAAGAATGTGTCCAATTCCCATGCTAAGAGGGTGTCCATTCACAGCGTCCTTTTTACTGCAACAAGCGAAGCTTCATCTTGTAGATTGATTGATCAATTGAGTTTTAACTTTGCCACGAGCTCTTCTGTTCTGTTAGAATTTAACAGCTCAGTCCTAAAATCATAGCTGTCAGAGTAAGTAAAGTTAGATTACCATAAAAGTAAATTTTATTAAATCTGACGGTTATAGGTCAAGTTACATCGTATTCTAGCGAAGACGATATCTCGACAGCTTTAACGTGAATTTTACAGTGGCAAATAAAATTGACTGCACCGCCAGCCATGCCATTTAACTATATCAAAAGTATTAACTTGTCTGACTTCTTGATAAAGTTAAGTTTAACTTTGATTAACTTCAGTACAACTTTACAGATAAAGCGAGACAGGAAGGTCATAATAAGTTATCTTCATCTATTATTTATCTTTGTATTTTTTAAGTCGGGGAAATAGACATAGACTTTGACCAATCTTCTCAGAAAGTACGTTAATTCCTTATTATAGTATTAATACGTGAATAGAAAACTTTGTATGTACTTGCGCGCATGGAGGAGTGTGAGATTGTACCTACATAGTTAAAGTTTATATGGAGGAGCGCACAATATTTATTGTTATATAATAATGCTTCAAGTAAAACACATTACAAACAGTACTATGCGTTTGACACTCTGAAACACTCTTGTTAATGGTTAATGTATGTTGTTAATGTTAAAAGTATGGAGTACCTATATTTAATATGGTCGAGTACCGGGCGACTACTACTCAATTCGAATTAGAATGCGTTTAAACTTTTCCTGCACGAAGGAAAGTTTAAGAGTCTTAAGATGGAAGTTAAGAAAATACCCTGTCTGACTTTCCACAACCATAATATGTAGGTACGATCAAACGAGGCACTGTTTGGTAGTAGTTTTACATTGTGAGATGGTAGCCATTGAGGTAAAAGCATTCAAGTGTACAAGACTTTTTTTAATGTTAGAGCGTTATGGATTCTAAAAACTCTTATGGAAAGAACATACTCGTACCATCAGCCTGTAGTCCCCGAAGGGTTAGGCAGAGGCGTACTAATGTTTATTTTTAGGTGCATGTTTAGGGTGAGCATATTGCCATTAACGGTGCACAAATTCCGAATTACGAGCTGCTACTGAGAATTTCATAGAAAAACCCAATAACATTTTGCTCGACCTGGGAATCTAACCCACAGAACAAAGATAATAAACTTTCATTGCATTATAAATCATTCAGATAATATCGCACTACGTATATAGTATAAAGGCAATTGTAAATTGCTTTTTAGAACTCGATTAAATAATGACATCTTAAAATATAGGTATATCTGTCTTTGTTATTTCGATGTCGATAAAACGAGACGGTACTAGAGATTGTATGCACTTTAGCTAATGAGAGCTTTGGAATTATGGACCTCGAACTCGTAAAAGGTCACATAAGATAAATTAGTTCTATTTAGTTATAAGTTTTTCTAAACATATTAATCATAGTGATCGGTTCGAGTCATATGAGTATTTAGGGCAGTTGTCGGTCAACGGTCTTACGGCTTAATGAGCTCGTCATGTCCATATCGAGATGTCGGCGCGGCCAGTAGTCTGCGCGGGCGCTGCTTCTAGTATAATAATTTCGTAAATAGGAAAAGTTCTGAGCTTGTTTAACACTTCTGGTTAGGTTATAAAACCGAGAAGATTTAAATTCATAAATAGAAGGCTATCATTCGCACAAAAGCTGATTTTGTTTTTTTTATTTTACATGCTCAATACAGAGCTCAGAGCTCGCTCCAAATTCGAAATAGATTCAAAGAAGATTATCTTGTTACCTATTTGTATACGTAAGTAAAAAAAATAATGTGAGTTACCAAAACACCATAAACTTTTAAGGACTTAATTCCCTGTACGGCCACTGAATCATTTTTATGATGAGAATAAAAATGTATTTATGTTTATGATCTGTAAAGTTCTTACCCGCATCAAACCTTATTACCAGAGAACACATTTATAGCGGTAGAATATTGCGCACGTGGTTTCTGTAGTCATAACATTTTATAGAAAGGAAATTTACAAATTTCCCGAGAATATTGGCAAATAATGTGTAGGAACATAAAACTTCTTGATCTTTCCATTTACCGTCAAACGTCTCTTCTCAGAATGAAAGGGGATCAGCTTAAGTCCATTAGTTTGCTTAGACTGAGAACTGACAAGATTATGAATAAGTTATCGTAAGTGTCGACGTATAAATTAATAAAAAAAACGATAACTTTTACCTTTTTGATCAATGGTAAGTGTGGTAAAAGTCATTATATGACATTACACAATAAGATAAAAACACCACGACAAAAATAAAAAGATATAGAAATAGAATAGAATAGGATAGAATATCCTTTAAGTATTGTACACCAAAAACTAGTGTTAAGTATAAGTTATCAATCATAGAATATGGTACAATGGGTGGTCTTATCGCTAAAAGCGATCTCTTACAGACAACCTTTGGATGGACAAGTGAAAGGAAAGGCGAAAAATAGGTAGTCTGGCATACACAAAAGAAACTAAACACTTAGGGCCACTTACACCAACTTCTTAAATGTGTTTAAATTGTATTTAAACACAATTTTCTATTGTTAGTTTGTGTTTAAATTCATTTTTACATATTTCAGAAGATGGTGCAAGTGGCCCTTATATTAAATAATACACAAATCTATATAAATAAAAGAAAGTCGTGTTAGTTACTCCATTTATAACTCAAGAACGGCTGAACCGATTTGGCTGAAAATTGGTGGAGAGGTAGCTTTGAACCAGGAAACGGACATAGGATACTTTTTATCCCTTACCCGTGGGATGTGATGACAGACCGAATTCCACGGGGGCGAAGCCGCGGGCAGAAGCTAGTTTCAAATAAATTAAAGATATGTAACTTAACTATTAGAAAAATATTCTAGTTATTTTTTCATTTTACTCGATTTTCATTTTTACTATGACCTAAGTCTGCAATATATCGAACGTATCTGCTCGATTCGATTCGTTCGATGCGTAAATGCTAACATTACAATATTGTGTAATGTTACCATTACTCGTGCTACCTTCACATAGCGCTTTATGACAGGATGTCCTAAATTCGGAATCACGATTCTATTGTGACTGGCGCCGTCGTACCTATATTTTTCCAAGAAGGTGTCCGTAATAAATATAATATAAACGTCGGTAAATCGCTACTGCACTCATAGTCATAAACAGACTACTATATGATTACACCATGAGAAAATACGGGCGTCTCTTTACATTGCATTTAAATGCATTTTATGTTCGAGACGAAGCCATATTTCAATATCAGATTGAGACGTTCTACAATAGGGTTGTCACGGAACATTGTTGTAGAGAATTCAGCTGTAAAAATATAAGTATCTATAATTTTTCATAACATAAATAGAATTTTGAACGTTAAATGTTGTGCTTCTTTGCAAAGTGATTTTGTTCTTTATATTTTTCAATTTCATTCTAACTGAAATCTATCAGTAAAGTAAACGAAATTTTATTTTAAGGAAAATTCAGTCTGTTCTTTCTTTCTTGAGCCGCACACTCTTAAATACGTGCAAAATGTTGTTCCACTTAGCAACCCTATTTCAATGTTACTCGAAGTGCTGGGGGATTTGGCGGGAGAAACCGCAAAGAAGAACAGACGGTACACAATGTATGGAGCGGGTTATAAATACTTTAAAACCTTCTCAAAGTAAACTGGAACTAAGTAATATGATTTTATAAGCGAATTTCTCGCGAGGTTCGGCAGTTTAAACATCCTCCGTGCGGATTTTATTCTTATGTACACATTTTTCGATAACCCATTATATACTGTCCTACTGCTGGGCACGGGTCTCCTCTCAGAATGATAAGGATTAGGTTATAGTCCACCGTGCTAGCTTATGCAGGTTGGCAGATTTTAGTGCAGAAAATCCCTCAGGCAGGTTACCTCACGATGTTTTCCTTTAAGTCTTGGCTCATGCCGTGGATTCAAACTCCAGACCTTTGACTTGGCAGTCCAACGGTCATATCACTAGCCTATCACTGCATGGAGTTAATATAGTTCGTATTTAATCATGAAAAAAATATTCTCGCAGAATAACTACTGAGGTTACTCTTCATTACGTTCTGAACAGCTACTTTCCGTTGCATTTCGTTGTAGTGTTCATTATCTCCAGTAAAGGGTCAGCGAGGGAATTAACGCGATGCAAGTTGACATGGAAGTGGATTGCACACTTGTAACGTACATCGGACACAATGGAAACCCTATGTCATTCACGCCGGCCGTTTACGCACACTTACATTTATTTATTTGTGTTGTAGCTTCTTGCCTCATTGGGCTAGACCGGCCGCACGCGCAGCTGCTCAGTGTAAGGTCCTGAATTCGAATCCAGGTCGAGTAGCGAATTATTGGATTTTTCCATTATGAGAATGTCAGTAGCAGCTCAAAGGGTGGATTGCGTGGTTATGGCAATAGGTGAGCTCCCTATCACATGGGACCTGCAAACTGCGGGTTAACGTCTACCACATCTCTCTCTGCTTACCCCTTCAGCAAATACAAAATATTAATAAATGAAAAGGATTGCTCAAAACAAGATTATGAAAAAACTTTATTTGCCATTTCACATTTAAAGTCAGATAACGTTATGTTATATATATTTAACTGGTCAATACCTAAAAATAAACATCACAAAAGCAGATAGATACTGTAGTACTTTTTTCTATTATCATACATTTGAGGTTAGTGTTTCAAAGATAAGCATGGTGGTATTGTCAGCTAGCGCGTGCATGATAAGATACCGGCTCGTAATTCACCACAAATGCTGCTCTACATAGGATGACGTATGAACAACACTAGGAGAAAAACAACTATTATACACCTAGGAATATCACTTTATTCACGTTTAAAAATTACTATTATTTCAGTGTAATTTAAACACATTTCATCATCATTACGGAAAATAAAAATAAAAATTTGGCAGAGAAAAAGCTATAATAGAATGATAGTCTTTTTTGTAGTACGGAAAATCTTATGGGTTATCTGTCGCCCGGGGAGGCGGCAGGGGAAATAGATACAGTCTTGGAAAACTGAGTCATTTCAATTTAGGAATAGGCGGGGAAATAAAAACAGAAATCTCTGCTATTATAAAATTGTAAAAAAAGCTGTGTTAATTCCGACTGTGCCAAAGGATAAAGGTATATTATTTATTTATAATTTCTCGCTGTAATATAGTACCACTTATTAGAACTCAGTGTATAGCTATTTAAGTACGATAGAGGTACGTCACTAAAGTGATCACGGTATCTCTTTTGTTCATTTACTTCTAGTGTTTAAGACAGATTGTATCAATTAATAATTATAATAATTAATCACAGCATAATCGCGGCGCAGTGACTGACCTATTGTCACGACATTATCATTGAAGCGGGATTGTGAGATTAATGTCAACAAATGTATCCAGGGAAAAGGACAAATTGTAATAGTTACCAAACATTTTAGTAGTCAAATAAACGTTGCTTTTACTTAGTAGGTCTTTCCTACTTGCCTTTAGGGGAAAGAAACCCTTTAGTTCTTAGAATTGTATGTTGTGAAACGCCGGTGTGTGAGTTTAAAGTAAACTTGTTGGTAGGTCACAAACATCGACCATATAGTATGGTCGATGGTCACCAAGTTTTATACGAATTACATTCGTTGCAGAAAAAGTAGGTGTTGTTTATTCTTTTATTTAAATTTTTAGTAATAACCATATAACCTCAGTTAATAACTCCTTCATACACATAAACCACACTCGGCCATCTTAACGCCTCTTGTGTAAAACCACATTTAATGAATATTTTTATTGCGTCGTTTGTAGGCCAACTGTTAAAGGGATTTACGAGCCGGTTCACTCCACTTGAGGGTATAAATCTGCGAAATAGTGTGTCTACGTGTGTCGTATAAGTGGAGAATATATTAGGGTAATTAAAGTGAGTACGTTTGCCGTAAACTTTGTTGAAAATGTGAGGGAGTAAAAAGTTTTCACTTAAATCTAGAACCTCTTTGCATTTGACCAAATCCAGGCTGAATGGGATTATTTCTTTGCCATAAAAAGCAAAAGCGCAGGAAATAATAAAGAAAAATTTGTTTGGAGTCGAGTTTAGGCGGGAAAATGAAAAGTGCACATTGTCGAATTTATATTATTTTTCAAAACTTGAATTTTTCCGAAGTTTAATGTGTAATTTTGGTGGATAATTAACCATTAAGTGTTCGTGAACGTGTGAGAGTGTAGGCAAATGATATAAAATTGAAAATCGCGACTTTTTGGGTTCACTGCTAAACTCCATCGAAGCCTCAATAAAGTTTCTACCGTTTTATTGGGGCAACTCAACAACTTATACTTGACACTGGCGAACACCAAAAGTGTGGTGCCATAATAAAAAAAAAAATTGTTTGTATCAAATTGCCGAATTTAATATTATTTTGTCCAAGTCCACATGAAAGTTTTAATTAAGCCTTTAAGATGAGAAAGATTTAATTCCAACTCTTATTTACGGCGAGATTGTTGAAAAGATTTTCTTAATTCAAGTGAACTGAAGTATATGTATCTATAATAATAGCCTAATATCATTTGTTGGATATCATAGTTAAGTAAGTAGATATAAAATTTAGTTTCTGCTATTTGAAAGTTGGGATGGTACCTTTATGTATAATTTCAGTTAGTGATATTTAAAGTATGAATATAGATGTGAACTGTGGTAGGAAAAAGGATTCAAAGAAGGTAAGATCGCAGGATATTGGTTTAGATCTCAGGAGCTAAGAACCTAGCAACAAGTGGACCAGTCCGTAATCAACTTACTATTCAAAATAAATAATGATTCCTTCGAACCTTTAATGACAAACCGTTATTAATGATTTTTTTTAATGTTATTTTATTTTATTAAAACCACTTTATAATATTTTATTGTTCAAATAAGACTAATTATTCGAAGATCTTGAAAATATTGCTAGTATTAAGGTACCATTATTTAATAATATTTAATATGTAAAGACAAAAACGGCATTCTTTTGCTCGGTAATTTTATATTTTCATTTAATAACTATTTGCGTTTTGTCTAAAAATAAAAAAAAACTACGCACAACACTAACAGATTTTCAAACAATAATACCTAAACATTATTTGTACTATAACATTTTTAATAGTTGTACCTACCTACTACTAATACGATGATTATAATAACATAATTATCTTAGAAATAGAACTAAACTAGTAACATTTTCTTCGTCCTCATTAGATACATTTACCTATGTGAAAAACAAAAGGAAAATATCTCTGGAACGCAATGAGAAAATTCTCTTTCCATAAAAATGTAATCTACTTACCCTTGCGAACCTTGTTATGTCTATACATGATCACCACAGACTCAACGTCACGATTTCATTTCCACGATTAAACAAAAACCCACCACGATTGTCTCACCACAGCATAAAAACTAACAAAAAAAATACCTTTGTGGTATTTCTTGACGGAGCGTTATCATGCGATCTGACGTAAACAACCGATAACACGATAGAAGCAAAGTCTCCGTGGCTGCAATTGTTGATTGTTGTCAATGATTGTTGAGGCGACCAACACGTCAGGGTCGTGAATTTTCTTTCAGTTTCTTGCCTACGTAGGTCTCTACCTACTAGACTAGATATAGTACTCTTACTACACCTAGTCTTGATGGTAAGGAATATCAAGGGCTGTATACAGTTTCCATCATTGCATATTAACGACAATCGTACTAAAGTACCCACGACAACCGTCGTCATTAGCGACTAATTTATAATGTTTTCTGAATTGAAATGAGTGAAATTTATAATAAAGGTATACCACAGTAAAATCGTACATAAATATTTTCAGACAAAATATTTATTTGTTAGCAAATAAAGAGATATTAAATCGCTATTATTTTGATTGCCTATAATATTTTTGCAATTAATAAAACAATAATGATTGATGATTGTAAAGCAAACAGTTTTTTATTGTGACGATTGACAATGGAATCTGGTGACATTGTTATTAAAAGACAATATTAAAGGACAATATCTATTATTCATATTTATTATACCTATTCTGAAAATCGGTTTTCTTAAATTTGATATCAATTTTCAGAAAAGGTTTCATTGTCAATTGTCACAATAAAAAACTGTTTGCTTAACAATTATCAATCATTATTGTTTTCTTAATTGCAGTGAAAAGAAAGTGAAAAGGCTTCATACGGAATCTTCTCATCATTTTTTTAAATCTCTTTAACTTTCTCCAAAGCTAATTAGTAAGCAAGATTTATGTTTCTAAAGTAACAGGCATAAAGGCGCCTTGACTCATGTGTGTTTCTTTCTAGACTTTTGCAAAGTGCATACATATTTGCACGTGTACAATTAGTCAATACATTGATATTATAATGATTGTGATTTTATATTTGATGGCAGTATAATAGAGGAAGAATATTCTTAGTGCGTGACAGCCCTGTGACCATGTCTTGCGTCGTGCGACAATCAATCGCGTCTTTTCAGAATATTAAATAAAACTATTTCTAGATCTGTACCTATCTGTTTTTGGAGATATCTAAACTAACTTTGATACGCTATAATTAATATAAAATTTAAAAAAAGGTGTAAATCTAACCTACTTTCAGCGTCCACAGACTAAATAGCGGTAGTTTACAAGGAACTACAGATAAAATAGCTATGGCTGGTCTGGAATAGCCATCTTACTTAGATTTTTATGGCGACCTTGTCGTTAACGCGTCCCACATGCGCGTCGCATCCGTCTCGCATCACACCATTATCTATAATTAATTATTATATTTATAGGAAATAGGTAGCATGGGAATTGATTTTGTCATGTTATGTTCTAATTTATTACCTAAATGTATAAAAAATGGTTTAATGTGTGTACGAAATTAGTAATTTTTCGTATGACGTTGGAAGTAATTTTATCGTCAGCCAAAAATTATATTTAAGTACTATGTTCAAGAAAGTTGTACTTCCACTTAGGCCCACTTGCACCAACTTTATAAATGTGTTTAAATTGTACTTAAACACAATTTTCTATTGTTATTTTGTGTTTAAATTCAATTTAAACATATTTCAGAAGTTGGTGCAAGTGGCCCTTAGTCTTTTTACAACAAACAAGAAAGACACTGAAGTCTTCAAAGAGTGTTAAGCCCGCCGTGATGGTCTATATTATAACTACTCGCAATCAAAAACCTTAACCGGAAGTTCTGGGATATGATGTAAACCAAGAGGCTCAAGGCTACCTACCCGCCACTACCAGATTATTTATCGTGGTGGGTAGTCTAACCCATCTAAATCGCAAGCGCTAGCTAGTATGAGTAGATACAGTTGGTACAGACCTTTTCACCCAAATAATTTTATTCCCAGCTTATAAATTGTAATCCCAATCTACGATCAATGTTAACGTGTTTAGATTCTGATTCAGTGATTCATTCAGTTCAAATACAATCACGAACACAAGTGCAATACACGTTCGATAATTTAAAGCAATATTATTTTGGCGGGAGTGAATGGAAACATGGCGGCGAGCCAACAGTCATCGAGTAAAATAAACATGCTGTTATGTGCGACATGCTAATAATCCGGGGATTTGTAAATGGATTAGACAAGTCAGGTATACACAGACTAATTTGTTGCTCTTAGTAATGTGGTTATCCAACGGTATTATCGTGTTTACGTGTTTTTATTTCTAATGGAAATCGTATGTCTGGATCGTTGATTGGACTCGTCTACCTGTCTATTCTATTTGTCTGGGTAGTTGTAAACAAAATTTACACTTTTGAGTCAATTCTGTATACCTTAGTATTGTTCGTAGATAACTTTAATGAGTCATTCGCGGCTATAATTTTTTATCTTCCAATTGTGATTAATTAAAAATTTGAAAATCCTTCTTGTACTGATTACTGATCTTTTTGTATTCTATTACATAGGTAATATGCAAAGAAGATCAATAAGAAAAAAAATTGAAATGCTATAAAATAAATTATGTACCTAGTTATGGATATGAGTTATGGAAATGAATTCTGAACATAAAATTAATAAACAATTGAGTAATTTGCTATTTTTAGAAAAAGATCTACTCTCTGCCTCATTAGCCAAGTGGTCCTGAGCGCGACTGCTACGCTAGAGGTCCTGGGTTCGATTCCCAGGTCGAGCAGTGTTATTGGGTTTTTCTATGAAATTCCCAGTAGCAGCTCGGAGTTAGGAATTTGTGGTTAATGGCAATAGGCTCGCCCCCTATTACATGGGACCTAAACATACCGGCGAACTGTGGGTGTACATTAGTACGCCTCTGCCTAACCCTTCGGGGAATACAGGCGTGATGGTATGTATGCTTAGAAAAAGATTCATTGGTCGAATTAGGGAGTGATAATTGGTATGGGAATAGCTTTTTTCTCGCCTGTTCGATTCATCAACGCCAAGATGAATTCGCTTTCGCTTTTGTAACGTAAGCACCCGCTAAGACGGGATTTGTGGAGATCCCCACGGGATTAGTAAGGCAATAATTTTCAACGCGGGTAACACCGGGGAAGACATACAATATACATACATACATACAGTCACGCCTTTCTCCCGTAGGGGTAAGCAGAAACTGTAGACCGCCACTTGCTACGATTCATACATAGGTACTTCTTTTGCTTGTGCCACATTCATACTTTTTCTCATACATACGCGCAACGGCGAACGATACACGGCGCGTATCATCGTCTACCGAAGACATCTACCATTTTGTAAATCGAATTGCGAACTAAATGCGGCAGCCGATTCGTTATTATTAAGGGCCACTTGCACCAACTTTTTAAATGTGTTAAAATTGAATATGTACTTAAATGTTGGTCTTTTACACGTTATTTAAATAACAACAAGCAATTCTAATACGTTTAAATAATGACACGTTGACAGCAGAGAAAATTTCTACAGGATTTAATATTCAAATCAGGCCCACCATCACGGCAGTTCAAATTGTACCTGAATGAGCTACATTTACATTTCAAATGGCTTGCGGGAAACGCTCCTGTGTTTATTTTCTACGTTCAAGAATAGCAAACAAACGTGCCCTGATGGTGCTAAATTAATCCTTTGGATAATGTTCGGCTAGTACAGGTAGAATAAGAAAATAAAATGGCAATACCAGGATGTGAAATACGTATTGATTGTTATATTCAAAACTCCTCATTGCTATATTGATCACAAGCACAAATACTAAGCGTGAGGTCCTGGGTTCGATTCCCATTCTCACTATAAGCTCGAATTTGGCTTTGCCTGGACGGGCAGCTAGTTTGGAAATTTGCATACTGCAGTATACTTACTCGTTCATATAAAAAAGGATTATTGAAATCAGTCCACAATTAGGTAATTGGCAAAAGTATCGGTGGACATACATAAAAATACATGATAGACGAAAATATAACCTCTTCTCATTTTGAAGTCGGTTAAATAGCAGTATTTATTTATTTCATGTATTTATTTATATATTCAATGTTTACTCGTCTTGTTTTTCTTCTTTAATTTTCTCGTTACTAAAGCTAATCCGTACTCTGATATTGACAAAACACGTATTTTCCTTGAATTTCCAACAGGAAAGAGAATTTATTTTTAAAACAGGATTAACGCAAATAAAAACACCATTATTTATATTTTAAAAATACTTTTATGCTTTTTGCGCTGATCCTGCGTTAAAAAAAGAAAGGTTTATTTTGAATTGAAAAAGATAAATGTTATTTTAGGAAATAGGGATTTATTGAGGAAGTGTTTAGCAATAAGAAACTATAATCCTTATTTATAGATACGAGCTTTTTAAATAAAAATAAATGTTATATTTGTCTAACTTTTCGATATAAGAGCGTACGTTGGCAGACTGCATATAACTTGAAACTGGAAAAAATCATTCACACTTAAAAAAGCTATTTAATAGAGCTAGCTTGCTATTAGAAAATAATATACCTAATTATTGTAGCATTTTGATACAAAGATATAGGCTTTTTGTACGCCGTACAATGATGTAAACTGCAGTTTACTCACTAAAAAGTATTCACAATTATAAAGCATTGCTATCGCGATAGTATATTTTGATTTCTGTAAATGTTATATGGCGCTACCCGTGCAATCATAATTTTTAACGTGGGAGCGCTATGCTTCGGCTCGAATGGGCCTGCTCGACCGGAGTGATACCACGGCCTCACAGAAAACCGAAACAACATTTGCGTTGTGTTTCACCGAGTGAGTGAGGATACCGGAGGCACAAATCCTTTTAAAAGGCGGGCATCGCACTTGCGACTCTTCTGGTGTTGCGGGTGTCCATGGGCGGTGGGAATCGCTTTCCATCAGGTGATCCGCATGCTGGTTTGCCCCCCTATCCCATCAAAAAACGCATTTTGTATGCAAATCAATGAATGAATGAACGCGCCTAAAACAAATTTTCTTTTCCGATTGCGATAATATCATTCCGAGTTTGTTTTCAAACTACAGCGTCGTGATTTTATCGATACCTAGACATTATTGGTTCGGATTTTATTTATTTCGATTTCCATTTAGTACGTACTAAAATTTCCACTACCTACAGTTTGTTGACTTCTAACATTTATTGAAAACACGAAACATGTTTATAGGTATATATTTCGATTTCACTTTACTTTTTGTAATGAGAAGTGCTGTAAAAGTTTGTAGGTATAGGTACATCGTTGTCAAGGAAAATTGAATAGCGAATCAATAGCGAAACAATATATCTTCGCGGTGTCGCTTGAAAATTTTTGCAATCCCTGCCACGCTTCGAGACGTAAGTAGGTAGATAACTGAATCACGCAAGTACAGGCTGCTAGGAAAAACATGAAACAAATCTCTGAATTTCTTTGGAAATATTGGAGAACGATCCTAGTCTTCTAAAGAGAAAAAATTAAAAACTATTTTTTCTATATTGGCATCGACATCAAACAAAGAGGAACTAGGTATTTCGGTTTAAATTTGATTAAATTTGCACATATTATGCTAACTTAAGTATTTACTATATTATAGGTAGGTATATGTTTTTTTTATTCAGCCAGTATTACCCCCTGCAGGGTGACGCTTCAGTAGATATACCTTAATAAAGATCTATCGATATTTACTTTAGATATTATTGAAAATATAAGAATTGTAGACATTGTACTATATTTTCAACCAATCCCGTTAAGATAATATAAAATGTATCACACAGAATCAAGACAGAGAATCTAATGCATTATTATATTTAGTTGAATAAAATAATCAAGACAAGATAATTAATGATTAAACGAACTTACCCTAAGTGAAGTTCTATCATAATTATACGAAGTACCTCGTCCAAAGAGATTTGGATATTAACATGACTACTGACGTACTATGCAATACTAAAACTCATTTAAATCTACAGTTTAATCTTAGACGACCTCTGTGGTTTAGTGGTTCGAGTACCGGACTGCTGACCATGAGGTCATGGGTTCGATTCCCACTGGACCCAAAAATTTATGTGATGAATATAAGTGTTGTTGTTCGTCTGGGTGTTTCTTATGTATTATAAGTATGTATTTACAAAAAAAAAGTATATAAGTATTATATCCATTGTCTAGTACCCATAGTACAAGCTCTGCTTAGTTTGGGACTAGATGGTGCTGTGTAAAAATGTCCCAGAATATTTATTATTTATTATTTTATTATCTATAATGCTTGTACAAAATAATTTACAACTCGATTTAATACCGAAGTAAATGCGTCTACACCCTTTATATCGGATCAACTTCGCTCATACAGGGAAGATTTTTCCCCGTCAGACTCAATTCGTATGGAAATGCAATTTTTGAAGCGGGCAACATTTTAAATTTACTCAGTGCCTCGTAAGTGAATGCTGTGGAGTCTGGCAACACTGTGCAGGTTGCGAGTAAGTAGTTTGATTTAAAACGCAGCTCTGAGTATTTTTAAAGTTTTGAAGATTTTAGTTTGTAGTGGACGGTGATATAGTCTTACGCAGTTTTTAGTAGTGGCCGGTCCAATGAGTTTATATTGCAATATGATTTGCGGGGATTTATGAATAAACAATAAATTTAAAATACATATTTGACTTAGGACGTAATTTCTTCAGTTTTAATGATAGTAGGTTGATCCTTGACCCACAAGCGTTGACCCACACTAGGACTTTCGTATCGTGGATACATACGTTTAGAAATACAAATGTTCACCGACAGAAACATATCGCCTACAACTCTATATGTATAGTTGAGGTAATCGAACACGAGACGCAAGTACGTATCTATATATAGGCATATATACCCATGTTTGCGAAATAATATATCTATTCATCAAGCAAATATTAGTCTTATGAGTCGTTAATTAAACTTTCTAGCGGTAATGATGCGGCGTTGTGGCGTAAGTATTAACTTTCAGAGTTAAACTTTATAATTAATGAAATAGATCGTGGTATTCTGTACTTAAACTTATAGCATGTTAAACGCTAATATTCTTAGATTTTAAACATGTATATCCTTTTGTTGCTTCTATCAGTGTATAAATTACCTTGCTTTAAAGTTTCACTTACCTACATAGCTACATCTAGACACGCGGCAGCGAGACCAGCCAAGTTCAAAGAACTGCCAACGCAGCAGACGCGTATAATAATATATGAACCATTTAGAGCTTTTGACCCCTTCACATTTCGAAAACTATTTAACATACATACATGAAATTTGCCTTTACCCTGCAGTTGGACACCACGGGCTTTCGAAAAAAAAACATGAAATTTGGCACATTTTTATTAAACTAAGTCAAATCTTGAACAGGATTATCTACAGAACTTGGTACCCTTGGTTTAGCTCCCAATTCTTTTGTTAGCGAAGTCTATTTTTATTAATGAACTTGGCTTCCATTTTTACATCTATGTTTTTGATGGGAGTAATCTTGAAGGATCATGAGTCTAATAACTAATGTCTATCTTTGCTACTAAATCTTAATGGTTCGATTCAGAACGAATCACGCTGCAAAATTAAATAAAAATATCTTTAAAAATAGTTTTATTTTATTTTATTAGAACCGCGGTGAATTTTACAGATGTCAGGTAAATTAAAAATAGTTTAATAATATATACCTACTTAATACTATGATATTTTTTATGATGTAGATATGTTTGCTATTAAAGATTTAATTATTTTACCAATAGATTTTCAAATATAGAATCGCAGTTTATGGATGTCACACAAACTTACAAATTGCATGATTTCGTGACGTAGGTACTTATATGATCCGTTTTCCCTTATATGACTGGTTCAATCGAGCCATAAGTATATAATTAGCATCCCTGTTACAATATCAATGTGACGTGACGTACCTCCTTGTCGTCAACAAATAACATGAATGTGTATTAAGGGTTGTCACCTGCTTGTTTTTTAAAAGAACATATATATTATGTAGTTAGATTCTAGTTTGTTAGTGATAATTTGAAGTCTCACTGGTAAACTAGTGATCATTATAGGTTGGAAACCTACGAAAAATTCCTCAATACCGTAATGATTAATGAAATTATTACTTCCGTAGAACTGTTGCCAAATTCTTCAAATTACTACGTACGTCGATTCTAACCCTACAGAACCGCACCCTACAGTAGAATTTTACTAAGATTATTTTATGATGTTTATGTACAATCAGAAATAATTTGTACCTACAATTATTATTTACTGCCTCATTAGCTAAGTGGTCTTGAACGCGACTGCTACACTAGAGGTCCTGGGTTTGATTCCCAGGTCGAGCAAAGTGTTATTGGGTTTTTCTATGAAATTCCCAGTATTGTAGTCCCAGGAATTTGTGCCCGGTTGATGGCAATAGGCTCGCCCCCTATTACATGGGACCTAAACATACCGGCGAACTGTGGGTGTCATTAGTACGCCTCTGCCTAACCCTTCGGGGAATACAGGCGTGATGGTATGTTATGTTAATGTTATAATGATTATTTATGACTTGGACATTTGTTAGAAATGTTGAAAGAATGAATGAAAGACGATTAACATATTTTATGAGGCGAATGTCTGCGGTAGCGTTGGGGAGAGGTCGCCCTAGTAGGACATACGCCGATCGTATTGGTGTGGTCCTTCAAAAAGGTTAGGTGCATAGTAGGTAGGTACGTAGTGCGTAGTAATCGTAGCAAGTGGAGGTCTGTAGTTTCTACATACGCATAAGAGAGAAAGTTGTCAGTGTATGTATTATTATTTATTGGAGAGAATGAGTTTCAAAATTAGAACGCCTAATTTAATTGGTATTATTTTCACGTGGGAGAGCCATGCTTCGGCACGAATGGGCCGGCTCGACCGGAGTGATACCACGACCTCACAGAAAACCGGCGTGAAACAACGTTTGCGTTGTGTTTCGCCGAGTTAGTGAGGATACCGGAGAGCCAAACCCTTTTAAAAGGCGGGCAACGTACTTGTGACTCCTCTGGTGTTGCGGGTGTCCATTGGCGGCGGTTATCGCTTACCATCAGGTGATCCGTCTGCTCGTTTGCCCCCCTATCCCATAAAAAAATATATATCGAATAGAGATCATAAAACCCTTCCAAGTAAATGCTAAAACCGCACAGCCCTATTAGATGGTTTGTTGTGTGACATTTGGCTCGCTTCCATCATGTCGACGACGCGGCGTCTCTATTTCTATCAGGCATTCATGTATCGCGGATATTTTATTGTAGTAGTTATCAGTTGTTCTATATTTGTACTGTTTATTTTTCTACTTGGATCAATGAGATTGATTTTTCTAGAGTAGACAAATGTATTTAAGTATGTTGTTTTTATGTCCGATCTTGAGGAAATTAACAACTTCTCTAAAGTCCTGCTCGGCTAGTAAAATTATATATATAATATCTCAACACGTATTAATACTCTGTGGTAACATTCTAAATGGCTGTATTTGTTTTAATCGACTTTAAACAAAGTAAGAACGTTTTATTTTGTCTATGTTAGATACGAGATATCTGCGCCGATCGTGAACTTAAGTTTTTATTTATTTAGTGGAAGCCTGTACTTATCTGATAGAATATCAACCTCATCAGTCTCATATTAATTTTCTCGGTGACTGACCATCTATTCTGAACATGACAGACACTACAAAATGATTGAAATCGGTTACTTTTCCTAAAACGTTTCTTTTTGTTCTTTTATAGTGTCAATGGCAACATTTTTTCGGGCCAAGATTGCTACAGGCAAAGTCGTAACCTGAGAAAAACCCTAAAAAAGTCGTCTACGACAGAGTATACGGAGAGGCGCTGGTTAGATGATCAGAGGCCCAATTTTACCATTTCAATTGTTTCAGAAATTCAGAATGTTCATCCAATGGCACTAAATGACATAAGAACTGACTGATTTTGTAGAAAAAAACTGTAAAATCACTGTAAAATCATAGATAGATGAGTTTATGGGTGACTGACAAAAAACAGGCAGACATGGTTATAGGGGAGAACTTAGTCTTGCAAATAGTCGCAAAGAGATCGTCTCCCGTGCCAAAAACAACTGAGAAATACAAAAGTACATAGATCCGGGTTGTCGCAGGCACATTGACCAAGATTAGGATCTCCGAACCAACATTTGCACATAATCATCTGTATTGTAGATGCACTACAAATATTATGTATGCAAATTGGGATTTGAAGTCGATTTCCACATATTGAAGAGATTGTTGCGGATTGTTTGCCAAGAATGCGTAAGTTGTTCTTATACTGAATCTATGAGAAGGTAATGTTATTTCTGAATGGAATTCTTGAGTCGATGGTACAATTTTCAGCCATGGTATAAATGATATAACTTACTGAAAAAAAAAAACTGTTCGTAAAACGTATCGTCAGAGTCGTTTTATCTATACTTACTAATATATAAAGCTGAAGAGTTTGTTTGTTTGTTTGTTTGTTTACTTGAACGCGCTAATCTCAGGAACTACTGGTCCGATTTGAAAAATTCTTTCAGTGTTAGATAGCCCAATTATTGAGGAAGGCTATAGGCTATATATCATTACGCTACGCGGACGAAGTCGCGGGCAGAAGCTAGTCTTAATATAAAAGATAAGTTCCTCATTAGTCGTAATGTAGTTGTTGTCGTGGGTTCAATTCCTCGGTCGACTAGTATTATTAGAAATGTTTGATTAGGAAATCGTCAGAAGCAGGTTTGTTTAATTTTTAATCCAAACCATGATTTAGGGTTTCACGAAAGAGGTTATACTGTCTAAATGTTCTCTCTGTTACTGTCTCTTGTGATTATTAAATAGTTAAAATGTCAGACCAAAACAACCACAATAAATGTCTAAAGTGCGATTAAAACTTTTGGGTCTAAGCGAGTAATATAAGTTTCAGAATAACAGAGAATGTTGCCTTTTCTATTATCCTTTTAAGTTTATTTTTAACATAACATACCAAACATACCATCACGCCTGTATTCCCCGAAGGGTTAGGCAGAGGTGTACTAAGGTACACCCACAGTTCGCCGGTGTTTAGGTCCCATGTAATAGGGGGCGAGCCTATTGCCAATAACCGGGCACAAATTCCAAACTCCGAGCTGCTACTGGGAATTTCATAGAAAAACCCAATACTTAACACTTTGCCCGACCTGGGAATCGAACCCAAGACCTCTAGCGTAGCGGTCGCACTTGAAACATACCATCACGCCTGTATTCTCCGAAGGGTTAGACAGAGTTGTACTACAAATGTGTACACTTACAGTTCACCGGTATGTTTAGGTTCCATGTAATAAGGGGCGAGCCTATTTCATAGAAAACCCAATAACACTTTGCTCGACACTCGGCACAGTTAAAGATTAATATTGTACGCTAGAGTACAATTTTAATTTTTAACTGTGCCTAAATTATTTTTTGTAGCCGAAGTCTATTTTTAGAGGATATTTACTAGTGACGAGATAGGCCAAATTAGGTAAGAGGAAATCTGGAACAAAAATGCTTTTCTTTCAATCGTAGACTAACAGTGACTGTGCAACCGAACAGCTGGTAGAAATTAAAGTTTTACATGAAGCTAAATATTTTACCACAATGGGCGATCCAAACTATTTTATTAGTAAGATACTCAATGCTTCGTCTTTAAAACAAAAGACAACTTACTATCACTACAGAGACAAAACAAAGTCGCTTCCTGCTGTCTGTCTGGGCCTATGTATGCTTTGATCTTTAAAACTACGCAACGGATTTAGATAGTTTTTTTTTAATAGAGAGAGTGATTCAAGGGAAATTTTATAAGCTATTTAACATAGCCCTACGACTCTTAGTAACGGGATAGCGTGGGTGAAACCGCGGGCGGGTCGCTAGTATTATAAATATTGTTGACAAGAAAGACAAAGAAAATCGTTTTCGAAACATCAATATTGAAAATGCAATATACTGATTTCTGGCGTCACCTCATGAGTTCAGGGTGGGAATTGGTCAAGTACTACCTCGCAGTTGACCCTGCACAACGGCCTACGCCAGCTAAAAAATCTTGCTGTAATCGGCAACTGTAATCGGCTGTAATCGGCTGACCGAACTGTTCCTAGTGAATCTCTCAATTGCGATATGTATTGATGATGACCTAATCCGTTACTGCCTTCTGCTCATATAATCTGTCACGTAATTCATTAAACTTTTCTTTGGTTTACATTGTTCTTATGTGGTCTTCTTTTAGGATACAAGGCCAAATCCTCCCCAACACTGGTGCCTGATGGCAGACTTTATTTATCTTGAAGGAACAACTTGAAAAAGTGGTTTTATTTAAATATGTCCAATTTTCGCGTACGTCTCAGAACTCAGTATATGAAATGAAATGATGAAATGATATCTATTTCTGTAAGTAGATCATTAGAGACACTTTTACAAGTCAATTTTTTTTTATAGCTAGATGGCTTCGGCATTTCCTAACTGACGACCTCTGAGAAGAAACACCGAAACAAACTCAGAGAATCATGGTCTCTTTTAAAGTCCAGAGATAAAATAATGCAAATAATGTGAGTGGGACAATGCAGGGCAATGTCTGAAATGGCCTTTTGAGGAAAGAACCATATCAGCTTTCAGTAGACCAGTCCTAACTGACGGCAAGCATACATCAGTCATTGTGTAGCTCAACCATAATTAAGTGAGCTCAACGACCCGTCGCACGACAATACCAGATCAGTAGGACATTCGTGTAGGTCGTATGAAATTCCCAAAGCCTCCAGACTATAAAAACTTGTATCTTGAAGAAGTTTAAAGAGTCTCTTATACTGATATTCAACATTAATACATTCTTCATTGTTTACTATGACGTTTATTTGTGCAAACGACCTCCCAAATGCCTTATTTTCTCACAATCATTGTTATCACTGTATACACAAAAAGTGTGTATATTGTATTTTCTTGTCTGCATATTTGCCCTAATCTTGAAAACTACTGAACTCATCTTGATTAAACTAAATAATAATGTTTTACTAAATCACTGGTATTTTGCTACCGAAAATACTGGTTATAATGAACGGAAATAGGTAAATAATCTATCGAAATTATATATGAAACTTGCGTAATAAACAACTTAACATCAGAGATGTTTCTAAACGTTAACTTACACAGTATCGGAAATTGACATTATCTGAATATAGGTTAAGTATACACAAATTGTGTTTATTATTGTATTCTATGTATTATGAAAACCGGCATATTCATTATGATTGTCAATTCAAATTACTACATACAGAATTAACTCGTATGTGAATTAATCGTTGCAGGCAAGTACTTTATTGATTCTGGAGTTTCAAAATAAAGATTAATTTATACATACAATTTTCTTTCTCTGTTACTGGAAAATGGACGAGTAAATACAAAATCACATTTCGAGTGTCAAATTGAGTCACTAGGTTCGTATAATTGATACACAAAACCAAAGCAGATGTCAACTGCTCTGGAAATTAGTTGGCAGAGTGGAGTTGACGAGTGCCAATTACGGTTTAGCGGCAAATTGTGACGGAAATTCTAAAGTTTACCTGCCAAACTTGTCACGTGTTGCCGGAATATTGTCGCTATGCTGTTTGGCGGTTTACCACGTGCTTGCAAAGTTGGAGAACGATGTGATTGGCTTCCAGTTGTACGTACTTTCTTTTGTTTTGTTTTTATTTATTAGTTTGAGCCTCCATCGAGTAGGTTATTTATACATCATAATCACGTTTTATCAGAAAGGCTCGCTGGGGTAGAAAGTAGTAGTAGACGACTTGGTAAAGGTCGCTGGGAGTCGTTGGATGCAGGCGACATACAACCGGTCCTTGTTGAAGTCTTTGTGGGAGGCCTTTGTTCAGCAGTGGACTTCTATTGCCTGATATGATTATGATGATGATGATGATGATTTTGTCAGGGGACTCAATGTTTTCCCCCTCGAGAGTCCTCGTTGATTCGGGTGGAAGATCCATGAGGATATTGAAACTACCTACGTCAATAAAGAAAATTATATCCTAACCTACTAATTATATGGATGGATGGATGGTTGTTTGTTATTCTTTCACGCTAGAACCGCTGAACGTATTTGGATAAAATTTGGCACTGAGATAGATTATAGTCTGGTATAACACATGGACTACTTTTTATCTAAATCGGACCCAATTATGAACTCCACGCTGACGAAGTCTCGGGCAGAGGCTAGTATTATCATAATATCATTATAAATGACGTGGTAGTATTTTATAAACATAGAGAGAATGAATAAGTAGGTACTATTATACAGAAACATTATAAAAAATGAGCGAGCTCATATTTATGTTCAACAGTGCGTCCAACGCGAAAATGAGAAAACTCAGCGGAATTTATAAGATGAATTAAAGGTAGACGTATAAAATGCAATGCACAAGAATTCATAGAAATTGTATGACTGTTACATCTTCAGTATTTGGATTGCGGGGAGAGAGAAATTAGTTTTAGGTTTACTGAAATAAGCAGAGTACCCTAGAGAGACCTAAATGTTTTTCATCTCACAGCTAGATTTTCTGCTAGACAATATTGCAGCTCTACATGGTCAGTCTGATTATTCTAGCTTTATGGCGTATGGAAATCCTTATGCCAACGCAGATTTGTCCGCGGAAGACGGAGGGTTAGGTCGAACTCCTATCAACTAAAATAAACAGTGTTCTTGTCTGGGCATTTACTAAGACTCTTAACCCTAACCGCTGCGCAGCTACCCTCTGGAAAAGCTGTCATACTTTTTTGATCTACCCAAATCCCACATTTTTGTAGAACAGTTCTATTTTCAAAACTGTTTCTTTTACTGAAAGCCACGCAGTTGGAGTCGCGGGCAGCCAATAAGAAATAATGTGTGTAATCTTTTCTGAAAATACCATATACCCCTAAACAGTAAAGACCTTCGTCCGCGTGGTCTTGGATCGCGGACAACAGCTAGTTTTCTAAATAATTTTGTACGTTACCGACATTATTTATTTATTACCTTTGAATAAGTAGGAAGGAATGAAAATTTCCTCTTGATAAGGTACCCACAGCCCATGTCCGTACAAAACCATGCTCATCACGTCTTATTACCCCCGCCCCGCTGTGCGCCCGCGCCTAGTGCAGCTATGACCAGTATTGTGCGCGCATATTTAGGGCCATTTGCACCAACTTCAAAATTATATTAAAATTGTATTTAAACACGATGTTTCATAGAAATTTTGTGTTTAAATACAATTTAAACACATTTAAGAAGTTGGTGCAAGTGGCCCTTAGTATCGCTCAGTATCCCTTAATTAACTAACTAGTACTTGTAACCTTTTTAAATATTTTTGGGCCAAATATAAAATTAATGGTCTAAAAGTTATTGGAGTCGATTCAGTTACTTATTCAAACTATATTCAGGATTAGCTACTAAAAATAATGTTGTATAGATATCACTATCCAGTAGCTGTAATAAACATATACACCTACATAAAAACAGAGCATAGGTCGTTATCTAAGTATTCGGGTAAACATGTTTTATTGTTTTTTTCCCATAATGCGTCGAGTTATAATGCTGATAAATAAAACTGGTATATACTGAAATACATGAGGTTAAAAATAATATATTGATACACGTCAATGAGGGGCTCGTGGCTACGCAATAACTAAGTTGATTAATCTAGCTACGCTTGCCGCGGTCAATATATGGATGGGTGACCATTAATAATAATAAATACATCGAGGATCCTTTGCCAAAATACTGAAATTCAACCGCATCTGACAAGACTCGCGGGAAAAACTGTGGGAATTTCCCTACATCACGTGCTAGATAAACTCATGTTTCCAGACTCCATCAGATTCATTTCTCCATATGTGCACATGTTTCTTCGCTTCAATTACATTACCTGACACGTGTATCAATTATCGGGTTAAAGATCGCATCGGCGCATGACATTCCTACTAAATATAGGTACATAATAATATCAAGAAGCTAGCATCTTGCCATTCACACGGATCTTCAACCTTGAAGCATAGTAAGGACAGAAACCACTAGAACATCGTTTCTCGCATCGAATTGCCTAAGTCCATGTCATAATGACATATTATTCTTCTTGTTGACTTGATTTTCGGGGCTAATTTGTACCGTGACATAGTTCTACCTTCGCATTAGTATTGCCTCTACCCATTGTCATTACCGATATTCTGTGTCGTGAATATTATTAAAGCTTTATATGCAAAAACCCCAGAGCATCAATCATAAATTTTAGTATCATAATTAATTGTCATTTTGGAATACCGCGAATGACTACAAAAGAGACACGAAGGAGTAACGACAGAGGAAAGAAACAATAATGCTTTTAAAACTACTAGAAACGCAGATATGGCTTTTGATTTCATATTTTGTATGCATGCAGAAAGATTATCCTATTACTACATATTACTATCTAGTATCTCCAAAGTTGACATTTATGACACTGAAATTGGATATAAATTGATATTTTTTAAATTCCAGATATTCCCTCTATCTCTTTGAGAGAAATTCGTTTATGGGTACAACTTGAGAGTCAATTATAACCTTTGTAGACTATTGTTATGCGATGCATGTTTGATTGTGCTCTTAACCACGTCATGACTCGCCAATAAAAAAAAAACTCAATAGCTGACGTTAAGGAGTAATTGACGTACACGATCTGCACACAACACGGAAGTGAGAAAATGTTTACGGAATAATAAAGTCAATAAATGTTAATAAATATTTGTACTACGGAAGTCTCTCCATAATTCAGCCATTTTATGGATATTTTTGCAGATAATTTTTCCGTCATCTGATACAGCTATTTTTTACATCCACCAGGTAAATGTTAGCTTCGGGGCATACGGGGAATATTGGAAAATGACGCACGGTTTCGAAATTTGGGAAACTCGATTGTAGCCGGTTTTCGAGGAAAAGTTAACAATTTGCTTGAACTTCGAATTGAATTTGGAATCCATTTTTTGGTGCAGTGTCCTTGCGTTTTTTTTTATAACCGATTTAATATAATATTAACATTTTAAGTTTATTTAAAAAGTATGATAACATAATCACATCGTTGGAGTACGGATTTGCGCCCGAGTGATGGAAATGGGGGTTGTCATTTAGGCTCCCCTAAATATGTATAGGCGAGCTGTGGGTATGCGTACACAACTCTGCTTAAGCTTTCAATGATACAGTCATGATGTGTTTATATGACATGACTTACTAGCTGACCCGACAGAATTCGAATTGATGATGAATTAAAAAAACATTCCAAAAATACTTTCGTATATTTTCTAATTTTCCTTACAATAACAAACACAATAAAAAAGTAATTAGCGATATTGGTTCAGCGGTTCACGCGTGATGACGTCGCCAAGGGAATAGGGATTAATTTTTATATACGAGTACATGCCTAGATGTGAATTATCGTGGTCATTGAGTGTAAATTAAAAATAGATAAAAACATTCAAGTTACATCTTCAAACAACGTTAGTAATAGTGTCTCAAAGGCATTTCATCATTTCCACATGGTCACACGACACAAGACTTTAATAAAATAAGTTAGGTGCTCACCGCACTAACAAGAATTTAATTAAGTTTCATATTTCGCTCGTAATTCTGCTTAATGTGCCGTTATTTTAGTTATTTCAGCATGGAAAGCGGTTTCAGGTTATAACTACTTAAAGTAACACGGCCCTTCTGATTCTGAATATTACCTGTAATATAACCTAACTTATTCGTAATAGTTATATTTTTAGAGTTATTTCGTTTAATGTGGTGATATTCATAAAAATAACCAAAGCACTTACTCAGGGTCTCGCTACTTGATAATTGGTTCCAAAAAAAACGCTCTCACAATTATATATTTGTTGTAGTTGACAACATACGACTGCTTTGGAAATGTATAAATAATTCAAAGTCAAAGTCAAAATCATTTATTAATTATAGACTACTAGGTAGTACATTTTGAACGTAATTTTTACATTATAGACTGCCTCGTTAGTCTAGTGGTCCCAAGTGCGACTGCTACGCTAGAGGTCCTGGGTTCGAATCCCAGGTCGAGCAAAGTGTTATTGGGTTTTTCTATGAAATTCTCAGTAGCAGCTCGGAATTTGGAAATTGTGCCCGGTTAATGGCAATAGGCTCGCCCCCTATTACATGGGACCTAAACATACCGGCGAACTGTGGGTGTACCTTAGTACACCTCTGCCTAACCCTTTGGGAAATACAGGCGTGATGGTATGTATGTATAGACAGCCCCCAAAACGCCCGCCCATCACTTAATAACGATCAGACCACTACGCCTATCTATATACGTATAAGAGAAAAATGTTATGCAGGCATTCCTCATCCACTCCCTGCTGAGTGTATAGGCCTATATTTGCTAATGCCACATATTCCGGACCTGTGTTGAAATAAAAACCACGTGAGAAAATCATTGATCTCTCGTAGGCATTGTTAAACTTTTTCATGAAACTCAGTCCTATATTGCGATCAACAAAGTAAAGGTTTCATAAAGGTTGCGTCCATAGCTCGTAATGTATGAACGGAAGAGAAATTTGAACACCTTCCTATGAATTTTACACTTGGCGTCGTATGTTGTAAGTCAACGAATACAGGTAACGTGTACCGCGAATTGAAGCTAATATAACTTTTGAAATCACTTGATGTTTCGAATAGGTTACATCTATATCATAAACATCTATTCATAATTTTAAATGTAAATACGTGTATTTCATTTTAAAGATTTGTGGATACTACGCACCTGACTGAATCGGCTTAGGTCGTTTTAGGGCGATCTCTTCCGACGCAGCCGCTGACATTCGCTTTATAAAATCCTTCTGGTAAAATCTTTCATTCATCTCTCAACATGTCCCAACTATCTCAGCATATTCTTTTCAATAGGTGTCACTACATCATCTTTCAGGCCGAAACGTTGTCTTATCACATCTGATCTAATATGCTTCAATCAAAGGGTTAAATTTATTTAAAGTCTCTACAATAAATAATTCAAACTAATTTAATATTGTATAACCTTATTTGTGTTGCTTCTTGGTTTCGATACAAATAATTATATATAATAATAGTTAATTAACTTTTCCTCTTAATAAATTATGGGATAATAATACACGGATAACAAACCTAATAAATAACCTTTATATCATTGACATAAAGTTCAAATTCCAGTTATATTACGGCCTTCGTTAGATATAATGTATATATAAAATTATAAGTGACGAAAATATGTCGTAATAAGTATTAATTGATTGTTTTGTTATTCAAAACTGAAATATGTGTACAGTTCAATGTACAACTTGTTTTTAAAGGCCGTTCTAATCGTTAGTGCGAATATTTTTTTACATTATTGTTGGTATATAGGTGTATGATTATTATACATAATACATTTTATATAATAGATAGGTATACTGATAAACCTCCATTATGAAATTAGTTTAGAAAAAGTTTAAAATAAAAAATAGGCACCTATTAGGTGGGTAAACTGCGTGTCTGTAATGGCCGGTCCATGAAAGAATTAAAATATTAGGTAGGTAAGTAGGGCTGCGGTCCACCAAAAATTACAAACTAAATATTTAGCTTTAGTACATTATTAGATCAATGACTTGAGCATAGTTTTAATATTGACATTAAAAAAATGTCAGTCTGACTGGCGCTACCGCACTCAATCTGAGCGGTACCGCAATTTTGAAATTATGGGCTCTAAAAGGCCTCTATCATAAAACTTTCAAGAAATTTCTGTTGAAATTCAATAATATTATAAGAAAAAAATCTTTAAAATCTTTTTTTTTTTTTTATTATGGCGCCACACTTTTTGTGTATTTACCAGTGTATTTGCGTTTTTGTGTATTTGCGTTCGCCAGTGTCAAGTATAAGTTGTTGAGTTGCCCCAATAAAACGATAGAAACTTTATTGAGGCTTCGATGGAGTTTAGGAGTGAACCCAAAAAGTCACGATTTTCAATTTTATATCATTTGCCTACACTCTCACACGTTCACGAACACTTAATGGTTAATTATCCACCATAATTACACATTAAACTTCGGAGAAATTCAAGTTTTGAAAAAGAATATAAAATCGACAATGTGCACTTTTCATTTTCCCGCCTAAAAAACTCTTTTAAAATCTTTATTTAATAATATTTTTAGTTTAAGATTTGATTTAATGGTGTTGCTACTTTGAATGTTGTGTTGTGGTTGTGTATACACATAGCAATAATTGGCATACACATGAGATTTTGTACCTTTAAGACGATTCATTTCTAATGCATGATGTATATGCTGTTGGTGTACCTTTATATATAAATAAATAAATAAGAAAAAGTTACATCGTAAAAAAACTTTACCTGTGTCATCATCATTCTCAATTTCCATTGCGTAAAAATCCTTAACGCTTGTCACACGAACATAATGTTTTTCACTGAAAGCCCGTCATTTTGCAATTTATGTAATACACTGTTAAACATAAAATTTTATTTAATAACTCGAAATTATTAAAATATACACATTCAAAGGCTTGGTCACAAATTGTAGCACTAGTGACGTCCACTCACAGTATCGATATAATATTTATTTAAATAATTTGAACATGGAAGTCGCACGCGGTAGCAGTTAGAACAGTTTATCGAACACCAAACGCGTTGAATATCACTGACTAGGCAACACGTTATCGTCTACTGTAACACGATACACAGCCGTAAACAAAGCAGCAGCAGTCTGTGCTCATTAAACGCCTGCGCACTACAACACACAGATTTTTTATTACTCATTAAATTAATTTTGGAACACCCCATTTTTTAAATAATTTTATAGATCAACATTCGAATTATTCTTATACGGTTCGAAATTCGATTTGATATTCACTTGTTTTTAAATTCAGAAAACAACCGATTGTTGTGACGTAAGTACCTAGTAGGTAGGTATAATATTCGAGTAATTGATCGGTACGACTACTATACTACCTACGTCACGTTTCCCCACGTGGGTTCGCGTTACGTTATTTAACACTGAAGGTGTGAAGTGTATTCACAAATATTTAGTAAGGACGGACTGTTTAATTTATATTTTTTATCTAATTAATAGAGCAGCGACGTCATTGCGCGTTACGCGGAGGTGGACTGATAAGCGCAGGCGCTGGCCGCGACACACAGTCATGAACTACGAGATATTCCATGTGAGAATACCCACCATTTTTAATATCACAGTATCGTGTTAGACACGAGTTAGCGAGCATATAAAAACATTGACATATTTATGCGGCGCTCGTGTACGAAGGTCGATTTGCTCAGTTGATTTTAACATCGATTATTATCAATTAGCGTTATCGATTATCGTAATCGCTTCTTTAAGATTAACAGTTTTTTGTTCTATTGTTTATAGAAGTTGAAAGATACGTAGCTTACGTTACGTCATTGTGACGTCATAGTATTTGTATCGATGGAAGATGATTGTGGCTGACGTAGGCAAGGTCTAATTTTGGAAAAACAGAACGATTGTAACTACCTGCTAAACTACCAAGTTTTTATCTACAAATAAAATTATTTGAAGACGTATCCGATAACACCTTTAATCTGTATACCAATGCATTTTACCTATCTTAAGTAAAAGTTCTACCACTTTTCTAAAATCTATACATCTCTAAAATCTATCATAAAATCTATTACAAAATTTAAAAAAAGCTGTGTCTGTACATTGAAGATATATAAAAACTATAAGTGGGTTGGGGTATATACCTAAACGTCGCTGAATCGAAAAAAGTGATTTTCTAAATTCTTGCCCGTTTGTTACGGGTTGGAGCAAAACCTACTAAATAGATTTTAATTTTCTTATCACTGTTAGATAGCACAGCATATATTATGCTCCAACTTGGTGAACTTTTTACTTTACTTTGAGATACAGCTTGACCTCTCGGACGTATAGAAATCCATACAAAGAAGAGATCATCACTGTTGGTTTTTATTAAATTATTTTCGGAATCCATTTAATTTTCTAATCCTAATATAGCTTCAAATGAGCGAAGCCGCGGGCAAATCTAGTGATATAGTAAAACTGTAACTAATCGCTATCTGTACGTGGAAGATATAGATATATAAGATTTAACGACACGTTTGGCGTGGCGGCTGAGCGATCGGCTTCTGCGACACGTGTTGTGGGTTCGATCCCCTCACGGAGCAAATATTTGTATGATCTACAGGTAGATGTTCCGGGTCCTGGCGTTTGTTTATGTGAGAATTTGTGTTTGTAAACGCACCCACGATACAGGAGAAAATCCTAGTGTGGGGCAACGTTTTAAAAAAAGAGAAAAAAGAGATATTTGAGAGAAACTATTATTGGGGGCCTTTTTTCAATGGGAAAGAATCCAAACCAAGGATTATTTTATTCGTATTTTTTTTTTAAATATGCAATAATTAGGTACTTACCTAGTTAAATGTCGGCAGTAATTTCTCACAGTTCACTCACCGCTGAAGCCTGTAGGCTAATTTTGGCCCATCTCTATTCTACCTAAAAGACTAATTTAGCTACATCGCATGTTTACGCACTAAGCTGATTAGATACAGCGTGTATTACTTGACATCCACAATGGCGCTTATCACTACCGCGTCAGAGTGCATAGTAATCGAACGCCATAAATTTTATATGAGGGCTTCCCATCTCGTCCATAATGAGTGAATTTTCATAACATTTTCCTATAAGCACCTTCTGTTATCATTATGTAGGTACTGTGTATTTTTATTGTTATAAATATACTGGTTGTTTTTTTTACGGTCGGGATAAAATTAGTGTTTTTTTTTAGTTTCACTCTAATAATAAGCAGTGGATTGCTTAATGACCATTGGTCTACTAAGTCAAAGGTTTTAAGTTCAAATCCAAGGCAACACCCCTTTGTCGTTTCGAATTCATGAGCGTATATTAATAGTTAATTAACATTCGCTTCAAAACATCGTGAGGAAACCTGCATGTCTGAGAGATTTTCACGACGGCGTGTGAAGTCGAATAAGGCAAGCGTGGTAGAGTAGTGGACCATAGCCTAATCCTTTTCATTCTGAGAGGAATCGCGTGCCCAGCAGTTGGACAGTATAATATGTTGATTCATTATGTTATGTGGTTTCTTTTTTGGGCAGGTGTAAAATAAATCTACCACGAAATATTAGACGAGTACCTATACAACATAACATAACATACCATCACGCCTGTATTCCCCGAAGGGTTAGGCAGAGGCGTACTAATGTACACCCACAGTTCGCCGGTATGTTTAGGTCCCATGTAATAGGGGGCGAGCCTATTGCCATTAACCGGGCACAAATTCCTGACTCCGAGCTGCTATTGGGAATTTCATAGAAAAACCCAATAACACTTTGCTCGACCTGGGAATCGAACCCAGGACCTCTAGCGTAGCAGTCGCGCTCAGGACCACTTGGCTAATGAGGCAGTAACCTATACAACTATTGCAAGAAATTGGATGCAGCCTTCATAGTTTAAAATCTGGTGCATGTTTCCGCTTGAGTTATAGTAAGTAAATGTTTTTGGGAAGCGTATGAAACCGCGACCTACATCAAAGACTATTATCGTCGGAATAAAACTTCATAAATCAGTCGCGTAGTTTAAAATCTGGTGCATGATTCCGCCTTGAGTTATAATAGTAAATAAATGCTTTCAGGAAGCGTATGAAACCGCGAGCTACATCAAAGTCTGGTGTCATCGTAATAAAACTTCATCAATCAGTCGAGTCATTACGAATCTAGCAAAAACTATTGCACGAAATTGGATGCAGTCTTCATAGTTTAAAATCTAGTGCATGTTTCCGCTTGAGTTATAGTAAATAAATGCTTTTGGAAAGCGTATGAAACTGCAACCTACATCAAAGACTATTATCGTCGGAATAAAACTTTGTAAATAAGTCGCATAGTTTAAAATCTGGTGCATGATTCCGCCTTGAGTTATAATAGTAAATAAATGCTTTCGGGACACGTGTGAAACCGCAGGCAACAATCATAGGCTAGTATCGTCTTAATAAAACTTTAATAATCAGTCTCATATGTAAGTACATCCATTTTGTACATAAACATTCTAATTCAAACAATTTTTTCCATACGCATAAAATAATTTTATCGAATAAAATATATTTTTAAGAGGATAAATCTCTGATTGGGAATTCTAATTACAATTTCATGTATGCGCCCAGCATTCCGGTAACAAATAACACTGGTTGTTAAATTACACCTTATTGTTGCCGTGTGCCATTAAAAAGGAATATGACTCCCAATTTCCATACAGATCCGAGAGTTATGTAAAAGGGAGCGTTCTAAAAAAATATTTAATGATGTTGTGACGTGCCTTCGAATAATATCAAGCATAGAACGCTAACAATTGTCTTGCAATCTGTTTTCTCTGTTTATTAACTTGCTACTAACAGATACCTTCCTATGTCTCGTACCCAAAATAATTATTTTGACACGTACAGTTGGCGCAAAATAACTTGAACAAAAATGGCGGATGCGCAGTAGTCGATTTTTAGTACATTTTGCACGCAAATGCACAGCGTAAACTTTCCCCCTCTCCGTTAGTTTTGGGTCAAGTTATTTTGCGCGAACTATACCAACGATGGCACGCGTGCCATCAATGTTCTCGGTTCTATAATGTTTCCATTTCAATCCGTTTCGAGTTGCTGGTCGACAAATTGGAATATTGTCGCAGTCAAATATTTGTTCAGTCTCGATGTTTGTAAATCATAACTACCACAACACGACGATTCCGCTGTGGATTGAATTTGGAGTGAATATGGGTAAATTTTTCACTCAGAAATTGAATTTTTTATTAAAAAAATATATTAAAAATCTTTACTAAATATTATATTTAGTATATAAAACTGAAGATTTTGTTTGTTTGGCTAATCTCTGAAAGTATCAGTCTGATTAAAAAAAAATAGATCTACTTAAGTTGCCTACCAGCTGCTTGGAATTAGCCCATTATAGAATCTATTCAATCTAAATCCAAGCACAAAGGGTACGGTGAGCTCATTCTGCGTGAATCGGATCGATTATTTTTATTATTTAATATTGATAAAAAATACTAAAAATGTAAGGTAGCTTATAGTAACTGTAGCATTGAGACGTCCAAAACTTCAGTCTACCCGTGACCATGGATGCTGTATAGTATAATTATATAGAAACGTCGGGAATTAAATAATATCAATAGAACGATAAAATACAGTAAAAAGTAGTTTCATTTCAATGTCTAAAATTCGCGTAAGTGTCAGAAATCAGTAAAAATAAACTCCATTTGATAGCCTAATTCTTGAGGAAGGATATTATAGGGTATTTAAAATCACACTACGACGAAGCTTACGAAGCTTAAACGTTTCTCGAGGACATTGTATGGAACAGCTAGTTCATTCATAATGTTAAACTTACCTATAACAAAAGCAGATGGGGCTATTTAAAAACCTTAATTTTTTTTGAAAAACAGGATCGTAATCTATCGAGGAGGTACGTTTCGGCATTTTTCTCCTTAGAGTTCGTCAGTTTGGATCTTTAGATAGTCAAAGGTTTGGATATCTAGTCATGGCCGGTATCATCTAGTGACAAAACAAAACAAAAGTCATTGACTTGAAAGTGTCTCATAAGATCTGCTTCCATAAATAAATATTATTTCATTTAATTTCAATAAGTCGCATTTTTTCTATAAACGAGCTCTATCTCTAGCTACTAGCTAGATCAGACCATAGATAACCTACATAGATAAATAGATTGATAAGCAAAACAACAACAAATTGATCTGATTACGAACACTTCTAAACGTGCAGTTACTTTTGGGGAGGTTAGTTGTCAAAAACTAATAACTTACAGTTCATTCAATAATAAACTGTGTTCTAAGATTCGTAAGGTTTAATTCCAAGTGAGGGGGTTTCGTGATCCTTCAAATGGCTTTATCAGCTATTATCGTTATCAGGCTATGACGCACGGGTGACAGCAGCGGCCACTAATTTGCATGTACCTACTTACTATAGGCCTCGTTTGGCTTTGTACTGTGTCATCGATATTGCTATGACGAATTCTGAAACTTTTGAATACTTATTCGTATCTAAATCCAAAATAATTGGTATGAGAAGGAGGTTAATGAACGTAGATGAAGCGGAAGTGGTGTGCCAGGATCGTAGCAAGTGTTGTCTCTGCCTAACCCAATGGGAGACAGATGTGAAAATATGTATGTATGTATGAGATTTGTAGCAGAAAAAAACTCATTCGTTTACGATACGAATTCGATAGTTGTTCGTGCTTTGGCTACTGAATACTGTAGACAAGTTGCAATCTGAATTTCGAATAGATAAAAGAATAGAAGCAAAATGTATGGAGATGACATTTGTGCACGCTCAATTTATGGAGATGACATTTGTGCACGCTCAATTTATGGAGATGACATTTGTGCACGCTCAATTTGTCGAAAGCTTATACCCTTCATAAAATTTGGAATTCTATTCTATTCTATTCGATTAGCATTCATGTCACTTTTCTAAGCCCTCGGGTTGGTTGAGTTTTTTGATATTAGTGTTTGACGTGTCTAAGTCAACTTTTGGTGTTGGATAGTTAGTACAATGTCTATGAGCTCGTAAAATGCAATAGGATCACTCTGTGACAGAAAAAATGCGTCGTCTCATTTTTTGAAGAATCAACCTTATACAAATATACATGTAAATGAGTGCCTTTTAATAAAAATAAAATAAAATACATAATTTGGACGCATCTGAAAAATACTAATGTAGATAGATACTGTTTATCGAATTTCATTAAAATTTTCTGTTGTCGAGAGGAAATAATATCATGTACTTACATTAAAAGAAAGAAGTGGGTTATCTTCATAAAAGTATAAACATTAATTAAAGACGTTATTTACCTACATTATAAATTATAAATCTTAATATACCAACATACAGACATCTCAAGCTGCACCGTGTCTGTCACACTATCGTATAATCAGGTTTAACATCCACGTCACATAGTAAATAGCCCATGAATTGCGTCAACGCATCTTCAATTAGGATGAGCAGCCAAAAATAATCGCATGACCTGTGCGTCAGCCATGATTATAATTTGAGTGAATCTTTTAGAAATATTTGGACCTCATTATCATTACAAAGAAGTTATACCTTTCTTTTACAAGTGGGGAAATTTATTCATGCCGTCTCGCTTCGGGAATGCAGGACGGTTATGTCGGGTATTACGGCCAGGTGGCCAGCATACCGTCTAAAATCACCACCACTACCACCTTCCGCATGGTGGGATCACGGGAATCATTCTCGCTTGCTCCGCGATGATGGACCCTCCCCAGCCAAGTGCAATAAGTGACGGACAAGCCGAGACCGCCACCCAAAAGTTATACCTGACTATTGCATCTATCGCAGAGATTTCGAAATGATTCGCTTACCTAAGTAAACATCGTTCGATAGTCGTCGTTCGTGAACCAGCATGTTAGTTCTCACTAACAAAATAAAATCTCTTTTATAAAGCGCATATGAAGAGGAGTCTTCCTACCATTTAAAGAGACCGGTGTATACCTAATATAGCAAATAATATTTTTTATTCCTCATAGGCTTATTCTTGACCGCAAGTTCGCCTGATATTAAGGGACATTGCGATAAAGCGTGCTTGCGCTAGAAGAAACCGATACTTCTGGCCAAATATTCAAACGCTACTCAATGTTAAAAATTCAATGGTTTTAACAAACTGACTTTGACAGCCAATCGCTCAGTCGCTGCGCCAAACGTTAGTCAAACAAACCGAATGTTTGTTTCTCTATGACAACTATTCTTAAATAAATAGCCCAGCCAATTACAACAATATTCATCAAATGTGTAACAAAGAAACACAACAAACAAGTAATGATTGGTTAGCTGTTGTTGAGGCAAAAACAATATCCTAAAAACAATGTAAGATTGTAGGCGTTCCGTTCTTATAGTTGAAAAAGAAAACAATTTGCTTTATTATATAAACAAAGCTATAAAAAGGAGCCAGTTTCAAATAACGAAAGTAATCGACTTACGGTTCAAAGAAACATGTTTTTATTGTAATAAAGATGACAGACAAGTACACGGGCCGCCTGATGATAAGCGACAACCGCGGCCTAGAAACGCCAGCAACAACAGTAGTATCACAAGCTTAAATACTAATTCTTTAGTACATAGGAACTCCCTTTTACTAAGATTGTGGCAATTGAACTAAATTACTAAAAACTTTTCTAAATTCGAATTTAAGGGTTATAATTACAATAAGTGACATTTTGAGTACGTAAACGATTTAATATATTTAAATTACCCTGCTAAAAGTTCGCGAACTACGTAAACTGTGAAAGTTTTCCTAAGATGTTGTACTTAGAAGTTTTAGTTTTAATGGGTAGAACGACTGTTTTTTTGCAGTAGATTGCTTAATGTTATTTTAAGCAAAGTAGATAATTTATATACAGCATGCTTGAAAAGTTGAAATCAATGAACCATCGACCATATGGTCGATGCAATGAACGATTGGATGCTGAGAGGATTTTATTGAAAGAGTAAATTGTGGAATTTAATCATACCTATTTTACGGACTTTGTTACGTTATATTGGTAGATATTTCTTACCCTCTACAGTCTACAGTGTCCATGGACAAGTCTTAATATTTAATATTAGCGTATGTATCAGAAGTCAGGGAATAAGTTGTTCAAAACTCGTCTCTTTATTTTCTCTCTGTCTAGTTTGAGCGGTCTTTATTTTGTCTGCACGTGTATCACAAGAGTTTATAACAAAGAGGTGTATTTGAAAAGCGGATTTGATACAATTGAGGCGGTTCAAATTATACGAAAGCAAGGATATGACGATAACAGAGTACAATAGACGAGCAGAGTTTGTGAGACAGTAGAACTGTCTCCCAAACGTACCTAATCTTATGAGTTACGGAGTTAGGCGGCAAAGTTTTTGACGACAATACGTCTCAAAATTTGGGGGATCAGTTCACAACTTGCAAGGTTGGGGGAGACTTTATTTCATTATACTGCATATATAATTGAAAAGGTTTACCTTTGTCGAATTTTAGAAATATTTTGTGACACTGACAGGAAATATGGGTACTCGGCAGTGCCCCCACCAAGCCGAGCCAAACGTGGCCCGGTCGACCGGCCGTATTAACATTCTTATATGAGGATTTTCATCTATGATTAATGAAGTAATACATGAGATGAGATCTCACAAATTTTATCGTAGAAGAATTGCGTTGCGAGATTTGGATTTTTTGTAAATATTATGTTTTGATGCGATTGTATATTACAAAGTTTTGTAGAGTCAATAGCGAATTAGCCACCAGATAGCCTATATTCAGACTTCAGACTAGAGAAAAAACTGATTTCTTATGATAATAGAACTAGGCACTGCCTACGAATTTATCACGGTACCTTCAGATTTAATTTTTCAGGTGGGCGTGAATGGTCAAATTCGTAACTATGAAAGAAATAGCTAAATATACTCAATAGAATCTAAATCCATATTCTTAATTACGAACATGCGGTTGATTGAGAAAAAAAAAGACTCTATCCTACACATTTAATTAATACTGTGTGTGCTGTAACTACTTATCCTACTAATATTATAAATGCGAAAGTTTGTGAGGATGGATGGATGGATGGAAGTTTGTTACTCGTTGACGTCAGAACGGCTGAACGGATCTGGATAAAATTTGGCACAGAGATAGATTATAGTCTGGAATAACACATGGGCTACTTTTTATCTGAAGTCAACGCAGACGAAGTCGCGGGCAGAAGCTAGTATGTAATATATTGAATATTATACTCTGATAACCTTTGTAGTTAACTTATAAGAGTGTTGTAGTTAAAACTTTGCATAATTATTACTTCAGTATCCAACATAAAACTCGAGCATAATAGTCAGGTATGTAGGTATATAGAATTTACATACAAATAGGTGTCTTGCAAGCAACTTAAAGTGCTTGAACCGAACTTAGGCACAACTTGATAGCGTGTATTTTGCCGCAGTAAGTTGTATGTAGAACTACTAAAGTTATTCATGCAGCTAAACACATATAGGTTGGATGTTGTGCATTGTTTCAGTCTTTGTCTGTCTGTTTGTTTGTTAAGTTATCAATAAGTTAGTGTGGTTTAAATTCTGTTAAGTGTTTAGAAGTAGGGTGAGATTGTTTGAAAGTTTTATGAGATTCATTATGTACAACGCACTTGCGACTACTCTGGTGTTACCATCAGGTAAACAGTTGGATCGTTTGCGCCCCTATCCCATAAAAAAAATACTACGGACTATCAATAAATTCTATCCGTTTGTTTGTGTGAGTAATTAATTAGGAATTAATTTTATTCTTATAAAGTTAAGCCCATTTCTACGAGCTTAATTCTCATCCAAATCATGAAACTTATAAAATGATGAAACATGGATTGGATTTTTAGGAAAAAAAATATGGGTTATTTAAACTATACATCAAAAAGTGCAAATTTCTGTTTGAAATTAGAAGAACATAATTATTTATTGCCTCTTAAATAATAGATTTAAGTATACGAAAAATATCTGCTTTCATTACCTACTTAAAAATAAATACTAAATCTAAGATACTGTCACTATTATTATCTCTTTCAACTGTCAGTTCCATTTATAGAGAATTCTCAGTAGCAGCTCTGAGTATGGACTTTACATACCATCACGCCTGTATTCCCCGAAGGGTTAGGCAGAGGCGTACTGATGTAGCAATTGCGGTCAGAGCCACTAGGGCTAATGGGGAAATGGATTTTACATGACACCTAAAAACATATTAGTAAACAGTGGTGTGTAATCTCGGTATTAAGAACCGTCTCAAGGATCGATGAACGAAACCAAATGTATGGAATGACATTTGTCAAAAGCTTATGTCATTCAAATTGTCTTTGCCTCTTCTACATAATCCATTGCAATTCCGACCACGGCCACTTCACCTCAAGATGGATTAAACACTGAACGTTAAACTAATTAATGAGTCTAGCCGGTAATTAGCGCCTGCTGCCGGCTGTTAGCAATTATGACTACCAGCGACTCATGAACTCATCGGAATAATTGCAGAGCAAAATGTACAGTAGTTACTTGGTAGTCGTAATGAATGAATTCACAGTCAGTGTATTTTATCTTAGATCTTATCGTCCTCTCTGTTTATGTCAGACTTGTACCGACTAAAACCACACTTGACTTCCCTTGCCTAATAGTGGAGGTTATGAATCTCGTCATTATTCACCCTTGAATAGCCCAGCATTGCAAGTTTTCACATACTACTCGTGCGTGATAAGTTGGGGCCTGAGCGCTGTGACGACGCATACGCGTGCTTGTACACTACACAAAAAAAATCAGCGATTTCGTATGTGTTATTTTGCCTATGTTGTACACGGGAACAGCGCAGCTCTATATTATTCTTATACACTGCGATGCAGTAGCTTATCTTTTTACACTGTTTAAATTAAAAAAGGACGATATTTATTTATTCAAATGCACTATTTAATATTACGGCAGTATTAAATTGCTTTGCCCACAGTACAACATAGGCGCCCGAGGGGAAGTGAAAAGGGAAGCGGGCGGAGAGTCTAAATCCACGCGAGTCTCAACTTATCGCGAACGAGTAGTAGGTACGTAAACAAGCAGCTCTGATATTCTTTCATTGCGGGGATAAAACCCACAACCCGTGCCCAAGAAACCTATTGGTTAATCCCTACCCTAAACGCGAACGTCAAAATATAGATTCTAAAGTCGCTTAAGACTTCATACATAATATAAAACAAAGTCGCTTCCCGCTGTGTATGCTTAGATTTTGAAAACTACGCAACGGATTTTAATGCAAAAGTCAAAGTCAAAGTCAAATGTTTTATTTCAATTAGACCAGTAATACAGGTACTTTTGAAATGTCAAAAACTAGGTGCGCGGTTCCAAATAGTGGGTCTTATGGAGAAGAACCGGCAAGAAACTCCATAGATACTCCTTTGCAGTTTTTGTAATAGAGTGATTCAAGAGAAAAAAAAAATGTACCTATAATATAGTAGTAAAACACTGGTAATTTTATAGATTTCTAATGTGATCTCGTAATTAAACTCATCTGTTGCGCTTAAATTGGAAACGCTGGCTGAACCCTACAAGATACTTAGTTCAAAATAATTTACACCTTAAGGGTCGGTACATATCTGACGGAAAATGCGTCGCGTTTTATCGGTCGCGTAACGCCAAAACAGACAAATATATGATAAAACATTCAACCTTTCACACCTAACCGATGATGCGTTGGTGCGTCGAGCGTACATATGATGATACGCTCGACGCATTTTCCGTCAGATATGTACCGACCCTAAAAGGTCTACAAAAAAGTCCGCGATGGTATATGTCAATCTCATTATCTCTCACTCTCAATCTCTGGGATAACCCACAATAACCACGTGCGAAGCCAGGGCGGTCGCTAGTAAATATTAATCTATACATAAATTAATTACCAGAAAATAAGTACATGTTCCCATTAAATTTCTTTTGTTATGAGTTTAGTCGTGTCAAATCAATTGACTAAGAGAGAAAATTAATTTTTGTAATAGAAAATTACGACTTTTAATTGAGATTAGATGAGGGCCTATTTAAAAGGGCCTATTTAATTTTTTTATTTTATTTTTTTATTTTAATTATCGTTCACACCGCACGAATCAACACAATGTGCAAATGGCTTTACGTAAGTTTTTTACACAGATATTGAATATCTATGGTATTTGCTAATATTTTTTATTAATACAATGAAAATAAACTCTAAATTTCAAATTGAATTCAATATTCTACTGTTAAAATAATATTCAAATGGGTGTCTTTAGTGAATTTGGAACTATAAACTTCTCTATATGATGATTTACTTAATCATTCAATACCCTGTGTGTTGATTTCGAAAAGAAAATTAGTCTATCATTCTGACATGTATCCCATTAAGATAAGGCATTATTTAGTAGTGTAGTTAATTATTAACCGTCTTCAATCATTCTGATATTATTTGATGCTGACTGTACTTATTTAATGAATTAATTTAAGTAAACAGACAAGAACAATTGAGTTGGTAATTATTATTTACTAGCTGTTGCCCGCGATTTCACTCGCAACATACAAGCTTTTTGAGACTTATGTCTCAAAAAGCTTGTATGTTGTGAGTGAAATCGCAACTGGAGAAATCGCAATTGGAGAAGGTTCAATCTATGTATCTCACTCTATACCTAAATTCACCAAAATCCGTTCAGAGGTTTAGGCGTGAAATTGTAACAAACAGACAGATAAACAGGCAGAGAGAGCTTCTTTCTCATCTATAATTTTATGCATACTATGGTTAAGATCTTATCAAAATAATCCTAAATCCATGAGTGATTATAGGTTTTTCGTTAAATCAAGAATCTTCTTTTTCTAGGTTCTTCTATTCTGCCTCATAGAGATTACAAGCTACACATTAAGCAGCAGAGGTGAAGAAAGAAGTTCTGTACTACGATTATCCGAAAGAGGAATTTCAGCCCAGACATTAAACAAATATTTAGTAGGTTGTCCTTATACAAATATTGTACAATGTGCTAACTGGAAGCGTACTCTACCACCAAAGGTAAGAGTAAGAAACGCGCGTAGCAATGCACACAATTGCAATGGAAAGAAGAAACCCTACACGGTTGGTGATGACAATAAGATGTTGTTCAAATCTCCTTATAAGAAAGGTTAGAATGTAAAAGATTGGTGGTGTAATAAATGTTAGTTTTGACGTTCTGTTTTTTTTTTATATTTGCTCATTGTGGGGCGGAAGCAATTGTTATTTTGAGAGCCATCACATGCTTCGGCACGAATGTGCCGGCTCGACCGGAGTGATACCACGGCCTCACAGAAAACCGGCGTGAAACAACGCTTACGTTGTGTTTCGCCGAGTGAATGAGGTTACCGGAGGCCCAAACCCTCAACGCACTTGTGACTCCTCTGTTGTTGCGGGTGTCGGGCGGGTGCTATTTTCTTACAGGTTGTATAAGTATAGTATACGCTCACAAGAACATCAAATCTCTACACCGTAAGAACACAGGTTTGAATTTTGCCTGGCATCGATTTTTCCTTTGAATAAAGTATATAAATCTTTAAAATATTTTAGCATGCGAAATAACACGAAATGTCTTTAAAACACGTAATGAAATCCATAATGGCAAAACTCACCAGATATCCTTTTTATATGGAGCTGCGTCGCAAAATTGTTTCCCATCTGGGAGACATAGCTGTCTTTCTTGCTGGAAAGCTGGATGCTGAAGCCATCGGACTCTAAAGAGGCTCTGGGGGCCTTCGCGGCTTGGACAGCTTTGTTGCAGACTGGTGTTGGAGCTACTTTAGCCAGGGCCGCCTCCTGGGACCCTGTGCTGTCGCGGCGCCGGCTCTTGTGGTCAAGCAACATGCTTGGGGTACAACCCATGTTGGCACTACACTTTGCCACTAACACTTACACTTAACTGGCATACCATTGTTTGATCTGCAACAAGGAAATTGTAACGGTCATTTACTTTGCATTTTGTTTTAGAAAATAAAAATATTGAGAAACGATACACTGGTTGGGTTACTCTCCTCTCAGAACGAGAGGGGTTTTAGAATATCTATATGCAGAAATTTGCTCAGAAACTGCCTCATTATCCTAATGGTCCTGAGCTCGACTGTTACGCTAGAGGTCCTGGGTTCGATGCCCAGGTCAAACAGTGTTATCGGGTTTTTCTATGAATTTCCCAGTAGCAGCTAGGAGTTTGGAATTTGTGCCCGGTTAATGGCAATAGGCTCGCCCCCTATTACATGGGACCTAAACATACCGGCGAACATACCTCTGCCTTACCCTATGGGGAATACAGGCGTGATGGTATGATGATGCATAAATTTTATGAATCGATACTAATATTATAAAGAGGAAAGATTTGTATGTGTGTAAGGAGTAAACTCAAACACTACTGGGCCGATTTCAAAAATTCTTTCACCATTTTAATGCTACATTATTCCAGATTAATATAGGCTATAGAATATTTTGAAAAAGGTAGGAATTTCTCCGGAATTCCTCTTTCAAGAAGTCGGGGCGGGCCGCTAGTAGAATTAGAAATAAATAGCAACGGCAATGTATTTCGCGATTTGGTCTAAGTAGGTAGGTATGTGGTAGATTGTGTAAATTATGCGAATCTTAGCTCCAGATGGATGCTCTAGTGCCCTTGCAAAAAAAATCCAAACACGCTAGCGTGTCGATTTGACTCTTGACAGATCTAAAGGCTTGGTAAAGAGATTTTTGATGACTAAAGAAGATTGAATAATAATGTCTCCTCTTCCCAACAAAGCATTGAAATGAGAAATAATTATATCAGGTGTCAAATCTTCTACGACCTTTTTATAAGTTTGCCATAAGCTATAAAAATAGTGATAAAATAAAAACTACCTTATTGGTCCAGTGATGGCATGTGTGGTTACTGAACGACAGGTTTCAATTACCAGGTCGACTAAAAACTGTTAAGTATTGGAGTGTTTTTATGAAACTATTATTAGAAGTTCCGAGTTAGGATTTTTGTTTTTTTTTTTTTGTTTTTTGTAAAAAGCTTACTAGCAATGCGGGTCGCACATTACTAGTATTCTTGTTAACCCCTCGTGCTAAGCTAGATTGCTTGTGTTACGAGTGGGTTCACGTCGGTAGTACAATGGATGGGGTTCGAACCGGCAACCACATGATCGCAAGTCCGACGCCCTAGCCATTAGGCTACCGACGCTTCAATTTGTGTCCGGTTATGGCAATAAACTGATCCCTTAATGCCTGGGACCTTAAAACATCTCGGTACACTGCGAGTGTAGATCAGTATTCCTCTGCTGAACCTTTTGGGAATGGAAACGTGATAGTATGTTATGTGTAATACCTTCAAGGAACATTTTATTAGTTTCGTCATAAATTAAGAAAGTTTTCCTGTAAACATAATCTTTGTATCAGTCACCGATTGTGTTAATAATTTCCAACTTATGGCTACTTACGCCACGTTGAGGTAAGTTTTTTAATTATAACTTCAATGTTCTTACGTTTAACGTTCTTTGTTGTAAGTAGTTCATTTGTTACAGGAAATAGAGTTTAATTTCCTAAGTATTGGAGTAACTTCTAAGCAGTACAGTACAAAGGAGTTGTGTTTAAATTTATTTTAATCTGTGGTATTTTTCTTGCAAGGCTATCATAGGATACTTAGCGTTATCACAGAAAATCAAAGTATGTAACTATTTATATTTTCAGTTTTGACGTGGTGGTAGCCTAGTGGCTAGGGCGTCGGACTTGCGATCATGTGGTTGCCGTTTCGAAACCCAGCCATTGTACGATTAAACGACGTGAACTCACACGTCATACAAACATTATTAAGCTTAACACGGGGGGTTAACTGGAATACTAGTACTGTGCGTCCCATTGCTAGTAAGTTTTTTTTTTATATACGAGTATAAATCATACACAAGTGATTCTGTATATCAAATTTATGTATTAAATTTACTATATTTCCTATTAACGAATTTAAGTACCTATTACTAACCGAGCATTTCAAATTTTCATCTAGCCGCTAGATTTGTTGCGCTGTAAGTATTGCTCATAGTTACATACTAAATAATTTGTTCACGCGATGCTCTTTAGCATCGAGTTTTAAGTCATGATAGAGCTGCGAGCTCTTCTCACTTAAACATATCGCTACGAGATTGTTCGACTTCGAGCCGCAGTCGTAATTAAATAAAAGATCTTAAAAAGAATGAAACTCAAAGGAAAACAAAAATCTCTTACATAATTGATGTTACAATTTCATTTTCCGAGGATAAGTAATATTACTCAGGCTTCGTGAAAACTGACCGCATTTCTTAGAAAATTACGCTTCGGGCTATGAAGTACGGATTTCTCTGGAAACGGACTGTTTTTAATATTAACGTTGGGATGATACCAACCTTTTTTGGTAGAAGATTGGCTGAATACAGTTACTACCTGGAATTTTGTATATCCAAGTACCTCCAATCTTTACCCGACCTCTTTGACCCGGGCTGTTTGCTCTTTAAAGACTCTCTAATTAATTATCCCACCAACTTTAACAAGTGAGAAAGTCTATCCGGGCACAAATACAACCTCCGAACTGCTACTGAGAAATTGATACCACAACCCAATACCTAATACTTTTCTCGATCTAGGAATCGAACCCAGGACCTCTAGCGTAGAAGTCGCGCTCAGGACCACTAGACTAATGAGGTAGTTACAATAAAAGTGTGGAAGAGCGAGGTGCCCCTCCAACCAAAGGGAGGATCCTCCGACCAGGCGGGTGTTTTGCCTGGCGGGCCGCGGCCCGACGGTTGATGTCGAGCGGTTTTATATATCCTAGTTGCGTTGCAAACTTCACTTGCGCGATTCAGGATTTGTTCGTCGAAGTTTGTCTATGTAGCGCGGTAGATGTCGCTACAAAAGAATATTTTAACCCAGGACTCTTGAGAATAACATTGGAATCTTACTGTATTTGACAAGAACGGAGATCAAAGGGAACTCTGACTGTAACAATTAACCGAAATAGGTAAGTAAAGTGGCATTGTTATAATTATGTTCACATACCAACATTACCGCGTTCAGGGAAAACGGTTGAATTTTCAGGAGGCAGGTAGTACACACGGCGAAAAGTATGAAAGTTCGAGGTCACCTTATACTGGGAATGTATAAATTGGTGTGTACCCGTGTATACATGCATACATACCATCACGCATGTATTCCCCAAAGGCGTACTAATGTACACCCAAAGTTCGCCGGTATGTTTTTAGGTCCCATATAATAGGGGGCGAGCCTATTGCCATTAACCGGGCACAAATTCTTAACTCCGAGCTGCTACTGAGAATGTGATAGAGACCCAATAACACCTTGCTCGACCTGGGAATCGAACCCAGAACCTCTAGCGTAGCAGTCGCGCTCAGGACCACTAAGCTAGTGAGGCGATTTTCAGGCAGTATGTTTGTATACATAATATTATAATAAGGAGTCAAATGTGTAACTGTAACCATAAATTCGCCTTTCTTGTGCTTTGTCAAAAAACCGCAGACTTATTATAACACGTTTCTTTAGGAAGTGACTTTGTTAGCGCGGCGCTAACGAAACACGGAACGCAAGGGTGACAATATTGTGGTTTCTGTAAGTAAATATACATATATTATACATATAGGTTGATACAGTGCAGATATTAGGTACTGTTTGAGGGGTAGAAGTATCACACTTACTAAAGCGAACAGAGGCCGAAAGTCTGTAGATAAATCGAAGAAACAATAATATGAGGCGTCTATACAGGAGCAATAGAAGCCAAAAGCTTTTGAATATTTCTTTACAAACAAAAATTCAAAATTCTAAATAATTCAAACATATTATAGGTTTTTGTAGGCTCAAAATGCAAAAACTGCTGCACGATATTGGATGTGATTTTCAAATTTGTATTGCTAACGTATAAAAAAATGATTCTTATCTCTAGAGTGAGCTATAGTCGAAAAAGTGCAAGATAAGATGACGACCAATTAGTATATACCTAAACATTAACCTCTTAAACTAAAAAGGTTGGAAAATACTCGGAAGTAGGATAAACCTACGCAGACAACGTGAGTTCCTTGTTTCATGGCGATGAGCACAAAGCAGGTCAATAACCCGCCAGCGTGACGTAGTAACTATTACGTAATCTATGGTAAATGCGTCATTTTCCCATAGATTTAATTTTTGGTGACAGCTATTAAATTTTAAAAAAACCTGCACCAACAAACCCGGGATACCAAATTTAAATTCAATCAGAACTGTGGACTAACTGTGTAACTCACATCCCTTCATCAACTAGGACAATATTCATTGTCATAACATTGCCAATATTAGTTTTGTCAAGAAAGCATTGTATTTAAGCCAAGTATTTTGCTTAGGTATTACACACACGTGTATTTTACTGAACATAATTGACACGTATGGATAACGGATAATAAATAAAGCTAAACTATCAAATAATTTTTATACCGTGAAATCTACTTTAGCCATAAAGCAAAGTTTCAGTGCGAGCGGATTTACAAAAATAATATTAGCTACAAAGTCAACAATCATCCTAACAGGTTGATAAAATAGTCAAGATTGTCGGGAAATTCTAAATCAGATTGACAAGAACGGAAAAATTTCTAAAAATCTGGGGGCACGGCTGTGCCCCCGCCAAGACGAGCGCGAAGCAAACACTGCCGTACCATCTTTTACTGGAACCATTTCGCCGCATTTTCAGGCCTCTATTTGAGAACCTCTGAATAAGACCAACACGCAGAAATTTTCGTCATCCAGTAAGCTATAATCACATACTTAAAATCCAAAATTTCAAGTCTGTAGGTCATTTACTTCAGTAGTTAAGCGAAAGCAAAGTTTCGCATTTTCGACACAGTGAGTGTCAAGTCAACGACCAAATCACACAACATTAACTATACATAATAAAGAAATCGCAGGAAGGAACCTTAGACTTGGCACGACTTTGTCTAGATTTCATTACTTTAAAGAGATAAACAAGCAGCTCCATCGAGACTTGGCTAGTTTTTTACAGAATGTTTTTGATGGGATAAAAGTTACACGATATAATTTTTGTTGTCGAATACGTACGTGTTTAGTTTGTCGAATGTTGTACGTCGATACTTAGATAGGTAGATCAACTTTGAAGTCGTAGATCTAAGTCTAAGTTCTCTAAGCTAAAGTCTAAGCCCGTGTCAATTCTTTTCCGCTCTGTCTGCAGTATAGCATTATCCTTACGTACGTGCGCGTTACATTAACATTCATACTCGCTCGCAAATATGAGTGAAGTGTCATTCTTCACTGGCATTACTTACAAGCTCCGAGAATAAGAACAAAAGAAAATTGTATTTTGTGTTCAGGCGTATTTTTTGCGCGATCTTCTTTTTCCGTTCGCTCGAACTTTTTTGTTCTTTGTACACACAATAATTGTATTTTGAACTTAATTGGCTCTTTGAAACAATAACGTTTTGTGATTATTATTTTACAAAAAATGCAGTCACAATGGACTTATTACTCGCTTAAACGGTGAAAGGAAGCATCGTGAGGAAACTATATGCCTACCTGACATTTTCAACGGTGTGTGCAATCTACAAACCCGAACTAGGCCTGCCTGGTGAACCCCCAGGGCCCCTGTCACCCCCGTCGATCTAAGATGGGAACCGTGCCTTCCAATGGGTCACTTTTGAAAGAACCTAAATCACAATGCGTTGCGTAAGTATATAGGTAGACCCTAGCTTCCGATGACAACGTAGCAATGGTGAATTTATAGGCTTATAAAATCAACATTAAAAAAATCGTATTGTCGATACGAAGGAGAAGAAAGCATAATATGTATCATCGTTGACATTTCGGTTGAAGTGAAAATTCCTTACACTATTATACATCACGAAAGAGAAGCAGCTGTCATGAAATCATAGCCACTTAGTATGTATGTTCAAATCTGAGGTTTAAATACAGGCCCATCCTACACCTGCACACATATACGTCCTTCACCACATACCCATATTTTGCACACAAAACCAACTTCCATTATTGTATTAATTGAACAGATTTAAAAGCTTTCACTATTACTTTGACAAAATGGTGACAAAAGCAATAATTATAAAAGGGCTTCCCATTAAGCGCTGTACTCGAATGTTATGAATGCGAAATTTAAATCGATATTTGGTGTCGATTGTGTGAGACTGTTGATTAAAATTGAATACTATCTGCCTCATGCAAAGGCTGCTGTTAAAGGGAGAAAGAAGATAATTCTTAAAGTGACAGAAATAATGAGAATAGTAACCTTTTTAAAGCATAAGTCATCATTTAATCAATCAATCATCATCAACTGCCTCATTTGCCAAGTGGTCCTGAGCGCGACTGCTACGCTAGAGGTCCTGGGTTCGATTCCCAGGTCGAGCAAAGTGTTATTGGGTTTTTCTATGAAATGCCCAGTAGCAGCTCGGAGTTAGGAATTTATGCCCGGTTAATGGCAATAGGCTCGCCCCCTATTACATGGGACCTAAACATACCGGCGAACTGTGGGTGTACATTAGTACGCCTCTGCCTAACCCTTCGAGGAATGCAGGCGTGATGGTATGTTTAATGTTAAGTCATCATTTAAATATAACATTCGATGTAAAAATACCTTTGTTTCTACTTCACTTCTAGAGAGTGAATAACATCTGAATCTAAAATCACCACAATTTAATTGACGAATCATAATATGATTCGTCAATACTTACTACAATATTTAATCTCCATAGAACCATAGGTAGCAGCTTTATTTTGACCTGTCCTAAGTCTCGGTGTCAGTCTCCACCACTATTTAAGGAATATTGGCGCTGAGACCAATAAGGTTTGGTTTCGAGTGAGTGGGCATTGAGTTGTTGGTGTACGTACCTACTCTGAATGTGAGAGGCCGTTGTCGAAGATATAAATTCGCCTGGCTCGATGTGACGTCAAAAACATTATCAAACTCTTTTGTTTCCTTTTGTAACTTTTTGTTGGTTGGGTAATTCGTGAATATGCAATCATAGCCACGCAATCTAGGTTTATCGCTTTGTTGAAGTTTGCGTGTACGTAGGTTACTTATTGTAATTTTTTAATTATTAATGTTCTATGTTAATTATAAGTAATAAAGAGTGGTCGAATTTAAACAATTTATGAACCCACTTTCTTAACATAGCATGCGTCCAATGTAATAAGGGAGAATGAGGGTGAGGGTTTTTTTTTTTTTACACAGCACCATCTAGTCCCAAACTAAGCAGAGCTTGTACTATGGGTACTAGATAATGGATATAATACTTATATACTTTTTTTCTGTAAATACATACTTATAATACATAAGAAACACCCAGACGAACACAAACACTCATATTCATCACATAAATTTTTGTGTTCTGTGGGAATCGAACCCACAACCTCATGGTCAGCAGTCCGGTACTCGAACCACTAAACCACAGAGGTCGTCAAATTCAATCTCTGTGCTGAGAATTTATAGGAAAACCCAATATGCGCGACTGGGAAACTGAACGCAAATAACCGCGCTTGCGATTACTACACCTATAGCGGACTTGTAACATTAATACCAGAACGTCTGACAAAATATAGTGATATTTACTGGGAACTTAATATCAGTTCCATCTCTTTGCGTCGTGGAAAGTGAAATCATGCGTCGTTGTTCACAACACTAGTCACGTATCTGTCGTTCGTTCATAATCTGGTACGTGGAGCGCATTTCTTTGCAGCACGAGCGAGCACGAGATCATACAAAATCTTGTTTAATATTAATAAAATGCTACAGAGCTTAGTCAAGATAAAATCCGTAAAGAGAGTGTCTGGTTATAACTCACAACAGGCAGAGTTCACATTTCCTCAGTATGTAAAATCCCTTGTCCCACGATCCGGGCAAACATTCAAACTTCGTATTGATAATACTGAAAATTTCACCGAAAAATAAAAATGCTCGCCTGAGGAATTGAACCGATGACCTCCATTGTAGCAGTTGCGCCACGGCCAATAGACTAATGAGGCAGTTTTAACAGTAAAACTTCATGTTTAATTAAGCAAAGCCCGCAAGGACCCCCACTGTACAAGACAATATATTTTTGCTTTGTCTGTTATGAAGTACTTGGATGGTTAGGAAGCAAGTCCACATATCTGTATTTTACCACGGCATTATAAGATATTTTAGGATAATCAGTCTAATTAAACAGTTTTAAATTCCAGTATCGTAAAACACTTGATATAAGCACCCACGGCGCGCAAGCGTCGGCGTCGCTGTTAAGAGCTCTTTGACTATTTTTAAACACCCTTTGTTCATTATGACGTCACATTGCGTCATAATAAAACGCTCGCTTTTAATTTACTCATTCGGTCTCCAACAATGCAATTTATTCATACCCCTACGAATGTACCTACCATTTAGTTTCCTAAACTTAAAGTGATTTAAGTGGTAGGTATTTCACAATCAGAGTTTGAGTTCGATTTCGAGTTAATGGAAACTATGATGGAATATGGTTTAAGAATTTAAGAACATCACAATTTATTTGTCTTTAAATAAGGCCAGTTTCCAACAGAACTATGTTTCTTTTCCCTCTGGAAGATTCATTATCTTTAAATGCGGATCATACGTTAGGAAGACCCAATAAATAATCCTTTTTAAGCCCATTTTGTTCCCAAGGTACTGCCCTTCAAATCGTGGAACTGGGTAGTTATGCGGAGTGTAGTGTTTGTGTTTCTATATCTATTTCATAGATATAATGACACTATCTCACATACACAAGTATTAGCGGACAACTTGTCTTGACAGCTGACAGTTACGAAATTGGCAGTGAGACCATGCCTTTATAATTATGTGCCGAGAGACATACCCGGCGGTAGTCTGGGACGGGACGAAGGCTGTGCTTGGTGTATTGGTGAGCCAGTGTAATAAACATATTATATGCGGACCCTACAAGTGGCGACGAGGATGGGATACTTCTAATTATTGTAAAGATAATTGTTAAAACCATAAAAATGGAATCGTAAGTAAACATTGAAACAATGTTAGTGAAGGTGCAGTAATTGTAAGTATGTAAACAACATATTATTATGGTATTGTGGTATTATTAGGCTTCAGATACTTTTATTGAGGCTTCGTAAATTTATTATGTATCTCAATAGAATATGAGATTGTATTCCGAATTACATAATAAAATTTCAAACATAATATTTCAAAATTGGCGGGAACGCCTGATTGAGAAGATAACCATAGACATTGTTCTTGTTATTATAATTCGCCAAAAGGCAGGCAAAGGTTTGAACCATACAGCCTTGTCTTATTATAACCATAGACAATTGATATTTTTATTTTTTATTTCTAATGATGCCGAAGACAGTTAATATGTACGGGTAGTACATTACTTACTATAAAAGAGTGTTGCCATAACATGAAATGGTAGATTTTTAGAATAAAAATAAATAATAAAAGAATATTTATTAACAGGATAAAGATGTTCCACCTGCTTTACTGAAATTAAAGATATAAACATAATTGTGTGTATTCTTTAAATATATAAAACATTATATGAAAAGTAGTCTGGCTCACCTAGAGTCGATGGCGTAGGTGTGCGTAATTAACAACACATGTACGTCTTATATGTTATTTTATTTACTAACTTAATTACAACGTATGTGCATACATAAGCAACCCTAATGCGAACTAAGAGGTGGAATGGCGGGGCCTTCGCACTCCTTTGTCCTTCAAGCTACCCTCGCACCCAATGGCTTGCGTGGCTGCCGATGGTCGAGAATTATCCTTGAGAGCGATCAGCGGGGCCTAAGGTTCCTAGCTATGGAATGGATATTTGCATGAATCTTCGCGGTTTATATTGGCGACAGATTGTATGTGTGCAGGATCTTCATTATACACATCTGTAGTAACGCTGTGACAACCGTAAGTGTTTATAGATGGCGTTAGTTTTCTATGATGATTCCTTATAATTCCATTAGATGTTGCAATCATTGCGATGACTAAAGTTACTCATCTTGCTAACCGATAGATAGTGCTTTGCTACAGGGTAATATAAATGATTAGATTTTATCCATGAGTAGTTAGTCCAAATGGGCTTCCATTAAATTGGAAACGGTTTAAAGGTACCACCCAGGAGGAAAAGTAGTCTAAATGGGCTTCCATTAAATTAGAAACGGTTTAAAGGCACCACCCATGAGTAGTTAGTCCAAATGGGCTTCCATTAAATTGGAAACGGTTTAAAGGTACCACCCAGGAGGAAAAGTAGTCTAAATGGGCTTCCATTAAATTGGAAACGGTTTAAAGGCACCACCCATGAGTAGTTAGTCCAAATGGGCTTCCATTAAATTGGAAACGGTTTAAAGGTACCACCCAGGAGGAAAAGTAGTCTAAATGGGCTTCCATTAAATTGGAAACGGTTTAAAGGCACCACCCATGAGGAAAAGTAGTCTAAATGGGCTTCCATTAAATTGGAAACGGTTTAAAGGCACCACCCATGAGGAAAAGTAGTCTAAATGGGCTTCCATTAAATTGGAAACGGTTTAAAGGCACCACCCATGAGGAAAAGTAGTCTAAATGGGCTTCCATTAAATTGGAAATGGTTTAAAGGCACCACCCATGAGGAAAAGTAGTCTACATGGGCTTCCATTAAATTGGAAACGGTTTAAAGGCACCACCCATGAGGAAATGGGCTTCCATTAAATTGGAAATGGTTTAAAGGTACCACCCATGAGTAAAAGTTATCTAGATGGGCTTCCATTAAATTGGAAACGGTTTAAAGGCACCACCCATGAGGAAATGGGCTTCCATTAAATTGGAAATGGTTTAAAGGTACCACCCATGAGTAAAAGTTATCTAGATGGGCTTCCATTAAATTGGAAACGGTTTAAAGGCACCACCCATGAGGAAATGGGCTTCCATAAATTGGAAATGGTTTAAAGGTACCACTCATGAGTAAAAGTAGTCTAGATGGGCTTCCATTAAATTGGAAACGGTTTAAAGGTACCACCCATGATTAGAATTAGTCTAAATAGGCTTTCATTAGATTGGAAATTGAGATTATGTATGGCTATGGCACAGCACTGCTGTGTAGACTGTAGGAGATTGCTTTGCATGGCACAAAAAAAAAAAATCTATAATAAAATACCAGATGACATTAAAAAAATATAGAGATACTGCTAACCTCGTTCTGTAACAACATTCATTTGTACTCACATATTATATTGAAACAAAAAAAAATTGATCCATGAAATAACCTAGGCTGAATGGGTTTCGATTAAATTGGAAATGTTTTTTAGGTGTAGGATTGATAAAACCGATGAACACATAGTATAGATATAAAATTACGTACAATTGTAACGGGCCGATTTTTGTGAATTGTAGACTGATATGACGGTCTTTATTAGAGAGAGCAACTTATTAGATAAAATTATTGTAGCGTGCACTTCTTCAGGGATGTTGTGAAAAATATTTTAACAAGGGAGAGTAACATTAGGTAAAGTTATAATAGTAGCAAGTGATGATTGATTGACTGACTTTAGATGTGGTGTCTTAAGCTGAAAGTTATGAGCAGGGGTTTTACTTTTAAAAAAGGTTACACAAGTGCTTAAACAAGATGCAGAAAATTATATTAAGTTTATACAAGATGAAGAAACAAAAACGTGTTAACATGTGCTAGTAATGGCAAGCATTATTTTTAAAGCTGTCCAGAAAAGAAAGAAATGTCATAACATAGTTATGGAAAACAACTATTTAAAACTAGACTATTTACAAGAGACTCAGGAAAAGTGAACAATGACATAAAAAAGTAAGTTGATATAATAAATGGAATAATAATATTAAGAAGAAAATCAATAAAAATAAAATAGTTATTGGACACAGATATAACTAAAGATAAAGAAGATAAGGAAGCGGCGGTAGCCTAATGGCTAGGGCGTCGGACTTGCGAGCATGTGGTTGCCGGTTCGAACCCCACCCATTGCACTACCGACGCGACGTGAACCCACTCGTAACACAAGCAATCTAGTTTAGCACGAGGGGTTATCAAGAATACTAGTAATGTGCGACCCACATTGCTAGTAAGCTTTAAAAAAAAATGATGTGGACCAATTTCCCGGTTATCTTCTATTGTATTAACATAATTATTCATAAGGATAATAGTGGCGTAGATATATATTTGTTCAGCAGCGAATAGGTATAGGCTGATGATGATATCTTTGTTTGAATATAAGGCATGCATGCATACTAATGTCGGTGTATTAAATGTGACCTTTAGTATGTGAGAAAAGTGTGTGCAATAACAACTACACAATTAATACCAAAAAGAATTGCCTGAACTATATTTACGTGTAACACAGAACTATTAAAGCTACATAGTGAACTACTTTTGATCTTCTTTCTCTTCACTCTCATTTCAACCTAACTTCAACTTGAACCATCATTTTTGTGGAGTGTACGAAACCGAATAGTACCTATTACAAATTGTATCATAAATAAAAATAGTACTGATCTGAGTTGAGGCAGCAATGAAGAAGAATGATGAGCAAAGTTGTGCTTTTATATAAGAAAGTCTTAGAAGATTTTAATGAAAATGACGCATCGTTATAATAAGTAGGTACCTATATTTACAAAGTCAGGAATGTGAGATTCAAAACTAATTGCACCAAAACCTGTAGCAATATCTATGCACGGCATTAAAAAAAAACAAGCAAATTAAATCACTAATATTAGGTATCAGTGGGTTTAAGTCGCCATTGGTTTATTAGAACCATTTTCTACAAATAATGAAATCATCATTTAGTAGGTAGTCAGTTGATAGTAGTTACAATCGGGTACTTAACGGGTGTTTGATTTGTTTATTTTTTTTGAATTTAATGAAATAGTATAATTCTCTATTTATGCATTTAAAATTTTAGTGGGAGTGCAAAAAACGAGTGTTAGTACTTATAAAACTTGTATAGCACAGTGAGTAGTGACATCATCTCAAGGAAGTCATAAGTATTTTGTTGTGTTGATGGGAATTTTGTGCAATATTGTTATTTTCCATACAGTACCTTATTGACCGTAGATGAACAGTGAAATAGAGTGTCAGAACAAAGATACAAAGAAGTGTCTTAAAATAAGCGAAATTACGAATACCTCATTCACTCAGTGACCGAAAAATGACCAGTGGAAACAATTTGATTTTGTTTTCAAAAGATAGAATAGGGATATGATTCAAGTAAGAGACTTCTGAATTGGAAAAGGAGAAGGGAAAGTATGGTTAAGTAAAAGCTGAGTAGCCAAAAACTTAAAGAAGGAGATAAAATGTGTGTATGAGAAATAGAATAGCGGATGAACTTATCTCTAGTTTAATCTTACACCAAATGTGTTTGAACAAGCTTTAGATGGTGACATCATAGTAAGAAAGGAAGAAGCAGGATATACCTATGCTGTATAGAAATGTGGTTTGGTAAAAGGTAGAAGAATAAAGGAAACTATCTTTGTGAAGATATGGCTAATCCTATCTGGGACGATTGTTTCAGCGGCTCACAAAAAAATAAAAGTTACACATTTATGTTTTGTGATTTGAAACTAGCGGTTAAGTTTTTAATTTTAACTTATGCAAATATTGATACCTATTGTTTTAATTTTGTGAGTATCTCTTGATATAAATGTTATCTGCCAGTGGCTGACTAGGAATTTAAGGTTATAGCAAAGTAGAAACTTGCCTAGAGGCTGAAGGTTACAAAGGAGCGCGGGTGGAAGTTATAATCTGTAATAACTCATGACAACCAGACGGGGCGCCGATGAGGTGCTGCCTGTCTAAAGCGCTGTTAACATTTAATCAGCCACTGGTCAAATAAAAATATATGAAAAGGAAGGGATGTAGTGTTTGTGTTTCTATATCTATTTCATAGATATAATGACACCTTCTCACATACACAAGTATTAGCGGACAACTTGTCTTGACAGCTGACAGTTACGAAATTGGCAGTGAGACCATGCCTTTATAATTATGTGCCGAGAGACATACCCGGCGGTAGTCTGGGACGGGACGAAGGCTGTGCTTGGTGTATTGGTGAGCCAGTGTAATAAACATATTATATGCGGACCCTACACGGAGAACAATTCTCGCCAACATTCCTCTCATTTTTGCCTATTTGACATTTTTACCATACCCCAAGGGAAGACAATTTAGTCCTCCCGCAAAGGAAATTGAATACGGAATGTAGCCGCTGGAAATAATAAATAACGTGACAAAATAAAAAACAATTGGTAGTAAGTTACGAAAGAGTCCATAAATATATCGGTGACCTATATTTTCTCCCCTTATTCATAAAAATATAAACCTTCCATAGCTATCCTAATGTGTTGCGTCTTCTTCTGACACTTGATAATCTGTGACAGGGAAAAGAAGACAAAACATTTTATACTAAAAAGGTGGACAAACTACCTACAAATATGGGAAGTAAGCGTTAGCCACAGTTTTACTCGTATTCCTAATCCCCTCGCATATCGATTTTTTGAGACAAAAGGTCTTCTCCGAATATCGCTATTCCAAAATTCATCAAAATTGGCTGAACAATTTAGGTGTAAAAACGTGACAAACAGAGACAAGCAGAGTTTCTTTTGCATTTATAATAACAATGTAGATAGAATAGACTAAGTAATATAAATTATAATTATCTAAATCAATAAAACTCGAACCCAACATAGCTTTTGAAGCTTTTCAGCTCCCACTCAAAGAAAACTTGAAATGCAGCTACATAATTATATTTAGGCTAAGAAAGGAGATTTATGAATGTGCGTAAGACCGCGGGTAATGGTAAGCTCCTGATGGCAAGCCATTGCGCTGCAACAACATTTATCTGCAACATCAGAGGCGTCGCAAGTGCGCTGCCGGCCTTTTAAAAGGGCTTGGGCCTCCTCACTCACTCGGCGAAACAAAACGTAAGCGCTGTTTTACGCCGGTTTTCTGTGCGGCCGTGGTATAATTCCGGTCGAGGCGGCCCATCCGTGTCGAAGCATGGCTCTATAAAGCAATTCTATTGGTCACATTCAAAGTTACCTGCATTCACAAGAACACGTATACAGCTCCAGGTATAGTACCTATACAAACACTACGATAGACGCCAGTGTGTATCCAGTGGTACAGTGCTACGGCCAGCAAACACAATATTAATCCATTTTCCTTTGTTGACTTCCACTCATAGGAAAATATACGACTTAACTCTGTCTTTCCTATGATAGCTGGCGTAGACAATGTGTTATGGGTACAGCAATATGATATATGAAAAAAAAAACACTATTCGGCCATTTATAAACCGGTTCCACATTCAAATTTGGTAAAGATCTGATCACAAGTTTAGAAAAAAAAATACAATAACACGGTTGTCGAGGTACATCCAGGTACATCATTGGCACTCGAAATGTTAAAGAAACCCCGACACAAAAATCTCTAAAAAGGGAAATGATAAAGGTTAAAGGCAGATAAAATATTTAAATATTGACTCTTTAAGTTTAATAAAAGCATAATAATTATTTTAATCCAAACGTCGTTGTGTCGGGGGGGACCATTAAAAAACTACGTATCTACTTTATCATCAACATTATTGTTAACCAATTTCATCCACCTGACACATCCACTGAGCATAGGTCTTACATTGGGAGAGTTAGGTTATAGTCCACCAAGCTGGGGCCCTAGTCTGCTATTTCAATTGACTCAGAATGACCGTCCAATGGCACTAAATGACATAAGAAATGACAGATTTCGTAGAGAAAACTGTCAAAAATCAACCATTTTGAAGTCACTGAGTTTAGGCGGGAAAATGTAAAGAGCACATTGTCGATTTTATATTATTTTTCAAAACTTGAATTTCTCCGAAGTTTAATGTGTAATTATGGTGGATAATTAACCATTAAGTGTTCGTGAACGTGTGAGAGTGTAGGCAAATGATATAAAATTGAAAATCGTGACTTTTTGGGTTCACTCCTAAACTCCATCGAAGCCTCAATAATGTTTCTACCGTTTTATTGGGGCAACTGAACTTATACTTGACACTGGCGAACACAAGTGTGGTGCCATAATACAATCCCATGATGGGAAATATTCTTTGATGAATACTTGATTACTTTATTACTTGACACTGGCAAATACACAAAAAGTGTGGCGCCATAATTAAAAAAAAAAAAAAAAGTCACTGAATCACAATTCTGACACAACTAAATAGTAGACTCGGCACCCTGGCCTAATGCAAGTTGGAAGATTTCATATGTGGTCAAAATCTCTCAGACATGCAGGTTTCGCTCTCTATAACTATGTTCCTTTGCATTAAAGGAAGCATATACTCCTAGAGGCGCCTTAGTCGACTTAGTATTAATTAGTTAGTTATTAGTTGTACTACAAGCTATAATAAACCAACTTGGAGATGTCATTGTTAGTATATTTTACGTCGACGTATTACTGTGACGACTACGGAACTGATTATGGCGCAATAATAATTGAATTGTCATGCGTTTCAACGTACAGTGATATTCCTTGAAGGATACTGCGATGTATCAATAGGATTAATGCGTATTTATTGACAAAGTTAGGTATACGTCTGTTTTACTGATGCTATAAAATTAAAACGAGAAGTGTTAATTGAGTTGTATCGATAATTGCGTGTAGATAATCTGTTATTTAGACAAGCTGCAACAGCCCAAGGACACGCTCAATGATCTTCTTAGTTCCAGAGTTCTAAACCTATTTGCCCTTACCTCTGCAAACTTGGCCTTTCGCAAAAACGCGCGAAAACATTATGAGAATGTCTAAAACATTGTTTCGACGGCATGTTAAGTCTGCCAACCCTGTCAAAAGTAGGCTAGCGTGGTTGACTATAATTATAGTCAACCACACTAGCCTACTGTACTGTACCTACTTCTCTTAGTCTGAGAGGAGACCCGTGCTCCGACCGTGTGAAGTATATGTGAAGTTTAGCTGTTTTAGATAATCAGGTTACCAAAATACCTATTTGGTACTTACAGAAACATTTCTAAACAAAATAAAGTGTGAATACAACAATAAGATTAATATCGCCACCCAGTAAACATCTTCAGTGAAACAATCAGAATTCCATTTACGCAAATGGAAAAAGGAATTCGCCGGGACGCATAAATGATGCGGTTTTCTACCTGAATTAACCCTCACATCCCACTATACCTAGCAAGGGGATTAGACAAATATCACTCGGAACAATTTAGTGGATTGCTCTTTAATCGCGGAACCCACTGGCAATCGTGTCGCGCTCCACCAATCCGGATCAAATAAATACCATTCATCCACGTTTTATTTTAGGCGCCGGCTGGAAAATAGTGGAATATTTCATTCTACTACTAATTGCCACTCTTTTGTCTGTGTATGTCTTTAATAGTGTTCCCCACGTAAAGACTGGATACAGTATCTCCTTTTGTCATACTTCACCTAAAAAAGGGAACGACACAAAAGCATGGCTTTGTAACAGATTCTGATTGCCATTTTGACGACCTCTGTGTTTTAGTGGTTCGAGTACCGGACTGCTGACCATGAGGTCGTGGGTTCGATTCCCACAGAACACAAAAATGTATGTGATGAATATAAGTGTTTGTGTTCGTCTGGGTGTTTCTAATGTATTATAAGTATGTATTTACAAAAAAAAAGTATATAAGTATTATTATCCATTGTCTAGTACCCATAGTACAAGCTCTGCTTAGTTTGGGACTAGATGGTGCTGTGTAAAAATGTAAAAAAAAAAAAACTAAATTATTTGTAAGTTTTCTTGGACAAAAAACTGAAAAAATAGCTTTATTAGGTTATTTTTTTTATAAAATCCTTTGACTTTTATTTATCTGTACCTCTATAAAATTATAATAAGGAAACAGAGTGAATTTTGTGTTTGTTTAAATGTGGAGGGAAGTCTCCGAAACCGTTGTACCTTTTTAAAACTTTCACTATTTCATAGCCATAATTTTTATTACTCCAGATGGCCAAAGTTATAATATGTTGTAATTTCGTCGTAACTGTATCACGTATAGAACAGCCACTTTTCGGATCTTAGGATGCTGAAGATCCTCACGCATCGTCTGCCACATGGGGAGATGACAGGGTTATATCGGACTCATACCGACTAAAAACCATATCCTTCCCTTACTCTATATTTAGTTAGTCACGGCCATGGTATTCGCGAAGGTAGGTAGCTGTTAGGTATTCAGTTCCGTAACATAGTGTAATGGGCACTATGTTGTGGTGATGCAGCACAAATTCAATACATTATACTTTGTAATGACCCCTCCTAATTGACCTGTTGCTGCCTTAGGCCTCACGCAGACTGTACGAACTTATCTTTTAACGTTGATAATAAATTCTTGTTGTGGCATAATGTGGCATTTTCTCCAATCCTGGGCCAACCACCGCCGATTAAACGTAAAAGGAACAAGAAACAAAATACTTAACGATGTGATATCTCGTTATAAGAAAAAGGTGCGAGCTAAGATTGTTTTATTGCTAAAAGTTCATGACTATGGATAAGGATAAAGCTTTTAAATCGGAGACTAAACCAACACACATGGAAATATACTAGTAAGGCCCACTTGCACCAACTTCTTAAATATGTTTAAATTGTATTTAAACACAATTTTTCATAGTAAATTTGTGTTTAAATGCAATTTAAACATATTCCAGAAGTTGGTGCAAGTGGCCCTAAGTGTCTATCTTCAAGTGAAGTGGTCTCGAGTGAATCCTTCAACAGTTCATAAGTTAACGCCTGTATTGATTCACTAAAATATTTAATACTATCATGGGACTTATTCATCAAGACATAAACATGCATTTAACACGCTACCGGCAAATCTGCTGGACTAACCGCGAAGTTTTATTATAGAGGTTTATTTTTGACATTACGTAGAACGCGTTTTTTTTTAAAGCTTACTAGCAATGTGGGTTCCACATTACTAGTATTCTTGTTAACCCCTCGTGCTAAGCTAAATGCTTGTGTTGCGAGTGGGTTCACGTCATTAGTGCAATGTGTGGTTCGAACCGGCAACCACATGATCGCAAGTCCGACGCCCTAGCCATTAGGCTACCCCCGCTTAATATCATAGTGAGACGTAAATGCTTGAATACTGTTACAGACGATACGGAGAAAACATATCTGTGATGATTTAGTATGAGCTGTTAGAAAATTCTACAATACGACACAACACAAGTCATAATAGTCTTGATCTCTGTTACAAAAAAAAACATAGAACGCATACATATCTAACAGCCAAGTCAGCAAAAAGTTATTTTTAGTTTTCACTTGTCTCCGGAGAAAATGCTTGCGACCAAGGAAAATAAATCAGAAAGAAGACTTGGTATTAAGTTAAAGATCTCATTTCAAGCTTCGCTCTCTAAGCTTTTTCTTAATTCTCATGTGGAGGGTAGCGAAAATTCTGTTAATTTTTAAAAAATAATCAAAAGTTCCGAAGCTGCAAGTTTGACACCAGTCAGGTATATCTATTTAGATAAAAGAAAGTCGTGTTAGTTACACCATTTATAACTCAAGAACGGCTGAACCGATTTGGCTGTAAATTGGTGGAGAGGTAGCTTAGAACCAGGAGACGGACATAGGATACTTTTTATCCCGTTCCCGTGGGCCGTGATGACAGACCGAAATCCACGGGGGTGGAGCCGCGGGCAGAAGCTAGTTGTTTTATATAAAAATGCCATCACGCCTACCTGTATAACCTTAAAGCATAGACAGAGGTGGCATGCCATACACTGTACCTACGGTATGCTTGTTTTCACCATGTTATAGGTGCCGAGATTATTGCCATTTACCGGGCACAAATTTAATTACCTGTTACTGAATTTCCTGATAGGAAACCCCACAAAACCGAAAATCGGCGTCTGCGATAACCTCGGGAATTGAGCGATAGATCTGCCGCTCACCAGCCGTGCTGGGAACCCCTAGACGAATCCGAATAAGGACCGAAGTGTTTTTATTTGTCTCATTTTCAAGCTAAATTAAAGAAAATGCTAGTAGTAATAACAGTAGTAGAGGGGAGACGGAAAAGAGAGATCTAATTTCATGCTTCGCTATCCAGCATTAGATTTCAAAGGTTGATTCTCGTGAAAGTGGAAGAACAGACGGTGGTGCAATATTGCTTATAGGTAGTTATTAAATTGTTAATCGTGATTTTTCGTGCGAAGCCGTAGTTGCACTGTTGGGATTGTATTAATATACAATCCCAACAGTGCAACAGTCCTAAAATTTACTCGCAAGCAAACTCACGTTCTTCAAGAAAAAAACAAATATATATCGACTTAAATCTAATGATTTAAGTCGAATATTAGACGTAAAATTAAGAAAATCTGTTGGGCCAAAAAGGCCGCTTTTGACAAAACCTGATTCACATCGAGATATAACTAGAAATTTCTCAATGTAGCTTATAAGCCCAGGAGATTAAAATATATTGGAAAATAAATAAGAGAGAACATCGTATTGTTAAGTTATTCAATTCTTGAAGTTATAAAGAATAGGTCTAAGTCTAACCATGGCTGGATCCAGCTGATGATCATATGTTTTTATAGGATGAGGCGGGGGCGAACGAGCAAACGGTTCACCTGGTGGTAAGCGATTACCGCCGCACATGGAACAAAGCTATAATTATTTGCTTTTAAAATACTAAATTTAGTCATGTCGATGTAAATCAATATACACTTTGATCTACCTATATTAAATAATACAATGTAAAAACATTAAGTACTTATATGAGAGCAAATTTCTATTGGCAAAAGAAAAAATACACTATGAAATTTCTGCACATTTTTCTAACGAGGTTTTACGGTAAAACTGCATTCATTTCACCGCTTGAAACTGCAATAGCACTAAAGCCAGTAATAGAGAACTCCACAGGGAACTTACAGACCAGTTTTTAGAATAGCAAAATGCTTCGCTTAGCTTAAGAATCTAATATCTGTATTCTAAGAATGTTCAGTGAAAACTTTCCTTACAGATATTATAACAATTGAGCTCTATTTCTGTTTACAAGTAAAATAGACAAAAATATATATTTATATCGAATATGTGTACCTATATAGTATTGTTATTTTACTTAAGCAGGTCTGATCTTTATCTTAGAATTTAAATTTAAAAATTTAAAATTTTTAAAAATCCCACGAAAAATTTACTTGTAAAAGGATAAAATTACTTTTTCGAAACCCTCGACTAAATCACTATCTACACATACATACCTACCTACAGGAAAAACCGTTAGGGAAATTTAAACACAAAAAGCGGGTCAAGTTGGTAGCATAAAATCGCCCGAATCAAAATTTATTTTGAGCATCAAATTAATATAAGAGGAAATTGCAGTTTCTTACAGCCTGTAAAGATAGTGTATAAGTTTAATAAAAAAAATGACAAACAGAACAACAAAATAAAAAAAATACATTCAAATTGTTGGTGAAAAACACAATTTAAAAAAGTAGGTCGCTCTCTGGATAATGGATTGTCTCGCTGAAAATGATTTACTTAGTATCTGCCCATAATTGAGTGCGAAAAATAATTAAGATTTATACACAAGAATGAATGAATTATGAAGGTACAAGCACGAACAATTTGCGAAAACGTATTCGTATCGAAATCGAGAATAATTTGTATGAGAAGGAGGTTAATTAACATAGATGAAGCCAAAGTGGTGTGCCAGGATCGAAGCAAGTATCTCGACATCTATAGTATCTGCTTTCCCCCCAATGGAAGACAGGCGTGAAAATATGTATGTATGTATGAGATTTGTAGCAGACAAAAACTCGATACGTTTACGATACGAATTCGATACTTCTTCGTGCTTAAGCTTAAGAACAAAGTGTACATAAATAAAATGAAAAAACATTCAAAATTGAAAGACGAGATAAATATAAACAGTAGGTAGGCCTAATTACGGACCTTTATAAGGACCTTATTTTGAAAAAAAATTTGAATATACGACTATACAGATCCGTCTCTCGTCTCATATCATGAGCCTAATAAGGATAGGAAGGAGGAATAAGGATCGGTAATCAACTGTATAAGGTTTTGACATTCATTTTAGCATTCAAACCCTTTGTGGGTCAAAATAGGAAGTGTGTGTGATTTCAAGACTTTCAAGCCGATTTATCACGCAAATTTAAATAGTGCTATGATGGCATTGATGGCGGTAGGTTCCGAAGTTTCTATGAAATATCAATTGACAGTTCGGAGATTTTGATTAGCTCCCGGTTCATGGCAATAGGCTCACGAGCTATACATACAACCCACAATTCCCCTGTATATGCCCCATACGAGGGCGATCCCCAAATTCAAACTCTGAGCTGATACTAAGTTTCATAGAAAAACCCAATAACACTTTGCACTACCTCCTACTACTACTATACATTCAGAATAAAGTCTAGGACCTCTGTCGTAGCAGTCATACTTACTAATGAGGCAGTATGATGCAGAAGGCCCACGGTAGTAAACAAAATTTATGTTGATTATTCCAGTCATACCCTTAGTTAGCCAGGGAGTGCCATTACCGAGCTGAAGAGCATACGTTCCTCTCTCGTTTACTTAGGACAAAAACAATAGTGACTCAGGAACTAAAACGTTATTTTTAAATATTCATAGCGAGCAAGATGGTCGCTCTAATTAGCTAATGGGTTCCGTTGATGAATTGGGGGTAATGATGAATGGTTCTACTTCGAATTAGATAGGCTTTTAAATGTCATATTTAATATTTATGCTGCAGTAATGAATACGTAACGTTTCTATTTTTTTATAAGAACGCTTCTATTGTGTATTTTCAGCTATGTTTTCCACAGTTTATGTTTCAGCTGAATATGAAATTAAATCAAGGACTCTCTCAAAGTAATTTCGTCCATTTTAATTATTTTAGCTAGTAGTATTTTACCGCACCTCAAAGGACATTTTGGGAAAAAGTTAGCCTTTATCCAATTATTCTACCTCAGTTGTCCAAATGTTATCGAAATCGTTTCAGCAGTTTAGGTGTGAAAAAGGAACACTTTCGTAATAAGTATAAAATGCGAGTGATCTTTTACTACAACGTTTAGAATTTCAATGAAGAATTCGCCCACATGAACTTAATGTAATACAGGTGTAAATCGTGATGGTATGTTATGTAAAATAATCTGTAATACAACTTGTCATTGTTATGGCTAACTTTGCGCATGCGACGCTTTGTTTGTCTTTATGCTGTTGTTGGTTTCAGATTGCAGATCGAGTTGATTGTGTCGGAACTCAACACCGTGATACTTAAAAACAACGAATTCAATAAAATTATAATCTGATTTGTATTCATGTGCTCACTATATGATTTTATCAAACACATCTATTAAATCTGTCAATCCAATAATCCACAGAATAAATTATACTTTAATGAAAAAAGCGATCATAAATCATTTAGTGGTGTATCTTTACAGTCCATATGTAGTTAGACATCAACCTTCTTTAACCAACGCTCACCACGCTCACCAAATATACATATATGGGAACCAAATATATACAAAGTATGTTTTATGAGATGAAAAAAGAAAATTTAAATCGGTTCACGGATCGGCAAAGCTTTTGTACAAAAAAAGAGGACGCCCTAAAAAGACAAATACCGAAATTATCGATGAGTTCCTTCAAAAAGGCCAGGTGTGTAGTACCTACTCGCGATCGGTGGGCGTTTATGATTTTTTTTTTATTGTCTATGGAAGGCAAACGAGCAGACGGATCGCCTGATGGTAAGCGATTTCTGCCTCCAATGGACACCCGCAACACTAGAGGTTTGGGCATTAGGCTTGTTCTTGCTCGGACTATGAACGGAGCGCTCCGTACTAGTACAATCGTTCAAATGTACTAGTTCGGTCTTCTAGTACTATTAGTACAGTAGCTCACTGAAGGAAAAGTGAACAAAAATAATCACTGGGTTCATAGACATAAAGTTCAAAATAGCTTTGTTCTTGCTAGTGAGCGTCGGTTATTAGTACAGTCGTTCAAATGTACTAGTCGAGTTCAAATGTTCATGTTCAGTTCGTAGTTCGTACAGAACTAGAGAGCCAGAGACTACGACGAACGACGACGTACTAAAGGAATGATGTACTAGAAAGGAAAAGGAATAGTTCGAACTAGTCTGTGTCGGGAATCAATTCCTAATAGTACTTACATAGTACATGTACTACACAAACCTATTGGGCATTCGGTGCCCTCACTCATTCGGAAACACAACGTAATCGTTGTTTCACGCTGGTTTTCTGTAAGGCCGTGGTATTACTCCTGTCCAGCCGGCCCATTCGTGTTAAAGCATGGCTCTCCCACATTACATTTTTTTGAAGTCGGTTAAAACCTCTTTAGTATATTATTTCCTATGAAAGTTAGAGGTCAAGTTATACAGATCCAGTATAAGCGGGCACCACATTATTAAGGATTTCTTTACAATGAGAGGTCAATATAAACTGGATATTTTTACTATACAGATTTATAGGTACTAGGTACAGACCAAAACCCTTTTTATTCTGTCAAAAGCCAGCTGTTGCTTCGTATGCTGAGCTCTAAAACACAAAGAAATAAGATATGATTGTTTACAAGAAATTAAAGGTATTGTGTAGTTAATTGAACATAGGTGTCATGGCGGCGGTGACCATGAGCTGTCTAGAACACTAGGGAACTGGGTTTGTATGGTAGGGTTGTCGCATGGTTATTAATGTCTACTTACTTTTGTTTTTTACGAAGTGAGAGTACTACAGTAATAAATAGAAATGTTACGGGTAATACCTATTTTTATTTTCGTATGCCTCAAATGTGTTAAGTGATTGTACCTAGAATTCTACACATACCTACCTCACAATTAATATTTAAATGTCTCTATCATATACAAATCTATTGTTTTGTAGCAAATATTTACGCGTTAAGGTATTTGTCAAAGACTCGTTACTAGTACTAGTTACCCAAGAAAAATAGCATAAATAACATACCTAGTTATAAAAACAAATAAACGTAGTTGCGATCAGGTCACGGTCAGTTTTCAAAGAAAACAAAATAAAAAATACCTTTACGAGTATGTCGGTAATTTCACATGCTATTTCCAAAACTTGTTTAATAATATTTCTCAAGCAAAAATTTTCCCATTGAAAAATATATTTTTCCGTAAGATAATCATTTACTATATTTTTATAATTTTATAGAAAATGTTGCACTTAAAAAACCAATAAAAAATGCGATGACAGTTGATTTCTGATTATGATAATTAATTACACAAACGCTGAATAATACGATAACAAAGTTGGCACAAACACCTTTCATTTATTTCAGCTTTCAGTATCAACCCTGACGCGTTCCGTAGAAAACCCCGAAACATAAAAGACCTGTCATATCCCTAGGAAAACCCCGAGCCAAAACGGACAAGAAAAATACTTAATCATGTGGACACGTAAATATAATTGTTGATAGCTCAACCCAAATCCGTCCTAACAACCCTAATCCCATTCCAGGCCGTAGGAGCGAGTAAAGGAGTACTTAAGGTAGGGCTGCCATCACCTTAACTGCCGAAGCCGGTCAAAAAACAAAATCCCGGACTTTTACATGAAATTGAGTTTTCCGGACAACCTTAAAAAATATTTTTACACTCAAACATAATCCAGCCATTATTCTGTCCCAATGCTGGATACGGGTCTCCTCTCAGAGTAAAAGGGATTAGGCTATAGATCACCTAAACTTCACACGCCGGCGCCGTCGAAAGAATCTCTCAGGCATGCCGGTTTCCTCACGATGTTTTCTTTCACCGTTCAGGCGCGTGAAAATTAACTAGTATTACGCACATGACTTCGAAAACTCGTTTGACACAAAAAGTGGACAATGAAAACCCCTTCTAGACGCTTCTCGCAAGGATGGCAACCCTAACTTATGTTAACCCACCCTTAAGCAGGGCGCGTTCGGTACACCTGTTGATATTTGGCGCCCGTCCAAACCCACGAAGAATGAATATTTGGTGAGGCCTTCGCATTTTGTGCCGTAGTGGCCTCTTTCACGAATTTATTAGACAGTTGGATACATTATAGATCTGTTACAGCCACATATATTGATGGTGATGCATCGGGAGCGGCGCTACACAATATTTCATTCTCCCCCGCTGTTACGGTAACGAAATGATTCGGAACGTGATGCGAAATTTCTGATTCTTCAAAAGGTTTAAACAGATGTTTTTTCTGTGTGTTCAATCTTGTTGTCTTGCAGTACGTATAATAATAAACATCGTTTTATAAAATTATTGAAATGAGGCATGGATATTTTTTTTATGTCGGAGTTTTATCTTTTAAATTGTAAGTATTTAGGTTTAGTGGAAACTAATATTGTCCCTTTTAGATGACCTAAGAAAAATCCAAGTATTTAGCCAAGTAATAGGCTTTTAACTTAACACTAACTTTAACTTATTCATTTATTCGTAAAGGGGAGATTTTTAAATCAGTAAATATGATAATTATTTACCTTGTTGTTAACACTATAACTACATAAATAAATATATTAACGATATTTAAAATAAATTTAACGATATTTTTCCTACAGACTTATCAATTAGATTTGGTCTTTTCCTTGGTCTTTTCAAATGCTGTAACTTGTCAATTACCTGTCATTCTATTTTCCTGGCAACCTTATTACAGTGTTGCAGCTACTGCACACATTCAGTATTTCGAACGAACGACTAACAAAGCGGACAGATATTGCTGGTTTGAAAATAAAGACAATAGGCATGATGACGGTTAGCAAGAATTACTAAAATAATATGTTCATATACTGAAATATAATTAATATGTTTAGAAATATATATTTATTTTTATTTATAAGACGGGATTATTAATTTATTTGATAAAATAAAACTCCAAAATACACAAGTCCGCCATGTTCAGTTGAACACCAATCAGATTCAATTACGTCACATCTATGTTGAACTGTCACCGTCACGTAAATTTCGTACGAATTTCGACGATCTCCGCGCTTAATAATTGTTTATTATGTATTTCCTAATTGTATATTACTTAGTTTTTTGTTCTACGACTTGTTAAGAACTTATTAAGTAATGGAACAATGGTTTACCAAGGCAAACAGTTCTAATTTGCCCAGAGTTGATTTGTTAATGCATGCTGGGGCAGTTCCTGGCATCAAACAAAGACTTCTGTTCAGCAGAATTTAGAAATGTTAAAACTACAATGTAAGTATTATTTATTATTAAATAAAAACTATATTAAAATTACTGTAACTATACGTTACAATAGTTATAAAAATAAAATCCCTTTAAAAAGCACAGCTTCATATGTTTAGTTTTAATAATGTTTTTATTTTATAAAATATGCTAACCTATCGATTTCTTTGTTTTAGATCCTCCAGGCCATCTTATGGGGACGACGCGATTAGCTACGTTCAGTTAAAACGCGATGGAAATCTGTGTATAGTTTGATCAAAAATCTGCGCAGAACACAAGGTCCACGCGAAGTTATATGCAGTGACGTTAATAGTTGACGAAGTAAAGGAAGAAGTTGTATCGGTAGAAAGCCATGACAGTGTTGCCTCACAAGGGGGCTGCAAAAATGCTATTGCATTACTCATGTGGGTCCATCGTAGGAGTGAAGAACCGTCCGATACATCCATTGCATGCTACTGGATGAAATCAAAGCTATCTCGAGATTGGACTACATTGAAATATATTACAACAAAATATTTATCCAATAGAAACCTGGTTTGCAATTAAATACTGGAGTATTTGAAAAGTTTATTATGGAAGGAAAGAAAAGGAAGCTGCAAAACTGTGTGGCTTAATCTCGCCGTGCAAGATTAAGCCACTTATATCTTATTGTTTTGTTGTGTGGCACGTAAACAAATAATTTATCAGGGTATTTTTTGACGTATTATCACACTGGGGAACAGCACACCACTTTTATACTTGCGAAGTCATGTCTAAATAAAAATTAACAAAAATATCATCTGATAAGTTGTTTAATCTCCTATTGTGTACGATGCCAAAACATTGAAGTGACGTCATAAGCAGACGCCATGACACCAGCGACCGTTTTCGCGCTAATTGAAAAACATTGAATTAAAATCGCATTTTTGTATCAAAAACCATGTTTTATTGCAGAAATAATTTATTTTTCGGAAATAGTATATACATAAGAATATTTTAGAACAGTTTTTGAAAATTAGTCATCATGCCTATTGATATGCCGAAGTGATTCACTCCTGCTACTTATACGAACGTATTTATTATTCAACAAGCATTGTGCGAGGAAAACGTTTTTCAGTTACAGTCACTCAGTGTTTTGCATATGTAATAGGCCATGAAACGCTTGTCGGTGCCACAATGACGGTTTTGAGGAAGGCGAGTTTAGTATGTAAATAACCTGGCGTTTGGTGAACTCCGTATTCACAGATCTTTTGTGATGGCAACATTGATACGCCATCTTGTGTAATGGGTAGTAGATTAACATAATGTGTTACTTAGTTATAGAATTAGGGTCTTTGGAATCTATTGTTTTCATACATTACATACTTATCTAAATATTGTTTCTTGAACACGAATTGCCTTATTAGGTACCTATTATAATGTTCACAAACGCGGCTGCTAAGCATGAGTTCCTGGTTTTGATTCCCAATATAAGGAAAGTGTTATTAGGTTTTCTATTAGGAAATTTTCAGTGGCAGCTTAAAGTTTGTATTTTTGACCGGCTAATAGCAATAAGTTCCGATTACATAGGAACAATAACATAGTGATGTACTGCTGTTGTAAGTATATCAGTAGGTACTGTAGAAATCGCTGTAAAAAGGTGATATTAGTGTGGGTTGGCTGGTTTGAAATTAAAGAATAAACAATTACTTCAAATCATAGAACTGTTTTGAAGAGAGATATGAGTAAAAATTGTAAAGCATTCGTCAATTAAGCGGCGGTAGACTAATGGCTAGGGCTTGCGATCATGTGGTTCTCAGTTCGAAACCTGACCTACTTACGTGACCCAACTCGTAACAAAATGCATTTAGCTTAGCACGAGGGATTAACAAGAATAATAGTAATGTGAACGTACGATCCACATTACTAGTACCTAAGATTAAAAAAAATGGTTTTCTGCTTGAATACAAGTTATAGTTCTGATCGTGTATTTTCTTTAAAATATCCCCTAGAAATCCTAGTTTCTTAGAGTACCTACCAACATCTCTGCCTGACCCTTCGGGGATATACGCTTGCAATGACATCGGGTTCTCAAATAACGTGAATCTTCGTTTAATATAGTCGACTTCGTTCAAACTTGGACATCCTTCAACGTCCTCACATCTTGTTATCGCAATATTGTACCAGTGAAGTTTGTAATTTATTTATTTTAAAAGAGTGTCCATGGAGATTCTTGCCGGATTCTTCTCCATAGGATCGTCCTTTTGGAACCGTGCAACTAGAATCATAACGTTTCAAAAACGCTTGTAAAAGCTTATTTGAAATAAAAACATTTGAACTTGAATATTGCCTTCAAATGGGCTTTCAACTGAAAATATGATTTATTATACCCTATATTATTAAATTACTGTCATACTTTTGAAATACTGATAAACCTATATACCCTGTAACATATTGATGCGCATGTTATTATACTAAATCGTGACATTATGTATGTATAGGTATGCACATACATTGCCTTATTCTCTCCTGAATCTAGGCCAAATGAAAACAAAAGGTTGATAGTTCTATCTGGAACTTTCCATTCACGGATGCCTAAGACTCTTCAAACATGTTTGTTAGGTGATGGGCGAATTTATCAGGAATATAACGTCCGGTCGTTTGACGGAGGTAAATCTGGTTCGCTTTGCCTGGTCCAATTACTCAAGCCTCGAATTTGATACAGCTATGTTTCCTGTGACGCTACTGGCAAGGAGATATTTGATGCACTTAGAAGATGAGACTATAGGTAAACTGTCTTCACTCGCAAGCAATAAACTGGAATCTCAATAGCGCGTTGCTGAAATCATTTTTTTTTCAAACTGTCATAACTTCGTAACTCTAGCAATTAAAAAAAACTAAGAACAAAATTCTTACCAGTTCATTTGGTGAAGCAAAGCAACCAACCGTTTATCAACGAAATTTTTCTAGAACTTTCTAGAACTACTCGTATAATATCATAGAGCTGTTATTATTTTGTAATTCGAAACATGTATTTGTGGCAACTATTCCCGTCGCTTCGCGGAATTCTCGTATTTATTAGTTGCATACGGTACGAGATTGTTTTATAACCCACATCGCCATCGTCCAGACATTAACTGCCTACATATCACAATGCGCATTCAGCTCGACACTGTTGTATAGGGCTGCTACATCTCAATTTTCCAGAGTCAAACTAGGTTTGGAATAATAATAATACTTTTTTTACTTTATTTGAAGATTTAGCTCAAAATTCTCGGCTTTAATATTGTTTTATGGATCAGCCCTGCATTACCCGCGCATCGTTCAAAAACATACAGTATTGTACTAGTGTTTTGGAAACTAGGCGCCTCTTTGCAGAACAAAATGGTACTCTGATGAAGAAATACTTAAATGTTTTCTTTGAGAACCCCTTGATCGTGTGCCAATGTAATCATAGTTTGCTATTGTTTGTAGTACATTGCGCTATTTCAACGACGTCATTCATGTTTGTTATGAAAAAGCATTAATGTATAACCAACCTGGAACAATGTTTCACTGACCTCATTCCTGCCGCTCTTCCCATAAACGGTTTATTTATGAAACTATCAATATTTACATTTGATTACATGTTAATATTTTGAAAAGGGAAGTTTATGTCTGGAAATAGATCTTCTTATTATAGGTACCTTGGCCTGAGCTTAGGAGCTAGGAGTTAGGCGTTGAACATGGGACTTGAACATACCGGCGATCTCTGGGTGTACATTAACCTCTGCCTAGCCCAGTCCAGCCTGATAGGCTATGATTATGAATAATAGAATTTTGTAGACTACTCATGCAATTAACAATAACCTACTTTTTTTTTTTTTTCTGGCTCCGCACGGTTTGTGCATTTTGCCAATGTCAAGTATGGTAGTTTTTTTTTTTAAATAAAGGTAGGGAAACAAAATATTAAAAGGAATTGGGACGAACGGAATTTGAACAGGTCAGGAGAGTTTTGGGATGAAATGGAATCCATGGAAAATATGGGTTTATAATTATATAATTTATAATATTTATTTACATAATTATTCACAAGTAACAGAAAACTACAATGAAATGAAGATACCAATAGAATAATTATAGATTAATATTATTAAGGGAAATAAATGAAGCTATACATTTATATATAGATAGATTATTTGAACATAGGAGAGAAAGAATAGACGTCGGAAAAGGAACACCAAGGGATACTAAATCATTAAATAGGGAAGAATGATCAAGAAAAGGACAGGAAAACAAAATATGGTTAACGTCACCCACCTCAAAACCACACGAACACATTGGGCTAGCAACAATGTGTAGTCTGGCAAGGTGAGCAGGGGAACAAACATGCCCTAGTCTCAATCTTATTAATTTAGAAGTTGATGTTTTTCCAAAGTTAGTTTTAGTAAACCACGGCTTCACTGGGATATCGGGTTGTATCAACGAAAAATGACGGCCTTTTATTAGTTTACTTGATTCCCAAACTTCCCTCCATGAATCCCAAAGGTAAGATTTTGGTAAAGTTATGAGATCGCAATAGAATTTTTTGTAAGGATGCATGTCTCCACACTGCACTGCATCACTAGCAAGTTTATCAGCTATTTCATTACCAAGGATTCCAATGTGAGCTGGAATCCAGGCAAATTGTAAAGAGTAACCTTTTGAAATAGTGCTGAATGTAAAGTCTCTAATGCCAAAAATAACAGGATTAGGACAATTTAATTTAAATGGGAATTTATGAAAAGCTTGAAGAGCGCTTAGAGAGTCTGTAAATATAATAGCTTTTTTTAGTTTAAATAAATTAACATATTCTACAGCTTTGAGAAGACCGTAACATTCACCAGTAAAAACTGAAGACTCTGGAGGAAGTTTGATTTTTTGGACTATATTATATTGAGAGTGGAAGACGCCTACTCCAACACAACCTGTAGGGGTATGTTTCGACGCATCTGTGAAAATGTGATGGTACCCTTCAAATTTTTCAGACAGAATTACTTTAAGATTGGAATTAGCATTAGAGTCAGATTTATCAATTAGGTCATATATAATTTTGGGAGAAAATAATAAACAGTCAAAGTTACAACTGAATAAAGGGAGTCTGTTAGAACGATGAGTGGGAGAGGATAAAGAAATAAATTTTTGGTAACTTGTAACTAAACATGGGGCAGTTTTATGTGCCCAGTAATTGGATGTATGAATTTGTGGTAAGAGAGATTCTAATATTGAAATGAGAGGATGATTCGTAAACTGAATGACTTTGAAGAGAAATTTGTCTGAAAGGAATTGCCTTCTTAGATACAAGGGAGCTTCACCGCACTCTACTTGGAGTGCGTTTATGGGACTAGATTTCATGGCACCTGATATAATACGTAAAGCTTTCGACTGAATGCGATCTAATTTTTGGAGAGCCATAATACTGCACGGTTCAAGGAGAAATAAACCGTAATCAAGAATGCTTCTAACTATGGCATTGTATATGAGTTTTAAAGAGGCTGGATGAGCACCCCACCACACACCAGAAAGGCATCTGAGAATATTTAGTTGTCTTTCACATTTGTTTATAACATAATCGCAGTGAGGTATTCCACTCAATTTGGAGTCAAGGACAATTCCCAAATACTTAAAATTATCACTAACTGGAATTGGGGTGTCATTACACAAAATATTAATAGGGGGAGCGATTCTTTTACGGGAGAATAAAACAGCTGAGCTCTTAGATGTAGATAAATCTAAGCCATTGAAATGCAACCAAGTCGACAGGGAAGTCAAAGCAGATGAGAGAACTGAACAGGAGTGTTCAACCGAGTTACTTGAATGATATAATAATAAATCATCAGCATACTGTAATACCTTAACATCGTTATTAACAGAAGTATCTAAATCAGCTGTATATATATTGTACAATAGAGGACTCAGCACTGAACCCTGTGGAAGGCCCCTCCATACAAGCCGCGACATTTGATAATTAGTCCCTGACAATAGTACCGAACGTTCAGATAAGATATTTAAAATAAATTTAGAAAGAATGATTGGAACTTTTAGAGCCTGTAATTTATTATTTAAAACTGATAATAAAACATTATCATATGCAGCATTAACATCCAAAAATACTGCTACTGTGGATTGGTTACAAGAAAAGGATAACCGGATATCAGCAGTAAAAATACTCAAACAATCAATCGTACTTTTGCCTTTCCTAAAGCCGTATTGTGATGATGCTAAAAGACCTTTACTTTCAACATACCATTCAAGCCTATTTTTAATTAAGTGTTCCGCTAATTTTAGCAAAATAGAGGATAATACAATAGGACGGTACGAAGATACTTCCGATGGTAATTTATTCGGTTTGAGAATTGGCAATACTATTTGACGTTTCCACTGATGTGGGATATTTCCGGATGTCATTAAAGAATTAATTAAATCTAGATAATATCTAAGGACGGTATCACTTAGATTTGTAAAGAAAGAGTATGGAATACCGTCAATACCCGGAGCAGTATCAGCAGTATTAAGGATAACGCCTCTAAGTTCAGGAAGTGAAAAAGGCTGGCTTAAACTAGAATAGTTATTAGTGATGGTATTATCAATTACATGGGGCAGTTCTAAAAAGAGGGGTTGTGGAACCCACGGGGGAGCTAACTTATCTAAAAATTCTTAAACTTAACTTATCTAACACCAAGGAGGAGAAGGAATTCTACTAATTGAATTATTATTTTTAGGGAACACCTCATCCGCGGCTTCTATTAAAATGCGAGCTAAAGCCTCAGCACATACATTTTCATTATTCTCAGACAGGATAGGAAGTGAAGAAATTTTTTTCTCCACATTAGCTTTATATTTCTCCCAGTCACTGGCAGTTTTGTCAGGGAGTTTATATTTTAAATGAGATTGCTTATGAAAACTAGCTGGTTTAGAAAATGGAAATGATATTATAATAGGGAAATGATCACTACCAAAAGAAGAAGAAAGGGTACACCAAGTTAATGAAGATGCTAAGTTGGGGGTGCAGACAGAAAGGTCTACTACACTTTGGTTCTGGGTGGGATCAGACCGGCGAGTGGCAGTGCCTGTATTTAAAGTGCACAAGTTATGGCGGTCAAGTATATCTAACAGTTCTTCACCATAACAATTTGAAACAGAGCTGCCCCAAGATTGATGGTGACAGTTGAAATCCCCCAGTAAAAGGAAAGGTCTGGGCAGAGAGGAAAGGAGATTGTTAATCTCTTGAAGGATAGATGATGAAGGATGAGGAATATATACAGAAACAAGACAAATACTATTTACAATTATTGCTACAATTGATATTTCATTACTATGAGAAGGTAATGAAATGATGTTGAAGGGAATGAAATCTCTAACAAGTATGGCAACTCCGCCATACCCATCAGATCTGTCATCTCTAATAACAGAGTAATTAAACATTTTAAAAACATGATTTGGCTTGAGCCATGTCTCTGACAATGCACAGACAAAGGGCTCATAATTATTTATTTAAGAGGTGTATTATTTCACTTTTTTTGCTGATTAGACTGCGACAATTCCATTGTATTAGTGTGTCTGTCTATCTGTCCATTATTATTAAGGTGGGAAATCATTTCTATTATAGGGGCAACGTTGGACGGTAAAAAATTAAATTGTGTGAACAAGTTTAATAAAGCTGTAATAAAGTCTGATAAGGAAAACTGATTGTTTGGTTCATTGTTAAGTTTATTAATGAGAGCACTACCATTTGTTGGTTCTGGGATGGAAAATTCTTTGATGATGGAGTTGTGAGCATGTCTATCATACCCATGAGAGGGAGAAGGAGGACTACGGGGTTTGAGAAATACTGTTTTTTTATGACTGATGTTTGATTCTCTTTTTTTCAATGTTATGGAAGGAGATTTTTCAAGTAAATTCTTGGAGGGAGAAGAAACTAAGGTGTCAGCATATGATTTTGATATAGGAGGGTGGATTTTTGCAGCTTTTGCATATGAAACTGAGTTATGGGCCATATAAGTTTTGATTTGCTGTTGTCGCTCAAACTCTGGGCATATTTTGCTTGTAGCAAAATGATACCCCAAGCATAAGCAACATAAAGCATTTGTTTCATCTGTATTACAGGAATCACCTGTATGATTCTGACCACATTTATAACAAAGAGGTTTGGAACGGAATTGTAGCTTTGTATGGCCAAAACGGCAACAGTTAAAGCACTGAATAGTTGGATAGATGTAAAGGTCCACAGGCAAAGCATTATAGCAAATAAAAATTCGTTTAGGTAAAACTTGACCATCAAATGTAACTACAATGGTTTGTGATGGTTTCCAGACTGCTGAGCCATCTACAAAGGTCTTGAAATTTAAGCGACGAACTTTTAATATCGAACCGCATCCTAATGGGACGGAAATATTTTGTATGACCTCCTCTGGAGACCACTCTGAAGGTACACCACGCACTAAACCCATTCTAGTTACATTGAAGGATGGGATATATGCAATTAGATTTTCAACTTCAAGGGAAATGTGATTTATAAAAGAATTAGCGTCAGTGTAAGAAGAAAATGCCATGGAAATCTTATTACGGCCGATTTTTTTAACACTACCATTTATTATGTTTTGGAAGCCTTTACCTTTAAGAAATTTGCCAAATGAAAGTGGATGCAGCGCGGAGCTGTCATCAGGTGATACTACTTTTTTTTGCACATGAACCACATATGGTGCGATATCGTGTTTATCATAAGCTTTACGTCCAACTGGAGATGGAGATAAGACAGGTGGTATTATTGGAGCTAGCGGAATATTTTTTCCTATATTATTTTGTAAAGATTCTTCAATCGGTAATACTGATTGAGAATCAGAGCAACCACAACCCGATGTCCCTTGAGAACCGTGATGTTTCCGCCGCCTCTTATTGTAGTGCTTGCAAACATGCAAACGACTGCGCTTCAAGGAACGCGTAGATGTTGATCCATCAGTGTCCATTCCAGACTCATTAGATACAATGGAAACACTATTATCTGTTTTGATTGAGACATAGTTGCCTGCCGGAGGGACAAAGCCCTCCGGATCAGGCGGGTCGTTCATGACCACCACCTATAAAATATCTATTATAGAAAACTTACCTGAGACGAAACTATACACTAATAACTAAAAATATACCATATAACTACAACTCAATTGACCTAGTTTTAAAGAAATTAACAAATATAAATGAAAGGAGCCAAAAATCGCGTCTGCACAATCAAACGTTTCCCGCGCTTTTTTTCAATAACCTACTTATCAGTAGGTTATTGTTTATTGCACTTGGTACAAGTACTTAAATTCTCGCTACTCTGACACTTTTTCCTAAAAGCCACAGACTAGGTAAATGCTATGTGTAACATACTTCGCATGCAGTTCGTGTATCATGCTACAGAGTAGGAAACTTCGACGTGAAACTGACGTAGTACCAGATAATGTAATAATACTGTCCACTGCATGTGGAAATGGGTGTAATTATACCACGTGGACATGAGTGTAATTAAACATGTATATCTGGAAGCACGGTAGTGCCTTTGCCAAGTCAATGCAAACGAGCGTGCGTATATGGCCCCCATTATCTTTAATTATGCGAATAATTTTAATAAAGGTATTATGATTAGTATTTGACCTGTAAAAGTGTCAAATGGGTATCTATTTACAGAAATAAATAACATTAGTCATTGTTATTATGTATATCTTTAGCGATTTCATTTGTATATTAAGTATCGCTAAACATAAAGATACAATTAAAACTTTTTGTGCTGTTTTTGCATTTTCCATGCTAAGATTTAATAGTTAGTTTAGAGAAGGAAAAATTTGACTGCGAACAGGATTCGAACCTGCGTCTTCTGGTTAGATACACCAGACGTTATGACCACTTAGCCACCGCGAGTCCCACCCGCCATCGCCAGGTCGAAAGTTGCCGTCACATTCTGAATTTACGGTTCTGAATGTTTGGTTGATAGCCGAGAATTATTTATTCTGTGGTTGATATCTGATCAGTAATTATCTTTGACTAAATTCAGCCTTACTAGACTCGTTTGAATATATATTTTGAAGTAGGTACACAGTGCAAAATAACAATTTCTAAAATGTCAGCAAAATGAAGCTCATAAAGAAATTACACCGCTTACAATAATTGAACTTTGTAAGTTATTGGTCGAACAAAACAATTTTACTGTTCAATTGTAAATGAGTTATGAATACTAAAATAAACATTATTTTATTTATTTATGTAGCTACTGTGTGTATTTGTGGTTATCTAGAGCATACATAATATACTTGCTCTAGGTCAGACTCTCTCCAAAGTGGGCTATCCTATCCATAAACTGTTAAGAAACTTTTAAACTGTAGAAAAAATCTTTGGATGAATATTTCTTCATCCAAAGATTTTTTCTACAGTTTAAAAGTTTGAGAACCTGTGGTCGTAAACAAACTTATGAATTTTTGTTTTACGTACACTACTTTCATTGCCATCGTACGAGGTTTTCATTATGTACGAAATTTAATTGAATTACATAAAGCACAAAGTAAGCAGGTACCTACTTATAGTTTTTCACGAATGCAGAATCCTACTTAATCCTACTAATATTATGAACGTGAAAGTTTATGAGGTTGTATGGATGTTTGTCACTCTTTCACGCCAGAACAGCTGAATGAATAAGGATGAAATTTGGCACAGAGGTAGATTATAATCTTGAATAACAGATCGGCTACTTTTTATCCGGCTCGGACGCAATTCTGAAGTCCACGAACGCATATAAAATCACTATTTGTGAGGACGTATGGATGTATGTTAGGTACTCTTTAACGTAAACACTGCTGTATGGAATTTAATGAAACTTTACAATAATGTAGCTTCTTCATCAGAATAACATGTTGGTTGTAATTCAAATATCTACGCGGGCAAAAGCTGGTATATAAAATTGCCTGTAGGGCTACATATACCCGTACATAGCCTGATAACCTGGTTGTATCTCCTTGCCTGCCACCTGCCACTGTCGGATAATCTCAGATTATATTTATCTATCAACGCGCTTCACCCGCTTGGTACATCACAAGGTCAAATGTACGCAGCCGAATATCGACCCTCAATCCATTGTTACAAAGTTTATTGTCGTGGCAGATGTAGGTAAGTGCCCTGCGCAAACACAGTTTTCCCGAAAATAATGTAGTGTTATGACGTTGATGTAGGTTGCAGGAAGTGGTACCCACTTTGATAACATGGCGTATTGTTTTGTTTGCCTAAAAATATTTTGTTACTTGAAAGAATTTGTAAATAAACAAATTCTGTAGTCAGTAGAAAATTGGTCAGTACGATGGGAAGAAACACTCCTTTAAATGGATGAAATGGCGAATAATATAGTTTTTTAAATTTCGATCGACCTAATTTTCCAGATATCGCTGTATTAACAAAATCCGTGGTTATTCATCGTTTCAATGAGCCGAAGTTCCCGCCACAAAGAGTCATCAATCCAGCCCATTATCTCAGGATACGACAGAGATCGATCACTCTGAACCCGACACCTTCGCTTTACTATGTTTTTTAAATCTTAGGCAGGTATAGTACCGAAATAATAGGGAAAATTAGCTCAGAAAAGAATATGTGTACTTTAACTATGTAAGTAGCAACTGTGTATTGGTAAAGAAGAAATAATATGACTAGAATAATAACTGCCTCAATAGCCAAGTGGTCCTGACCGCGACTGCTACGCTAGAGGTCCTGGGTTCGATTCCCAGGTCGAGCAAAGTGTTATTGGGTTTTTCTATGAAATTCCCACTAGCAGCTCGGAGTTAGGAATTTGTGCCCGGTTAATGGGAATAGGCTCGCCCCCTATTACATGGGACCTAAACATACCGGCGAACTGTGGGTGTACATTAGTACGCCTCTGCCTAACCCTTCGGGGAATACAGGTGTGATGGTATGAAATAATATTACGTATAAAAAATCCCATAGAAAAGAGCACTAACAATTTTCCTACATCAATAATTTCTAAAATCATACGGTATCAGTTGTAACAGGAATAACAACAAATATTTCATTACGTCACAGTTGTTTTTCGGATGCACAATATTGGCAGGTGTTGAAGTGGCGTCATGCACATTTATCTTCCCGTTACAATTACCGTGATACGGGATTATGATAGGGCTGTAAACATTTTTGTGGCGCAAGGCTGGTATGTTATATTGGTATTCAAAATATTATAGTCAAAGTCAAAGTCAAAATGTTTTATTTCAATTAGACCATTATAGAAGGTACTTTTGAAAAGTCAAAACTAGTTGCTATATTATCTATGGTTGTCAAAATTTCACTTATCTTCAGGCTACGCTACGCCCGCGCCCGCCGCTGTTACTGCTTCCCTAAAATGTGACTTTATGAATAGTAAACACGACAATACCGCCCTAACTTTACTTATTCACTGCAAAACGGCTAAGTTTTTATTTATGTTATTAGAAGCAAGTTTTTTTTAACCAAGTTAAATATCTGGGCCCCAAGTCTGCTATTTTGTCGTTTCAAAATCGTCACTCAATGGCTTCAGAATTGTTGATTTTTGACAGCTTTGTCTACGAAATCTGTCAGTTCTTATGTCATTTAGTGCCATTGAACGACCATTTTGATACAACTGAAATAGCAGACTTGAGACCCTGACGAGTAGAAATACCTAATGCGTAAATATTTAAAAAGGTAGTCGTTAGAACTTTTGTTTAGGCCTTCCCTTAGGCTTCTGTAAGTACCCTAAGTACTGCAGACTGCTGGAGCCGCAGCAACTGAGGGAGAGCTAGCTTTTATGCTAGGTACTCACTTAGCAGTATTGCATATAACGTATCAGATACTGTATCGACCTGCAAGGGGGTAGGTACGGCTCGTCCACGGTTTACCGCGTATCTAGCTATAAGCTGCCGGATCCGCCTTTGTGTTCGCAGTGATACCGTACCGACAGTCGGTGGGTCACTGCGAGCTTACAGCGCTTCACACGCGAGCGGCTCGCAGCGGGCTCGTGCCTACGTACTCACTTGATACCGTATCTGATACATTACATGCTACACTGCTAAATGAGTACCCAGCTTTATGTATACAATCACCTAAGTGCTTTACGACAGACTCCGACTAAAGTGTGGTCGCCACCAAGTAGGACGCCAAGAGGTCCTACCACCGAGCAGGTTACATATTTTCTCTTCTCTTACCGGATGTCTATCTGAATAGCAGCAATGATATTTATTCTAAACCATCCCCACAAAGGATTTGTGCTTTTCATAGAGAAATACTAGTCAATTACATTTCAGTCATAATTATAATAAAAACGCTACACTCACATTGTTACAAAAACATGATAAATTAAACTCTAACTTGTATGGACTAAGCATAAGACATGAGCTTGCTAAATTAAACTCTAACTTGTATGGACTAAGGTTAGCATTTGTTGTTTTAATATCATATTCAGCATCCTAAGAAATTTACCTCATCTCGTACGTGAAATAATTCTTGCTTTTGTTTAGCTTCTTCTTTTTATACCCAAGGCCTCAGAATGTTGGACATTGTTTATAAGATGTACAATGTTCCAGTGAATTTAGCAAAACCTTGGCATCATAACTGACATGACTATGAAAATACTATTTAGAGGTGGAACAGAGAATTTGTTACGCGCGCAAGTCGCGACATTGTGTAATAAATGGTTCATACTGAAAAATATGATGTTGTGGGCGTTGTTATATATTTTTATGTAATAAGATGACAAACAAATACTATCTTACACAGGTATAAAATACATTTATTTAATTCAATTTATTATTTATACAATACGTGAACTGCATTTAGCCTAATGGTTCTGAGTGGGACTGCTACGCTAGAGGTCCTGGGTTCGATTGCCACGAGCAAACTGTTATGGGGTTTTTCTATGAAATTATCACTAGCAGCTCGGAGTTTGGAATTTATACCCGGTTAATGGCAATAGGCTCGCCCCCTATTACATGGAAACTCGACATATTGGTGCTAATTCTGTAGTGGCAAACTAAACTAAACTAAAATCCGACTAATTTTAGTTTAGTCGTCATTCCTATTCAGATAATACGCGACTAAACTAAAATTTGGTTTGACAGGATTAATTTTATTTTAGTTACTCAATTTATTCTAAATTGTCATTTTGGTATTCTGTTGTACATGTTTTACGTCAAATTACGACTTAAATTGGAAACGTCAAACTAATTTTAGTCGTCATAGAAATAGGTGTCTACTAAACTAATTTTTATAGTCGTAGGCGGCCATTTGTAACAATTTGTAAAATGATCAAGTTAATTTGTTCTCAGTAAACATTTTTTCGTGATTATAATGGCAGAACATGTAATTGTGACTCTTCCGAATTCATTAGAGAGGTAAAATACTCAAGGCAAATAAAATAATTCTAAGTACCTAAACGCGAAAAGTTATTTTTCAGACACTATCAAAATTAATATAAGACTTAGGGATAGTCGATCTAATAAAACCTATCTTTGCTTTTTATTGGCTTTTTTCGTAGCACTGTTTGCAGACGCCATTTTGATAAATATTTTACTTTACTGCTAATAATTTAAATTATTATCAATCAAGTAAATTATTATGTAGGTACCTACTCTGTTTTTTTTAATATGGCACCACGCTGCTTGTGTTTTTGCCATCGCTTACCTGAGCCCGCCAAATTCAAATTACAATTGGTTTTTCGCAATTTGTAGATTCTAGATTGATAGCTGTAGTCATTGTGCCTATAGCTATACAATATTCACAACTCAGTTGTGAAATTGTATAGCTAATCAGCTCAGATCTACAAATTGCGAAAAACCAACTGTAATTTGAATTTGGCGGGCTCAGGTAAACAATCAGCCGTAAGTATTTGGAGTTATCAAATAATACTAGTTCCCATCGTGGGATTATATTATGGCACCACACTTTATGCTATAATATTTTCCCAAAAAAAATTTTCATTAAAATTTTTTATTTAAGATTGTCATTCGTTCATTACGATCTTTCATATCAAGTTCTTAGATAGGACAGTCTGATCGTGCCGAAGCCCCATAAAAGTAAATTATAATACTTAAGACTGGCAACACCAAATAAAGTTTTTACTGGCAACATCATATCATAGTCAAGTAAAATAAGGCTTTAAGGACATGTATCCAGAGCTGTTAAATAAATTAATAAAAAAAAGATAACTAAAATAAGTCGTGTCAATTTCGATTTTGGTCGGGCTTTAAATTTAGTTCGCCGTAACAACAGAATACGTTTTAGACTAAACTAAACCAAAATTGTTAAAAATTTAGTTTGGTTTAGTTTGGTCAGTTGAACAACAGAATTAGCACCATTGACGAACTGTGGATGTACATTAGTACACCTCTGCTTAACCCTTCGGGGAATACAGGCATGATCATGTTAATATCAATACATCGCTAAAAATTCCGTAAAAAGTAGTTTTACTTCAATTTTAAATTTTGTATATCTGTTTTGCAAGAGCGAGCCTGACCCGCAGGAGAAGACGCCATTGTAATCCTCCATCGATCCTCCATCGATCGCACAAACTGATATGATTGTGTGACAACATTGTAACACTCAATGAAGGAGACTAGTCGTACAGCAATGAGCTAAACGAATGCGCATGCGTGATACGATCTACTAATAATGCATTGATAATGATCTCAACGTGAACTGCATTGTTCGTGTGATACCTATGTAATTTTTATACATAAAAGAGAAGACTGGTTTTCACGTCACAACTGTGAATGATAATTACACAATTTTTTTTGCAATGTTACAGACTTACATGCAATGAACTATTATCTAATCTGTGCTGTCAAAGTAGGTATACACATTTTCAGAGCTTCTCAAAACTTTCACACTTTTGAACTGATAATATAATATATCGTTACCGCGGTTTACAATAAAAAAAGTGCAAGTAACCTTTAAATATCCGACAGCTGTGAACAGATCTAATCAAAACGTCATTAGAACAAGGGAGGTAATCACACAGTTGAGCGGTTTCAAACCCCTGGCCTTTCCGGCCAATCCGATTAAAACCACCTCAGTCATTTTCCGAGTATTCCAAAACTTTTCCTTTGGTGGACAGGAAAATTGACGCTAACAAAATAACGGAAGTGAAAATATCTCATACCGCTCTATTTCCAATAAATATGAGTACTGTGATCTCTGTGGGACAGGCCAGTGTTGTTTTGTTTTGTTGTTTTTAACAAAAAAAAACACATTTACAGAAGGTAAATTTACAGAAACATAGCTGCCCGGCCTGGCTTTGCCTATTTCCCCGTAGCAATGAAGCATTTTCCTGTGGTAAAAAGTAGCCAATGTTCATCAGGGATAACGTTGGCTTCTAAACGTAATTTTTTTTTAAATCGGTCCAGTAGTTTCGGAGCCTATTCAATACAAACAAACAATTAAATCTTTCCTCTTTATAATATTAGTGGTAGATGTGCTTATTTCTTACTTTACGCTTATTTTATTATGGGATAGGGGAACAAACGAGCACACGGATCAGCTGAAGGTAATCGATTGCCGCCGCCCATGGACAGCTGTAACACCAGAGGAATCGCAAGTGCGTTGCCGGCCTTTTAAAATGGTTTGGGCCTCCGGTATCCGCACTCACTTGGCGAAACTCAACGTTGTTTCACGCCGGTTTTCTGTTAGGCCGTGGTATCACTCCGCTCGAGCCGGCCCATTCATGCCGAAGCATGGCTCTCTCAATGCTCTCCCGCAGATGAAGCAAAAGAGGTATGCAATAAACGTAGCAAGTGTCGTTCTAAATATTACCTAATTTTGATATTTTTGCACAAAGTCACCTGGTTAAGGAACTTCACTTGCGCGGCCATTTGGAACACCTATTTGGTCGGAACACATCGTTATATCGAATGCGTAAAATGTCCTTTACCCACAGACAAATGGGCGGCATTTCCAATTTGTTATCATATCTATTTGAAGTGTCAGACGGTAATGGACAGACCCTTAGAGACCACAGATATAGCAAACAGATTTATGTTTCTTTTAGACGTTGTTTACTCTGTGATCTATTTAAATAGAACGGTAATATCTCCATTATTTTGAAGAAAAGGGACCAATAATGTTACCGACAAAGTATCGAATACTTTGTTCAATTTTATCGGTAGAAAATACGAAAGATATATTTCAAATACACTGGTACCTTAGTTTTTTTTTTAAATAAATAGACAATTGACTGCTATTTCACAACCCCTCGCTGACAGGGTAAAGAATTAGCAGTCATCCGTGTCCAGAAGTAGAAAGTAAATGGGTCGATGATAATGATTAATGTTAAAAAATATTTACAAATAACTGCTTAGAGGTCGTAATCAAAATATCGAATTAGTTTTTTTTCTATTAAATGTTAGTAGCAAGTCGTAGTTTCGCTCCGTATTGCATAGCATCGCACTTTGAATGCATATTATCCCAGTTTTTCTTATCAATTGCATAAGTAAGGCCTAAGCCTCGCTGGCGGAAGCTCGAAGCGTCAAGCGACAAGCCGAAGACAGGGTGAAATAGCACACATTGGGGGAGACCTATACGTCCTGCAAGCTGATGATGATAATGAAGAAGTCCTAAGAAGAATAACGTAATTAAAAAAATACACTTTTGGTCTTTGACACTGAAATATTTTGCATAAATAAGTAATATTTAAAATAAAACCTCTAAAATAAACATTCACATGAATCGCCGCATACCAGCTTATCTCGGTCGTACGTGAACCTCTCGAAGAGATAACGACTAAGCAGTATGTCAAGGACCGGGCTCACACGTCACGCCTGACACATTTGAACATTTTGTCACACCAATTACTTACTACAGACCGCTCATTAATATTGCTACCGACAACATTTACGACAAATTATCGCTAATGCGACACGGCACTTAAGAATTTACCTAATAAATATTATATCTGTACACACCGTATTTGACGTATGACTGCCTCATTAGTCTAGTGGTCCCAAACGCGACTCCTACGCTAGAGGTCCTGGGTTTCAATTCCCAAGTCGAGCAAGGTGTTATTGGATTTTTCTATGAAATTCTATTTTGTGCCTGTTACGTAGTACCTAAATAGTAAACATACTGGCGAATCGTGGGTGAACATTAAGGGCCACTTGCACCAACGTCATAAATTGCGATCATGTGGTTGCCGGTTCGAAATTGGTAATCTATTAAAAAAAATGTGTTTAAATTGTACCTATTTTAACACAAGATTTCGACGAAAAATCACACCTCTACCTAACCTTCAGGGAATAGAACCATATAATGCGTATGTTATGTTATTTAATAAATAAAAGTCTCAGTGATTTAGGGTGTTTTTAAATTATTCTACCACGTTTTATTACAGGAAATATTTTGTTTTGTAATGTTTGTATGATTGCGCTAATCTCAAGAAACACTGAACCGATTTGCGCGGGGTTATCGGTATTTTAGTGGGTTATTAATAAAAAGTTATAAAAATCTATTCAATAGCATTTCGTTTACAAGAAACAAACGGATACATATATTATCATAGATTGTTACAATACAAGTTAGCTATAGCTAGCGAGAAGAAAGTTACTCTGTCAATCTCTCAATTTAGCTGATTTGGAGAAGGACACCCATTTGGTCAGACATGAGATATGACTAGCTATGTACATTAGTTAGGTAAGGAATTTTTAAGATTATTCTTTTGTTTTTTATTTTATTATGTTACTAGCTTATGCCCGCGGGCACATTTTCGTAACACTACATACTTATTTAATGTCACTAATAAAGCCGCGTCTACACTCTTAACGGAGTGCATTAAAATCACTATTTTTATCAGCACGGAAAATTCTCATGGAACCTCTGTCACCTGGTACGACGGAGTATATCGGACTCTTATCGACAAAAAAACTAGTAGGTACTTCCCTGCCACGGCCATGGATTTCGTGGCATTCACCACGACCGTGACAGGCTGTGGTCCAGTATTCGCGAAATATTGAGCGGAGCGGAGCGAACTTACCGACTGGCACTTCACCGCAGCATAAACTATGATTTCGTGCCAACAATAAAGAACTATAATAAAACCATTAAAATGCGGAGTACATTCCTTTAAACACGTCGCATAAGGGCATAGGTTCACGTGCCAAGGACCATCAAAGTTACTTCTTGCACAATTTGACCTCATAACTTATTCTGAAGAGGTTCGTCTTGGAGTTATTGTGAATAATGATGACTGGTTTTCAGGTGAAGGAGCCCAATGCAAAGTTGTCGAATAATTTGTTTATCTGATCGACGTGAGAAGAGGGAGGAGAGTCCTTTGTGTATGTACAGTCACGAGCAATGAAATGTATAATTATGTTACAGTCAAAACTCATAACCAGTCAAAACCAGTTTTGGCTCTTTTTTGCAGTTAAAAGTACCTACTTTTGACCAACGTCCTTAGTTAAAAACCCTTTTGACATCGAAAATCAGTCAAAAGTGGTTTTGATCATAACATGCAATATGTTTATATTGGTTAGGTTAGGTTAGAACTGTGACTAAACGATGCACGAGCCGAGCGAGCGAAGCGAGCGGGGCGGCGGTAGCGGCCGGCGAGTGCCAGAACCGAAATGTTGAATATTTTGCAGTTAAAAGTACTTTTGACCAACGTCCTTAGTTAAAAACACTTTTGACTGCGAAAATCAGTCAAAAGTGGTTTTGAATGGTTATGAGTTTTGACTGTAACATATACACTGACAAGTTAATGTCAACACAAATACATTGCAAAAGAAATCTACGAATCATCGATTGAAAACGTTGAGAGAAATTTGGAGTTTGATATGAATTCATAGTATGAACACAAACAGTTGAGATGAGAGGTTTGAGAAGTATGATTGGAGTGAAATTGAGTGACAGGATAAGAAATAGTGTGATAAGGGAACGTTGTTGTGTGAATGGAGATGTAGTGACTAAAATCGAGAAAGGTATGTTGAGATGGTTTGGTCATGTTAAAAGAATGAATGAAAGGAGACTGACTAAACAGATATACGAGAGTCAAGTGAATGGGAATTTAGGAAGAGGTAGGCCTAGGCGAACGTTCCGAAATCAGATTGAGGACGTTCTGAAAAATGGCTCGGTCAAGAGTACCCTAAACCGACGTTCATGTATGAAAAGATTGATGAGTGTGGATGAAACTAAAGAGGTATGTCAGAATCGTAGCAAGTGGAAGTATGTGGTCTCTGCCTACCCCTATGAGAAAAAGGCGTGACTTTATGTATGTATGTATATATGAACACATCTCATACTCCAAACACCATGAACCCAATATTTGCCGAAGGGTTAGGCAGAGGTGTACTGATTTAGGTACACCCACAGTTTGTCGGTATATTTAGTTGGCGAGTTTATTGCCACTCCAATTTGCTGCTGATAGTTCAATTTAATAGAAAATCCCTGTAACACTCGCATAAGATCTAGACTAGTGAAGTAATGTTTCATAGTATCATAGTTTGTATAACGAAATAAATAAGAATTCAATTCCTTATATCTACTTTTACGTATAGACCTTCAACTAACAAATTACAACGTTAGAAGTAAATTCCAACAATGCAAAATCAATAAAAAATTCAAAAACAATGTTTTGAATGTGGTGTGAAATTATAACTTTCAGTCATTGCTCGTAATGTTTGCCTGATCTAAAATTAGGTCTATATATTATAGGTATATAGCATATTTCATTATATTTAAATTTAAAGTTGATTAGCTGTTTAGTATGAATCCTAAGCGTATACCGCTTAGGATTCAAATATAATGTGCAAATATAACTTTCAAACTACCATTAATAACTCAAACCAATCAACAAACAATTCTAGAGGTATTGTCTACATCAACATTTTAACTCTAATTAAATACCTACCGTTCTAAACAACAAACACAATAAATAATTTATACTCTGTGGGTCTCAGAGACGTATCGTCACACCTTCGTTAGAATTGATATAAAACAATTTAATATTACCATATTACCTATTCAAAATTAATTAAAGTACAGAATAAAACATAATTAAATTCACCTCACGTAACGTGTGTATTGTTTATAACTATGTTTTAATTATTATCTTGTGAGGTGTTGTTGACACAAGTCTCAACTCCCTTTATTGTATTGAAATGCACCGGTAAATACCTACTCATCGATCTTATGCTGCCATAGAGGGTTGTGTTCAATCTGTAAAACTCATACCTGCGTGAATTAATTTCGCGCACCACTTTCAGCTACATCTACAGCCTTGAAAACACTACTTGACTTGTTTTCGTGGGACACCCGTGACGAATGGGCCGGCTCGACCACGGCCTCACAGAAAACCGGCGTGAAATTAACACTTACGTATTGTTTCGCCTAGTGGGTGAGGCCCAAACCAAAATACGGGCAACTCACTTGCGACTCCTTTGGTGTTGCGGGTGTCCATGGGCGGCGGCAATCGCTTACCATCAGATGATCCGTATGCCCGTTTGCCCCTATCACATAAATAAAAAAAAAACACATACTCCTGCCGCGATCTCTGGCAGCCTAATTCATTTAAAATACAGGCTTCGGCTTAGTTTAGGCACCAGTCTCCCACAAATAAAATTTGTTTTGTTTTTAAGTTGCTTGTAATTGTACCTAACTATTAACTGTTTTATTTGTGGAAGACAATAAAGAATTTATTTATTTATTTTATTTTATTTGCACATTTTCATGCAAAACACATTTTTTTCCTAAGATTAATATTCCACTTTTTATTGAAGAAAATTTAGTGTAGTTTCTAGTGTTTAGTGCTGTAATAACATAATTAAAGTAGTTGATGACCAATCAACGTGTGTAAACAACAAGGCCCATCTGTTCTATACTGTTTTGCAGTAAGTAAGAGTTATTATTAGGCCTAATGCAGACGATCCACTTACAATCGGACACGGATTTCTGTCCGGCTATCTTATGAACACTCGATATTTTAATCGATTTAAATCCAGCAGTTCTTATACATGAGATATGTTTACAAAAAAACATTTATTACCTATAACTACTGATAACTATAACGCAATGACGTTTCATAGACGCAAACATCTACACAATACCACTCATACCCAATAGTTGCACGCTCTTCTAGACTGCATGAAAGTATCAAACGATATATGATTTGTTTATTTCCAACGATTATAGGAGGTCGTCTGCGCGCCCACTAAGACAGAATTAATACGTCATATATTTTTCTTTGCCCAACTTTATTGGCACTAAATTCAGTTTCTTTTCGTTACATTTGTGATGGTGATACGTAATTAAAGTTTTATGGCGGGTGTAAAAGAGCGATGTTTATTATTCCGGCTGTCAATCTAGAGATAGAGTGGAGAAGACCGCCCACGTAGCTCTGATATTCTTCAGCCTTTTTTACCAGCGGAAAATGGCCGCTGGGAAGGACGAAGAGCTATAGTGGAGCGTACCTACCAACTAAAAACTAAATAGGTAACTGTCTGACCCACCGGCGCGGCGCCCAAACTGTTTTTTTTAACTATATATAGTACCTATCTACTTATTGATATGATGTTGATGATTCATGTTTAAATATTTAGGTATTAAAGTTATTGCAAATAATTCTCTGTTTTTTTTGTTTTCATGAACTTCCAATTTTTTTATTCCTTCTTCCTGTATCAATTTGTAAAAAAGAAGAAAAAAATCCAGACGAATCAATTTACAAAACAAATGGTTGATATAACTCGCGCACACGTGTATGGGAGCCCCTTAGATATTTATTTTATTCTGTTTTTTTAGAATAACAGAAATACATCATCTGTGAAAATTTCAACTGTCTAACTATCACGGTTCGTGAGATACAGCCTGGTGACTGACGGACGGACAGCGGAGTCTTAGTAATTGGGTCCCGTTTTACCCTTTGGGTACGGAACCGTAAAAAGTGCACTTAGTGAAGAACTATGTGAGTAATTGTATATAATATTACACGAAAAATATCATCAAACGCTTGTCTGGTGTGGTCGTTAGAAGTTAATCTTTCGACACACAGACCGACATAAATATTAATTTAGAAAAAGCTTTGAGTTGAAGACGACCTGCGTCATCAACTGTCGCGTTTCAACACACATTTTATTATTAGCGGGGAAAAGCTAAGAAAACATCGATTATACGCACCGCGATAGTTATATCATATCATCATAATTAATTCTGGCTAATAGCCACACTGCCACATTAGCCTAGTGGTAATGAGAGCTTGTAGACACTGGATATAACATTTATATTTTTTTTGTTGAAAATAAATAGGGACTAATAATACAAGAAAGAAACACCCAGACGAACACAAACACTTGTATTCATCATATTAATATTTGTGTCCTGTGGGAACCGAACCCACGACCTCATAGTCAGCGGTCCGGTACTCGAACCACTAAACCACCGAGACCTATGCAAAAGAGCATTGCGTTACATGGAAACTCTAGCCATTTATGTGTTATACGCGTAAACAACCTTACGAGCATGTAAATGAGAACGTGCGTATTGAGACTAATGTGTTCCTTGCTTTTAAGTTGGCTAATTACGAATGACTGGATTCGTGATATTATTTTTAACTATGACGGACTGCAGACTTAATTCAATCGCCAATTTGAGTTTTCTGGTGATAATGTATTTTGCACACTAAACCGCAAAAAAATTAAATTTGTTATTAATGTCTGTATTCTGTATTTTATTAAGGGTTAGGCAGAGGTGTAGTAAGTAATGTACACTCACAGTTCGCCGGTATGTTTTAAGTCCCATGTAATAGTGGGCGTGCCTATTGCCATTAACCGGTAAAATTTCATAGAAAAACCCAATAACACTTTGCTCTACCTAGGAATCGAACCCAGGACCTCTAGCGTAGCAGTCGCACTTGGGACCACTAGACTAACGAGACAGTTAGATTGTTCGCATATACATAGGTATATTTTTTGTGAGAAATATAAAATACACAGCGTATTTTTTTAATTTTATAATAATAAATCTATTTAACAAAACTCGCTAACCTCATCAAATAAAACAGTGTGTTAAACAAACACGTAAACGTCGCTCTAAATACGTGAACGTCGCGTATAAACGAGTGACAAATTGTCGTGTCTACAGGCCAGGTTTAACTCGCCTTCGTTTATTTTCTACTGAATTTATCAAAGTCTACGTTGACGCTAATGATTGCTTGGTGCATTCCATGATGTTGTAAGAATGGAGTTTTTGATAGATAAACGCCCGATTAAGCTGGGTACACTTAAACCATCGGTAGAATACGACGATCCCAATACACTTGATTTGATACGTGACAGCAGCGCCGATTGCAATTTTTTTATTATTACCCGACTGCCGAAGGAGGAGGGTTATGTGTTTGACGTGTATGTATGTATGTATGTATGTCCGTTCCTATGTCCGCTCGTAACTATTCAACGGTGCAACCGATTTATATAAATGATACCTCATTAGATTTGTCTTGATGGCACAAGTGTCACTGGGTACATGAAATTAAAAAAAAAAAACAAAATGCCGGATTTTATGCGCTTTAATGCGTGGGCTGAAAAATATGTTTTGAGCATTCCATAACAGTATTGTATAAATCTTGCACAAGTAAATAACACACCTTAGTTTATAAATTAAGCGTCTGCAGATTTTTCGTACTTTTGCACTAAAAATCCGGAAACCAGTTACGTAATTAAAATAACTAAAAAACCCGACTGCTTAAAAACACTTTAAAAAAAACTAAAAAGACCCATTACTGGGAACTTTAGAGACGTTCACGATTTTGAATGGGTCCCGACGGCAAGATCATAAAAACATTTAAATGGTGTAGTTATTCAATATTACTTTACATAGGTCTAGACTACTAGACTTGTTTTTGTCTTTTTAGTTTTTTTTTAAGTATTTTTATGCAGTCGGGTTTTTTAGTTATTTTAATTACGTAATTCCTGGTAGGCTTGACATCCAGCCAGCCATGACAACCATCGCCAGTTCGCCTGATGCGACACTGCGATCTACGATGGAGTGCGCTTACCTGGAGAAACCAATTCACTCGTGATTAAAAGACACCAGTAAGTGCAATCCACATTTCAGCAGTACGCACTAACTTTACATATAATGTCATTGAGTAAGTACGCATTATATAAGGATTTAAAGCGTTTCGTTCGGATTTGAGCTTTTTTCGTTCGAATTATTTAAATAGTTTTTTGAGATAAAATTACTGCACAGTTTAATTACATTACTTACATTAAATACCATCACGCCCGTATTCCCCGAAGGGTTAGGCAGAGGCGTACTAATATACACCCACAGTTCGCCGGTATGTTTAGGACCCATGTAATAGGGGGCGAGCCTATTGCCATTAACCGAGCACAAATGCCTAACTCCGAGCTGCTACTGGGAATTTCATAGAAAAACCCAAAACCACTTTGCTCGACCTGGGAATCGAACCCAGGACCTCCAGGACCGCGCTCAGGACCACTTGGCTAATGAGGCAGTTACTAATGTTAATAAAGTGGTTTTATTTCAATATGTCTAATATTGGCATAAGTCTCAGAATTAAGTGGGTATCTACATATTATGTAGGCATAAAGTTTTTTTTAATGAGATATATCATTTTAATTAGCATTTAAAGTGTTTTGATTATATTGGCTAAGTCGTCCAAGCAGATACACATTTTTTCGTCACAATTAAAAAATATACAGGTAACTACGTATATGTTGGTCAGACAAATTGTTTGTAAGAGGCTGGTGTCTAGGCACAGTGCCAGAATACTCGCACCGATGACCAAGATCTCATCTATTATAGGTGCATACACATGTACAGGGTGATAATTTAGTCGTAGTTAGATGAAAGGATAACTATTAGGAATAAAAGACATCCCGAGTAGCTTTAAATTCGTCCCTAAATATTTTAACCCCTATCCAGTCGTCCCTAGCTGTCCCCCCCAACAACGCCCTAAATTTAATAAGTTGCTGCTAGCTGGAGGCATTCGGTGCCTCCCCACAAAGTCCCGTTACTGTGTATAGACTCCATAAATCAACAGCCCTCGCAAAATCTATATATATATACTAATCACGCGCTAATCTCAGGAACTACTGGTCCGATTTGAAAAAATATTTCAGTGTTAGATAGCCCATTTATTGAGGAAGGCTATAGGCTATGCATCATCACGCTACGCGGACGAAGTCGTGGGCAGAAGCTAGTAAAAAATAAGAGAAAAAAGACGACATTTCATGCATGCTTCTGCCTACGTTTGTATAGGATTTAGCTGTTGAGTACGACAGGTAGAATCATCCTTCTAACAGATGCAGACCATGCAGATGACTAGATGGACACTTTTATATAATAAGAGTTCCTACCTTTGGCCCCATGGATACTCCAAGCCTATTCAAGTTTACTACTCATTGATGCATCAGCATGGGCAATTATTAAATCGATATTGCACACGTTGCGTGGCGTAGGCTACTAAACCCATCCCTCTCTGTCCTACGCAAGCTAGACTAACAAACAAATTATACGTTACCCGTGCACTAACAGACGGTCCCAATCCGTTCAGAATGTGCTTAGGTACTAGATATAGGATTTTGACACAATATCCACATAAGTAATGTCAAAATTCCATCTCTAGTAAGCAAATCTAACGACAGATTTTCTATTGGGACCGGCAAAAAGTAGCCTTTGTCCTTCCTTGTATTTTAAGGGATCACGTAATAGGAAAATGAAGCCTACAAACTTTAAAATTGGTTTAGAAACTGTAGATATCCGTAGAAGGAATTGTGAAAATTCCCAAGGGATTGACAAAAAGGGACTAGGTAATGCGAATAGCACCGCGACGCAAAGCTAGTTTATTGATATGTATAGACTATGGGACAACAAAGGCTTAATAAAAAAAATAGACTAGCGTAATATCCTCTACCCCATATCAGAGCCGCGTATGTTTCCGTCACGTCAATGCACGGTGGCCAGAGCGACGCCATTGTGTATCCACACGTCTCGTGCGGATTCTAACAAGGTATGCGTGTTTAATATCTAAACATACAGGGATTCAAAGATACAAAGAAAAAGTTAGATGAGAGTTACTGTGACCATTTTTATAAACGCGAAAATGCACAGTATATCGGCTTCGTACCGGATAAAAACCACATTTCGCCTTTCTTGGTCTGAAGAAAATACTTAATTTTTTTTTTGCTCGAAATTTGAATTTTTGAGTAGATATTCTCTTCTTTTTTATTTGAATTACGAAGATACTTTTATAACAGACCCCTCTATTTCACAACAGGATAAAAACTTTTAACGCTACCTCAGAGAATGTCGGCCATCGATCAGCGAACACCTTGGATTATTTTATAAAATACAGCGCTAAAACAGCGGTTATATATCATCTTTATCAGAACTGGGTCGAGTGGCTACCGAGGACGTCATCGCCGCTCGTGTGGTAATCCCTTTATTTTTCATCTTAGTTCCACGAATTTTAGTATATAATATCTGAGACTTCTGATAGACGAATCTTGTCAGAACATTAATGGATGCTTCTATAAAATTGTACGAAGCAGTAACTAGTTTTATTTACATCTAACATAACATACTTACCATCAACCAATCACACCTGTATTCTCGCAAGGATTACTCAGAGTCTTACTAAATGTACACCCCACAGTGCGCCGGTATGTTTAGGTTTCATCTTATAGGGGACGAGCCTATTGCCATTAACCGGGCATAAATTCCAAACTCCGTTGTTAGTGAGAATTTGTTACAAAAACCCAATAACGTCTAATTTTATCAGAAAATCGGCTTATAATGATTAACTGTAGTCGGTAACACAGTCTCGGAACCACTGAACAATAGTTTATCCTTTTTTTATTAATGTAATTGCAATAAGGAGTTAAACAAACATACGGCCTGTCTCATAAAAATCCGCAACCACAGCCTATAGACGCCTTCAAGAGCAACATATTTTCATCACTAAAGGGTTGTTATCTTGAGACCTCAGTTAAGTCTTATTTCCCCAGTAATCTTACTGTCTAATTGCACACCATAACGTTAGCACATCATAGCTTACCTGGGTTGGTAACACAGAATAATTCGGTGTTACCAACCCAGGCAAACTCAGCAGCAGTTTAATTGGTTACTTGAAACGTATAAATAATCTGACTGGCTCCATATAAATTAAACTGATTTAAGTTTTCATTACATATATAATTAAAATTATGGTTTTCACACAAGTATTTAAATTGTAATTTAAAAAAAATACTTTAACAACGATTATTAAGGGTACCCTTAGTGATAAAAAATTGGCCAGTTCTGCAACAAGATGTACCTATTTGTGATGCAATTTACTAATTAAGTGTTTTACAGTTAGTCATCAACAATCACAAATCTTATTCAACCTTGTATCATCCTTACCTATATATATATCTCCGTTATAACTTGCCATTATCGCCGAAATGTAACTTAATTTAAATTGTTAATTTCTCATTTAAGTGAACTGTAATGTTCTTTTGAGAATAAAGATTCTTTAAACCTAATTTAAATACTTGTGTGAACGATGTAATATTCGTTCACCCGTAGGATTTATCTCAAGTGATATTTCGAATTGAGGTTTACGAACTCTGCAATATTACTGATAGTTATAATTATTGACAGGTGAATGGACCTGTTGTGAATTCCAATATAATGGAGTAAGCCCACTACACCGAAAGATACTTTGGGTTGCGTCATAATAAATTCAAAAATTGCTTATTTTCAATTAAACCACTAAAAATAAACACACAGTACTTACTGTACTAAATATAAATATAAATATTTTACGAGAAGCGACAGCCATCACATTTCTGTGAACTAAATACAGTACCTAGGTACTTACTGGGCAACCCATTTTTAGACTTTTCGGGCTTGTGAATGTTTACAGTATTATTTTACTGTAACATTCGCATGTGAGAGTGCTTTGAATACTTGAATCTAAGAAATCCTGCCCCGAATGTTTTTGCGTGATCCGTAGAAATATATGAGAGCCCAGACCGTGAAATAATATTACCTAGTACAACAGCCGACACAAAGATTAGAAAGGCCTCTAAAGCAATAGAAAGTACATTTATGGCACAGTCACCAACTTAATAATCAGCGACAGCACGACCCTAAAATAATTCATACAAACAATCATTTGCATGTATCAAACGGTTTGAGTTGATACGATGTACTGTGCAGTGACCTTTAATAAAATCACTTTGAAACACTTCTGACGCTCGGTCTGCGATTCACGGTCTGCATGAAATCTTGACGATAACAGAATAGCTAATATTCAAAATTAATATAGTTGATGAAATATTCTAATTATATTATAATCAGTCAAATTCAGTCAGTCGCAAATATGATAAGTCTCTATATGTAACAACCGCAAGGTTCCAATCACGGTTTAAATGGAAAATCCATAGATTCATGCCATTTCATTTATGTAACTATGTACTAAGTAAATTGTCTCAATAGGCCCTGGGTTCGATTCACAAATCGAGCATTTTTTAGTTAGTTTTTCCATGAAATTCCCAGTAGTTGCAGCCCTCAAGCAGAGCTTGGGTTAGTGCCGGTGAATTGCAATAGGCTGGCCCCCTATTGTATTACTACACATCTGCCTAACCATTGGGGTAATACATGATGGTAAATTATATTATTTGAAATTTCTAGATTCTATTTTCGAAATTCCCAGTAGCAGCTCGGAGTTAGGAATTTGTGCCCGGTTAATGACAATAGGCTCGCCACCTATTACATGGGACCTAAACATACCGGCGAACTGTGGGTGTACATTAGTACGCCTCTGCCTAACCCTTCGGGGAATACAGGCGTGATGGTATGTTATGTTATATTCTCGGTTCAAACAAAGTTTCTCTCAAATGAATAGCAGAAAGTTCAATGCAAGGAACGTCTATATTTGTAGATGCAAGGAAAGTAGATATTTGTAGGTAGGTAAGGTAGGTTGACACAAACTGTCATATTTGTCTGCAACATTTATTTTCTGGCCAGGACAGTTTATTAACTAGAAACACAGCAGTGCATACCTAGATGGTTAGCAAAATAGACTAGATGTAGTCTAACTCGCACTTGCTTTGTTTATTCAGATATTCTATCTTTTTCCTAGGTTTATTAGATCATTTACTAGGAAATAACTCTATTATAGAGTGTAGGCTTGATATATAAATAGGTTCTTATTGCAATAACATACAAGGACCAATAATTTTTTTTTTTAAACATTCTCTTTTGTCAAGAAACGTAAAAATGACATTAATTTGATGTGCCACAAATTGAGAAATACAAAATATAGTAATTGATAATTTTCCAATTGCAACCAATTAAGTTAACAACACTCGAATAAACATACATCTCGATTGACTAGACGACTTAATTAGTCGAGTCAGCACATCTCTATTAATAACGGGGGCAGTTCTAGAGCACTGTTACCGCTAGTGAGTGGGGAAATGACGTCTTACCTTGCGTTCCCCCGTGGGCCATTAAATGAAAATAATATCGTTTATCAAGAGGTCCATTAGGCCGCAGACTTTAGCCGATTATTTTAACACATTAGGGGGTTTAATGGTACAGTCGCTAACACATAAAGCGAACAGACGAGTCACTTGGGGGTAAGCAGTCACCGCCGCCCATGGACACCTGCAAGATCAGAGGAGTCACTGATGCGTTGCCGAGCTTTAAGAGCCCCTACGGTCTGCAGACTGCCAGTGCCTCAGCAACCGAGGCGGAACTGGTTCTTACGCGCAAAAGCCGAAACACACACGAAGGTGCTACACGATATGTCTCCGACGTGAGGGTGGTCGCCAGTCAGACCACAAGATGTACTACCACCGAGCAAGTCAGATATTTTCTCGGCTCTTACAACGTGCCTATCTAAATAGCAGTGAGAAACTGTATTCTATGCCCGGGCTCTCCACACGGGGACGAGATCCCAGTGTGTTTGTAAATATTGAGGGTTATTTCTTCATATAGAGGGTACACTTGAGGTCTAAATAAATTTAAATAACGCACATTTAAAATAAAGTAGATACTGTAACTAAAAAACAGAGGCACAGAATTTCATTGAAAATTTTGCGACCGCGAAGATAATTTATAGGACAAAATAGAATTAAACAGTTTATAATTCAATCCCTTTAAAATGGGGACAGGTTTATAATTGCGTTTATTTACAGTTATCCCCAGGCAATCTACACTAACTAATATTATAAATGTAAAAGTAACTCAGTCTGTCATTTTCAGATCATTTAATTCAGATGACCCACGAGAAAATCCATCCAGGTTGTTCCGCTTAACACTGAAAGGCAAATTCGCCCGTAAATTCATGGAATAGAGATGAAAATTCAGTTGATATTTTTGTTTATGTTAGTAATATATAACAGCGGCTTAACCCGTCGTCAGGGCTGACAAAGGTCCCCTTTGAATTATTAATTACTTTAAATGGAGCTTCATTATAATGTTTGTCTTGACCATTAAGAACCGCGAGTACCTACTCAATGATGTGGAGTTACTAAAGGACAGGTAGGCTCCGAATATCATTAGTTTTTTTTATCACTGATAGGCTTACGCTTGACCACAACTTATCGAAGTGGTCTACGATGGAGCGCGATTGCCTAGAAGGTACCTATTCACTCTCGTCTTGAACACACCCAAATTGTAGGTCTCAGGGAACAAAGATTCCGGTAACGAGTTTTTGACTAAATAATTTCTGGCTGAGCGATCGAATTTGACACCGTAAGGCCCACTTGCACCAACTTGTGAAATGTGTTTAAATTGTATTTAAACACGAAATTTGTATGAAAAATTGTGTTTAAATATGACTTAAACACATTTATGAATTTGGTGCAAGTGGGCCTAAGTCGCGGACTCAATTCCCGTACGGTAGTGATACCTACTCGTAGGGTCTACGAAGCTGTAAAAGGTTGTTTTTTTGTCAGATAAATAGTTTATAAATCTACACTAATATTATGAAGTGGAAAGATTTGATTGTTTGTATAGAATAGGCTCCGAAACTATTGGACCGATTTGAAAAATTATTTTACCATTAGAAGCCGACATTATCCCTGATGAACGTAGGCTACTTTTTACCACGGGAAAATGCTTAATTTCAACGGGAAAACGGGCGAAGCCGGGCCGGGCAGATAGAGTTTACATAAAAGCTGTAGAACGAAATTGATTCAGCTTTATTTAACTCTTGAAAGTTAAACAAATAGTTACCTAAAGGTTAGACTTTACTTAAGTTTTTAATGTACCTTTGAGAATACCTATGCAAGTATGGCAAATCAGAATAACAGTTCTACGAACTGTAATGTTCTTTTTGCAACTTTTATTGTTGGTTTTAATACTTTATAGAAATATTCTTTTCCAAAGGTCTACTAACTAATATTAAGCCAGTATGTTTCGATGCCAAGGGGACAAGCCTATGTTTATTAGCATTTCATACAAAGACTCGATAACACTTGCTCGACTTAGGAATCGAACCCAGTAATGGCCAAGACCTAAAGTTCAGCGGTCGTGCTTCCAACCACTAGACTAACGAGGCTGATAAATGGTTTAATGATATCTATCCAGGTATAGCCCTATTTAATTTGGAAATAACTGAAAGAGAGGGCTATACTTTGAAAATAAATTATATAACATATATCCAACCCCAGACTACCAGGTCTGAAGATAAGAAGTAAGCTAATGTACCTACCCCTTTAAAAGGCGGGCAAAGCACGTGCGACTTCTCTGGTGTCGCGGGTGTCCATGGGCGGCGGTAATCGCTTACAATCAGGTGATCCGTCTGCTCTATGCTCTATCCTATAAAAAAACACCCATAATTCTCCGACATGTTTTGCGTCTAATTGTAATAATTTAAACCAAGCTGCTTCTGAGAATTTCATAGAAAATATTAATAACACCGCTAATCGCTAATAAACCTGAGAATCGTGCTCAGGACTTCGGACTTGACAACAATCGGGCCAACATAAGAATAGGCTTGCGAAGTTAATATTCCAAGTAAGTAGTATGACGTAACAGTAACAACAAAATAGCATTTTAATTGTTCGTAAAGACACCTGCAATCGATTGGCGATCAATTTATGCCAGTCACAAGTTGCACGAACGGGCGAAAGTTAATTACAATATGAGTAATGTGACTGTCTGTTTGTTCACGTAGGTAGTTTTTATTCACCGAGTGTTCCAATCAACTGTCACTACCAACTATGATTTTTACATACCATCATGACTGTATTCCCCCAGAGGTTAAGCAGAGACGTACTAATGTACACTCACCGTTTACCGGTTTTTTTTAGGTCCCATGTAATAGGGGGCTAGACTATTGTCACTAACGGCAAATCCCAAACTCCGAGCTGCTACTGAGAATTACATAGAAAAATCAATAACATTTAACTCGACCTGGGAATCAAACCCAATTCCTCTAGCGTAGCCGTCACCACTAGACTTGTGAGGTATTCAATATAAAGAAGAAAAGAAAAATATGTACATGTGGTTAGTATCATTGATGTTCAAAGAAACCGCTCCAATTCTCGAGATATGGAGCCCAAAAAACTCCCGACTTCGCAGAAATATTGTGTGTGATTGACGTGCAAGCAATTTTATATTTAACATGATGGAAGTAATATGGCACAGTATTTACAGATCGAGTAGTCGTTATCGGCATATCATATACCCGCAGCATGAAGGGTGAGTGAATTCGGGAGCCAAGATTTGTACTGTACTCTAAAGATATGTCCCGGTGTCTACAGAGTACTGTAGACACCGGGACATATCTTTAGAGTTTGCCGTTTGGATCGACCATATTCCGTCGTAATAACAATTATTTTTGTAATGCAACTACACAACTTCACGTACTACAAGTTACTCCAATTCAAAATCGAGGTCAAAATAGTTCGAGGATAAACGTTAGTTTTATATTTTAGACAGCTCCCTAAACACCTGCCCTTCATAGTTACTAGTAGGTACCTATATTTTCACTTTGTGTTTAACCATGATGAATAATTTAGCCCCTTACTGTTCTACTGTTAGCTAGAGGCCTAAACTGCGAGGAGTCGTAGCTTTCCTCTCAAATTAAAATGTATGAGGACATACTCCACCACACATTCGTCCTGCAGGCATATTCACACTTTCAGCAACTTAATAGTAATTTAATTATAATGAAAAAGAACTTAATCGTAATTTTGAGGTATCCAGTTTTTTTTCGATATTTTCTTTCAAATTTACAGCAAGTGATAATAAATTTCTGATATGATGGGAAGACAGTAAATTGCCTGATGAAACTCAGTTTCGATACGGATTGTCCTTAAAATTAAATCGATTTAAGTTTAAGTACTTATTCTATAGCGATTATAAATAAATTCAAATAAAATAAATCCAGACATGTGTATCACAATATTGACGTTATCTTTCTCGATTGCAATGCAGAGCTGACGAACTTACAGACGGCGAAAGTTATTTATAATATGACGTCAGAGAATCGTCAGCAAGAGTATTTTAGGTACGCCATACGAAATACATTTCGTCACTATCAAGGAGCTAAATCAAATAGCTTTGTTTAGATTGTTAGGATAGCAACACTGTCTTGTCTGTTTACAGCTTACGTCATTCATTGGGAATTTCAGAGTCCGATGATATAGTTTTTATTATTTATCCAGAAAAGGTATAATGCACCGTTACTCAACTAGAAATCTTTAATGTCATTACACGTTTATAACGACAAACTTTAACTTTTTTTTGGGGAGAAAGAGCAACGGCAGAGGAGAAGAACAAGACGTGGGAAGAGGAGAGGATAAAAATAGGTGGAAAGGAGTAAGATGGGAAGAAGGGAGAGGCGTAATAGTAGAGAGTAGAGGATGGGGAGAATGGAGAGAAGAAATGTGGGGAGGGGAGGGAAGAGAAAGTTGGGGAGAGACGGGAGCTTAAAGGTGGAATGAAGGAGAGCAGGAACAGAAAGAAATGAGAGACATAGATAGGATGGAAGGGGGGATTACGTATTATGACATAATGAGAGTAAACTCCCTTAGGTTGCCAATAAATTTCATTTCGTTAAAGCTGTTTGATAATTTGTGAGATACCAGAGGACAAATATCAAAAGAATCAGCTAAAATAATATTTGTTCATGATACTTCGGGAAGCAAACCCTTAAAAGAAAATCTAACAAGATCTCAAAGTAATTTTACGTTTACAAAAACAGATTTACTTTTACCAATGATTTAAGAAATTTAATAAAAATCCTGTTTAATGTGATTAATTTCATTTTTAAGTTTCAGTCAGTAATGAAAAATGTCATCAGTCTTAACATAATACTTATAAGTAGGTACCTACACTAATTGGTATTTTTTACCTAAAAGGTAAAGAAAGAATATGTGTCCATATAAGAATGTACTAACATACCTGTCAAGATGACAGCTATGTTATTACTTGATAACAAGTTGTTTAATATTTGTTGAGACTATGAAGTACTAGACCAAGGTGGTAGACAATTTGACAGTCGGCCCCTGCCCGGTAGTAGGACATTAATGGCTTATATACAATGTTACTAGCTCACCCGCAATTGAGTCCGCGTAGATATTTGAATTATAGCTTATGTGTTATTGTCAAGTCTCCATTTTTGCGTGAAAGAATTTTCACGTTTATAATATTACCTAGTAGGATACCTAACCCTACAAAAGTGTTAACCAAATAATGTTGTATATGTATATAAGACTAACATTAAAATCCTAAAGATAAAAAATAAATTAATCTTAATAGAATATTCTTTATTGGACACCAAAACTAATGAAAGTACAATTTGGGAATACCAAACCAAGATAAATTTAAATGATTTCAAATGGTTTAAAATAGTCACTACTATTTTAAACCATACAGATCTTCTCAATTTTGTTACCCGACTGCCGAAGGAGGAGGGTTATTTATTAATGCTTCGAAATGATAACGTTGTCAGTTGTTACTCTACAACGAAATTACCCATTTCTATTGATTGCCCGTTACTCGGGCAAAAATTAAAATCCAAAAAGTTAATACAAGTTCTGATAATAAAATTACATCAGCCGACCATATTCATTAAATACAAATTGTTTAGGATGTTTTTGAGAATAATGAAGTAAACTTAGGGTGGTAGTGAGGAAAAAACCCACACATTTCTACCTCCAGCAGTAAGTGGTCTATGAAGGAAGGCAAAAAGGTCAATGTATACGCGGGGCCAATGCCCCTTGGCTTCTGCAACAAGTGTTTCGTGAAGCACAATTTTATGGGGCGATCGGCACTTGGGTTTCATAATAACTTTACGTTGCCGTAGACGATTTTCGAAAACTACTACATACGAGAATAGTCTATAAACATTTAATCTAACATAAAAGTCTAGTTGACTGGTTTTATTTGTAATGGCGAAAACAACAACAACAATCAGCGGAATTAAAATCGGTTCCAAAATAGTTATTTGATTGTGTTCATGATTTCCCTTATTTATTTCCAAATGCCGGTTGCAGGCGGTTCCACTCGTCCTACTAGGGTATTCCACTGATGCATAGATTTCTTCACGAGGCTAAGTCATTTCCCTCGTATTAGCTATGGACTGGAACTTGATATCATATGGTATACCAATTTGAATGCGTTTGGCTCTATTCTTGCCTGATTTAATGCACAAAAAGGTTCTAATGGCCAAATACTCGAACGCTGCGGCTACGTGTCAGTTACATTTCTTAAATTAATGTAAGTAGCTTTTAGAAGATCTATTTGTTTATCATCGGCATAGACTGCCTGCCTGAGTTCAATAAAAAGTAATTTTCCACTGTAATTCATCATCGATTCATCATCAATTAAAACATCGAGACCTAGTAAACTCTGAATATATTCAAAACAAAATCCTCTCGGAATAAATCCGTGCCATTCCACAGGTAGTAGGGGCATTAGTTCTAATACAAAGTGTATGATAAGCGGTCTCATCATTCGTTATCACGGCGATAAATAAAGATAAGGGGGTACGGAGCACTTAGCCCAGCTATCTCGGGTCACGCTAGTCTTAAAATAGTTGGGCAATTTGTGACGTACGACGCGGCCTAGAGGATGCATTACTTACGTTTTATTTTAAAACATTTTGGGCTATGATGAGTACGCACTGATTTTTTTAGGCGACGTTGACGGCGTCACGGGTTGTTGGTTTGATTCACGTTCGGAAGAAATATTTGTATCATCTACAGGTAGTTGTTGGCTTGTGTGTTTGTGTATGTGAGAATTTGTGTTTGTAAACGAACCCACGATACAGGAGAAATTTAGATTGTGAGGCAACGTTGTTTTGAAAAGGAAGAAGATGATTCAGTAATTCAGTATAGAATTGCTATGGCGCTGTAAGTTGTGACGTCACAACTCCCTATAATACGTTATCTTATGTCTAACATAAACTGAAAATGCTTAACTTACATACTTATGTTATACTATGTTAGAGTTTGGAATTTGTGCCCGGTAAACGGCAATAGGCTCACCCCTATACCATGGGACCTAAACATACCAGTGAACTGTGGGTGTAGGTACATTAGTACGCCTCAGCCTAACCCCTCGGGGAAAACAGGCGTGATGGTATGGTATGTTGCTCTCGTCGCTTAGGTGAGCTAGCTAAGTTTAATGAACTCTGTTTTTAATACACTTTAATACTTATTATCCTCTTTTTTCCAAACTCATTCGTCTAGAATTTATTGAAAAGCGTCTTTTTGATTCCAAATAGTAAAACATTTAAATTATATAGAGTGAATCCTATCTCGGGATACCTCAAATAAAAGTAGCGAATAAAGTAAATTATGCTTGAAAAAATACGCATAAAAAGCTATTTGAACATATTATTATTTGAGTACCTAATTTAAAGTCTATGAAGGTTCCTTCACCTGCTATATTTATTTAAACTTGCTAAAGTGTTTCTTTTATTTTTATTCTCTGTCGTTCAATATTAATGATTTCTGACGTATTTCGTCTACAATCCAAAATTGCAGAGCAAATAGCCCGCAGGTATGAAATTTTAAAACTTTTTCCAAAACTTATATTTGAATTCAAAAAGTTTGGAGTACTTGTAAGTCAATTTCGATTCAAATAGCGAAGTTTAATGGGATATATTTATTGACGTTATAATCCATGTACAATATTGATTAACGTCTGCGAAGGCACGGCAAGTAGTTTTATAACTTTTAAACCAAAACTGTTTCGAACATAACATTATGTTTGTTTATTATTGAAGGAGGTTTTACTTTTGTTAAAATTTATTTTCTTTCAGCATTTTGATTGGCGAGTAAAAAACTGACATACCTCAACGACGTTGTTATTTATTCGTTCAGTTCGTACTACTTATTGTAATTTTTGTCCTAAATTTTATGATCAGATCTTCACCAAATTAGAATGGGACCACTATATCGCGAAAATTAATTTCCACATCAGTATAAAATAACAAAAAAAAATTACAGTCGAATTGAGAGCCTCCTGTTAGAAAGCACTCGATTAAAAAAAAACAATATTTGACTTCCTTGCACTACAATAGTTACAAAGTACCTAATATCACACTTTAGCAAAAATTAAGACGTTTTAGAAAGGCGATTTCATCAGACCGAGGCATTAAATAAAAAAATAACAACTTAGAGCAAAAAACGTTGTCGGGATAAAACAATAATAATAAACATATCATTCAGTATCACCTAACACAGGCGAGACAACAGTTTGCCAAACAATTCTTGTTTAAATAACATACATAATTATAACACAATTATAATTAAGACCGGCCTTCATAACAATAATCTTATTTGTTTTTGTGCAAAAGTGTAAAATTGTGCAAATTAACCACTTTTTAACATTCATAGTGCAGATTATCGGCGGTATTTAGAATTTCTAAATTTGAAACGGGAAAATTCAACGGCCATTTTATAAGCCATTTTGAGATTAGGCCACTTGCACCAACTTCTAAAATATGTTTAAATTGTTTACAAACTTGTGCAAGTGGCCGTAAATAAGTTTGTAAACAACTCCATTATCAATATCTACTCTTTTCCTCACTTAATTGTAATGGTACAGATGAGTATTTACTATAAATCCCTCAATTTCTTACACCTGAATACATGTTTCAATATCATAAGGTTTCGTACCGATCGGTAGCCAAGTATTATTCATTCAGGAAGTCCCCAGCGTGTTTTGTCAACATTCAGCTGTCAACATGACGAAATAGTTAGCGCGGCCTCGATCGCTGTTTGCGCTTCACAATAAATTCACGACGAACGAGTATTTGCGCTAGGTGTACTAGACGTCTATAATACGTGAAGGAAAACAAAAGAAAATAATAGAGCATATTTTCTTTTCTTTTTTGTTTGCACGTAGGTATGTATGTATTTGAAATGTGGCGTGTGTTTGTTCTTGCTAGTAACTAATATTCCAAAAGTCTTTTAGTTGAAATAGGTAATTATTTAGTGCTGTCTTACTTTTTTATAGTAAAATAACAGAGACGTGTATGAATAATATTTTATTTAATGTGTTTTTTATGGGGTCATTTGTACCTCAATGTTCGTTAAAATAAAATGAATTTAAAGGCTATAAATATATTGTTCTTCTTACGGAAATTTTTATTCATTAGCCAGGCTCGGAAACCTATGTGTTTTGTGTGAATCACAGAAATATTTCTTCTGTGCAGGAAACGACCCCTAGCACAGAAACCAATAACTCATTCCCGCCAAATTGAGCCGTGTGGCTACGTTACGTGCTGTCAGCTACGTATGTAGACAGACTTTTTTATTAAGACCAATAGATTAATTGGAAAACTCCGTTCCACTTCGAAATCGGATTTCCTTATAAATTGATTAGTCAGCAGTCAGCTTCAATTGTCAAAGATATTTGCGAGAGTTACAAGTATCCGAACAAAGGCGCGCTGAATTTTAATTTGAGAACGAGTAATTTCGACTTTTTAAATTACGAAAAGTTGAATGTTCATAAAAGTGAGGATTTGTTCTCAAAGCGTTGTTAATTTGTTTTTTTATTGCTTGGTTCTTTTTAAAGATTTGCTTTGTTATTGACCAGCGATTAATTTTGTTCAGAATTAAATAAAATTAATATTTATATTATTGAACAGCCATATAAATCCATAATAACGAATTAAACATAGCTATAAGAAGGTATCTACAAGGTACTAACTAATGCCTTGTATAATCTTTGCATTAGAAATAAATCTTCGAACAACTTGTACACAACTGTTGCGAGAGCCCTACCGATGCATGTAAAATAAAATTACTTATCTATGTATTGCAAAATTATTTAAAACGAAATAGGTAATTTTCACAAAAAAAAAATGGGATAGTGGGCAAACGAGCAAGTGGATCACCTGATGGTAAGCGATTACCACCGGCCATGGACACCCGCAACACCAGAGGAGTCGCAAGTACGTTGCCCAGCTTTTAAATGGGTTTGGGCCCCCGGTATCCTCACCCAGTAGGCGAAACACAACGGTGTTGTTTCACGCCGGTTTCATAAGTCGCTGACAGCCAGATAGTAACTAACTACTGGTAACTACTGCTACTACTAAATGGTAGCCACTACGAACAGTCTAGGTCCTACCTACCTAGCGATTGTACCTAAGTACAGTCGTTATCACAAACTGTCCAATTTCTCAAATTGTTAATAAACTCCATTGTTTAGAGATTAAATTGAAAATAGATTGAAGAAATTTGACAGTTTTGGATACCATCATGTGCTATCGACCGTACTTTTCTGTCGAGACATACCTACTAAGACATACCTACTTATACAATACTAGTAAAAAGTAAATCATCGAACTGGTGAACCAATAGACAATTTACACCCGAAAATAAAAGACAGGGGTTCAGAAAAAAGCATTCAACAGCGGTCACCCCCGGGAACATTTTCGGGTTTCTACTGAAACGAATTCTAACCATGTTTTCCCCTTAGACCGGGGTCACTGGAGACCCCTATAAGTTATTTGTCAGTATGAATGATTGATGTGTTGGGGCCAGTAGCAGGACATCTGCTGTCATAGTTTTCTACGTTTTATGTTTTATGAGCGTGTGCGATGAGTAGAGAAATTGTGGGCAAATAATATATTATGTACTAGCGTCTGCCCGCGGCTTCGCTCACGGGAAGCTATATCAGGAGTAAAAATGGTAAAACCAACATTGATGACCTCTTCTTTGTATAGGCCTCTATACATCAGGGAGATCAAGCTGTATCTCAGGATTCATTTAATTAATTTAGATAAGGAGTTCACCAGTTTTTAAGTTGGAGCATAGACTTTTTAACAGTGATAATAAAATTAAAATCTATTTAGTAGTTTTTGCTCCAACCCGTAACAAACAGACAAGAATTTTAAAAATCATATTTTCGGATTCGGAGACGTTTATATACCATAACCCACGTGTTTTTTTTTAAATATCTTCAATGTACAGACATAGCTTTTTTACAATTTTACAATAGTAGAGATTTAGATATACTATGAGTACTACATTTCTTTATATAAATGTGCTAGTTCCTCCCTCATTACGTGTTCAGATCCAAAACCGATCTTGACCAATAAGATGTAACTTTTACGTTGCTGTCGTTTCAGTTTTCGTTTCATAAGTAAAACACGTGTTACGTCCTACTACGTCAAAATCTTATGAACATGCTTTTTCTTATCCTGTCAAGTTCAAATGATTTTGTTTCAAATAAACTTCTACAAGCATTTATGAAACTTTATGACTAGTTGCACGGTTCCAAAGGACATCAAAATATATACATGTAAGCTATGAAAAATATATAGGCGAAAAAGAGGATGCTTTGTTAGCCATTGCAACTGTGCAGATTACTTTTTGACAACAGCACTGCTGGTTGGGCATGACCAAGTGTAATAGGGAAGGAAATACCAAATTGTATATACAGGTAAGTATACAGAATTTTCTTCACTAACACTGCACTCAAGAGAAGTCAATATTGTCCGAATTGACCTGATTACTTTTACAGCGGTCAAATTAGGCCCGGAGTAGATTGAGAGATGAGAGATTTTCTTATTGGCCACTGCAGCTCGGATTCAGAAGGTAAGTGTCAAGTGTTGAGCACAAATTAACAGCTTGATTTTATAGAAGTTGGCGTAGTAGTTTTAGAATGTTTTTTCAATAGCATTGGTATAGCTGTTTCGTGCTTTTATGATTATGCCTTCTTTGCACACTTTAAGCAGGATAAGTCCAGCTGAAAAAGCGATTCAAGTATGCTAGCTAATTAATTCATATGTATCTTACATGCAAAAAATGTCGAGTAAATAAGTAAACATTTTTGTATCATTGTTTTTTTTTGTCACAGCCTTTATTAAAAGATTTATCTTTTACGGTATTGCGGTAAAAGGTTTCCCAACTTGTTAAAATAATCCCAACGAGAAAATTCTGGTAAAAAACAGATACTTACACAGTATTTTCTTAATGTTCCCGATCGCCGTGAAAATTGATTTAAAAAATCCATTCCCGACAATGGCAAGGTTGACGATCTACAAGAATAGGCAGTAAATGTTACGGAATATAAAAGTATTCTTTTTTTTGGGCTTAATACCTGAACAATAGTGAACAATGGTACAAAAGAAACTGAGTATAGGCTGAATGAAATTTGAGATAAGACTTTTGGGAGACGTTGATCATGAACAAAACACTATGAATTATATAATAGGTATTACAATATCATATACTAATATATACTCAGATAAAAGGTGTTTGAACTAAAGAAACTGAGGTGACTAACACCAACAGAATAAGAGGATTACAGTCTGTGAAATTGTTATTACGTACGATGTAAACTTCGAAGTTATTAGACCATTTTCTGAGAAATATTTTCTAATAGGTACCTAAGTAATAAAGCTTCGCAATTTCAGGACTATTTTATTGTGAAAATTAAATATCGAAAACAGTGATAGCCTAGTATATATAACTTCGAATTAATGTTTGCGTCCATCGCCCAGATCATAGATATCAAGTTAAAATCCTACACACGCATCATGTGATAGCACTTATCCTATAGCAATATTGTGGGTGCCATTGGAGAATTAAGCACAAATTTATCATTGCAGATAGGTCCACAGCGACTCGGAGGACTGAGCCAAACGGCCAGTCTTGGGAGAACCCTATCTTCAGCAATAGACTAGTGTAAATAAAGATGTTAATATTTTGCTAGTTTGATTGTAAAACCCATCCCACGTTGCATTCTTCCATATTTTTCATCAGAAATAGAATAGAATGCATTTTATAGGGCAAAATATAACAACACCTCAGGCTACCTGTGACCATGGATGCTGTAAAGGACCTGAAAAAATTGGGATATACAATACATAAAATTGATGTCCAGGAATATTTTGACGCGGAGTCCCAGTCTTAATATAGATATTTTTTACGTTCATGTTGAGTTTAATTAAATAGGTAGCCTAAATTAATGTTCAGTTTTGTAAATAGCGTAAATGAATATTGTTCATATTGTTCTGTCCTGCTAACAAAAAATAACTGTAAAACGCTTACTATCAATGTGGGTCATACATTACCAGCATTATTGTAAAGCGCGCTAAGCTAAAATGCTTGTTTTACGAGTGGGTTTCCGTCGCTAGTGCAATGACTGGGTTTTCAAACGGCAACCACAAATGATCGTAAGTCTGATCCCCTGTCCATTAGGCTACCGCCGCTTCATTTCATATTTCAATGTCTAATCTATTCACAGAGTTATGAGTCAGAAATCAGTAACTGCGTAACTTTATTTCAATAATAAATAAATAAAATAAATAAATATTCTGGGACATTTTTACACAGCACCATCTAGTCCCAAACTAAGCAGAGCTTGTACTATGGGTACTAGACAATGGATAATAATACTTATATACTTTTTTTTAAATACATACTTATAAACATAAGAAACACCCAGACGAACACAAACACTTATATTCATCACATACATTTTTGTGTCCTGTGGGAATCGAACCCACGAAACCTCATGGTCAGCAGTCCGGTACTCGAACCACTAAACCACAGAGGTCGTCGCCATAATAATTACTTAGATCAATTTATTATGGAGATAACATACATACCATCACGCCTGTATTCCCCGAAGGGTTAGGCAGAGGCGTACTAATGTACACCCACAGTTCGCCGGTATGTTTAGGTCCCATGTAATAGGGGGCGAGCCTATTGCCATTAACCGGGCACAAATTCCTAACTCCGAGCTGCTACTGGGAATTTCATAGAAAAACCCAATAACACTTTGCTCGACCTGGGAATCGAACCCAGGACCTCTAGCGTAGCAGTCGCGGTCAGGACCACTTGGCTATTGAGGCAGTTATTATGGAGATGCAATACGAAAAGCAAAAAAAAAACGGTTGGTAGTTAAGACTGTTGTAAAAACAATGGAAAAGCGGTTTATCTCGACAACTAGGAAAATAATTTACTAGGTTTAGCGTAAAACGATTGTTTGATTGGTCTTGGAAACAAGAATGTTTAAATTCAAGTGGTTTTAGGTCTTCAGTTATAAGCGTCGAAGTTATTAGCTTGTCAAGAACTCGAGGATGGATTTATAGACGATTGCATCTTGGTATGTCAATGTTTTTTCCCGAACCGTGGATTCTGTAACGGATCTGAAACGGCGAGATTTATGAATGCCTATCTATCTATCAGAAATCTCTCCAACTGGAATAATCTCAAGCCCGATAGGCGCAGGGCCGTCTTTAACGTATTGAAGGCCTTGGGCACGGTGATAATGGGGCCCCTTAAGACAATGATATTTCAGGGAATAATTTCCTAAAGAAATGCAAAGAAAAACAAAACGAGTGAGAAGTAGGGGGACCCCTTAGGTCGCGCGGCCCTGGGCAATTGCCCATAGTGCCCAATGGAAAAGCGGGGCCTGGATAGGTGCCGTTTTGTGACGCTCATTCGCTCACTAGGCTAATCCTAGCACCAACGCGACTGCTACTTGGAACGTCCTGGGTTCGCTTCTCTTGTTCTGCAAAGTGGTATTGGGTTTTTCTATGAAATTAGATTAGTAGCTCAGAGTTGCTCAACCCCTATTACGTGGGAGCTAAACATACTGATGGCATGATATGGTAACTATGTTTTGTTAAGTGTGTATCTAAATCTTTAATTCCCTCCTCTGCCTTACCGACACTTAACCAAGATATGTCTAAATAGTTAAGTGCTTTACATTCTAAACATACCGCGATTACTACTTAAAATGTTTTAAGATAATCAACGTAATGTAGTCTAGAGGATACGAGGAGAGGTTTTATGTATATTTATTTATTTAAAATAGAACAAAAAGAAACCATCACGCATGTAATACTCGAAGGATTAGGCAGAAGTGAACTAATAGACAGCCACAGTTAGCCAGTATGTTTTAGGTCCCATAGAATAATTGGGGAACACGAGCTAGTGCCGTTAACAGGTAACAAATCGAAACTCGAGTTGGTTTTTACTTATAATCTCAATAATACTTTGTTCGACGTGAAAAACGAACTCAGGACATTCAATAGTCCACTGTGAAAATCTCATCCAATATCGTGCATTCGTTTTTAAGTGATGTGATGCGCGTACAACGTTTATACAGGCTCTTATAAAAAAACTCTCAGTTAAAATTTTATTCTATCACTACCTATGATAAGAAAACACAGTTAAAAACCTAGGCACCTATTGTTATTCAAAGCGGTTACTTGAAATTCTGAGAATTTGTTTTATAATCAGCTGTATTACGCTACTAGGCTAAGGTTATCCATCTCTATTTGTTTATAGATGTTTAAGATATTCTGAAACAATCATTTGAGCAGCAACGCAACTGTCGCATCTATTTTCCAAGAACATTGTAATAAATTATCACCAAGATAAGAGATTTTATGAGTAGTTTTACATGAGTAAAATATAGCTAACAAAATATTATATACGTGTTTATATGTCAACAAAGGTGACATAAGACTTGGTTTTAATTTTGGCGGGATTATGCCGAAGTGCACGTTTCTAAGAAGTGATTCCTCGAATCTCAAGAAAATCCCTCCAATGTCTGCCATGTTTTAGATATTATCCTGTTATTCATACGGATAATATAATTAGAAAAAGTAAGCGTCGAAAAATATGATGAGTGATAATTTCTTTATGAACTCAACCGTATCAATAACAAACTTGAAACAAATCAGCTGACTACAATAACATGTGATAACAAAATAACATTACAATAAAAATGTCCGCCCACTTACCTACTTCTCACACAACACAAATAAAACACAGTAAACACACAATTCTAGTTTTCGTGAAACGTCAATTTTCGCAAAATCACGGTGTCCATTTACTTGGTACTTTGGCGAGTTTCCGCGTTCCCCTCCGACGCCGTGCTGAGGCCGCACAGCGGGGGGCAGGGGGGGTCTTGTACTCTAACAAGTTGGCGTTATCGGAGGGTATGCGGAGAACGGAACGCGACGCGCACCGCCGACCACGGGTGCATGACGACTGACGAAGATTCCCCGCCCGCCCTATCGCCTCGCCACCGCCCAAGCGAAAAACGTTTGCATAACCGCCATCTATAACGAACTGACTTTTAATACTGTTGTTTTCATTAATATGCTAATCCTAATAGTGGTGTGATGAATTCGCGTGCGTATGTGATGTATTAGTGACGTAACAGATATTAACTACAAAGAAAAATAATGTTTTCGTTGTTTGGCGTCATGCTTTATTTAGTAGGTAGAGTAAGAGTGAGTTTGTAAAAGACGGGTAGCTACGTTGGCATAATCACGTAATTATATAAAAATACGACCATACAGATTATGAATACGATAAAAATGTAAACATAAGATACCGTTACGCCTATAACCCCGAACGGTTACGCAGACTTGTAGAGTTCTACAAACCCGAGTCTAGGTTGGGACCTAGAAAGACACCTGCGAACTAGGGTAGACAGACAAACAGATAAATGGACAGCTATAGTTAATTGCTATTTGCTCAAGTTAAACATTTTAGTAGGTTTAAGCTAGATAATGTTTTTTGCACCCGGAAGGAAAAGTAGAACAATAGGAACGTGGACCTTCGGGAACAACCCGACCTGTGGTTGCCGAGTCACTGAAGTAGGTACACTCAAATGCTTATTTTTTTAGGTATATAACGCCTATCTAGCGTTGTAAAAGTAGCGGTGTAGAAGGGGTCTAATAGTATTTGTTATAATTTTTTCAATTTTGAAATTTTTCAGACGATCTCTGTGGTTTAGTGGTTCGAGTACCAGACTACTGACCACGAGGGTTCGATTCCCACAGGACAGAAGTATTTATGTGATGAATATAAGTGTTTGTGTTCGTCTGGGTGTTTCTTATATATTATAAGTAGGTATGTATTTACGAAAAAAAGTATATAAGTATGTATTATATCCATTATCTTGTACCCATAGTACAAGCTCTGCTTAGTTTGGGACTAGATGGTGCTGTGTAAAATGTTGTAGAATATTTATTTATTTATTTAACTTGATGCCGCCACCCGTGTTTCAAATGAAAATCAAACCTACGGCATGCGCCGCAACGCAACGGTAGTAGCAAACTAGTGAGGTGGCCTCACTAATTTGCTGATGGCCATCCACTAAGCCAAAATGCCTCAGGGAAAACAATAATCAAACAACACAACTATCTACTGTAGATAATCGACATTTACCAAAAAGGTTTACGTATAACGAGATCGTATGTACCTACTTATGTGTTAATTTACTTTGAAAACACACGCATTTTGCACATACATGCAAAATTTCGACTAAATCAGTAGATACAAGCTGCTATTGGCTGATAGATTTATTACATACTCAGGCGAATTTCGGACAAACACAATTCCTCGCTGCCATTGATAAGCATCTTGGAAGAGGTGAGAAAATAACTGACTTACTCAGTGGTACAAGTCTAGTCTTGACTGGCTACCAAGCACCCATACGTCTGTTGTAAAGCACCTTGGCCTTTCTTAGCCGCATGAGAGCCAGTTCCCTCACTTGCTGCAGATCAGTTAGTCTGCAGTCCTTAGAGGCTCTTAAAGCCCGGGAACGCATCAGAAACTTCTCAGTATTGCACGTATCTATGCGGTGACTACTTTCTACCATATTGCTTATCTGCTTAAAAAAATTAATTAATGTAGTGTTACTCTTGGTAACCCTCAGCTAGCCTCATTGTTTATAAACTTTTGTTCATATTGCGATATTTTTAAATAAAAAAATGAAGACAAGGCGTTTATAAGCCGAACCTAGTAAAAGCTAACTGAAATCCATTTTGATTCCAACTCGCTGCAGTAGAGAAAATTAAACGAGAATAATTTCATTCCAGTTTCGGCATTGTTGTTGTTTGTCAAACTTTTCGGTGGGGTCCCGAATGGTATGCGTGACGTCACGATATCGCGTCTTGTGGTTGTGTTCATGATTGTCACGACTGTAGGAAGTTAGGAACAGGCACGTAGGCGCCAGCAATTATGACACCACTACCCATGTAGATACATATTGGTATTAAGTAAATTATTAATATTGATACTACGAACTAAGTAAATGATTAAAATGATCAAAAAAATCAAGTTACTCCTATGTCTTTAGTAATATATACGTACATTATGTTGGTACCTTTAAGGATAACAAAATATTGGGCATTTAGCCGCGGGAGAGCCCGGTGCCCTGTAGAAACCTACTTCAGACACCAGCTTATTCCATTTGATTTAATATAAAATTATACATTACTAGCTTTTGCCCGCAGCTTCGCTCGCCTGAAGCTATAGTAGGATTAGAAATGAATGCCAAAAAAAATTATAATAACCCATAGTGTTCTTTGTATGGACCTCTATACATCAGAGAGGTCAAGCTGTATCTCAGGATCCGTTTAATTAATTGAGATATGAAGTTCGCTAGTTTTTAAGTTGGAGCATATACTTTGTAACAGTGATAACAAAATTAAAATCTATTTAGTAGTTTTTGCTCCAACCCGTAACAAACAGACAAGAATTTTAAAAATCATATTTTCGGATTCGGAGACGTTTATATACCATAATCCACGTGTTTTTTTGTTAAATATCTTCAATGTAGAGATACAGCTTTTTTACAATTGTATAATACTTAGTAGAGATTTAGATATACTATGAGTACTACATTTCTTTATATAAATGTACTAGTTCCTCCCTCATTACGCAGTAGTTTTTGCTCCAACCCGTAACAAACAGACAAACAGACAAGAATTTTAAAATTCACATTTTTGGATTCGCAGACGTTTACATACCCTATCCCACTTTTTTTTTTTTAATATCGTCAATGTAGAGATACAGCTTTTTTACAATTTTATAATAGTAGAGAAGAAGAAGAAGAAGATTTGCCTGATTTGAACTGCCTCGTTAGGCTAGTGGTTTCAAGTGCGACCGCTACGCTAGAGGTCTTGGGTTCGATTCCCATGTCGAGCAGTGTTATTGGGTTTTTCTATAAAATACTCAGTAGCAGCTCGGAGTTTGGAATTTATGCCCGGTTAATGGCAATAGGCTCGCCCCCTGTTACATGGGACCTAAACATACCGGCGAACTGTGGGTGTACCTTAGTACACCTCTGCCTAACCCTTCTGGGAATACAGGCGTGATGGTATGTTATGTTATGTAAGAAGAAGAAGAGATTCGTAGATGCAAAAGCTAAATGTGTCGAGCGATCAGTTTTGCTTAATTATACAATCATCTTCATCTTCCGAGCCCTTTCCCAACTAGGTACCTACGTTCCTTCCAGTCAACGGCTTTCAGTCTACCCAGCTGCGGCTGAATATCAGTATTTTAGAAGAAGGGACTGCCATCAGACCTCCGCAACCCAATTGGTGGGCAATACCGATATTCGGAGGATAGACTGGTTGTCAGGCTTTTTTGGGCTTCTGACTACCACTAACAGATTTTCGTAGTGCAACCGGGACCGACGACTTTACGTGCTCTCTAGGACACGGAGGGGTCTCGATGTCACCCATCGATACACTGACCGCGGCGAGCGCAGCTTTAGCTTGCAGACCAGTTGATCAGCTTAGTTATTACTTAGCCACGAGCCACTCTACTTAATTATACAATGTAATTAGCAAAAAAAAAACTTTGTATACCTACATATTATTTTCATATCCATACAACTACAAAAGATAGATAGATTTTTTTTTTACCTTTGTCTCCTTTGGGATGAGAATTAAATAATATCTAGTAGGTAAATAATAATGTTACATGACATGTTGAATATGGATAGGTATTTGGTGAATACTGCATTTCGAGTTTTGGACATAAATGGGTATAACAATCTATCCAGTAGTTTTTTTTTGCTATTAACACCAGCTAAACATTTTCCTATACAAATATTATAAAGAGGAAAGATTTGTATGTAAGTATGTTCGTAACGAATTGGCTCGAAAAGTACTGGGCCGATTTAAAAAAATCTTTCAAGATTTGAATGCTATCTACATTATTCCAAAGATTATTCCATATATGCTATAGAATACTATGAAAAAAGTTTGGGATTTCTCCAACCGTGCGAAGCCGGGGCGGGCCGCTAGTAATTATATAAACTGCCTCCTTAACCTAGTGGTCCTGTGCGCGACTGCTACGCTAGAGGTTGGGTTCGAGTCCCACGTCCAGCTAAGTGTTATTGGGTTTTTCTATGAAATTCCCAGTACCAGCTCGAAGTTTGGAATTTGTGCTTGGTTAATGGCAATAGGCTCGCCCCCTATGACATGGGACCTAAACATACCGGTGAACTGTGGATGTACATTAGTTTAGGTACGCCTCTGCCTAACCCTTCGGGGAATACAGGCGAGATGATATGTAATGTAAACTTTTGTGTAAGAAATATTGGAGCTCAGGCTGCAGGCAGGGCTTGCCTATGCGTCGATCGCTTTAGCCAACTGGTCTAGTTTTCAATCAATCAATTACCTATATTATTTTGCGTTGCGGGCCTTTTAAAAAGGATTGCGCTCTTTTCTTGAAGGTTTGATGGTCGTATTGGTTCGGAAATACTGCAGGCGACAGTTCAATCCACAATTGTGCTGTGCGAGGCAGAAAGTTCCTAGAGAAACGCACAGTTGTGGACTGCCAACCTAAATACCAATCTATCCATCCAATAAAGATATCAATCAAAACCACGTTCGTTGTAATAACAGTAAGTATGTGATGAAATTTTGCATGTTCTCACTCTATGTGCTTTACAAATGGAAGATCCTAAGCTAACAGTATGGACCCAGGGCCTGGAGTTCAAAAAGGTCACCTCTAGGGTCAACTTAACTACTTAGGCCTATTCAAATGTTAATTTTATACCCTTCGGAACTAGACAATTTGGAAGTTTACAAGTTCAGGGGTTGTCTGTTGTAAGTCACCCAAAGTTTGTGTTTAGGAATATCGTTCAAGATGTTTTGGGGATCAAAACGACATGCCTCTTTGGAATTAATAATGTGCAATAAAGTAAGACTGTCTCTTAAGTCTAGTGGTCCCAAGCGCGATTGCTACGCTGGGTTCTGGGTTCCATTCTCAGGTTGAGCAGTTTTGTTTTTTTATGAAATTCTCAGTAGCAGATCTGAGTTCGGTTAAATGGTAATAGACTCGCCTTCTATTACATGCGACCTAAACATACCTACCGGCGGTTTTTTTTATTACATCTCCAACTGACCTAACAGACCCCAAATTTTACTGCACGGAGCAAGTCAAATATTTTCTCGCATGTTACGAGATGCCTAGGTGTCTGAATGGCAGGTACTGTATTCCAGCCGGTCCCCACAACCCGGAGTGACAGGGTGTTTCATTTTCAAATCGGGCTGTTTCGACAAGTAGCGTCATCTGCAATTAAACTCTTAGAACTGTTTGCTCTTCCAGGAGTCGTGAATGTAACTTCTGGTTGTTGCAATTTAAAAAAAGCACAATAGATGTCGCTACTAGGACTTTTCAGTAGGTTCCTTTTAATATTAAAAGATGGCGTTTTATTTAGAAAATAGAATCATCTATATCAAATATTTTTTTCAGGGAAAATAATATTATTTGCACTATATTAGGTACAGCACTCGAATCACAAATTAGCAACTTACATTTAACTAATCGCCTTCAAAAGACCCGTAACAGTAGGTATCGTAAATATTACGTTATTTGTAACGAGTGTTGCGATATTCTTACGGGTATTTTGAATAGGTAGGTCCTATCTAAGTGATACAAAAGCGCAATTTAATTGTACCTAAGTTAGTACGTTTTCCTTTGGTCATTTAGTTTCTTAAAAACAAAACATTATTAGTTACAGAAAAGTAGTTTTGACGTAAATAGAGTAGGTACCTACTTACCATTACCTCCATCTAACTTTCTACTTCACTGTCTTCGTAACAAATACCCGCACACATTGTCACCCCTAAAACAATTGTCCTTAGTTTGCCGCACAGTCAGTCGTCAGCACAGTTTGTATTGTATTGTCTTGTATTTTTGAGGGTGTTTATACAAACACCCTCAAATCCAAATCTCACACAATATGCACAAAGGAAAATACGCGGTACCTACAAATATTTGTATGTAAAAGTCAAGTACCTACCTATTAAATATGTACCTAAATTGAAATTGAATTACTGACTTGGCTAATAAGATAGGCAAACTGCATGACATGACACTTTGCTTGACCGAGGAATCGAAGCTCTAGTACTTATATCAGTTACGACACCTAGACATAGGACGGAAGATAGATTCGACGGTACCTACGATTTTTTTTTTATTGTTTACTTGCGGCTATAGTATCACTGCGACCGCAATCGGTCTATTGTGATCTCCGAACTGAACTGTAGGATTTTCTTAGGAGTGAGTTCTGTTATTTCATCTGGGCTTAAGGTGTGTTTCCCTAGATGAGCCCTACGCTTGTGTATTAGCGATCCACATTGTCCAAGAAGGTGAAGTGGCGTTTCATCTGCCTCCCCACAAGGTCGACAGGTTCGCGTATCGCTCAACCATAGTTTGAACACCTGCTAAGGCTCTCGTCACAATGCACAGAACGATTGGCACAGTGGTTGAGCGATCGGCTTCTACACTACATGTTGAGGGTTCGATCTCCGAACGGAACAAATACTTACCTACATATTTGTATGACCTACAGGGTCTGGACGTTTGAGTATGTGCTCATTTGTGTTTGTAAAAGCACCCACGATACAGTAGAAAATCCTAGTGTGGAGTAATTTTTTTAAGAAAACAAGTCGAAGAGTGGTGGAGTGTGGGAAATTCAAATGTCTCTGGTGAAAATATACGCGAATACTGGCAGTACCATATACCATCTTTTTACAATAGGTAGGGTAAGTATCAGTACTTGAACATAACATACCATCACGCCTGTTTTTCCCTGAAGGGTAAGGCAGAGGCATACCAATGTACACCCACAGTTCGCCGGTATGTTTAGATCCCATGTATTAGGGGGCGAGCCTATTGCCATTAACCGGGCACAAATTCCAAACGAGCTGTTACTGGGAATTTCATAGAAAACCCCAATAACATCGCTTACCATCAGGCGATCCGTCGGCTCGTTTGCCTGCTATCACATAAAAAAAAAACACTGCTCGACCTGGGAATCGAACCCAGGACCTCAAGCGTAGCAGTCGCGCTAAGGACCACTAGGCTAATGAGGCAGTTCAGTACTTGAAACCGATGGTTAACACTTAACAGGAGTTACGTTAAAATAAAATGTACTAAGTATTCGTAATACATAATTATTTTATTCGTGTATAATTATTTGAATACATCAAAAATTTTTGGTGTAATACGAAATTTGCTAATGCGCAATCCCTTGGCCAACTACCTGTATATACGTAGGCCAACAGTATATATTGTTGCTCTTAACAAGTATTGTACATCGTCAGGAATGTACTAACATCTACCACTACTTAGCTTGAATAATGCAGCTAATAGTAAATGTAATTTTACAAAGTAATCTTTAAAATTAAATACTTTAAATTAACTAAAGTTATAAAACATTAAATCAGTCATTTACAAAAAAAATCATTACTTTCAATATTTTTTACAACGCTACGATAAAATTTCTTTTAGTTTACTGGAGTTTTTTTTTCATAATTTTGGATACCGCTTATTGCACTACAATTATTATAATTTATGAAAGCTTATGAATAGGGCAAGCTGCCATAGCTCCAACGCCTCGACTGTACAGCTAAACGGACACTTCACATTCAATCACTTCGACAAAGTAACTTAATTTACACTTAAACTAAGAAAATGGCATGTTGTGATGCTAAACGAACTAGTTGTGAACGGTTTAAGTAGCTTGAATAGTTTTGTCAAAGAACGTTACGGAATTGATCATTCAATAAAACAAAATATCCAGTTTGAATAATTCAAACGTCTATTCGAGAAATGCTTTCAGCAAGAATCACAGATTTATCCTTCAATCTCGTTATTTTTTTTTATAGTCCCAAGACCAAAAAAATACCCGGCGATTGGCATAATAGACCTGTGGCTCTGTTGAATTATAAAAGTAAAAAAGAAATACTTAGGTACCTACTAAGAGATTTTAGTAACATTCATTATTTTCATATACGTCTACATTTTTTAAAAGAAAACAACGTATACTTTGCACGAGCAAGTTATTTTAAAGCCCATTGCGCTATACAATTTTTTTGTTTTCCATCAACATCATAATCATCGGAACTGACAAGTATAAAAAATACGCAATGAAACAGGTGCCAGAGTTGGTTCTCTGTTCATCTACCATCATCTATCAACTTTTTCTTGCAAAGTAAACAGAGTTTCAATCCACAAATTATAAATACCTACACACTAAGTACAATACTGACATCTTCATAGAAAAATTAAAATGTACACCTTTTGAATCAAGAATCACAAACTTACGAAACGGTGTATAAAACGCTGCACTACTTCCACACAATAATATCTCTATGTACAATAATATACAAATAAGACTAAAACATATTTAGATTACGCTACCAAGTATAGACGTAATAAAACTGACCTCATTAGCCGTAACACGTATTGTACTTAAAAAACGCATTATTTTATAATTGCTTGTCACGTTAAAAAGATTTATTATGTGCTACAACTAATAGTCGAGTTACTAACACAAGTTTGCTGATGCAGTAATAAGGAAACAAATCATAAGCACAAAATTAAGTCCCCATTAAAAATCATAATGAACTCTTTCAATAGCACTTTGCATTTCCAATTTGCTAACTCACTTCTGCAGCTGAGTATACGTAGAACCACATAATCTAAATATATCTCGTCGCTTCACAAACAAGACAGACGCGCACTGTCCACTCATCACACATCTGTCAAAATTATAAATAACGTAAAAACTATATTTACACAGATTGTCATTTGCCGTATGACATCATAAAACGTATTAAAATTATCATACAAAACATCCATTAAAGAACAGCGATGAAATTATTTAATTTTATTATTATTTACAAATAATTTCACGGTCTTCTTAGGCAGTGTAATTTTATTTTGAGAACTATTAATAATTTGAAAAAATACAAATAAAAACTTAATCACATTAGAAAATAACTAAGTACATACGATAATATCTTTATTGGATGATCCGTAAGTTAAAATTTTGTACTTATCTCGAATAATTTGAGTTCAATCTTTAAAACAATACTTTGGAAATTGCGGTTTCAAGTCCCGATTATTTTCACAGATATGGCTTTTAGGTGAAATAAAAACTAGTTACTATGTCACTGTTGAGATAACATCAGAATAAATAAAAGATCTTTATGTTTGTATGAACGTAGCCTAAAGATGTTTTAAGCTAAACATTCCCGAGTCTAATTTTCTTTGTAAAGAAAGACATCTGAGATGTAACCTCAACTATAATATACAGTCTGATGACGAAACTCACTGCCTATGCTGTGAAGAGGAGAGCGGGGAGAAATGGAAACGGGATGATCAGATTTTTTTGTACATAAAAAACATTTGGATATACATACTTAGTCAGTACAGTATAAGTAATACGTAGGTAACCTGTTTAAAAGCAACCGCGTCCTCCTCACTCGTCGCAACTTCGAAACATGGACAATTCGTTAACATTCGGCATATGATGATATAAATATTTCACTCAAGGCGGATATTGTAAAGAATAATTTTATAATGGAGATTCTTGAATATCATACTCAAAATAGTACATTCTTAATTTAATCGGAGCCTACGTCCTCAACACAACTTGAAAATTCCAATTTTGAAATTTCATTTCCGAAAAGAGCAATGTTATTGTATTATGTAATTATGTTCCGAAAACAAAAAATAATTAAATACTCGATGCTCGAAACCGCAACTGCTAACAACTACAATACTACGTGTGTTTGTCTGTGTATGGGTGTGTAAGTTTAGGACACCATTTGCCTGTGTCCGTTCTGGCCGTTGCCCGAGGGGAAGAGTACTCCTTCGTACGTAACACCATTCAGCTCTATTGACACCACTAACTGCTGATCTCCTGTGCTCGCGTCACCTGGGAGAGGAGAGATAAACATGTGTATTGGTTAGAGACGAGTTTAAAACATACACTCAGGCCTGTATTCCTGATTACGTTTTAAAAAAAACTTTGTCCCACACTAGGATTTTCTCCTGTATCGTGGACGCGTTTACAAACACAAATTCTCACATACTCAAACGCCCAGACCCGAAACAATTACCTGTAGATCATACAAATATTTGCTCCGTGTGGGGATCGAACCCACAACACAGAAGCCGATCGCTCAGCCGCCACGCTACGTTTGGTAGATGTGTACTAATGTGCACCCATCCATAGGCAGTCGGTATGTTTCGGTCTCATATAATAAGGGGCGAGTGGGGTAAATCAAAACTCCAAGCTACTACTGAGAATTGTATAGAACCCAATAGCACTATACTCAACCTAGGAATCGATACCAGGACTTTTAGTGTAGCAGTGGCGCTGGAGACCACTAGACCAATGAGGCAATTGATGTATGAAAAGTTTAAAATAATGAGGGTAAGTGATATCCCTCGCTAATCAACAGAAACACTGTTTGTCCTCATAGATTCCTACCTCTGGTGGTAATTTTGAAAGCAGCTCCATTAACACCATTGGTATTAGGAAGTCCATTGATCTGCGGCGGTGATGTGGTGTCTCGCCTCGCGTGCCGGTGCGCGGGCGGCGAGTGCAGATCGGAGCGCGGCGACGCGGGCCGCGGCGTGCGGCGCTTGGCGGGCGGCGCGGGCGAGCGGCACGCCTCTCGCTTGCCGCCGCTCGTCATAGAGTTAGGGCTCTCGCTCAGGTTCAGAGCCTCGCTGTAACCCATACTGAGGATAAGGAAAGTGTCAGAATATGTCAACCGTGTTGGTTGACCTTAAAATAACTATAGCCCAAGCACGAACACTTTCGAAAACGTATTCGTATCGAAATCGAGAATAATTTGTATGAGAAGGAGGTTAATGAACGTAGATGAAGCGAAAGTGGTGTGCCAGGATCGTAGCAAGTGTAGTCTCTGCCCACCCTAATAGGAGACAGATGTGAAAATATGTATGTATGTATAAGATTTGTAGCAGAAAAAAACTCATTCGTTTAAGTTACGAATTTAATAATTGTTCGTGGTGATGCAGAATACCTTTAAGTAAGTCTTAACTTCTCGTAAAAGTTGATATCTTTACAGTGAATAATACTACTACTACTCTAGAATACGGCTTAGCCTTCAATTGTACTTGGACGTGAGATCTAACCTAAACCTTCTACTGACCTAGATACTGCATACTCCTAATAAAGTAATTGGATTTATATCTCAAATGAGATGAGAGCATTCACCCTAATTGGCTTGGGATGTTAACTAGTATCACACTTTCTTTAATATTTACTAAGACGTTTCCCATCAGTAAGTTACAGAGTAAAGGCGTGGTGTACCTCAAGGAACTTTCTTGGGTCCCCTATAAATTTATAACAAAATTAGACACTCACCGTTGCGGTTCCAAATCTGGCTGTGGACTGTTGTTATTGTTATTATTGTAGAGTGACCAGAGAGTGAGGCGGGATACGTCGATAGCACTAAGGGCGGCTGCATCACGTGGGGACATTATTGGCGCTGGCCCGTTGCTGGGGGGTGACTCGGAACCTGATAAAAAAGAAATAAATTCCTACTTATGTCGAGGTACAAGTTATAATAATTTTTACAAATGATTTTCTTTCTAGAACTGGTAAATACTGTAACAAATAATACGTAATTTAGCTCTCAATAATTGTAATCTTAATATAGTATTAAAAGTAGATACTTTAATTTTAATATAATTCAATCAAACATTTATCTCGCCAAAACGGATTGACAAGCTCACTAACTATACATTTTCAAACTTACCATTTCTCATGAGCTCCCTCTGTTGCTGTATCATCTTCATGTACTCGCGGACCCTGTACTCGATGTCGTGTTGTGCTAGATGTGGCGCGTGCGGCGGCAGCGGTGGCAGGCGCGGCGCCACGCCTCCCAGGGAGAGCGACAGCGGCTGCATGTGCTGGGACAGCTGCGCAAGCGACGCCGGCACTCGGTTTAACTGAGGCTGGAAGTGATGAAACGTTAGATGAACATATTTTATTACTTTTTTTTAATTAACTCTGGGCTATATTACCAGGAGAAGTACCTACTATTATTAGGTTTATCTATCAGCAGAGTTTTGAATGTGTGCATGGTTAATAGCGATAGGCTCTCCCCCTTTACATGGTACGTAAATAAACCGGCGAACTGTGAGTGTACATAAGTACCCACCCTCTGCCTTACTCTTCGGGGATACAGTATTTTCTTAATGATCCCAGGGATATTTCACATTATAAATATTTGATAAATTAAATACGTCACAGTCTCTTTCCAGTCTTATTCCAAATTAGAACAACAATAAGCCTGAATTCCATAAAATCGAAATAGTTCAAGATCTAATCTAAAAGCCAGAATATTTTTTTTCTGAAACACAAAGTTTGGCTTTGGGTTCATTGAGCAATAACATTAAATAATTTCTTGATCGGACAATACGATAATACTTACCATAGCTAGTGCAGCTTGTGCGTCGTACTGCCCCGAGGCGCGGCGTCCTTCACGTTTGTTGCCTTCAATGGCTGCGTCCAGTTCACTCCTGGTGGACAGATTCTTCTTCTCACACTCGTAATCGTACAGGTATTTCATATATCTGAAAAGAAAATGCATAAAATATATCAAAACAAGTTATTGGAGAAACACCGAGAAGCCTGTCAAATTAATTTTGAAACTGAGACGTAGAGTATGCAATTAGGTACATGATTATATTATTATTCTAACAACTGTACCGTATGTATCTTTTTTAATCTAATTACATCTTTGACTATCTAGAAAATAAGTGATTTTGGTTAAAGATACATAACTATCGAGATTTAAAACAATTATGACACTAATGCAACGTCTGGCCTACAAACGTGATAATACACCTGGAATTTAGATTTTTTTAAATTTAAAACTGGTCAAATGTTTACAACTATGCGGCAACGCCAAAGCCGACTCTATCTATTATCATTCAAAATAATCTTCATATCTATCAACTCGAAAATAAATCAAAAGATATGTCACCAATTCACCATTCAATCCTTTACAACGAATCTAATAATAACTTTATTACTCCGCCCGCCGCTTGACAACCTTGTAAATCATATTCCAAGCCCAATTATTATCAAAAGTTCATCCTTCAAGTATAATACATGCCATTACACTTCTAATCCTATTCTGTAAAGTGTCAATTTTATATGACGCCATTGTAGTGTGTACCTTCCATATGTCATATTAAGCGGTCACATATTTAATGCGTAACACAATGAGAGCCGCCACATCATAAAAACGCCACCTTTAAAACTGTCACATGCGATCTATTTATACGACATTCGTCTGTACAGTGAATCTAATTTTATGAATGTTAGTAGTTTTAAGCTTTGGCATTAGAATGTTTATGTCTAGATAGAACATTCTTATGTATGACTAATGGTAGTTACTAGAAATTAAATTGTTGAAGACGGAGGCAGAACTAGAGACTATGAATCAATAATTGAAAATGAATTTCTAACAAACGTGTCAAAATAATTTGCATTAATGAAGCAATAATGTGTAACCCAAACAAAAGCTCAGCTTTCTAGCATCACAATACCTATTTAGGACAACGATCTTTCACATCGTTGGAAATATTTAGTTACAAAATCACTTCAAAGTCCAAACACACTATGAAAATTAACGTAACGAGACGCATACAGAAACAGATCGAAATAAAAGAAGCTGCGTTCGAAATCATCGGTTCGTGCGTAACCGTCGTACATTTTGAATCATAAACGTAAACCACCTTTATGGCATCCGACAAAAGGTGAGGTGAAGGAACTCTAGAGAGATAAATGAGAAATTATATCGGCTGAGATGAGCTAAGGTTATTAATTATGAAGTTGTCATATTGTCGCGTTGGACGCTCACGTAGTGCCATTGTAGGCCAGCTTTTGTCTCCACCTCGTGAGAATTTGAATGAGGATGTGATACAAAGCAGGTCGAATATGGAGCGGGCTCCTGACTTGTAGGACCACACAGACACCTTTTGTCAATCTTGCTCCAGATTATAGGATGAAGAATAGTATCGTAGATTAAGCCAATGCGGTGAAAGATTTTTGAAGGCTTATCGGTTGTCTTAATAACAAATCCTGAACAAACTCTATTGAATAATAAGAGTGCTTCAAAACAAATTGCTATGTGGTCATGATTTTAAGCCATAGGACTCTAATTAAACTGAATATTTCTAACGAATTACTAAAAGGTGGCTAGTTAAAACATCTAGTAATTATCTTTTCTTTGTGAACATCAACACTAATATCATAAATGCAAGAGTAAAACCGCTGAACATATTTTGAGACTTACAGAGATAGATTGATCATTATAATGAAAGGACATAGGCTACCTTTCGTCTCAAAAAGTCCTCTAGGATGTGGGCAAAATTGCGTGCAAGAGGTACATAGTGATTTAATAAATACTTATTAATAAAATATATGGCCAGTAACTTTCCTTTTAGGCTTACATACGCATGATGCGATTCCTTTGGCCAATATGTACGTTTACTGAAAACCAATTTTCATCGTATGCAACTCGGGGATATATTTGCAACTGGCTCAAAATTTAAAGCTATCACTTACTGTGTACGTAATGTAAACGCAGCTGAAGTGATGGAGGACGGCAGCCGCAGCCCCTTGATGATCTCCTGCCACAGCTTCTTGTTGATCACCTCCACCAGGCCGCCGCGGGCTATCACCAGGTTGTACAGTTCGTACAGGTCCAGCACCGACTTTGCCATGATGGGTAACCGATTGATTGGAGTGCCTGGAACAATGAACAAAAATTTAAATATTTTATCATCCCAGCTTTTATATAAGTTTTCATCTACGTTGAAGCGAACTTACAGTTTACAGACATGCGGTCGTATGTCAGTACTTTACAGAGATAAATAAAATTTGAATTCCTTAAGCCAAATACTGGAATTACCAACAAGTTTCGATTAAACTCTCTAGCTTCTCATTATCTGTAACGGAGTTGATAGCAGTAAACTCAATTTGGACTCTGACAAACATCGACCTAGTCCAGCTTACACACAATTTAAGCTGAACTAAGTTTTATGTGTGTCTATTTAGGGTATCTTACTCGTAACAACGAAACCAGGAAACGAAATAGATATGATGCATTAAAATAAGGTAAGCCACACAATTATAGGAGCACTGCTTTTATTTTTAATATTTCTATATTTTCCTTCGTATTTACCAATACGTATCCGTAGATTGTTTCGCAAATTATCAAAATAAAGATTTATAGTTATATAACAGATAAATTATGTTATTAGCACTTAAGCATTTATTGATAATGATTTAGATTAAGATGACGATATTGCACTTAGACACAAAGTTTGTGGCAACGTGAACGTCAAGTGAACAGTTCAACTGAGCAATTTTCCTTAGACTCTTGAAGACAATAAATCCCAATCAAATATACATAAACCTATATCTGATATCTTTTAATTTATCATACAAAATTTGATAATTCTATAAGATACATTAGAACCTTCTATAACCGATAAATATTTCAAATATAAAAGCAATAATAAAAATTATGAGATACCAAATATTAATACCGGAATGTAACAAGAGTCATACCTACACGAGAAACATGTTCATCACGATCATATGGCTTCGAATAGAGGAAAATACATTCGCCCACTATTGCAAGCTGTAAAACCCTTTACTGCGTACTTCATAAATGTCGTAAAAGCAAAAGCACACTACGTCTATATAAGAATAATAGCGAGAGATACAGCGCTGGATGTCGCTGAAGAAATGCTGAAACCTATACAAAAAGGTTTAGGTACTAACGATTAATTTTTCTGTATTTTTTTTTATTTTAGATTCGTCATTTATCCTAGGAACGAATGATACGGGTAGCTTTCGCACGAAAGGGAATTAATTCCATGGATTTACCATCCTGGGTGAAAGTATTTAAAAACTTTATGTTACTTAAGATTCTCCAACTGAATCACTTGCTAGACTTTTGGTAAGTTCTTTATAATGCCCTGGAGGAACTCTTTACCAAAAGCTCTACTATCGTTAAAAACTTACATGAAATGAATAAAGCCATTGGTTGAATAGATCTTGTTTTACTGCTTCAACCGTGTATCTAAACTATCAATGTCAGTAACGATAAAATGTAAAGAAAAGCTGATTATGTTGACAACCATAACTTATCGCCACCTGCGAGTATAACCCTTGGAGACATTAATCACGGTTTTATGTGGCAATATTACACGCTTTAATGTGATCTCACAACACCAACACAGCCTTTAGGTACAAGGTGGATACTACGTATCAGTGAAACTGTCTCATCTAAAAATACTATCGCTTCCTATAAGACTTAATCTATCGGAAAAACTTTGTCCAAACACTTCTATCTCAATCAATCTCTTAACAATTTTATCCCGGGAAAAAGCACTCTATGCAACAATTTATAAGGGTTTCAGATTGATTGTAATCCAGCCAAAAAGCGCTTGCAATGACAATACAAGCATCAAGTAGGCAACAAGGCGGGCGTGCTGAATCGCATCGCATCGCCCGATCGATGATTTACGGGCGCGAGCGAGTCAGATCGCGCTTTTACGATGCTCGCGCGCAGCATTAGTGGCCCCGATTTAGCACAGCCCGTGTGGCCACGGAAGCCTGGCCCGTTTGTTCTATGTGGCTAGTTTGCGACTATTTGATTTACTGTAATTTGGCTATTAACTTTAGCCGATGACGTGACGAATCCGGACGAACAGTGCTAACTCCCCGATTTACAATAAGGAACTGTTAACCGCTTAGTTACGCTTATGAGACAGTGGAACTGTCAGCTTGTGATGTTTACATCTTTTGAACAAGAAAACAACAGTGTTTATACCCCATTATTCTGACGACTGTAGATGGAGTAACACGAACTTGTTACTAAGAAATGCATCGATGACACAGTAACACTTGTAACAATGAAAGTCATAAATTGACCATCAAACTACCTATATTTTAGGTCTAATTAGGCACACGGCGGGGTAAAAAATACTTTCGCTGTCTTTTGAAAATTAGATCATCAATCGAAAAGTAGTACTTATTACGTAAGTATACCTTGTTCTACCTATCTTGTTTGAACCTAGAAGGCTGTATGATAAGTTTTATCAAAATTGGAATTCATCAACAAAAAAGTTGCATCTAGAGTTTAGTATAAAGCTACAATTAATCCGACGAACAATTTATTTACTATTCGTCAACTAATAGGTAATATGATAAGAAATTAAATATTCTCAAAGAGACAGAAGTAAGTAACGCATCTTTGATACATACCAAATGGTTGCATTATTATCATTAAAACAGTTTGGAAGTCTTCAACAAGTCATTTGAACTCGACTTTTTTTAAACGCAGCTTGGCAATCAATCAACATTGTCTAAATGATTGTTGCAAACAATTCGTTACATTTGCACAGTCACCTCGGCAAGGAGCCGATATCGAGTTACAAGCTGTCTCGGTTCGCGCCCGCCGACATTACGGCATGCTCCTGTATGGCAATTTATTTATTGGCTCCAATGAATGAATGAGGAAATTATATAGTCAAAAGTATTTTTTCAGTACTTACAAGCATGCGACCACACCCGTATTACCTATGTGTTGTAGCGTTGACTCTTTCTTCTTAGTCGTCGCGAAATATCAAGTTTGCAACAAATTTCCAAAATGTTGTTATTTAATCAAGACGCCTAATTCCAGTTTATGTTTATAAGCTGCCATAAAAAAAAAACGACAGAATAAAGAAAAAAATATGTCATTTTTATTGATAGCACACAATGATTCACATAAGATGATATATCTAACAGCAAGAAAAAAAATAAATGATCTAAGAAACAAATAATAATCAAAATACAACTGTCTTGGCGTAGGCCAAAGTCCACGGCCCAAGAGGTCTTACGCTCAATTCACTTGAGCTTTTGGATTTTTCTATGAAATTCTCAATAGCAGCTTGGAGTTTGCATTTGTGCCCGGTTAATGGCAATAAGTTAACTCCGTATTACATATCTAGGTATAGATTGACCTGAAAATTAGCCCTTCAGAAAATACAAGCGTAAACATAACCCAAATGGTGAACTAGCGAAACAAGAACAAGCCTCCCATGTATCAGCCTCGATCGTTTATTGATGAGAACGAAACATTAGCAAAATACCTAAACGACTATTTGTCAATCCGTCTTCCTGTCTGCAGTTAATCATTCCCCCGGTTATCTGGAACGGGGGTGAGGGGGTGTGAGGCGGGGTGAGCGGAGTACAGGCTCAGGGGGTGGCAACGTCACCCGTTCAGATTAATTGCCACGTTTGAAGAGTAAATGGTACAACATGATGCGCAGAAATTGGAGTATTTGTAGTACCTACTGCTGGGAATTGTGCGAAGGATACCTGACATTTTGTTGTTATTGAATCATTATCATTTGCCTGCTGGATGCAAGCCTCCTTTTTCCATGTTTAATATCTCTGCTACGTGCTTCATTCAATCAACTTAACATCTGTAACTTATTATCAATACTTATTACTTTTAACTAATTATCAACTACCTAATTGTTTTCAGGCCCTTTCCTACGGAAATCAATCGTGGAAGGTAGGTAGGTATGTCGGATTCGTACCGACTCTCAAAACCGCACTTGTCTTCCCTTGCCCTATTGTCACAGTCATAGCCATTATTAAAACTTTTAGGAATATTGTGTAAACATACAATTGGTTCCAAATTGTTATTGACACTAAACGTAATACCTATAACTTCCAACACATCGTGACATGTTCTTCTGCCGAGTTGTAAAGGGGTGACATCAAAAATAAAATTGTCCCATAACCGCAAATCCTAATGATACCCAAAATATGGAAAATACCAAAACGTAATCGCAATAAAATGAGAATCAGTTGGAAGTTCCATATCTACATACCTATCACGACCGTCATCGACGTGTAGGTAAGTATGACTAACGGTAGCACCTAAATACTAACAAGATAGCGTAAACTTAACAATACAACGAGTCAATAACAACAGCTGACTCATATCTACAGATAGTTTGTGTGGAGATCGCGATTCGGAAAATTTTAAGCAGGACAAATGTAAAATTTTTGCAAAGAAAAACATATAAGTAAATCGTCACGTTGACTATGAACTTGAGGAAAATAATAATATAGAACATACCTACTTATATAAATTATCTAAGGCTGGAAAACCCGAAAGGAAAAATTTCAATGTTATAGTTTGTAATAGGTAATCAAATGCGAAAAGGGAAATTCTGGTAGATACCTACCAAAGCACGATCTACCACGAACCAAATAAGAACAATCAAAAGGGACCGGGTTATGGCCGGGTTGGCTTAAATGAAGATTCTTCGATTTTCTTTGAGAGAACTATGAATATTGTGAATCGATAATAATTATGACCATTTCCATACCTAATCATATCAATATTCGTCCATCACTAATATATCGATCCTCAAATCAATATGCGTCCATCACTAATATATCGATCCTCGCTCGCGATTTGCGTAGAACTTGCCACCCACGCTCGTCACAGCACGTTGACAACCTTTATTACACCCTACTAAGTTGCTTTGAGCTCGATAGCGACTTTTATGGCCAACATTTCACCCACAGTAAAATGACCTGTGACTTTTCAATGCACTGAATCACGTATTAAAGGGTGTAAAGATCAAGATACGCTGGTTACCTTTTGATAGTGCATCTCGCTTTGATGTGAGAGATTATGTGTAACTTTTCTATGCCATGACGTGTGTAATGGTCACCCATAAAGTGAAACTGTAGTGTTAAGGTCGCCTAAATAAATACTAATGACTTGCTATGATCATAAATTATAGGAAATCCAACTCTAGGAACCTATATAGGTATGTAGGCATGTAGTATGTGCTAAGTTCAGAAGGAATGTTCGAGTAAAAGGGAAAAGTGCACCTAAGTTACTAACAAATATTTTGTAGCATAACATAGGTTGGTACAATATTATGATGAAATCGTAAATGAGTTAGGAAAACTTATGGGTCAGTGGTTACGGTAAATTACTAGAATATCGTAAATACATAATACATATTATCCATAATTGAACATGGTACAGATAAAGCACGATTTCCAACATCGAATGGATTCCGAACAACATTGCATAAACTGTGGGTGCGTTATCAGGCGGAGCCAGCGCTAACAGTCCCGTTATCCGTCTAAATAACGCAGCGCTTACAAGAAACCATGGACAAAAGCTATTGTTTATGAAAGCAATCACCCCAATAACGATTTCCACAAAACGCACGGGCTCGCCGGCGGCGGAAAACGCGCGATTCGATGCGCGTGCGCCGAGCCGCGCGCGCTATTTGCATACACGTACCATTTATAAAGGCCCACACAGCGTAGCACGGCTGACGGCTCACTCAATTCGGCCGCCTGAAGCGTTATTTACGACCTATGTCAAATCGCCAGCGGTGCCAATCTAATCGTGCCCAATTGTGACAAATTATTGCTTTTCCTACGAAACCTTACGCTAAATTTGTATTATGAATTTCACTTTATGGACTAACGCACGCTTTATGGAACTGCGTACGGAATAAATTCCGAGTGTTGGCCGCTACAGTGTTGCCCGCGATTATTCGCACCTCGCCTGATATTTATTGGCACTCGGTGTCGCTTAGAAAGGCTAATTCTTTTGTGCTGGCAACTCGCGAGTGTCGTAAATCGTCAAACCGAACGCCTCCGAGTGCTGATAAAGGATTGTAAATAACGGCCGATTAGCCGCCTAATCTCTTTTAAGTGTTGCAGATTGCAACTTTGATTTGCGCACCGTTTTACAGCCAGATTAGCTTGGAAATTCGGTTGGTAAAGTCCTATAATAAATTCTGAGCGACGTTTTATTAGTGTAAAATGGTGATTTGATTGTTAATGCAGTAATAAAATGGTGTGATGACAAAAATATATTAATGAGTCAGCGAGAGTCATCAAAATGTCAAGTGCAGGGGAGCCGCGCGATGTTGTCGCGGTCGCGGTCGGCGGCGCGCGACGACACGGGCGATAATCGATCGAATCGACATTCAACGCCTCCCGCTTATCGAGAGCAGTATCAAGGCCCTTGGAGCCCGACAACCCCGCGGCGAGCCAATAAGAGGCGTCCGCCAGCCCGGCTCGGCCGCCCATTGGTCTGATACGCTTTTGATTGCGCCGCCCCACTCGATTCACGAGTCGATCAATCTCAATTATTCGTGAATGTTGGTAATACTCCAAGTGGTCTCTCTTAGGCGCGTTTAACTGCACATTAACTTCAGAAAATTTGTTTCAAAATTCGTTCGTAGTTACTACGTACTACAAGTGTAGAATTTATACACAGTGTGTTTGGAATTGGACTCTACATTAATAAGAAGCAACATTTTACAGCAGTGACATTGTTCATCGTTATTTAAAATGAATATACATTATTACATGGGAAAAAAATTAGGTAAATAAGATTGGTACTATTGGTAGTTATCTAAAGGGCTATAATAATGAGCTTACCCTTCCTACATATATAAAGGAAAATCACCCCAATAATAGTAAAACATTTACGATTCATAAATTAATGCGTATGTGACAAATAAAGCTGCATCACTCATAAATAAATTCAAATAAAGCTGTGCTCACAATCACTCGAAAATCTTCCGAAGCTACGACTCAAATGCATGTACTTAACTTGAGTTCACTCTGAGACGATACAATATAAACTAGGAATTTAACAACTGAACGTAACAATAAACTCGTAAACTTTACATGTGCTTAGCTAGATAAACTACATACCTAAGTATACCTATGTAGACACACAGATAAGAAAATTAATTTATAATAATATAAACATTTACATGTGTTTTTACATGAAGGTATCATAGGCCTCATACGCTCAAATAATTAGCATCATTATTGTAACATAATTCTATTAAATATTAATTGTTTCAGCTCAACTATTATTAATGTTATACTTAGGTACCTACGCATTTTAAAAGGTGTGCAAAATGGATTAAAAACATTCCTAAGTGCATCAAGTTTATTTTATTTCTGATTCGTATATTAAGGCCATAAACGACAGCTAGCCTCTGTTTAGACAGTCGTTATAAGTTTATGAGCGGAAGAATTTATTGCTCGTCCGAGCGAGGTTTTAATTTAGAAATACGATCATTCTAGTGTTAATTTCCACACTTCGAAGCAAAACACGTGCACACACCAATACGATCCCTTGTTTAATACGGCCTAATAATTATTTATTAAAATTCATAATATTATGCTTTAATACGTTAAGGGACCTAATAATACACAACACCAGTAAAACACTCTCGTATGCTATAATTTCGCGAAATTACCATAACTCAATGTAATATTTATTGCTTGTAGTGCAAATTCCGAGAGATACGGTGCGAAAATGACATAAGGCCGAGGATACAACGATCAATCATGAAGGGAGCAGTAAAGTTGAGAACAATCCAGCGTAATTCCGTCTGAGAGACATTAAAACAGCGGCCGGTCGGCCCTATCCGGTGCAACATTGTGGCGAGCCACACTCCAAGCACTGACTTCACTTACGAGCACTTACTACACTGATCACAAATCGTAATTGTTACACACGGTAAGCACCATCCTGCTTTCAGTTTTAACGATAAAAATCTCCAATAAATAAAAACCGTCACAATAGAACACACCCAGGATTCGGGATACATCCTATACCTCAATAACACATAAATCATTTATTCGAATGCAAATCAAAACCATGGAAGATTAAAGTATTGCGCTCCGTGGAATTCAGGAGGCCATTCGATGTAATTGGCAATCATTCAGAAAAGAATATACTCTCGCTCGAACAATCAAGACAAAGGCGGCCGATAGTACCTACAGGCGAGCCATTACGGGTCAATACCCATTATTATGCTATATTTTCGCGAGCACGGCCCTCCGATATCCCGTACGCTCACATGAGACGGCAAATATCTGTAATTAAAGGTTGTAAAGTTGATTTACGGTCAGGGTCCGGGGATCGGAGTCCGGGAAGCGAGCCGACCAATGGCGCGTCGCGTAGCCCTCGTATCAATTTATTAGAAACGAATGAAAATCGCGGCTGCGGTGGCGGTGGCGCGCGATAATGCGGCGCAGTGCGGTCGCAGGCCCATCAGCCATCCGAGCGCTGCTCGCCGCCGATAGTATCGAGCGCTGTTGCGTAGTTTACGATCTCCGCCAGCACGGTAACACCGGCAATAAAATTGCAACAATGGAAATGTCGGATGCGGCTGAAAGACGACGATGCGACTACGCCGGATCATTGCGATGAATGCAACAATGGAATCCTCGAAACGAAGGTGGCAACTATCGACGGCCGTAAAGCTGAACTATCCGGCGCGACGCGGCCGCCGTTATGACACTCGACAGATACGAACAATACCGACATAATGTAATTGTAATAAAACTGCACGTGCACACACAATGTTAACGAACGCACACTATTACTGTATTCCATTTATTTGCGGGAGAAGTATAAATCTATGGAAAACGCAGCTATGTGACATCCGATTTAAATACATGCCGTAAAATCTAAGTTTAATGCAATAGTCCCGTCGGAAATAATATGCCAGATATCACAGCAGAGCCATCCGATGCATTGTCACTAAAGAAGCCTCTCAGATTTATTCGTCAATAAGTCTCTAAGACGATCGATAAAATGCATTGTTTCTAATCGTATGCAGCAGACCCGAGTCCAGTCCCTTTCGAGCATTTAATAACTGAAAAGTAATTATTAGCATTTGTTGTTTCCAAGTGGTAGGATCGTCTGGCTGAGATGTATGTAATTTATTATTAACGTAGTCATGTTTGCGCTTTTTATGGGTGCGCAGAAAATTGACCGTCAAAACGAGTCTGGAACTTACAATGTTGTTTCCACCGTTGCGCGTAATTGCACATCGACTAACATCATTATGGTGTGCTTCCAAATCAAATTTAATTCTACAAGCAAAATCTACACACACACTTCACGGATAAAAGTAGTCCGACTAGTATGCTATATTGTACAAGTGCCATAAGTTCGCCACCTCTACTTACTATGGTTTCTTTTATGGCCCTCGTTTTGTCGCTTACGGCTATCGTAAAATATCACCGGGATGGAAACCCTTAATTTGTGTATCATTCTTTTGTTGAAATACACAGTTGCTAATCTTCGTTCGCAAAGATTGGTTTTGGAGAAAACCTATAAAAATGAGCTAATTTGTAAGGACTTAGATTTAGGAATTATATTGTTATTTGATTATGAATCACGAATAACTTTTTCATATAAATATGTTCATGGACTGTTGATATAATAATACGATTCATACAATCTCCATGTTTGAACGTGTCTAGACGAAGGTGTCGAGAATTCGAGTGCCACCGCGTTTACCGTACCCTCTCTATGGTAATTTGAATGACAATTTAAATTACAATGTGGAACGGCGGCGTCCTGGTGGTGACGAAGCACATTTAGTACCAACACTTACAGCGTTTATTAAACAGAATACTGTCACTAATGGAACATAGCGATAAGTAGATAAGATTTTATTTGATTTTAATTACTATTTAGATTATTCAGAAGGAGAATTATCTTATCCCTACAAAACTAAAAACAGAACATATATATATAATACATAAAACTGAAACGCATCATAAATATTGTAATCGGTTTCAATGCATCTCCATATAAAACAATAAAGAAGCATATCTCAATAAAAATGAATCAGAATAAAAAGTAATTGAAGCTAATATTGATAAACATGACAACAAAGAATAAGAAGAACATATAACGGAAATAAAATAATCTGGTGTTGCTTGACAAAAAACAGACAATGGAGTCAAAGGGCAAGAAGTTTGACAATGGCCCTCCTTGGCAGATAGAACAAATGAGGTGTCTGCCACAATGCTGCATTTACATAAATGGGATGAAGGAACAGGGTGACATTCGACAGTGGTTTATAAACGAGAAGAAAGGACAATTATTATTATTGATTCTCTCATGAATATTGTTAGTGGGTTCACAATCTGTTAGTGGTTTTGATTCTTTTGATGGATGTTGGTTTCGTGATATTAAAGTTTGAATAGTAACGGCTCAAAGTGGTTTGAAAACATAAAGGGGATCCTTATTTCAGGTTAATTAATTAAATTTCAGAGATCCAACATATTCTCATTGTGCCTAATTTCCTAAACAAAAATGATAAGTATAGCCTTTGTATTGCATCGATTTTCATCCACTTTAACCAAAACATGATCACCAATAATCCTTTCCTCCAAAATCGTGCTCAATGTAATTGAATAATAAGAACTTTAACATTTAAGATAATCGAATTAGAGTTCGATATTCTATATCTGAGATGGATCGATATTCTTTGTGAGGTAATCCGATGGCGCGATACGTTTGGTTTATCGTGAAGTTATATCGCTCGCTTCCTGCCGCCCCGCCTCGACCCTATCTACGAGTATATAATAGATTACATTTAGATACGTTATAGATATTATGTCGCGTTCCTATTTCCGTCAGTAGGTATTAGTGGGTCGATTCTTGTAGATATGTAGTTGCATTGTAAATGTGGTTTCCTAGAAAAGTATTAAGTAGTTATATGTAATATTATTAAATTTATTCTAGACAGTGTTATGACTAATGAAAACTATCATAGCCTATTGTAAAACGCCTACTTTTTATTCCCAAATTACTGACTGTAGATATTGTTGAAATGAAACTACTTTTTACGGATTTTATCGCGGTATATTGATATTATTTAGTTCCCGACGTTTCGGATCATCGGACCACCCAACACAGTTATCTACCGTCGGTAAATCTTTGTTTCAGAGAGCGCGTGGGATCTGTGATGAGCAACACCTGGCTGCAGAGCTTCAACATGTCAAGCAAGTGCTACATGACAACAAGCTCCGAATACCGCGCCCTCGTCACAGAAACCGCGTGAAACGTGCCACAGTTGAGCGTCTACCTGCTGTATTACCATATGTTAGAGGAGTCACAGACAAGATTGGCTATATCTTGAAGCGAGCTTCAATCAAAACATACTTCAAGCCGCTGAAGAAGATTAGTCAGTTCTTACCACCTGTCAAGTGCCACATACCTCTTCAAGATGCAGGAGTATACAAGCTTGATTGTGATTGCGGACTCTCATATATAGGCCAAACTAAAAGAAGCATAGGGACCCGCGTAAAAGAACACATTGCCGATGTCAAACACCGCCGTTCCAGGAAGTCAGCAGTTTGTGAACATACCCTAGACAAGACCCAGCACTACATCAGATTTGATAAACCACAAGTCCTCGCAAAAGAAAACCGATTCCTACCCAGGATGATTCGTGAGGCTATTGAAATCAAAAAACACCCAAATTTCAATAGAGAAGATGGTTGGGTCTTACCAGCTGCTTGGAATCCCATTATAGAATCTATAAAATCTAAATCCAAGCCCAAAACTGCAAGACCAAAGGATACGGTGAGCTCGTTCTGCGTGAATCGGATCGCTAATAATTAACAACAATGTAAGGTAGCTGTTAGTAATTTTAACATCAAGACGTCCAACACCTCAGTCTGCCCGTGACCATGGATGCTGTAAAGGATCCGAAACGTCGGGAACTAAATAATATAAATATACCGCGATAAAATCCGTAAAAAAAAAAGTAGTTTCATTTCAATGTCTAATATTCGCGTAAGTGTCAGAAATCAGTATGTAGATATTGTTACTCACTATAGGTCCTAATTTCATTTGGGTACCTACAATATTAATGATCTAATAAATGCAATAAGCTCTCCCCTACGAGATCCGCCCAGCTCGCAGGGCGGGCGGGATCTAAGGCGGGCCGGTAACGCCTACCCGTGTTACGCTCTATCAATTAATTAAGTATTATGTACTTATTCAATTCAAATTAGTAATTTATTTATTATCTACTGATCATATAATTGTTAAGTTAATTAGATAGATAGTATAATAAAGATAGAGACCGTTTCAAAAGTGTATCAAAAGAAAATGAGTTTTTAAAACCAATATTCGATAAAAACAATCATATTATCTTAAGATCATTGAAATCATAACTTAAGTTAACAATGACCATACGTGGACATCCGTGGGAAAGACACACATTATTGCATTTCGCGGATATGAGATAATCTACAGCGGTCAACTAAAGTTAAGCACTCTACGTCACATTTTGTACGAGTTTCAGACCTATAAGCAAGCTGTATTACCATGTGTGCCAAGATAACGAGTATCCGGCACCTTTAGATTAGTCGATCGCCGGATATTAACTAATACTGTCAATATTTTGACTTACGTAATTGGCTATATTGATGAGTAGGTTAATATGGCAAAGGAGAAGTTAAACAAAAATGTTTAAAGTTATTAAAGATACAGAAGTAAATAGAATGTACTTACCATTTAATTCTAAATCAAAAATATTTTTTTAATTATGTACATAACCTACAAAGTTTGAGTCACACGGCCTCACAGAAAACCGGCGGGAAGCAACGCTTACGTTGTGTTTCACTGAGTGAGGATACCTGAGGCCCAAACCCTTTTTTTCAGCCGGCAAGGCACTTGTGACTCCTCTGGTGTTGCAGGTTTCCATGGGCGGCGGTAATCGCTTACCATCAGGCGATCCGTCTGCTCATTTGCCCTCTATCCCATAAAAAAATAAATAAGTACTAGGCGTACAAAGAAATTAAAATTTGTCATGTCAAAAACCTGTCATCACACGCATAGAAAGCGACACCCCTCACGAGCGTCATATCCACATGTTCAGTTTCATCCACAAGTCATATTTTAATATTCAGAATATATTCAACACCTGTGTCTATTATAATAGTTCTAGATTTCAATCGAGTAGCATCTTAATCACCAGTTATAACTCCGGAAGTGCTGTCATCACTGGTATAAATAATTACTTTTGGCCAACGGGTCGTTAGTGGGGGAAGCCGGGGTGAGACGCGAGGGGAGTAAAGGTAATTTAGTTGCTCATCCATCAAGCACACCTTCGCACCGACCTAGATTTAGCTTTCAATTAAGAGGATTTTAAAAATTCTTACGTTTTAATGAAGGAGATTTATTGATATTTAATATAACACAGTCATGATATCTCAATAATACTGCAAAGGAAATTGAAGTATTAGGTATAACCGGGAGATGTGTATGTGCACTAACTTCCACAATATGAGATTATATTGACCCCGTTTATGATTGGATTAACTTTATTAAATCGATTAGGATCTGCAATTGCAATGTATACTTTATATATTTCTAATAATTTTACCTTATTATATGGAACTAAAACACTATCGGTAATTAACTATGTTAAGTTTAAGGTAAAGAAATATTGTTTTTTTTATAAAATACGTTTTTGGTCAAAACGATAAGTATTCATTTACTCACAAAGTAGGCAAATAATATGTTTCTGTGCACTAATAATATCGCAGAATGTTATAAACATGGTCACCTGACCGGATTGGATTCGTGTAGGCTGCGCATTTCAAGTTGACGCGCCGACGGACGTTTGATTTTCGCGAATAACAAACGCGTAAGAAGGTCGAATCCAATATAAATTATTTTCCTCCACTATTGAAATAGACGGCGATGAGTGATCCGTGGGCTAATTAGATTCTAACGAGCGGCAATCAGCGACATCTTCCAATATTAAGATGACCAGCCGCTGTTGAGTGATACTCTTTATTTTATAGCACGTCTCGGAGGTGGCTACTATTCTCGTCCGAGGAAATGGATACGCGTCAATCGTCTGACAAACGAAAAACTATGAAAAGAACAATGTGCGCCTTCCGTGAAGCTATGTTTAGAAGGTTTCCGTTTCAATAGACCGTTAGAATTGACTTTTGACCTTCTTAAGAGCTGAAATGAGATATAAGATTTTATGTGGAAATGGAATTAGGTCGGATGTGGTGGTAGGTGTTCTTTCCGCTTACTTACTTATTGCTCTGATCACCTAAACACACCGCATTGACGATATTAATGTGAAACGGTACTTGATCTGAACTGTGCTCCAGTAATCACACTCTAAAATAAAAGCTAATGTTGGAAGATGCATTATCTACAAATGTATAATGCCCATACCTTTACATTCAAAAACAATTTTACGCACCTCCAAATTAATTAAAGAAGCGAGAAATGATAACAATAAATCGAATTATCCAATTGTGTTATCTCGAGCGGTAGCGGGAGTTTCGCTTCGCTGTCGACTTGTTCGGGATCACAAAGCAAACGTTTCGAATGCTGGCCGGCCCTTGTTAGCACCTCCGACACCTTGGAACACGATCGATTAGGCCCGCGGCCGCTCACATTCAATTATTTATTTATTTATTCGTAATTAAGTCGCGCGAGTTATGGATGCCGTTTCGATTTACGATCCGGCCAGATGAGTTATCAGCGATCGACGGAGCGATTGCTTTATGGGACGGCCAATTGACGAAAAAAAATATTTTCACACTCTTCTGCGGTTTAATGCGTTAACTTAACTGCGTGTTAGTTGTACTTTTTTTTTCATATTCGAAATCGATCGTAACCGAAATTTTGGTTTTATTCTTCAATTACAAATAACTGAACATGGCAATTATAAATTAATTCTATTTACATTTTTGACAAAATAAAGTACCTACCCAGTTGTTTTCATTTGGCAGTATTTTTGCTTCAACGTACAAATACATTCACTTTAATATTATAGTTAGAAAACAAATGTTATCTCATTACCGAGTACAATAAGCTCACCATTAATAACCTTGTATCGATACATCGGTACCGATTTTATCGATTCTCGCCACTCGATAAGGCGGCCGTCATGAGGCCAATTTGTAAGGGCCCATAAATTACTTTATTAAAATAAATCAGCCAGTTTATTGTTCTCTTCTCGCCTTATCGACTATTGTTGTTTTGGGAGGCGAATATGCACGTACAGTGCGTTTGGGACACATCTTACCATTAATTGAGCGTAGTAGGTAAGTAGGTAGTTATTGCTTACATATTTTGTGATAATATTAGTTCTATTATCAATAACGTTTTATAATATTTTTACCGTTATAAAAACCACATTCCATTTTTTTGTTTTTAAACATTGACTTTATGGTGATTTATAAATATATTTCACGGAAAAAATACCTACTCTTAAAATATATTAATAGAGACAAAATGTAATTCAAGTTTGGTTAATTTAAAATTTCCTACATATAAGTATCTACATATAGTGAAAATACCAAAGTTCTTTGGGAGGTTCTTACAAGACCATTGATTAAATTACATCATTTACCTATAATTTCCCCTGACATAACTAGATAAGTATCGTGTATTTAAATAACAACAAATCATCCATAAAAGCACGCGACTAGTCGTCTTATAAATATTGCATGCGCCTGCGGCTGCCTTAGTAATTCACACGTTATTGGACCACGCATTGAGTATAAACATGTTACTCGACCCCATGTTGCAATGGTCAAAATAATTTGTATCCCGATATTGTACCCTCGAAGCGTTTTAACAATACCCAAATATTTTCAGGTAATTCCATTGTGTATAAGTGAATGTTACAGAAAACAAATTCATTTAAAACTTCTAGACTTGTCAATTAGTGTCAAATAATCGTTGTGCCTTTCTGTTTGTACATTAATACTATTATTTTGCCATGAAGACATTAAGTATAGAAACTCGAACTTTTAGTCCTCATATTTTTTTTATTTTGTGTGAAGCCTGTGTTCAATTATTTTGGCCTCACCAGATGCAGCTCAAGAACATTTAACATTGGGCTATCGACATATTAACTGGGTAAATTATACTTGACTAATGTTTGTCAACGTTGGCCAATGGAAACGACCAAAACATTCTCTAAACAAATCAAATTAAATCAAGCATGATTACAAGAAGATATACGTTATAATATAATGAACAAGACAGTTATAATGAAATTGAACACCAATTTGATTTATCTGGAGAAGGCGAGATACGTCTGAACGAAGCATGGGACGAGGCGAGTGCGCGTACGACCCGCAAGCGTTAATAAACGATATTAATAAGTTATGCTTTTAATTACGGCCCGATCTTGTGCTTATTTATCCGTGTGATTTTATAGGCCCCCGCGGCGGGCCAGAGCCCAAGGCCATGCCAGGCCAATAAAATATACGCCGATGAATAAATTCAATTCGTAACGAGATGCATCGGCTGTGGCATCCCATTACAGTTTATGTTATCAATGTAAGGAAATGGTGTAAATATTTTGAAATGAATTAGTGGCTGTGTTTAATTTTGGGAAGAAATCACCTCGTGATTTATTAATTGATGGGGCAATTAACTTATTTAGAATTGTATCGGGTTTCAAATGTATTATTGCCCAGAAATAAATCATAGCCGCATAACTACAAACTTAGTTAAGTTTCATAAAAATAATCAAGTACTAACAGTTGTCAGATACACCAATGGCAATTATGAAGAGAAGAGAGAGAAAGCGTCCCCTATTTTCAATTTCGGTATAGACAAATTCAATTTAAAAACGGAATCAAATCTAAAAATACGGGAAAAAGTAATAATAAAAAACAAAACTCAGTAACGTCCCTTCATTGTCAAGATCTAAATCCGATACCGTTCAAATCATGTGACGGATCGTGAAATAACGTCGCATCCGACGTAGGCCGACGTCGCGACGCGGGCGCCGTACAATGTGGAAATTCAACAGAATATAGGAGAAAAATAGAATAGAAAAATTGAAGTGACAGCGGACGTAGATTGACGGGTGTGCCTACATACATAATGACTTATTGTCACGCCCACGCTACCAATAGCCGTGTATTTTTTTTAATGTAATGTAAGTACATTTAATTCCGTCAAGTGTATAGAATTGACGACGTAACATAGGTATTTTTCTAACTTTTAGACATTTACAGTCAGTGAATGATAGCTTTCCCTTTTAATAGAACTCAAACATACTAGCGAAGTGTTACCTACTTACCCCTTTATTCATAAAAATATTAAACGTCTTGTAAACTTCATATAGCTAGGTATAATTTTTTTTTGTCTTCTTTTCCTTTACCTTCGTATCACAGCATATAATTATTATTATTATAGATGGCAAGTGAAGTATTTAAATCTCTGCCTAATCCTTCTTAAAATACGAGCTTGAAGGTATGTGTATTAGTGAAGCAACTAAGTTTAAGATGTTAGTGTCAATACTGATATCCAGAATGAAGAAGAATGAACTCATAAAATATTCTTAGCGATAATTGTATTAATTTTGTAAGTAAAGATCATATTATTTAATTTTTTGTTTGGTCAACCCAGGCAGTCAAGTAATTTCAGTCGAAGCGATTCAACAAGGCCTTGATTAAAATGAGTCACGTTACAGGGTCACACCATGAGGCCGTCTTGTTTGGTCTGCAGAGCGCCATCGCCAAAATACGGCACAATCACGCGCCGTAAATTGGGTCAGCCAGCAACAATGTCCGAGCACAGTGTAGACCTATACGCAACTGTTATTAATCAAATTTTACAACATCGTAAAACCACGGCGGGATTAAAAAGCCACTCCATAATACTCGAAATCATATTTTTATGAGATTTAGATCCAAAGTTATTATTTGAGATTTTTATAGTGGCGAGCTGTTTAGCGGTGGGTTTCCAATTTGTGGCGCGCCGTGATTTACGAGCGGCCGGGATCGACGCTAGACGCTGCTCAGACGCACCGTCACGCAGCCCCACAATGAGCCACTGTTGACTGTATCACCATGATGACGAATAGCTATAAAATAATCACATTAACATCCTCAAGGATTGGAGTAAGTTGAATACTGAAATTGGATTACAACCGAAACGAAGTGTTACTAATCAGTATTAGTCATAACTCTCGCTATTACGTAACATGTTATTGGATTTTTTATCATATTTTCATAATCCTAGCATTTATTAAGCGACCTAATTATAATTGTTAAATTAAATAAATTCTTAATGAGATTCCTGAATTTTTATGTAACCCTAGGTAATTTATTATTGTTCTCTAGACGGGAGACGACTGAAGAAATGTTATGGTATAACTGCTCAAAGTAATCAAGATAAAAGTAACAAACGTAGGCGGTAGATGTAATGATTACAGACGAGATGAATCATTGCAAAGCAAGATTCGAAAGTTGATGGCAAATCTATTCTTACAAAGCATTCTAATTAACCGAGACAGTGTTCCGGTGAACACAAGCCGTCTCGAGTTTCCAATCAGAACTCTAGGAACCAACTCGATCTAATGTAATCGTAGACTCAGACGCATTGGCCGATCTCCCAATAGGAATCGGGATACGACAGCTGATTTCCGGTCTAAAATACAGCGAGCACTAGATAGCACCAAGTCTCACATTCAATCCTGTCAGACTCAAAATTGTTACTAAAATTATTCTGACAGCTTAATGAGCAGATGTTGCTAATCTAAATGTATTCTGTAGCTTGATTTGCATTTTCTTATAAAATGGCAGTTCTAGAATGCGTTCAATTATTGTCACATGTGTACTTTGATACATTATTTTGGCGGGCAGCGTACACACGTAACGCGGCGTGCGCGTGCATCGATGGCGGTGCGCGCGCCGTCCGGTATTGCGCTCCGCTGCTCGCATCCAACACGCGTATAAAATCTTTGATACGCAGCACCGATGGAATCGAAATCCGATATTCGACTCACAAGTTTATTTATCGCGAAATGCGACGATATTTTCGTCCGTCCGTCACTTGGACAGTTCACAGAACCGGCAAGATTAATTGTATTTCGGTTGAGTCATCAAAATAATTAGAATGACGCTATTTTCGTTTGTGATGCTAATTTGACAGACGTCGCGGGAGATTTCATGTCTTCTTGTTTGCCGGCTGAATTCTTTGATTGCTGCTTTGTTATTTATTTTAATTCTTTTATGTATTAGAAGCACGAGCGCGGCCACATCTGTTTTAACAGTCAACGCGTTACGAATGGCATCACAAAAGGTGAGCGCGGACGTTTGATTCCTGACTGTACTGCGCACCATAACGACATGTTATTAGAGCTAAATGACATTATTATATTAACCGTAATAAATGTCCATAAAGCATTGGCTGCCATCCAGAAATATGACGTAGTTGTTATTGTGGTTTGTTATGTTCAGATGGCACAAGAATCTGCAAAGTTTAACAGCGGGCCCAACTGGTTTATAGTAGGAAATATTTGATAGCCAACAGTTCTCAGAACTTAAATTTAATATACGGCAGTTAATTTTGAATGCGACCGCAATAAATGTGTTTGATTAATATCATTCTCGCGAAACAACTGTAACGGTTGCAGTCGCCTTTGATCAAAGAGCGGTTGTAGATCATGTCGAAACAATACTACGCGTAAAGTAATGGGTGATACATGCCGAATTATTTTATCACCCACCCCTCAGCTAATGCGCAAGTCAAGGATGTTGGCACGTGGCCGAAGATGACGGAGCGGACATTGTGTTAAACTCAAGTAAATCAAATCATTACTGCTCTAATGTGACAGTTAGGGAAATGAATATGATGTATGCAGTAGATGAAGACTCATTCAGTTTTGAAGTAGGTACTATTTAAGTTATACCTTCATAATGTTTTTGATAGAGCCCGTGGATATTTTACAATAACCACATGATGGAACAGAGCCAAACACGTTTCCGCAATCCAATAATAAATATGAACTATTGTAAGTAGTTTTGATTATGTGGATATAGTCAAGGTACTAAAACGATGTCATTAAGGTAGAAGAGCTGACACCAAAGCCACGTAATTATTATAATACGACAAATAACGATCTATGTAGTTAATCTTATGTGACAAACTGAATTGAAAGAGAGTTCAAGTGTCCTACTTATTTCATATGAAGAAAAAAATAAAAGAAACACAATTTAAAAGCAATTAGCTTCCAGCGTTTCTGTTATAATACAAGAGAACGTTGGAAAGTGTAATTTTTGAATGGTACCGAGATCAGAGACTGCGTGGACGTGTTTTGACACTATACACTGAATGATTAATGAGACACACGCTAATCGTGGCCGTTTTTATTTATAACCTAGTCACCGGCAAGAGGGAATCAACGTTTGTTGACATTAAAATAGGCCAATGGGTAAACACTTGATACAAAATACAATACAAGTGCAAAGCCGCGAGACAGCGGCGATATGCGAAATTTCGAAGGAATTATAGAACTTTCTGTTCCACATTCCAAAATTTAAACAGGTTAAAGAAAAACATTGATGAGCTGATATAAATTATCTGATGAAATTATCTAGTTATTAATATAAATTTCCATTTGACCAGTGATAACATGCATTAAAATCGGAATAAATTAGATGTCGGTATCGCGTTACCAGTCCACAATATGTGGCGGTTCAGAGCCAACCGTCTGACCTCCACATTATTCCATTTATCTGGAATTAGACCATTACAACATTGGACTATTTCGATTCCGAGTTTTTCGTACAGTTTATAAATTCATGTTCTGTTTAAATAATAATCTTGATTTCATTTTAAAACAAAATTGTTTTAGTCTTTGTCGGTGGAACTATTTCGGACACTTTTGATGTATAAATACATAAAGTTTTAGTAAATACTACTGAATCATTGGGTCCACTGAGTTTTACTCGTAATAGTGCAGTAATGAAGGTTGAAGCTTTTTGTTTTTAAATATTAGGTAAAATAAGATAAATTACTTCAGACCCTGATTTCTTGCGAATTGTTGTATACTTTTTCAATGATGTTTGCTCGTCGTTGCAGTGAACCACTAACTAGTAAGGTTTAATAAGTGTCAGGACATTTTCCTTGCAATAAATGAATGACGCTTACAATTATCAACCCGTATAAAGTAATTTGCGTCACCCGCATGCTTGTAAATTGAAAATTGTATATCCACAGTTATAGTTACAGATCAAGATGGCAAGGTGTGATTCGCACGTTATCCAGAGCGGTCGCAATCGCCGCGACAATTGGACAATTATTTTAATTAAGTACCTCGCAATTACTTCCCGCCGCTATCCGCTTGGGATTCACCACAATGGTGTTAAAATTGCTGGCAAATGTTTTATGAAATAGATGGCACAGATTGGACGTAAATTGGTGCTATTTAAAATAAAACAAATTATACATTTTCTTCATCGATGTCTGATACGAACGATAATTGGTTCTAGAACGAACTAGCCAGTATTATTAAACACTTGGTTGATCAATCTTACCCTAAGCTTTCAAACGAAAGCTGACGCTATTGAAAACTTCGATTGGTCCGTCTCGCAAAGCCCCAATCACTTTATCTACGGTCTGTTGAAAAGAGTCCCTACTTACACGTATAATAAGATAAGGCCCCACTAATATTGTGACACGATAAATAGAGACGCCGATGAAAACAATTAGGAGCGGGTCTTCGGGAGACGCCATGTTTGTCCGCTCAACTGGCGGTAAAGTGCCGTGACTACTGGCGCTCGACTCGCATCTAGCATCCAGTGCACTCATCCAATTATAATGACTTGGTCAATATATGGAATTGGTAAACCAATTACATTAAGACGAGTTCTAATTTCGATGCTTGAAAAATGCTTTGTCTTGAAATTGCTGTTGAGTTTAATATACAAAATTCAAAACTACAGTTCAATTCTCAAGTTAGTAGGTATTGGAAGAATTAAAATGGAAATACTTATGTAGATATTTAACGAAGCGATCCTCCAATGAGTATATTATTGTAAGTTACCAAGAAACCTATTGGAAGCTTGATTCAATGAGATTCGATACAATCAATTCTAATTTCGATAGTTTTTTGATCCTATCTAACCTCCTCATTAGCCAAGTGGTCCTGAGCGCGACTGCTACGCTAGAGTTCCTGGGTTCGATTCCCAGGTCGAGCAAAGTGTTATTGGGTTTTTCTATGAAATTCCCAGTAGCAGCTCGGAGTTTGGAATTTGTGCCCGGTAAATGGCAATAGGCTCGCCCCCTATTACATGGGACCTAAACATACCGGCGAACTGTGGGTGTACATTAGTACGCCTCTGCCTAACCCTTCGGGGAATACAGGCGTGATGATATGTATGTTGCTTATGTAGATATTTAACGAAACGATCCCCCAATCAGTATATTATTGTAAGTTACCAAGAAACCTATTGGAAGCTTGATTCAATGAGATTCGATACAATCAATTCTAATTTCGATAGTTTTTTGATCCTATCTAAAACCAACGATCCCAACCATTGGACCATAACACAAAAGGCGAACAATCACTCTATTGAGTTGTAGATAAAATTATAGCCTTATAACAATGTTGTGCAGCACGCTAAGAAGTGGAAACATTTAGCAGAGGGCGGCGAGGGTACAATTACAGCGAAATAGCCAATAAATTATATAGCAATGGCGGGTGCGCGGGCGCAGCGTGACGCCGAGCGCCGCTTCCGCGAAACGTCATCTAGCGATCGGCAAATTGCACCGCGATCTCGAACACGATCGATATCCAGAAGTGCTACGGTGTAGCTGTAAATGAAGCCCTAAGATGCTTGTTGGAATCTGTACTCTCATACAGAATGATAGTAATACACTACATATAGATAATACTTATTAGAACATTGTTGTACGCATGTGGAAACTATTCAATGTAATTTCTTTAACTGATTAGATTATTGTTTATAATAAAAGAGTAACTCAATAAAATAAGTTTTGGTTTTGCCCTTTTAATGCAATCTTGTTCATAATTAAACAAAAAACAAGTATATTCTTATAACAACAAACTTAAAACCTAGTAATTCCCGTTGGTAATCTAAATTGTAATTTGGAAATAGTGAATTCCAATCGAAAACCGATAGTAGGAATTGATTACAGTTCGATATCGACTCATGAATCGGTAACAATGTTGCAAATCATTTGTTTTACTTCATTTGTTTCCTTATGCCTCGTTTGCGACGGAAACGCGTGTTGACATTACCAGAATAGTCCTTTGTTGGGTGTGGTGGAGCCGTTTAATAACTTGAAACGTTTTATTTGACCGAACTGTACTTATTACGTATTGCCTTCAATAAGACGTGGCTCCGAGGGTGCTAGCTAGCCTATTTTAGTTAGCGCAAACATTTTAAATAGTTCCCTGTAAGAACTAATTAGTGGATACATTGACACTATTTTAAAATAAGAATAATAGAAAAAGCCGCTTTTCGAAAATAAATAATTCATTTCAAAAACAGAACACATTGTTCCTAACTATAAAATTCAAATATCCGTTTTAGAATTCTCAGAAAATAACACGACATCAAATAAATGAAGGACAAAAAGACAGCTACATAGTTTTTTTTTCTAAGGGCCATTGAAAAGAAATTGGGATGTTTGTGGAGGAGCACGTGATAGACAATGGATGGCGGTACAAGTAAAAGCTGTCGTCGTGGAAATACCCGACGGACGTCTGATGCCAAATGGCCAGTGCCATAAAATAGGGCTGATCACTACAATATTGTTTTTTCGAACAAGTTAAAATTTGAATAGATTTTTTAAATATAGATTAATAAATATATTTTTTATAAAAATGTTGGTATATCAAAGTAAACACTATTATTTCCAAACAATGCTGTTGTTTTCGTTTACGTTTCATTTAATTACTAGAAAATTATAGGTAAAATTACTAAATTTCTATAAGCAAATTAAACATCATAACAAATAAACTATCAGTTAAATTTCCTTACCTATAACAAATATCTTAATTACGCGACAAACCAAAACAAACAGAATTCGATAAAAACATTCCTTCTATCGATAACATTGCTGAATCGTGAGTCAGACTACAGAATTATCGACTTTTTTCTATGTCTACGTATCTATTGCAGCTTAGCGATACTGTCTCCACCAATTCAGGTAGAAGCATTACAATAATAAAACATTTAGTAAAAAAAAAACTATTTCAAAGCAATTAACTTGAGTAAGCCTCCGTGGCGTCAGAAGGATTACAAAGGACTTATCACTTTTTTGTCACGGTTTCAGAAAACATCCAAAGAAAATTTAACTTTAACTCGTACATTTCTAAGTTTATTTTAGTGGGCGCCTCTATCCTACATTGTGTAGGTGGTCACGTATTTGTTTTTGTTAGATAACAAATTGGTCATTTTACAAGACCTCCGTTGAAGTCGTTCATGCTGTAACAATAATTATAAATGAAGCTAAATAATTTTACAAATCAATTTCATTAGACTACACTATGAAACAAAATTATAAATTCATGAAAGTAGAGCTTGAAATAAAGTTTATAAAATATCCTTTACCACCCGTATATAAAATTAACCGCACGTCTGATAGGCCAGTCTCCTGGCACTAGACGTAATACCTCTGCGATTTTGAACCTTATCACGATGCAACAGAGATGTATCACTCGTCAACGTATAGTTAACGGAGTACAGCAGATGTCGCGGGCGACAAAGTAAAACGTACGTGCTTGTCGCGTAAACACGCAATGATGTGTGGGGCCGACCACGCAACAATAGCTACTGTGCAATTTGTGATTCTGCTCTATAATACACCGTAATTACCACCAAAGAAAAAATATACATATTTATTTTTCCCGATTTTTTGGTAGCCTCGGGTTCGCAAATGTTTAAAATCTTAAAGCACAATAGTGTCGACCATTACATGGTTACATTGCAATACACAGTAATTTGCATTAAGAACGTGTCCTCTCGAAACATTCGAAAGCATTCATTCGTTCATACTTCATAAAGAATGTCACACACGAAAATCGTTCAGATTCAAATAAGAACAGATCCTTCATTGTAACTCGTATCGAATTTACGACGAATATGATTTATGGACGTATTTGATGCGGATGGACAGACGGACAACAATAGGCTCGTACAGACTGGCGGGAAAGAAACGTCGGCCGTGTTTTAGTATTATAATGCGGTCACACTCCCCCTACTCGGACTGAACAACTTTTTTTATTACTTAGACTTCTCAGAAACAAATGTTCGATTACTTTTATCGCTCAGCTTTATTGTGTTAAATTGAAATGAAAGGTGGCGTTGGGAGTAATCGAGTATTCAAATTCACTGTCGGTTAATTTGCACCACTTTCATTATAATAGTTACCATTTGCTTTCGTGTGAAAGACCAGAACATAAATTTAATTGAATTTGTATCATTCGCTTGTTAAGAAGAGTAACAGTGCCTGTGCAATGTTCTAAACTTCGTATAAAAGGACTGCTATGTCTACCCAATCTTAATCTTATCAAAGTAAATACCTTGTTAGAAAATATAAAAAAGTCAATTATGGTCCTAAACATGAACATAAGTAGTAAGTACAAATGATCTAAACAGTAGCGATGCTAGTAAAATTTAATAGAGTTCGATTTAAAAAAATATTGATTTATTATAAACTGAAAGGCACGTAAAGAGGCCAGCCATTGTTAACGAAAATTTTAAAACGAAATCAAAGTTTCAAATGTCGAAAGGTCAATTAAATCGCAAACATCGCCGTCTGAATTCGATACCTAAACATAATCGATTAAACACGCAGCTCGGATCGAATACAATGCGGTTTTGGCTCAGAATTATTTTTGGCAGAATTAGGAACAGTCATGTGACGAATATACGAATGTGTGAGGAGATTATGTGCGAGCTATAAACGGTATTGTTTAACTAATAACTACCTATTAGTTTTCAGTCGACTTTGTCCTTAACTAGAGTAAAAACAGAAACTGAAAACGTTTTTAAAAAACTCGACATACTGTCGACCTTTTTAAAAATAGAGCGTGTACGGGACGGAATTTAGATAAAAAACAATTTATAAATTCGTATCAATATTTATATTTCGCGGCCAAAACTTAATGACATAAATCACGTTTAAAAATTCGAGAAAAACTATTGTCGAAAAATTCCGCTGACATACTCAACGTTCGCACACATTACTCAGTTCCTGTATTTGTCATTAAAATATGCATTAACACTGTTTTCTTTTATTCTCGGTGATTTATTCGCGGTATTAATTTGGCGAGATGAGTTATACCACACCCACGGGATTTGAACACCAGCGGATGGCACCGTATGAACTTACGGCCGATTTCTATATCAAATGTCTGTAGATTTGATTACTATTTTGATTTCAAAATTCAAATCAAAATCCTATCTCTAGTAAACAAAACTACAAACATATTTCATACAGGAACCGGCCGTTATTCTTCGCTTGATGACGTGACAGCTCGTAGAATTAGTGATTTATAAGAGATTTATGTTTATGTACTACTTTTCTAAATACATCAAATTGTAAATTGATGGAGTGTTGATTTGTAAACCAAAATATTATAAATGATAGTGACTTTTAACACTGCCGACTACATTATGATAATTTATGACGTCTTAATTTTTTTTTCTTACGACTGAAACCTTGTGTGCATATTTTAGGAGATAAGCTGAGTTCAGTGTTAGTAGTAGGTACTTACTAATTGGAGAGTTCGACATGTCCAACAACATTTACATTACAATCACTTAATCCCTTGAAGTCCGTGTAAAACAGAGTTTAACCGCGCGTCATATGCGTGACCCTTGGTGTATTTTGACATTTATTAATGAACACTAAAGATATGCAAGCAGAACTCATTCAAGTTTGTTCGAAGAACAAATATTAAACTCTGGGAATCTGATGGACAGGGCCTTTATGAGAGCCGAATTTGTGAAACAATAAACATTAGCATTAAGGAGGTAACCGGTTCATTAAGCGATCGTAAATTCAGAACGATGGTTAAGACTTTGTAATTTGTATCCGATAAAAACTCACAAATGACAGTGACCAACATAAAAAGTAACATTCAAATGCGTTATGGAAACAGATATATAGCATTTCCGAGATCAAAGCGCGTCGCATAAAGACTAATAAAATTATTTTATTGGTAGCAAAAACAAAAGGAACGTTTAAGACGCGATAAAAATTATTAATAGAGCGGTAAACGTTGGCGGGACGATTTCGTTAAATTAAAAATGTGTAAGTCGGGCATTCCACGACTTTGATAAATTAATTCACGTTTCGGCGGGAGATTATCATCGAATGTGCCGCCGCAAATTCCAAGGAAACTCTGACAACAGCTCAACCGCGCCTCCGCTAGTGGTGAGGCAAACCACTTCAAAATACTCACGAAATAAATTTTACATAATTTATATAATTACGATTAAGCTACATATTATCTATGAAATTCTATAATCATCAGTATTCCCAAGACAATCTATAGTTGGCAAATTATTCAAATGATGATGAGACGTTTCATACAGATATAAGTACATAGGTTTTCTCCGGTCATTCGCTTTTCTTTATAAAAATGTAGGAACTGTCCCAACACTAGGCACTGCGTTGATTAATTCCACTTTTATTTGTTTAAGAATCAAGCAGCTGGCGACGAGCGTTTGATCCCGATACGCCGTAGAGCGCGTCGACATAATGTCGCTAGCATTTTTCACGACACGACGAAAACACGACAAAAATAATCGATCATAATCTTGAGAATTCCTCGAAATGAGATAGCTGTATTTTTAATTATAATCCTCTTTTTAGATAGTCAGTTGTTTATAAATAAATTAAATGGACTTTTTAAATTCGGAATGAAAGTCTAATAATCCAATAAATTATACTGGCATTCTGAAATGGCACATCACTTTTGTAAATGGAACATATTAAACTTAGTTTATTTAAAGTTTACCACATCTCAAAATCAAACAGCCTACAAAAATCTTCAATGGATGTATTATTATTCTTTGAGATGGAATAAGAGACGAGCAAACAAACCAGTAGCGGCTACTAGGCTTGTGTAAACGGCATAATTATCAAACGTACACGCAGGGAAAGTCGGCTAATTGGGAAAGCGCAGCTTTATGTCAGATGTCGTCATTGATATGTAGTTAGAATATTTGGGTATATTAGACATATGAAGAGTGTGATCGGAATAATCAATTTGAGAAAATCGAGATTTGGTCCCGTTAAGTCACGTCAATCTTTGATGAAGGTGAATGAATGAATATCATTTTGTATCATTTTAAAACAAGCATTATAAAAAACACAAGGTCAACACAGTTACATCCTTTCTCCTTTTGTTAGTCATTCATTCAGCACACAAACTTCGATAGTGTTGCCTCTTTGCATACAAGCCATGGTACAATTCATAAGCGGGAGCGAGATTTTGAATCAACCCGTGACGTATATTTTGAAAATATTTAGAAAGATCGTTTTTTAAAACTTTACCAAAATGCGATAGAATTTACAACCATATTATATGTACACATATGTGTCAAAATCTTTATTGTAGCATAACTAGTCTTGAAAGCATTTTTTTATGTAAGTATATTTGAACCAACACCACAGGTAATTTACCACTGCCCTACATATTTTATGATAGCTTTCCTTAAAAATAAGCTATAAGGTTTTAGCTTAAATACAGTAATATTTTTTTCTTCGTTAGCCTAGTCGTCCTAAGCGCGACTGCTACGCTGGAGTTCCTGTGTTCGATTCCCAGACGAACAAAGAGTTACTGTGTTTTTTCTATGATATCCTCATTAGTAGATCCCAGTTTGAGATTTGTGCCCAGTTGATGGCAATAGGCCCGCGCCATTACATAAGACTCAAGCCTACCGGTGAGTACGCCTCTAGCCAACCTTTCGAATACAGGCGAGATAACGGTATGATGATGGTACTTTGACTCACTATATTTTTTTTTAAAAACGTTGATCCACACTCGGATTTTCTCCTGTATCGTGGGTGCGTTTACAAACACAAATTCTTACATACACAAACGCCCCAGACCCGGAACAACTACCACAACACGTGTCGCAGAAGCCGATTGCTCAGCCGCTACGCCAAACGGGTCGTCGAATTTTATTTTTGAATTTTTATATTTATTTATTATAGGAAAACCAACAGCTATATAAATAATGTTAATAAGTAGTTTATTCCACAATAAGCCAATTACAGATTCTCACGGATAGTGACCGAATATGTTACAAAAATTTGCTATATTTCGTATGCACGCTTAGGCGATAAACCTTGACATCACGCTCAAGTGATGACAGATGCTACAAACTATTGTGTGGCAGTAGTTTGACACTACGGTAAATGTGGTGTAAATCGCCTACGCTTATGTTTTAGGGCGCGCCGTGATGCGGGTCTCCCAGCGTGACGTGGCGATATCTGGACCGTTATTGGCGCTAGATGACCGTCACAATGTTGTTCGATGCGCTTCTACGGCTGACAGCACATAGTTTATTTCGGAAAACGGGGTACGCTACCAATAGAAAAACAAATGAAGGACGGTTTAAAAAGCAAGAAAAGTTTACTGAATGCCTCAGTTCTAAGGAACTGCGTGAGCGATCCAAAAAATCAAACACCGAGGTTCAGATTCAATAATATAATAAAATAATAAAAAAACGGAATAACTGCCTCATTAGCCAAGTGGTCCTGAGCGCGACTACTACGCTAGAGGTCCTGGGTTCGATTCCCAGGTCAAGTGTTATTGGGTTTAGTAGCAGCTCAGAGTTAGGAATTTGTGCCCGGTTAATGGCAATAGGCTCGCCCCCTATTACATGGGACCTAAACATACCGGCGAACTGTGGGTGTACATTAGTACGCCTCTGCCTAACCCTTCGGGGAATACAGGCGTGATGGTGTGTTATGTTATGGAACACATAGCGGGTTCTATTAAAATCTATACCAGTTTTTCCCGAACCGGCGTTAGACCTGCACTTTGATGTCTGTGTTTATTTAAGTTTTATTCGTGTTAATCAGTAAAGCTAAATGTTTGCTTAGAATATCCGCGAACCTATTTGATTATAAGTAGGTACGTGACTTTAAATTTGGCATGGTATTTTCATAGGCGCCTTATGGTAAAAATATGTACTCGTATTTCCAGACTGGCTATGCCATGCCGACAATTTACATAGTATAAAATATGTAAAGTCTTAAATGAAGAATCCGAATATCTATTTTTCATTTCACCCGGCTTGGGTTTGAGTCCCAGGTCGAGCAGTGTTATTAGGTTTTTCTGTGAATATCTCTGAAGCAGCTCGGAATTTGTTGTCCACAGTTACCGACTTGCTCGCTCCCCTATTACATGGTACCTAAAAACATACAGGCTAACTGTGTACTATATATAGTACACAGTTAGCCAACTGTGTACTATATATAGTACACAGTTAGCCTGTATGTTTTTACGTAAAAATTTTATAAACCGTATATGGTTAATAAAAAAGTTTTTTCTTAACGATTTACAAAATCACTTATACGACAAAGTAAAATAAATTAAAAAAACATAAACAATAAAAAAAAACAAAAAAATCTTAATAATCCAAAATCTTTACTAATATAATAAATGCAAAGAATAACTGTCTGTTTGTTTGTTACATTTTCAGGCCTGAACCACTGAACCAATTTTGGAAAATTGAGTCAAAAGTCCCCCGGGATGCGAGTGAGCTCCCGTCAACCGGAAATAGTCAATAAGTCCAGAGTCGCACACCCAGGGCCGTCTTACGACTATCCACGGGATCTAGTTTGAGGTCCTTTTAGAAAGAAAACAATATTTTAAGATTATTTTTATACGGGTCCTAAGTTTGTGCCATGTTCCCCATGTCCATCTTCCCCATGAGGGCTCATGGAAAAGATGGATCTGCGATCTGTCTCAGTATATCACCACGCCTCTGTGAAAAACGTCGAAGATACAGACGTGATCGTACAGTATGTTTCTTTTTGCGTAAGTCTCAACAAAATTCAATTAAAACTGTAACAATTTCAATAGTGTTCGCCGTGACAATGATTGCTAACTGGAACACCATCAATCTTCGCCCTTGTTCTAATCGCAGCGACTTCACACCATCAATCTTTGGTTATTTAAAGCATGGGACGCGGCTAGGCTGGCTCCTTCAATAACACGAATACGTGACGAATTGGAAACTTATAGTTTTGAATATTCAGTTGTCCATTGTTGATTTAAAACTCAAATGAAATAAATAAAAGGGAAATCTTTAAAATGTTATAGTTATTAAAAAAGTTATCGTGGTAAGTAATCACGCCACGATTGATGACTTAGTAAGTAATCGTACGAAAGGTTGCTTGATTCTCATCGCGGGTTCAATTCCCGTACGAAACAAATATGTATATTATCTGGTAGTACCGGGTCTGGGGCAAAAAGGCCGAAAATTGTGTTCAAATAATATTATGTTTGTTCATTTGAAAAATTGTGTTTGTAATCACACCGATAATGTATGATAGGCAATGTTATTTTAAATTGAGGTAAAATCATCAATTTACATGAAACAAGTTCGATTATCATCAGTCAAAAGCAGTCTATGTCACACAATTCAAAAACAAATTATCTAGGTCAACAAAAACAAAATTACATTTTTTTCATTCATATTAAATCCACAATCTCCGTTCAAAACGTAATAAGATCCCCGCCCATTAATACATCGAAGTCTCTTCTAATCAATCAACTTTAGATTAACACTCGTCTAAACTAAAGGCTAAACAGACAAAAACAAATGAGTGAAGCCCAAACTTGAAATCGAATTAACCGCATGCATGTTTAAGACACCAATTAAACCTCCAACAAAGGCTATCTTCAATGAGACGAAAAAAATTTGATAGATCAACTCTTTAACCTAATCTATAATCTATCAAAAATCAAACAAAACTACACCCTATCCTGGTGCAGTATGGTACAATATCATATGTAGGGTACGTGAAGAAACCCGAGAAGGCTGTTGGCACAACATCTTATATCGATTAAACAGATAATTAATCACGGGAAATGAATCCGAATGAGATGTTATTAGTTATACCACACTCGCTATTAACAATTGAAACAATAGCCGAGCTTTACATGGTGATCGTTAAATGGAGCTTAACCTTAGTTTACATTAAATTTAAATTGCATTGTAAATGTGAATAGTCATTCTAAATTTATAAATATTATGATAAGACGTTAATATTTTTCTTTTAAACCGGAAGAATAAACGTTGATTTATTTGTAATCAGTAATTGTCGACTTATCGACATCACGATAACACATTTTATATGTTAAATATCTGTTCCTATCCTAAGTATATGAAATCAACAATTAATCTATGAAAGAAATCAGAGTGCCGGTACAATAAAATTTGATATGAAAAAACCTATCAAGTTTATTAGAAGAATTGAATATAAAGACGAATCTTTAATCACGATTTAGTCTTTTTGAAGCTAAGCCCACACTTGATAAGGGATAGGGAAGGGAAGATAAAATACTTGGAATCTAAAATCATCCTGTATGTGTCTGACGGCAAGGAGCGGCCGTTGGCCGATCAATCAGCTGCTAACGAGCTGGTCACGTGGTCACAACACCCAACACACTTACCATATCTTCTATCATAATTATGTGATAAAAGAGACAAATAGACTAAAATTCAAAATTAATAAATTGATAATGATATCAACCTGTATTTTCTACAAGAAGTAATAGGCAATTTTGTTTTGACAGATATCGTTAATCGCCTGATTACAATACATCGTCAGATAAAAACAAATTAACTACACGTTAGTTACATTAAAGCATCAATTACCGTCTAATTATCGAGTAATTTTCGTCCAATCAAACTTACATCGATTTGCAATAGCAGCGTTAGAATCGATACAAAAAATTAATCGATTTATTTGTAAACTGGAACACCCACTTCGTCGAGCGTGTAACATATACGACGCTTTGATTAACATTTACATAAACGTTTGTCGCTCGCATTAAAACCGAGCCCGGGCCCGATAAAATTAAAAAATGATTTAATTTCTTTTTTTGAACTGAGACGAAGACAGAGTGCGGAGAAGGCGCAGGGCGTGGCAGACTAACTTTCATTACTCACAAGCAATAATAAATGATAAAACATTATTAATACGAGAAGATCACTCCGTTTGATGGCTCACACATGCTAACCTACGTCGAATAAATTAATTCTAATCATTAAATGTTATTTACTCCCTCGGGCTGTAACGATTTGTATCTTTTGAATAAAATATTTATATATGCAGAATTGGAATTGTATATATTCGATTAAAGTATGAACATTGATTTCTCTTGGTCTAGCCAACAAATCGTAATCAGTCGTATGCGATTAGTTTCCTGTGTTATCTGGTCGCGTAATAATAACCAGAAGTTTATTGGCCGGTTCCATGGAATGATAAATTGAATAATAATTTATTCCGAACAAGATAAGACAGCGGTACTGATCTCGCGCAGCGATACTCTCAACGTGTGAGCGGCGGCTGGTTACACCGACACGTAACGAGAAACATAACAAATAACACGATAAATAAAATATTTCATAGAAAAATCGCCAACAGGCAAAAGACATTTGATGTTTAGTAGGTACTTGAACGAACACAAGAAATTAAAATATCTGCATCTTTCAACACAAATAGTTGTGCAGAGGATTATAGTTTCTGTATGTGATAGTTTCGTAGTAAATTCGTAGCCAGGCGACTACGACCGCTACTTTCGTAGCTATCTGCTACAAAGCTCCATCAATAATATTAGTTTGGTCTGTCGCAGCAATATTCGGTGCCGATTATCGGTGTGATATGCTCCCAACATTCTGTTTCAATTACGCACAGGGGCTAACAAACTGCGGAGCGAACGGCACCGCCCCTGATTCCAACCCCTGATGAAGCTATTGGGGTTTTTATACGAGTGCTAACCCTACCCTTATCAACAAGAGTTGTGAACAAAAAAGAAAATTAAATGATACTGTGTCGACTTCTAAAAGGGATTTTTTTTGTAGTGCGGTCAGGACTAACTATTAAGAATTTTCCGTTGCTTTAACACTTATACACCGGAAGATGTTTTTGTTCCATTAATTCGACTATTACTTAGTGAATGATTACTTAGCTTAGATCTTGAATGAATGTGTGCGTAATTTAAACTAGTTTAGCAGACAACAAACACTACTACGAAGTGCGAGAGGCAGTCGGGTATCGAACATAGAGAGAATTGTTGTAATTCGTGAAAATTGATCAGAAAATATTTAAATAAACTTGACTTTATGGGACAATGAAGCTTTCTCGTCCGGGACTTGAACCTCTGAGCCTGAGACTTTTCAACCTAATTATAACATAACATAACATACACTCACGCCTGTATTCCCTCAAGGGTTAGGCAGAGGCGTACTAATGTACACCTAGTTCGCCGGTATGTTTCGGTCCCAAGTAATAGGGGGCGAGCCTATAGCCATTAACCGGGCACAAATTCCTGACTCCGAGCTGCTACTGGGAATTTCATAGAAAAACCCAATAACACTTTGATCGACCTGGGAATCGAACCCAGGACCTCTAGCGTAGCATTCGCGCTCAGGACCACTTGTCTGATGAGGCAGTTTAGTTTCAACCTAATTATTAATTGCAATTAGCAATTTATTTAATTTTATACACCATTTTCTAACTAAATAACTACCTACACAACTCCTTTATACCCAACTACCAGATACAAAAACATTTAAAAAAATGTAAAGAATTGCTCAGAAAATCGATTCGAGTAAAAAGACTTGTTTGGCAGTAAATTACACTTAGGTACAGCTGACAGTTACATCTGCTTAATTATTTATTAAGTGCGCCAACTTGAATGGTGAATGGAAAAAAATGAACTTTTAAATAATTATTTAACACTAGCTTCTGCCCGCGACTTCGTCTGCGTAGCGTGATGATATATAGCCTATAGCCTTCCTCAATAAATGGGTTATCTAACACTGAAAGAATTTTTCAAATCGTTCCAGTAGTTCCTGAGATTAGCGTGTTCAAGCAAACAAACAAACTCTTCAGCTTTATATATTAGTAATAATATAGATTTAACTACGACATAATAGAAGAATATAAAGTCAGAATTGATATTCTTATGATTGGTCTAGTCATCACTGCCTATTTGAGGTCAAAATAAATACTAAACTAGTAAGGTCCTGAAATAAAATTCAAAAACAAGCAACTAGTTTAAAAATTAATCATTATTTGCTAGGTAATTGTCAGTTACAAAAAAAAATACATTGCTAAATTATAAGTATTATAATATTTAAAAAACCGGCCAAGTGCGAGTCGGACCCGGCCACAGAGGGTTCCGTATCTACTTAAAATATTTTTATTACATGATGTAACTAAAAATGTATGGTATTCGTAATTTTTCCTTTATCTGTGCTATAAGACGTTGCTTCGTACAGAATTTCAAGATTCTGAGTTCACGGGAAGTACCTTGTAGGTTTTGATTCCCTTGCGAGTGTCGAAAATTTGCGGAAATTTGCGACATAAACGGTTGTATCTTTTGATTGCGTTGGCTTAGAAGTTTGATTTTTTCACAGCTCCAAGGGACAGTAGACCTGAGTATTTGATATACATTACAGCTTGATACCTCCACGCGTTCCTGAGAAAAGGGGCCTTGACAGACAGACAGACGGACGGACGGACCACAAAGTGATCCTATAAGGTTTCCGTTTTTTCCTTTCGAGGTACGGAACCCTAAAAAAGATATAAAATATAATTTATGATATGATTGTTTTTCGAATAGGTACAACCAATGACGTTCTATTAGTTAAGTTAATAACTTTAGAGAATACATAATTTATATGATATCCCACACAAGACTAAACGAAGCTGCAACCCAACTGCAACAATAACCATTGATTTGACTAACAACTAGGCGGTAAGATATCTACATGATCTATCTAGCGACAATCGGCGCCATTTACAACGAGGATCAATTAATGCTAGACAAGGATGGAGTTACGAAAACACACGCGAGTGACAGGGACAGGCGTCGAGTTATCAATCACGCGCCCGCGCATGATCTCGACGCCCGAAGCGAAGCGATCGAGCGATCTCCCGCTTAATTATTTCTATTATGATATTTAAAATATAATGATTATCTCTCGGATAAGCCCTGTATGGCGAATTCCCACAGTTTTGAATGTAACACGTCTATAAATTTAATGGATGATTGAAAGCTACAATAAATTATAAGGTGGAAGGAATTAAGCAATTACGTCGATATTTAATTAATAATTATTGTAAAAACTGATAATTTCATGAGAAATAGGTCATAACCACCTATCTGGGGGCACGGCAGTGCCCCCACCAAGTGGAGCGCGAAGCAAACACTGCCGTGCCATTCTTTACTGGAACCATTTCGCCGCATTTTCAGGCCCCTATTTGAGAACCTCTGGATAAGACCAGTAAGTTCCAGAGTCCAGTAAGCTATAATCACATACTTAAAATTAAGGAACCTTAGACTGGGCACGACTTTGTCTAGATTTATGTAGAAGCAGCTCCATCAAGACTTGGCTAGTTTTTTACAGAATGTTTTTGATGGGATTTAATATTAGTTAAGTAACACTTATTGGTATGACCTACATAAAAACATACGGTTAATTAAATGCAACTCAATTTTCGAAGACTGAACGTCATAAATTAAACAATTTATAGATTAATCTTCGCAAAGAAATGCTCACGATGAACAACTATTGTACCATAAACACAATCCTGCGCAGATTGAACTTTCCCCCTATTAATTTGACGTCGTTCATATCTTGTAACTAAACTTCATTAATATCTCATAGTTCCACCATCACGGTCCACGCTCGTCCATCACCCCCGATCTTATCACCCGATCACCGATCTCCACAATATAAAACCGTTTATACAACCAATGACTGATATTACCCTGTATCTGATTTGTATCTACAGACCATAATAGCTTGACCTCTGTACCAAAATTAATTGTTAGACAAGAGATATCTTACTACGTTGGATTGTTACGTATCATTCGGATCGATGATCGTGAATGGAGCATTTGGAGTAGTGATAAATTACAAAGCATATCAATCGTTACAAAGGATTAATCAAAATAAGGATGAGGTTATAGATAGAGATGTAGCGATGCAGACGAAGAAACATTTTTGTGTATAAACTGCATTACAAAATGATAATGTATTTGATTTAATTAAGCAGAGATAACCTAGTGATATCTTGTTATACCATAGATTTCGAGGTATGCGAAGTTTGCGCAACGGTGCAAGAAAATCATGAGGACATTTATATTGCCAGTAAAATTTCTGGAAGCTACCTATATAAAGTCTGCCAACCCGCTGTATTAGGCAAGTGTACTAAAGTTTAACCTAACATTGAATAGGTCTCAAAATGTGTTTTGTTTGAGACAGTATATTAACCGATGATGATATTTAAGTTGAGGAAAATAATCACAAATAAACATTACATTTTGTTCAGTTAGTTAGAATTTTATTATAAGCAAAACACATAATTGTAAGTGACAAAGAGTTGTAAGCGCATTACATCGAATGCATGGAAATGAATAAAGACTGAAGTTTGCTTATAAACTTATTAGGCTATGTCATGTTGTGTTCTTTTAATAATCATGAAATCTAAACACATTGCTCTCCGTTATTAGCCAAAATTATTTAATCCACGCTTATCCTCTGACCTTAGGTCACAGTTTTAGGGCCAATAATGGATTAGAGGGAACTGAACTTACCTCGCTTTTGCATGAAGGAGAACAGGTCATCCAGGAATTCCTTTCTCTGAGGATCATCGCTGATCTCGTATAACTGGAAAAATGAAAAAGGAATGTTTTAATAGCGAAAATATGAAGAAAAAATGGAGATGAAGATAAGAATGTCTATTGAGAACGTGGAAGACAGGACAGATTTTGGCTAGAAATTGAAATATTTTTGCAATAAAATCTAAAGTAAACCTCCAAATCTTGAATGTTGGCCAAAATCTGATGGATGATACGCGTTTTTTGTCAAGAAACTCACAACGGATTACCGGTCTATTATAAGTATCTATGTTATGGTTAGATGTCCTATTATTTACTTTTTAATCTGGATGGTACACGACCAGTGACATCATCATCGCGATACCCAAACTATATTCTGTCCGGTTCCAGATACCGCTGATTTCTAGACAATACCGGTATCATATAGATAAACTGGTTGGCAATGCGGACCTTACACGCAGTCTACCACTAACTCTTGTCAGGTGTTTGTATGACAACCGGAATTGACAGCTTAACGTCTCTCCGAGGCACGGAGAGGTCTCGAGATAGCCGACGTACGTTAATCAGATTTTGTCGACTGTTTAACACAATATCGAGACATATAAATTTGGACCTACCTAGCTTTAAATTAAGGATCTATAATAATCAGAACATTAAACGTACTTCCACTAGCAGGTACACTTAAATGTACTTAGAAAAAATGTTGCACTTTCCATAAAACAGTAGTCATAATGAAGATATTAATATTCTGAATAGGAAGCGATGTTCAACCGTGCGTTGCGACCACGTGCGCCCGCATTCAGACAAACATAGGAACTGCATTACAAGTTATAGTATTCTAATGGCTTACAATGCTCAGCTGGCAATTAAATGTAGATAGTTTTTATAGATACCAGGAATTTATTACATTTCTGATGTAAATAAGGCGACACGAATTGGCCGAAATATAACATGCGCTTCCCGACTGCGTCTTCCCCGATAGATATAACCTGGATGTATTTAAATCGCGAGTTAATCGGTTTCTTCTAGGCAAGCGCGCTCCATTGTAGGTCGCAGTGTCGCTTAACATCAGGCGAACTGGCTATCAAGCGCTATTTCGATTATTTTATTAAGAATAAAAAAATCGATCGTCGCGATCATTTTTCTGTGCCTAGAATGTACTATAGACCAACAATTTGCGAAAAAAAAAAGATTATTGTGCTAGGTCCACGATCAGTCTTGTGAAGGAGTTTTTCTCTGAGTAGCAAATAGTAATATAGAGTGAGTGAGCTTGGAAGACGTTACGTCACTGTAATGCCAGCAAAAAGACTGGATAACAAGTCCTTGTCTGTCTGTTGTGTTGTTTGATTTTCATGAATTTTGGAATAGAAAATGATCTTGCCTCACGTAGTATGAAATACAAATGAAAATACATCGTATTTATTGAATAAATAGGTACATATTCGATTTCTAATACACATCAGTGATTTTATTTGAAATGACAAAAGTGTATAAATCATAGAATGCGTACATAGCTAATGACAAAAATTCTAGTGATATTAGAAGAAAATTTGCGGCTCAGTCTCAATCAAACAGCGCAGTTAAGAACCAAAATAAGAAATTAAATTCATTTTCAATAATTACACCTATCTGTGTAGTTGCTAACACCTGTCACTTTCCATATAAATATATACCTACTTGCAATAGGTATAGTTTTTATATAATGTATACAGAACCCCAGGGTACTAGATAAGGTCTCCTGGAAACCGTAATCGCAGAAGGCGTGTCTCCTACATAATTATGTCGATATCCGCCATTTAAATGCAGTCCGCAATTTAAATGCTGATAATGTGCTCGTATCACTAACAGCCGGAGACAAAGAGGACAAGCTTGATTGGTCAGAGAAGCGGGAGGTGTTTTATAACCAGCTGCGGTTCACGCTGTTTTTGTTTTTCCCAATCACGAGGAAATTTCCATAAATCCTCTCTTCGGGTGCCTGTTTGCACATGCTTTTTAAAATATATTTTTTTACTTTAATGAATCCGTTATTACATATAGTTTTGGATTACTAAAAACTAGTTACTTTATATGAAGTTAATTACTGGACACAGTATTAAAATTGTACATAGGTTTCGTGTCTCTAGTAAGGTACTACTAGATTCATTTATCCTAATAATTAGGTATAGATGATGTGTGTCAATGTTTGTCTTAAAGATATGGAAAATCCGATCAAACCTAGGATATTGAGTTATTGACACATTACCAACGTAATAACGCCGCGAAAGCGTGATACTGACATCATACGCAAACACCGGGAAACCCGTTAAACAATCACTCGCAACTCGTCCGGTTTACATTGAAGAGCGGGCAAAAGTGTCCCATAGCTTGAAAACATGCCGGCACCGGTACACGCGATCAAACACCGAGCTATTTGCATTGCCCGGGCAATTACATCGACGCACTTAGCGCTACGAAGAACTGGGCCGTGGAGAGACAACGAAACGCCATTTGACACTTCCTGTTTCCGTCTAACACCTTCGCACACACTCATTAAAGAATAGAATCGGTCGCAAAAAAAAAACGATTACGTATTTCTATTTTAACCCTTTGAGTGCAGGACATTATTCGACCGCGACCAAACGCTAAAACAAATTGTGTACGCTGATCGTTCATAAATGGAACGTGCTTTTTTATTCCGTGTGTGCTATCCGGCGCTAATCGAAAACGTTCTGGCTGGTGATTAATCGCGGGGGGCGAGTCCGAGTCGACAGTGACGATCGAGAAGATTGATGCAAGAGGCGATCGCCTGTTGCCGCTATTAAAAGTCAAGCCCTCGCTCGCAAACGCTTATGATCGTCTATTGACACCGACACAACTAATGTAACAACACCTGGGTAACACGTGTGTAACGATACATAAATACATTTACAGTTTTAGACACATTCTACTAAATTGATTATGGCTCTCTTAGTTTTAAAGAAAACCTGTATTTTCTGCAAACAGCTTAGGAATAAAAGTTTCACATTGTTACCAAGTATTTATTATAAATAAATAAATTCTACAAAACTGACCCCGAACTTCATGGGAAGTCAGTCGTAATTCTCGTAGGACATGACACTACATTATGCATTCCAATTATCGCAAAACAGACGTTGGCAGTGTTATAAGGGTATTACAACATCCACTCGAACGATTCCCGTACAAGTTATTGTATAAAATGACGGGAATATTATCATAACAGAGCCGGGATACTGTCGCCCACAGGCCGCCATATTTGAATCACAAAACTGGCCGCTAATCTCCGTAATCTCTATTGTGATGTGCCAATTAACAACTCTCCCCTTCCGCGTGAATAAATAAATAAATATTTTGAAAACATGATCATTGTACCGTGGTAACCGCAAAGATTAAAAAAAGGTGTTATTTTCCCATCATATTCTGTAGTTTATTATAATATAAAGCTCAAGTTTGTTCTCACATACAAATATAAACTTATTTGTGTGTGTTCATAGAACATTTTTGGGTTAATACGAATTCTTCATTTTAATTTTATTTCAACAGTGAGTCTTGAGTTTAGAAATAAATTAGGACAAAGTTATAAACAACATAAAACAGCAAACTTTATAGATGTGAAACAATAAAATTATGATTACAATGAAGATCATAAATACTAACTCTAGTGATGGCCATATTCCACATACTATCGATACATGGTTAACATTTTGTCAATATCAAACTACGCCATAAATTCGAAATGAGATTCAACAATTACCAAGAAAAGGAATTAATGGGCTTGTCATATTAAGTAGTATATGTTATAAATGAAAAGATTGTCATCAAGTCGTGTTTTATGACATTGAAAGAATTTTAGTGAAAATAAAAAACACCCATCAGCACCATGCTAATGTGTAAGGAGCACTGAATTTGCTACAGCTTCGATTTCGATATCGATGCTTGATCGATCACGATCCCACGTAGTAGACGAAACGATCGTACACATTATTACGTCATTGCTTGCAACAGCATTTACGATCGCATTGCTTATATACAACAATACGCACCAATCACTGTCGTTTGCACGATGTCGTAGCCCCATACATAATTTTATCGATGTGGCCTTTAACTCAAGGTGATTTTAAATCAATCTTCTCTATGTTATTTATGTGCTATAAACTTCTCCTTCAAAATCGATGTTAAACCAATGCTAAATCAACAGATTCACAAAACATATAATCTAGAGTATTAAGAATAGTAAGAATTTATGAAGACTATTTATCTGGCAGGTAGATAGTCAGTGTCGTTTTTGCAATAATATAAAAATACACGATTTCTAAAAGGTATCCAATCTCCGTCAAACTTAATGTCAAGTGACACGATTGATTTAAAACAAGAACCGATAACTACAGATTTACTAATCAGGGGGTAAGACATGAAAACGTGTTATTCCTATACAAAACCTAACAACTACAAATTATCCGATAATCCACACCCTAATAAAATCGAATAAAAATAAAGAATCGGATAAACCACCACACGCTTTGATATATCGAATATTATAAATCAATGCTCCAACATTGAATCACTAGTAAACAGGACAAGGTGTAGTCGCTTACATTTATATTGGAAACGTTCAATTTTGACACACGTAGGCGATTCCACGCAGATAGACTATTGTATGCGAAGATAAATTTATCAGCTGATTTTTACAGCATAAAAATTACATTGAATTGCATCGTTTAAAACACATAAAACGTACAGCTTTAACAGTTTATGAATAACTACCAAATCAGAATTTACATCAACATCAAGTAAAGGCTATCTTATCACCGATACTATCTTGCTGATCTACTGTTAGACAATGCGTCCAACTTTCTTCAAATCACAATACAGGTCGACATTCATATCTCATCCGTTCTGTAACCACTGATTCATATACTCTAGCCATACTCTCATGAGCTTCAATACAATTTACACTGGCACTTGTCGACACATGGGCGCTTACATTAAATAATATTTTAGACATTGCGAACGAACTTGGCCGGTTCGCTAACGTGCGCCCGCGCCGTGCCGCGAGACAATTTCAAATTGCCTGCAATAATTTAAGGGCGTAATATTTAAGAAGGATGCGTTTATAAATAAACTCGTGGTGGGTATCTAAACATAATAGTAACAGCGTTTATGGTAATGTAAGAGATTTACACTTATTGCTTTTGATGGTTTACGGGAGAAATTACTGAATAAATTTTGCTTTGCATACAATATGGTCGGTGTTAGACTAGATTCTGCGTTTGTTCGTGTTGTTTAATAACGAATAGATTGCTCTTGCATTTACGTTTACAATTTACAACGTGATAGTGTTGTTACCTGAAACTTATTTCCGAGTTATTTTTTATTTACATTAATTTTGGTATTTAACACAAAGCTACATTTTGAGATTCTGGGTTGTCCCAACTTTCAGTTATTTCAACAATAGCTTAAACTGTCACGTGTTTCCCTCTATGCTACCTTTACTTTTGAAATGATCATAATAATTTTAACTGCGGGACAGTCATTACAAAACAAGTTCAAAACATAACAAATAAACTAGGTAGGTATCTACTAAGGAAATTGATTTTCCATTGCGTCGAAGGTTTAACAATGACAATGTTTCATTGCAATCAGCAGAAGCACTAAAATGGTAATAAGTGCTCGTGTATTCGCGAACATTACATCGATAATGCGACCCATATTGCAAAGTACTAAGCGATCGCTTGCGTATCGCTCAAATGCTATAATTATAAGCGACGCCGCAGTTTTCCGTTTGTAATAAATTAAAATGTATTGATAAGTGTCAAATGCTAAGCTGCTGTAGATTACTTGAGTCACGCACTGGTAGTACACACGATAGTAGAAATACTAAAACTAGTGCAAACAGATACCAATGATGTTACAATCTTACTTCTGCTAATTCGTGTAATACTTTAAATGTACATAAACCGCTACTATTTTTGTAAAACATACTTAATCTAATAGTATGTGAGAGTTTATTCTTATAAATTAGAAATAATACAGTTTGAAAATCGTGAGACACAACATTTTATCGAGTTCCCGCAAACGATAAATAGAGAACTAAATACTGAATATCATAGCAAATAATTTGAACTATTAGCTGCAATGTAATACGAAATCAATGTAACTACAAAATATACACTCGATCACGAAGCTCACGATCATAATATATTATTATTGCTAGCAATTACTGTTACTAAAACAATTAATTTATTAATGTATTCATTTGTAATTCAATACAAAATACAAAGAAAGATGATTCAACTTCTGTGATCGATCATACATTATAATTACGGCAAAACTGTTTTCTTGTAGTAAAATCAAATTACTTTTGTCATAGAAAAGCTACTTCAACTTCAGACGTGACATCGATACGACTCATATGGGCCGGTTTATATTCAATCCATGTATATTCCATTCGCGTTAACATGCTTTGCGAAAGTCTAACAGAAGAAGAGACAACCATTTCATCCGTAACCGATATGTCCAGCAGTAAAAGTTGAAACCAATAGAATAATGAAGTCGGTGAGAGTCGCCGCAGCGCCGGCAGGTGTCACCTCTGTATTGTGTGTAGCACAGTTTTAACCGGAGCTGTAATGAGGTAAACAAATGTTGTGGGGGCGTGGAACAAGGTGTGAGTGTAAGCGATGTAGCAAGGCCCTAAGTCCACTCACTTGAAATGTGTTGGTAACGACACATTCCTAAGTTTCCTTCCTAAGTGATATAAACTCTGTTTTGGCTTACGAGAACAGGACAACATGCATATTTTTGAAGACACACATAGTTTTCTACTGGAAGAACGTGTCGTCTTGTCCTCACGAGGAGTTGGTCGAAATAGATGTTGGAAGTAGAAACAGTGCACTCTTGGTTTTATCAAACTATCTGCCACAGGAAACGCTTACCGAGGAGTGAACTTTACTAGACAGTTAACGTGAATCTATAAAACGCCTTCGCCTATGACTCGTATTGATGTACGCATTATATGTTAAACACGGCAAAGTAGCCGGGAGGGCGTTGGCCGCAAAAACAATGCCTCAATTGATACCGGCCGATGTCTAGTGTCGAAATCAGAGTGTACCAGCTCGGTTAATGGGGAACCGGTAATGGCAGATGGAACCAACTGCAAAGGTTTGTGTTGAAAGTACTAACAATGAGGTTGAAATAGTTTTTAAGAAAGACGTTAATTTAACGGAATTGTCTGTTCAAAAACGAAAATAATAATATTTTGAAATCATAGTACTGGCAAAGATATTGGCATAAAAGTATATTCTCAGCGGAAATTTGATCATAATATGAGTTATGATCAAATTTCCGAAGTAATCAGATCATAGTGATCCTAGCAATTATTGTAAAAGTGTGAACATTTTCTATTTGAACGCCTTCAAGAAATGGGTTCTTAATTCAAATGTTTTTTTTTGTATTTAGAATATGAGATTTTTTTGTATGTTTTGCCAGCTTCAAAAAACAAATATTTAAAAACTCTTTGGTTCGCTCATGAATGAGTCGTCCAAAATCGGTGTGTACGCTTTGATAGCGAGTACGAAAGCGCTAAGTGATTCCCATCCCATATGTTTACCCATAAATTACTCCTCATTTGAGCGGCCAGTACTTTGCCAGATTGATAGGTAACATTGCACACACTTGTGTAATTACGGCATTTCCACCGACAATTAGATTAATTTATACTTGTTTGATGTTGATTTGAATTATTAATGGTTTTGAAATACCAATTCAGGTCAGATGAAGATTTCATTGATTCAAATGTGATAGCTTTTGTATTACTGTTATAGAATATGAATACTGAATGGATCTGTTTGGCTGAATCATCTCATTCTATGTAAATCAGCATTTAATGCTTTATGATATTGTAAAGAGGATCAAATAAAAATGCGTTTATCATTGATGACGTTTAAAAAAAGAATGCAGCAAACAAAAGAGGTTGTGTATTCAAGCTTCGAGGCTTGAACCTTTTCCAAAGCTATCGTCTCAGTCATTCAGACTAATCTATATAATGAGATTCATGGGTGAAAGTAATACAGATGCCGCGAATCTTACCACCATATCAGTTTAGGTACAAATTCGGCTCTATAAAAATTAATAACTCACAGACAGTAGGTAGGTACATAATATACCATATAATAGTGGGCAACTCATGTCCAGGGAATTGAATAGCGCCCTCTGGTGGAATTATTCCGGGCAAGTAATCGCGTAATTGACGAAAACAATACGCGCTCGTGGTCATTAACGCATGCATACAACGAGGATTTGGCACTGGAAGAGACAATGTGAAGCGTTTATGGCATGTGTGTTTGTTCGAAACTTCCATAACTAAGCAAATAATGTTTATTTAAGGTACATTCATTAGTCTTTCTCGAATATATATTTTAAGGTTTACACTACACAATAATCTCCAACAAACAAGAACTGTTCAACCTGCGTTCGGCGTAACTTTGTATTAAATGACAGTATTAGTTATAGGAATATCCCGACATTGATTTCCAAAGCACTAAAAACCTTTCAATATGTCTTGATAAGCTTACACTTGACCGCTAGTTCGGCGACTACGATCTACGATAGGGCGCGCTTTTTTATCATTTTGTAAATTTGAACTCTCTCTGTGTTTGATCTACCTGGGATTCGAACCCAAGAACTCAAGCGTATCAGTCGCGCAAGAAAGCACTAGATTAATGGGGCAGTTTATAACTAGAATATGTCAATAAGACATCCCATTTCACATGGAAACAAATGATGATTGAATACCTATTGAATGGACCAAAACGTTGTCGCATTCACTATCTCTACATCAATGTACCTACGCTCTTGTATAGAGTATACACAAAGTGTACACGATTACACGCCCTCTCTTTGATCTCCAATTAGATGAACATTTTGGGGTTCCGCATATCTGCCGTATGATAGGGGAGCCGCCGATTGTAAATAAATATGTTGGTGCTCATCCGGCTATGCTGGGGGTGTGAATTACTTTCCCAAGTGTGGTAAATTAGATCATTTTGTTGACAGGAATTTATTGCTAATATTTTTGGGTGTTTCACCGGGTTCAAATACAGTATTATTTTTAACAGTATGTGGTAAGAATACCGTGACTAAATCGAGTAAAAAACATTTTTTTTCTATTATATTATGATATTTTAATTTTATCGTCCCTAAATAATAATACTAAAAATAAAATGCCTACACGCAACATCATATTTTTTAAACGCAGAGCTATTCTATTTTTACTTCCAACCGAGATATAAAAGCAATTCATAAAAATAATCAATCTGTGTTAATAACGTGGCACTAGGGCGGGCGGCACGAACTAGGGCGGGGAAAATTAATCCGACCGCGGCTGCCCGCAAAGCCTCACATTGCTGGCCGCAATTATCTACTGAGGATTAAGCCGGTTGTCGCCGGTTTTAGCCGAATATAACCGGTTCAGTCGAGTGTAAACTAGTATTGGTGCAATAATTAGTGGAAATATTATAACAATCGCACTAAAATTATCAGTAAATGTTTTGAACAAATATTTTATAATGTTTTTTAGTATTGATTATCAGAGCGATGTCAGAATGTAATTAAAACTAAGAAAACAAGTAAATAAAATTATAAGATTGTTCGAACGTATAAATAAAAAATCTGCAATAAATAAAAAACACTATTGACACCAAAATCCTTTACTAATAGGATTTATTTAGAGAAATAAATTGAAAGAACTTGTGGAAACATCTTGTAATAGAACACGGGAAGGAAACTCTTTCAAATCAGTTTGACCGATAAATTGACGATTTAAACCTAGCATTGGACATTTCAACAGGTTTGAACTCTTGAATAGACAGGGCAAATTGAAATGAAATAAGTAACTATCGAGCAATATTACTTTGAAACAGCTTATTAAATCTAACTGTGACACATACCATCCAAACCTGTACTCCCCCAAATAAAATATACATATTTATAGCTTTTTATTTATTTATGACTTGTTTTTTATATTTTAAGTTCGTTTTTATTTTGTGTGGCAGAAATAAATGATTTTCTTTCTTGAAAGCAGAAATAATGAAAATAGAAGCATAATCAATACAATGTCTAACGTCTCATTGAAAATATCTAAAAGCCTTTTCTAACATTCTGTTTATTCTTCGTTTTCTACATTCCATACAATATATTTTTCCAACATTTCCCGTGGTGTTTTCACCTCGCATAGGGAAACACGCTAATCGCGTCGGTCTGCGCGTGTCGGAGGCATTAGCGCGCGCGCTACGCACACATGCGCACTCGCATCCATTCAGTTGTATATAGCTTCACAACACTGCATAAATTTAAATATGGCTCTGAAATATTAATATACTTAGAAAGGATTTATTTTTAGCTTTACGGAAAATGTTAATATAATGCACAGAAAAAAGTATTGGCAAATAACTTCCAAGTTTAATAATTTGATATGTTTTTATTAGGATAACCCGACTCTAACAACAAAGTTGTAAAGCTTAATATTGTAATCCAAGTTGTTATATTTTTTTAAAGAGTATCTATGGAGTTTCTTGCCGGCTCTTCTCCATTTGACCCACTTTTTGGAACCGTGCAACTAGTTTGACTTTTCAAAAGTACCTTTTATAATGGTCTAATTGAAATAAAACATTTTGACTTTGACTTTGACTCCTATCATTCATCAAAAGAACACATAAATGTTATTACAATTGTACATTATGTGGGTAATTAATTTACCAGCGATTTTCTCAATCCCGTGGGCTTCGAAATTCCTACGCTATATTAAGAGCTCCAGATGCAAAATGACATGCTTCTCGACCCACTAATTTAAGTTTATTCTATCAGTTATTTTATATAAACCGTGAATATCACTAATGCCAACGATAATTTGATGCTAGACAGTCAAATACCTCGTCGTCGGTGCAAAAACTACTGGCGCACAGCCCGCATCTTATACATAAGGCCAATTTCCTGTCTGGTGATAAATAAGTTAATAAAATATCCTTATTAATATAAATTATCAAATTGATTACACGTTACGAAACATAACGCCTTGTAATGTAATAAAAAACATAATACATAAAACTCCAAACGATAATTTACAATGATTTCTATTCAAACAAATTATTCAAACGTTCGCCTAAATAATGAAATGTGTTGAATTCTATACGGTGTTTGTATACAGTACAACATTAACACATAGACATAAATATCGCATGTTAAAGTGGTCACAAAGCCAAGATTTTCACCGTATAAGGTGCTTAATGAATACACACTACATGGAAACATGCATTTATTGGTCCCGCGAATGGACTCCAGTTTATTTGCAGGTGTAACAAACGCTGGGTCAACGCTCTCGGGTTCGCTGTGTGCGTCACCAACACACCCTCGCGTGCTAACCAACATAGTTGTGCTCGTGCGGGGGGCGAGGGGATGACCACCGCGTTGAACGACGACATGCTAATTTCTTACCAAGCCCAACAATCGCTCTGCTCTACGTGTATATACAAATGACAAGCTCCGGGCGTATTTGCAATACTTTTGTTACTACGAACCTATATGACCCGACAATTATGACCGTGCTATACTGCGTACTATTTTAGTTTCGCAGTCCAGATAATCTTGCTTCATAAGTTTCATGACTCATGACGCCATTACTCAAAAATACAACAGTTAAAAGTTAGACCAATAAAATTTAAGTGATATGTTGAAAATAAATCAATAGGGATAAAGGAGGGTTCTAATCCGATCATTAAGATATGTTGTCGTTATAAAATCATCCGTTTCACGCATTATCCGGTGATAAAATGAAGGTGCATCGTAAAAATAAACGAGCGCGAGTTTGACCACCCCTGACAACACAATCAGTACTTTGTCAACTAGATAAGATACGTTGGAAAACTACCAAAATATAAAACGAATCAATTTTAACTAAACTAAACTAATAGTATTGCTATTACTCAAGTTTGAAAAATGTTAATGCGCAAATAAACAAATTGAAGTAAATTGTAAAATAGCCTGTTTTTGCATTCAACCTTATTTTAAGGAACCATTTTTTTAGCTTTCGCTTTTATTAAGCTTTAAAAGAGATTGTAGTATACAAATTGCATTAAAAGTTATTCCTACTCCTAACCTATATTTTTTTATGAATGTCAACCTTAAGTTTTAGGTTTCCTTCAGTAGCAAATCGAAACAGTAAACAAGCAGATTCTAAATACCAGATACCTGCCGAAATTTTAAGTAGGTACCTAAGTAGGTAATCCAAAATCATAATGACACGATATTAAACGCCTATTAAATGCCTCATATATAATCTAAATTTATATCGAATCCATTTTTTTAATCCGTCCGCTTCTCATTATTAATTTGGTATCTTTTATATTAAATCTATAATTAACTTCCACATAAAAAGGTCCCTTTAAACAGATCGCCAGTTTTATTAAGCGATTTAATATTCATATAAATCTTTTATGCTTCATTCCTCTATTTTATTACTAATTTATTTTATATTGTTTAAGTCCGCCATTCAAACTCGTTCGTAAGCTCATTTTCTGTTCGATCTTTGAATTAAAACGAGGATTCAATAATAATTTTATGTGGCAATGTCAATATAAAACTGCAAAATTATTATTGTTGTTGGCAACATAGTAACTATGAGTGTGACTCAATATTTAATTACATTGTAGGTACGTTTAGCAGGACCTATTGTAGTTTAACAATATAAAGGTCTTGTATTGTAATTTAATAGACCAATAATCAATTTGTTTTATTGTAAACATTTTTTCTTAATGTTTGTCTTGTAAATAATTAATTTAATCTTTGTAAACGTGGCCTTAATTAACTTTTGTAGTCATTAACGTCGTTAGGATTCTCGATTGTTCGGATAAACAAAATTTTCAAATAAATTAACTAAGTTCACAAATGTTGTTTACATGCGAATATCTAAATTATATAAAATTAATCATATGATGATAATTAATTAGAGGAAGCCCAACGATAAAAATATGATGCCTCTTTGAAGTAGGTATAAAAAGTAGGTAGGTAGGTGCAGATTGTATTTAATGTTCCTTGATAACTTAAAATAAACATACTGTAAGTGTAGATGATTGTTTCTTTCTTTAATAAATACCTACTATTTAAATAAATTAATCCTTTACTGTTATTGGACCTACAATCATTAACCCTTCACCGGCTTATTTGAATAAAAACATTTAAAATAAGTTTTCAAATAAATTTAAATATGTAAACAAAAAGGAATAAATGGTTTATAAGTAAAATGGTTTTTAAACATATATTATAATCAATTGAATGATAACATTATGTAATGATAATTAATTAGGTAATTAGCCAACCTTTTTCTTATCAACCTCGAAAAAATTCGGCATCTTCGGAGGCTCGCAATGCGAGTTCTGATGATGATGATGATCCTCCATGAATGTGTTGAAGAAATCCATGAATTCCATTTAATAGTGCTTCTATCAAAGTCCAATAACTCACTCAAACAACAATAGGAACTCAATTATTCGCCGCGAACGAATAATTCAAATATGTAATAAGTCGAGCGCGCGACATAAACACGTGCACAATGAAGTATGGCGGCACGCCAGACGTCTTGCTCTTGCCAACATCCGATATAAACTAAATTGAAAATTGGAAACAAAATGCAATGTTCGAATCTTGATATGACAATAATAGGCGAGACAGAGATAAACACAGTGGAGAGGCGCGAGCAGGACAGCGCGAGCTACGAGACGGCTCCGCTCCACCCCATCGACATTGGCGGCGCAGGGGTTGTCGCCAGACGAGATCGCTACGAAATTTTAAATTCCTACCTGCTTACTAAACCTAAACAACACCAATATATTCAAACGATTATGACCTTTATTTCAAATGGTAAACATATCATTTTTATGTACGACCGCAGGATAAATAAGCTTTTTCAGAAGGAGATTTTTTAAGTTGTAATTATAAATAGCAAACGCGTGGATACAATGCGCAAGGCTATTCTGAGAATATGTCTTGTTTTATAATATAACATTGATGATTGAAAGATACAGCTTTAAATTAGTGCGTGAATTGTGAGCAAAACAACACATAAAAGTACAAAGAAATTCTTAGATATGTATTTATGTTTTCAAACAACATTTAGGTTAACAGAATCGTAATTTACCATCGGTTATACCTATTGAAAACCAATAAACACTACAGTCAACGACACGTATACGCACTAAAAGCGTAAACGAAGATATGAGATGCAGAATGAACAAATAACTCATGCACCATGTTCAACAGTAACCATTAAATATTTTGTTGTTATTGGGATGGATATTTATATAGGAAAAGGTTAATTAAAATTGTGTCAGCTATGATTCAAGAACACAGCTAAACAAACATTTAACACAGTTATTTTCAAACTTCTACTACCTAAATCATACGGTTTTACCCGTAAAATTATCTCAGTAACGAATTAAACAACCCTCGAAAATTGTATAATTGTACAAGTGATGAGGGGTCCTATAATAATTTTGGCACAAAATTATTACGTGGTTTCACAAATAATCTATTAAATTCATACTATTGAAATGTCATACACTTGCATAGGGTGAGTTTATCTTGTTATTGATATCTTTATAAATGGGGTAAAGTGGGCAAATCTGGTCATACGGGCACTTGAATTGATACGGGTGGATTTGGCAGGGTTAGTTCTGTTGTGACAAGTCCACTGAGCCGTTGAACGGGTTAACTATTAATACCAACTATTCTACTCTAAATAGAATTTGTAGATTGTTCAAAAATATTACCATATTCATGTTCAAATTACTATTATCAAAAGAACGTTTAGGTGATTTGATTAAACAAAACATTCAATTGAAAAGTAAAAAGTTTGGTCTTGAATCCCATTATTTTCTCTAGCTAAAATATGATTTTTCACTAAGAGTAGTATAACTACTTCAAATACTCTCAATAATATAGCATTTCATTGCATAAATACAGCTAGCTACTTATAACATAAGGTTTTGTAAATGATCACAGTTCCAATAATTCTTTCTGGAATGCCCGACCGCCGGTGCCGTTATTTCGAGAATCCGCTCAATAGATGCCGAAAAAATCCCGATGACGTCACAACATCCCTTATGGGATCGGCAAGCACAACCTCTGAACTGAGAGCAGTTGACTTTTCTTCAAGTAGGTATATTTACGTTACATAACAATACGTTAACTTATAATTTATAGTTGTTTCTATTTGTTTGATTCTACTGATTAGTGTATCCTTTGTTGGGTGTGATTTTTAAAACTTCAGTTGAAAACTAAATTCTCTTTATACGTTAATTCTTTTAACGTATAAAGGTACCTACACCTACTGCCTTACGAAAGCTTTAGTTACTTCCCGAGGCTTACTCAATTACCCTGCATTCATTAAAGGAAAGTAAGTATTATAAAACAATTTTAAACACAATAAATTTTACAACTGAATGCCTACGATACGATTCACTATCACAAAACTGACTATCCTTAACATAATAATATCTAACTGCAATAAAATTACAATAGAATGGGTCGACTGGGTAATTCTGGCAAAAAAGTTTAAATAACGATTAAAATATTATTTCTGTGCGCTCAAACAATAGGGCCGGCAGAGAATCTTTACTATCGCAAAGGAAGTCAATAGATACGGGGCATTATTATTGGGCACGTTTCTGGGACATATTCTGTGAAACTGTGAAACAATGGGGCCAGACAGACCAATAGTTTTTATTCACCATGTGGGTGAGATGAAAGATGTAAGTACAATAAAGATTTCGTACAAAGCAATTACAATGAAATGGATCCAAAAATCCCCGCGTAATCAGAAACAAATGGTGGACTTTAAAAGACTATTTTTTGTGTATATTTGTTTTTTTATGAGTCACGTTTAATTTCAATTTTTGGGGCGTGCGAACACCATTGCGTTTTAGCCTCGACACGACGTCAGCGTCAATAAAAGCTTTTTCGATCCAACATTGAATTGTTTGTGAATTTGATTTTATATTTCGTAAATTGGTAATTGTCCTGTCACGTAAGCCTACTGACGAATACGCATCTGTGCTAACTTTAACGCTTACACCAACTCTACAGAACAGACAGGATAAATATAAAACATCGAGGATCGACAATTCATGAAAATATGTCGTCCGATATTTTTTAACGCATTCAAAGATTATCTCCTCCAAAAATACTTATGTAATTAACATTCTTATTACTGATATTATTGTATAGAGCAGGCTAAGCGACATTATGCCATCGACAAGTAATTTATTTATCAGTGCACCAATCAGGACTGTGTAATTAGAGTTTGTTGATAACAGCTTTGTTACAAAAAATACCAATGCAGTAATACAAACAGTATGTTTTAATGAATACATTCATAGTGATCAGTGTTTACTTTATGTAGCTACTAGAATATAAATAAGAGTAACAGATAGAATTAGGAAGGACACATAGAGAGAGAATTAGAGGATAGAAGTAAGAATAATTGCAATGCAATAACAATAGATATTTAAGTTTGCCCCCTGATAGTTCAAGTATCATCCCTAATTGCCTTTTGCCAACACTCGGCGTTTCGCACGGGGCGAAGATTTATCGACGCGCGATTTTAATTAACACATATGATAGTCAATAATACCCGATCGCCCCTAGCGCTAGTGTAATTAAGTTCATGAAAACTCAATTTTTGGGTGGATTGGGGGCAAACTAACGTGATCGACAGTCATTACGATGAAATAGATGATCAGGGTACCATGAAATGGCAATTGGACAAGAAATTTATACCGTACGTTAACTAATAGTTGGTTGATACGAACAATAATTGTTTGGGTCGAATGTCCACCTAATGGATAAGGTACACTTAGAGACAAAGAAAAAAGCCCCATCTACAAAAAAATATCGACTGCAGAAATTAGAATGCTGGTTTCCGCCAGAAAGCTTTACATTATTAAAAATAATTATGATTAAATTAAATAAGCACGAAACCATTTAAAACTATACAGTGCTATTAAATGAGAAGCTTCCTTAATTTAACCTGATTCTGAGGGACATGTGGATTCCTCAATATTTAGTAAAACTGTATTGCAGTAGTGCGCTTGCGGTTAAAAATCTGATTTCAAAGAAGCTAAGATTAAAGGTATTTCGGAAAAAGAAAATAAATATGTTTTACAACTTTTGCGAGCTATAAAGATTAGTATTGATGAAAGAATTTTATTTTAGCATTAGTGTTTTGAATATATATATTTAAGATGGATCTTTATACGTCGTAAAACATAATTTATTTGGTTTTTTTATGTCGTGATCTCTCGCTGTTTCGCAGGTATTGTTATTGAAACTATTTTCTACGGCGATTGCATTTATTTTGTTTTACGTGATGAAAGTTTACGTGTTATCAATCAACGGCTTATCTTCCCACATAAGTTGTAAAAGTCTTCTACGAAGAGGGTTAAATGGTTTTCACCGATAACGGCCCACCAACGCATTACTAGCCCTGCCTATGCATTTGTATTGTACACAACTACTAGAAATATCTAGTAGGTTCTACCTGTTACATGTACATCATCATCATCATCATTTATACATAAAAATACGTAAAACAGAATATTGGCTATTTACTGCCAATCTCATGAGATTTTCCCCTAACCCTTTCTTAGCAGATGGCTACATTTTATAAGGAACTTACCTTACCTTACTTAGCTTCTGGTATTTCGTCATTAACCAGTGATTTATGCAGTGGTACCTTCAGAATATTTCTAATGTTCAATGTGACATGTTGGTACTAATGCTATCCATCAGGTACTTAAAGAACATATCGTCGGTTATACTCAAATATGCCCATGGACGCACTTTGCTGTAAGGCCTTATTTTCAATTCATAAGTAACCGTCATAAGAACTGTTTTTCTATTTTTTCTTGACCGGTTCATTCAAAGTTAGACCTTATATGGCAGTATTAGTAACGTGATATTGCAGTATCAATGAAGATATGGTACTCGTACCAGACATGCTTAATAAACATTGTCAGAGACCTTTGTGAACTTTTCAAATTCAAAAGTGATGATTGCCTTTTAGGTACTCGGACTACCATTTATGATAGGGGAGAATTCTCCAACTACATCGCTATTACTACTGTTCGTGACAGTACATAACAAAATTCAATGCGTGCCCCAGCAGGCGTTACATCAGCTATAACCAGCGGTGTAATATAAAAGTGACTTACTTAATTAAAGTAGTGTTTAAAACGCCTATAAACTGACCGTTAATGGCGTGTCGTTACTGCTCCGCGCCCTAGGTGGCGCGCCCGTCGCTACTGCCATTGTTCAGTTTCATCTATTGCTATCTTTGATGTTTGATTGTTAATTAGTTTGATTAGCTTCATAAAGTTTAAAATAATTCAAGCTTCCGTAATTATTTCCAAGCTTCCGGATTTTTTTTAATGTCATCTTGATACTAGTGACTACTTATAAATATTAGACTAAAAAGATTTCTAATAAGAGTAAGTAAAAGAGTAATATCTTGTTAGAGTTAGTGACTGAGATAATTTACGCAAGAAAATGTGACAGTACATACAACAGTTTACTTTGCAGCCATAACTAAGCTCGTTTAAAATTACAACAGAATAATTTACTTCAACATACGAAACAAATATTTGACAAAACCCCTTGCACAAGAGATTACAACAACGAAACGTAATAAAAACCCATCAGAAATCGTAACAGTTACACGTTAACTTCTAAGAATATCAAGAATCACACGTTGTAGTGATGTGGCGACGGACGCGTTCCGTTCTCGACACAAGTGATAAATTATTGAAATTGATAAAACAATGGATAACTATACAAAGTGTTCCACAGTTGGGGAGGTCGTAAAGAGGAAACGTTACAGGCTGATCGCCGCCGCTTTGTGATCGCCGCTGTCTAAACAAATCAAGCGCACTCCTCTAGTGACGATGACGTGTACGCTACCGGCAAGCGCTTCAAGCGTGATCAAGCGATAGATTGAGCTTAATTATACTTTTATTTTAATTAAAAATGCCAAATTTACTTATAATATAATTGTGGTAGCTGAAATTTTCATAAAAAAATATCATCTCGATTTGGAACGCTTAAACTTACATCTTGATGTTTATAAGATTTTCTACGTCCTAAAGTTCTTTAAGCTAATAAAGGAAGCCCAAATAACTGCAAAGAAAGTCAGGTCAGTTGAGAAGCAAAGTACCGAACTTGCTTTTCAATATTTGTCTCTGGCGTCACCTTAAAGACATAAATTCAGAATGTGAAATTTCGACATGGCGACTGGGACTCGCGGTGGCTTAGAGGTCATAGCCTCCAGTGAATCTGTAACTAGAAGAAGCCGAATTTTTCCTTCACTAAAAATAACTTTATAAACATAGCATGAAACATGCAATTCATTTTCATTCATTCAGATACTATTCGTTTCTTTCATTTGTGTCCAAATAATGTTAGAAAATCATGCCGCTTCATTGGCGGGTAAGAGCTAATAATCAAATATGAGTCCCATAGATCCTTATAAACATGAAAGTAGGTACTCCAACAGCCCACAAAGACTAAGGCCCATAAGTCTTGTGATAGCCAGCACCTGCTCTTCCACTTAGCCTCCTAAAAGCTGCTAAACAAGTGAATCCAAGTGTAACAAGCCACAGCTGGTTACGTACAACTCATTAAGTGATTTCCTAGAACATGTTTAATTGGGCTCTGATCAAAGGAGCCATGTTGTGACATGTCCATTGTTAGTTCCTTAGTAGGATTATTTGCTGTTTATTTTACGTAGGCACCATCACGCCTGTATTTCTTAAGAGTTATGCAGGGGTGTAGTAATATACACCCACAGTTTTCCGGTATGTTTAGGTCCCATGTAATAGGGGGCGAGCCTATTGCCATTTTTCAGGCACAGATCTCAAACTACGAGCTGCTACTGAGAATTTCTTTGAAAAGCCCAATAACACTGCTCGATCTGGGTATCGAACTGTACCGAGCGTAGCAATCGTGCTCAGTACAAACTACAGTTTTGATGCTGTTTATTTGTCGAAGGATAATGTAATTGTAAGTTTGTACTAATGCTGGTAGGATTTTAATTAGAATTTAATTAACTAAATCACATTAGAATGCGTGCGTGCGCAAGAAAACAATAAGTACCTATTTCTATTGTGTTAAGTTACTTGACGGGTAACATTTTATTTAGAGGTGCACCTTTAATAAGCAGTGGATCACAAATGAGACTACATAAAGCGTGTATTTGGCAAATATCAGGGGCACAAGTGTACTATTTCAATTGCATCAGAATCGTCGTCCAATGGTTTTAATGACATAAGAAGTGACAGATTCTAAAGGGAAAACTGAAAAATCAACAATTCTGAAGCCATTGAATGACGATTTCCACACATTGAAATATGCAGGTCTTACATGTGCACAAACTTAACCATAGATTAGAGAGAGTAAAAAAACTGAAGGGCTAGGACTTGTATTGCCCATGAGGGCAAAATTATTTCATTGTTTGACTCCAAATAACTTTTGACATACATTTTAAGCTACTGAACAGAAACAATGAATTAAAAATAAACTTTTTTACAGCCAAGTTTGGTCAAGTGTTACATTCAAATCGCAATAAAGGTGCGTTCGCATAGGCGCGGGTGGAGCGAATCGCGCGTAATAAAATCATATTGACGTATCGACCGACAAAGTGCGCCGGCGCACTGTGCACGCCCTAATAAACAATTACGTGTATAAACAGTAAAATTATTGTTGTTTGCCGTTTTATCGTCCGAATCGACTGTGTCGACAACTCGACAATCCATGTAGGCAAGTTCAGAAATTGCGAAGCAGACTTAAAATTAATGGTATAAATCTGGGTACTTATACCTTTAGTTAATCTAACAATTTTAAATATAATTTTTTAGGTTTATTTTAGTGAAAAATTTACTTCCTTAATGAGTGGGTCAAATTTTGGAAGAAAATGTCTACACAAATAAAATCTCTCTAACTGATCTCTTGATGGTTCAAAATGTTCAGCAGACACAAAATAATAACAACGCTTCAGCTTCCCGCTGTAAGCAAAAAAATATTATGTTGTAAAATTTAAAATAAGAACAGGAAATGATAACCCGCGGGTCGACTGCGCCCGCGCCACCCCCGAGCTCGCGCACCAACACATGCAAATAATTCTACATACATATAAAGGGAATAGTTACGCACACGGACGGACGATGGTAAATAAATTACACACACGAAGGAGAATTGTTTTAGAAAACAGTACCTACCAATTTACAGAAGATCGATATCGTGAAATCAATTAGGCCAGTGAGACAGTGTAATCCAACACATTCCCCTTCAGTCGATATCATCCACATATTGTAAGCATTATGAAACAAAATTTAAAAAACGCTCATTAAAATGGCGGCAGTTCATTTCTCATGGTTCGTGACCGCGATAACTGTAAATCTGTATTTCAAGGGGATTGTAATCATCTACTCAAGGATTCGGGACATTTTTTGTGCATACGTTTGGATTTATTTATTTTTTGCCCGGGGTGGCAATCTGGAAATTTTAGAATAATCTCCACTCGAGAGGGCTGCTGCCACATGTGTAGGAGCATCGGTGATAAACATTTTATAGGAATGTTTGGAGCAAAAACTGCCAACCAAATGTTCGTATCGATTTAGGGGTTTCACGTAAAGGAAGTTGTAATATAAATAATAAATCCGTGTCCGTGGTTTAGAGTAACGGAGGCATTCATCAACTTGTTAAAGGAAGTCAATATATTTTGCTAAATTACCGAACAAGAATCAGAAAACTTTTTACATTTATAAGAATTTTCAGACAGTACTACAAATCAAACAGTACCTATGTATAACAGGTGTGGGCACCCAGGTGTATTAAAAAGTTCAGGAAATAAGTAGGTATATTATTTAAGATCTAGATATATAATCTAATTTCAAGTTCCATCTTCTAAATGAGTTTCTCTCTTCAAGCAAATATAATATAATTGTGTAAAACTAATGTCGCTTCGTGTTCAATAAAAACTCTCAATAAAAGTAATTAGCTATTTCTGTTTATGGAAATTTCATCTCATGAAAAAATCAGATATAGGTAGGTACATGGCTTTGCAACCTATTTATTCGCCCGACAGTGCTTTCCAACCTATTTATTCGCCTTCATGCATATAAAAGATGAGCAACAAATCCCTCTCCTAACTCCGTAATCACGCGATATAAATGGCCGCGTCCTTGATACTACATTCAGTTTGGGGGGCTATTAATACCGGCAGATGCGGCGCGCCTCTATTTCAGGCGCCCCCACCCTCGCAACCCTCGTAGCGCGCGCCACTCTAGTAACTCGAGAATATCTGAGACGCGTGGCGAAGAGGGTTACGAGATGAGATCACTGATTTAATGTTCGTATCGTAAGTATCTCAAAACTAGGTATATAAGATTTTTTTTCGAAGCACTATGTCAATGAGAATGAGTAATAAAACTGAAAAAGAAAATCACATTTAGCAGTCAATATTCTTATTAAGTTGCAGGAATGTAACTGTTTTCAATAGGTTCATAGCGGTAACCTTATGGCTAGGGTGTCGGACTTGCGATCATTGGATTGCCGGTTCGAAACTCAGCCTTAGTGCAAAGGCTGACAAGCCGACATGAATCCACTCGTAACGCAAGCTTTAAAAAAAAAGTTATACAAATTAGATTGAATACGGTTGACGTCTACTTTTCACGTATCAGTTGGCAACTTGGCACCCTGTATATGAACCAGTCTAATTAATTTCATGGGTATTGTCAATCGACAAGGTCACGCAATCGCAATCCGCCAAGGCTTCATCTAAGGCCTAAGCCATACAATATCATTCTGCCCTTTACCTTTCGTGTCCAGTCTACCCCCGCTGCCTTCTACTATAATGACTGGTAGACTTTAGCCTAATCCCTCTCATTCTGATTACCTATGTATATTTGTAAGACAATGATAACAGCATCTGACTATAAATAGCGTGTTGCGTTGCGGAGTGACGGCGTGACGGTCACCCGACACGCTAATGCGCCATGACTCGATACATATGGCCCACGCGTCCACACCAATGGCCATACAATGTTTCGACATTACACATCAAAATTATATGTTACTAGCCTTTGCCCGCGGCTTCGCTCACGTGAAGCTATATCAGGAGTAAAAATAAAACCAACATTGATGACCTCTTCTTTGTATGGGCCTCTATACATTAGAGAGGTCAAGCTGTATCTCGGGTTCTGTTTAATTATTTGAGATATGAAGTATACCAGTTTTTAATTTGGAGGATATACTTTCGAACAGTGATAATAAAATTAAAATCTATTCAGTAGTTTTTGCTCCAACCCGTAACAAACAGAAAAGAATTTTAAAAATCATATTTTCGGATTCGGAGACGTTTATATACCATAACCCACGTGTTTTTTTTAAATATCTTCAATGTACAGACACAGCTTTTTTACAATTTTATAATAGTAGAGATTTAATTTATGCTTGTCTGTTAACCCACACTAGGCAAGCGGGGCAGCCTTACTAACCCTTCTGATCCTACGAGGAGATCCTTACCCACCAGAGTGGTAGTAACGAAACAGGTTTGATAATTTAGGCATGAAAACTGTGTATCGCTAGAAAACCTTGACAAAACCTTTGTTTACGGTTGTCACGCTAGGCTTGTCTATATTACAATTTTAGGGATGGTGGATTCTTTGATTGTAAACGACAATATAACAGATGAGTATAGCAGTAACTACCTATTTAGCCACCCTGAGTTATAATATAAATACCTATATATAACATAAGGTCTGTATTAGAAAATAATGCTTAAACGGTAATCACTACTAAATCAGATTTTCCATGTCGTATGAAAGTTTTCATTGGCACTGTGTTATCGAGAATGCTATTTAGACAGTCGACAGTGTTAATGGATCGATGTCGTTTTAGTAATGTATCAATTAACATTCGTTAACTTCAACGAAAATGTGTAGGAAGTTAAGCCTTTAGTAGATAGAATAAAAAATCGATTCAAAACTGTCATTATCATTCAGATTGCGTTTGACAGACAAAATTGAATGTCGACCCAGCCTATATAAATCACCGCTAAGCTATTCTAGATATGGTAAGTATGATACATTCAGAATTCAAATCTAACAATGATCTATTGGAAAAACATTGATGTAGAATAGAGCCAACGAAATTAAGTGAAACAGTTTACGTAAACGAGTATTCTCAGAAAACTAATAAAACACAAAACGATATAAAGATTAAACTAAAACTACAAATGCACAAAAATACTCTAAACGTACACAGTGCTAAAAATAATATAAAGCAAATAAACAAGTCTAAATCACCAAGAATCACTTACGAAAGTATGGGTTACTAGAAATGAATTAACACATAATAAAAACGTATTTCTAATATATTGCAAGTGTTAGCTGTCACTCGACAGATCATATCAAATAATAAATCAGTTTATTCCCTTCGTCAATTTACTTACGAAAATAGGGAAAACAAAGCTGGAAACACGTTCAATTACCATCAATTTCCCATCAATATAACTTAAGCCTATCGTCAGGCAATCTTAAACGTTGATACAATATTTCATCGGCAAGTAGAAGAGCCAATAATTTTATGATGTGGTAATCATTTGATACCGAAATATCTTGTAGTACGCGAGGCTTCACTGTAGTACTATCGATTGTTTATATTGTGTTGTTTACATTTCAACGGTCATTTCGATTCGATTCTGTCGAGTCGTGTCGATTTATTTGTGAGTGATATCAATCGATTAAGAGCTAATTATATGATAATTCGTTTTTATTACTATTATGGTAAATAAAACTACGATGACATAACATAACATACCATACCATCACGCCTGTTTCCCCCTAAGGGTTAGGCAGAGGCGTACTAATGTACACCCACAGTTCGCCGGTGTGTTTAGGTCCCATGTAGTAGGGGGCGAGCCTATTGCCATTAACCGGGCACAAATTCTTAACTCCGAGCTGATACTGGGAATTTGATAGAAAAACCCAATAACACTTTACTCGACCTGGGAATCGAACCTAGGACCTCTAGCGTAGCAGTCGCGCTCAGGACCACTTAGCTAATGAGGCAGTTGTAACTACGATGACAAACTCAGAAAAACTTAGAGAATAGTGTGTATGTTGTATATTTTTTGTATCTTTTTCTCAGTTTTACGGGTCCGGTTGCATATGACATTTCTAGTTTGTGCCTAAGACAGTTAAATCAAACCTTTAGGTATCTCCATAGTATATTTTTTTCCAAATCCTGTCCTACTGGTTTTTTACTACTGGGTCATTTTAATTGGTAACCAGAAATTAGTAAATATGATAGTTATCACTTAAAGATGTATCATAAGAGTACAGGATGGAATAAAACTATTTGTGATCGATCATCGTAAATAATTATTGTTTGTTGCATGTGCGAATAAAAAGCATATCAAATTAATAAACCATATGCGGCATGTTGCACGCATTGATAGCACTCCCACAGGTCAGACACTGCAATTGTATGTCCCAGGCACAAGCGAAAGCGATAACAAAGATTAATCTATACTAATAAATAAAGCTGAAGAGTTTGTTTGTTTGTTTGCTTGAACGCGCTAATCTCAGGAACTACTGGTCCGATTAGAAAAATTATTTCAGTGTTAGATAGCCCATTTATTGAGGAAGGCTATAGGCTATATATCATCACGCTACGCGGACGAAGTCGCGGGCAGAAGCTAGTGATAATATATCTACGATTAGTGATATTGAAGAAATTGAACAACCACGAAAAAATAGACATTAACTAACCAATCTTATCTAAGGTTAAAAAAATCAACGTAACAATACCTACAATATGTCGTCAATTAGTTACATCGCCTCGTCAAAATGTCATTATTGTAAGAATGACATTCAATATCGACCAATCGGAGAACGTCACTAGATAATGTTCCCGTAATTGTCTCTTTACTAGTTAAATGCATCGATATTTTGTATTTAGTCCACTGAATACATTAAAGCATGTTCAGTTTGTATGATGGATTATTATGAATGTATTAAAATAACAATTGATGATTGCGATGAAGTCATTGCTGAATAGATGAAATATTGAAGGTGATCGACAATTTTGTCTCGAAATAAAATGAAGGTGAAGAACGATATCGATTTTCGATAGGTATCGATGTATCGGTTATAATCGATATCTTCTCATAAGGTGTTTTAACTACTGGACTTTACTACTACTCTCACAAAGAGGAGTCCTATTTTCACCAACATATTATCGGTTACATATATTATAGTTTCATCCCTACTATCCTGACGGTATATCTTACTAATTAGTACCGTATATTACACGAGTTACTCCTGACCACCGGTGACTCCTCCGATCCCATGTATTCACATAATAAAGATAGAATAGTGACCCACTCCAACACAGCGTTATTCTAAGTCGAATATGAACTTGGATATGTCTCTGAATTATTTGCTATTTTCCACCTTGATAAGTCTGGCGCTCGCTTATATGCTTCCAGATATTTTTCCACGAATAATATTTTATCTACGAGATGTAGATATTCTTTAATTTAACTATGTATGAATATTTATTATGTTGTACAATAAAACATTCAATTCTAACAGTAAATACAATGCATAGTTACAAGTTATATAGCTGTGTGCCCGATAATAAGTCCGATACACGTAATCGCACCGATTTATGTACAACTGAACATTTTAAGGCTAATTGCGACGACAAATCGGCTATTTAACGATAATAGCCGCATCTAAATCTAAAGAAAAAACAACAATAACGAGTTTGAACACACCTTAATTAGGATCGGAAGTCTCGAATGTATTTTAATGTTTGACTAATTTGTTTGTTGTGTAGCTGGGCATGTGACATCACTAGAAAGTACGATAACGCTAAAACTACTTTAAATATTAGAGCTTATTATAATTCGAGACGCCATTAAAATTATTAAAGTAATTGGCAGAAAAACATGTGTTCCTAAACAATGTTCTACAAGGAAAATAATAATATCGTTTACGTCAAATAAATTAATCACACATGTGCTTGTGTATCTGTGAAAAAAAACACAGTAAGTCTTATGCGACATTTTATAGATAATTATTGTCTTTTCAAACATTACACGCATAGCAACACTGCAGAAAAAAGCTTAAAAATACATTCGTCGTTAACTTTCCAATTTCAAGTGTATAAAACATTCCACCCCGATAAACGTATCGAAAGCATCCACTAGATAAAACGTCTAGACGGAATAAATATCCGAAACACTCGAATGCCAGCACGATGGCTCACTTGGCTAATCGTTTGGGTTGCCAGTTAAAAAAATAAGTTACTTTTTTTTCTACGAACGCACCCATAACCTAGTGGCACTTTAAAAGGTTTACGGCGAATCTAATAGTTCACGTGCATTTAAAACAACCACGCTTTGAGATTACGGAATCTTTGTGTATGGTTTTTGTTTACCTTTTTACGACCTATCCTACAGTAAAAATTAAGCCGTTTGCAATCTTATTGACTTTAATCTATATATTCATGCAAGTTTAAGTTGCGCTTGCCACTGTCATACTATGGATGGGGGACATCGTGACCCTTCCGAGCCTAGGAGCTTCAACACCTATAACAATCGTTTGCGGTAGTCAGATCAGTCGTAATTCAATTACTGCCGGGGCAAAAAGCACAGGCTCTTTGCCGTGCCTCTATGCCATACTGTTGCACGTGCTAAGTCGCCAATTGGATTCTAATCCAATTAATTAAATTAATAATAAAAAAAAAAAAAAAAAAAGTACGTTTATTTTAATTGTTATTTGTAACTTGCACTTCGTAGCTTGAAACACAGGTTCAACCTAGTTCAGGCATAATATAGTATGTAAAAGGCTTCTTCTAATTGTAAGATTTGTACCTATTGAAAATGTATTGTTCTTTTTTCAAAATAAACAATTTATTATATTAATTATTATATTATATATAATCCAACAGGCGATCTGTTTGCTGATGGGTGGACGAAGATTTTATTGGTATGTCAGAAGTACTGTGAGAGGAATTTATGAGAGTTGTTAACCTAATTTTTACTTTACTTTGTTTATTTAATAATTGTTATAATTGTTTTTTTTTTAGTTTTAGTTACTGTAATTGGTTGTAACCGTAGTAATAAAATATCTATAAATAAATAAGTAAGGCACCTGTATTTTCCGAAGAGGCAGAATAATTGTACCTACACCAGCACTTCGCAAGTGTGGTCAAATATTTATGGGCCCTTGACAGAGTAGATAATAGGTAAGTATTGCTATTCCCCGAGCAAGAATACCAAACTCCAAGCTAATCATTAAAAATATCATAACAACACTTTGCCCAACTTAGAATTCGAAACGAGAACCTTACGCTCAGCTACCGCGACCTAGGTTTACTAATAAAGCAGTCTATTGGCAGCACACACAACTAAAGGAATCTGATTCTATGGGAAAAACTGTAGTACATTCCATATAATCAATGTAAACCTCACAATCGGCCTATAACCCCATCAATTTGTAGCAAGCAACGTGTTTTGCAATGTAGGCAATTTATAGCAATGATAAATAGTATAGAATCAAACGTGTCACACATAAACTGCGCCGGCGCAGGGGGCGCCTGACTAATGGAAGAGCGGCGTGCGCACCGCCGAATACGTGACAATACTACATCTTGGACACCGAAGCTTTTATAGGACCTTATAATACAACTAGTTCTTATATGAAATAATCTTAATCTATACTATCTATAGGTACTAATATATAAAGCTGAAGAATTTGTTTGTTTGATTGATTGAACGCGCTAATCTCAGTAACAGGTCCGATTTGAAAAATTCTTTCAGTGTTAGATAGCCCATTTATTGAGGAAGGCTATAGGCCATCATCACGCTAAGACTAAGTCACTATTCCACGCGGAAGAAGTCGCGGGCGGAAGCTAGTGAATGATATATACGAAAGTTTGGTGATGTCCCTACGAATTAACTGTTAAATTAGTTAAAAACTGAATAAAATCTACACCATGGGAACAAATTTAACAAAAGCTCATACTTATTTATATTGTGTACTTATTAGTTGGAAAGTTTACTAAACAGAGGTGTGACGTAGCGGAAACGAGACACACCTTAAACGTTCAACAATTTTGGTTGTGACACAAAAAATAAATCTAAAGAGCCGACCCATACATTACATACATTGTTATACGCTTTAAAATTACTCCATGAATGCGCTATCAGACAAGTAGCAACACAGTAGAAGCTAATAAAAGGACGGAACAACAATAATTCGCAACGATGATTTAGGGTTGGAAAACAGCGTAGTTTCCAATATGGCCGCCGTTTATGGACTTAAACTCTCACGTTAGTTTTACACTTTTTAATAATAACCCTATCTACGTTACCACAAGGTGGAAATTCGAACTATTTTCATGATTTTGCAACAAATAACTGTTAATTCCACGACAACGCCCTAAAGAGGGCGCGATAATCACATATAAATGTTTATACACACGGAACCTTGAAAGAGTATCAACGTTGTAATGTTTGTTTCAGGGAAGAAATTATGTGGGAGGAGCCTAGCGGATTGTTTTGCTTTATTCCATTGAAATTTATCTATACAACTTTATGTCCCTATTTAAAATTAAGTGCATAGATGACGCTAATAACAGGTCATTATTTAAATAAAAAGGTAACACAATTTTCTAAATACGCACGCAAACAGCATCTACTTATGTAATTATAGTTGCAAAAGATTGAAACCTGACATTAAATTCACGTAGAGGTGCGATCTATTCATAAATGAGGAATGAATGAAGCATATTTACCGAGTCCCTTGTCCAGTTAAAGTAAACTTTGTGACGGATTTCATTCAATCGTCAAATTCATCACTCTCTATGTCAACAGGCAGTTCCAAAAGTGGATTCATCAAATAGAAGAAAGTGATGGAATTATAACATCAATGTGTGAGATGACGACAGAATCTCTTATTCATTCAGTCGGGATAGAAATCTATCCAGTAATTAAATAAGAGATTTCAAATTGTCAATCGTTAAATGTAAGTACCTAATCATACGCCCTAAACTTAAACTTAAATAACATCCTAAACAGACTCCTTAAACAACTCGTAACGAATCTCTCCAACCGTTTAATTCGAGTTTATTCTCAGGTTAACTAGAGCATTAGAACAATATCTAAATAGCGGCACCGGTTATACATCGGAATCGCACAAAGGCACCGTGACGCGTAGCAAGTGGACCGGGCTGCGCAAACGCACCGCAGTCCCGCGTGCAAATCGCCCGATTATCGCCCGCGCATACAAGCACATGATTATAGCATCGCACATTACGTAATAAGTCGTTAGATACTATTGAAAAGGTATTTTGAACGAATCGATAGCATATTCTATTAAAATATAATATTGCTAACAAAGTAGATAATGTAAATAAAACATCTATTATAGTATTCTATTATTTCTAGTTCCAATAAACTATTTGATTTTGATTTGATTTGATTCTATTATCTCACGTGACTCTTTCACGTTTGACTCTTTTCACGTGGGAGAGCCATGCTTCGGCACGAATGGGCCGGCTCGACCGGAGTGATACCACGGCCTCACAGAAAACCGGCGTGAAACAACGCTTGCGTTGTGTTTCGCCGAGTGAGTTGAGGTTACCGGAGGCCCAAACCCTTTTAAAGGCGGCCAGCGCACTTGCGACTCCTCTGGTGTTGCGGGTGTCCATGGGCGGCGGTTATCACTTACCATCAGGTGATCCGTTTGCCCGTTTGCCCCCCTATCCCATAAAAAAAAAAAGATACTGTGACGCTGTTACACAGTTTAGTCACTTAGTCACACCCTAAGGGCCACTCTCACTAACTTCTTAAATATATAGGTATTGTATTCTAAACTGTACTTGCTCTTGTCCGCGGCTTCGCTCACGTGGAGGATTAGGAATGGATCTCTTAAAAATAAACTAATCAATAACCAACAGTGATGATCTCTTCTTTGTATGGGTCTGTATACGTCAGAGAGGTCAAGCTGTATCTCAGGATCCATTTAATTAGTTGAGATAAGAAGTTCACCAGTGTTTAAGTTGGAGCATAATTACTTTCTAAGAGTGAAATTAAAATCTATGTACACATTCTATTTTGGGCCAACCCGTAACAAACAAATATTTTAAAAAATTCATTTTTTTGGGTTCGCAGATTTTTATACATAATTATGTATAAGTACCTTAAATCACTTTTTTTTTTAATTTCTTCGAAGTACAGACACAGTTTTTTTAGGATTTTAGTCAGAAATTTAAACACAAATTTGAAATGAAAAATTGTAATTAAATACAATTTAAACACAAAATTTGTATGAAAAGTCGTGTTTAAATAGAATTTAAACGTATTATGAAGTTGGTGCAAGTGGCCCTTAGTGTTAAAATTCGTGTTATATTAAATTGAACACGAATTTATAATTTAAAATACCAGACTAGCATCAAACATGGTTATTACACTGTTTATGATGTCTTAATATAATAATTTCATGATGAATAACCGAGTAGGTTTTATAGCTACGATGTGTGAACACATATCACACATTTTTAATCGCGATGATCTACTACATTGTCGATCTATAAGATCCCAGGCTAAGTTCGTCACAAAGGAAGGATGCATTAAACCGAATAAATACCAATAAAAGGTCGTAATAAATGGAATTCCTTAGAAATGTGCGAGTCAACATCCAATTGCAATACATTAACACATCGACTATGTTGCTTTGTGAGTGGCCATGTTCCTTTGTCCGCAATTGTTTGGTCCCACATTGTGTCGCAAATTGCAATATGTAGAACGAATTATCGTGCTTAACTTTAGCCTAGGCACAAAAGCCAGTGGTCTACCTTATGGTCTGAAGGACCAGAACACCGAAATTAAACAAGAAATTACTATTTTTTGGGTTATTGTTCGTATTGCTGCCACTATTGTTCAGAACTGACTGGCTTCCAAAATTGTTTTCGCCTTGGAATGAGAGTGTTAAATTTCGACTCTAATTGCTATTATGAAAATAATTCGATGGTTGTATTAATAAAGGAATATTTTTTATATACTGTGCGCACTAGGCCGGGTAATGATAGCAACTTAACAAAAGTCCCTTTGTATTGGGAGTTGGTTCAGCGTATAAACTTCACCGCGTAGCCACCTCGTAGTCCCTGCGTAGAATCTGCGTAGACGCTACGTAGGCCCCATAGACGCCATGATTACCTTTATAATATGACTAACACTGACTATGTTATAAATAGACGTTGTCGTGGCATATACCTACGTTCAACAAATGATTTACGCATATATGTACCCCTAGCTTCAAAATATGTGACACTCAAGAAAAAAACTATCGAATTGACAACCTTTTTTTTTCTTTGTAACTAACTACTACTTACTACGTACCTACATTTACGTACAACATCACAACAAAACACACCCTATAACGTTTATAATTAAACCTCCAGTACTTATAGGTATCAATTGGAGTCTTTGAGTGGGTCTTGTTAACGTCTTGTCGAGCACGCGAGCGAACTGAGATAAAAGAGGTTACCTCCCGTTAATTTGACTCCAAGATACCATATGCATGCGTGTGATGGCCATGGAAGCAACGACGACAACCAACGACCAGAGAGATAATTTACCTATAATACCCATTTAAACTTATTTAAAAATAGGCTGATATGCCAATGTTTTAGCCATTGTGCTTGAGTATTTTACACTAAAAACGATAATCTTTCTGATTCTGAGAGAATTTGGTAATTTGATATTTAACGACTAACTGTAATAATGAATTTACAATTGTGTCTGCAATTGGATGCTTGAAGGGTTAGATATATTTCACTTGCAAGATAATATAGATAATCATGTCAGACTTACTTGTGAAAAATTATACTAAACATACCTTACTAAGTCGCTTTTACGACATTTTTAAATCTTGGCACTTGAGCAATTTTCCTATTTTATTAATATGAATATACATAATCAACTCATTATACTATACCACTGCTGGGCATAGGTCTCCTCTTGCAATGAGGGGAAATACTCTATAGTCCACCACGCTAGCCTAATGCGGGTTGGAAGACTTTACACGCCGTCGAGAAAATCTACTCGCGGTAATCTTAATAAATCGCGGTAATTAACTATTAATAAAAAGTTAGAGGCTTGGATTCGAACTCTAGGAATTAATTATTCCTATAAAAAAATTCTTAGAGAAGAAAAAATAAAAAATAGCATAAAAAACGTGAGAAATATACTTATGGCTCATTCTAACATGAACATAGGCACAATTATAGCACCGCCCCACTGGAAATGACCACTAAAAGCTAGAGGTAAAGTTTTACCTACCAAGTTAATACTGAGTCAATTTTAAACGTTGAAGGTATTTGGAGAGTGTTTAAAACTGTCGGAGTACCAAAGTAAATGTCTCGTCGTGAATGCCTGCCCTTATTCGGCATTACATAAATGAACATAAGCGTGCCTACTGTTAATAAGGGAACAATAAGGGCGTGATCAGACAACACAGACAATTTCGTACCTTTCTTCCTTTTGATAGAATACTTAACAGCTTGTTAAGTGAGGTCGTGAGGTGAAAATAAAAAAAAACTTATTATTACTATTATTAGAGGGAAATTATATATGAAGCTTGTTAACTTTCTGTTAAATTGAGTGAAAAGAACTGAAATTAAAAGGAACAGAAGGTTATACCTTGAAACAGAAAATATCTCTCGCTTTTTTTACATTTGCACGTTCTATCATAATATATATCCAGAAGTGTACCGCACTCAGTTCGCCGATATATGTTGCAGTTCAACGAAATATAGAGCGAGCCTAATGACTTTACTCGGACAAATCCGAATTCCGATCCAGCGCTGAATTTATAGAAAAACCCAATAAAACTTTTCTTGATCTAGACTTAGCAGCCGTGTTAACAACCATGAGACCCATGAAGCTTCAAGTCTCCAAAAGCTCTTTCTTCTGAATATTGAAATTATTTAATAACAAAATATATATACTAGTTAAACTCGAAATATCGAAAGCAACTCCACAACAGTTTGTAAGTTGATAATAATAAATGAAAACCACAAATCCCTTTTGCCAACCACAATCAAGACATAAAGAACATTGCCAACCTGTCCTAACCCTCCCGATGCGACAGCGGATTATTATTCACTCGGGGTCCAAATGACCCCTCACATGTTTTGACAACCCTTCGCAAAACCAATGAAATATGTAACAAAGGAACGGGTTACCGTCCATTATGTAGCGATTTAGGAATTCATTTTATTGGACACACAGACACGTAATGTGTAGTGACTGTGAATAATTCAGTAGGGTTGTGTGAGGGTCGGCGCGATTTTATTTGATTGCTTTATAGTCTATGGAAATATGTACCTATGCGATTATGATATATTATGCAACAGTTTCAGCGATTACGATGTCACTGCATTGACAATTTTAAACGGTAAATGATTTCTGAGGAAGCATACTTTATTTCAATTGAAATGTTTACATGAATTTCTTTGGTGGAAATAATTTTTAATTCCTCTTGTTTTATTAAATTTTTTGGTAATTTTAAACGTACATGTGATTTTAAGCACGTTTTGGGGAATGGCTCCAAATCAGTCCTGTCTATCAATCCCGTTTTCAACGAGACATTTTAAAATAGAACATTAACTATGTCAAAAGCGATCTTACCTGACGGACCTGCTTATACTGTTCTTCGAAGCTCCATCCAGCAGCGCTGCCTTCCGAGGACGACGATGACGCTGAGCCAGCAGGCTGCGCCGGCGGTGGTGGTGCAGGGGCCAGGAACGCCGGTGGAGCGTAAGGAAAGCCCCCCGTGGCCCCCGCACTCGCCAGAGCGAACACACTATTAGGTGTGGACAGAGGCGCCCCTTGGGCTAATGAAGCCAGTGAGGACAAGTGGGGGTGTAAAGATGACTTGAGAGATTCGAAATCGTCGCGTACCTGGTGGAAGAAATATTAAGTTTAGAATTCAAGCGATGAGAACAGGTTACAAAGACATTCAATACATATCTAGCGTCAAAACAGTATACCCATAAACACGCAATGTTCGCCGGTATATTTTATGTCCCATGAAATACCCAAGCCTATTGAGCCCAAAGTCCGAGCTGATACTAAGAATTTTGTAGAAATACCCAAAAACACTGTTCTTCCAACCTAGGATCTTGGGTCAACCGGCCAAGCCGTGACCACTAGACCAAAACATGATAATGAGACCCCCAGCATTAGTGTAGTACCAATACAATTAATAATCATAAAGTATTTTTGGTTAATGTCGGTAAACGAGCAGACGGACCACCTGATGGCAAGTAATTATCGCCGACCATGGACACTTGCGAAGGCCTTGCCTAGCCTTAGGAGCCCTACGGATTACTACTAACTGGCTCTGACACGCATAAATCGAAAGACACACCAAGGTGCTGTACAATATACTTCATAGAGCCATTACCAATATTGATTCTTGTTCCTATGGAAAGATTTATAGATATAACTCTTTCCCCAGTATATTGTGAGTAGGTCACAGTAATTAATAGAACGATGCAAATTGCATAGCTACAAATCAACAATATTGTTAGAGGTACACGTAGCAATTAGCATGAGGATTTTGTAATCGTCATCATACATTTAGTTGATGCCTCTGGCGATTATGAACAAGAAATTCATTCATCTATTTATGACACTACCCAGTTTATTCAATATTGGCTCATCCAAAACTCCATCTATTATATTTCCCAACAAGCTGTCGCCCGCGGTTTTTGAGAGAAAATTATGTCCTTTTCCGGAAGTAATTGTCTCCTTGCCTGTATCAAATTCTGTTTATCGATTTAGGCGTGCAGAAGTAACAAGAGATATATATAATCTGTTACTTTCGCATTTTAATATTAGTATGGAATTATGGAGAAACGAATATAAAATAAATACACAATACTGGTACATGGACTTATCGCTAAAAAAATTGAAGTCTTACTTTAAGTTCCCTCTCAAGAGGTCGGGGCGAGTTCCGCTGGTGGGGATGGCTCATCTGGTGGTTTAGTGGCTGATGAGGCACTGTAGCATGATGGCTCATGTTGTGTGTGGGTTGGTGTTGCATCTGCTGATGCGACTGCAGTGACTGGTGCGACTGCAACGGCTGGTGGGGCTGGTGGGGTTGGTGGGGAGCCGGTGCGTCCCGCCCCACGCCCTCGTCGGAGCTCTCACAAGATTGCTCCCCTGAAGACTCGCCCTCAGACCGCGCGGACTAGAACAAAATAAAACTTTATTATTAAAAATATAGCATTGAAATTATAAAATGAACAGAATTGATGGAACTAAAATATCTATCAATTCTTAACTCGCTCGTTTTTAAGTCAAACTAGTTTTGCTACATAACACGTCAGTTGCATGAAACGAAAAAATAATTTTATGCAAACCTCTTACAAACCGAGGTAGTACCTAAACATCCTTTTAGAAGTTCGTCAAAAATATAATAAGTTTATGTATTTCCCACTATTTACAATATTTTTTTTTACATCGTACCTATATCCAATTATTATACTTACTAGCGTTACCTACTTGAAAGTATCTAACTAACAGTAAACTAACCCTAAACAGCAGTAGATTGATCGATTCAAACTCCATCGCTTAATCAACTGTAAGTAGAACAGGGCTTTACGATTACGGATCGTAGACTTTTGCTGCACAACTTACCATAATTATAGCACACAGCTAGGTCTCATATGTAACTTATTTTTAAATTATAAGCAAGTGGCAGGTGCGGCCAGTAAAACAAGTGATTCTAAGTGGCAATTACCTATAAATGTCGCTAGGCGTCAAACTTTCGTGTTAAATGTAAAAAAAACACAATGGTGCCACGCGAATATAAAACTTAAATGTCTCGAATTTATAAAAAAAAAGATTGTTCTATCCTTTAAATTACTCAGTATTTACGGATTTTAATGCATTGTATTGCAACATTATATTACAGCATCTTGCCATGACTGTAGAGGCTCTAAAGTATCCGAAAATAATGGAATGAAATAATATCAATACAACGCGATAAAATCCAAAGTAGCTTTATGTCAATTTTAAATGTTTACGTTAGTGTCAGAAACCAGTATAGTAATGTATGAGTATGCTCAATATTCCTGCACGTGGATTCAATGCCAATAAGTTTGAGGTTAAGACATCGCAACAATGATCAACATAGCACCACAGCGCTCGAAGGGTTACAAGCTAATAAATTAATAACATTGTATTCCGTATAATTAGTACACAAACTATTATTCACCTTCGATTCACATTTAATCCACACTTGTTTACTTTCCGATACATGCATTTAATAAACACAATTTACCCTGGGCTTCCGTTCCTGGATTGCCGGAGGAGTTAAATTTGTTCAATTATTATTTATACTTATTCTTTGTTTGTAACGATATCGAGTGAGTAGCATGTGGTGGCCGCAATAAGCCCCCCCGGGCTTATAACATTTGCTGAAACCTGCCTTATTACTCGAGTACTCGAATCATTGTAATTTTCTTATTGATTATTATACGTGATCAACACAGTAGGGCGAATAATTATTCCATAATCAGCCTTTATCATCGAAAATACATCATTGTTTGTAAATCAACAGGTGTTAACTACTATCCACATATCACAGCCTGCAAATATAGATTATGTTTTTAGAAAAACAAACAAAATAGAAACAGTAGTGTGCCAATATTATTATGGTGTCGTTTTCATGGTAAATGGCCATAATGTCCATAATTTCCAATAATTCCAAGACAAATCCAATCCCCATATTTTGTGCATCTATACTAATAGAGGAAAGATTTGTAAAAGTAAGTATGTTTGTAAGAAATTGGCTCAAAAAGTACTGGAACGATATTATAAAATATTTCACCATTTGAATGCATACATTATTCCAGATTAACATAGCTATAGAATATTTTTTTTTAAAGTTAAGGATTTCTATACGCGAGCGAAGCCGGGGCGGGTCGTAGTAGGTTATAAATTAACTGACAAAATGGAATATCATTTGTGACCCCGAGGTCACCAGGTGAAAGAGTACTAAATATCTACTCCGTGGGGCTTCAAAACCAATAGTTGCCAATCATGTACCGTTCTATCATTATATCTATTATAGCAATAGAGTGAATTTAATCGAATTCACGGAAATCCATGAACGCTGCCTCGGTACATAGAATTAATGGCAGGTTTCAGCGCGCAATGCATCATTCCATTGCGAGAAACACCGGTAACGACTATGCAAAACCAGTCTCAATATTAATGCACTTAAAGTTCCATCGGAATCAATATAAGGCAAGTGTTGTGAGCGGCAATCAAATCGTTGTTCGAAATGAGCGCGTTTTGCGCCGACGCAGCCCCCGGCCCACAATTACGACATTAAAATTATTATTTTATTTCCATTTTTATTTATTATTCGCATTATTATATTGTGTGGAGTTATTATCGGTGAAATGTTTCGTTCGGATAAACGCTCGCCTCGGAACGACACGCAAGCTTCCCTTGACGACCCACTTCAGGGTTCCGCGTGTTATATCAATTAATACACAACTTATCGCGCTTCGCGTTTCTCGTCAGCTTTTTTACTGAAATTGGGAAAAAGCTCCACAGTACTACTGTTAAAAAAATAGCCTTAAGGCTGTACATGATTCGTGATTCACGGCGTAATTTTTCATTGTACTTGGACTTCGAAAAACTTTGTAATATTCATGAATAACCTTCTTAATTACCTCAGAAGTTTAAAATTTATTATTAAACCATATTCGATATTCCTCATTTTTTATAACTTTACGTCACTTTATCTCAATCACAAAGTATTTCATTAAGTTCAGTTTATAATATAACACAAATAGTCTACGGCCGCTTGCGGAACCCTATAATCATATCAATCGTGCTCCCGTATACACACCCTGTCATTTCATTCGACTTTTCTCATGGCTCCAGACTGCTACTGGATTCCTTCCACCTTTTATTACTTTTTAAGGTGACCGCAATTTTAATTTAAACGTTATATCAACAAAATGAGCCGCTTAAGGCATTTATTTTAAGTTCGTCTACCTTATATGTTGCGGATCCACCAAATTCAGTAAACAAAACAAACAAGCAGCGAACTGAATGTTGATAGGTTATTATCATGTGACCAACTGTAAAAATCAACAGTTGCACGTACCGATAAGTAGGATAACGTTAGCACAACTCATGCTAACGCCAGTACAAACAGAATCGGAGCAACTTAGGCGCTTTGTTGAAATCCCTCGCGTGATATTATAATATAATATTAACTGTAAGTTGTTTAGTGGGCCGATGAAAAGGTACCTTGTATTGGACGAGTCAATAAAAGCGACCGGAATTTCACTACATGTTAACACATAGCCATGGGAGAAGAAGACATGGCCATAGTCCGCGCGAACGAAGTGAACATTTGACACAATATTGCACCCAATTTGTGACGTGTAAACAAAAATACGCTGATACATTTTAGATCGTGACCCCTACAAAGAAACGGAAAGTGAAAGAATTCATCCATCGGAACCATTAAACAAACCCACTTGCTTATTATTTGAATAAACAGGGAATGGACTCTCTGCCGTTCTCAGAAGAATCCCGAAGTAATACCCAGATTTAAGCAGAAGGACACACCGTTGATTAGCGCCTTTTACTGCACACACCAAGCTACCAAAATTTATCTTAAACCCTCCAGAATTAGGCTCAATTCGAAATAGATCTTCACTTACAGCTACTGATATCAATGAAAATAACCACAGAAAATTAGTTTTAGACGAAAATGCCCTTTAAGGCGATGATGCAGAAGTTGAAGCTTTATCTATCTATCATTGAAAAGTCACACCATTTGATATTGAACTTTATGCCACCGAATCACCGTCGAATATGTAAAAAATAAACTTTCAAATACTTTATACAATGTAATATTTGTGATAGAAATCATAATCGTGTCTATGCTAGTAAATTTTATGAGGCGAAATCAAATAGAAACTTGTAATGAAAGATGTCGTGTGCGCTCAACATGTTTGGTTGGTATGCAAGACAAATACGTGCGGTAATAAAATATTGAACATTTAGTTGTTAATGTCGACGAAGACATTGTCGTTGTCAGAGGTGAAAATATTGATGACTGTGTGCATTGATAGAACACACCGCAATTAACCAATAAAATGTGAGAAGATCAAATGAAGGATTTAAATATAAACTTTCTAAAAATAAAATTTATTCACCAATAGGATTCTATGGGTAAAAAAATATTATTGAATTTAACTCTTACATTTAACGCACCACATTCAAAGTTGTTAATGTGAGAGTGATTAACATATTCACGAAAAGGTTGATAAGCTTTAAGGCAATTAAACAAATCTTTGTCTTAGGAGTCAATACTAAGTAATCATTGCTCATTGAGTATAGAAACATGAAGATCGTAGTCATTTGTTTCAGCTACAGCGCATAACGGACAAAGAAGTTCATTAGGTTCCCGACGGGCGTGATGGTAATGTTCGCGCATCCACACTCCCTGGAATATTTATTAGCAGGATCCGTCACGACGAGCTTTGTCCACACATTAGCAGTGTTAGCGCCCGGGATGGCTACCTGCATGTTTACCTAGACATAGCCCCACCATATTTGCCTAGATATCCACACATATCTGGTGTTTCGCAGAGGTCGTTGCAACACTCATTTGAGCAATGTATTGTTGACGTCGAAGGGAAATCTGCCTTCGTGTTTGCGTAATTTAAGAGGGAATGCTGATTGTACAAGATGCTTCACACAAATAACTTGTAAATGCCATTCTGAACCAACTGAAGTTGTTTTATCTGTATTGAGATAGACCGTGGCTCCGTGGCTTCTACGATTTCGTAGTTTTCGAAAACGAGAAATGATTAAAACAATGCTAGAATGTAGTAATCAGCGAAAATCTAACAAAGATGGCAGAAACACCGCGTCTAGGGAAATGTGTTTGGTGTGACAATGTTGCCACATTAACAACCGCACTCGCATTAACATTAGCAGACATAAAATAACCGCCAATAAGCCGAAGCACGCATGAAAACGTCGACAAAGCAACAGGTTCTCGTCTCGACAAACACACACTGTTTACATTATGATCCTGGGGCTTCATTTAATAATTCTCGGGAACTAAAAGCCTTTGAACATTTCATCAGATGACCCTCGCTGTTTGCACACACTTCTGGCTCGAGATGCTAATGTGGACACAAGGACCTGTATCGCCGATCGGCCTCCGATGCGTTGATTGTTAGCCCTTCCAATAGCTTTGGCTTCTTCTATTTCACTCCAATGCTCGATATCCTCGATATCTTGTGCAAACATAGTTGCCTCGGATTCTTTGTACCTATTCATTTTTCTGTTGAACTTTTATGGTCAAAATAAATTTTCATTACATAACTCTATTACAGTATAGTTAAGAGATAATCTATATGGTCTAATTTTGTGTATGAATAATATGTCATAACAAACACGAAGCTATTGCGTGGTAGGTAGGTACACGACAATTATACGAATGTCGCATTAGACTTGCATCGTCACATAACGCTCTCGTGCAGTAGCGTATCAGGAAGTACGAGTGTTACACGAAACGAGACAAGTATTTGAGCAAAACAAAAGGTGATAAGGAGAGGTAAATAACCGGGGCCATTGACGGCGTGACGCCGAGCGGCGCGCGCAGCACCGCATTCACGCGCCGCGCGACGTCGCGACTCCCGCGACCCGCCACCGGCGCTTACCTCTCGTTCAACAGCTGTTTATCGCTTCAAATACCGCGCTGAAATATTTTCAGCTACGACTATTTAGCGGCCGACGGCTACCGAGTTGAATGGAGCCGTTGCTGTTGCGAACTCACCGAGCGATTCACTACACAACAGTCATGACATATTTTAGAATCGAGTCGATAGCATTGGACCTTAGAACTGTGAATTTCCTTGAGTGTCAGGTACATATACATTTGTTCCACCGGTTTCTAATAGATGCTCATTACAACAGTACAGATGCTATTGAATTCGAAATCATTTAGACTCTTAATTTTATTCAAAATACCGCAAGAGCGGTAAGTAGAAAGAGATCGCGTCGTATATTGTAATGATAATTATTTTTAGAAAACAAAAACTAGAAAGCGGTCGACGAAGATGCCTATCTGTTAATTATTGTCACCAAATGGCGGCCGTTATTGTGGATACCTCAAAATGGCGGAGTGACAAATCGTTGGCGTTTCGTGTACGTTCCGTTTGATTGACGCGTGCCAGATTCCGCGGTAATATACCTTTATACATATTTATTTATGCGTAGAAAGCGCAAATAAAAACGAGTTCTTTAACATTGCGATTGAGATAATGAATCGATGTTTACGGAGAGTCGCGGTACGCGATCCGACGCGGATGAGCGACGTCGATGGCCGATTAATACGCACAGAATCTAGCACTGTCAGTTATTATGATAATATTTGTGATTGGAAAATATCGAGACCGTTGAGACAATTTCCAAGCGTAGCAACGAGCCGGGGTCAAATATTGACAGTTCTCACGAGCGACGGCGGACGCGGCCGCGACTGGACGCGTCGCGCCGCCTATTCCTTCCGCTTTTCACACATATAGGTAATAATCGATCGCTTTTATTGCGTGGCGTGTGTAGGCGCGCCGGCCGATGGTGACATTTCGAGGAACCTTAATGTGAAATGTCGTTTGCCGACGAATCGAACGCGAGACGGACGTTAAGTGGACCAACAAACTGGAGCGGTCCTTAACGCGTGATTTCATTGGAACACACGGCCTGTATTCATGTCTTTTGTCATCGATTTATCTGTTGATTCGCTGACGCATCGCGCAGTAACCGTGTGAAATGTGAATATGTCAGGTAAACTTCGAAGCACACCCTTTATTTGCATTAATAACTTATTCTGCAAGCAGCAAACAGCCATCATCGTGTATAAAGTTCTTTGTGACGCTAAGCGTGTTTGGCTTGACTCATTATTTTTAAAGGTAAGTCATTGATTCGCGAAAGTGACCCTGGGTCGCTTTTTCCTGAGCAGCGACGAGGAAAACTTGCAAATGATCACATTAAACGTTTAGGTACTAGATGGAATTAAAGCCGTTGCTCATAATTGGAAATAGTCGACTAAAATCATCAATTTATCATGCATACATACCTATATACATATTTTCACACCTGTCTTCCATTAAGTTAGGCAGACACTATAGATTTTCTCTTGCTGCGTTCCTGGCACACCGCCTTCGCTTCATCGACGTTAATTTACGTCCTCATGCATGGTGGTCAGTTTAAAGTACTCTTAGCCAGACCTTTTTTGGAACCTCTGCCATTTGGTTGTGGTACATTCGGCCCCTTACTACCTCTTCCATTCGTACTCACCTCGTATACTCGTCTTTTACTCGTAATTTATCATGGCATTAAGAAAACATTATTTTTTTCTAGTTGTTTTTCCCTCAATGAAAAATCCTCTGCATCGATCTAATTTGCGAGTTCCTTCAAAAAGGTCAGGTTCGTAGCACTCGTATCCGGCGCATGTGTATGACAAGATGTATAAATATCGAAATCTATGCAAGAATCGTAGGAAGTGGCGCTATGTAGTTTCTGCCGACCCCTTTGAGAAGAAGGCGAGAGTATATGTACGTATGCATACAAAACCTCTCCATCCAAGGAAACTAAACAATTAGAAATGTAAACTGAGTGCAAACAATATACTATCTATTACATAGTATTAAAGTTGATTTCCAATATGTGCTAATCTTCTCAGAAACATGCCTATTTAAGCTGATCAACGAGAGAGAGAGGCGCTAAAGGGAAATATTCGCCGTATTTGTACAAAATGTGTCTGATGTCACTTCCTTTGTAGAAATTGACATACGTGCCTTTTTAGGCAGATTACCTGTCACCTAATGAGTAATAAGGAATTTCGGAAAGAACGTGTTTCTTGAGTTTCCCGACCATTAATCTACGCATCAACGCACGATCAGCAGTAGTTTCGTTATTGTACGCCTTGTTTTAGTGTTAATGCTACCGGTAGGTAGTTTCAAGTTTAAGAGCCTCGAATGTTCTCGAAGACCATAAACGTAATAGTATAAAGTATATAAAATATCATTCTGCATTGTCTATTTACATAGTTGCGCATTTGGTAACACCAGATACGGCGCATACAATGGACGCGTGACGGCTGTAAACCGTATCGTTAAACCCAGCCCTAACCGAAGTTTAATTACCTAAGGCTTGCGGCGATCGTAAACACTTCAGGAAACTAATGCCCTGACCGCAGGTAGGTCACTTGTCTAGTGAAACGGATGCATTTACATTGTACACTGTACATAGATGAGATCAACGATGGCATCAGGATAAGTAAAATCAGGAATGGATTTAACCTTTTATCAAAAAAAACAGAACAAGCTCAGATGAAAAATTAAGAAGGATTTGATCGAGGTGTAGGTAGGTACTGAACTACCTACATTATTTCCTAAGTAGGCCGACCTCAATGCCATTAACTGGCACAAATGCTAACTCCGAGCTGCTACTGAATTTTCTATTGGAAATATTAAACGAATTGCTCGAAGTGGAAATTACCTAAATCGTTCTGGGTCTCATATTTTTCGATATGTCAACAAAACAGAAGAAGATAGAGAAAAAAGTAATAAAAAATTTCAATATAATAATAAACAACAACAATATCTTGTAAAGAAGGATAATATAATAAAGCAAAAGAAATGCAACGCCCAAGAATTTTATTCAAATAAATCGATTCGCAGTACGTCGATACGATTCATTGGTGTCATAAATCAATGAGAGAATTGATGTGTACCTGTTGCCATTATCAATCTCTGCTCGATGTGGTACCGAGTAGTGCTGTAGTGACACTTATCGACCCACTAACATCGTTTATAGTGATCCCGATAATACACGATGAATGCCTAAAGAGGTTTTGTTCTTTGACTTATTATTGGGTGTGTTGCGTCTTTGATAAGATGAAATAGTTAATTTATTTATAACATGATAATTTTATCTAACCTCATCATTGTGCGCAATTAAGCACTTAACTAAAATAAACATTTTCATTGAATAATTTTGGTGTCTTTACAGCATCACATTGGATTAAAAAAGTTGTCGTTGTTGTTGTTGGAGTAAACAACTCGTTGGAGTAAAAAAGTTGTCTATATACTCTTCGTATACTTGTCGAATCAAAATATTTTTTACTAAATTACACACTTTTTAAGAATTAATTATTGCAACTTTATTATGTACTTACTTTCTGATTAATAGAATCCAACTTTCAAACGGGATCAATTAAAGTTAATCGAAATCTATAAAAGAAAATCAGAAATGAAGCTTTAATTACTTCTGCTATTAATATTTCAGCGAATAGTTTATTTATTATTCATAATTGTTAAAAATCGTTCAACCATGTATGTATCGATAAAACAAAAAATCTACCGCCAAAAAGCGTATCTGTGTATCAGTGGCCACAAAAACTACCAGTATCGAATCCATTATTTTATTTAAACCTTCTTAAAGAGTCAGTCCATCAAAACAAACATACATTTTAAAAATCAATAACGTGAACCCTTCCCGATAGCGTTCAAATAACCCATGTCGATTCAAATAAAAGCAAATCGACAAAAAATCTCGGGTTCTAAAAGAATCATAATCGAAGACCAACAATCTGTCACCCATCATTGTATTATAATATTTGTATCGAACATACTTTTAATAAAAATATATTATAGTATATCGATTGATTTCTATCTTTGAATTGAATACTGCTCTATAACTCAAGAGCATCGATGAATTGAACTGATTCCTTAGCGTCAATTCAGATCAAATTGATTACTGATTGATTAGATTACTGATACCTTACAAACACGCTTTCTTGTTTTTTTTTTATGAAGCTAATTATGTACAAAAAACATTAAAAGAAACAATAAGGTAGTGGTGTGACAGTGTCATTTCGAAACCACAGATCCTGTCACTTCCTAATAAAACGGCGCACCCCGCTGCGCAGGCGCACCCCATTTGCAAACAATACACCACGCAGCTATTATCATTCGTATCCGATTAATTCTTCACAATACTATTATAAAACCACTACGTTTATCGCTGTTATTTCAATCTCGTTTTATATATTAAAGTATTACTCATACCAATCAGATAATACCAAAATACGCATCGAACACGATAATTGATGATTTAATTCAAACAGTATGACATGAAAGTAAGATCGTGTCTTAAAAATACCAAGCTCGCATACTTGAAATAATTGATAAATCAATGCAGTTCTCAACGCGAGGGGCACTAAATCAAAAAGAATAAGTGACCGTCTATCATAACATTTTGACGTAGAGAAACGTGCTCGATATTAAACTGTTCCTGCTAGATGGCGCGATAACGGCCTGTCAAACTCGCCTGTCATTAGCTTATTAATGGCCGCCGAACGCCATTTTGATAGAATAAAAAGTTATTTGTCTTTTATTGGCCCTTTGTCTGGTATATTCATTAATATACAAACATGATGGCTTCATGTAATCAAAGAATCTATACTTAATATATAAAGCTGAAGAGTTTGTTTGTTTGTTTGCTTGAACGCGCTAATCTCAGGAACTACTGGTACGATTTGAAAAATTCTTTCAGTGTTAGATAGCCCATTTATTGAGGAAGGCTATAGGCTATGTATCATCACGCTACGCGGACGAAGTCGCGGGCAGAAGCTAGTAAAATATATAATACCAGCTATAGATATAGTAATGCAACTTTTTTTCCTACCATATTAATTGAAAGAGCTAATTATTCATTTTGTTAATAAAGAAAAAAATAAGTGATATTATTTCATGAATCGAGGATTTAAAATGATCTAATTAAAGTTTGCGACATTGAATGCGTAATAGCATGGTCGCCAGTATTTCACAGAATACAATGGGTCACCCACGCAACGTCTGGCGTGAAACTTGCACATCCTCTTGCAATTTGAAACAATTTGCATATCTACACACGTCAGTTGTGTCTAAAAATAACGTAAATTGAATTTATGTGTTTACAAAAAGTTAACAAACCAGACCGACTTAACACTTTCGCTATTATCCTTCTTTTTTTTCAAAGGCAACACTGTCTTATTTAGCCAAACATTCGGGAGGCAATCTGGTAAGTCAATATTTGTACAAACCAAATTGTGCCCTTGTTAGATAGTAATAGGATTCAAGTTTGTGTTTAATTTTTGGTGAGTTATAGCATTTTGCTTGAAGCCACGTGCGTCCATCGGACCACACACGGACGCAAGTCAACATTGGTCCCTAGAACAACACTATAGCACTTAGTATACTTTACAGGTAAACTAGTAGCTTTTTGGAGCACACTTCACAATTTGATATGCGCCTGCGTCCATCCCTAATATGAGATGAGTCTATTTCAAAGTGAAAGTAAATACATATTAATTCCTTGCTACATGCCTGAGTAACTAAAAAAATGTTATAAATTATTAGATTCTACTTCACTCATTTTACAAAATACCTAGTATAGATCTGTAAAAATTGTTGGTGATGAAATGATGCCCTTACACTAGCAGTTTTGAATGATCTTACATTCTTAATATCTATAACTACGTATAGTAGGTTTCTACTATTGTTAGAATTTAGAATAATAAAATAGTTCTGCCATTTCAAAGACACAGATGAATCTGCCGTTTAAACAGATATGAAGGCAATAAAAAAAAAATAACCTACCTTCTGTGAGGCAAACAAGACCAGCATATAAATAAAACAGGTTTCAGATGATTTAATTACACGGTAACAAAAGCAATAAAATTAATGTGTAAAGGTGGTGAATAAACAGTGAAGGTCGTGTGGGCGATGCTGTGCCCGCGCCGGTAGCCAGACGAGCCGACGACACCCGATGACATCCGACAACAAGACACATAAGTCACGAACACTGACGTTTTAAGTGCAACTGCACGTTGCAGAAACAAAACAGCTGTATCCTAGGACCGAATTGAGTAATCCAGTGTTACCTAAGAAAATTGGCGAATAGTACATTCAACATCATCATAGTGCTGTCTTGCGCCAAAAATACTTAACATAAAAAGACCTTGGAATCTACTCAAACGCATATTTCTATCAATTTATAGAAGCTTAAAAGAATTACTTTAAAGAAACAAGAATGGATGAATCCCAATCAAATGTAGACATCCAAAGTAAATCAGATACAACTTTCTGATTGATAATATCAATCAATGACGCCATGGTGATTACTCATTGCAAAACTGCGTGCGTTCAAGTCAAAGAACCAGAATGGTGAGAAGTGGAGCGCTGTCCATCTATAGCTATACCTATTTTTTGCAATAATGCCTATAACTAGGTATATGTTATGCTTGTTCTTCGTTGTTTAGTAATCAATCATACGATAATTTGACAATACTAGATCAATAACTGAACACATAAATATTTTTAGTATCAAAATAAACCTATGAAATACAGAGGAGTACTCCTGAAAGTCCTAAGTGATTATATTTATCCTAAACCTTCAGCTGTGCAGTGTCATCAGCGCAAGCGCATCGTGTCCGGGGGTGAGGCGACAGGAAGGGGCGTGGTCGGCGCACATTAGCGACTGTTCGGAGAACAGACTGGGCCCACTCCCAATATCATAAGGACATTAATAACTTGCGTCATATTTAACGAAGGAAAAATGCTATAATTGGCGCTTAAATATGTAGCAGAAGCGCCCATAACTATTAAAAGTGGTAATTAAAACATTTCAGTTAATAATTTAAAAAAAGCTTTGATATTCAGACGATAAACCCCGATTATTTGTAACTTCAATTTTCATTCCATTTAGATCATCATCACTTAATAGCACACTCGGGCTTTCGTGCTTTGCCTATTCTAAAAATAAATATGCAATTATTTAACGACTAGAAATGAAGAAAGATAATCCCAAGTCCATTTTCTTAAGAACTTAAAATGTCCATTAATTTCAAGTAAACCACTGCGTAGTTAATACATCAAACAAAAGAACAAGCTACCACAGTTACGGACCACACGTGGCCGGCCAATTATGTGACAACATAGACCAAGAGCTCGAGAGGGTAAACAATGTGGGGGCGATCCGTAACACGGTAGTGATGACCCTCAGCTGATGAGAGTCCTCCTGGGAGGCGCGAGATGGGAGGGATCCGGTTGACATCATTCTGATTATTGAAAAAGAAATTAGAACAAAAAAGATAAACAACAAATATTAGGACAAAAGGACCAAAATTGTAAAAAAAATGTTATTGATTATTCTAATAAAAATATGTAGAACAACGAGAGTTGCAAGTGTTGTCTGTGGCTGTCAGCAGTTGCTCATTACTATATTAACCCGTATAAATACAAAAAAATTAAAAGAGATACGCAATTAACGCAACGCTGTTTATGTTTGTAGAACTTATGGTCAAGAAACAAGAACAATATTGTAAAAACCGAAAGCTAAATGAAAATAATTTCACAATGCTAATTTAACTAAAGATAAGAATGGCTGTTGAATTATTAATTACAATCAAATTCAGTAAATAAAAAAGTTATATCTGACGATATTTCCATAATGATATGCATACATAACCCTCGAGTGTTCACTAGTGGGTGCTTATTAACAAATAGAAGAGGTAGGAAAGACCCCGGGTCCCGTAGGACCACCGGTGTTAGCATCAGCAAGTCAAATGGAGCGAGAAATACGCGAGTCATTTTAGGGTTGAATCCACTTATCGCATTAACATGAAAGCGATAAGGGATATAACTGTGAATTCTACAAGGCATCTATTTCAACTATTGACTTTCTTTATATGACATACATTTCCAAAAAAGTAAGTACAAAAGACTTCCTACTTCATTTGTTCTGCAAAGTTTAATTTATCTCAGGTTCCTAAAATAAGGCATTAAGTTGTAAAAATAAAACTTTACAATACATACCATCACGCCTGTATTGCCCGAAGGGTAAGGTAGAGTTGCTAATGTACAGTAAGTACCTAATATCCACGCTTCCCCAGTACCTATATTTAGGTCCCATGTAATAGAGGGTAAAAAAAATCTAAAAAATATATTTTATGTTTGTGAACGCAGTATGTTATTTTAAAGCCAGTTTTTATGGTTACATAATAGAACTTTAGCTTCATGCACGTGGTGGAGCTAAGGCTTTATGAAGGCGCTTCGAGTGTCGCTACTGAATTTATTCCGTCTCTAAATACAGCTCATCATTTCTTATAATTTGAACTCTATTACTAAAACTAAAGATACGCAACCCTGAAATATATGTAGGCACAATTTTCTGTTTTCCTTAGAGTTCGTTAATCTATGTATGCAAATTAACGCTAAAGTAATGCCCTCATTGTTTAACTGTAGAATGTAGAATAAAGTTCAACATTCAAGCTTTGACGAACAAACGCCTAATTCAATTCAACGTAAAAAGGTACCCCAAAACAAAGCAACGAGCGCTAAACGACTGTTTTAAGTGCCATTCGCAGCGGGCTGCGCGGGCGCAGACTCGCGCGCTGGACGGCTGCCCCACGACGTGAATCGATACTTATTTGCATACACGATAAAAGAGACCAGTCAACATGCATGATATATTAAAATCACGTCTCCGGAACAATTAACAGAAACGAGCGAGCGATCAAATAATAAAAAGTGCCTTTGTCATTACAAACAGTCGAGGCGACGAACATTCTTAGAAACACCATAACGCCAAGAATAATAATAACTCCGTATAGTCGATGAATCGGTTTTCAGACGTTAACCAATCGGGCGGCGCGCGCGCAAATCGCCAATATGGCGGATATAATAATTACTTACTTATATTGTGTATTATAGTTTCATACAACGTCTATGACTGTATCTGAAACTATTGAGGACGTAACATTATTTGTAATGAAGTCAGATCACGTACAATTTATAACATGTTGCTAACAAAGTTTCTGTATCTTTAAAGAATAATGACATCATTTTTTTTCAAGTTTCTAATATCCTTAGCTCTTACTTAGCTCCAGATCATTGAAATCATATTGAGAGTAGTTAATTATATATGTCGTAACTAAAGTCGCGCAATATCTACTAATGTTTATCAAATTTATTAACAAGCTTAACATTCTCCTTAGATTTACCAGCATCATTAATTCCCCAATGCGATATGATTACTAGAAGGCTAAATAGTATGAAAATTCGTACCTAATTTGTATAAATTTTCCAGTCGTCAGTCACAAACACGTACTTACACAATAAAATTAGATACGTTCGAGAAATCAATGCGGAATGACGCAGATATAGTAAATCACAATAATATCACGAGTAGGTATCTATTCATAACTTGTTGAGCATTCGAAAACAATTTTCCGTCGCGTAGAACGAGCGCAAGTCAACCTCAAAACATCACAGGGGACAAAAAGCCGAGACGAGACACATCACCTCCAACCTCCGATTGAGAAACCCAATTTGAATAACAATCAATAAATTAATGTACAACTGTAATTTATTCATAAGCGGAGTCTGTGACACACCGGCGCGACGAGCACTGAATCCAAATGAAATTTTATAAGAAACGCTCCTTTTCAACGGCCCATTATGGACCGAATGTAATACTTTTCTTAACGTAGGTATCATCATTATCGGTCCGCATCACAATGCTCCTTTGAGTGTGAGTGTCGTTTAAGTGGACTAATCTCTTTACACGTAAAAACTGACGGCACCGAATGAGTTTCTCGTGTTGGAATAATTAGTCTGCAATTGAAAGCGTGCTTTATTTCAAGAGACCGGACAAAACGGACATGACACGGTTGGCCAACGGTAAAACACTTTCACGAATACAATGATAATTATTACAAAAGAGTATGATTCCGAAACGGCCGAGCCTGTACGCAACGCTGTTTTTAGAATATGAAAGGAAAATATTTAAATAATGTGCCGTAGGCAGCGCCATAAATAGCGGCTCGTTAATTACCGACTGTAATCACATTTCGCCAAACGCGTTACAACACACATGTCCCATCCCTTCGCTGTTCTAAATTTAAATATTATTAAGGCGGGAGCTCGGCACGCTCCCTATTCCGATAGAATCAAAAATAATTTATGAAAGTTTCTGTCACATACAGTGTTACCTTATACAAACAATGATCTGTCTCCTAATGTAAATACGGGTAAATCACACTACTCACATACCTACTATTACAAAGTTAAAATCGTATCTACTGTAAGTAAATACAAAATAATGTTATAATTTCTTCAAAAATTTCAATCACTAAAGAAAACGCATCTTTTATAGTTCATGGCACAAAAATAAATCATAGCGCAGAAGAAATGCTTTTAAAACAATTTGCTTGTAAAATTGCATCTGCATAAATACCAACATCATTTTCGCATTCCATCGATGAAAAACTAAAATCATAATAAAGAAAAATTAGTTTCAAATTATAACTAAATAGAGTTACGCAGGAGCATCGAGTTTGATTTGCGTGTCGTCACGAGCGCCGGCGGCGACAACCGAGCTTACCTCAATTGTTGATGGATCCACATTTTAGTAGTCATTTGAACATAATCATCTAAATTTTACAATAACTTTGCAAAGATGTGCGAAAACCGTTTCGGATAAAATTAGCATCTCTTGACAATGGACATTTGCGAGCATTTATGTAACTGCTGCATACTTTCAAAATATATTTGCAAGTGGCAAATAAATCCAATAATCTAGCTTTTAAATTAGCTGTGCTACTAATAACTACTATAAAATTATGTATTAATGCTTCGTTTTGTTGGTGGCATTCGAATGGGTCAAGCTTCGTCAAAAGAACCTAGTATTTATGTAGGAGTTTCTAAACATCAAGAGAGAATGTATTACTTTTATCATTAATAAAATAATAACAAGCTGTAACACATCGTCGTATTCAATTTATTTATTTTATAAAGTGTCGGCGGGAGTTTGCGTGTCTAAATCATTGCTTCAGGGGAACAGTAGCACTGATCGTAGCTCCAAATTGCCGCCTGTCAGAGCCGCAGTCAGGATGAACCGATCCCACAACCCGATTAAACTCACTGCTAAATTGTGGGAATCGATTATTCCCTAGTTCTTTGTCTGATAAGACAAAAAATACATCAATGCGATTTCTTTCAAGTTAGAAGTCGATAATTTTCATTGAATTGGTTTTTAAGTGGTGGGATTTATATATTTCTCAAGCTTCGGCGTGAACATTAAAATTCTTCTATATTACATGTGGGTAGTTAATACTTTCAATTGAGAGTAGACATTACAAAATCCTTGAATCCAGTCATTTCGTTTGAGTGTGATGATAATATTATGCCTAATTATAAAGTTTTCTTGTGGATGGCTTTGAAGACTTTAATAATATTTATAATATTACTTAAATGATGTGTGGCAAAGCTCGATATGCCGTGATCAAGCGGTGTGCGGTTATGGCTAATTGCAAGCTTTCCCGCCATTGCTGCTTCATTTTCAAGATGGCGGCAGGCGTCGGAGTGCGATTTCACGTCATTAAGACTAGTTATCGCGCGACCTGCCGCTATCCTCTAATTAGCCGCTACCGGTGCCTCCCAACGCAATGGAAATAATATTGGATATTATAAAACTGGAAATATAATTCACTTGATCGACGCCGTGTTACATGTGGCGTAAAATGGACGTAAACCCGTCGAATAATTGCTTTCTAATATATGAGAAGCGTTCAGAGTGAGCTGATTGCTGTCTACATTCGTTTCATAACATTATAATGGAGATTATATTTAAATTTGAACGATTTTCCCTCAAATTATGCAGTAAATACCAATCAAAGACGAGAATTACAACGTGAATTTAATAAATTAATTTTAGTTAATGAAGGCATTTTTATAAGAAATACTTATTTCAAATCCGTTTCATAGGAAACAGAAGCTTATAGGTATACTTTGCTATAATATTTATTTGTCTTAAATACAGGTTTAAAAAATTGTATTTCGAGTTTTCGAGTGATATAAATTGTGTCCATACAACGTGACTGCTAAGGTGGCGTGCGCGCGCGCCCCGCCCCGCACCGCGCGTGTCTCACCAGGGATCCAGATACGTAATTACTGTAATCTGTAATCAAAACGCCAGCTATTAAACAGTAGCAACACTACTTTATATGAACACGAGATCCATAGAGATTCTTCTGATGCTATATTGTTTCCTATACATTTTTTCTTGGCCACTAATAACTTTTTAACAAATGAATATGCTTCATCCGTTTTAGTTTAAATGCTTAACTGTGCTTTGTTTACCGAACCGATAGTCATAACTTCTTTATTTACAAGTATTATTGTCTAATATAGTACCTTTAACAAAAACTATTTATTTATTTATACTCTTTATTGTACACCAAAGACAGACCAGACAGACAGACAGACAGACATGAATACAGACGGGATATAAATCGAATTTTATAATATACAATGGGCGGCCTTATTGGGCAGCACGACCAGCGAACTCTTCCAGGCAACCGTTTAACAGAAATGGGGAAAAACTAATACATTTCTTGAAAACACAATGATTAAAACATCAGTTTTCTTCTTTTTAAAGATTTAGGGCCACTTGCACCAACTTCTTGAATGTGTTTAAATTGTAATTAAACCCTAAATTTGTATGAAAAATTGTGTTTAAATATGATTTAAACAGATTTAAGAAGTTGGTGCAAGTGGCCCTTAAGATAATTAATGATGAATTTAAATACAAAATGTATGACTACCCATTAACGTTTATCGATTATGTAAAGGTAAATATGGATAACTAACATGTTACAGTACAGTTTCTACGAAGTGGTCTATTTGCTATAATGTTGATTGAACGATTAAATGGTAAGCATATGTTATTTTAAAGGCTATTTTATGGTGTTCATGACCAATATTTATTTATATGTGAAAATAAAATAATCTTATTTAACTTAAATCGTTTTGGGTCTATGAAACGCACGATGAAACACTTAAACTATGAGATACGAAGTTAAAGAAAACTTTCAGGAGTTTTCTCTAACTAATCGCGTTGAACATTTCAGCTGAAACCAATTAATTTCCAAGAGCAATCGTCATTGCTCTTGGAAATTAAATTTAGTCACTGAAGATTTCGAAAAAACATGACTGACGACGCATTGTTTCTTTCTGTCCTCATTAAAAACAAACACATAGTCTATAGTGTTTAGAGACTCCTCGATTTAGATTTTGATTGTTGTATCTTAAAGTATAGGAAACATATCATTAGGGCCGCGATTCACATCATTATTCTGAGAATCGGGATCGTCTGCATAGAGCCCACTAACTACAGTCCACGGTGGCGTGTGATGGCCGTGAGAATCCGTGCGATATCTCGTACCTGCCAGATTGACGCCGGATCAATGTCATGCCGTTGTTGTTTTCTTTGATTACCGAGGTGATTCACAGAGTAGTCCATAATGACGATGGTTTTTCAAAGTGCCAGACATTTTTCCAAAAAGATCTAAGGACCAGTGTATCACTAGATCCTCTACTGACCGAAGGACCATTTTTAAGTATAACAACTCGTTTCACTCAGGTATTAAAAATTGCTCCAGCACCTTTATGATTTCTTTGGCCTACTTTTTATATGAAATGATAGACAGTTTTGATTATCTTATATTTTTTACATGACATTGTTTGTCATAGAATCTAAAAGTTCCACTGTTAATAGAACGGGATACCTGATAGATATTGCAATACCAAACACACACAATTTACAATCTACATTAGCAGAAAAACTATCTAAATATATTGAATTAAAGGAAGAAATAACACGACTTTGGCATCTACAGAAAGTAACAACAGTCCCCATAGTACTGTCTTCAACAGGAGTTATACCCAAACAGCTGCATCAGTCCCTAGTAACTATCAACTTACACGCAAACACCTACCATTTACTCCAGAAAGCAGTCATTCTAAACACCTGCAGACTAGTCAGAAAATTCTTGCAGTGTGAACCCGACAACTCACAGTAACATACGCATCACAATATAAATTTTAATCAAATCCCCGGTGTACACTTGGCTTAGGCCCGTGACACCGTTATTTTCCCGCTTAACCGGAGAAAAAAAAGAAAATGAGTATAATAATAATAAATAAAGTTATAATGATGATATTGATATCTAAATAAACGGCTGATAAAGGAAACATGAAAATGATTGCACATTATTAACAATTTAATTGTTTATATATGTTTCCTACGTTACCTTCAATCATAAAGACATTTTTTATAGCGGGCCATGATTGGACAATTAATCACGTCGATTACGCATGCGCCACATCAGTAACGCCGCGCGTTTATAGAGACAGCTACTTGAAAAGAAACATTCGGCCATTGAATGGCTTTTGTGAAGATCGCTTAATGTTCTTTTATGCTCCGTTAATTAATTATATATAAAGCGGTCGGTGCTTTTTTGTCGCGTTTGTTTGTTACTACGACGTATAAAGTTTTTTGTACGTTGCTGATGAATTTGTTATTCATGTATAATATAAAAGCTGAATACTTTGTCGGGCAGATGAAATGAGATTTTGCAATGGTTGACATTGCTTTTCTGGTCTTTAGAATTTTGATTTGCTTGTACAATACGTATTATGTGTCATATGTGCAAGCACTATTAATATTAGTTAACAAATTGAATACTAAATTCGTTGAAAGATGTCTATGTAAAAATTGTGATACCTACATACAACTACTAGTACTATAGTACTTATTAAATAAAAAAACAATCAACAACCAATTGTTATAAAAGTAGACTAACAAATTAAGAGGCCGTCCTAAAAATTCACTCGATCGAGTTTAGGTAAATTCTATGTTTGTGTGCGCTTTTCACGCACACATGGCGGTAGATCGAGCGTACGAGCCTATAAACAATGTTGATCCTTTCATTATTAAATTAATTTTCTAGTCTTATTCTCGTTAGTTCTTTTTGTATTTTCAATTTTGTTTTTAATTTAGTATATTTTTATACATATAATATTCAATAAACATCAAAACATAAAACTTTGAAGGCGGAAATTGGGGTGAAAATTGTAATTTTTGTAGCTACTCTTTACTAATAAATACCTAGTGACGAGTTTAATGATTTATGGATTTTTACATTTTAAGGGTAGGAAACGGGGGTTGAAGCCTGAAGGTTAATATACTTATTAGTATGGGTGAATAGTTTTTAAAGGTAGGTATTTGAAAATGAGATATGTAGCTACTCATCATAAAAAATGTGTTTCAGGGATTTTGAATTTTCAAACTTTTACTTTGGAGGGTTGATAGTTTTATCGTTTTCTAGGCACTTCAAAATCGTAATATTTTGTTAAATGTTTATCAAAACACATTTTGGTCACGACTGAAACCGCTCGGTTGTATGTACATCTGTGCTAATTGTGGTATGTAGTTTAACTTTGCTCCACTTCATCGTGAAAAGTGTGAGATGAGATGTCTGAAGAATTATATATAGAATTATATTTGTTTTTCATAATTTACCATGCACGTAGAATGTGCCTAATGAAGGACCAACATAAGACATTAATTTTGTACTACAGTAGTAATCACGGCGATAACTACAATATTCATACCTTTGAATTTATTAAAACCTTTGCTTATAAATAATTTAATGTAAGATGAGGTTGCTTTTGACTAATGAACATAGAGCTTTGTAATAGGTGCTATGATTGCATAATTTTGTTTGTAATGTATATAATTTAATGGCATATTTTAAATCTATACTAATCTATATCTATACTAATATATAAAGCTGAAGAGTTTGTTTGTTTGTTTACTTGAACGCGCTAATCTCAGGAACTACTGGTTCGATTTGAAAAACTATTTCAGTGTTCGATAGCCCATTTATTGTGAAAGGCTATAGGCTATATATCCTCATATATCTCCAAAATTAATAATTATGATTTTCGTAATCAGCCCCTGAGAATTCTTGAAATTGACACCCATATCAATTTATTTAGAAAAGCATTTTCGTAATCAGCCCCTGAAAATCCTTGACATTGACAGCTGTATCAATTTATTTAGAACAACAATGTCCGCTATCTTGGATTTAAAAATTAATGTCATTTTCGTAATCAGCCCCCAAAATTCTTTGAAATTGACACCCATATCATTTTATTTAGAAAAGCAATGTCCGCCATGTTGGATTTCAATGTTAATATCATTTTCGTAATCAGCCCCTGAAAATACTTGAAATTGATACCCATATCAATTTATTTAGAAAAGCAATGTCCGCCATCTTGGATTTCAAAATTACTGTCATTTTCGTAATCAGCCCCTGAAAATCCTTGACATTGACACCCGTATCAATTTATTAAGAAAAACAATGTCCGCCATCTCGGATTTAAAAATTAATGTCATTTTCGTAATCTGCCCCCGAAATTCCTTGAAATTGACACCCATATCAATTTATTTAGAAAAGCAATGTCCGCCATGTTGGCTTTCAATAATTTTTATAATCAGCCCCTGAAAATCCTTGAAATTGATACCCATATCAATTTATTTAGAAAAGCAATGTCCGCCATCTTGGATTTTAAAATTAATATAATTTTCGTAATCAGCCCCTGAAAATCTTTGAAATTGACACCCATATTAATTTATTTAGAAAAGTAATGTCCGCCATCTTGGATTTCAAAAAAAACATTTTCGTAATCAGCACAATGAGAAACTTGTACTACCCATACTTCCTACAAAAAATACCAGACCATATTATATTATATGGCTTTTCTAGAAATTAAAAGTTATAAAATAATCAACGTATCAAGTTATGTTAATCGCAGTATAATTTGGGAAAATATTTACGTCGAACACGCACACGCCTGTGACACAAAGCGATACGTCCTCTCGCTGGGAAGGCCCAATCGTGACTGGCGCGAGCGGCTTTGCGCGCTCGATATTATAGCACAATTATAGGTCTTTTCATCTTTGATTTACTAAATCAAAATATTATTTTTTTTTAAAGTAATTTTTGATCCTATTAGAGGGATAACTGAAGATTATTAAGTAATTTAAAGAATAATCAAAATGTCTTTCTAAAAAATAGAAAAAAATACATATTTGTCTGCAATTTTCACGAAAAATTACGTTACGTAAATATTTTTTTCCTGCTATATTTTGTATGAAAATTGAAAAAAGTGCTTCCGCTAGTGCCAAGTAGAGCATATGCTGGGTTTTATAGTATTTTTTAATATTCACTAATACTAATATTTTCTTGTAAACCGATCATCAAACTTCACTCGAAACGCGTTTTTTGGGAAAAGGAGTTGTCAATAAAAGGGATTTACGATTATTATAGAAGTAAATTGAAAAATCCATTTCCGCTTGTGCCAGGTTTAAGAACAGTTCTTTTCAAATAATTAATAACTTTATATAAATTCTTTGTAGATTCCTCACAATCGGTCACCAAAATTCACTAAAATGCGTCAATTTTTAGGACGGCCCCTTAACAAACAACAGAATGCATTAATCGTCTCCGTGGGTGACTGTGAGGAAGGGGAGATCAAAGTGTGCGCACGCGTCGGTTACCGAGCCCAACTGTTTATAAACAACTTGATAGTCGAATACTTTGTAGACAGAACTTTTGATTAAATTATCTAAGATACAAAAATGTATTGCGTGCCTATGCACTTTACTCAAAAATGATTTTCTCTAGAAATTCTTTATTTTCGTACAAACTAGTGGCAAGAAACTTAAAATTTCAATAGAAACACTAACTAAGTAGTTACATGTACCTCATACCTATGTTGATAGTTTAAATCTATACTTGGTAATGATTATTTAGAGTGGCCTCACTAAAAAAGTTAGATATCGATAAAAAAACGCAAGTCATTCTATAATAGGCAACAGTTATTCCGTGTGTACAACCTACCGTTCAATTACCTTTATGGTAACTAAATGTAAAATTGTTTGCACAAACATTTTAAAATCGGCTGCCAAAGTAACGGTATACAAGACATCATAAACACAAATCCCTAGCAGAAACTGGGCGCCAACCTACTTGATACTAGCAAGTATTATGTCGAACGCATAAATTTAATAATGATACATACAAGTATTTAGTTTGCACATGTATGCTAATCATTAAGATTACTGATCGCTAAATAAAACATCCGACATCACGTTTTGAGTAAAGGAGGATAATGTCCGAGTTCAAATAATCTGTGAAGCTGCGATCTGTCCCGTAATCAGTGTTTGAGATTTATTCTGTAGCTTTTAATTGCGAAACCAGCTTCTAAGTAAATATTCTGATTTAATCCGAAGTTAGTCCGACGACTCTATTTAAATAACAGTAGCGGTAGATACATTCAATAAAAGTGCCCTCATCGGGTATGGAAATATTGAAATAATCACCCTATTAATCTTCTATCTAACCAGTTGTTTTATTGCGCCAAACTATTATTTCGTAATATTGGTATATAATAATTATAGCAGAATAATCAGTTTTCCCAGATTTCCAATATACCCACCTGCCTAAACATAATTATGCGCCTTGTTCAGCCAATCCTTACAGTACCTAAGTACAAATATATTACACATAATATTATTACTAACTAATTTACGGACAAGAACAAATATTTTTCAAAACTGCGTCTCAAATAAAGTAGCTGTATTATAATTATTACTTTGAAGTGTTACTTACCTACATGCATGAACGCCCGAGCGGGCTCTCATAGCACTTTATACATTTAATCCAACAAAAGACTATATTAGCATTAACGGCCTCGCTATAAATTACGATAAACATAATTATCATAAACAATCATTGTATGATTGTGTCAAAGATCAAGATTGGTCGGATGATGTAAACAGGACTAGTGACGTGGAGGAAATACCCTGTGCCCTTCGGGGAAACAGCTATAACAATAGAGAAGTTGACAAAAAGTAGCAACTGCTTATCATCCCACGCTGCTAATGAGGCTCGATTATGTATAATAAGTAATTGTATAGTATTAAAGTTGGAGCAGATCCGATGGACCTCCAAATTGTGTAGGACACTGTTTGGACTGAGATTGATATGGCGGTATTGAACTCTTTTTCAAGCATTTATTTTCGAATATCAGTCAAAGCATTATACATTATATAACTGACTTTTCAACCGGTCTGCATTATACTAATTTCCAAATATTTTACTTGATATCATTAAATTCACTATCACAACAATTATATTTGTAAATTAATCCATCTTCGATTTTTTATGATTATTGATATCAGGGTCGTTTTGCACTGGTATACATATCCTACATTATATTAAAGGTTTAATTTATATTGTATTTCCATGTGTCTACAGCCTAACATTTCGGTGTGTGGCGGCACCTTTGTGGTGTTTATGTAAACACGCCAAGATACCGAGGTTGGCCAACAGCGCCATACTCGTGCACCGTGTCTACATATGCTTGCGCACAATGGTAACAACCAATTTATTTGACGGATTATGCAATATGACGATAATGGATCATGTAAGTAGTTAAGTTATGTATTAAATTGAAATTTCGTTTTATTTTAAAAAGAAAAACATACTACCAAATATGCATTAGGCTAGGTAGAAGCAATCTCTTGAGGGATTCAACATCTAATTTGATGAAAATTTGCCCTATTTAGAATGAATTCCGAATATAATTATCAGACGAAATTCAAATCGCTACTATATTATCACGACAAAAACATTTTATCCGGTAAAAAGTTTCGACGGCTTCCATACATGTATGGAAGGCGTTTCCATAGCGATAAAATTTGTTTTGATGCACAAACAGAATCCATATTTTTTTGAAGTAATTATGGTGTGTGTGGTGGTGTCTTTTATTCTGAGATTAGAATGTATTTTATAACTTTGACATACCCTCCACGTAGCCAATGGACAAAATATCGAGACGAATTTATTTACAAATAAATTTACTTGTAGTGCAACAAAAATGTTCTTGTCCATATGTCCAATAAAACTCAGCGCACGCGTAATAAATGATCATTTTACTGAGCGTAACCGGCAGTTATAAGTGGACGCCATTGGAGAATCGTCGCGCTCGTAAAATTGTCAAACATGAATTGCTGTTAGTCGCAGTCGCAGCTGAATAGAACACATAAAACCTACGTCTTCAGAGTATAAGGTCAATAGAGTCGCCAAAGATGGCGTTGGCAAATCTTAGGGCGGTTAATATCAATCGTTAAATGTAAACAGTATGGCCGACTTGTTAAATTCTTTTGTGTAATGTATAAAATTGCGCACAACGCTGTGATGTTGTAAAGTCGCACACGCAGCGTAAATAATGAATGACGCAAATCATGATGCGTAGGATATGTGTGAGATTAACTGAAATCATAATTATTATAATAGGTGAGAATTTTCACAAAGATGGCGCGTGCAGTTGACGTTAAAACTTTGCTAACCTAATATCCAGAAAATATTGTCTAATACTGTTGAAATAAGTTATGGTTATTGCGTTAGTAATCCGTTTATCTTTAAAGACTTCACTAATGAAATGGAAAACTTCCTCCTTAAATAATTCATTATTAACACTCAAACTAATTATCTTGCACTAAAACAATTACTGTTCGTTCTTCTATCTGTACTTACGCAACAACCTTAAATAAAAAGACAGAAGACCTGTGTAGGCACTTATCTAAAATTAGAGAAAGAATTATTTATCCCCAAAAGAAAAATACACCTGCTTTGGCGGACTGCTCCTTGCATCACTTTTATTTCCTCCAGCACTTTAGTGTCCGAAAAGACTACCCTAATTTGATCCTTGAAGAGCCTTTTATTTTCCCCTCCGCCGCTCGGTCCCAGCAGTTAAAGAGGGTGAGGGTAGGTCAAGTTATATTTTGTAAGTGCTAACAGTACGTTTTAGTGCTAGTAAATAATTAAACCGCCTAATTTGATGCGAAAGAAAGCTCCTTTAGTGAGTAGTTTATGTGGGCAACGTAGATTGTATGACGGCGCACACGTTTGTAATCATGGAGGGAAAATAAGACTTTAATTAAACAAAAGAGAAAGAAAGTATTTAAGTATATTTAAAAGCGTAAGAAAAGAAAAACTATCATAATCACCTACGCCTTTACTTGCAACAAAAAGGTTTTAGATGAATTATGTTGATAACATTACTGGCCACTTGTCATAAAAAAATATGAGACGCCATATATAAATAAAATTTAAAATAAATAAATACTTTTTATTCGTCTGAGGCTTAATGTCCTAGCTGTATTTTTTCAGATGATCATGCCAGTGAGTTTCCCTTAGATAATGTTTTTTTAATTGTTATACAAACATGTAGGTATATTAGGACCTATAAACCCAAAATGACATACATCTAATTTAAATAGGATGACCAAACTATACCTAATATATCTAATTATTTAAAATCAATTTAAGGTTAAAGTAGTAAGTAGTTAAGTTAAGTACAGATTTAGTTGAAAATTATTAATTTTTAATGTCAAATACCTAATTATTTAGAGTCAATGGCATTTTATGTGACACAGATTCTTATTTAAAGAAATATATGATTTATTGATTTCTGTGGCTTACGCGAATATCAGACATATTGAAATAAAACAACCTTACGGATTATATCGCGCTATAATAATATATGATTTCACAAAAATACGTGTTACAAAAAAAAACATATATATAATATAAAACTTATTAAATAGCTAATAAAAATCAATATACCTATTTACATCTAAGTAAAACCTAACAATTTCCGAACTTGTGACAATATTAATTATTATTGATTACTTACACATCACTGCCTATCGTATTTCAAGCAAGAAGTCTTGCCGAAGCCCTACAAAGACTAATGCGATCTAATCTGCACGGTATGGTATCAAAACTTCCTTTATTATTATAAATATTTTAATATTACACGTGAGGCTCACCATAACACATAGGTACCTTGACCATACTTTAATTTCTTGTTGATTACTGTCTAGTCTAAGAATGATAGCAGCATCCTTTTTGCTCATAACATCATAATTAAAAAAGCTACCTATTTTATCTATACTACTATATACTAATATAAAGCTGAAGAGTTTGTTTGTTTGCTTGAACGCGCTAATATCAGCAACTACAACTTGAGGAAGTCTATAGGCTATATATCATCACGCTAAGACTAAGTAACTATTCGACGCGGACGAAGTCACGGGCGGAAGCTAGTAAATAATAAAAAGATTTGATCTTTTAAGATACCTTCATTTCAGAAAAGGCTTTACAATTATTCATTTACAACATCATAACATATGATAACACTCGCAGTTGCCCGCGGTTTCAATTGCCTCCCAAAACAAGTATTTTTTTTTAAATTAATGGTTACCATGTAAATAGTCCTTCTAAATTCAATTTGCTTGTTTAATTGTATTGTACCTAATCTGTTATGCGGTTTAGACGTGAATAGTGCTTGTCAATAATTTCTATACATATAACTAACCAAAAATATCTGAACACTTATAACGCCAAGTGTATCTACGCAGACAAACACTGAGTTTACCTAACTTGTGTTTTAGATAGGATGAACCAAACATTATCAGTGATTTAATACGATGGAAAGGGAATAAAAATTGTATAGAAAATCATTTGTATAGGATGCAAGTGATGCAACTGATATGTTAATGTCAAACCATCGAAAGAAAATAGATCTTAGTTTTGTAATGAAATTAAAAATTATGGTACTAAATATTTTTTAATTGGGACAACATTAATAAAACATTAGTATTTTGTGTAACCTCCTTCTGCATTTAATACGTCCTGTAACCGTTTTTGCATGGAACGAACAACCTTTTTACAAAAATTTATCCCTCGTAAACGTTTCCCAAACGTTATTTGCATGTCGTCTTAATGCTACCTTTGTTTTACATTGATTCCCATCCCAATAATCCAAATATCTGAACACTTATAACGTCAAGTGTATCTGACACTTGACGTTATAAGTGTTCAGATATTTTTGGTTAGTTATATGTATAGAAATTATTGACAAGCATTTGCTCAGATATTAATGAAGTAATGAATGTTCAGATATTAATGGTAACTTGTAGTGTATGGAACTTATTGAAATTTTAAATTGTTCAGAAGTATTTGGTCAACTTGTCTGCAACAATATATCTGACGGCGACTGTACCTCAATTCGAATACTAACACAATTTTATTAAATATTTTTTGGATTACGATTTATTTTGGTAAAATGTTTTTGTGGGCTATTTAAGCTCCGCTTAAAATTCTATAAACGTGATCATGCCACCAAAACCAAAAGAAATTAATAAACCATTAAAATACAAATAATACATAGGTAATTACGTGACGGAGTTCCTCATACACAAAATGGCAGCATTCGAACATCAGAGACATTTTTGATGTGCGATTGTTTTTAATCTGAACATGGACAATGACGTCAACACACGAAGGAGTATTGATTGTACCACTCATGTTACATTAATCGATAAAGACGACCTGCCGCATAAGGAGCATCAAGTTACACCGTAAACTTGACACGACGAGGGAAGTGATTTAACCAATACATTTTATAAGCATATGCTACTAATTTTTTACAGAAACCTAAGGGTTGAAACAATTGTTTTCCTATTGTATCTGCCAATTAAACCTTTGATGTGCATGTCAAAATTATCACCGAGAGATCACCACATGACCACACCACTTGATTTTATTTATAAATCTAAATCTATACTTAAGTAATATATAAAACTGAAGGGTTTGTTTGTTTGTTTGCTTGAACGCACTAATCTCAGGAACTACTGGTACGAATTGAAAAATTCTTTCAGTGCTAGATAGCCCATTTATTGAGGAAGGCTATAGGCTATATATAATAACGGTAAAACCAAGTAACTATTCCACGCGGATGAAGTCGCGGGCGGGAGCTAGTAAATGATAATATTAAATCTTTTGGCCAAGTCCTAGATAGGCTGGAATAAGCTCAAAATACAGGAGTATTTTGAGAAGGGACACTTTACAGCGTCATTATCAATCTGACACCTTCATCTCATCTTCAGAACATCTCTAAATCTTCAACGTATGTAAATTCTCAAAGCGGAGAAAATTATTAAAACATTTTAAAGGAACGATTACTTGTACGTCGTGACTGCTTGCGATGCGCGCGCGCATGCGGCTGTATCAATCATCCCCACTCCGCCCACAGAACAAAGCTGCGATCGTGCATCTTCGCCATTACTTTTTACCTTAATATCGGCTATCAGCCATGTAAAACATCATTAGCGTTCATTGCTAACGTTTCTTCTTTAGACATAACTTCAAATGGATTATTTAGATTAACGCTGCGTTAATTACTGCCGGTTTTTATCACATTTTTTGTCTACATTGCGTACGTGGTCCTCAGCAATTAACGATAGACAAATTGTCATGCCATTTGACAAAATGGTCAATAATGTCAGCCCGAGCTGAAAGTATTCTCAAATATACAAACTACACTCGTAGTTGAAGGCAAATATCAATCAATTCCAAAACGATGGATTATTTAGGAAAATGAAATAAACAGACTACGCAGGTCGCAGAATTAGTATCCATAAGTTACCATCCATGATAGAAACGGTACCAGAACTATTCCATTGCACACCGTAACACTCCTTTACAAGAACGGCATGCACAGGCGACATTTTAATTAAGGACAGGCCTGCACTGATCGCAATATCGGAACGCGATTATAATGTTCGTATGACTTCGCGAAGACCCACCGATGCTATATGATACGCGCGGTGTCGTCTTACATAACGCAATGTTTGTTATTACTAACGAACATCTCTGCTGTTCATTAAAATAATATTGGCAGTTCTGGAGAAAGGCCTTTAATAAGTAATGTTAATGCATCGTAGGAATTCGTGTCGTATAAGCGTGTTTATCGACCTTTGTTTGCTCTTACAACGCATTAGGTCTTGTAAAATAAGCAGCATTGAGATTTGAATTGTCAATTTTCTTAGCAATTTCTGCATCAGTCAAAATCAACATTAATACCAGAATGTATGCCTTTCTTTATTTGACACGGTGTTGGGACCACTAAAATATACTCTTTCATGTTAAAGAAGTCGAAATAACGACACAACGAATAGAGGTGATCGTTTTTTTTTAGAAAAACAGAAGTCAAAACAAAAATTGAATTTTGTTCTGTCTACCTGTCTGTATATTTGTAAGGACATCATGTAAAAACTACTTTACGAAATTGGATGCAGTTTTCATAGTTGTTATGCTGGGGTTCTTACTCTAAATCAGGCTCCTTTTTTATTTATTTGCTTTCACTGATGAATGTTTTGTTTTCATATGCCAATCAGAACCCGAGTTATAGTGAGTAAATCAAGTGAGTAAGCTAATAAGACATATTTTAGTAAAATTATTATAATTGATGATTGCGTAGAACTTTCTAGAACTGACTATAGGCAGATTGTCTAAGTAGTAAGTTTTGACCTGATAAGTGGATCGTAAATTGAACGTTTTGAACTTAATCCCAATGTATCTGTAAAAGTGACAACGAATCTTCTTATGTTGATATAACACAATTGTGTGAAATATTTAACCGATTTTCAGGTAATTTGGATGAGTCAAAACGTTTATTTCTTTAGCTGCGATAGGTATGATTAATCATGATGAATGTTTGCGATCTTATGAATGTATTTGCATATAAGTTGTAATTATTTCGAATGACTAATGAGATGTATCATAGAAATGGTACAAACATTTAATACTTGGAACTTTCGATGAGATGTTATAATTAATTAAAATGTAGAAGTGGTGGAGAAAAACAATGAAATTGGTACTATATGTCCAATATTCGCGTAAGTCTCAGAAACTATAACGAGATAAATTTCATAAAGTAGTTTTATTTCAATACTTTCAAATCCATCAATAACATAAAAATTTAATCAAAAAGAATAAATCCAGACATCTTAGTTACAGTAGTTTTAAATCAAGAATAACAAACATTACATGAAGAAAGCAATAGAGGTATCGGACATAAGCATCAAACAATTGTTAATTCAAAAGTGACTTGCAAATAATCTGATGTTATATTAACGTAGCAGAGAGCCAGTGAAAAGCCTTCTCCGGAACCAATAAGTATCTAAGTAGTAAGTTTAGTCAGCGCATTTCACTGAGGTTAGATTTGAATAAAATGTTCCCGGTGTCTCACCGCCCTATCATCTATTGAGTACTTATGTATATATGCAAATATGTGGTTACCTTCGTAATGACAGACACACATACGCTATCAATGAAATGTGATTAAACGACAGAGGTGCCGACTTAATTAGATGCCGCGGAGAGAAGGGGCTATAAAAAGTATAAAACCAACTGAAACAAATTGTAGTAGCTTATTAGTCCTCCTATTTAAATAGTGTCACAAAAAAGGTCAATGTTACTTATCTTTTTATAAGAAAAGGTGATTAAACTCTTTTCGTAACTTTGACAATTACCATCAGGTTTTGTGAACATAAAAATTGTTCTTAAAGTTAAATCTACAATGTCGTTATAAATACTTACAAAACCGTTAACCAACATAAGTTTGAATTGTTAATCAACAATATTAATAGAAATGCTATTTATTAACCAATAGGGAAGGTATTGTGGAATAAATTGTTTCTGTTAGAACTTACATGCGGGCGCCCGCGCAGTCGACGTCACCAGAACTGACCTAGCTAAACGTCATAACACAATACTCACATACAATCATAGGTAGACTTTAGAAATCAATAAATAAGTGTCGATTTTGTTTGACAGATAGTGTCAAAGATAGAAATAGAACTCTAATTGTGCCTACAAATTAATAGTTTATAGAAAAATATTGTTATCGATAAGGTTTTGCTAAGAATTTGTACGGTCTGTGTTCGACACGCACATAGCGAATCACATTGAAAATAATAATTCAATAATTTATAAGTATCTTTGACTATAGATCCAAATAAGTATCTATTAGTACGTTAGTTTAATATTTCAAAATTCTGACAGATACCACATGACAGACACACTAAATTTATGTACCTACTGATTAAAATCACGATTTGTTGTCATCTTCCATTGTTCAGATTGGTCTCTGAGATTAAAAAAAATGAATACTAAATTCCTTTACGTTATCTCAAAGATATCATCACAAAGACGTAAATTCAGAATGTGAAGGCAAATTTCTTGGACTCGCGGTGGCTTAGTGGTCATAGCGTCTGGTTTCAGATTCGAATCCTGCCCGTAGTCGAATCTTTTCTTCGCTAAAATGAAATTTCTTTACGTAAGAAATTATATCTGAACCTTATTGGTACCTACAATACTTAATATTAAAAAAAAATATATACTGCTAGTATTATAAAATTTTAAAGTTAAGAAGAAGGTAGGTACATGATACCACAACTGAATGGTCTCTAATTATTATAAATAAAAACACATACATGTAGCGCGAATCCATTTCTTTCTTTTAGTGCCAGACCAGCAATCTGGAGCAAAAGAAAAATAGAATATAAACAGCTGCTTACTATCTAGCATTTTGGAAAATATATTTTATCAATGGCCCAATACAATAGAAAATTCATTGTTAAATATAAGCAGACTAATCTAATTAATAGTTCAATGCGAAAGTAATCTGTCAGTTTCATTTCACCCCTAAACCACTGAACCCATTTTGATGAATTTTGGACTACAAAAAGGATATAGGCTACCTTTTTCCCAAAAATGTACTTTGGTATGCGAATGAAGCCGCCGGCAGCGGCTGGTTTAACAAAACACATAACACACGCTGGTTATAATAACAACACTATTGGATTTTTAATGTTAGCACTGTTTAAAATTTCTCGTTTAGTAAATACAATAAAAATCAGAGTTAATAGAATCAGCAGAAGTAGCACCCGATCACAAAAATATCCTTTCAATATGAATACATACTAAGAATTTACTGTAAGTTCAATGAGTTTACAACTCATAATCTTTGATTGATAGGTACCTATAACACTTATCTATGCGACTCGTTTCTAACCTTAGATACAGATATTGGCACAGTTATCCGTTCACGTTATAAAAGTTCTTTATTCGTTATATTACCTACTATTTATGCTGTATAACCTTAGACAAATAATTTTCATAGATCAGCTGACCGGAGTACCTGCCCCGGTTTCCCGGCACGAAAAGCATAAAAAAGTGTTTTTTTTTAAAAAAAGCTCCCCCGCCTATCGCCTGAAAAATTTAAGGGCGGCAATGCGACCACGACCTCGTCGAAGTGTCTGAACTTAGGAAAAATATTTGCTATCATTTTACAGTACCTAGTTTTTTTTCTTTGTCAGGTTTTAGTTTTTAACGTCCGTTTTATTTTACACATGGTGATGTTCGACACAATGCAAAATCTATTGTTTTTGCTGAATTAAAAATTTATTAGAATCTATGTTATTGAAAAATTACTCTGTGTAACGAATTCATATCATATTGAGATGCGAATACTGATGTTTCTTCATCAGATAAGAGAGATATTATTATTATAATGCACGTCTATTGTGACTACTTACACGTGAGGTCAGCACCTCACAGTATGTTGCGTCGCTGTAGGGAAGAACACACGGTTCTCTCTTTAATACGATGAGAACTTGTTATTATGGAGAAGGCAATTGAAGAAAGAATTTATCTTGTATGTTGTGATATTAGAATACGATAAGAATGAAAGATGATGATTGAGAAGAAAGAAAGTGATTTAAAGAAAAAGATTCAGAAATACAAAGCGTACTGCACCGAAGCATAGTATTTATTAATAACTAGCTGTAGTCCCGTTCTCACACGCATCCTAAAAGACATTCAGAGAAAAGGCATCTGATGCAATTTCTCCTTGCCAAATACATATTCAATGTTCAGCAGTTTAGCGGTGAAAATGTAACAAAATAACAGCCAGACTTATTTTCACATTTATAATATTAGTATGAAAGTTTGGATAAAGGGTAAAAGGTTGTTAGTGGTAAAAGAGGGTTGCCAAATAAAGTAAACATTGCTTCGGCCTCGTCTTATAAAGAATTTGAAGCAGCAGCGAATTTAGTTGAATTTTTCACAAGTAAATTCTTTGAAGCAATATTACTATTATATAAAGGTATTTTGAAATTGAAAGCTATAAAGAATCAAACATACCTACAGACACAATGACATTCAACGTATTAGCTAGGATTTACGGCATAAAATACCAACTTAAATCCATCCGTGATCATAGATACTAGCAATAATTGAATCGCTGCAGGGCGTTACGTGTCGCTATGACGGGCAGCCGTCGCGAACCCACGCAACCTTTCCTTTATAAATATTGAATGTCAATACGATTATTTACGACAGTTATGTTGAATATAAATGAGAGATAAAGGATCAAGTTCGATTTCTGTGTAAAGAACTGTGACAATGGCTCTTTTGTCGAGTCAGCCATTTTATTTGTATGCAAATTAAAATCTTCAACAAAAGACCGTTCGTGTCGGATAATCAAAATATGTGAACATATGAAAAGTATCAATTTGATATGCAGCTTCGCATAAAAAATACAAAAGGAGCTGAGTTATGCAGGCAAATATCTACATATTTAAGTTAACAGTAACGTGAAAGCACTAGCAACCGTATGGCCGCATGAATAAAGTAGTATAAAAACAATAGGGTAGTCAACATTCCTACAATCCCAAGCTTCCAGTCGAAACGTTATCTTGATGACAGCTCTACCTCAGTTATTGTCTTCACCATGCCTATCGCGCCACCGAATTAAAATATCAATGGCCGATCCCGGTGTCTTCTCATCTCAGGCACGTGTAAATTCACCATCTATTCAGACCGAACCCGTTAAATTGGGTTATCATTCTATTAAAATCCAATGTTTGTCTTAATCATAATAGAACCATACCACACACCTTAGAAAACAAAACGATTTATTTTTAAACATAAGACTAGAAATTGGAATAAATCCTTTGTGCGACTAATCTTGATTTAAGAAAATAGATTAATAAATTAAAACATCCAAAAATAGTAGCTGGAGTGTCACCTTAAAAAACGTGTGATTTTTTTCCTAACTAGCAGTAAATGAGATAGGGTGGATGCCCACACACCATTGTGGCTAGCACGCGACCAGGTAGCGTTGTGCGTTCCACCTGCCGACAACTGTGTGTTACACCTCATTGTGCCACAAGTGGGTTACGTCAGCAAAAAAACGAAACGTCAAAATATTAGGCGTTTCTTTACGTCAACTATAATAAAGATCTATACTGCTCCTGTTACTAAAACTCACTCCAATAATTAATACTATTATTATATTTCTTGCCCAAGTGGTGATATTTTAAATATCTTAAGTATTATAACTAAGTTTTTAAATTCAAGCAATTTCTGTAATAGTTTCAAGTGGCTGATATTTAACTAAGATGCCATAAATATTATAGTTTTTAGTTGTACTTGTCCGCATATGACATGAAGCCAAATAAAATACTGCTCGAACGCGCAATGTTATGCAACAAACTGATTCATATATCTACTAACTAACTGTTACATAGAAGATAACTCGGTTTTCAATTTTCTGATAAGACATGCAAATACAAATGAAAAAATATTGTTACAATACATTTTCCTTGTATAAACAGTATAGCACATAGGTATGTTATTATATCATTCGCAAGTAACTCAGTTTAGGCACTTAACTTTAACATTTTTAAATTTATATTTCAAATGAAAATACTTCTTGAAAGAATCTGTAAAAATCTTTCGAAAATAACCTCAGTAATTTAATTTGTAATTTTTCAAAGAATCAGAAGTCGTATAAAAATGAGTGCCATACAAGCATAGTTAATTAAAATTAATGCAAACCGTCAACCAGTGTTGTCAACGCGAAAAAATAAAATCTCGAAGCCCGCCAATTATTTCAATTAATGGTACGTCGCGGTGTCGACAGGAAAAGGAAGCGTGCGTTCGGTATATGAGCTAAGTATAGACCGCGATTGTGCACTGAGTGACAGCTAGGCTTGATTAATTAATTCGTGGCCCTCTATTCGCTTAGTGGGGATAATAAATCGTGCGTTCTGGCCTCCCGTGAGATGTCGCCAAAGGCAGACACACCGCTGATTGGGTTATTCGCACCGCTGCAACCACTGTGGTGTGAATCGCCCTATTCAAAAATAGTACTTGGGCGATTCGGACCGCGGTTCGAATAACTCGTGGTGCGAAACGCCCCAAGACTCGAATAAATGATTGAGTCAAACGCAAACATTATATGTGTCGAGACAGAAATAAACGGCTAATGATGTGTTATACAGGTAAGTGATAATAAAGTCTTCAGATCTCGTTACTTTACATCGTCAGAATGGTCGGATGTTTATTAATTTTGAGTTGCTGAAAATGTTTTAGATTATATTTGTTTCAGCTAAAATTTTGATGCAGACTTACGGTGATGCCGTTAGTGATTTCAGTTTCAAATCTAGCTCATTCTTTGATTTTAATTTATGTTAGTACCTACCAATAATTCATGTGTCAGCGGAGCGATAAATCTATGAATCATTTGGATTGTTACCAGATCTTGTTATCTATTCTCATAGCAATAATTATAAATCCTAATCCTAAACTAAAGTTACTTCTTATCAATTCCAACGGCATTATTAGTGTAGAAACCATAAACCGTCTTTGTGGAAACACAAAAAATGGACGGCAAAATACCGATGCCTTTTGACGAATTATGAATATCGACAAAAACAGTTCCGCTAAATAAACAATGTGCAGTCAAATTTCGTAGAGCCGCCGCAGATGGGAACCTTCGTCCTGCAATAAAACAAGCTTGAAACCGAATCGCAGCCGAATTCGTTATTAATAATCATATCGGCGCCATTTTGTTGAAGCCGCCGCAGTGACGGTGACACATGTGTTGCATAGATATCGCCAAACACGGGCCTTGTTGGTCCTCAAATTGTGAGATTTTGTTTAGTGTAATGGTTTCGAGGACAATCCGGCGTTAATAGTTCCCTTAGATACATTTTTAATAATCCTCTTTCTATCAATGGTAGTTTGTTAAAAAGTTTATTCTGAATAAGCAGGATTTTAATTAATATTTATGAATAACAAGAAATTCTCGAAGAATAAATTTGACGTTAGCTCTATCAGACTCATCGGGTTCCCCTCCCTAATTGTCTACTGGCCAAATAACTATTGTGAAATCAAACTTATTTAGTGCAATGCTTTATAACTTTTGCAATTGAGCTTTTACGCTGCAAATACCTATGACAGTTGTCAATAAATTCTAATATTCTATCCTACTAATCCTACTAATGTTATAAATGCGAAAGTTTATGAGGATAGATGGATGGATATTTGTTACTCTTTAACGCCAGAACGGCTAAACGAATCTTAATAAAATTTGGCACAGAGATAGATTATAGTCTGTAATAGCACATGGGCTACTTTTTATCTGGATCGGACCCAATTCTGAAGTCCACGTAGACGAAGTCGCGGGCAAAAGCTAGTATTAGATACGAAAGCTATTTGGGCCACCGATATTTAACAAGGAAAATATATTATTTGTAATGCAAACTGCATTTTATAGCATTTGACTGCTGTCATTGGTATCTTTCCGAATTTTTTCTCAGATCCAGAAAGTTATAAAAGTCTGTTCTTAGTAAAGGATCACAAGCTGTCGTAATTTTATGAATTAATACGAAAACATGCTAAAGAGTGCAATAAACACTACGTTCTTTCAGTACCTGACACCAACAATAGAAGCATAGGACCCCAGATGTGGGTCAGACGCCGCTATCGGTAAAAGAATTGATGATAAGTTTTTTTGTTATCGGCGAAAACACCACGAGGAACCATTTGAGTTGTGTTTTACTAATCATCTTAAATAATATATCTTATACTTATGGCAATTTCAAATCACACTTTGAATAGGTGGTTAGAGCCTTAGAGGCCAAAAACAATTCCAAAACAAACGTAATTCTTTTATAAGTTACTTTAAGATTATTTAGATCCAAGGCAGCTCCCAAAACGCTAACACTTAAAATGGATTTTACTGAGAAGATGATGAATCTATACCTACCTACAATGAGAACATTAAAGATTATAATAACAGCGATGATAGAAATCCACTTATTGGATTGGATACCAATTTAAATCATAACATAATACAGCAATTAGATCATAATAAAGCAAATTCTTGTTTCACTAGACTACAACTTGAAGCAAAAATCAATAATAGAAGACATTATTTAGCAAAAATATTGTTTACATAGGTATATGTCCAAAATGTGTGTGTCCAAACATGACTGCTTGATGAACCAAGCTTGCGTTCTTATATTTTAAACCCCTTAGTGATATTAAAAATCTTTTGTTGATAGGGTCTTTGATTTGGTCTTTCTCTCAAAATACTCAAAAACTTCACAATTATCTGCTTTCGCATTCTGCTTATTATTTGCTTACATATTTGCTATTTTTTTATTTAAACAGCTTTTGATTCTTAAAAACATAAATGACCTTCGTTTATTTTTATGATTACAATTCAAAATACCTATGTCATATAATTACTAAATTTTAAACATCTTACTTACTAAAAAAAGTAAAGGTTAAAATATCTCTAAAGAACTTATGAACGCAGAACAACGTTTTTAGAAACAATCAATCATTTAGTTAAGGGAAAATTACATGACTATCAACAAGATTATGTATAAAGTCCAGACAAAGTCTTGGGGGGTCACCGATAAATTAAAATAGCATAAAACATGGCGGCTGACTAAAACAACTCCTCACTATAAGATTGTAATGCCTAAATGAATCTCTAATGGCAGAATGTTTATAGCCAACTGTGGGCCGAAATGTCAAAGTCTGCACTCATTGATATTCTAATACCCTCCCACGGCTTTGTCTTCTCATCAAAGCAAATTTAAAATATACCTAGTCTCTTTTATTATTTCCGTATTGAACCTCCTTTCTAATTTAAAATTAATATTTTGCTAAACAAATGCGGTGAAATGACATTAATGTGTATGTATGTTTATGTTCAATTTACATACAAGTAAGTATATTTAGGTTATATTAACATAGCAATGTACATATTTCTTTATGACATACAAATAAATAGGTTTATGTAGTGAATACAAATAATATTGCGGCGTGCCTCAGCCGGAGGCTTGTTGACAACACATTGCTCTTTTGTTGCTTCATAAAAACTGTCAACGACATAATTATTCCTTCTTCTTACCACTTACTTCTTGAATTCATTGCTCATTTATTTTGCCTCCTCTTTACAATTAGCTTTGACTTCTCATTCTTATTTATTACTAAAATTATCTTCTCTTCTTCTCTCTCTTCAATCTTATTATTTATAATAATAATACAAAATTCAACATAAACGTTATCAGCTGAACTAAATTTCCAACTAAAGTAATTAATTATTTCTACCTACCCTCATTCCAAAAAGCTATAAATTCTGATATCAATTTAATTAGATAAATTACTCTAATTCTACGCTACGTGAATCATTTGGTCTATGGTTGTCATAACAACCGGTCACAGTCGGCGAAACAAAACACGATGTAACCAGCTTAACAATAAGCTCGCTAACTACTACTCAAACATACCTGCCACGGCCAACACAGATGCCGACAGTGATAACACGACTAGAAGCAACCGAATGGAGATATGGGGAAACAGGGTAATAAGAAAGGAAAGAAGAAAAAACTTCTTAAAGGTACCCACATTACTTTGACAGCCGAACTTGCAGTACCAATTTGTCATCAACAATAAGGGTCAATTAAATAATGCTGACTTACCACTGGACTGTCGTCGCCAAGGTCCGAGTCACGGTCGGCGTCGGCCATGGCGTACGCCGGCACCGGCTCACGGTTCTTCACCCGAATCTTGGCGGCTTTTACAGTGCACGGTGCAACGAATACGCCACGGAAGGGCACGTGCTTAGCTCACACACTCGCGTCGGACATACAGCGGGGACACGGGCCGTGGAGGCGAGAAACGAGCGTTGCGAGTGCTCGCACAGAATGGTATGGCGCGCCACAACGCCGGTCGCCCCTCTCTGCGAGGCCCCGCCTTAAGGCGTCCGCGTCACGGCGAATCAAACCGCGCGATATCAAACTGATATTTCAGCCTCACGCTCCGCCCGCTACACATATTGTTTTTATTCAAGCTATAAAATAATCGCATGGCATTGATCGCTCTTTGTGATTAATAGCGATAGTGAAACGCGATATTAATGCGCCTTAATCGGAGTTTCGTTTGCGCGTTTAATGAGCCTGTTAGTGTTAGTTTTGTTACTGTACGTATAGCGTTTGATTAATGGATTGGATGAATGAGGTCGACTGTTTAATGAACAATCCGTTCATTCACTAATCTGTTTCATTTTAATTGGTTCTGAGAAAATTTAATAAGATTGTTCTAAACTTACAAGAAATAGCTTTTCAAGAAACCGATAGAGGATAGGTAAAATGTTTCTAAAGGATCTTTTGGTACCTATAGGCAAATAAATATGAGTAACGCGTTGAAGTCTTTACTTAGCTTACCCACATGTATGTATAGCTACATAGGCAGGTACCTATGTTTCCTGTAATGAAATATAGAACCTTACCTTATCAAGATAATTATGCATCGCAATTTTGTTAGAGCCAAGACTACCATCAACTAGGTAGCACCTGCAATCCTAGATTATATCAATTATAATGATTAATATCAAACTAGCCTATATTAAAATAATGTAGGGTAATAATTAAGATAATAGGTAGATATGTAGCTACCTATGTGCGAAAGTATGAAATTGACTTCACATCACATTCAATTTCTGATTTTATGTTTTGTAGGAGGGAAATTACAGCTGATAAACTAATTTTCTACATTGACATAGCCATAAGTAAATTAGAGATTATATATTTTCTTTAAAATTTAAATGCACCTTTCAAAGTAAATAGTGGTACCTAAATTTAGACTAACTAAAACAAATAAATCATTTCTAGGAAATTGTGTGCGTTTCTATAATAAACTCCCAAAATGTGTCACCGATCTCACTGGCAAGAAATTTAAAAGACACGTCAAATCTGTTCTTCTTAAGAAAGCCTATTACAAAACCAAGGACTATGTTAACGATAAGAATGTGTGGTTGTTAGATACGGATGCATTTGCGGCCTCCCTGGCAAAATGAAACTGTTGATTATTAGAGACTAATATAAGCTTATTAATTTTCATGTTGGTCAGTTAGTAGCTATAGTAGGAACCTTATAAGTAGATGGACATAGCTTTAACAGATTCCATATTATTTACATATCGAGATGTCTTCATATGGAAAGTATTGTTTACCACAACAGAAACTGTAAATGTGTGTACGTTGTGGCTTGTCTAAGTAGACACCTAGTTTTATTTGTCGCTTTGATGGTGTGCGTTACCACATAGTTTTTTATTTAGAAATGACATCGGATTCTCAAATAACGTGAATCTTCGTTTAATATAGTCGACCTCGGTCAAACTTGGACATCCTTCAACGTCCTCACATCTTGTTATCGCAATATTGTACCAGTGAAGTTTGTAATTCATTTATTTTAAAAGAGTGTCCATGGAGTTTCTTGCCGGATTCTTCTCCATAGGATCGACCTTTTGGAACCGTGCAACTAGAATCACAACGTTTCATAAACGCTTGTAAAAGCTTATTTGAAATAAAAACATTTGAACTTGAACTTGAAAGTATTGAATGGCGGTAAGTAGAGGTCTTTATAATTGAAGCAAGACTATAATTAATTAATAAGATACTTATGTACTTAATAGTGTAAACTGCACAATGGCACAGTACAAATGGTTTTCTCTCTCCTAGTAAAATTTGTCGAAATGTTACCGAAATAGGGAGGGAAGGGATACGTGCAATGAAGCTTTGTGAAGTTTTAGCACTGCAGTTTTAGACTTTAAGTCCTTTAAGCATTAGCCTAAGTACCTAATGCAGGCACAAGATTGAGATAGATTTAGGAATGAGGATGAGGTTCCATTAGTTAGCCTTGTGTGTCCTACAGCTGGGGAAGCAGTAGGACATACCTACTAGGCTAAATGTAACCGGAATTCTAAACAATACAGTCTGAACTAGTGATGCAAGAGACTAAAGACTTTATTTTACACGACTTAGGTAAGTCTGGAAAGAAGACTAGAGTTTCCAGAAGACTAGAGTGTTTTATAAGACTCGGTCGTTCTACTAAAGGACTAAAAGACGGAGAAGGAAAACGACTTGAGCTGTTTCTAAAAGGACTCGCCTGAGTTGTGCTTGATATTCAATACAGCGTTAAAATGCGATGGAAAAGTGATTGCGTAGTTGGTATTCTATAAGCCCTGTATTATAATTTGGAAAATGATTAAATAGTCTTTAATTGCAACGATTATTTCTTGTATTAAATTACTATAACAATGATTTAATTTCCTAATCGGTTTCTTTTTTATTATTTATATGACCAGACTTTTAGAAAACTTGTTCACTAAGGAACACTTGATGTTGTAATATAATGTATAATCTGATCTATCATAAGCCATTTGTGACAGACGAGGTAAATGAAATGTTTCCTATAAATTTTGCTCTGAAAAATTTTCTAGAAGATCACGTGAGTATGAAAAGCACTAGGTTTTATAATATTTGTACCTATTATTATTAATTTTGTCAGTTTCATCATATTCATCTGTGAGTAAAACTTTGCGAGACTCACGAGACGTCTGAGGCATTTTTATAGGTAGTCTTATAAGTTTTATATAAAACTTATAAGCCTTGCTTGCTTTATGATAAGTATTATGAGTATGGAAGTATCAGGTACCTACCATGTCAGGCTACGCATGAAAACACATGTTTGGGGTCTCACTGAACAGTTCCAGTTCCCACCAGCACCCGAGGAACTTCTTCACACTTTTTGTACCTACTTTACTTAGTAGGCAGCTGTAAATGAGGTTTCTGTCAATAGGTAATTTAATAATTTTAATATTTATGGAAATCAGTTTTCATTTGGTGGATCTTTACAAGGAGCTTATTAATCGTAGAAATCTATTTTCTTCATTCATCTTACTCATTTCCTTTTCCGATTTTGGTGATTTGGTGTGCACCAAATAAGTACTTAATAAGTATCGTTTCGTTCGGTAAGCAGTTTCGTTCATGCAATCGCTTGTAAGTATATATTTTCTTTTCTCTTTTGGATCCTTAAGATGTTACCTACTCTTACCTTAGATAGTATATTTAGTAGATGGTCAGAAGCTCTATTTGATACCCAATGTAACTATCTATTTGATATTCTTAGGTATCTTTATTTATTTCAATAAGGCACCAACGACATATCTATCTGTAATTGAAAACCATTAAAGTCACTGACCATAAAACAAAAGTCTTCAAATACGGTGTAAATAGGTACGTCTTCTAGATACTACTATATATTTGCATATGATAGGCGATGACTGAAGGACATATTACAGTTAATCTCGTAACCAAAAACTTCGAACCCTAACAAAATGATTATGCCTAAGTATGTCCCGTAAAAACCATAAATTCACTCAAAAAGAATAAAGGACTATCATCAAATAGCTAACTGTAGGTACCTACCTATTGAATAAATCCCAACCACATCAACAGAGTAAGTAAGTAATAATATCTCAAATAATATTGAAATAAAACAACTTTACGATTCAATCGCGTTACTTATTAGGTGACACTTTACAGCGGTCACGGGCAGACCTGTATCTAAAGTGTCTGAAACGTCGGGATTTACACTTATTTAACGCGATAGAATCTGCAGTGGTTGTATTTCAATATGTCTAATATTCGCGTAAACTTTAGAAATCAGTATCTCAAATAATATCATCTTTTACGCAGACACAAAAGAAAAATAACTTGTTACGACCTTCCGCAGGGTCACCGTTAATTAATTAGTATGAAAATTACTAATAATTGATAGATAGATCTGGGTCTCTACGGTTCTACTATTTCCTACCTTCATTGAAATCAGCAACGCTACCCGCTCAATAACGACAACCAAACCAAATTTCATTACCTAATCGATGTTTCTAAACTCGATTAAATTAAGCTTTCATTTTCATCAAGTAGTCGGGCAGCAGACAATACAAATAAGAGTATCTAGTTCTTACACTGTATAGTAATATATAGGTAGGTAAAGTACAGACAACAGCAATTAATACGGCCGGCAGATCAATCGCTTGTCGAACACTGCAAGCGGTTCTGTGTGGCACAAGTTATAAGATAATCGATGGAAAGATACAATACAAATGGCCAATCACTCAAACGCTACCAAATTATTTTTTTAACCAACCCACGAGTAAGTCATCATTGTGGACTATAGCCTAACCCCTCTTCCTTCTGCAGGAGACCCATGCCCAGCAGTGGGACAGTATATAGCATGATGATAATGACGATGCCGTTAAGTTTTGTGCTGTCATTATCAGTTTCACTAAAATAATACTAGCAATAAACGGGACATTACGAAGAAAATCATAATCTACTACTTACCTACTTGTTTAAACTGGAAAACAAATAGCGTCGAAGTGACATAATTATGACAGGCTGATGACAAAGACAGAAATCCCATCAAATCTGATCCAAGTTTTTGTATGGAAATGTTCCCAATCAATGTCCAAAGTCCAAATTCCACCAAAACAGCTCGGAAGTACGTACCTTACTTTTGGTCGGATCTTTTGTTTGCGCAACATTTTCATCATTTTCAGTGACGACGACGATGTCATCATTTTCTCAGTCAGTACATGTAATTGTTGTTTTGTTCTAAATTTTGTGATAAGATCTTCACCAAATTTGGAAGAGTTCCACCTCGGGAGTCTAGGCACTCTTTCATATAAAAAAAGAATTATTGAAATTGGTCCTCAATTAACTAAAATATCGGTGAACAACATAAAAAAATACATACTTACAGATAAATAAATAAATTATTTAATGTATTAGAAGTCGGTTAAAAATAGCTTAAGACAAAAGAAATAAACTATCCACATCGGTTATCATCAATGATATTCCAATACCGCATATCATAACGTAACCAACACTGCTATTATGACCTAAATTTTATTGAAAAACAATGAAAAATTGCCTTTAAAGCAAAGTGTTACCTGGTATAGGACCACTTTATAGTTTCTCCCTTTTCCATCAAAGTAATTAGGTATACATGGACTCATATAATCGCTTTAGCTTTGCACCACCATCGCTGTAATCGTTCGAGGCTGATTGATGAACTCCCCCTCCCACCTCCTCTGCCAGAATGGACTCCCCCGCCGTTTAGCCTCAGTGATCCATGGCTACGAGATCTATTACCCAGACTACATTACCACAATGCCCTGTGAATATTGTTTTATTTTACTTGCTTCTATTACTTCTCTACTATCGTGCTAAATTATTATACCGTACTATCTATATTTAACAAATATCTTATCCACTCTAAAGTCATCGTTATATCATTTTAGATTATTTGATCTGCTTTCATTGATAGTTCTATATAGGCACTTTCCAAGAAATTATTGAAGATACGCCACTAAGTACACACATAAGTTTTTAAAAGCGAAAAGAAACAATCAGGGTGTGTAATGAGCAAACTACCCAAGAAAAAACTACAGCATGGGGTTCTTCAAAAAAGGAGTGAAAAGACACCTCTGTTGTTGCAGATGTCCATAGGCTATGGTAACTGCTTACCGTCAGTCGGGCCTAAGCTTGTTTGCCACCTCAGTGATATAAAAAAATAATACTGTCATAACTTCTACCTAGACCCAAAACTGTACAAGAGTCAAAATAATACTCAGGTCCTCATGGATAGACTGAGGAAGGTCCTCCATGGATGCTGTAAAGGATCCGAAACCGATTAAGAATTAACAAATAAATGTTTATTTCATAACTCATTTGGCTTTCATTGCATGTCGAGGAGTCTCCATTTAGGCATAAAAATGCCTGTAGGTGAAGGCTCTGCTCTTCCCTTCAATTTTAAACGTAAGGGTAGGCTATATAAAATAATAAAAAAAAAAAAACGATGAATTACAAAGTATGTCTGTGTGCGCGTGAGTGTTTAAGTGTAGGTATGTTTAACGCGATAAAATCGGTAACAAGTACTTAGATGGTTTTTTTTCAATGCCTAATAGCATTAATTAATTGGCGTAAGCATCAGAAATGAGTGGCCCCTCCCTCAGAAGTCATTATTTTGCTCTATTCGGTTGACTTAATTGTACACTGACTTACGACCGCTAAGGTTCAGCTTTTACAAATAAAAGCTTGACGACAATACTCACTTTGACGTCGAATTGTCAGTGCGGTGTTAAACTCACATGTCGTCTCTTAGTTTTATTTTTGCTCATATTATTTTTAGCTTTTACTCTGCGGTCACCAGTATAGTTAATAAAATTATTTAAGGTTCGGATCTTTCTATTTAAATGTGCATCTATGCTTAAATATTGTAAAACAGCGAGGTTCATAAATCTTTCTGCGTATCACCATATTTGGCGATAAAACGTACCGTGCAGATATTTTTATAATCCTTAGTTTGAAATAATCTCACTTGGATTTCCTTGTCGAACTAAATAATCCAAACCCACAATATACTCTGTAGTTGTTTATTTCATAGTAATAATTGGTTCTCTAGCCACACCAAAATACTATACAGAATACTAATATGTATTAATCATACTTTTCGAGTGCTCAAAAATCTAAATATCTTACTGAACATCCAAAGTAAAAAAAATATCAAATCTCTTGCCATACTTCAAAGAGGGCCATTCTAGTTCTGTTTTGAACGAATTTGTTTTGTAATGATCTATGTAAAGTTCAATCCAGTATTCAAAGATGGCGCTTATTTCTACTTCCAATGCTGGATAGATGGCGTTACTGTATGACTAGCGAAGATGATTTAAAAAACAATATTTAATTCAAATTTCATAATTTTAGTTTTTTTAATAGCCCTTATAATTTTTTTCGTTTCATAAAATATTTACAACTTGCCTTTATTATTTTTATGATCTACAATGATTTCGCTCAGCTACGGCCAAAGTGTGGTCCCTTCTACTGCTGCTGTTGAGCAATATGCCTGACGTATCAACCTAGACTTCCAGTCTGCTAAATATTTTGTGTGTGTAATTCGTATTTCAACGTAGGTATTGTTGATTTTAAACAGATCTACAAATCTGTCACTTCTTAATTGGCTGACCATTCTGATACAATTGATTAGCAGACTTGTGCCACTCCTTTATTGATTTACCGCAGATTATTATTGCGTGGCTGATATCAACACTATCATTGGCTAGAGATCGTTTAGGTTCAATAACAAACAGGCCTTCCAGAGAATGATTCAAGAAGTTATTCAACAATCAGCATTCTTGGGCACCGGATCAGGGTGATCGCTATTGAACAGAACATTACATCCTCCTCTGCGCAGAACCGTTCTAGGTGCTAACTCTCCCATACCCCGTCTGTGCAAATTATTAAACTACTGCACTCGGACTCACTTAGTAAGTTCAGAAGAATTATGTACAATTGTGTGATCAAATACATGTATGACTGCTTACTGTGACTACTGTGAATTTCATTTTGATTATGTTTCTGTCTGACTTTTTTTTTTATTGTGTTTTTAATTTAATTTCGTTCGATTAAGTTGCCCGTTGTTTTAGTTGTAGTTATGAATTATGATTCTGTTTAATTTAATTCGATGTAATTATGATTCTGTTTAATTTAATTTATTTTGATTATGTGCTGTTGAAATTAAAAAACATAACAAAATCAAAAGATTTTGTTATGTTTAATTTTAATTATTATTTTGAATTTATTTTATTTTATTTAGTTTATTTTAATTTGAGTTAATTAATATAGTATAAAATGCATGATGTGCTTACCTGTAAGGGATTGTTACACTAGACTAGATTGATTTAAAGTTATTTCATAATTGTTTTAGTGTACTCAATTGTTGGTGAGCCAAATACTTAAAATAAAATAAAATAAAACAGACAACAGAACGCTCCCAAGTAATAAGCGCCACTCAATTTTCGGTAAAGTAAAGCACGGTGTATTTCTATCATCAACAAATGTTTTGCAAAGCATCGGAATGCCTTCGCCTGCCCCAACCCTCACGGCAATGATAAATTAACAATATTATTGTACTGCTACACTCAGCGGGAAAATTAAATTAGTCAAACACCGCCCTTATTGCCAGACCCACGACCATTTGCCACGTTGACTTATAGAAAATTTGTCATTACTCCTTGACAGCTCACACTTGACGCACCGCAGTTTGTGTTTTACATTAACTAGTGAAGGAATTATTGTTCATTATTTGTAGTTCAGTGTGGTAGGTTCGTTGGTTCTTTCTTATTTGTGGCTAGTGAGTGTGCTAGGCATTAATGTACGCTCGTGGTTTGCACCGAGCCCGCCACGTTAAGTGTTTCTTAGTAATGCGTTCTGTCACTTATAAACGTGAGAGTGAATAGTCGCCAGCCGCACCTGCTTGGAGGCAGACACTTTCAGCACATACTTTATGACCTCGAACCGATACCAGAATTGTAAAGCGATTGCTATGTTCCAATTACAAGAGCCCGCTTCATATTGTAAACAAACATACTATGCGATGGTATTTTGTTAATGTACCTATGTAGCTAGGTGTGGTTTATTAAAGACGTGTGACGGATATCAGGATAATGGGAACCAAAGAAAATATAAATGAGTTGCGTGAAGATTACCTTTAAAAATAAAGTTATTAGATTAATAAGATAATAAATAGTAATGCACAAACTATGCCGACCTCAAGAGAATTTAGGACAGGTAACAAAGATATGAATGGTAAGTTAATATTTCCATTCAACCTACAAATAAACCAGTAAGTACTGGACATAGGCGGGTTACCAGCCCCAAAAATCTTAAAGGAAATTATCTTAAGTAGGTACTTCTAGTCTAGAACTAATGCAAGATGGTAGTCGCCACTGACGTGAAGCGCTATTTGGTTAGCATAAAAACAATAAGTGGTGATTAGTATCGTTTATTAAAATTTTATTATAAACAATGATATTTGCATTCCTCTTTTATTATACAAATAAATATAAAAAACCTAATTCGTTCATTTCGAATCGCAAATCGTTATTGGCCAACAACGGCGCATAAAATAAATGCTATTTATGATTCGATCGTTGAACATCGATTAATTGTAGAACATCGATGTCTCGTTAAATGAAGGGTGTGTTAAATTAGGGGGATGTGACGATAGGTACTGTTTGTTCGCGGGGCTGTTCAGGCTTGAGAGTTTCAGGTTGTTTTGCGGGGCCAGTTTTTGTGATGGGAACGATTCTTTCGCCTGCGTTGGGTGGGGGTCTCTTGGGTGCTGTGATGGTGAGGACGCCATCGGAAGAGAGCGTGCTGACGAGGTCCTGGACGTCGTAGCTGCCGGGCAGGATGTATCGGCGCGTGAACTGGCGTGAGATGAACCCGTGCTCATCTTGCTTCTCCTCGTGCTTGCCTTCCACCAACACGCTGTTGTTTGACGCTTTCACTGTGATCTCTTCTGGAGAGAATTGCTGGACATCAAGGATGACCTGGAATGTTAAAAAGTAGAGTATTAGAATGATGAAACCCACCTAATGGGCAACATAATATTCATGCGGTGGATAATATCATATAATTATTTTCTTAGTCTTAATCTTCAATGGAATTCAAGGAAATCACTAAAAGGTAAGGTTTCCGAGTCACCCGCTGTGAAACCGCTTAAATCAAAAATTCTACAAACAAGATTATTGGCTAGTACACGGTAATTGAGCATGTCTAACTCAGTTTATTCTACTAATTGGATCAAGGGCATTCGGATGAGCGGCAAGCTAGTCCACCTTCTCTAAATCCAAATATTACGGGTGAAACCGAAATAAATTGGTCATGAATCATGGTCATCCAAGGTTTATATGCCCGACGAGAATTGCATGTGCGTGAGAACAGGTATAGAATACCTACTGGTTAGTATTTTAGATAAATTATTATTTATGTATTATTGACTTAAACGTTGCCCCACTCTAGTATTTTCTCCTGAATCGTGGGTGCGTTTACAAACACAAATTCTCCCAGACCCGGAACAACTACCTGTAGATCATACAAATATTTGCTCCGTGTGGGATCGAACCCACAACACGTGCCGCAGAAGGCGATCTCTCAGCCGCTACGCCAAACGTGTCGGTGGTCCTAAGCCCGACTCCCCTAAGTTCAATTTCCAGATCGAGCAAAGTGATATTGGTTATGAAATTCTGAGAAGCAGCTTGATGTTTGGATTAGTGGCCGATTTTTATATGGGACCTAAACATACAGGAGTGCTGTGGGTGTAGGTAATTAGCACAACTCTGGCTGATCCTTCAGGGAATATAGGCGTGATGGTATGTCATTACAAATAAGTAAAACACGAAAGTGTACCTACTTAATATTTTTTATCAGAAAACCCCAATATCCCTTCGCCAAAATTGGGAACCAAGCCCAAAATCCTTACGCTACGCCAAGAACAACAGCAGGTAAACTTGTCCTACCTCAAATTTCTCCTTTGTCAGGTTAATAGTAGAAGCAGACTCCTGTCTCGTAAGACTCGTCCTCCATGGCCTGAAGTAAGAGTTCCTGAACAGTGATGAAGTCGGGAGTGTGGAGAGGGAGGAGAGGAGCTCGTCCCTCTTCAGCCCCATGCCGAAGTGCTGGTCCAGCAGGCGGGAGGGCCTGTCCCACTCGTCCCACCAGTCACGGAACATCAATGGTACTATCGACATCTGAAAACAGACAAAAGTAGTCAGTAGGTTACTCTTACCTTACACCTCCTACCGTATACCTTCCCTAAATATTTATGGGAAGGCAACACGTACCACAACCAAGTTGCAGCCGTTCTTAAAAAGGTAAGGTTAAGAGCACCCTAAACCGACGATCATGCATGAGAAGGTTAATGAACGTAGATGAAGCGAAAGTAGTGTGCCAGAATCATAGCATGTGGAAATCTATAGTCTTTGTCTACCCCAATGGGAGACAGGCGTGAAAATATGTATGTATGTACTTATGTATAACAAGGTGTGTCGGACTCCTCAACCGAGAATTGGTGACCTACAGAGTCGTGTTAGGCAATCCAAAGTCCCTTAAGCATAACTGAGTTTGTGGCCCTTTTAAAAGTGAATATTCCTATGATTATTTTTATAGGCTCCTACAATCCAGGTGGCCTGGGTCTGTGCCCCTTATTCCCTTATAGGAAAGACGGAACTGGTGGTGGTATCGACTAAAACCACACGGATGTTTCGCCTCACCTATTTATTCACCTTGTTATTTCAAGAATAACTCGCATGTCACCAATAAAATATTCCATGAAACAGTATTCTTTCGAAACTGTTGGACTAAAACTCGTATAAACGTCCTCATGACTGTCCTATTACATTACCACGGTGCCAAGTCGTAAACAACAATCAAATCGGTCATGGCAAAACCATAGAATTGTCGATACTCTCGCGAGAGATCGTAAAACTTATCTTTGGACTGAAATAAATCAACAACATTGTCTATTCATCGTGTAGGTATAAACGGCGGATATTTTCATGCTGCGTTTATTTTCAGCGGTTACATCTGCGTATGCGCTTGTAATGACGACCGAAACCAATGTTATGAAGATGTGCATTTATACATTTTATTTTAGAAAACGCATCATACATTTATACATATTTTTGAGATTTTAAAATACCTAATACCTACTTGTGAAATCTCAAAAATATGTATAAGTAAATGTATTTTACGTAATATGCACTGTAATATCGTGCAGTAAACGATTGATGAAGAGTGTGTAAAGATTGATTATAAATAGCCGACATCCCAAATTGTTACCTTAAAATATAGATTATACATTTTAGAATAAATTTCCTCACTATAAAAACATATTAGATATTATTAAAATTCAAAAAAGGTTTTTTGAATCAGGAAAATATTGCATTAAAATTTTTGGTAATTGAGAAAATACGATAAAGTACATACAAGAAAATACCAAGGTATCAATGATCGCACTGCAATACGAAATTAATTATTTTATTATTGCCACGAAATTTTTGTTGAAGATTACCTAGTTTGTTTACATTTAAAAGCAATAATACGTGCACATAATAATCCACGAATTTCTGGAACGATCCCACGTAGGTGAGTCACCTGGAAACGTTTTTAGATCTGATGCAACCGAACGAACTGAATCTCGAAAATTAGGCGACAAATCAGTTTAGTAATACGGTAAAATTAGATCGAGTGTTGATGTAAATTATGTAAACAATCCAAAAAGCATGAATGCTTGGCAAGTCCTGATATTTACAATTTGCGCATAAATTGTAGCAAGTGAAGAACAACTTGCTACAATTTTAAAACACAAGTTGTTTTCGTCATTTTTTTTTAATTGGTCGGTGTTTATGACAGTATCTGTATTCTCCAATTTTTTTTGTTGTAAATACGTATATCAGATACTTTTTGTAACTTGTAATAGTTCAATAAACAAGAATACTTGCAAGTGCATAGAAAAATTAGTTCTGTAAGTACCTAGTAATAAACATATGGCTTCAATAATATTTATGTACCTACCCAACTATCATAAATGCGAATGCGCGCCTATGTCAGAGAACACTTGTTTAAATATAACGGATCTTACAAGCAGAACATTTCCATAAATACAGAACAAATAATAAACGCTAAGTAACTATAAATTCGATATAATATTCACAGGCACAAAATCAAACTAAATCCTTATTTTTTTAAAATAGGCTCCTTCACTCCTCTCCTTCAGTTCCTAGTTACTCTTCCATAAAAGGCACTACAGATTGAGACCACTGCGATAGCACACAATAAAAAAAAAACAAATTGATTCACCTTAGTGGTTGTTAGTTCGTTGCAGGCGCGCGCCGCTCTGGATGCGAGACTACCGACCGACGCTCTGTAATGTGATTTAAATAGAATTTTCAGCGGCCCACACGGGCTGATTCATTAGGATACACCTTGAACTTGAAGCAATAGGTACGGTATCATTCATAACTACGAGTATATGATGGTGTATTGGGTGAGAAATTGTGAGTTACCATACATTGTCCATGCATTGGGAAATAGCATAGACATTTTCAGACTGCACTTATATCTCAGATACTTATTACTTACCATCGGCCGATAAAATTAGCTTAATGGGATTCCAAAACAGGAACGGGTATCAAACTTCTGACCTCTTGATACGCATGTGATTTTGTATGTATCTGAAAAAACTGATTGTTTTACTATACCATGTATTTAATTCCTGGCTCGTCCTTTGAGGTCCAATTTTTTTATCTTTCTAGATACTTCAAGAATAAGATCGTACAGAATTTGTACGTAGCAGAGTACCTACCTACATTACATAGGTATATATTGTTCTTCATATCTCTATTTGGGATATACCTAGTAGAGCATTTAAATATGTTTAAATAAGTTTTGTAATGTAAGTTGTTAAATAAGTTATGTAGGTAATGTAATAATGTTAATTTACTTAAAAAGGTCTTAAAATCTAAAACTAAAACTTTATATAAATACACACTTTTGTGTCATACGCTGTTTCACTTGAGAATCTATCAATCTCAAATGAAGGTTCCTAGGTCCGAAGCAAAAACTAACATGTAAATCTAAACTAATAATATAAAGAGGACTGTTTCGATTTCTATACCTACTTAAGTTTGTTTATAATGGATAAACTCAAAAACTAGTAAACTGAATTTTAAAAATTATTTCACCTATACAAAGCTATAATATCAGCGAGTATCATAGGCTATATTTAATTTAATACGAATAAGATCTTAGTCTGAAATAATGTTACCTACTTATGTATTTAAAGCAAAACTTGTATAAAATGTATGGTCACAGTGTTATGATTCTGAAATAGATGATACTATTTTGTGACTTTATTTATCCATTGAAAGTTGTGGGTGTCTTTCCAGAACAAATTCATCATTCCGATGTGTAGGAAGATAATGCTTTCACCACTATTCACCACGGCTACGTAACTGCCTAACTCCTAAATAGTAGCCACTTTTAGCGGCATTGTCATACTGAAACGACGAAACATGAACGTCATAAACGTCATAAATGATCAAAATAAAACAGTATTTTTAGTTCGTGACAATTTTATCCCAATATACGAGTAGTGATGATTGTAAAAGATATTAATAGACATGAAGAATAAGTACTTCGACCAACGCTTTCGAGGTAGTCAAGACTATAAAAAACAAGGCGCCTGAATTATGATTTGAGCTCCACAAGTAGACTGCAGACCAACCAAATATTGTATAGCTACTGCCGCAATTACTACAGCTAGGAATCTAGAATGTGTTATAGACCTACAAATTGCGAAAATCCAATTGTAATTTGAATTTGGCGGGCTCAGGTGAACGATCCGCCTGGTGGTGCCTGGTATTCAGTAACATGACAGTTCGAAGAAAAATAATGTTACCATACTACAACTAATAGTGTTGGGGTAGTGAATGATGTTGCGTAAAGAACGAATGATAAAAATGGTTTAATTAAAATCAAACTATAGTTTCGTAAGTAAGATGTGGAACATAAGAATTAATAATTATTAATATAAGTAATTTTCTTTCTTATTTTCTTCTATTAGAAACAAACTAAAAATAATATAATTTTAGTTAAGTAATTTTTTGTCATTCGTCCTACTTATATTATAAAAGCGAAAGTTTGTAACGAACGATGGATGGATGGAATATTTTATACTCTTTCACGCCAGAACGGCTAAACTGATCGAGATAAAATTTAGCACTGACATAGATTATAGTCTGGAATAACACATGGGCTACTTTTTATCTAAGTTGGATCCAATTCTTAAGTCCACGCAGTCGCGGTCAAAAGCTAGTTATTTTATAAATTATCTTTCTGAGATACAAAGTCTACAAATTTTAATAGTGTTTATTGTGTTTTGATTGACAAGTTATTCAATTTAAAGTAAAAAGTTTTTTCATGTAAGTACATTATTTAAGTTCATTCTTACTCCCCTCAATATCTTCTTTTTGTCAAAAACTAGTAACTTTTCAACTGTCAAGTTACTGAATACTCAAAAACTTAGGTCGAAACGATGGTTCCCAACCATCCACCACCCATTAAGTTTAGGCGGGAAATTATAATATGCACGTTGTCGATTTTATATTATTTTCCAAAACTTGAATTTTCCCGAAGCCTAATGTGGTAACCATTATGTGTTCATGAACCTGTGTGAGTGTAGGCAAATGATATAAAATAGAAAAACATGATTTTTTTGGGTTCACTCATAAACATGGACTTTATGAGTGAAAAATAATAATACCACACTACAACCAATAGTGTTGGGATAGTAAATTATTTTGCGTAAAGAATGAATGATAAAAATGATTTCATTTAAATCAAACTAATAATTCGTAAGTAAGATGTAAAATATCAGAATAATTAATAATTGTTAATAAAAGTATTTTCTTCTAATGGAATCAAACCAAAAATAAATTTCATGTAATTTTACTTTTGTCTATTTTGATATTTTATAGAGTATGAGAAACATTTTCTACTATTTTTTAATACGGACGTAGTTATACAGAAACGTGCCAACCGTCAAGCCACCCGAAATCGAGACAATGCGATCAAACTACGTTTTATGACACTTCGCGTCAGATTAGCAGAAAGGTTTCAAGATATAAGTCTTATAAAAGACTATAATATATATAAAAGGTAGTTTGATCACACCATCTTGACTTCGGGTGACTTGTGGGTTGAAACGTTTCTGTATAACTTCATCCATACATAATATTGTGTTATGAAGACAAGTTATTAAATTTATAATAAAAACTTTGTTCATGTAAATACATTATTTATGTGAATTCAATTTCGTTCATTTTTACACCATCTCACTATCTTTTTTTTGTCAAAAACTGGTAACCCTGCAACTGTCAAGTTACTGAATAAACACAAAGTGGAAATAGACGGCATACTTTTCGTTTGTTTATTTTTGCGCGCTTGTGCTTCCTTGCAGGTTGAGTACATAGTAAATTGATACATTATTTATTTTTTCAACATTTTGGATAATACTTGCGCTTAGAATATTTTGAAAGGAATTGCCATACCAATATTGTATTGTTGTAGCGATCTTATCGTCATATTCCTTCCCTTTATCACCTGATAAAACGTGTGCAGATCGTGAACACGTCCGCATACATTGAATGAAATATACCATATCCTCATTGCACAATGCGGTTTCCTATAACTGGAAAACAAGTACATTTGATATGAAATTATTGCAGAAGCGAAAGTGTGTGTATGTAGCGTAAAAATCTTCGAGCACCGGTAGATCAGAGTTAGTGTTTGTGGATGTTTTGTAATTGTTACGCGCGGTAAAGGTCGATCGTCATGCTGTCATGGATGCAGCACCGATGGACCGGCCTCAGCCTCCTAGTTACAGCCCTCGGGGCCCTAATGCTGTTCCTCTATGGATTTTTCCCATTGAAAGTACACTCAGGGAAACTGTCCCACATTGATGATCTTCCAAATTTCATAGATGGTGTCAGGTTAGTTGTCTGATAGTTTTATTGTTTTTTTAAATTTAAATAAAAAGAAACTGCCTCGTTAGTCTAGTGGTTTCAAGTGCGACCGCTATGCTAGAGGCCTTGGGTTCGATTCCCAGGTCGAGCAAAGTGTTATTGGGTTTTTCTATGAAATTCTCAGTAGCAGCTCGGAGTTTGGAATATGTGCCCGGTTAATGGCAATAGGCTCTCCCCCTATTACATGGAACCTAAACATACTGGCGAACTGTGTACCTTAGTACACCTCTGCCTAACCCTTAGGTGAATACAGGCGTGATGGTATGTTATGTTAATAACAAGACATATTTTCATTTACAAATTCTTGACAATACTTTTCAATTATTTGTTAGAGTATATTATACTTGGCAATAGGCTCGGCCCCTATTACATGTGACCTAAACATACCGGCGAACTGTGGGTGTACATTAGTACGCCTCTGCCTAACCCTTCGTGGAATACAGGCGTGATGGTATGTTATGTTATGTACATTATACTTTCTAATTTAAGTAGCAACTCCTTAAGGGATATTTCTTGTTTTTCTATAACAAAAACAAATAGAATTACGAACCTAAGCAATATCTTAGTGGTAATAATGATAGCCTGTGGTTCCAGTGATACTATAAGTTTCAACATAAATATTTTTTATTTACAGTATTGATGGTCAACAAGTGTATAACTCTGGTGAGAACAGTGTGGTTCTCATGGTGATTGATGGGCTGCGGTATGACTTTGTAACAGAAGAATACATGCCATACACTGGGCAGCTTCTGAAAAACAAATCTGCCTGCATCTATGTGTCAGTGGCTGAACCTCCCACAGTCACCATGCCAAGGATCAAGGTAAGCTCAACATACCCAATGAATTCTGAAAATAAACACTTCTAGATTGACCAGCACCAACCAGAAGATATTTATTCATTTTTGATTCTTCACGTAAGATAATTGATAAGAATAACTACAAAAAAATACTGACAGACACCTCACTTGTAAAATTCAATCACAATACCAAAGAAAAAAGATCTTAATGAAAATTATAATCAAATTCAAATAGTATATTATCGTCATTTGCTTGATACAAAATCAAACTTATTACTCAATCAATTTAAAGTATAATGAAGTATTTTGTTATGTACAGTCACCAGAGCGTAAGAAGGAAAAAGCACAATGGAGGCGCACAATAAACTTCTGGCGGGATATATTTGCAAGTGTCACTTTCCTAAAATATTACAATAAGCTTTAAGAGACTAGATCATATTTACACTGCTTACAATGAGCACAGATGACAGACAGTCTATGGAAGGCATTTTTGTTCACAAGATAAATAAGGAGTAAGACAATTTCTAATGGGATAATATAATTATACAGTATATAATTTAAAACACTTATATGTACACACACAACTAAGTTTAACTAAAGTATTATCAATTTTATTTTTTAAATTTTATTTAATGGATTGGCAGTAAGTCCCTTAATGACCGTCCATTGTCTGTGCCAGCGCTTAGTCAGCTTTCTACTATATGCATGGTGCTTTGGGACAAAGAAAAAACTAAATAATTATACCTAATGTATTCTAAATTCAACATAATATATAAAAAAGCTCAGTATTTTTTATACTAAGAAAATGATAAGTTTTTTCTTTGGGCTTGTGTTTGGAATTCATTAAAATTAAGGCTTTTTACTTATATGAAGGCTTACAGACAATGGTGTATTATTGTAAAATTCAACATTCACTTTTTTATAACCATCTTGGTTTGTTTATAAAATACTAGCAAATTTCTGTTGAAAATTTAATTTACGTTGCGTAACAAATATTTTACCACAATACACTGTTGGCGTGTTTGGTTTAGTATGTAACATGAAAATATTCCAGACCAAACATAACTTCATAGTGAATGTTTTAATTAAATGATACTTTAGACACTAAATAAGAGAAAATGCTGATATTTAACCTTTAATTTTTGGCTCACTGGCTGTATGCTCTGCTCTTAGGTAATTTATTATTTATTTATGTATTTTTGCACAATTAGTATACAATGGTGGACTTCGTGCCTAAGGCATTTTCTATCAGTAAAACTTATTGTGATGTGAGATAGGATTACATACTTACATGATACATTTTTAGTACAACATCACAAATAGTGTTCAGGGTTGTAATTAAATGTCATTATTAATTGACGAAACTAAAAAACTATGCTGTGTGTGTCAGTGTTAACACCTGACAACAAAAGGAAATTACGTGCAATTGACCTAGGTATAGGTCAATTGCACGTAATTTCATACCGGCCAACTGTGGTTTTGTATATTAGTAAACCTCTGCCTAACCCTTCTAGGAATAAAGGCGTGATGAATGCTGATATTTAACATAACATACCATCACGCCTTAGGCAGAGGCATACTAATGTACACCCACAGTTCGCCGATATGTTTAGGTCCATGTAATATGGGGCTAAATGGGGGGCACAAATTCCTAACTCTGAGCTGCTACTGAGAATTTCATAGAAAATCACAATAACACTTTGCTGGACCTGGGAATCGAACCCAGGACCTCTAGCGTAGCAGTCGCGCTCAGGACCACTTAGCTAATGAGGCAGTTATGTTATGCTGTTATGTTTATGTGCGAAATCTAAAAAATCCCCCTTGCTCAACCCAGCTAATTCCACGAGATTCATACATTTATTTCACTTATTGAACAGACAGTCAAGCACACCAAATAAATTCGTCATTCATGTTATACTAATATTATATAGAGTAAAGATTTGTATGTATTTAACGAATAAACTCAAAAATTACCAAATTCTTTCACCATTTGAATGCTACTTTAATGCTAATATGTTAATCTGGAATGATTAACATAGGCTAAAGAATATTACGAAAAAAAATTAGGAATTTCTCCACCCTGCGAAGCAGGGGCGGGTGCTATTAATTTATAAATGCGAAAGTAAATATGTAACCTTTTCATGCATAAACCACTAAACTGCATTCAATATCGCAACACAATAGATTGAGGGATCATGTGACTTACATAAGGCTCCCTTTTGTCTCCAAGAGTCCTTTGGGATACAAGTAACTAGGGGTAACAGCTAGTAGAGTTACAAATTAAGGTACACATAAAATGTAATTAAATTAACAGGTTACTCAATCTCAATTACCATTACTACATTAGTTCCTGTGGTTCTAAGTCATTGCACCTCGTAAATACAGATGCATTCATGCATATCACCTTTAGGAAGAGATTCATTTGATATCTGTTGCACTTTCCCTTCCTCATGGCTACCTTTCTTTGTGTTCTTATGAGCATTTATGGTGTTATGCATGTATTTCCTTTTTAGAAAGTGCAATTTTGTAAATTCATGCATGGCATTCGTAACGAATTATGCTTTTTACTAACATTAAAAAATATTAGTGTTAACCAGTGACGGAGGTGAGGAAGGAAGGTACTTATATAAAGACTCATTGAACCAAAAACTTTTTTGTGACAAGAATTTTACTCTCCACCAGGCGATGATGACGGGCAGTGTGTCAACGTTCGCAGACGTGGCCCTCAACTTCGGCGCGCCGGCTGTGCGCGGTGACAGCGTGTTGCGCGTCGCGCACGACAGAGGGCGCCGCACCGTTATGTATGGAGATGATACATGGCTGAGACTATTTCCAGGCCTATGGTCAGAGTCTGATGGTACTACGTCATTCTATGTCACGGACTACACAGAGGTAGGTACGGTAGAGGGCAGGTGTCTAGCTGTTTAACCAAATAAATTTATCATGGCAACATATTTATTCAAATTGTATAGCCCCTTACCGAGAACAAAAAACACTGCTTAGTTTAAAATTTAAAGTGCTTTTGCAAAACCCTTGTTACGCAGCCTCTATAGTACACACTCACACTAGTATAGTGCAGTGCTCTTGTAGATGTAGTAAGGTTCTATGTAATTTTTCTATGTATTTCCCTAAATGTATAGCCCTCAGATTTGTAGAGGACATTCACTGCTTGCAGGTAGATAACAACGTAACAAGACATCTCGACAAAGTGTTAACACCCGACGAAAAAAAGAAACCCACATTCGACTTTCTAGTGCTGCACTACTTGGGTTTGGACCATATTGGTCATCTGGAGGGCGCCCGGAGCCCAAAGATCAAGCCGAAGCTCATAGAAATGGATGAAGTCGTTAAGAAGATATTTACTGCTATGCAGAAGTGGGTCAGTATATATACAGTAGAAATTACTAACGAGACCATGATTCTGTGAGTTTGTTTCGGCATTGCTTCCCAGAGGTCGTGCCACGTGAATAAATTAAAACTTTGACTTGTAAAAGTGTCTTTATCTATAACAACTACATATTAATTACAGACCTCGCTGCGCTGAGTTTTTGTTTGGTCAAATAGGGATTACCTAAAAAGGAATATAATTTATGGACGGATAGATTTCGAATTCTGAAATCGCGGCGTGTCACAGGTCACTCGTCTATTATCATGACGGTACAGTACGGTCGAAATTACTGCTCGCGTGTGAAGTTAGCCAATTCAAATGGCTGCTCAGAAATAATTATGGATATGGGTACAAAAATATAGAACATAACATAACATACCATTACGCCTGTATTCCCTGAAGGGTTAGGCAGAGGCGTATACCCACAGTTCGCCGGTATGTTTAGGTCCCATGTAATAGGGGGCGAGCCTATTGTCATTGTCATATACGAGCTAATAGTTCATGCAATGCTAAAAATTAACCATTCAGATAGAGCTATCAACACGCCGACATATTTTTTATTAGTGATTACTGTTTACAGGATCGCAATGGGGTGCTCATAGTTTGCGGTGACCACGGCATGAGGGACGCGGGCGGACACGGCGGCGCCACGCCCAGCGAGGTACTGGTGCCGCTCGTACTAGCTAGAAGTACCGACTTCCAGTGTCCACATCCGTATGTATATCATCTTTTGGTCTTTATCAATTTATTTGAATACCTACAATCCAAATACTTAATTAATAAAACAAAAAAAAAATAAACTTATTTGGACTGCAAGTTAGCCGTAAAATTGCCATTTGGATGCTGTTATTATGCAAAGTCTTCCGCAATAACTCGTATATCTACAATGCCCACAAGTATGCAAATAGAAACAATTTTCTCTTACCTTCTACTGTGCTTAAAATAGGTGGCAGTCTTAAATAAATAAATAAATATTCTGGGACATTTTTTACACAGCACCAGTCCCAAACTAAGCAGCGCTTGTACAAAAACAACTAGACAATGGATATAATACTTATATACTTTTTTTTTGTAAATACAGACTTATAATACATAAGAAACACCCAGACGAACACAAACACTTATATTCATCACATAAATATTTGTGTCCTGTGGGAATCGAACCCACGACCATCAGTCAGCAGTCAGCATGGTCAGCAGTCCGGTACTCGAACCACTAAACCACAGAGGTCGTCATATTTTTATTTTAAGGAGTAGGTACCAAGGAGATTTCCATCAAAGAAAGATTTGTTTTGTCAGTTATTTCAGATAGCTATCGTTGATTTTTGACTGATTTGACCTTCACATGTAATGTCTGTTGACTGGCAGACTAGGTCCAGGTCCCACAGTGGCTCAAGTGGACGTGGCGCCCTCTGTGTCATGGCTGCTGGGAGCGCCGCCGCCCGGTGACAGCGCGGGCAGGCTGCTCCCCGCCTTACTGCCGCAGGACATGAGGCAACACTTGTACCTGCTGCATGTCATCGCGAATCATAACGCGAAGCAGTCCCTGCCCACTGATACTGGTAGGTTTTTGTTGTAATCAGTTTAAAGTACATGAATTGGTTACTAGCTAAGTTTTGTCTTTGGGTTTATCATTCCAATTATATGAGTTACTAGCTGTATAGATTTGAATAGCAATGAATATTTATGTATGTGCACACAATAATTAATCAAAACCAACAGTGATCTCTTCTTTGCATGGTCCGTATGCATCACAGAGGTCAAGCTGTATCTCATGATCCATCCAATTAATTCAAGTTCAAAGATAAATGTTTTTATTTCAAATAATCTTTTACAAGCGTTTTTGAAACGTTATGATTGTAGTTGCAACGTTCCAAAAGGTCGATCCTATGGAGAAGAGTCCGGCAAGAAACTCCAATTACACTCTTTTAAAATAAATAAATTACAAACTTCACTGGTACAATATTGCGATAACAAGATGTGAGGACGTTGAAGGATGTCCAAGTTTGACCGAAGTCGACTATATTAAACGAAGATTCACGTTATTTGAGAACCCGATGTCATTTCTAGATAATAAATAAACTATGTGGTAAAAACGCACACCATCAAGCGACAAATGAAACTAGGTGTCTACTTAATTGAATAAGAGATCTATGTGCCACTATGTATTCGGTACGATTTATCCTTAAAAATGTGCAGCATAATACTTTACGAGGCCTTAGAATTTTTCTGTAATCTCCGTTAGTTTGTTCCGTACTGAAACAGTCCTATATCCATCTCGAGGAAATTGAAATGTCCAACAAACTTGCTTCATAACTCCAGAATTCTACAAGCAGTTTGAACGTGCTGAGAAGCAGTTTGCTCACTACTTAGCGACGGGGCAGCAGAGCGCCGCCAAGATCGCGAAGGAGTTCTACGAGGAGTCACTGGAGAAGATGTCGGAGTACCTAACTGGAACCACGACAGAGTTCGATATGTTCGCGATAGGGATCGCTGTAGTGCTTCTGTACTTGGTAAGATTGTTGGCAACTACTAAAATATAATACGAAACTATAAATATTATTATAATGTAATCTTTAAGGATCCCCTCATCAGCAATAAGCATTTAATCGACTTAAACAAAAGAACAGTTACGCGATATCTTCGCCTTGAAACTTTTTCAACTTTTTCTGATATTTTTTTTACCTGATACACATCCGATAATGATCCCATATCAATTTAGTTGGTTCCTGATCACCTGTTCTGAATATACACCACAAACTGCTTGAAATCGGGTTTCTTTTATTCAGGATGTTAAACATACCTATACTTCTTCCGCAGATCGCCACATCGCTCCTCCTCATCACCTTATACTCGTTCCAACCAGACGCGCGACGTAAAGACAGCGTCTCTCATCACTCCCACCACCGCTCTCACGCTGGCTCCCTCGTTGCCTTTACGATCATCCTGACAATATGCAGTGCAATATTAATTACGGCCTGCTTTATCACCGAAACCAAAAGTCAAGTCTGCTCCTTCGATTCCCTCTGGATACTAGTATTCGCTCTAATATCTTGCTCATTAACCGTCACTTATTTCATAATAAAAGCTGGAATAGAAAGGATCAAAGACTTGTCAGCGTTGAACGAACTCAATGCAATAGATTACCTTTTAATCGGAGCAACTCTATTCCATTGTTGGTCGTTCTTTGGAACTAGTTTCATAGAAGAAGAACATATGACATGGTATTACTTCTGGAACACGTTGATGTTCTTCGTATTGGTGAGGACTGTGGTGGTGTTGATCATGTATCTAAGTAAGAGGTGGTCTGGGGCCACTGAGGTGCAGGATAAACCGGAGCTGGCGCAGAAGATGAGCGCCGTTGGAATAGGTATACTGCCGAAGTGGGTGGCGCTCATTGCCTTGCATAGGTGAGTTTGCATTGTGAATAAGAGTAGATAGAATAGGTAACAGTTTCTTTTCTCAGTAATGACAGATTGTCTTAGATTAAATTAAAATATCGCCTTCTGAGATAGCAATTTCTGTGTAAACTTGGCTTAAACCATCTTTTATAAGAAGGGGACAATTTTTATTAATCATTCTTCATATTGGTAGTAATAGTACTCTCCTGAGTTAGATTTTTTTAACTTAAAATGCTATATTTACGCGATTGTAGTTGCTAGTCTCAAACTAAATAAATAAATAATAAAAAACTAAATATGATTCCATTATTTTAGGTATCTAAGAACCATGAACCAAACTGGTGACCGTTGGTTGTTCCTCCCGGATACAGCGGACTGGTTGAATGCACCGGAAAATGCCTTCTATCTACAAGCTCATTTAGTAGTAGGTAAGTTATGTGAACTTACCTACCTCACAATACTTATGGAGTTATTATTGTCAGTCGAGTAGCAGTCAATATATTTACGTAGGTATAGCGAAAGTGGTGTGCCAGGATCGTAGCAAGTGTAGTTACTGCCAACCCCAATGGGAGACAGATGTGGAAATATGTATGTATGTATGAGATTTGTAGCAGAAAAAACTCATTTGTTTACGATACGAATTCGATAGTTGTTCATGCTTGGGGTACAGAACAGAAAAGTGATGACACACCATTGCCGACCTTAAGGCTTAGTTCTGAAAGTCCAATTAACTTTTGAAAGTATGTTAAGTTTTATAAAGATCTCATCGTAATTATTTAATTAGGGATTGGCCCAAATTCGCCAGTTTCAGTTGCCACTTGTTATTCTACTAATTCAGACTTATTTACAGGAACACTAGCGACATTAGTAATATGTCTATGGAATCTGCGCTACATGAATAACATCCTGCACATACAATCAGGACTCACCATCGCCTCTGTCATATGCATACTGTGCTACAGGGTTGCCTCCCAAGCCCTAGAGTCACCATTCTCCGACATCAAAACCTGGGACCCGGTACAAATAGTCAATGTCTTTTGGATTCTATTGACAGCACAATTTGTCTTTGAAATACTTTCATACATTGGTGCATTTAAAAGTTGTGGCTTAAAACCTATAGAGACGAACACTCCGACGACCAATAAATTTGTTTACAATAAACCGAAGGCGAAAAGTGAAGATTATTTCTATGACTCGACAATGGAAGAACCGTGGAATGTTGACGAAGTGAAGCTGAACCTGGTCCGATCCGTCTCCCATCTAATGTTGAACTACCTTATGTTAATCGTAATATTGTTGATGAGACCACACAACGTGATAATGGTGCCGAGTATTTATATCACCTGTGTGTTGACCTCGGAGTGTATGGACCATAAACTTCTAGATTCTAAGTCTGGGAGGAAGACAGAAGTAGTAGATATTTTGAGTAGAACACTAGTGCATATGTGGATTGGTATTGTGTTCTTCTTCTACCAGGTGAGTTATTTTTTAGTTATTTCAGAAAAAAAAATGTATACATCTCTCCTTGCAAAAAATAGGTTTTAAATGTCAATAGTTCAACACACATTTTCGATTATTAGATCTCGGAAAAGAGACAGCCTAGGGCTGGTCCCTTATTCTAATGTGTCAATGGCAGAAAATAAAATCATCACATCATAATTCCTTTTACTGTCGCACTGCTGGGCACGGGTCTCCTCTCCGAATCAGAGGGATTAGGCTATATATAGTACACTACGCTATCCTAGTGCGTTTGGCTGACTTCACACGCCGTCGAGAAAATATTTCGGTTTCCTCACGCAATGTTTTCTTTCCCCGTACAATCGAGTTAATGTTGTTCATTATTAGTATTAAAATACGCACACTATTCGAACTACCCACAGTTCGCTGATAAATGTAGGTCCCACGTAATAGGGGGCGAGCCTATTGCCATTAACCGGGCACAAATCCCAAACTCCGAGTTGCTACTGAGAATTTCATGGAAATAACACTATTCGATAATAGCAATAGGCTCGCCCCTTATTACATTACATGGGACCTAAACATACCGGCGAACTGTGGGTGTACATTAGTACGCCTCTGCCTAACCCTTCGGGGATTGCAGGCGTGATGGTATGTTATGTTATGTGTTGCTGGCCCCTAATATTAGCATATCCCTTGCACTTGCAGGGCAACTCCAACAGTCTGTCGTCGGTGGACCTGGGCTCGGGCTACGTGGGGCTGCGCGCGTACTGCCCGGCGCGCGTGGCGCTGCGCATGGGGCTGCACGCGTACGCGGGGCCGGCGATAGCGGGAGCCGCGCTCTTCTGTGCCGTCGCAAAACACGCACAGTCGTGGCAACAGTCAGTACTATACTATTACAGTTCGTGAAAAATAACTTGAACCAAAATAATGGATGCGCAGTAGTCGTTTTTTACATTTTGCACGCAAATGCACTGCGCAAACTTTCCCCCTCCGTTAGTTTTGGGGTCAAGTTATTTTGCGCGAACTATACATGACGCCTATAACCCCAAATAGGGTTGCCAGGTCGCGAATCCTAATAGCCGGACAGATCAGTCAGTTTGGCCGGACCGGACGTTTGGATAGAAAGGCCGGACACCCTACATTAAGCGGGAACGGGAAGCGAGCGGATGACTTCGATAAACTCGCAAGCGCAAACTGCATAAATACACGTATTACCAATACAAGTAAACCGGGATTTAGTGAGGATTTTGTGTCAGCACGAAGGGGCGGGCGGCCTGCGGGAGTGACGGCCTGCGCTTGGCCACGCTCGGCACACGCTCGTTTACGAAATGTAAAAAGCCTACCAAAAGCCAGACACCGTTTATTTTAGCCGGACACGCAATCAAAAAGCCTACCTATGTCCGGCTTTAACCGGACGCCTGGCAACCCTAACCCCAAAGAGTAGAAGACAGTGCAAACTTGATGGCCCCTGCTACAGCTTTCCAAATAAATTACTGTGTAAAGAAATCTGGGTGGCACTTTTTTGATTACCTGTATAACTTTGTGATATTTTTTAAAACAAACTGAGCGTAACCCGGAATTCGTAGCTGTTTCGAAAGGGGATTTCAACCTTCGGAACTCCCCGAGAGAACAACGCGGATGCTACGCGCTTTGAGATATGTTTTTATCGTTTTAGCCTGGAACAGGTGATTCGTTTTACATATAATCTAAGTCTATAATTTCTGCCTATCACGTCAACTTCCATTTTGAAACCATTTTATTATAAGTAAATTCTCAATGTAAAACGGACTCAGGTTTTCAAATGAAACTAATATCCATTTTTAGATTTTGTTCATATAATAGAATTGATTTTAAACCATGATTTTATGATTGTTTAATATTATATTGGTTTTATGATTCTTAAATTTTATATTTGTACTTTCCAGGTACTTACAATCAATATGGCGAGTAACAAACATCCTCGCGTTACACAGAGTGTATGCCGTAGTAATATATTGTATAGTAGCGACTGTCTTCCGACATCACCTCTTTGTTTGGAGCGTGTTCTCGCCCAAACTGTTATATGATTTTGTAGCAACAGTTTTTAGTGTCCAGGCTATAGCTACTATAGCTCAGTTAGAAGTATTAGCCCACGTCACTGACTGGTTAGCCAGGATATTCACTTATAAATCAAGTCTGTGATATATGTACCAAAGGTATTTAAGGTTGTCTTAAAAGTGTGATTGTTGGATACGCAGAAATGTTGTTTACTGTTGCCATGTGATGACCTAGTATTAGGTGTATCTGCGTCCACTATTATAATAAATTATTTATAGAGATTGACGAGGGGTTGAAAGAGAGGTTCTCTTTGATATAAGAGGCGAACTATATGACTGTATATTTTTACTAGAAGCGGTGCAGAAACATTAGCCATATAAACTAAAATTTTAAGTAAACCTCTAAAAAACGACATAGTGTTAGCATTCCACGAAGAACAATATTGGTATTATGTTATTTTTGTATAATTGTGTTTTGAGTGCAACTGGCAAGGCAATAGCATAGTGACTATATTTTTTACAAAAGTAAATAATAAACAGATTATCTTAATGTTTTTATTAGTTTAAGTGTATACTGGAACCACCATTATTTTAGATTTCTTATTGAACATGATATTCTGTAGGAGTCTTCGGCCCCTTACTAAGCCAATGACCTAAATAAATCTTATTTTACACTACTTTGTGTGCATTTTAATTAAATTGGCAAAAAACAACATTGTGAAACATACGTATTATACTCACTGAATGGAAACGATTACCGGTATATTTCTGCATTTTTATCTATAAGCGATACCTAAAAGATAAACACGAAACATGACAATTTTTATCTCATGAATAGCTACCTGGGTCGGTCGGTAAAGAAAGAGCGACTCGTACGTAAATGTGAGTGAACAGCACCTATACAGACAGGGCTACACGTCCCAAACGTTACTATAATAAATTGTTCAAATAAACACAAGTTGGAATGCTTCGTATATTTACACGAACACTTCCTTCTTTATTAGCACAAATATAGAATCAAAAAATATGTAACAAGTTGGACTTTGTTTTTATGTATAAATATATGCAAATGTGACTTTGGACACATCATTAAAATTCTATACCTACATACAATATGATACATTTTGGCACTAAATATAAACATATAATTTTAACACATATGACATAGTGTTATAATATAACCAAAATATATTTTAATAAATGCACATAAATGAACGATCGAGTTATTTGAATGATTAAAATAATTGCAAAATGAAATATCTAATGAACTACACCTATTCCCTTTTTTATATTAAAGTTGATACATTAAGTATTGTCTAACAACAATAACGAGGATCCCAGATTTAAGTAGGATTTGACTCGCAATGAAAATACGTAAAGCTCTGAAATCCTTATCATAACAATTTATATTGTTATGCATTAAAAACACTAATTAAATCGGCTGTTACAAGTTAAATCGTTACATTTCCATCCTTTTTCTAGTCAAATACTGTCCCAAAGTGTGACCACATAATTAAAAAACTGCTGCATTTGTCGTAGAGAAGAGAATTCGTAACTTGTATAAATATAAAAAAATAATGAGATTGCTCTATGGCAATACTAAACACTTTTTTAAAAATAAATATTTACAGCAGTAACAATAACTATACATATTATATTCTCTCATTATCGATACACAGAGTAAAGACCGACAGCTTATCGAAGGCTTATTAATGATTTTCTTTATCAGCGAAGATATGACGTGGCCTTAAGTATAGTGTGCACCATCCCCCTCCAATAACACCATTGGTATCTCCATAACCTGTAAAAATATAATGATTGTAAATTAATATCGGTATTTATTTGGACAACCAGTAGCTAATATAATTCGCGCAAAATAACTTGACCCAAAACTAATGCAGAGGGGGAATGTTTGCGCAGTGCATTTGCATGCAAAATGTGCGCATTAACAACTGCGCATCCACGATTTTGGTTAAAGTTATTTTGCGCCAACTATACATTGTTTCTTATATCTTAAATATAATTCTATAATAGTAGTAAATGCACGGCATTTTAAGGTGTCACAGCTTGCATTAAATTAGAAATAAAACCAAACATTGTAACAAAAAATTAAGAACATAAATAATTAAGTAAGTATAGAGCACAGAAGAAAAAAAAACATCATTCAATATGATGAATGTAAGATGGACGGTTAAAATGACTAAAAATAGAGCGGAAAATGTGAATTTTCTGCAATTCTATAGGTTGATATTTCGGTTCGTTCATCTCTGCTATTGAACAAGCAACTTCAATAATCATGATTTGCATTATCTTGAATTCTACAAAATTTAAATTCAAACAGTTACGTTATTATTTTCATAGTAATAAAGACCTCTGTTTCCTTAATAATATGCTTAACAGCTTATAAAAACTTACTTGTAGTCTCATACTCCATCCACTCCGTCAATGTGCTTGTATCTTGTACCGGTACACGAGCACACTAGCCACGCCCACCAGTAGACTCAGCAAAAAAGAACCCCACATCAGCATCTACCAGACAGAGAATACTATTTAAATATCTCCTACCTATAAATCTGATTATTGCTGACAGCATGAAACTTTGGCTGACAAGACTACTGTTGCATATCTTTTGTATCAATGAAGATGCTTCATACACCGTTCTTACTTATACTGGTCCCTAGCAACATACTTTTAAGGTATCTCATAACACTTAAATTGATACCTTAGCTCTAGAAGGTTTCTTATCAGGTGAGCCACTCTTGGGCTGACTGCTGGTACCAAGCATGCGCTTAGCTAGCCTCCTCTCCACCGACCTATCCCTGGTGGCCCTTTGTTCACATCTTTGCAGCTCTTTCCGGGCTCCTGAGTCTTCGGGAGCGGCGCCCGCAGCGGCTCTTGCGGCCTCCAAGGCTTCAGAGTTACGCCCCATCGCGGATAGGATGCGAGATTTGCGGTATAAAGCCTTCGCATTTTTCGGTTGACAGGTCAGGACTCGAGTTACTGCCTGGAGGACAATATGACCATTAGATTTAAAATATGATGAAAGCGGAACACACTTGTGAATGTGTTCCGCTTTCATCATATTAGGTATATTCCTTTAAGGAATATACCCCACTATTACTCTCAGTGGCGACTGCAGGACCCGATTTGTCTCATTTTATCATTATTAAATGTACAATTATACCTGCAGTGCAGCGTCATAAGCGCCAGCCTTCAACTGTGCAGCGGCCATGTTATTGTGGACCCGAAGTCGTTCGTCAAACAGCGCCTGCAGTGCGTCCGTCGTGGGTGTTAGGTCACCACTCGGCGTGGGCATTGTGATGCCGCCGTCGGTCTCATCCAGCACGTCCAACGCGCGGCGATACAGCTGCACTGCCAGCTGGGCCTCTCCTCGACCATACCACCAATTACCACGAGCACGGCGCCGAATGCTGCACAGCAAAATAAACCGTACCGTATTAACTGATAGGTTACTATGCAAAATCTAAATATTGATAGGAAAAATTATTTAAATAGTCTTATTTCTTTTATCATTTTCAGAAAACTGTACGGATGAACATCATAGACCAAAATAATATAATACTAAGGGATATGTATTGTGTAGTTATAAAACCATTGTCTAAATTCTAAATAGTCATGGCCATTGTCAATCTCCTTAGGATAGTATCATTTCCTGTCCGTCATTTTATATTTGCGACATAATTGTATTATAGAATGCGCGAAATACATAACGACACGACAGATAGACATGTGAAAATATGAATTCATGTTGTATTACTGTGAATTATTTTCCAATTTTGATAAAGATCCATTTTCGGCAGTAAGGACAGTCGACCTAGGGCAGTTTATTTCATAACTGCCCACTGTAATTCTCATATTGAATGAGGTTTTACAACATGATCTTTGTGACTATAACACAACCAAAAATCATGTCGTCGTTGCGCCTGCCAAGTTCCATAAGTGATTTTTGTAAGGTTTTGGGAAACAATAAAAAACATGTTATTGAATTAAAAATTAAAAACTCGGCAAAATTATTGATACCACAACATGGACGTTTATTAATTATATCATAAAAATACAAAAGTTGCCAAAACTATCAGTCATTTATGGGGCTAGAATTTTTTTTAGCAAAAAAGTGCACATAACTGGTTTACAATCGTATAAAATAATGATGGATGTGCATTATTACACATAAAAGCTTAGGCAATGTGACACTTATGATAATTTTAGGTTAACATTATGTGATCTTTACGTTATCATAAGTAAAAATAAATAATTATAATGAAATGAGTAGGAACTATTAGAAACTTACATTTAGTATACTTAAATATAATAATTCACAATTATTGTATTCAATATTATGAGATCAGTTTTATACCTACTTAACTTTTAGTTATTATTTTAAGATCACACTTATTGCGATTATTATCACAGCATTATAATATTAAAAATATCTTTAGAAACAAATAAAAATCTCTTTAACAAAAATCAAATCAAATACTTCTATGAAAATTGTTAAACAAAATAAACTTAATAATTCCTAAATTGGGTAATTGAGGTACACAGTTACTTACTCCTTGTAATGAAGGTTGTCATAGAATGCATGATAGTCGCGATGCATAAAAGGTTTTAAAGACTGGAGACTATCATATTTCATTTTATCAATTTTACGGGGCTCGTTGTAAAGTCGACTAACAACAGATGATGGGTTGTTGGCACGAAGTCGCTGAGGTAGGATTTTCCATTCATCGGGATGACGTAACTTGTAGAAGATACTGCCATCTTTATATAAAAGAGCTCGTATGTCATTTACGGTCGGGTCTCCAGCTTTTTTACCTGGACGAATGGAATCAATGCAAATGTCATCCTCATAATTCTTAAAAAAAGTATAATCAACATGATGAACGTGGTACGGTTGCTTAGGTCGTGCTTCCCTCATGCGACTAATATAATCAGTTGGTGTATAAATAGGGGGACGAAACTTTTTCTCTAAAGTTGAGTGGACACTATCCACTTGCATCATTGTATGTCCCTTTTCTAAAATGATCTGTTCAATCTCCAGTCTAGTCTCCTTTGTTAATTTTAGTAAAGCTGATGACAGAACTTTATTTCTATTTTGGTAAGAACAGCCATCTGATATAATTATAATTTTTTTATAGTTTAATTGAGTCTTAATAAAATGTATCAAGCAGCTTGTAAATTCATTAGCCGTAACACCTCCATCACCCTCATGCCATACATACAGGTGCACATCTTTATTATTGTTAATATAAATAGACTGGTTATGAACCTGAAGTTTATGCTTATAGTATTGAACTGACACTAGCATCTTTGGACAAAGGAGAACAGATTGGACATCGACAGTCAGGACAAGCACCTCGGGTGAGCTCATAGTGCGAGCTTCAATATGAGCGTTGTAGGCTTCTTTCTTCTTTTCAATGTGCACGGCGAACTGCTCCTCTGAGATATTGCCTTCTTTTTTAGCTGTGCATACATCGCACTGGTCTTTTCTTGGCTTAAAAATGGAAATCTTTTCCTCTTCCAATATTTTATTAAAGATTTTGCGACCAATATACGGTTTTCCGTTACCTTTACACCACTCTGTGTAAACTCTAAATATATGAGATTTCGATTCAAAAGTGTCTTCTATGTAAACTCTGTTACTGCTAGAGCGACAGTAGTGACTTGGTACTTTATTAATTAAATTTAGCCATTCTTTGACAGTAGTTGATTTAATAACTTTTGGAAGAGGGTTTATTATAGATTGCCGTTTTTCATGTTTAGATCTTAAATCTTGTCCTTCTACTGTGTTATCCTGCAGCTTTTTAATCCATTCTGACAGTGTATCACTATTTATGTTAAGGGTGCTGACGAAAAAGCTTTTACAAACCTTCACAGTTACATTCTGATCATCTGTAAAATAGTAGTCATATGCCAGTTGTCTTTGAGATGCATCTTCCGAGTTACACGTAGTTTTACGTCTTCTTAATACCGGACGCAGTCGAACAAGTGTTTTTAAATAAGCTTTTTTCGCATCCCATGTAGTTAAGCCCCAAAAATAATCAAATACAGCTTTCCGTTTTTGTTCCGATATCAATCCACATAAATAGCTTCTGTCAGATTTGGAAATACAAGAATGTGCACATGACTTTTCCTTAAGATATTTTCTAGGTCTCGGTACATGTTCATAACTTGTTTTCTCACCCGTTTCGTCACACTTCCTTTTTCTGCCTGTATATTTTTTACCACATACCCTTTTCAACTTATTAAACTTCCTTTGTTTGTTATTTATTTCCTCATCACTAAGCGAAATCTCAGTTTCAGATGTACTATAGAAGTCTTCATTTCTGTAAACCGTAGTATTTTTTTCTAAAATAAATTCTCCTGTCTTTTCATCCAAGTAGTAATTATCTTCATTAAAGTTTTCGTCAAATAATTTCGTATCCTCTCTTAACTGGCCTGTAACTTCATCAAGAATATATCTTTTATTAATACTGTCCGAGATCTCAGGAATACCACAATCAATTTCTGGTTTATCTTTAATAAGATCCATTTCTGACTTATCTATGAAAGGATCAAGAAGTTTATCATATGTAACGTCCTTTAGTTCTTCAAATATTATACTAATTTCCATATTTTCAGACGATAAGTTTTGTACTATGTTGGAGACATTTTGATTTAAATCTGAAGTTTGCAGGCCTTGCGTAGGATCGTAACTATTTGACATAAACAAATCAGGCACATTTAAATCTTCATTCGTAATATTATTGTCAATTCCTTTAGCTAAATTGACTAGCATCTGTCCCCGTGACGCTGGTTTGCGTGCGTAAGGGTTAAAAGTCATATCGCCTGAAAAAAAATCAAAAAGAGTAGGTACGTAATTACCCAACATACAAACAAACATAATTACATTAAAACAATATGCACATTCACTACGTAGCCCTCACTTTAGGGCACGTATAATACGTAAATATAAGCGTTGTATTTGCAAACGTAGTTAGGTACCTACAATCAAAAGTAACGTGAAGTAATAACAAAAACTCTAAAACAATCACACACTCAAATACTCAGAAGCTTTTAAAGCTTTTATCACTTACAATATTTTTAGTTATTGTAATAATATTCTAGTAATAAATCCACTGATACCTGAACAATATACGATAGGTATACAAGACTATTTTGTAGGTTAAAATATTGTTTAGGAACTTAAATTGACAAGTTACTGATGAATGGCTTACGGTATTATATAAAAACAACACAATTTAAGTAAATTCAGTACGTACTTACCACTTTTATTTGGTTTTAACACAATAAAACTATTTTTATATGTTGTGTACACCACAACGCGCCCTCTTGGCGCGCACAGTTGTGGTTGACTGAAGACTAGACATGTGTAGGTGATGCGCGTAATATTACTCGGGTGATATTACTTCACAATGTGATGCCATATTACGCATTACGCGACGAAAACTAACATCACACCATCACCCGCGCATTTCCTATAATAGAAGAGTGCGAGTGTGATGAGTGATGAAGTGATGTTTGATGTTAAGTAATGTTCGTTTCTGGAACGTAATTTCGCATTCTGTCCTGCCTACTCGAATCGACTTCGCGCGACGCGCGGTAGAGTGAGACAGATGTACGTTGTTCCACAAGTTAGATAGAGAGACGAGATAAGGCGAAGACAAGAAACGTTCGTGACGGATTTTAAGCCGTAAGTTTTTGAGGTTTATTTTTATTTAGCCGGGTTTTTACCTATGATCACTTGCATTGTTTACATTTTTTTGAGTCAGAACTATGTAGTTGGCGATATGCATTTTGTTGGCTAGATATTCTTTAAAATTAATATCACTTCAAAGTAATAGTACAGTCGAAGTACAAACATTATCAGATCGTTCGAATACGTCGCGTAATGTTTCGAGTAATGCGTAATGTTATCGAGTAATATCACCTGACCGAAAAAGTAATGTTGCATCACATTACTTCTTAGGGTGATGTTTTGCGCATGTCTACTGAAGACTGAACGCAAATCCTTTATGTGCATTTCTGCACATACGAATTTTTCTAAACGGCCAAAATACATACGGTATTTGTCATATTTCTTTCTAAATGGAATATCACAAAAAGGATTTTATTAGCACATACAGAACGAAACGGAGATTATTTTTAGTGAAAAAACGAAAAAATGAAAATATGCACATATGGAATTTGGCAGGCGCAGCGACGATGTGTTGAAAATAAAAAAAATATTGAAAGTGTATCATACACTGACCCCATTAAGTAATCACAATACAACAAGCATTTGTCAATGTTTCGATTTAATATGTCAAGGTTCCAATATAAAAGAGAAGTTAGCTCTATGATAATATATTCAAGGGCATTTACACTGAATATGAACAATCCTCATCTTATATTAAATTATTGTGATATGATATTAAGTATGGATTGGGACAATTACATTGTCCACTTATAAACTTAAGCGGTGGTAGCTTAATGGCTAGGCCATCGGACTTGCAATTATGTGGTTGCCGGTTCGAGACCCACCCATTGCACTACCGACGTGAAGCCACTCGTAACACAAGCATTTAGCTTAGCACGAGGGGTTAACAAGAATACTAGTAATGTGTGACCCACATTGCTAGTAAACTTTAAAAAACACGATTGTCAAGCACGCCCACTATAAAATCAATATCTGGACTCCTAAGTCGTTTACCATGACACAAACAATGATTAATTGTTTATGTACATACTTGTGAAACACTATGCTGAAACTATATGAAAATAGTAATAATAATAATAAATTAATTCAAATGCAATGTAGCTACTTCGGTTTTTGTTAAAGATTGACAAAGATTACATTGAAAAACCAAGGGAATTCCGACAATGGGCAGAATGAATACAAACTTACGTTGAAATCTCATTTCCAAAAGGTTCTTTATAATGGAAAATTTTCAAAATAGTGGAATAGCAAATGTATAAATTCATAACATAACATACCATCACGCCTGTATTCCTTGAAGGGTTAGGTTAGGTTAGTATAAATTGTTGTATAAATAAATACCTATCAACGTTATAACACATACCTACACACTTCTAGTGAATATCCAAATTTGTTACCTTGTTCCTATTTCTGATAATAAAATAATCTTTTATTACAAGATAAATGTAAAGGTGAACAACCTCAAATGAATATAAATCTCGTTTCGTATGAATAAGTAGCACAACAACCCGCGCAATAATTATGTACTGGTTCGGTTCAACAGACTTTGATGATGTGATGATTTTGGCTGTATTAGGTCTTATGAGTTGATGTGCATATTGATCCCTTGACCAGTCAAAAAATAAATATGATATCTTTTACACAAAGACAAAATATCCTATATATTCTATACTATATAGGATATTTTATTAATATATCCTATTTCTATACCTACCCTGTTTCCATTCTCTCAGCAATAGGTAATGTTTCATGTTCTGGTTCTTCATCCCAATCATGCAGCTCTACTCGTGCTTCCAACCATGTATCTGCATCTATTACTGGGCCCTCATACTTGGGCCCATCAACCTCCCCAACTAGGCCCAAGCTCTCGCCTGGCTTGAGGCCAGTTTCGCCATATCCAAATCTTGGGGCCATTTGTAGAATGCATTCTTCACCTTTGTACATCATTGTAATTGCTAAGTCCAAGCCTTGTAGTATCTAAAATAATAAAAAATCATCCATCTTTAAGCAAAATAAGGTTTATTATGTTAGATACATAATAAACTTTATTTTCAAACATCTGAACAACAGTAACTGGATAATTTAAATAATAGAACAAGGATTTTATGCTTACAACAATCTTAATATTTCATACAAAGCATAACACTCTTTAATCAACATGAATAAGCATCTACTTTCTTTGTCTCAATTTGGCAGAGTTCCACTACTGCAAAAAACAGTCTGTTATGTTGACTAAATGTGATGACCCTTTTACCTTGTAAAATTATGTGTTAGTATAATCATTGTATCTATAACATATTAAATAATGGTTTTATATGTATATAGTAACAGAAAACCTTTTGCAAAAGACTAGACACATCTGGTTCATGCTTAGTACTTGAATATGCTTCTTCCTCTATCAATATGATGTTACAATATAAAATATCAATAACATGTTCCTATAGAATGAAACAACTATGTCTGTATTATATGATACACTGATAAGATTATCTTTATAACTATCACAGTTTCTAAAATCTGGTTTGGAAAAGTATACTATCACTGATAACTAGATGTCAGATTAGATATTTATAAACATTACCATTATAATGGAAACTACAAAGTTGATAACTGATTAATTATATCATTTCATCAACCTGATAAGTAATTAATTATACAAACAATAGAAAAATCATTTGTTCTCGGGCTAATATTAGATATATAGAATTAACATAATATAACATTGTGCCAATTTCTTCCACAACAGCAAGCTAAAACTTCTCTTACCTCATTATCACCCAAGTAAATCTTGACTTGATCCCTTTTTTCCACCACATGATCTGTGTCTTTTATCTTGACCTCATAACTAATTCGGCAAATGTCACTCCTGTGGGGTCGCAAACCATTAGATTCTTCACCCACTTTTATTATCTGTGAATATGCCAATTCAATAGTTATAACATATCATCATTGGCTATACTAGTACACAGTTGGACATATTATGCCTCCCCATTGTATGATATAGTGATAAATGATGAATGAATACCTATATTAAATACTAGCTTCTGCCCGCGACTTTGTCTGTGTAGCATGATGATATATAGCCTATAGTCTTCTTCAATAAATGGGCTATCTTACACTGAAAGAATTTTTCAAATTGGACCAGTAGTTCCTGAACAAACAAACAAACTCTTCAACTTTATATATTAATATAGATATATTTTATAATATATATAAGTGGTTTTGACAAAGTAAATGCAAGCAAATGAATACATAAATATTTGCCTGATTGCAAGTATATCCAATGAATTTCAAACCATGTAATGTTGCTACCATAACAGATGGCACTTCTTAAACAAAGCGGTTATAATTGGTAAAAACTATGATTCCTATTTGCATAATTTTAAATAAAGGTTATTGGCACTTGGTCTTTTCTTCACAATGGTGAATTTTGAAGAAATTTGCACTGCTGTTACTAAAAAAATATCAAATCTTGTAAATCATTCTCCCAATAAGATTTTGTGATTGTTCTATATTTTCCATTGAATTACGAAAGAAACACTTTAGCTAAATGAAGGCAATTTAAATGATGAATTGATAAAGCTAACAAGTAGCAAATATTACAATGAAATGTTAGATCGAATGAGCAAATCTTGGTCTCAACTGACCTTTTTTAGCAATGCGCCTGACCCCAGCACATCTTGCCACTCCTCAGTTTTTGTTTCATCCGAATTCTCCTTAGCAGCGGCTGCCTCAGCAAGCTTTGCTTCCTCTATCTCATGAGCCGCCGCAGCAGCAAGGTCCTCGAAAGAACTACTCTCAGACTTGTCCACCAAAGTTCCTTCGCCCTCGCTCATCTACAAACACGCGCTCGTGATTATGTGTGTTCATCGTCAACTAATACGTAATATCTTACTCTTTAAACATATAAATTAAACGAATTATACGCAGGTCTTACCTTAGCAGTACAATAATTATTCAATAGAAATATTTATAGGTATGAATATTACTCCTTTTTTCTAATAATATTTTTGCAATAAATAAATAAATACTGAAAAATGTATGACAATTCAACTTTTTGTATTTGATTTGACTGACTTTTTAGTTTTTATTTTAATGAATGATTTGATTGAATTGAGGATTGGATTTAGGTAGAGACGTAGAGTGCAGATGAAAAGTTAACCTACTCTATGTATGAAGTGGCCGTCAAAATGTGTTATAATAGGGTAGCGCTACAGTAGCCACAGGGTAAATTTCAAAAATAGCACCGAGAGACGAAAATAAAGTTACGCTATGTCATGGCGCATGGCGCATTTTTCAAAATAAGTACTAGCTACGAAAGAAAAGATAATTATGCTTTAAAAATTGGGTACAAATCACGCAAACCTCAATCAATAATTAATTAATAATTATACATTGAACAATAGTATTACAAAAAAAATATAACAAAGACCATTAAAATTTAGGCGTCCTAGCAAAAATCCAGTAGTGTCTATAACTCAATAGAGTTAAAACTAGATTCGGTATCTAGAGTATTCAATTGATAATGATTAAAGAAATAGGAATTCCAATCTTGCGTTGAATAGAACATCAAACTAGGTACAAAGTATTTCAGGAAATTCTGAATTTATAAACGATCCTTGTTTTCTTTGTTTAGCCCGTTTACCCTTTGACTATCTATCCCTGGAAGTAACGCGCTTAATTCTATGAACAAGTCTGTCACTTTTGGTGCGGGGGGAGGAAACACTACATAGACATTGCTGCACACATACTCAAAATCATTTTGTATCGCTACGAACACACACATATTAAATTCTTCACCACTAACACAATTTACGCACACATAGAGGTCAAATACGTCAACATATAAGAATTGATGACAATACGAACGTAAAAGACATTAAAAATTATTAGGAAGCTACTATGTCGATATTTTATAACGATAGATTATTTTAGGAAGAATGGATAAATAAAAACGTAACAACGATTACAAATTATTTTTATATGTAATTATTTATTTGCAAAATTAAAATCATCCATACACACCTTTTTAATATCTTGCGTCATAATTATTTTCAATGCAATGCTCTCATTGCATGCTAATTAAATACAAAACAAAGAAACTATTTAGGTATAGATGAATACATACTATGTAATTGGAAAATAAACGCACGGGTCAGAGAAATCGCAAACTTTTTCGAAATATATAGGTAGCATTCAAATGGTGAAAGAATTTTCGAAATCGGCTTAGTAGTTTTTGAGTTTATTTGTTACATACATTGATATATACAAATCTTTCCTCTTTATAATATTAGTATAGATAGAGCGGATATTGGGGACGTTTTGTTACAAATACTTATTATTTTCTTTGCCAGGTTGATATATTAGGAATGACACTATAGACAGAGCGTTTTGTTTCCCACGAGATATAAGTAGGAGTAAATACGATTTTGTTCGTTATGTCGCGCGTTAATATGAACAGAAGCGCGACTGCTACGCTAGAGGTCCTGGGTTCGATTCCCCGGTCGAGCAATGTGTTATTGGAGTTTTTCTATAAAATTAAGGGTTGATGCCCGATTAATGGCAATAGGCTCGTCCCCTAAGTACGCATCTGTCTAACCCTTCGGGGAATAAAGACGTGATGGTATGTCGTGTTCCGTACTCTCGTTATTTCTTTGAGCCGGATATCGAAAAAAGAAAATAATGTGTTTGAAGAAACACCCCAAGAGGCAGGGCATAGTGGAATTGAATAACTCCAATTACAATTGGAGCTGCCCAACTGGGGAAAACCCACTGAGGATGTTGATGAGGCCTTACAAAACGTAGTTGGAACATTGAAAGACGAGGGCATCAAGTTTTGCCAATCGCGGCATAAAGGCAAGAAGTCCAAACTCTCGGACGAGACTCTGCGGCTTATGACAAAAAGGCGGGAAACCTCCTGGTTGACTTCGTCAGACAGGTCAGACCTGAATAGGCAAATTGCGAAGATGGTACGTCGTGACCTTCGGAGCTCTAATACGCGAAAAATTGAACAGGCGATAGAGCGAAACCGAGGGTCCAAAGTATTCACTCAGCAGCTTGGAAGGAGCCACCTGACGAAGCTCACCACAAACGATGGCAGGACCGTTTTGTCAAGGCCGGAGATTCTTACCGAGATTGAAGACTTTTATGGCCGACTGTATGCCGCCCATGTTCCTCGTCCACAGCGGGAAAACTGCGTTTCAAGAGCCGCCCTGATACGCCGCTACACCGACGAACTGCCGGATATCAGCCACGACGAGATCGTGTTGGCTTTAAAACAGCTTAAAAATGGAAAAGCCCCCGGTGAAGATGGAATTACTTCAGAGCTCCTGAAGGTAGGAGGAGCCCCTGTTGTCCGGGAGCTGCAAAAACTATTCAATTCCATCATTCACTGCGGGAGAACTCCAAAGGCGTGGCATGAGAGTGTGGTGGTTCTGTTTTTTAAGAAGGGAGACAAAACTCTTCTTAAAAATTACAGACCCATTTCCCTTCTAAGCCACGTCTATAAGCTGTTCTCTAAGGTCATCACGAATCGTCTCGCTAGGAGACTTGACGAGTTTCAGCCACCGGAACAAGCCGGGTTTCGCACGGGGTATGGCACCATAGACCACATTCACACAGTGAGGCAGATTATACAGAAGTCCGAGGAGTATAATCGGCCCCTGTGCCTGGCATTTGTGGACTATGAGAAAGCCTTTGACTCAGTGGACACCTGGGCTGTTTTGGAATCCTTACAGCGGTGCCAAGTGGACTATCGCTACATCGAGGTGCTGAGATCTCTTTACGAATCGGCCTTTATGAATGTCCAAGTACAGGATCAACAGTCTAAACCCATCCAATTGCGCAGAGGCGTGAGACAAGGGGACGTCATATCCCCGAAACTGTTCACGAGCGCATTGGAAGACTTGTTTAAGACGCTGGACTGTAAAGGTAAGGGCATAAACATAAACGGCGATTACATCTCGCACCTACGATTCGCAGACGACATAGTCCTAATGGCAGAGTCACTAGAGGAGCTTCAACAAATGCTGGACAGCCTAGAATCAGCCTCGCAAACCGTAGGTCTCAGCATGAATTTGGATAAAACCAAAGTCATGTTAAATGACCACATTGATCTGAGACCTATTGCTGTGAATGTACATTTTCTTGAAGTTGTTTCAGAATATACTTACCTCGGGCAGATCTTGCAGATGGGTAAAAACAACTTTGAGAAGGAGGCCAAGAGGAGGATCCAACTGGGCTGGGCAGCATTTGGAAAACTACGTCAAGTCTTTTCATCACCCATACCGCAAAGTTTGAAAACGAAAGTTTTCAACCAGTGCGTCCTACCCGTGATGACCTACGGTGCTGAGACGTGGACACTCACAGTACGGCTAGTCCACCATTTTAAAGTCGCTCAGCGTGCTATGGAGCGCGCTATGCTCGGAGTTTCTCTGAAGGATAAAATCCGCAACGAGGTTATCCGACAGAGAACCAAAGTCGTCGACATAGCGCACCGAATTAGCAAGCTGAAGTGGCAGTGGGCTGGCCATATCTGTAGAAGAACCGACAACCGCTGGGGTAGACGTGTTCTTGAGTGGAGACCGCGACTCGGCAAACGTAGCGTAGGACGCCCTCCGGCAAGATGGAGTGATGATTTGCGAAAGGCTGCCGGCAGTAGCTGGATGCGACAGGCCGAGGACAGGGTGAAATGGCGCACATTGGAGGAGGCCTACGTCCAGCAGTGGACTATTATAGGCTGATGATGATGATGATGAACTGGGGAAATACCTACACTTTGCAGAAAATAGTAGCCAAATAACATAGCACTGTACTATTTTGTGTTCCTAACGGTGAGCAAGATCGCCAGAGCTCCGCGAGGAAGCGTTATGTTGGCAGTGGGGGTACCGGTGTTGTGGGTTGTCTACCGGGTGTGAAAAGATTTTTACAGGGTCGGCAACGGGCGAGTGATACCCCAGGTGTTGCAAGCGTTCATATAATAGGCTACGGTAACCACTTACCATCAGGTGGGCCATGTGCTGGTTTTCCACCTAAGCGGTAAAAGAAACCCCAGACCTTCAAACCGTACCGTATCTTAGAAATCATTTTCAATCATTTTTAAAATACGATTTAAATATGTTAATTTATAAATTCTTTTGTCAACACATTTATCCGCAACGGCTTAAGGCTGATCGTTCACCTGAGCCCGCCAAATTCAAATTTCAAAGGCCAAAACTGACGATTGTACCTACTTTTAGCTACAATATCGATTTACAAGCAACGTTTACTACAGCTAGGAATCTAGAATGTGTTATAGACCTACAAATTGCGAAAAACCAATTGAAATTTGAATTTGGCGGGCTCAGGTGAACGATCCGCCTTAAGCTATTATTTATCAATCACACCTACTTCATTTTAAATGAAGGTCTTTTGTAGATCTGAAAAAGTAACAAATAAAATATCTAATAGCACTGGATATCAAAAATAATCAATAATCTTAGTTACGTCATTTCCAAAAATGTTATTTTATAAAATGTATAAAAATATAGTGATATCATAAATTCATGATATTCATCTTTAGTGATCTTTAGCAATTATTATAATTTGGTCTTACATTGAACACGAAAATAATATCGATATAGATTCGAAATCGTAAACAGTCACTATCACATCATTAATTAAAATGACAAAACAAAAGAGGGACATAGTCTCGCTACACTTTTTAAAATCCGAGTTTTATGCATTATGTCTTAATATATAAGGCCTATAATTGCCAAAAAAAGGTAATTCCGCATTAAGACCTATAATTGGAAATCATAAATGGTGACATCCTATTGGATGATATATAATTGAAAATCCAAAAATGACATTTTGATGGATATTTCAAATTTAAATCTTACGTTTATTAGAAGAAGGCTGATTATTGTTAGTAAAAAAAATTTGCTAGTCTCGTGGGGAGTGCGGGTAGTCTCGTGGGGAGTGCGGGTAGTCTCGTGGGGAGTGCATGCTTGAACTTAACGATTATTTTATACTCGATTATTGAATCGGTAACGTCCTCGATCTTTATTAATAAATTGAATTATGTGATTTAAATAGAAATAAATGAACTTTAATACTTACATACTGAAAATAACTCCATCTTTATCTAAATAAGATATTAGATATTTTTTTGCATACATTAACTGCACGTATATCGGTATTTACACGGAGCATAAATGTTACATTCATTCATTGATGATTATTTAATCCACATTTTCGTGGATAATAAAATAAAATAAATAAGAGAGCTCAATATGTTTGACACTGGCAGTTAAGAAAGGTGACGGTCCTTGTCAAACATACCGAATTACAGCTGGTCATTCGAATGCTAACGTTGGTGAAAGCGCGATAAATGCAATAATTTGTTATATTTGAAAAACCAATAAAACTGATTGTAAATTGTTGCTGCCTGTTTTCTGAACCCCTTCTGAGCCTTTTTCAGCTCAGAAGTGGGATAACCATCAAAAACATACCGTTTTTGTAACGCCCACCACAGTTCAGAGACTAAGACAAGTAGGTAGTTGTAATTTATTGGCAAAATTAATTAAATTAAAGAATAGAAGTAACCGCCCCTTGCGAGTATTATATCAGCGAGTATTTATCTAGATTTATCACAAGGTGGTGGCGAAAGAATAGAAGTAACCGCCCCTTGCGAGTATTATATCAGCGAGTATATAACTAGATTTAGCACAAGGTCGTGGTGAAAGAATAGAAGTAACCGCCCCTTGCGAGTATTATAACAGCGAGTATTTATCTAGATTTAGCACAAGGTGGTGGCGAAAGAATAGAAGTAACCGCCCCTTGCTAGTATTATATCAGCGAGTATTTATCTAGATTTAGCACAAGGTGGTGGCGAAAGAATAGAAGTAACCGCCCCTTGCGAGTATTATATCAGCGAGTATTTATCTAGATTTAGCACAAGGTGGTGGCGAAAGAATAGAAGTAACCGCCCCTTGCGAGCTGTAGTGATATGATAGGGATAGCGACTGAGCAAGATGGTAATGAAAGAATAGAAGTAACTCCTCTTGCATGACTTCAAGTGATATATATACTATTGAATGATTTATGTTGTATCGTAATGAGAAATACGTGTGATTAGTAGTACTTAGCAGAGCTATAGAGAGTTAAGTACATACTTTGTCAATTAATAACCATAGAATAGGTGATAATGTGAACTAAATATCACAAATAAATATAGCCTTAACGAAGGGACTCGTTACTGTGACGGATGGCCGACTGTTATTTTCATTCATTGATGATTATTTAATCCACATTTTCGTGGATAATAAAATAAAATAAATAAGAGAGCTCAATATGTTTGACACTGGCAGTTAAGAAAGGTGACGGTCCTTGTCAAACATACCGAATGACAGCTGGTCATTCGAATGCTAACGTTGGTGAAAGCGCGATAAATGCAATAATTTGTTATATTTGAAAAACCAATAAAACTGATTGTAAATTGTTGCTGCCTGTTTTCTGAACCCCTTCTGAGCCTTTTTCATTTATGATGACCTTACTGAGCGGAAACGATTCTGTTTATGAAAAATCGATTTCGGAAACAGTTTTTATAAACGCGTTAGATTTTTTAATCCACTACCTTGACAGAGGGGAATGATCATGAGAGGCGGGTCCTTATAGATAGATAGTCAAAGCGTTTACCTAAGATTATGCTTTTAAGTTCATAATCTATAGTTTAGTTCCCACGATCCTCATAAAGCTCACAGAAAACAGCACGATCTGAGACTCAGAGCCATTTGATAAGAGAAAAAAGAGGATTTGCCCATTGTGACTATAATTATACATTTTAGATAAACATATTTTGCATCTTCAGATTAAGTGTAACAAAGGCTGCATCCTTTTTCTTCTATGAATGCTCAGAGCAGAGCAGAACATTGACGTGACATGTTACTCTGAGTACCAGACAAATGACAAAGCAGAGCTGGAAGCTCAGATTAAGTCCTATAAGTAATAGATAGAGTCCTAAATTGAATGCAATATATCCGTCGTATTCTTTTCAATACCTCATTAGTGTAACAGAAAGAAGCCGACATACGGTTGTCAATTCTACAATTTGTTCACAGTTGTCAAGTTTACCTCTTTTACCTCTTTTATGACGCCAAATTGAAAAGTTATTTAATGTCTTGACATTGTCTTGGTTTTTTGTCGATTAAGTAAGTCACATAATTTGGTAGCATATTACATCAGATGTTCAAGCATACGAGTGATCCACTGCTCATCGCAAATAAATAATTAAAACTGTGATTATTTCATAGTGTAATGTGTTAAACCTTAAGACCAGTAAATAAGCAATGTCGTGCGCTATTGTCGGATGTAAATCTCGTGCGAATTATAAAGAAAATCAAGCCGGAATCATCAGGTTCCATCGGTAAGTTTTTTGTTACTATGCATTGTTTTAAACTTATATAATATAGGATTTTCAAAGGAATCTATATGGTTATAGGTAACTGTCTTGGAAGATACAAGTTTTATGAACATTACACTTGCAATTTTAATAAATTTAGCTATTTTTAAAATTGTGTTGCAGAACAATAATAGTGCTGAAAAGCTAGCTAAGCTAAAGTTTTATCGATACCTATTTGAGCATTTTCAAAGAATTATGAATTATCATAGGGAATAAGAAAAGAGACTATTATACATAATATATATTCTATTTATTGTTTTATTCCAGTTTTGCCCACAATGTTGAAAGAAGACATAAATAGTTTAATGCAATTGCACGCACTAACCGGGAATGGAAAAAATATCATATCATTTCCGTCGTCTGTTGAAAATAAATTCATTATATTATATTAAACTAAACAGCTAATTAATGTGTTTGTCTGGAATAATTAAAATTTAAATGAATACATTTGTTCTTTATTTCAGTCTATTTAAGGGGTCAGCCATTCTATCCCTTTTATCCGTACTCGCCACCTACACTCGATTCATCTATCTCCGTTCATCTATCCTCTCTACACCAAACCACCTTAACATTCCTTCCTCAATCTTGTTACTGCTATAGATATAGAAGGTATTAGATTTGTCCATCCATTCTTAACCCAAAATCACTCATTCAAGCCTGCCACACAACGGACTTTTAAGCATTATAGCTATGGTGACGACGATACAACTAAGCAACTCGTGTACCTATTTAGTCTTACCTTGTATTTACCTACTTAACCTTACCTACTTCTTCTTCTTTTTATCGAATCGACAGCTAAAGAAAATAAGTAATAGAAAAACATTAAACTTCATTGGTCCAGTATTCGTATAGAGTTAGTAGTAGGCTTTCAGACACCCGCTTACTACTAAACCTAGAAAAATAAACACAAGAAAAATAAGCACATTATATTAGGTCTTTACCTATGGAATTGCCGTTTTGTATGAAAAAATTTAAACGATTTTTTTTCATGTATTTTTTATTTGTATTCATCGAAGTAATCACCCATGCAAACAATGCATCTTTGACAACGCAGTGGCAGTTAATTGATGCCCTTCTTAAAGAAATCAGCTGAATGGGAGGCAACAAATTCTTCAAAGGCATTTTGTACTGCCTCTCGGGTATTGAATTTTTTTCCCGCCAAGAAGATATCCAAATTCTGGAAAAAGTAGTAGTCTGTAGGCGCAAGGTCTGGTGAGTAGGGCGGATGACGGAGAACTTCCAACCCCAGTTCTTGCAACTTGGAGACCGTCTGCTGTGCAGTATGAGGTCGCGCGTTATCGTGCAGGAGCAGCGGAGACGAGCGATTGACCAATGCTGGTTGGAGATGTGCCAGCATCGCCATCATTGTGTTCAGTTCTTCACAGTACACATCTGCAGTAATGCTCACGCCGTTTGGTAAGAAGCTGTGATGAATCACACCTGCGCTAGACCACCAAACAGTGACCATTACTTTTCTAGGGGTAAGTTTTCGTTTAGGGCATTGTTTAGGTGCTGAACAAGGATCCAACCAACTTGCTGAGCGCTGCGGTTATCAAACAGAATCCATTTTTCATAGCAGGTAACAATGCTGTTCAAAATTCTTTTATTTGTGTGTCTGTTGAGCAGTGCAAGGCACGTTTCGACGCGTAATTCGCGCTGGCGATCATTGAGTTCGTGGGGCACCCATTTGTCAAGCTTTTTTACCTTGCCAATTTGACGCAAATGGACCAATATTGTGTTGACGCTAACGTCGAAAGCTGCTGCTAATTCAGCCGTCGATTGTATATCATCAGCTTCCACAATCGCCTTTAATTCGTCATTGTTGACCAAAGTCTTCGGACGACCGCGAGGTTCATTTTTCAGGTCGAAATTCCCAGAACGGAAGCGAGCAAACCAATAACAGGTGGTGCGTTGGTTTTTGGTGCTAGCTCCGTAAACGTCGTTGATGTTGCGTGCCGCTTGTGCCGCGTTGCTGCCACGACGGTACTCATATTCCATAATTACTCGAAATTTTAACGTATCCATGATGACGAAAAAGATTGAAATGCGATGAAAATGTAACACTAATCAATAAACAAATGACTACTTTTGGAAAAAGAATTCCATGTTTTTAAAATAAAATTAATTTGAAATTAGAATTCTTAGCTAAACAAAAATTATTTTGATTTGAAATGGCCAGTACTGCAGAACGGCAATTTCATAGGTAAAGACCTATTATTTCATTAATTTAATTTTATCGATACTTTCGTACGGATTTTAATTTAAGGTAACATCAACTAACATGTTTTACATCTTCCTTTATATCAAAGTGCATTGCCATATGCAAGCCATAAACTATTTTGACCTCCAGATATTTCAAGAAATCTTCAGGTAGAATTGTCATAAGTTTGAAAAATAAAGAAATTAGTGTTCATATATTTTCGACAGGCTTACATTTTATTCTGAGAACTTGAATGTTTAACATACATTAAAAAGTTTAAGAAATGGTTAGTAGTGCCCCATTTCCTTCAGCTCGCCTTGTCCGCCAGAATAACGGATTATTATTTTTATCAGTGCAGTGAATGAATATGCAATTTTATTTATTTCATTCCTATGCAAATGGGATGTTTTTATCCTGATAAGGCTTTTATTATGTTTGTCCTGAAAATAATTGTATCAATAAAACGTGTAAGTATTCATATACGATCAAATTGAAAACTCTTTTATGATCAAGTATGAGTGTTTTGTTGTACTTGGGTCTTTTTCCTTTTACATCTTACGACTCATATTAATCACCGAGGACAAAGTCTGGTTAGCGATACTAGTTGCTTCCGCCCAGAGGACTATTAGCAGCATGAATCCCAAACAGAGCGGACGCAGCCAATCTCTAGATCGCAGAATTTTTGGTTTGAATTTTGTGCAGCGCGCAGTGTGGTGTTAAACGCGAACATGAAATACGTTTAACCCCGTGCTGCATGCTGCATATTGTAAAAAATCCTACATTCTTGTGACTGGCTGCATCCGTTCAGTGCAATCAACATAAAATACGAATAAATATCATAGATTCATAGACCAGTATCGATATCGATAAATTATTTTACATCGCCTTTGCACTAGTTAATTCTATATTATTTATGGGAAGGTATGCAGAATTTGCGTTTTTAGCTCCATCTAAATAATTTAGACTTATTCTGAGACTGGAAGCTGAGGAATGACAAATCTGAGATCAAAATTGAATGTCAAATTGACAACGTCAAGTTGAACTAAAATTGCCGGCCAAGCAAGGGAGTACTTCGACATTTTATAGGTTAACTTACTACTGAGAAACAAATTCTAGTATTTTTAATATTTTATAATTGTGTTTTGAAGACTAGCTATTTAATATACATAAATAGTTTGTTCATGTTATATAAGTTCATTCAATTTCGTTCATTCTTTGACCACCTCACTATCTTTTTTTTTGTCAAAAACTGGTAACCCTTCAACTGTCAAGTTACTGACGTTACTGTCGAAGTTTAGGGACTTGCCCGCCGCCCGGGATACTCTGCGCCCGGGGCTGATTGGGTTGAAGTAAACAATCGATTTTTATTGTGCTGATATTTTTCTTTACATTAATAAAATATGCAGAAATACGAAAAATTAGAAAAAATCGGCGAGGGGACGTATGGCACGGTTTTCAAAGCTAAAAACAAAGAAACCCATGAAATTGTTGCACTGAAGCGTGTGAGGTTAGATGACGACGATGAAGGAGTACCATCGTCCGCGTTACGCGAAATATGTCTTCTAAAAGAATTAAAACATAAAAATATTGTCCGACTGTACGACGTCTTACACAGTGAAAAGAAATTAACTCTTGTATTTGAGCATTGCGATCAAGACTTGAAGAAATATTTTGACAGTTTGAATGGCGAGATTGATTTAGATGTCGTCAAGTCTTTTATGTACCAACTACTTCGAGGGCTTGCCTTCTGTCACAGCCACAATGTCTTGCACCGCGATTTGAAACCCCAGAATTTGTTGATCAACAAAAACGGGGAGCTGAAACTAGCAGACTTTGGCTTAGCAAGGGCTTTCGGTATTCCTGTGAAATGCTACTCGGCAGAGGTAGTGACGCTCTGGTATCGGCCCCCGGATGTGCTATTTGGCGCTAAACTTTACACAACAAGTATTGACATGTGGTCAGCTGGGTGCATATTTGCTGAGTTAGCAAATTCAGGGCGGCCACTGTTTCCCGGATCTGATGTTGATGATCAATTGAAGAGGATTTTTAAACTCCTTGGTATGTATTAGATTTCTTTGTATTTTTTTTTATTTAGTAGTATAACTCATTTAACAGGATAACATCCTGCTTTTACATTAATGTAGTTAAAGTACCATTGTGTATTACAGGCTGACAATTTATGGTCTTCCGGTCATACTGATCAACTTTCCAAATGAAAGACAGTTGACACGAAATAGATAGCTACTTTTCTTCTTAAAATGAAATAGATATCTACTTTTCATGCATGCCTAAATATTGTTTCTCTGCTTTTGTATAGGAAAACATATTTTTCATATGTATGGCTTTCATGTAAAGAATGGTTGATGTATATATTTTACCCATTGTCTTGGTAAATTGTGAGAATTCTTTCATACATCCTTGATAATATTACACATACACAATATAGTATTGTGATGAAATGAAATTGTCAGTCTTCTTTTCTAATTAGATTTAACTATTTCATCCCTTCATTGTTTATCTCATTACAGGTACTCCAAATGAAGATACATGGCCTGGTGTGACTCAACTACCTGACTATAAACCACTGCCTGTCTATCAACCTAGCCTGGGACTAGCTCAAGTAGTGCCCCGCTTACCAGCAAGAGGGAGAGACCTCCTTGCCCGTCTGCTCACCTGTAACCCCGCATTGAGAATGCCTGCTGATGATGCAATGGCTCATGCTTACTTTCATGACCTAAATCCGTCGGTCAAAAATGACAGATGTTAACAATCAATACGCCCGTACCGCTGCACCTCGGAACTACTGGTAAGTGATAAAAACAATGATGAGGTGCAAGAGTGCTGTGAGGAAGAGACTTAATTAGAATATAAGGATAAATGTAATATTATGTGTAAAAGTGGACCCTGTGAATTTATTACTGTATTGGTTGTATTTATGTTAAAGCTTGTTATTCCCTTATGTTATATGTTTCAGTAAAATTTAAGTATATTTATGTCTAGTAGACTAGCTAACTTTAGTAACGTAATTTTCTTGCATTACACAATCAATTGTTGACTTGGAATGACCACCATTTCGTCAAGACAAGGTTACATTATTATCATAAAATATGTTCAACTTACTGTTAATATCTACTTCATATATTAGTCATCAATGATCTCATAATAATAGATATAAAATTCTATTGATATTGTGCTTCGCTAAAGTGAAGTTTGTTAATTAATTTATATTTATTTACAATTAAACTGGTAATACTTCTGTAATAATGCTCTTATTAGAAAGTAAAACAATCAATAATCCTATACTTAATAGAGATTAAGATACGATTTTTTAATTAAATAAATAATCTTTTATAGATAAGTTTATGTAATAAACACAATTATAAAACGGCAAGCAAAATTTATAAATTTTCGGCGGCTTCCTTCAACTCTGCACTAATTATGTCACTTGCACATTCACCAAACTTTCCAGTGGTATTAATAGTAGAAGACATAGATGATGATGACTTGTATGAGGAGGAGCTTTTTTCAATCAGTGTTTTGGACAAGTTGGACCTGCCCTTCATTGCACACATTTCTGACGTAGAAGCTAAACTTCTTTCAGATGATCCCAAACTTTTGTTTGCACTTATTTTCTCTGTTTTATTTGATATACCACTGGTATTCATAGCATCCTTGTTTTCAGACATTCCCATGATATCAGTAACTTGTTTAGAAGTCTTCTCGCTATTACGGTCTGAGATTCTTTCTTTTAGTAATTCTGGTTTAAGTAAATGGCTATGCTCTTCTTTAAGCAATATTTGAGCTTTATTATTATTACTTTTATCTTCACTTGACTTCATACTTTCTTTTGATTCTTGAGTTATTTCCGACGTTATTTTGCTTTCAGTAGTTTCAATATGAGCTTTTCTCGACTGTGGACCACACATCTTGATGGGTACAATTTTTTCCATGTCAATGGATGATCTTTTCTCAGCAATAATTGTTAGGATTCCATCTGAAGACAATGTTGAAGTGACATTCTCGGCGGGACAATGATTTGGCAAAGCATAACGCCTCTTAAATTGTCGAGAAATATATCCATGTGTGTCCGGTCGTTCCTCATGTATCCCTTCCACTATTATTTCGTTGTCCGCCACTTTCACGCTGATATCATCCGGGCGAAAATGTTGTACATCCAAACTTATCTTATAATTACCTTTTTCGTTTTCAATTGTGGAGCCGAATTCTTTAGATATACTTTGGTTGCACCATTTCCACGGTCGGAAATAATTCGAATGCATGTAAAATGGATACAGAAAGTCGTGTGGCGGTATGTTCATGCCGAAGTTTTGGTCCGATAGCCAACGAGCCGGACAGATCCTTGGGAAATCCATCTCGGCGGTTGGCTTTGCAACGTGAGTGCACAAGTAAATAATCGGAACGACTGAGTTACACCGCACTGTGCCAAATGCTTTTATAGGCATCCACTTCCTGTACTAAATTTCTATGGTTGCCTCTTATCTTTCCTCTTATAGGTAGTGGATTAAGAAAATGAATTAGCAATGGATGTACGTTGCTAAAACGTTTTTTTCTAGTCTACTTTCAGGCAGAATGGTATCAGGCCTCTATCACCATCCTATCTTCACCAAAATCCATGTCTCAATTTTGAAGTGCTTTCTATGTCGTAGAAAAAGCCAAGCCTAAGACGTCTCCTGCCTGCCTCCTAATGTATACAGGTTTATAAACCCTCCAGTTGTGGCCAACTACTGCATGTCTATCTACTCCTTCAAAGGAAAGTACCTAGCGTGAATTTTATCAGCTTTACAAGTGATTAGGTATTTTCTTGGGCTACTTTAAAAAAAACAGTATTTATAAATGTGTTGATCACACGCTCACCCCTAATAAACGGACATCTATACCAGTCATTGATGATCGCTCGAACTTTCTCAACTGTACTTATAAATAGTCTGACATTCGATTGTTGATCCTCTGTTCCAATCAGCTTATTATTAGAATCATGATCGAATTTCTACCGAACAATAGAATCAAGTGCTAGTGTTTACGACCGTATTAGATAATGTTATTTTGTAGGTAGGTACTGCCGCTCGCGCACTTGTGATTTTTAGTCGGGCGATAGTTTGATCGTTCTGGGATTCACTATGGAGTTATATGGCAGTGCGCGCATTTGACGATTAAAATTCGACATGAAATAATACACGACTACTACAGCGACTAAACTATCGGTAGACTAAAAATCACAAGTGCGCGTTAGCCCTAATGGTTCTAAGCGCGACTGCTACGCTACAGATTCTCAAAGTACTCTATAAATTTGGTAATGGTTTCGCCACCTACTAGAGGACCCAAACATACCGGCGAACTGTGGGTGTACATTAGTACACCTCTGCCTAACCCTTCGACGAATACAGGCGTGATGATGGTATGGCGTTCTGTCGTTTACTATTCATTAGTCTAGGGGTCGTGGGGGGTGCTTCGCTCAGGTCCTATGATGGATTCCCAGGTTGACCAGTGTTTAGGTGGTTTTAAACTGGCGAGGATGGGTTGGGCTGGGATGCGCGTGAATTGAAATCTCGTTGACCTTTAACACCAAAAGATGTCTTGCGCTGGCAAGCTAAGTTTGACAACACGGGTAGAGACCGGGCGAGACTTGCATCGGTAAAATTCTAAATTTTTATAAAAATTATTTCGATTCTCGCCTCGCACTTTGTTGTGCGTCTACACCTTTAACACCAAAGATGACATATCGAGATGTCTTCATAAGGATAGTATTGTTTACCACAACAGAAACTGTAAATGTGTGTACGTTGTGGCTTGTCTAAGTAGACACCTAGTTTTATTTGTCGCTTTGATGGTGTGCGTTTTTTATTTAGAAATGACATCGGGTTCTCAATTAACGTGAATCTTCGTTTAATATAGTCGACCTCGGTCAAACTTGGTCATCCTTCAACGTCCTCACATCTTGTTATCGCAATATTGTAAAATGTGGTGAAGTTTGTAATTTATTTATTATAAGAGTGTCCATGCAGTTTCTTACTTATTACCAATGAGGTCACATAAGCATTGAGTCAACGCACTTGCGGCTCCTCTGGCGTTGCGGGTGTCCATGGGCGGCGGTGATCGCTTACCATCAGGCGATCCGTCAGCTCATTTGACCGCTATCCCATAAAAAAAAATGTAGGTTAGTATATGACTTGCTATTTATCACTAAAAATCTACCCGCGTGCACAATAAGTTGAAACCTGAGCGCAGTGATGTCACAGAGGCGCATTGGTGATATCACAAAGCCTCCACCCGCGATTTCGTCTGCGTTATATTATGTTGCACGCGGGACCAGCGCGTCTTTATTTTATTCTAATACACCGCAATGCAACAGCCAATCTTTTTACACTGAATTAGAAAAGCACATAACATGCCATCACGCCTGTATTCCCCGAAGGGTTAATAGGGGGCGAGCCTATTGCCAATAACGCAATAACGGGCCAAAAATTCCAAACTCCGCGCTGCTCCTACTGCTACTTGGGAATCGAACCCAGTAGGTACCTCTAGCGAAGCAGTCGCACACAGCTATAACCATGTATAATTTTTATGTTTCACTGCATATCATTACGTATGTAATAAAATAGTCTACCTACAGAGGCCGTACTATAAAGTGTTATCGCGATCGAGAGAGAAGGATGCCGCTCTACAGACTTAATAGGGCCATCTCTTTCTCACAACCTAAAAATGATAGCTATAACACGTTGTGGTACAGCTCCAGTACGACACGGGAGCCTGAGCTGAGTGGAAGTGGAAGCCAAAGTGAAGGGGCAGAGTCGCATTCCACGCGAGTCTCAACTTATCACCCATAAGTAGTAAATGAATTACTTCTCTTACTTTTTGGGTACTTTTGTTCAAGTGATCTAGACAAATCCAATTCAAACATTAGATCACTTGGCTGGTGGTGGGTGGCGACTTTCACACTTTCTACTAATTTCAGAGAAAAAGGTGTTTTAAAGTAAATGAAACAAACCAGCTTCATTATTATCGCAATATGAGTTTTATAGCTCCAATTCTTGGTATATACAAAATGTAAAAAAAAAACATTGATATCAGTCTGTTTAGGAGGAGTTAGATGACAAACACACATACAGAATGTCAAGATAAATTCTCCATGATAAGTTCATTGAATTTGTCATAGTATTATGTAATGTGAAAACTTCAGAAAACCAATAACTTCTGTTCATATTCAAAACATTTCCATTTCAGCTCTTTTTCTTTTTCGATGATTAGCGACCATGTCTGCAGTAGTAAGAACACTGTCTCCTCTTTGTAGCCAGGTAGCAAGAGCTCTCTCAGTGCTTGCAGCTGCAGCAGCCTGCTGGCGCTCACTCACTGATAATGGTTGAATAGCCCCCACTGAGTCAGTTGACACACTGGCTGATAACAACATTCTGAATCTTTGCCTGAAAGTCTGAAAGAAAGTACAAGATTTAAAGCATGGATATTATTATGATAATTAGAACTTTGTCACTTTTCATGGCATAACATTGTGATAAAAATATAGAAAGAATATTAAATGCATAGGTATATTCTAATGGTTTAGTGTCAAGCACATTACATACTTACATTAATGAGAGTAGAGGAAACTTCACCTTTTATATCATGTTTAGCTATATAACATCCAAACTCATAGAAATATTGGCTTAGTTTGTGCATGTCTACAGTACAAGCATCTGCGTTAAGGATTTCCCTATAGGAATCCTTGTAAATTTTTGGTAGCTCCACTGAAACTAATGGAGGTCTTCTGGAGTATAACGATTCGGCCAACCAAAGAGGTATTTCTACGTTTGTCCCGGCCTTTAAATCGTCTTCTGCTGCAGATGGATCTAAGAAACCTAAAGATAGGGAGAAAAGAAAGATATTAAAGTTATATACTATATCAATCACGAAAATCATGATTTTGATTACTTGTTTGGTGCTAACCCATTTTTGGTAGATCATGTAAAAATTTACAAGGTATTTTCTCGTTCGTAACTAATATATCAGATATCGACAAGTACCCACTATTTTCCATATTCTTAGGTTCATCAATTTATTAACCCTTTTGATTATATTGGTTCGATTTCGATACACAACAACACAACACAATTAGTCTTTGACAAAAACCAAACAAATTCAAACAATGAATGAACAACGTCCATCTACAATCACAAATTTATTTCGCGCCTCAAGTCAAACAATTGACATTTTGACAATGACATAGCATGACATCGAAATGACAATGACATTTTTTTTCTCCCTTCACTTCTTCCTTGGGTTCTATTCTTCCTCTAAATTGGGTTCCTTTGAGGATTCCTTCCTTGCTGAGTTGCTGAGGTTCCTTGATACTAGTATCTCTTAGTAGTCTGTCTCTGTAGTTCCTTGCCTTTCTTCTCTTTTCCGTTCTTGGCACTGACTTCTATCCAAGGAACAAATTTTGTTTTATATAAGTTCCTCACCTCGTCGGTGGAAGTTTAGTTCAGTGCCTGGCCTGAACCTGAACACTGAGCTATAATTATTCAGGGTGGTTTTTACGAATTTCAGAAGATTCTTCTGCAATCTTTTCTATACTTATCTTTTTTTGGGTACTATGATACTTTCGATAAAGTTTTTAAAGAGTGAGGCCACCCTCCTATGAATAGTTCCTTAGAACATTTTATACAACATGTCATGGAGACGGCAGAGCTTGTCTTATACTGGATAAGACAGCTAGATAATAGGAGTAGCTAGGTGCCCTAAATAAATTAATTTGCATTACAACATTAATGTGTGTATTGACTAACCTAATTTTATGTTTGTATATATGAGCAAGAAAGTTATAACATAGATAAGTAGGTACCTACTTAAAACGTTCTTGGTTCTTTTTGAGTTCTGACATCAATCTATACAAGTTTTTTATGTTCGCAACACTTGTAGTAGCATTTTTTGGTTTTGTTTGTTGGCAACGCTTGGTTTGGATTTGGAAGTTTTGGATGGGTGAAAATGATTATTGGCTCGCTCGATTCAATTTGCCGAATACTCAGGATAAAGTCAGTGTAATTAAAATCGTACATTCCCAAAAACATCTTGTTTGCAAGACATCTATGAAATCACCGTGATCCTGAATGATGATTCTGAGCTTAACTGGATAATAGTATAAGTACCTGCACCTTTGTTTAGCTCCACATTACACTTTACATTATCTTGTTAAAACGGATAAAAGGCTGCAAAATGTCGGGGTAAGTTTGTAACTCACTAAATTGTTTGACTCTTGATCAATACCATTATGTAGAAACATTGAACAAATAACTCGACTGTACATACCGAGTACCTACCTGCAATACCATCGCATTTTGCTGTGTCGCTTATTTTTGCAAATTTATTTTTAGAAAATCGTATACCATGAAAGAGATGTTGACAATAGTGGAGTATATAGTTGCAAACAAGTTTTATGACAAAATCAGAGGCAGAAAAATGTGGATAGATTTTGCCAGTTCACAGGTAAATTACCAAACTAAATCTATATCTATTTTCCCAAACAATTCAATAATTTCCCTATCCTATAAATCAGAGATTGCTGAAGGAGAAATTTTACTAATTTTTAGCTCACAATGAGGACTTGGCAGAGTCTGAAAGAAACTTTTTTGAAGCGCATATTACCAGATATTCATAATCCATACTACAAGCTAACCAATGACCAAATCAGCAGCTTCCGAGCAGGGTTAGTTTAACATTTCTTATACAATGTCGCTTGTACTGTAAAATTACCTAATTTTATTTCAGGCATAATAATACCTATATGTCATCAGTTGGTTGCACCCATTTCTGTGTTAGCGTAGTGTTCATTTGATTATTTCTGCTATTTCACCATTTGCCAAGTTTATGCAAATCATAAATACTTGTTATGATTTAATCCATAATCTTTACTTACTCAACATTATTATTGCTACATTCTAGATAATATTCTTTACAAGTAAAGCTTAAATAATTGGGATAAGTTTTTACAATTTCTACTTTATAATAACAAAAGTCATAACATGATTATAAACATTAAGTTTACAATTCAACCTATTACCCACTATTACAAAAAAAGAATTAAGGAAACTTAAAAATAACACCTTATTTTTTATAATTTGTTGTAGAAATTCAATTTCATAAACTTGGCTAGAATATTTTTTGGAATATAGGCAATATGTACCTACTTCCAATAATTTTGTTTAATAACATGCATTTTAATATAATTGTTACTATATTATTTGTATATTTTAGATATGATGTTATGGATAAGAACAAAAATAAACTTGAAATCAGAACTATTAGTGATGACTCCAATTCAAATGGTATGTTATTCATAAACATAAAATTATAAGTTGATGCCCTAGAAATATTCAGCAAATACTGTAGTTTATAAAGAGAGATAGAATATAGAGCAAATTTTGCAATAAACTATGGAAACAAGGCACCTTTCTGAAAAACAATTATTGCTTTAAAAAACATTACAACACATAGTGTCAGGATAGGTTAGAATATAGTACTTCACTGTCATTCAGATAAGCACTTTGTAAGCTAGAAATTACCTGACTTTCTTGATGGTAGGACCTTTTGGCGTCTTATTGTTTTTTTATGGGATAGGGCAAACAAGCAGATGGATCGCCTGATGGTAAGCAATTACCGCCGCCTATGGACACCCGCAATACCAGAGGAGTCACGAGTGCATTGCCTGCCTTTTAAAAGGGTTTTGGCTTCCGGTATACTCACTCACTCACTTGGTGAAACTCAATGTAATTTTTGTTTCACGCCACCTTGCGTGATAGCCTTTACTCCGAGACAAACCCCTAGGCTTATAAGAGCTTGTCAATGCATCAGCAATCCTTTGGTTTTGCTGGTGTCTATAGGTTACCATGACTGCTCATATACTGATTTGCCAAATTAATCAACAATAAATTAATATACATAATTATATTATACCAGCCAATCATGGCATTACTTATTGTGGCTGTATGGATGGTGTATCTAGCCCCTTATTGCTTCAATTTGGTCTGGTGCAATAACCATTTGTCATAATTGAACAATTGTGTAATGAGATGCAATAAATAAAAGCACTTTTTTATTTTATTATTACACACTGTACCTACTTTTTTTATTTTAGGCCATAACCCAAATGATAATGAGGAGGCAATTATCAATATCAATAGTGACGAAGGGGATACCACTACAGGTGAGAATAAATGTTCAAAGATCCCTCAACAAAGTAGATCTTCTGCTGACACTGTTATACTTGATAATTGCTATGAAACTGCTGAAGAAATACGGAAGGAGTTGGAATCAAACGGTGATAAGGAAAGAGATGAGAAACCAGTGCCTATATCCAAATCTCTCAGGGATTGCATTACTTATTCTGAGCCTTTAACACCTATGTTACAAGAAGTGCTGGATGATTTTACATCTGAACCAGAGGATTCGGATAGAGAAAACCAAATGGAAATAGTTGATAGTGTACCAAACAATGATAATTCAGAAGACTCACAACAGGTTCCTAAAGCTACAGCTGAAATACCTGCAACAAAAAGTGTTGCCACTGATGTTGCTAAAAATGCCAAAGGACTTTCTGCTGAAGTAGTTGAAGAAGTATTGGCTCAAGAATTAGATGGTGGTAACAAGCCTGAAATTAAATCACCTGATAAGAATAATAAAAATATAGTTTCAACAGAAGATTTAACAGTAATAGATTTAGATGCTGAAATTTCATCAATGCAAGCAGAGAATGGTACAGAAATTCGCGATGACCCTAATGAGGAGACACATACTAGAGATCCAGTCTCTCAAGTGTCTGAAAATACTAACATGGTTTTACTTGCAAATGATTCCCACATAGACCCTAATATGAAATCTAGTGGTCTTAATAACTCGAACAGCACTGTAGATGCTTCTCTTCCAAATAATCCAGAAGCATTGAAAAATAAACATTCCAAAAATAAAGATAAATCCAATGAAGAATCACAAAGTGCAGTTGAGGCAACCTCTAACTTAAATCAAGTTCAAAATGCTAAGAAATCTTCAAGGAAAAGGTCTTATTCTGAGGATACTGTGAAAAATATAGAAAATAAGAAAAAGAAAATAGTAACAACACTAAAGCCATTGTTGAAAAAAGACAAAAAACTAACCTCTGAATCTCATTTGGATAAAAATGAAATTATAAGTGATAGTGTAGAAATAAAGACTTCTAATGAACAGTCTAAAGTAAATAACAACTCAAATGAATCAGAAATGATTGATCCACAAGTGGAAAACAATGCTTGTGACTTGAATAAACCTTCAACTAGCTTTGATAATAATATTGGGGTAGATAACTCTAACACTGATAAGGGGCACAATAAAAATCAATCACCAGAAATAAAAAATCCTTGCTTGCAAAATGTCAGCCTATTTGATGAACATTTTAATAAAACTAGGTATAATATGTCTGAGTCTAGTGATACAGAGCAAAATAAGAAGGAAACTAAAGTAAATAAGCCAGAGGTCCCAGTGCAAATGCCCACTGTGTCAGATGATGTTGTCATGTTGAAATCACACTCAGAATCTGATACAGAAGTAATTTCTCCACCCAAGAAAAAGAACCGGGCTGGTGTGTTATCTTCTAAAACAGAGAGGGATAAAGCTATAACAAATATGTTTGGATTCACCAGTGGTAAGTTGTGTTGGTTGTATGCATCTAGTCAAGTTGCTGCTTTTAAATTTATATTGGGATGAAGCAAAACAAGCATGATCAACAAACTATAGGCATGGAATGTTGAAATGAGGTATATTTCATTGTTAATAAATTCAGCTTGAATCTTTAGTGCATGTTTAATAATTACTTCAACACAATAAAAAATCTAATTCCTGGATTTGAATCTATGGTCCATGTAAGCTAATTGGTTTTACTGGTGGTTTGGTGTAATCAAATCGATTTTATTTATATCCCCAATTGATATTATTATTGATGCTCTATTTATCATCACAGCAAATAATTGTATGGCACCCCGCAGCCGTGGTTACCACTGGCTATGGATGTGCAACCTTCAATTAAGACAACTACATACACATATATTATGCACATGTTCTGCTATTTGTAGTGCCTTGCCTGTAGTGGCCTTCAAGATTAATTCTCTAGAGGGAATTAACTTGAACGATAGTTATGTCAATACATATTCATTTTATTAAGAGTCTGTGTCAGTTTGAAACAAGGAATCTATAATTAAGAGCCAATATTGACAAGGCCTAACAGAAAACTGGCGTGAAACAACACTCGTTGTGTTTCGCAGAGTGAGTGAGGATACCGGAGGCCTAAACCCTTTTAAAAGGCGGGCAACGCACTTCCGACTCCTCTGGTGTTGCTGTTGTTGTATGGACACCCGTCCATGGGCGGCGGTAATCACTACCTTCAGGTGACCAGTTGGCACATCAGTGGTTTGCTAATTTACCTGGTCGTGCTTGCATAGTGTGGGAGGTGGTCCCTATGGTGCTAAATCTAATGTACTAAGAATATGTACCAAGTATTTGGATAATTCACTGATAATACAGGATGCTTGTGGCCATCTCTGATAATAATAGGGATATGGGATTGCATGATATTGTCAAAACAAATAGTTTTAATCTATGTGGAATTGCACACACTATATCACAGCTTGTATAATGTCCACTATTAGATATATACTCTTCTTTGCTATGTAATGCAAATCATGTCTATCCCATTACTTGTACAATGATTGTGTTGAACTTTTAGATCCTAAAACGTCTAAAAACTTATTAACATAATTTTGTTCGTAGGTGGAGTCAGCTCAAAACGTAAAAGACAGTTGGGCCGTCGTAGAAGGACCATATCACACAATCATGCTCCACAGTAAGTACCAATTGTTAGTTTTTTGTTTTTACAACACTTACCTGACATTTATAAGTTAACAAATTTATCTGTTTTAAAGAAAAGTTACTATTCGTGCGTGATAAGTTGAGACCTGAGCGCAGCGACGTCAAGACGCATGCTTGTATAGTACACACACAAAAAAAATATCACAACAAGTTTCCGCCCGCGATTTCGTCTGCACAGTTTTATATTATTCTTAGACACTGCTATGCAATAGCCAATCTATTTATACTGTTTATTTAAGAAAAGGACGAGATATGTTCCACGAGTTGGTACTATTAAGTAGAGTAATAAAATTGCGTTGCCTACAGTACGATACGGGCGCTTCAGGGGAATTGGAAGGAGTCGCATTCAACGCGAGTCTCAAATTATCGCGCACGAGTAGGAATGTGAGTGTAATTTTATATCTTAAGCTTAAGTGGTAATAGGCGAGGCACATAGCTCTTAGAACTGATGGCCGCTGCCTGGAGCATAAAGGTTCTCAAGTGGAGACCACGCACCAGAAACCGCAATGTAGGACAAGTTCCAATGAGATGGACAGACAACTGGCCTTTGTTCAAGTGTTGACCTCTTTTGGCTGATACGATCTTATTTTTCAGGCACAATACTGCAGGTGTCTCAAATTCAAGCGAATGGACTTCTGAGACTGATAGTGAGACTTTTGTGTCGCCACCTCGTGGGCGGAAAAACAGAACGACTAGAAAATATTTGTGAGTTTGTTTCAAATTTTGTCAGAATTAGATTCTATAATGAATAAATAAATATGTAGTTTGTTTCAAGAACTTCAGTAATACATTACGACAGTGTGGCCTCAACCCCTGTACTGAATATTCGTACCTGTTAAGGCCACCTTAAATTGATTTGGTGTTTTTTTGTCTGAAGTCATCAGATAGGAAACACTTCTTTTTGTAATAAGTTATTTATAATATTATATGACTAAACTTATATTATCTTCATTTTTTGTTATGTATCCAGATTTTATACCCCTAATGTTACAATATCTCATAGGAAGCCACAAGCTGCCAAAATACTATCACTAGAAGAAGAAGGTGGACTCTTCGTCATGTACGGAAAGAAAATATATCCGCTGGTGAAAGATGGAAAAATTGTGAAAAATTACCTCACATATTTGCCCGAAAGTACGTATTATGTAACAATAAGGGAATATGTAACTACACTTATTTAGCTTAATTCAGTATCGTTCAGCATTTCGCGTCTCTTCAAAAAGTGTGTTTATATCATGCGCATGCTAGCGCTAAACATTATTTAGCGCGTTTCCGACGCGTACAGCGTCTTTCCACGGTTTTCAACGTCCCCGCGCCGCGTTCAGCGCTATCTTCTTATCCTCGTATTCTTGCGCATGCTTACGACAGTGGTCGGCGCTGTTCTGTCACCTTCAGCGCCAAGAGCGGAACCTCAACGGGTCCTGTACCCGGCTGATATAAGCAGTATTATATAAGTGTTACTAAAATGGTCCAGCAAAACCCAAATTAAACTGGATAAATGTAGTTACTCCATAATAACCCTTTGTTCAGTTTGAAATCTTAATACATTATTATCGTTGCAGGTGACTCAGAAGAAGGAGAGGCGTACTGGAAGCTGAAATATGTTGAAGAAAAGAAAAAAGCAGAAGAATTAAAGAAGTAAGTGATTACTACGTCTAACTAAATCAACACCTCCAATTTTGTCAAGCGGTGGTAGTCTAATGGCTAGGGCGTCGGACTTGCGATCATGTGGTTGCCAGTTCGAAACCTAACCATTGCACTACCGACGTGAACCCACTCCTAACACAAGCATTTGGCGTAACACAAGAATAATAGTAATCTGCGACACTCATTCCAAGTAAGCTTTTTTTTAAAAAAGGTTTCTCAATATTGAATAATAGTATTGCTTTTTGTTTTGTTTGTTGTTGTTATTTTTATTGCATTAGTTTATTGTTATTGCCATCGTTTTGTGATTGAGAAAGAGTCACACCGTTCTACTGTAGGTACACATGAAAAAGCATCGGCCATCCCTTTCTTACAATCTAAAATGCGTTAAGGGTCCGGCGGCCCGAATTGACCGTACAAACGTAATACTTAAATAAATCGTAATTCAAAGAGAATTTAATAAAATTTTGTTATCATTCGGATTCGGATACCATTAATCTAGGTTCCTATCCAACCTTTTCTTATAAAATACTTCACGGGAAATAATTGTATGTGAATGTAATTTTTGATAACTTTACGAAGATTTATTTACCTATTTATATTTTAGTTTATATTTTATAACTGCCTCATTAGCCAAGTGGTCCTGAGCGCGACTGCTACGCTAGAGGTCCTGAGTTCGATTCCCAGGTCGAGCAAAGTGTTATTGGGTTTTTCTAAGAAATTAGCATCCAGTAGCAGCTCGGAGTTAGGAATTTGTGCCCGGTTAATGGCAATAGGTTCGCCCCCTATTACATGGGACCTAAACATACCGGCGAACTGGGTGGGTGTACATTAGTACCCCTCTGCCTAACCCTTCGGGGAATACAGGCGTGATGGTATGTTATGTTTTATTACCTATTTTCCGGTCGTTTATTTTAAATGAAATAGTTATAGAGAGCATGGGCAGTAACTCAGGTTATCGGTTACCGAATCCGACTTATAACACACTTTGATTAAAATTGTGTTTGAATCTCGATTTATTTTGGTATTACGTTTTATGGGCTATTCAGCTTCCACCGGACCCTTAATACATTCTGAACGGCCTCTGATAATAACAAAAGTTAAAGTATGTCTAAATATAATTATTTTGTATTTTTACAGGTTATTAGAACAAGCCAAAGAGCCACAGCCGAGAAACTCTAAGTCTCCTATTTTGCAGGCTAATCCGCTTAGGTAAGTCCCACGTTCATTAAACTTAAATTAATACTTAACCATTATTAAAGTATAGTTTTAAGCTCCGTCTGCTAGATTGCCCGCTATCCCATAAAAAAAATCACTGCTTCATCCGTGTAGTGATCGTAAGCGTAGTTTCTGGGTGCAAGGTTGGGTTTAATTTCCAGGCTTAGCAAAATTATATTGGGTAAATAGGCTATAAATAATAAACAAATATTGGGAACCACATGCGCCCTTTTGGTTCATGGGACTTAAAACCGGCGATGCGTTGGTACAACAGTATACCCACTCTGACTAACCCTTTGGATTATAGAGGCGTTAGTTTATATTGTTACATTAAAATAACGATACATTACAGTTTTATCGCTTCATTGCAGCATTTTTTCTGTTTTTTATAGAAATTCAAGATCTAGTCATCACCAAGCAGTTGAGTCTACCAGTGATACTGGTAAGCATAATTGTTTTACTGTTATTTCTAATATTCGTTATTTATTGGGCATTCTATTCTGTATTTTGTTATTAAGATAAATGATATTTATTTATATAAATAGATCTTTTAAAACATTTTACCAAGTATTTTTTTTTTTAATTGTCATGGACAACCCACATTCCACATGGATCTCATTGGCCTGTTCGCCATGTGACATACATTCATATTCTTATTAAATACTTACTAGCAGTCCCCCTGGCATGATGACAATTAACCTTTTTATGATTTCATAATCCTTCCCAGCCACGCACACAACAAATTACCAAAGTTTCATGTATAGATTGACCTCCTGACCACGACGCAAAGAGAGCAGAGCCGAGTTTTATGTTTCAAAGACACACTTATATCAATGTAAAAATGATTTAAAAAATATCCTCCTTATTAGCAGTGATGTTACGGTATTTAATGTTTTTAGGCAAGGAAATTTGTATACAAGAAGCAATTCAGAAAGAAGAACCAAAAGTAAACCCTCCGGAGAAAATCAAAATTAAATTCACAAAGAATAATGAGGTAACTAATATACATATTACAACAGAGTTTAATTTTAATGTATGAATTTGAGTTTATAAACTAATGTTTATTGATCCTGTTGATGTGATTCTACATTCTGTTCCAGAATCGATCGATCAAAATAATAATTATTTAATAATTTATATATGTATGTATATCCAATTATTATTAATTAATTAATAATTGGATCGCGCCCCAAAATTTGGGAAATGCTGGTCTAGACAATAATGTTCTACGTTTTTAATATTTATACACGTTTCAGGAAGTGCATCTTGAAGGTCATTGGCCACAAATCCACCCGGTGTTAGAGCAAGTGGTACAGATATTCCATAAAGAAGTGGAGCCAACAGTTAGCGAGACAAAATCTAAGATGATAGTGGAACCGCCTGATCACTCGAAAGAGCCAAGTAGTGGGATCTCGACACCTTTTATTATCACTCCTGTTGACCCAGGTAGGTTAATCATTTTAGGAACAGTAATAGCGGCTAACAGTAATAACTGATATTGTTTGCCTGATTAGCCTCTTAAAGTCAAAGTCAAATGTTTAATTTCAATTAGACCAGTACAGCTTATAAGCTTCAAAATGTAGCTAATGCTCTAAATAAATTTTAATGTTCTAAAAAAAATATTTTATACAGTTTAGAATATTGGATTGGAATTACAGATTGAATTATACCAAGGTATTTTGGATGGCCATAATTACCCATTTTATACATGGGTTTCTGTCTGCATAAGCATTTTGGGCAAAATTCTATATGCCCATTATATAAACTATTACATTACATAAATTACTACATTATCTAAACCATATACAACATTATTTTACTATATGCGAAACCTGAATATAGTAGTAGTATAGGTTAATCATTTTAGGAACAGTAATAGCGGCTAACAGTAATAACTGATATTGTTTGCCTGATTAGCCTCTTAAAGTCAAAGTCAAATGTTTAATTTCAATTAGACCAGTACAGCTTATAAGCTTCAAAATGTAGCTAATGCTCTAAATAAATTTTAATGTTCTAAAAAAAATATTTTATACAGTTTAGAATATTGGATTGGAATTACAGATTGAATTATACCAAGGTATTTTGGATGGCCATAATTACCCATTTTATACATGGGTTTCTGTCTGCATAAGCATTTTGGGCAAAATTCTATATGCCCATTATATAAACTATTACATTACATAAATTACTACATTATCTAAACCATATACAACATTATTTTACTATATGCGAAACCTGAATATAGTAGTAGTATAGGTTAATCATTTTAGGAACAGTAATAGCGGCTAACAGTAATAACTGATATTGTTTGCCTGATTAGCCTCTTAAAGTCAAAGTCAAATGTTTAATTTCAATTAGACCAGTACAGCTTATAAGCTTCAAAATGTAGCTAATGCTCTAAATAAATTTTAATGTTCTAAAAAAAATATTTTATACAGTTAGAATATTGGATTGGAATTACAGATTGAATTATACCAAGGTATTTTGGATGGCCATAATTACCCATTTTATACATGGGTTTCTGTCTGCATAAGCATTTTGGGCAAAATTCTATATGCCCATTATATAAACTATTACATTACATAAATTACTACATTATCTAAACCATATACAACATTATTTTACTATATGCGAAACCTGAATATAGTTTGTTCAACATAAGTAACTGAATCGATACCAATAATTTTACACCATGTTATATTTTGTCCCAAAAATATTTTAAAGAACGTTACAAGTGGGACACAGAGCGACACTAAGTATCTTTCCGCTATTATACGCGCACAACACAACTTACGGCAGTTCATAGCGGCACTAGGTGCGGGCGCACAGCGGGGCGGGGGTACTCAGACGTGGTGAGCATGTTTTTGTATAGACAACCAGGTAACAGATTATTATTTGTGATTTTTCGTGATATAGTTTTGAAATATTGTACATAGATTCTTTAAATAAAAAATCTAGGTGTCTCAGGTATCGCATATACTAAAACTAATATTGATAAAGTAATTGAAACACATTATTCTATAAAAATGTCAATGGCAATATTAGGTGTAAATTGCAGATTTTTCAACTAAACAATCTTGTACTGAATATAAACTTAAAAAAACAATAGACAAATCTATTAATCTCTTTACAGAAGTACATGAAAAAGTGAATAAAATAGAGAAAGAAATTTTCAAGGAAATTGAAAAGCTAGATAAAGAGGAAGATTACGAACCGGCTCAGCAAGAGACTAATGTCACTAAAAGGTAAACTTAGTCTTTGATTTCTTATGGAACAAACATGGTTTACTTAGAGGGTTTATGTTTGTAAGATTACATTACATATATTTTAAATATTAGAGATTTTTTTTTCATGTTTTTGTTGTGTATGTTAAGAGCTACTGTAATTTTGAGAAACTATATCGCAGCCATTAGCGGCCACCTCTCGGAGGCATTGTGCTTAAATATCAAACCTTTAGCACAGGTCAGAGGATTCCCTACTAATATTATAAATGCGAAAGTAACTCTGTTTGTCTGTCTGTCTGTTACGGTTTCCCGCTTAAACCTCTCAACCGATTTTGATGAAATTTCGCACAGACCCTGAGAAAGGACATAGGCTACCTTTTATTGCGATTTGTATGGGATTTCTTAATTTTAAAAGATACGCAGACGAAGTCGCGGGTACCAGCTAGTTATGAATAAAAAATATGACCGACAAAATCTTTTTATTAGGCAAAAAATAGACAGGTCACGGAAATCATCAACAACATCAGTAACTGCCAGTCCCAGAAAACTACGCAAAATGTCTAAAGAGCCAGAAAATACCAGCGCAAGTAAAATAGCAGCAGAAACTGAAAACAAAGACATAAATGTGGCGCCTAAAAGGCGAACGCCACGAAGAGTTTTGAACGGTAAGAATTAATTTTCTAGTTATGGTGCATTTAAAATGAGGGCTACTGTTTTTAAGCTCCAGTTGGCGTCACTAGCGAGAAATGTCCTGAAGTATAGCTGGCAAAGTTTGTTATTACGTGATAACAAAGTAACAAAAAACCATAAAACATACAACACATCCTTCAAACCATAACAAAGCCCTGACATTCATTGAACGTATTCATATTTGCCCTAATAAATCTCTGATATTACAAAATTTCACAACATTATTCTAATAAGAAAGAAACCTACGCGGGTTTAGTTCTATGCGGGCCCACCCGCAAACACAGTGACTTTTTGACATTTCGACGACCTCATGCATTCTACACTAGCGCCTCTAGCAGTGAATTCACACACGATAGCCCTAATTCTGATGCCTACAAGTTGAAGCTCAGACATGCTTAGATAGCCCTAATTCTGATGCCTACAAGTTGAAGCTCAGACATGCTTAGATAGCCCTAATTCCGATGCCCAGCCTACAAGATGAAGCTCGTACATGCATAGATATGTTTATGTTGTTGTTGTTGTTGATAGTTGATGACGTAAAGTGTGTTGTTGATGTTGAGTTGACAGTAGTTGTTTATGATCTAAACCGTGATTAACTAGTCCGAAGGTGGGCGGCATGGCGAGTGGCCGATCTATAATCGTAACATTAGTAATTTTTTTTTTGCTATATTTAAACCCTCATACATTACTCCACGGTATTGAATAGTGGTCTCTTTTAACTTTGTTCTTTACAGAGACTGTGAACACTAATGAAAGTATCCAGACACGGCGTTCGAAACAAAAGAATGATTCAAGCAAGGCTGACAAGGCCGATGACGAAGAAGTCAGATACATGTTTCCACCAAAAAGCAAGCGACTATCGCTGAAGTCTCCTGCCACCAGAAAAACAAATCAAAAACCGCAGAAAAGGTAAAGCGTTTAGTTGTAATCTAATTATGTAAAACAAAGATCCTTTTATTTTGTATTGGGAGATGCATCAAGTCTCTACATTGACCTATGATCATAATTTAAGTATTAGGAATATACTCCGCATAATTTATTTTTATCTTCATATTATATATATTTTTTAACAGTCCCAAATATCAATTAGGTTTGTGTCTCTTGAAAGTACTCCAAAAATTTAAATTTAGTATTATTTATCTAATTATTGGAGAACCTGGATAAAGATTCTATAATACTGTTATAATAACCACTGCTTTCTAATCGCGTCTCAAGTTTTCTACAAGGACACAATGTAAATATATATAATAAATAGTAAATATACCTATGTACTTCGAATGTAAAATATTTTTTAAATATTAAATATTCGCTACCTATTCTTTACACTTATATATTTTCTTAATTTCAAATACTAGTTAGATGTTTCAGGTTGTGTTTCTTACAGGTCTTCAATGTTTTATAGTATAATCAATAACTATAATGCAGAATCTATATTGTTTTTACTGCATTAATTTTAAAATAAAATATTATATATATATATATGTTAAACTTACAAATAAGTTCTTCTCAGCACTCATAAATTTTAAAAAATAATATTTGTGGTATGTAGCATGAAAAATATCAATTGTGTCAATGAGCACTGTAGGTAAATTATGTGGTAGATAATAATATTTTAAAGTACAAGTGATGTACTCATATTGAGTTGTTTAACAAATCATTTTACTGATTAGCTGATTCTATCTTTTAACTATATTTCTTGTGAATATGAAACTTTCTCGGTAGAAATGGTCTAAATTGAATTTATGCATTTTATGTAAATAACAAAAGCAGTAGTTAAGGAGCTCAAACTATGTATTTTTTACAAAATGGATTATGTAATGAAGAATGGGAGCAGGTAGAAATACTTCAAATCAATAAACTTTTCAATAGTAAATTGTGTATTATTTCAATTTACTTTAAGCTAGCTTAGTCATTCATTAGTAAATAGTTAAAATAAAATTATTATTTGTGACATGATTAAAATATTTATTTATCAATAGTCTAATTTTTAGGTGAGTGTATTCTAAGAGTAATATACGTTTGTAAACCTGCTTCCATTGAACTATCATTCTGCATGTTGCTTGTTGCACTCTTCACACAGATTGTTTTTGCACTTTAGCTTCTGCTAACATTATGTTTGCTTGTAATGTGCACACCTCGCTTTTCTTTCTAACAGTGTGTCCAAATCTCCTGAGACACGGTCGTCGCTGGACAATCAGTCACTTCACTCCATGGACAGTACTCAAGGCTATCAAGATTCTGATGTCAGTCCTGTTAGATCAGAACTTAAAAGAAAGAAAAAGTTAGATATGTCCAGTTTTGTGATTAAAACAAGAAATTCAATACGTCGCAGTACGAGAAGGAAGTCTCATCCATATGTATATTGCGATGCCTATAATGATTCTAGTAATTCTTCTGCTGATGCAGTTGTGAACATTATTTCACGAGAAAATTCTAGTTTGAACACGGAGCCTTACAGGACTGAGTCTTACCAGCTTCTGATGCCGAATAACAAAAACTCTATAAGAAAATTAGAACCAATAGATGAAACGAGTCAATTTGCCAATAAAACTTATTTTATCAAACATTTGGAGTCTATGTGTAATAATCAAATATCAGTTCATGAAACAAATAACTTTACTAATAATTCTGGCCAAATAACTAGCGATGTTGGAAGTTCTAGTAATGTATCCCTACCTATGTCACCTGAATTATCAGTAGTTGAAAATATGTCTATATCAAAAGATATGCTTGACTCCATTGAAGAATACCCAACCATAAATGAAATGCAAAGTAACGAAGTAAAAGAACCAACATTGTGCAATAAGTATTTGATATCAGAAGTCGATGTCTCTGTACCATTGATGCAACAGGATTGCGCACTTGAAAGTTGCAATACAATAATAAATGAAGCCTCAACTAATCCCAAAAGTTTCGTTACTGAATCATTGCTTAGCAAAATTGGCACTTTTAATATTATTGATCAGGTTACTGCCACGGATACTTTAGATAAAAAATTACATGATTTGCTTCTAGACAGTGCGAAAAAGATGACTAAGAGAGAAAGTGCTCAAAATAAGGAAAGCTTTATGGATATAGATGTCACCAATGTTGGGATTCCAAAGAAAACCAAGACTAAGAAGAGATGTTCTACTCCTCGTAAAAGGAAAACTTCTCAAAAATCGATACCTCCGAAAGTAGATCCGGTAGTGGAAGAGGAACATGTTGAGTCTTATTCCCATAGTGGTAGAAAATCTTGCCCGCCTCAATTCCAATTTCTACATAATGAAAACGTTGTAAATGAAGAAATTGCTATCGCTAATCTATCTATTGCAAACGAAAAACCTAAAGGTAGAAAGAAGAAAGACATCATTAGAGTTAAAATACAAAGACCTAAGAACAAAAAAGCTTATGAGAAAATTATTACTGAATTAGCCCAAAACACTAGCAGAATTTCAGTTTTCACTGATAGTGGCATAAACGACACAGAGTCTGAACTGTTTCGTCCTATTAATGATAGTGTGGATCTTATACACAATCATTCTGAAACATGCCTACATGCAAATGAGTGTGTAGGCGATAGTGTAGAGTTTGTGGAGAATTCCAAATCTGTTATTACGCTGGACGACTCAATGCAGTCTGGTGATAAATTATGGAACATTCGGCCTGGGCGCAAAGATGAAAATAAAACGCCTGATTTGTTTTGCAATAATGCGCAAGATGTGAGCTTCTATAACAGTAAGTAGTTTTCCCTTCTTTTTTTTATAGTGATGTGTGCAGTGATTGCGACCAAAATATTTTTTACACGTACTTACTCTCAGTTGGTAAACACCATGAAAGTAGGCCTCATAAACATTAATCGTAACGATAATATATCCACTACTATTTCCAGGCCAATATCAAAAAATCTTAATGTAATGCTCAAAGCACACTTAACAGGTTGGCATATTTTTTTATAAAACTTCATACATACACAATGTCTTGCAAAAATGCAAACAAATCTTTGCGGCACCGCTGTACTTACGGATCAATACGTAAACGATCAATTAATCATCAGTGAATTCAAAAAGCCACGCTTTTGTAGCCTAGCGTAGTGAAGGCGCTTACACCTTAATTTTGACGTGACGACACGTTTGGCGCAGCGGCTGAGCCATCGGCTTCTGAGCCACGTGTCACGGGTTCGATTCCCCCACCGGAGCAAATATTTGTATGACCTAGTAGAGGTAGTTTTTCCGGGTCAGGCGTATGTGTATTTGATGGATGGTTGTTATTGAGATTACGCTTTCACGCTATTAGTAACCACATGTAAAACAGTTTGTTTTCCATATAAATCCTACTGTAGTATCAAATATGATAACTTACAATTACTTTTACAGAGACCAATGCAGACAATATCGAGAGTTCAAGCGACACAGTGTACCACAGTCCTCTTGGTACGGAAGTGTCTCATAACAGTCTCATAACCGAGGACCTATCAGATGACCCCCCGCATCCAGATGCTCAGCCCACTAAATGGTATCTACTAAGCGAGGACGAAACTACAAACAAATCTCTAGGTCTAGGCTCTACGATGTTAGGCGGAGGTTTCGGATCCAATCTTAAACAATTGTTCCCAATTGCTTGTGCTATACCCGACCTTTCCACTATCACGGAAATGTCCAGAGAAAATGATGATAGCAAAAAACCCATGTTAGTTGGCCTTACTACAGATGATTTCAATTCACAAAGCATTTTTGATCCAAAATTGTAATGTAGGAGCGCCTGTCGCTTTTACATACATTTAATTATTTTTGTTGATTTTATAAAGTTTTATGATGAATGATTTAATTAATATTATGCAATAAATGTTTAGTAAAATTATTTTTAGATAATAACCATTTACTTGCACGCCTTTTTTTAAATGTACTCTTTAAAAAATTAGGCCGCCTACAAATTGCTTCCTTTCTAGCTCGAAGACAAATCTATTTACCCTGCACCATGGTGAAGGAATAGGCCTTCGGTAACTAATAAATCCCTGTTCCTCGACTAATTCATTTTAGGTCTTTTTATGGAAAAACCTAATTACATCCCTGTTGTAATCTCCTTTCTAAGTATTTGATGCCACTAAAAATATAACTCGTAAAAAACCCCAAGTCTCGCAACTCAGTTCTTCTATCGTAAAAAGTTATGAGATTCATGTAATACCAAGTCGGTGTCTTTATTAAAAATCTTCTACGTTTTAAATAAATAGATTGACTTGGCAATCAAATGGAAGACCGCTGCTCTGGAGGGTTCTATTCCTGGGATCAACTCCCAGGTCACACTGTACGACCTAGGAATGGATGGGGAATAATTTATTCGATTGTTCTATAAAAATCTCAGTAGTATCTCGGAGTTTTTTTATGGATTAAGTCGGCAAACGAGCTGACGAGCCACTTGGTGGTAAGTACATAGTCATCGTCGCTTATGAACACCTACAACATCAGAGGAGTTGCTGTTGCGTTGCCGACCCTGAGCCCTTACTGACTGCAGATTGCCAGAGCCGCAGCAACCGAGGAGGAACTGGGTCTAACGTGCAAAAAAGTCGAAAGACATGAAGGTGCTTACTTTTTTTTATGCTTTTAGAAAAGCATAAAATGTTGCAAAGTTGCCTCTAAAGTTGGGGTGGTCGCCAGCCAGACCCCAAAAGGTCCTACCACCGATTAAGTCCGATATTGTCTCGTCTCTTACGAGATGCCTATCTGAAAGGCAGTGAGGAATAGTATTCTAATCTGTCCCACACGGGAAGTGGATTTAAGTGGGGCTCATTGTCAGTGTCACTGACATGTTAAGTGATAAGTCGAGGAAACGTTCTCCGGGCGAGAATTTAAGGGCCAACACAAAATTACAATAAAAAAGTGTGTTAAATACTTATAATTCCAAAATTTTAATTAAGAAGTTGATGTAAGTTGCCTTATTTTCGCTATATCTAAAATTTATTTAAATGTTTAATTTAGTTTAGCAGAAACATCGATTTCTTGGATAAATTCTGGGAAATATCCTCGTTGCTTCCACAATGTTATTTGTAAATAGTATTTCACGTACATATAGGGCTGCCAGGCGTCCGGATAAAGCCGGACATAGGCTTTTTGATTGCGTGCCCGGCCAAAATAAGCGGTATCCGGCTGTTGTTAGGCTTTTTACATTTTGCAAACGAGTGTGGCCAAGCGCAGGTGGTCGCTCCCGCAGGCCGCCGCGCCAACACAAAATCCTCAATAATGTAGGCCTCACATTATAAGGTGTCCGGCCAAACTGGCTGATCTATCCGACTATTAGGATTGGCGACCTGGGAACCCTACGTACATTAAGTTTTTAAAGAGTACTGTAAACATTAGGTAGGTACTTTAGATAAGGTAGGTACTTACTAAAATAAAGTTCTGAGAATGTGATGTGAGAATGTTTATAGTTCAGTCCAGATGTGTCCATCCTAAGGTTGACTGGAAGAAATTGTATTATGCGATAAGGCCGCGAATTGTATTTTTTGTTTCACTTGCACTATGTCCTGTCCCATTTTTATTTTGGTGTACAATAATAAATTGTAATTAAAATTATTGTCGAGAATTGCCCATCACTACATGTGTCAAACTATGACAGACAAAAAGATTGTTGACAGTTGACTTGACAATTTGACATTCATTTATTGTTTTGTATAGGTGCATGCGTGTGTTGTTGATTTGATTTTACAATACTCACGAGCTTAAAAACGAAATCACAGAAAAATATTTCAAAAATGGTATAAACTTCACGATGCCGAGAACGCTTCCCCTTAGAATTAGTTTAAGAGATGGTTTAGTTTTAGTTTTACTGGTTATATTCAACACAATTCATATTACAGATATGGGTAAGTTGTTTTACAATATTCTTCAACAATTAGAATAGCTGTTTACTTGATGTTAATGATAAATTTACTTATTTTTTCTTGTAGCAAACAATAATATGGATATACAAAGTAAAGAAAACAAAATAAAAGATGATTCGAGTGACAAGGGGGTTAATTTTAGTGAGATTGAAGAGTATTTGAAGAGCTGCCCTTCTGTAGATCAGGACATCTCGGAGTGCTCTACACTCCAGTACCCCTGTATCAATTGTGATAGGGCCATTGATTGCCGATATGGAGGCTTCTACAATTATACCTGCACTGTGAAACCTAAAATTGTTTGCAATGTAAGTCACCCTAACATATTACGGCTTATTTTTGGATAAAAAACTATATATTCATTCAACATACCTACTTCATTAATAAAAATTTTTGCACTTTTCTGGTTCTGTGAAAGTTTGCCTTAATGTATCAGCTGAATTGCCTGTATAAATGTATTACTAAAATAGATAGGATAGGAACCTAGATTATTGGTATCTGAGTCTGAACACAATTTGATTAAATTCAATTTGAGTTACGCTTTATTTTGGTTAGTACTACATTTTGTATGGCAAATTCGGTCTGCCGGTCCCTTGTTAAATCTATAATATTAGAGACCGAAACCTGATTGAAGCACATTTATGTTGTTGTTTCAATAAAATATAGTTCTTATATTTCAGGGCACCAAAACTTTCAATAGAACCGCAATGTGCAGATTTTGCTACCAGACTGAAAAATGGGAACATCGCTGTGAGCAAAAAGCAAACTGCAACTCTCTTGCTTCACCATTGAAATATTACTTGTGAGTAAATATTATAATAATATAGGTAGACTCTCAGCAGACCTTTGCCTTATAATAAGACAGTACAGCTTTATAAAACAATACACTCATACTATATAAAATATACTAGGACATGTTGAATTAAAATGGCAATTATTATTACTTGTTTTTAGGACAAATTGCACAGTCTCTGATGATGTGGTGTGCCTAGGGAAGCGCAGGTTCTTGAAAAAGATACGATGTTCATGGACTGCAGGCACTCGCTGGGGTACAGCTGTCATCTTGGCTCTGACACTTGGAGGATTTGGTGCTGATCGCTTCTACCTAGGCCACTGGCAAGAGGGAATCGGAAAACTTTTCAGTTTTGGAGGACTAGGAGTTTGGACTTTGGTGGATGCCTTGCTTATTGGAATCCATCACTTGGGGCCTGCTGATGGCTCACTTTATATTTAGTAACATTTTCTCAGAACCTAGTTGATGTGTAGAGATTTGATTGTTAATTTAATAGTATTAAATGTTTTATTGGTCTTCTTACATGTTTAATTATATTACTTATCATAGCAGATTTTTTAACATAGCATATAATATATTATAATAAATAATATATTATATTATATGCTATGTCCTAAAAAATCCTTGGCCGATCTGAAAGGGGCATATAGGTATCCCAATTATATCACTAAATAAAATAATAATAATAAATATTATTGATACTTATCTATATACATCTATACTAATATATAAAGCTGAAGAGTTTGTTTGTTTGAATGCGCTAATCTCAGGAACTACTGGTCAGATTTGAAAAAATCTTTCAGTGTTAGATAGCCCTTTTATTGAGGAAGGCTATAGGCTATATATCATAACGCTACGCGGACGAAATTGCGGGCAGAAGCTAGTAATATATAAAGCTGAAGAGTTTGTTTGTTTGCTTGAACTCGCTAATCTCAGGAACTACTGGTCCGATTTGAAAAATTCTTTAGGTCTTAGCCCATTTATTGAGGAAGGCTATATATCATCACAATACGCGGACGAAGCCACGGGCAGAAGCTATTAATAATAAATTTTAAAATTAACGGTTGTCCTGCCTAAATTACCGAAAGTTCCCGAAATCTAGCAGTTTTTAAATGTAAAAAAATGTATTTTTTTACTATGGATCATCCTAAAGTATGCTTGGCAATAGTTTGGCACCTAATGACAATGTCACTAGTCACTACCACTGTAAGTATTGACATTTTATAAAACTTTATTTGGAGTATTTTCACGGTTTTTTAACATTTTGTAAGTTGAACAAGGAGGTGACTGAAAGGAAAAATATAAAAACTACCTGCAAAAAAAAAAAGTTTGTGTATCAGATAAACTGCCTCGTTAGTCTAGTGGTCCCAAGTGCGACTGCTACGCTAGAGGTCCTGGGTTCGATCCCCAGGTCGAGCAGTGTTATTGAGTTTTTCTATGAAACTCTCTTATCTTATCTTGTGTAGGGCCGAGGCAGCAAGGCCTCAGTGCACTTCGACCCAATGGGATCTGGTGCATGCCCTAGATAATCTATTCCTATAGAGTTCGGGCAGCGTCCATGATCAGCCTTGAATCGATCCTGTAGGAGGTCAGGGCTATGAGTGCCGCTTGGCTGTCACTAAGAATGTAGATGGACCTACCTGTGGTACCGCTACTTTCCATCTGTGCACAGGCAAAAATAGCATATGTTTCCACTTGGAAAACTGTAGCTAATTTGCCCATGCTTTGACTGACCTTATGGTCCCTTGCATATATGCCCCTGTCGCCCTAACGCATGTTCGTTAGTTCGCCAAGGCCTTCCTGTATTTTAAGCTTTGTGTGTCTAGTTCTAGGCTTAGAACTATCCCACAGGCCACTTATTGCCAGTCTGTGTAGTGCAAGACGGGTCTCAGTCTCTATGACAATATGCAGCGGTGCAAGGTTGAGTACCTTTTCCATCGCCGCTGTTGGTGTGGTTTTGAACGCCCCTGCGATAGCTAGGCATGCCGTTCGCTGTAGTTTAGCGAGGGCTTCCCTGCATATCCCTAGTTGCGTCGTGGGCCACCAAACAATGCTGCTGATGATTGGTGCAACCATCATGGTGTACAGCCACTGCACAACCTTTGGTCTAAGTCCCCAGGTTTTGCCATACGCTGAGCGACACATACCCAAGACTCTTAGAGCCTTGGCTATGGTATTGTCCAGATGTGTCCGCCACGTCAGTTCTTTATCCAGGGTTACCCCTAAATATTTTACATCTGAGCTAGCCTTTACTTGTTTGCCATAAAGCCGAAGTTGGCCAAGGCCTGAGAGCAGTCTTTTCCTAGTAAATGGAATAACAACTGCCTTGTTTGGATCGATAGAGAGGTGATTCTCTTCGTCGGTTCGGTGAACCATCTGTCTACTTTACAGAGAGCCCTTTGGATCAGATTTGAAACCGTGTTCGGGAATTTGCCGTTGACAAGTATAACTATGTCATCGGCGTATCCCACAGTTAGCAACGGGCCCTCATTTAGATTGCTTAGTAGTGAGTCTACTACTAAGCACCACAGTAACGGCGACAACACTCTCCCCTGTGGACAGCCTTTGGTCATCCTAAGAGTGGAGTGAATGATCCTACTCCTTAGCATGCAAGTCACCCATCTCCTGATGGTTTGGTTGATGCCATGGTTTTCTGCAGCTCGCTGTATCGATTCAAAGGTTGTGCGGTCGAAGGCTCCCTCGATATCAAGAAAGGCTCCGACACAAACCTCCTGCGATTCCAGTGCCGCCTCTGCGCGGCTTACGACGTAATGTTATGCCGCCTCTGTTGACTTCCCTGTCTGATAGGCGAACTGAAGTCCATGGAGAGGGTATCTTTGTAGTGGCCCCTCTCTAATATACCTATCAAGCATTTTCTCAAGTGTCTTGAGTAAAAACGATGAGAGGCTGATAGGCCTTAAAGCTTTGGCATCTTCATAATCTCCCTTACCAGGCTTGGGTATGTAGGTTACTTTAACTTTCCTCCACCGCGCAGGTATGTATCCAAACGCTACGCACGCCTTATACAGCCTGCATAAATGCGGTATCAGAGTCTCAGCCCCCTCCTGTAATAAAATAGGGTAGATCCCATCCGGTCCAGGGGCCTTGAATGGTTGGAAGCCCATCACTGCCCACCTGAGCCTGTGTTCATCTACCACCTTCTTAGCAGTGTCCCAATCAGCCCTGGTGGTGCGAATAGATAGCTCCTCCAGAGTCACTGAGTCCTTATCATTATCCAGTTTTACTGATCCCGGCAAATGAGTTTTGAACATTTCATTCAAGACCTCCTCCCCAGTCTCAGCCAGTTTACCATTCCCATCCTTAATAGATGCTAGTGGAATGGCCTTAGTTGTAGAAATTGCTTTACTAAGCCTCATGCCTTCAGAAACACTCTCGATCGCTTGACAGTGTACCCTCCAGCTCCTACGCTTGGCTCTTCGTACAGCCGAGTTAAACTACTAACTATGAAAGTAGGCTCAGTAGCAGCTCGGAGTTTGGAATTTGTGCCCGGTTAATGGTAATAGGCTCGCCCCCTATTACATGGGACCTAAACATACCGGCGAACTGTGGGTGTACTTTAGTACACCTCTGCCTAACCCTTCGGAGAATACAGGCGTGATGGTATGTTATGTTATGTACCAGATAAATAGATTAGATAAGGTACTGACTGAAGACCGGTGTATCAGTCGATGTGCTGTGGATAAAATTACCATTCCTTGTCTTGGCTTCTCTAGGCCTTTTAACCGACTTCAAAAGAGGTTCAAAGAGGTTCTCAATTCGATTGGTATTTTTTTATGACGATAACATAAGAAGAGCAAGCTGAGTAACATAAAACTGTCTAAATGTGTACCTACCTATATCTTGCATACTTTTTTAATGAAGTCATCATTGGTAAATGGTAAGCATTGTTTTAAGATATTTATAGCAGTGGTATCGCAGTTTAGTCGGCTATGTACCAAGATCTTTTCTCTCTTACAACCCGACTTATTTAATTGACCAATCTTATCGTGCCAATATGTAGGTAAGTACGCGCCTCCGTCGCCGCGTAGGTGTGACGTAGGGTGTAATTAGTATGTGAGGGAGGAACCCGGCGGGCAGCGTGCGACGGCCGGTGCGCGGAGGCGACAACGGAGCCTGCGCACTGCGCGCGCCGATCCAGGCCTGCGCGGTCCGTCATTCGTTCGCGGGTTCACGCCGCGGTGCCACCTCAATCGGTTATTAGCGCTCCGCTCACCCCTTGAACTCCTCCGCGCTCGGCATCGCGTGCGTTAGGCCGGAAAGTCGCAACCGGCGGCCCCGTGGTGGTTACGTGGCGCTGGAGCGCGTCCCTCTGGTTCCGGAGCACGCGTGCGCTCGCTCGCGCGTGCGCGGCGCTACGTGCGCGCGACGACGGGCCGGGAGCATGCGAGAGGCACGGCGCTGCCGCGCGTAGCGAGCCAGGCCGTGCGCGCTATCGCCATGGGCTGCGCCTCGTCCGCCGAGGAGCGCGCTGCTATTGCGCGCAGCAAGCAGATCGAGAAGAACCTCAAGGAGGATGGCATCCAGGCTGCCAAGGATATCAAGCTGCTGCTCCTTGGTAATGGAGCTTTCTTCTGTCTAGGTAGTGGGGTGCGCGCGCATCTCGACTCTACCTCTATTGACTGAGACTTTGAACCGGCAATCTTCGGTTCCGAGATTATTGACTTGACATTATGATATTCCTGAGTCATTGTTAGGTACCTATGACAATTTTTGTTGTTTATTGGGCCTACGATGTTGCTAAACAGTCGCTATCCAAATATACATATTAGGTACCTAGTCTATGACAGTCGTCTACTTGAATGCTATACTTAGTTACGCACTAGAATCAGCAAATGTTCTGGATGCTGAAAACATCGTAGGTACCTACTTAACAATATTGCAAAATTTACAGGTTAGAGATCGATATTAGTAGGTACCTATGTAGCAACTGCAACATATCAACATATTTATTTAGAAAATAGGTATGTACCTAGGTAGTAACCCACTACCCAGCTCTAATAAAACTGGTAATTTAACACTATCTTGGTTTATTCCATGTATTTTCTGTAAAACATAACGCAAACCGTAAGTCTTTCTTTCATTCATATAAAAAATGCTAATAGTACCTCGGTACGTGATACACCTGCGGTATAGTGCAGCTTCTTGCTCGTGGGAAGGTACCTACACAATGTTAACAGAAAAGTTTGCATTGTGACGTCAAAAAAAAATTCAAATAATGTACGTAACAGCACTTATCCTAGACAAAACAAAGTTAGGTATTTATTTTCTCACAAAATATACAATAACATAATGCTACCTAATAGGACCTACCTAGGTCTGGAACATTATAAGTATTTGTAGAGTAATAAGTAGGTGGTAGAATAATTTTACAGTTTCCGGTTGTCTAGGAACTGACATGCTAATAATATGACACTTCTACTCTACTAGTTGATCTAGTAAACAATAATAAGCAGGCTGCCAAAAGAAACCGAACGTTGAAGTAGCCAGGTAGTACTATAATAGTACCTACCTAACATCATGCATGATAGGCAAGTTGTATTGTCATGATAATGGGACCCCCATTATCAAGTGCCCAAGGCCTATAGATTAAAGATGGCCCTGAGCTTATCCTTTTGATATATTATAGGCGTGATGGTATGCTTGTTATGTAAAACACGTAATATAAATAATATATAAGTTGGAGAAAGCCTCATTAGCCAATTGGTCCTGAGCGCGACTGCTACGCTAGAGGTCCTGGGTTCGATTCCCAGGTCGAGCAAAGTGTTATTGGGTTTTTCTATGAAATTCCCAGTAGCAGCTCGGAGTTAGGAATTTGTGCCCGGTTAATGGCAATATAGGCTCGCCCCCTATTACATGGAACCTAAACATACCGGCGAACTGTGGGTGTACATTAGTACGCCTCTGCCTAACCCTTTGGGGAATACAGAAGTCGGAGAAAGACTTTTTTCTTCTTCTGTTAGTTGCAACATGGCGATCTGTGTAGTACAGTAAAATAGTAGAACAACCAATAGAGTGGCTGATTCTGTCCAATGAGCCACTCTTTTGGTTGTTCTACTGTAGCTACTGTAGTGTCCGACCGAAGCTTCGGCTTCGGCTTCGGCTTCGGCCACCTTCGGCCAAAAAAGCACCTTCGGCCAAATCTTCGGCTTCGGCCAAAAATTTGCCGAAGGTTTGGCCGAAGCCGAAGGTTTGCTAGTTGTCAAAATTTGAAATTTACTGAACGATGCTAGAGCGAGACGGAGAGTGTGCAGAGCAGCAGAGTTTCGCCGCGCCGCCGCACCGGACCAAACGAATCGCAGTTAGTAAACTAAACGAGTCAAAACAAGTTTGAGAGCGCGTCTTAAAATTCTAATAAGTGTTTTGTTTTTAAATATTTCATATTTGTTATTACAATTTATTTTATTTATTACTGTGAGTAGTACCTGTGGTGATACGTTCATTATTGTGAGGCACTCTAAGAACCAAAAAACCGTAATTATTGTCTGGTTTAAAATATTTTATGTTATCTAACGTTAGGTAGGAAACTAAATGGAAACAATGTTGGTATGTTTTTTTATGCAAATCTCTAAAGCTCTCACAATATGTATCTAGTATATTCTGAGATCAAAGTAACTATCGTATTTCTCAAGATCAATGACACCTTCGGCTTCGGCTTCGGCTTCGGCCGAAGGTTTTGGTGAATACCGATTAATCGGCTTCGGCTTCGGCTTCGGCCAGAATTGCACCTTCGGTCGAACACTAAGCTACTGGTTTTGCGTAAGATCGTTAGGAGTCTCCAGTTAGCGCTCCAACTATTGGATCTCTTATTCAGTTGAATCTGCTGGTTAGGGAGCAGACAAGTCTACACTTCCTACCTACTCCTTGTAATTTAGTTTCAAGTACATTTTCTATGTGTGAAAAGTCTAAGTTAATAATTCTTGCAGTATTTTGAGATATAAGTAAAGACAGTAAAGCAGGAGGCTTTACTGTATTTAAACCTAAGTCTGAGTAAATGTATTTATTGCTAACATAGTATGGGGTATTCATCTTGGTTCACACGGTTTTACTTTGGAACCTTTCCAGTATTTCTATGTTACTGTGACTTGCCGTACCCCAAAGTTGGATGCCGTAAGCCCATATGAGCTTGAGGATAGCCTTATAGATCGCCATTTTACTGGCACCAGAGAGTCTCGAGCTTCGTCCTCACAACCAGTACCTACATAGACCGCATGCGGGTGTCAAGGTGTTTCCATTTGCTCCATATGTGCTTCCTCCATGTTAGGCGACGGTCCAAGTGTACGCCGAGGTATTTGGCATCCTCAGCTTGCGTTATTTCCTGATTGTAGGTAGAGACGCACCGGTCGAGGGCGAGGGCGAGTCTGCCTCCTCATGTTAAAAGTAACATGAACAGACTTACTCTGGTTCGCTTTGATTCGCCAACGATCAAACCATACATCTACGTCTGATAGATGGTGCTGGAGGTTTGCTGAAGCCGTTTGGTGGTTATTACTCACTGACTGTAAAGCCGTGCCATCGGCGTATGTGGCAATGATGGTGTCGGCATGAGTTGGTAGATCGGGAGTAAGTAAGAGGTACAGCACCGACCTTCCCTGCAGCACCCCCGAGAGGATACAACTTAGTTGATAGCATTCGTTGTTGTACATACTTTATTTCAAAGCTTAAAGAAGAAAGACTATTCGTTCTATTGAGCGACATAAAAAAATTAAGCTTCCTTGCTGAGGAGCTTACAAGTATAATATTATAGTTGTAAGCGTACAACTATAATATTATACTCTTTGTTCTTAGCCTACAGGCTATTACAAAATGTTGTGTAGGTACTCAAATTATGGTGTACCTATACACTTAGTCTGAGGTTACTAGTACCTACATAAACTTTTTTTTTGTTTGAAACAACTAGTTATTAAGGTGTTTGTTAGTCATGTCCAAACATTTATTTTTTATTCAAGCAGTACAAATGCATGAGAATTTAGAAAAAATATATTATTGTAATTATAATTTACGGGTAGTACCACAGTTTAATATGTAATTGTAAATGCTAGAACTATTATGTTACCCAGTCAACGGTGTTGATCACAAGTCTTGTAGACCTAATAACGTTGCTGTAGAAGTTTGTCAGACTTGTCTGATTTTATATATTTAATTATCAAAATCATTAAAATAAAATATAATCGTTATAATTTTAAAATAAGCGCCTAAAATTGTTGTAGGAAAAAAGTATTTATATTGTCTTTGACAATCTTTGATTTTAGCGCATTGCCCTTGTTCTCTTTCCTGCGCGAATGTGCCTTCACGCATGTGTGAGCGAGTCCGAACGAATATCTCCGAACGCACCCGAACGTCAGTCGAGCGGGGCGCGGTCGCTGTCACGGAGCGGAGTTGGTGCTTGTCATCCGGCCGCCATTATCTCGTATTTAAAGGGATTTGTAAAATCAATTAAAGTTTGCATTGTCGTTGCCTGTTTTTAGTGCTTGGTGCTGTTTAAATCGCTAGATAATTTCGAGTCGTGGTTGTTTATTAAAACATTTTGTGTCTCGAAGTCGTATGAACAGTGATAAGTGGTACTGTTAGGTTACTGTGTGTTGGGTGCTAACGTTGTGTAGGGTGGCTCCGGTCGCGCCGGAGCGGCAGGACGCGTGTGGAGCGCATGCAGAGGGAGCGGTGAGAACGGGCCCGGCTCAGGGGTCGGGGCGGCCGGCGGCCAAGGAACAGGGACAGCTTCCGATATGGGGTGCGCCCAGTCGGCCGAAGAGCGTGCCGCGGCTGCTCGCAGCCGACAGATCGAGAGGAACTTGAAAGAAGATGGAATTCAAGCCTCTAAAGATATCAAATTGCTGTTATTAGGTACAGTGTAGCTCCGCTATTTTGTCGCGTTCCGAGACCGCACCCATGTTTCGGGGGTTGTTGCAGCAATTGATTCATTCACAGATTCGCCCCATTCACAGTCGTGGAAACTTATGGTGTTACTGCAATTGGCATTAGATTAGATGTTTCACGTATGCTATTATGTTGTTGCTCGTATTGAGCGAATAGCAATGGTTAGCTTAGTTGCTTTCACTTGGAACTAATCATTATGCCGGTATGTGCGGTAGTTCCGTGCGCAAATGAAAGTTCCTATTTGTTTCACATTTAGGAACCATTGGTGTATGAACTCGTTCTACAGTAATTTCTATGCTAATCATGGTTCCAATGTTAAATGCTGCAGTACAGAATGATTTTCCTTATCAAATTCGAAAACATAAGTAGGTACATGCAGCTTTTTCACCATGACATTGATTCTAATGAGACTGTCAACTTTATTAAATTTGTCAAGTTGAATCTTCATTTTTCCAGAAAAAATGTTTGCTTTATCACTGCAAAATAAGCCTAAGAGGTTTGTAAATGCTATCATTCACTTTTGTATTACTCATTCCTGTAATAAGAATTCTCAATATAGTAAGTAGCTATACAACAGAATACTAATGATGTTTCCTAATCACATACACATCAGGCTTGTATAAAGCAATATTTTACATTATGTTTTTCAGATTTATTCTAGAACTTTGGTAATTATAATGAAGGTACCTATTTGAAGTTGAATAATTCATAAAACTATGCTATAGACACAATAACTGAAGATTCTTATCATGTAACTTGCTTTGTTGGCTAGATATCTCCATTGTGCAAGTTGGTAGTTTTCCTGCTATCCACACAGATGTGCTTGATGTAATAAAATTTTCAGGCATAGATAAATATGAAAAGCAGCCTGAAAATAGAAACACATCTTGGGTACAATATGCACACAATATTTTTTAATTAACCCTACATGTCTCTTATATACACAATGCAAAATCTTGTAGTCTTGGTCTCCAGGGGTCATTATGAGTGTAGCTAAATTAAAAAAAAACTGAATTTTCATTAATATCAGCCAAAAGTTGATTCCCTAATGTTAAACTTTACATAAATTCTACTTATATTGTTTTAAATATTGCTATGTTGTCAGTAAACAATCAACTAGTATTTCAAGAATTTTAATCACTGTAAACAGTACCTGTTGATAGTATTTTGAATGCTTGCCAATATTTGAGAGGAACAATGTCATTCATGTCCAACAATAAATGGCACAATGGTTATTTACATTTAAATACAATCACCAAGAGGAAACATAGCTAAATACTGAGAGATATCGTTTTGTATGAACATGGGCAATATTCCTTTTTCTTTACAGTATAATGTGTATGTATATTTTTTATAACAGACTGTTTATATCATTTAATGTTGTTACATAAGCGGAACAGTTGGGTAGGTGGGAACAAACTATATAATCACAAATTGATGATTGAAATACATAATGCCAATTTAATATACACACTGCTGCACATTAATGAAGGATAGTAGCAAATAATATGTTATCAAAATTAAATTGGAGCTCTTGCAATAACATAATGTCCATTTTAATTATGGTGTTGTCTTGATTTTGACACTGCTGTGGATGTATTGACACAAAATGTGATGTGCCGCAGCCGCAGATGGTGAGACGCCTGTTTGCATTTCTGTTATTGATCTGATTAATGAATCTTTATAATTCTTAAACAAGAACTAATGAAATCAGTCATTTAACATGTCAAAGAGGAACAAATTACAACAACTACAATCAGACAAAATCAGTCATCATTAAATGATAACTGATTTAACATACCTGCATAAATATATAATATTCGATTTGTTGTGTATTATCAATTGATCACCCATAATGATGGATATTTTTAATTATGCTACAGCAATAAGTACCTATGCCATTGGCAATTACTAACATTTCATATTGAAAATGAGTCACCATGCACTGTTTTCTAATACCTACAATAAAGTGGACAGTCTGTTATAAATATTGTCTTAATTAGTCATTAGCTCTATCAATAATATATTGCCTGCCAATGATTCTTGGTGTGAGCAGAATTGTGAATTCCCTGCACCTGATGTAAGTCATCAATCAATCATAACATTACAATACTTAACCATTATAGGTAGGTACCTAATTTAACGGTTTCACCATTCATTATGAAATCTTTATTTGTAATAATATTACATTCTAGGTGTTTATTCTATTTAAACATTCTCCAAAATCTTGATATATCTATTGTTTTGGGATTGATAAGTACCTACTTATTTTTTTTGTAATCTTCATCATCATCAACCTATTTATTATCCTATTCTTGGGATTAGGATTCCTATAAAAAATAGAGGGGTTGTTAGGTCACTGTCTTAGATCCCCATTTTATTCCTTTAAATTAAGCAAACTACCTACATTATCTTTCATTGTTGTTGTTCATTGACTATAGAGTATATCCCAAACAGGATATTTCCGATTTTTCCTCAATTTTCGTGGTGTAGATATTTCAGGGAAAAATAAAACTAAACAAAAAATGTTTTGCAATCACATAATAGGCATGAAGTGACCAATCATATGTGACAAGCGTGTCAACTAGATATCTTGTAGGTACCTACTAGAAGTTAATTGTGGTGTCACGGCACGCCGCCTTGGCTGCCGACGCGTGCATATCTGACCATGAATGGTGGTTTGCGTTAATGAGCCACTCCTTACAATACCTAATTTAGAGCTTCACTTCGAAAAAATCCATTCCTTTCAACGGTAATGAATAGTGGTGTTAACCTTAGATTTGTGTCATCAAACACCTATGAAAAGCAAAAACTTAGCATGTGATGGAATCAAACACACATAAGTTAAAAGTTATACAGCTGGACTAAATTATTCGGCGCGGCGAAACGTAACTACCAACAGGACCGAGAATTATCCACTTCTCTCTCCCGATCCGCAGCAGACACACTCCATAATCTGTGAACCGCGACTGAGCTGACGTGGAGTGGCCGCCGGATTAGACAATGGCCCTAGTAGGCAGTACACGTGGTTGTCACACGCGCGCCTTCGTGTTGGATACGAGGCACAGCCCACGAAAGGGCCAGCAATTATCGGACTACAGTCCGTCATGGTTGTAGCAAATGTAACGAATCCTATAGCCAGTAAAAAGTGCGTTTTAGTCGGTACGAGTCAGACATACTCGATTTTCCGCACCCAGTAAAAAATAACCTGGTTGTCCTCTTACCGTAAGTTTTATCGTAATCGGAACTCGTGAGACGATCAATTATCTATCGGACTATTAATCGGTCAATACCTAGGTAGGTACAATATTATGTCACAAAGATAAATGTTCAATAATCCTTTAATATGCGTATGTAATGAATTATCATCAATAGTATTAGGTAATTAATAATAAAGTGGCTTGGCACGAAGGGTTGGGAGGCTCCATAATTCCAAAAAGTACCCATCCATTGCGGGAGTAGGCAAATATCGTGAGATTATTAATGAAGAGGCGACCGAACGGACAATACAGACAGGTATTTTATCAGCCAACCCGGTTCGAGCACGCGACGATGTTATCGTGATGATAGTGCAAAAAGGCACTGAAGCGAGCTCACCCTGTCGCACACCAACGATAAAGAACTTCAAACATGTTTCCTATATTTTCTATCGAATTATATGCTACGATAAATGATTTACCGGATTCATGAATGTCTAAAAGTACAGTGTCACCTGTTAAAGATAACACAGTTAAAATTTACCTGAAGACAGTAAAACCCGTGTCTTATAGCATCATCCCTCTCAAGTAAGAAACAGCAGGTTTCCTACGTATTAGAGTCTGAAACAATGATATTGAAGTAATGTGCCGTTTATTCCACTGATCGGTTCTGAACTTCGGATCTGCGTGAGATATAAAACTTGACAACGTTCGAATAAGTAAATAATTCAACATAACATTCACTGTTTAAAAAGTTATTATCAATATATATAAAAGAAAGTCGTGTTAGTTACTCCATTTATAACTCAAGAACGGCTGAACCGATTTGGCTGAAAATTGGTGGAGTGGTAGCTTAGAACCAGGAAACGGACATAGGATACTTTTTATCCCGTTCCCGATACTTTTTATTCCACGGGGGCGAAGCCGCGGGCAGAAGCTAGTTTTACTATAAGATTCTTGATGTTACCTGTTCGTGGGAATACTTTCTTGGCACACGATTACCATCTACGTAATTGTGAAAGTTCCTCTACTGCGAATATGTATTAAATTTGTGATGATACCTTTTTGACATAGTACGAACAGAATGCATTACTTTTGAATTTTGTTTTGTGTTATATTTAATCCTAGACAGACAATCAAATGTATGAATTGTCTTATAAAATGCAATGTAGGAATCAGGACTGCACTCGTGTGGTGATAAAATGTATATCGGAGGTCAGGGATCGGCCATTCGCGCTGGAGAGCCAATTAGAGCCAACTGGGGTCATGATACTTACAACCTGTATTTGACAGGGTTCGTTTTGCTGCACCCACGTAATTTTCATTTTATTAACCAATTAATACAGATAAGTAGGTATCAAGCTTACGAATGACGAATCGTAAAAACCTAATTTCTGTGGTGAAATACTGGAATCTATTTCGGAAAGCTGATTTGATTAGAGTCATAGTCAGACTAATATTAAAACGAACAATTTAAGATTGATTATAAATCAAATCATTGCCTATTGCTCAGCTTTTTTAGATAGCTAGGTACTTTTTCTTAATACTACCAATTAAACTAGGCCCTACGACATAGGTTTGTCAGGCCGATATAGAATTATATGTTTCACAATTTTATTATGCGTGTGAAATTAAATGGAAAACCCGAAATCGACGTTCAATATGCGCAGAGCAAACAGTAGTTTATTGATCAGCCAGCGTGGTAAACCCATCGCACATACATGACAAAACTTTGTAATTTATTTTTGCATGCTATTTTCACTCCACGGGACGTGCATAATGTGGACTGAAACAGTTTACATTTAGGCGGTAATTAAACGTTTTTCTATCATCGCGTATTTTATTGCGCGGTTTGGCGAAATGTCTGCTTTGAAGAAACGCAGCTTTATGTAATGTCAAAATCCTAACTTTACTTGCCTAATTAATTAATTTTAATTATTACATTAAGATTTAAAATGGCGTAAATCACTTGAAGCAATTTTTGTTGTACACGAATGGTATTTAATTTTTGTTTTTGTTTACAGGTGCTGGAGAATCAGGCAAAAGTACTATAGTCAAACAAATGAAGTAAGTATAAAAACAAACTACTCATTTATTACAATCAAAAACATTTCAAACTTAACTAACTAGCTGTCAGCCCGGTATGCCGTTAGCGGGTACGACTATTTTTCCTTTCCGTGCCTTCCCAGGCACACACACAACAACTCGCCAAAGTTTCATCGCAATCGGGTAAAGAACCCATAAAATACGAACACACAAACATCGATGTTTTTTGAATATATTAAAAAAATCATTGAAGGATTCGAATGGATAAAATTAATCACATTGACTCCTAAATTATTTACCGAACGATCAATATAATACTGTCTTTTTGTGATTTTTTTGCATTTTTCATGCTAAGATTATAAAGTTAATTTAGTGAAGGAAAAATTCGACTCACAGGCAGGATTCGAACTTGCGTTTTCTGGTTTGATACACCAGACGCTATGACCACTAAGCCAACGCGAGTCCTAAATTAACAATATATACTACTATACTGGTTTATACTCTGGGTTTTGAAATCAGGACTTCCAAAGGGATTCTGCTGATTTCTTACCTATATTGTTCTGGGGCGTACAACTCATGTCCACAAAGTGGTGCTTCATGAGTGACTTATAGACTCCAAATTTTACTAGTGTCGCTAAGCGTTATAATGGGCACACCCTGTGCTATATTTTGCAATACATAATATTATTATATCTAGTGAGGCTAATAGTTTGTTAAAATAACTTTTTTCATAAACTTCCAATGTTATTGTATGTTCCAATGTTGTTGTAACTAGCTTCTGCCCGCGACTTCGTTTGCGTGGACTTCAGAATTGGGTCCGACCTAGATAAAAAGTAGGACATGTGTTATTCCAGACTATAATCTATGGGCCAAATTTTATTCAGATCTGTTCAGCCGTTCTAGCGTGAAAGAGTAACAAATATCCATCCATCCATGCTCACAAACTTTCGCATTTATAATATTAGTTGGATATACATAATAGGTCTTTACCTATGAAATTGCCGTTCTGCAGTACTGGCCATTTCAAATCAAAATAATTTTTGTTTGGCTAAGAATTCTAATTACAAATTAATTTTATTTTAAAAACATGGAATTCTTTTTCCAAAAGTAGTCATTTGTTTATTGATTAGTGTTATATTTTAATCGCATTTCAATATTTTTCGTCATCATGGATACGTTAAAATTTCGAGTAATGATGGAATATGCGTACCGTCGTGGCAGCAACGCGGCACAAGCGGCACGCAACATCAACGACGTTCACGGAGCTAACACTGCAAACCAACGCACCACCTGTTATTGGTTTGCTCGCTTCCGTTCTGGGAATTTCGACCTGAAAAATGAACCTCGCGGTCGTCCGAAGACTTTGGTCGACAATGACGAATTAAAGGCCAAGTGGAAGCTGATGATACACAATCGACGGCTGAATTAGCAGCAGCTTTCGACGTTAGCGTCAAAACAATATTGGTCCATTTGCGTCAAATTGGCAAGGTAAAAAAGCTTGACAAATGGGTGCCCCACGAACTCAATGATCGCCAGCGCGAAGTTCGCGTCGAAACGTGCCTTGCACTGCTCAACAGACACACAAAGGAAGGAATTTTGAACCGCATTGTTACCTGCGATGAAAAATGGATTCTGTTTGATAACTGCAAGCGCTCAGCAAGTTGGTTGGATCCTGGTTCAGCACCTAAACAATGCCCTAAACGAAAACCTGCCTTTGAAGAATTTGTTGCCTCCCGTCCAGCTGATTTCTTTAAGAATCAATAAACTGCCACTGCGTTGGTAAAGATGCATTGATTGCACGGGTGATTACTTCGATTAATACAAACAAAAAATACATGAAAAAAATTCGTTTAATTTTTTTCATACAAAACGGCAATTTCATAGGTAAAGACGTAATATTAATATTATACAGTACCTATTTCATATTAACAATGAACCAATTCCGGTATTGTGTATTTCACCGCAGTTTGCTTGTTATCATTTGTATTTATTCCTATCTATCCTAATCAATATTATTGTTTAGAGATATATACCTAATACTACATCTATTGATTGCCTGCTATCTCCATATCTACGACTTGTCAACAAGCGTTTTACATTTTGAAGATAAAAACATCTGCTGTTATGATAACTTAGTTGCAATGCGGGCTGAATATATGGCATTATTACGTCATACTATTTGGGAATATTGCGCTAGGAAAAACTGTTTACTTAAAAATCTGTCCTGAAGTTGCACTTTGCGTTAATAATAAATATCCATCGATTAGTGTTTCCACTTTTACTGCTTTATTCATTGAAATTATCTCCCTATGGGTGATACATCTCAGTGACCGCCAATTCAGACCAGCTTGGCTAGTACTGGCTTCCCTCGAGGCGACTGACGGGGTGACATAAATGTCGACTATCACAAAATGAAGTATTCTGTGAGAGTCGACATTGACTGTACCTACTACTAGGCACTGTTGTAAATGTAATATTTACGGACATACTACGTAAAACGCTTAGACGTTTAGGTAAGAAAAATGTTGGATCGCTCTGTTGTTTATTTCTTGATCTTAAATTAATATTTAGATATACTTCGTCGCCCCGTCACGCCACGTGTACATAACGCATACTCATAAAAAAATGTATGTTGTCACTTGGCGACACTCACATTACGAACCAGCTAGCTTTGCCAAATAGTTAAACGTGGTCAGTGAAAATTGCACGTGCCCATTCGGTTTCTTACACGTTTCTGATTCAATGTGACTCATTATTTACTTCATAAATCTACCGGCCTGTGCCCAGTGATGTTACTCGTGTGTTCGCCTCGTTTTCACAATCCCGTTAAAATGTCCCGAAATCATGCCCACCCAATTACTCATTAGGCCCTAGTAAGTAGTACAACTAACGTCAAAATTCTTAATTTTAATTTCATTTAAAAAACAAACTCATCTCTTATCAGATGGAATTCTCGAAAAATCTTACTTATCCCATACCATTCGTACGCTATAAACGGGAAACTTCAGGTTTCTAACTTCAGTAATTTGGTGTTACATTTCTCTTTAAATTTTCTCTTTAATTTATTTACGGACTCGTTCTATCAATAAATGTCACGTTAAGTTGTCAACATGTCCCTTCTTATCATCAATATTGTTCTGCAATAGTTATACCCTGCAGTGTTGGTGAGATCAATGTTAGGTAAGTGTTTGCACACTACCATGCTATCGGTGACGTCATTGGCGTCCCGGATGCTACAGATCTCGAAACACCAGACGCCCGAAATTAAATTATTTTATCGATAAGCGAATGTATTTTTGAAATACTATTATGTACGTACTGTTATGCCATCAAGAACCATAATGTTTAAAAAAATAGTATAAAAAATAACAAAAGTTTCTGGCGGAAGAACAGTTCATTCCAGATATTATTATATCCTTTTCCGAGTGACTTGCAATAGTTAGTTCATTGACCTTCCGACTTTTGGAAATATAAGGTAAACAGGATAGAAATGAAACTGTTCGAAATGGAGTTACGTTGTAAGAATCAATCGCGTTGAACACTTAGCAAGATTGTTTTATTAAACTGAGTGCATTTCATCACTAAAATACGAATCGAAAAAATACCATTTTGGTACGACATTTGTGAATCAGTAAAATAGGTCTGTAGGATTTTTTGTAGTGACAGATACCTACCTATATAAGCTAAGTAGTTTAAGTGAAATGTGGAGATAAAGCTCATTCAATAAAAATAATAAAATACAAGGGCTTCTGAACTATTTAAAAAATCAAGACAAGTTGGAAAAGTGTGCTTCCCAGAAATCCATATTTAATGAATCAATGACGAAACCCTCGTACTTGCCTTAAATAAAGCTGCACATAATCATGTTTGTCATGGACCCCAGCGTCCTCAGCCAGGGCTTCACCTACATAAATATGATTATTTATTTATGTACATAAAATTTGAATGTCTGGTCGCTTAAAAGAGTATCCATGGAGTTTCTTGCCGGATTCTTCTTCATAAGATCAACATTTTGGAACCTTGCAACTAATGTCGTGCAGTGCAAGCAATCAATGTTCCATAAACGATTGTAAAGGCTTACTTGAAATAAAAACAGTTGAACTTGATTATATATTTTTTTACTAACAACCAGGACTATGTTGATACAATGTATGTAATGCATGACGTGTTTAAAAAGAATAAAGTTAAAGCTTTTACGTATGCTTCAAGGGAATCTAAACAATATTATAATTTCGAAACGAATTCTGTCTGTATGTTTGTTACTTTTTCTCATCTAATCCGCTGAACCATTTTTGTTGGATTTTAATTATAGAAATAAATTGACCTTGCCTTGCCTTGCCCTTACCTTTTGGTTCAAAATGCCTTCCTTCGCTTATTTGTTTTATTGTTTGAATATAATATACTAGAGTTGGCGTTAGTCAAAATTTATTATACTTCACCTAAGTACTTGGAAATTGACCCATTATCTACTATCTACTCTAATACTGGGATAGAAAGTGTAGGCCTATGCAATAAAGTCTCACAAAGGCAGCTCTAATTATTTTAATATGTTTATACTCGTAACTATTTTTATTTTCCTCGTAGGTGAAGTATAAATAGTACTTTATACTTCACCCACGAGTAAGGAGACTTCACTCGGGGTAAAGTACACACACATTACAAACTCGTGTGGTCAAATACACACTCGTTAGTAACGTGTCACTTTCTCCCCTTGGTGAACCATCTACTATTCTAATAATAATATTTGTTGTTTTTTATATATGTGTGTGCGCGAATAGCCCAGGGTACACGTTATATATTCAATCAGGAGCAGGGTTCTCACAAAATCAACTACTCGAAATACTGCTGTACATTGCTAGACATCACAGGGCCTTCTCAAGTTTTGTCTTAATATTATTAAATTAGGAAGAATTTAAACTGTATATATAGATGTGCGCCGTAATGGGCAGGTGTCATAATGACTACGTCATAAAGTCGCATGGTCGAAGACTTGGAACTTAGGAATCTCGTTAAAATACCTCGCTATTGGATGTATGAATCACTTGGCCGATCGATGAATAATACTTCATTTACAACTTTTATTAACTAGTTCTCACCATTTGACGCATCATTATGTTCTATGCTCTAAACAAATACCCCTTTGAGATAATTTGTCCTTCCTTCTTCCATCTTGATAATAACAATACCTAATTACTCTTCTGTTGATTCTGTTCCAGTTCTAAGCAAACTGCTTTATTTGTCTTCTATTTGGAACCAGGACTGCTGATGCTAATAATAAAGACAATTCATCAAACGAAGCCTGATCTTTGGAATGTTCCTTTGAATTTCAAGCTATTCCATTCAATTATAATGGTTTTGTCTTACGATCCCAGGGGCATTTCTCAGTTTTTACACGCCGGATTTGCTTGGGAAATGTTATGCTTGTGAATGTACAAGCCTAACCAGAACGCCAATCGGCGAAAGTACGATTTAGTTTGTTTGATTGTTTCTGATATCATTCTATTTTATATTGTCGATTAGTAAATGCTTACTTTTAAGGAGTATGAAAAATGGATTTATAGTCGCTATGCAGGAATCACATTTTAAACTATCCCATTTATAGCGCCCGAATTTACTGACACATATACTTATATTTGGTCTGGACTGGAAAAACAGTGGATTATCTTTTTACGACTACTGAAGTTGTTTTTCGAGTGAATGTACTGTGTTTATTATCATAAGTTCCTAGGTGGGACGGTATTTTAGTACGTTAGTAATAAAATTAGGTAATGGGAGATGATAGCCGGCAAAATAACATTATGCCAACTATATAATTTATTTACATTGTGTATAACCTCGTGTTTCTGTGTTACAATCTGTTATTATTTTCTCAACAGAATTATCCACGAAAGTGGCTTTACAAATGAAGACTTCAAACAGTACCGGCCGGTGGTGTACAGCAACACGATTCAGTCGCTCGTCGCCATCTTGCGTGCCATGCCAAACCTGGGCATCACTTACGGCAATAAGGACCGAGAGGTAAACGTATACTTTCATTAACCAAGCTCAACATACTGATGAATTGTGGGTGTCCTTAGGTCACCTCTCCCCATCTGGTAATGAGTTCATTAATCCAACCTCACTTTTTTGAGTTTGCCAAATACGTTAACAAATAGTAGGCGCTTATCTATTTATTAGCCATGATGATGAGATGTATTAGTTTGACTAGTTGGAACTTGGATCTGAAATTCCAAAAAATTAGCCGCAATCTACATGTTTTAATATTTTTATTTGAAGTCTTTTGGCTCTGTAGCGTGTGTGGCAAACAACTTGATAATTGCTGCGAAATAACAATATTTATAAAAAGCACAAATAAAACAATCAATTTGATCAGATCACTGTTTATTGTGTTTATTAAAATATATATCAATCGTATAAAGTCATTAGTATGCTCAAAACCGAAAATCAAAGCAAGTATTCGTTGCGTAAACGATAAACTACGTCGATTACGTGTTGGCTGTTTCTATAAATAATGAGCGATCGTCAGTAAAAAATAATGTCGATTGCATCGCGATGCTTGCTTGCCGCTAATACTGATTACGAAGCAATTCACAGGGGAGAATGAAAAATCGGGGATTTCATTCTGATACTTTTTCTTGGTATCATCAACCTATTTACTGTTCCATTGCTGAGCATGGGCTCTGATTCTGAGAGGAGGCCTCCTCTCAGAATCAGAGGAGGCAGGTTACAATCCACTACGCTGGCCTAGTGGCGATTGGCAGGCACTTCGCCGAGTAAATCTCTCAGGCGTGTGGGTTTCCTCAAGATGTTTTCCTTCGCCGAAGCAAGTGATGTTAATACGCGCATGATTAAAAAAATCAAAGGCCTTGGATTCGAGACCTACGAATCGGCAGTCCAATGGTCTTAACACTAAGCTATGTTATAATACCATGCACACTAGATCGTTTCAAGAATTGAGTTCAGTAATAATTAATAAGAGGTCGAAGCTATTGTCAGGTTTTACATGGTTTATATTTTTCAATTCTTCTCGGAATTTATAGTAATTGCATCTGCATTTGCCCCGGGACTTGGTCGATTCCGTGAAATGTACCCTCTATGGAGATCAATATTGGTATTCGTTATTCATGAGTGGCTCGGGGTGTATCCGGTGTTTCGGCCCGGCTGCACTCTGCACTACAGCGTATTAGGTACATTGCATGCTACAGTTTTCGTTATGAATATTGCTCCAAAGTAAACTATAGGGTTATTGTAAAACTCTCTTTTATTAAATTTGCGTTTCTCGAATGAATTTATCAACAACGATAACTCAATTAAATGTTTAAAGTTTTAATGACCGTGATTTTGCAAATTGATTAATTTACAAGAAATTGCTATAGAAAGTGTCATTACTATACTTAAGTACGGAAATACACGATCGATCGTGATTTTTTTTTTACAACTGCCTCATTAGCATTATGGTCCTGAGCGAGACTGCCCAGTTAGGGGTTCTGGATTCGATTCCCAGGTCGAGCAGTGTTATTGGGTTTTTCTATGAAATACCCAGTAACAGCTCGGAGTTTGGAATTTGTGCCTGGTTAATGGCAATAGGCTCGCCCCCTATTACATTGGACGATGGGACCTAAACATACCGGCGAACTGTGCGAGCCTTTTTAGGAAGAAGATCGTATCCGCCATTTTGCATATTTTACAGGAGAAGGTTTTTTTTAAATAAAATATTTATAGCATCAATTTGAAATTTTTACTTAGTGTTTTAAGGGCACCTCCCTATTAATTCAAATGTTAAGATTTGACTCAGTACTCTATAATCACATACATATGTCGCTTACGTTAAAACTGATGGCCGTTATTAGGTAGAGCTGATATGAGTATGTCGATTACGATAATTCTTAAAATCATAAAATAGTAGAAATATTTTTTTGTGATTTCTTTTAAACTGTTTTTACGAGATACCATGCCAAGCAGAGAAGGACAAAGAGTCAGAAATACCTACAAAAAAGTAAAAAAAAACATTAAGTAAAGTGAATTAGCTTAATTAAGGCTGATCGTTTCGCTGAGCCCGCCAAATTCAAATTACAATTGGTTTTTCGCAATTTACATACATACATACATAAAGTCACGCCTCTTTCCCGTAGGGGTAGGCAGAGACCACAGACTTCCACTTGCTACGATTCTGACATACCTCTTTAGCTTCATCCACACTCATCAATCTTTTCATACATGAACGTCGGTTTAGGGTACTCTTGACCGAGCCATTTTTCAGAACGACCTCAATCTGATTTCGGAACATTCGCCTAGGCCTTCCCCTTCCTACATTCCCATTCACTTGACTCTCGTATATCTGTTTAGTCAGTCTCCTTTCATTCGTTCTTTCAACATGACCAAACCATCTCAACATACCTTTCTCGATTTTAGTCACTACATCTTCATTCACACCACAACGTTCCCTTATCACACTATTTCTTATCCTGTCACTCAATTTCACTCCAATCATACTTCTCAAAGCTCTCATCTCAACTGCATTTATTCTACTTTTATGCTTCTTCTGCCACACCCAACTTTCACTACCATACATTAGTGTCGGTACTAACACCCCTCCATGAACAGCCAAACGTGCCCTCTTGGACACTTTCTGACTCCTCATAAAAGGATGCAACGCTCCGTTCACCCTGTTTCCAGCATTCACTCTCCTTTCTATGTCACTTTCACACTTTCCGTCTTTTGTGAACATACTTCCTAAATATGTAAACTCATTCACTAGTTCAACTTTTTCACCTTCAATCACAATATTGCAATCTGTCACGCTATCATCTCTTTCAAATACCATAATATTAGTAATAATATTAATAGTTTATTTTCATTCCTTTTCTTTTCAAAGCTCCATGCATAATAGTTACCATCTCCTGTAACTCGATTTGTAGGTCTATAACACATTCTAGATTCCTAGCTGTAGTAATTGCGACATTAGCTATACAATATTCACCTTAACTTAAAGCAGATTCGAATTAGAACTGTTTGCCAGATCGTATGTTTTTGGTCATCATTACTTGCAATCGCGCCGTAGTCAACCGCATCGTCGCTCAACATCAGGTCAGGTAGCGGTCAAACTCCCAATAAAAAAAGAAACATCTTTCATATTTTGCCTAGTGGTCCTGAGTGCGACTGCTACGCTAGAGGTCTTGGGTTCGATTCCCAGGACGAGCAAAGTGTTATTGGGTTTTTCTATGACCTTCCCAGTAGCAGTAATTTATTATCGTAAGTGCCAAGTACTATACTTACGATCTGTCAGTCGGTGGAGGTTACGTTAAAAAACTGAATGGGTTGTAGCTTACGATGAAAATTTCGAAATTAAATAAGTTTGTTATATTTCTACTTTGAACTCTAAAGTAAGTGCAATAATATGCAAAATCAGTTGATCTGGCGGTTAATATAAAAACAATATTTTGGGATTTTTGGCGCTTACGATGTTCTTCCTGAAAAGGCTCGTGTGGTTGTACATTAGTACACCTCTGCCTAACCCTTCGGGGAATACAGGCGCGATGGTATGTTATGTTTTACTTAAATGTACCTCGCCTAAAACTAGCATAGAGACAAATATGCACGAAATCTGTAAGGGAGATATTTGCCGTTATCATTAAAAGTACCTGTCTATGTCAGGCAGATAAGGTATCTAAGTTCCGTTCCGAACTGTTGAAGAATCGTTCATGTCAACGTCATCTGTTACACAATGAACGACAGGCTGTTCTGAAAACTGTTATTAATTCACTCGTCACGAGATGTGACGCACGTACCGTTTTATATAGGTATGTCGTAAACGGATCTTTAATACAAGGGACTGTGAGCAATAACATTCCGTCTTTTTCCTTGTTCAAAGCGATATAAGAGCCCTAATTAGGTATTAGTAGATTTGTGCTAAATCTATATTACTTTTGTTTTCTTCACCGTCTAGCCACTGTCCGGGCATCGATCAGCTTCTATTTATTCCCCTAATGTGACTTGCTTTTAACTGCTCCACGTCACGGTTACTTTTGCATAATAAACATATCGCAATGTATGTCGCTACTATGTGAATGACACAGTCAATGTAACCTCGTGCACCTATCTCGTTATCACTGTGAGGGACTTGAAAGGAGTTGACGTGACAGCCCTATCCGGTGTGAGCATGTTGAAGACTTGAAGCAATACCTATGTACACATACACAGTGGTTCACTCGAGAGGGTTGTAGCTTATAAATCGATTTTAAACGTTTCAATATATTTTTTGTGTAATAATAATAAGCCTTAGAGGATAGATGACGTGATCTTTTCTGATATCGTGATTACACTCAATAAAAAATAACACCCTTTTTGGTTGTTTCAAAACTAACCGACTTTTGAGCCTAACAGTCCTGGTACGGTAACCATGCCAGATTATATTTTTATGTAGCCCTCCGAAGTCCTCAAAGATCCTCCTGATCCTCATGTTGCTACAAAACACTAAAGACAAAATGCCTTTATTATCTTCACGATTGCGTGCTTAGCAAAGCTGTGCTTTAATAAAAGGGACTAACTAGGTAACGAGCTAATGGACGTCTATGTATTTAAATGAATATGCAATGTTTTAGTAAGAAGGGTGGTGGGTTATTCCACGGAGGGGTTGTGAATGGTGCGTGGCGGGGCTCCCGTGCGGGCCGCGCGCATGCGCCCCGCGAGCCGCAACTCCCGTCATAATTAGAACACATTTCACAGAAACCTCTGCAACCAACAAAAGCACTAGCCCGATGTTTGAGTTATTTATTTCATAGTAGGTATGGTATTTTATGCTTACTGCGATGCCGCTAATGATGAACTGCTTCATAAAATATGTGCATTCATCATGAAAGACAGCATAGTATTGTTTGCTAAACTGAAATGTATGATTACATGAATAGGCGCCGTAGGTGTTCTGTAGTTTTGAAGATTGTCATATCATAAGTGTCAGAATTATTCTTATACACGGTGTGAACGGATTGCGTAACGAAAGCTTACGGTTCTCCGAGACGAGTTTGCTAAATGTATTACTAATCGGATTAGCGTATGTCGAAGATGCTGGGTCACTAAACTCCAATTGAGACGATATTGCTCTTCAACACGAATTATGGTGACTCACAGTTCTTTATGGCTCATAATTATGATTATGGCTTTTAATCTATATATAATATAAGTATTTAAAATTGTATACGTATAATAAAATTGTTACAGGCCGATGTTTGTCCATAGATATTGAAGAATACTGCTGATCTGAGAGACTGAGTGATCGGCTGCTGCGACACGTGTTGTGGGTTCGATCCCCATACGTTCCGGGTCTGGGCGTTTGTGTGAGAAATTGTGTTTGTAAACGCACCCACGATACAGGAGAAAATACTAGAGTAGCGCAACTTAAAAGAAATAGCAGATAATATATGTCTTTATTAGTTCAGCAGAAGCCATTTTTTTTACGTGGGAGAGCCATGCTTCGGCACGAATGGGCCGGCTCGACTGGAGTGATACCACGGCCTCACAGAAAACCGGCGTGAAACAACGCTTGCGTTGTGTTTCGCCGAGTAAGTTGAGGTTACCGGAGGCCCAAACCCTTTTAAAGGCGGGCAGCGCACTTGCGACTCCTCTGGTGTTGCGGGTGTCCATGGGCGGCGGTTATCGCTTACCATCAGGTGATCCGTTTGCTCGTTTGCCCCCCTATCCCATAAAAAAAAAAAAGCCAAAACTAATTATTTTTTTATATATGTGTCTGTTTGTCTGTATTTGTACACATATATACTTGCATACTTACCTTCTTATTTCATTTAACTCTGAAATGAAGTACTTAAGGCCAGACTAGAATGCGATAGATATTCTCGTCTATTTGAATCTATTTTGATCAAATCAGTTGCGTTTTCCACGCAACTGATTTGATCATAGCACACTTGTTATCAGATTGTGAATGTATAACAAAACATGAATAATTCATTACATTACACTGTGATCTCTATGGAAAAAACCTAGAGGTGAAATTTAAATATGCAAGGCCTAGAAGAATCTAAAATCTTACTTTACATCACTCAATATCTACGTCTTGTTTTGATTGAAATAGGTCAACACAGTACTAATGAGTTTTGTACGGAACAGGAACACTATGTCGTTAAATGTGTACTTATAATTACGATCAATGCTTGTTTAAAGCTTTTACATATCGAAGCTGGACATTTCCATTAAAGGAGGTTTAATACGATATTCCTAAGCCCATGAATTTCTATGAGGTATGTAATGGAAGCAGTGCAAGGATAAGCATTGATAGCCAGCCTAGTGATATGACCATTGAACTCTCACGTGGAAGAGCCATGCTTCGGCAAGAATGGCCCGGCTCGACCGGAGTGATACCACGGCCTCACAGAAAACTGGCGTAAAACAACGCCTGCGTTGTGTTTCGCCGAGTGAAGCAGGTTACCGGAGGCCCAAACCCTTTTAAAAGGCGGGCAACGCACTTGCGACTCCTCTGGTGTTGCGGGTGTCCATGGGCGGCGGTTCTCGCTTACCATCAGGTGATCCGTTTGCTCGTTTGCCCCCCTAGCTCATAAAAAAAAATCTGCCAAGTCAAAGGTCGCAATTTCAAATCCAAGTCTTGTGCGTATTAACAGCTAATTTTCACGCGCTTAAACGGTGAAGGAAAACATCGAGAGGAAACCTGCATGCTGAGAGATTTTCTCGACGGCATGTGAAGTCTGCCAACCCGCACTTGGCCACCGTGGTGCACTATAGCCTAATCCCTCTCATTCTGAGAGGAGACCCGTTCCTAGAAGTGGGACAGAATAATGGTTTGATTATGAATGTAATGGAATAAATTAAAATGTGCAGTTAAATCTCCACCTCCTACAAATATCATCGTCATAAATGTGAAAGTTTGTATGTTTGTTACTCAGTCGCACAGTGAATGATGAAAGGAATAACAGAACGTGCTGCTCCAGAACTCAAGTAAATTGGCTACTAGACTGAACATTTTTATGGCCTCATGAAAATGTTTATCATAAATAGATCCCATTAACAAAAACAATATTAAAATCAGTTCAGAAATAAAGAAGTTATAAGTTATTAATTTTATGCTAAACAGAGTATACCTATATATTTAGAGAATTGTGACGTCACAACTGCGCCATACAAATCCTATACTTTCGTATTGCGGGAAAGGGACAAAGCATCCCCTTTCAATCCCAACCAAAAAAATACATCTTGGAACTTTATTAGCCAATTTAAAATATTTTTGCAGAAAACTTTGTAAGTATTTAAATTATTTTTCTTAGCCTGTTTTTTAATAAGTCAAACACCAGTTGTCTAGCGAATTGGGACCAGGGCAGAAAGATGATTACGGCTATGATGAGCACCTCAGTGTCTATGGCCGTCAAATGGCCTGGCCATCCTTTTTGACTAAAATGTAGAGTTAGGGAGTCGGTTCTACTTTTTAGCCGTGAAGTAGTTGTGAGCTCGTTGGTCTTGACGACCAATTAACTAAGACAATAACTGGCCATTTTTAATGAAGCCATAGTAAAAAGTGTTTGTCTGTTATTGCAGAATATCTGCGTTTTACATAAAATGACAGTAATGATATTTGTTTGTTGACGCTACCCCGATAAAACTGGTTTTATACTGTTGGTAGCAGTAGAATAGCGGAAACTTACAATTTCTAAACTAGCTTTATGTTATAAGGCAAAATACATTAAATCTAGAGCGATATCCAATCTATTTACATTAATTTGTTCTACGGGTAATGGTCTCGGTCATAAATTAAGTAGTACCTATTATTATATTATTATTACAGAACCAAAAGAAAAAAATACGCTTACAAAATATTCTTATAATGGATATGCCTCATTATATACTGTGATGCCAGGCCAGAAAAGATATCCAACGCAGATTGAAAGATGGAATGGAAATCAATAGTAGCCGTTCCGTTTGTTATTCTAGGTCCATAACTATTAGTCCAGGAACCACGGTCCATTTTTTGCACTTGATTACTATCAAGCTAATCAAATGCAAAAATGGACTGGACTATATCGTATGTGAACTATCCTAATTGTGCAAGTTTTGTTGGGTTCATGATGTTCACGACACCAATGGCCCCAACTATGAAGCAAACCAAGGCTCCAAACTCCCATTGGACATTCTCCGTCAACCCGTTTGGTAGTGGACGATCCACGGTTTTCTGCACTATAAACATATTTTAGACTAGCTTCTGCCCGCGACTTCGTCAGCGTAGCGTGATGATATAGCCTATAAGCCTTCCTCAATAAATGGGCTATCTAACACTGGAAGAATTTTTCAAATCGGACCAGTAGTTCCTGAGATTAGCGCGTTCAAGCAAACAAACAAACTCTTCAGCTTTATATATTATTATAGATAAAAGTTATCGAGGTAGGAACTTGGGTGTTCGGTCACCGAACTTAATGCTTACTTAATGGAGACTGACTGACTCAATGCTGACTTGTTTTGCGTGTAAAAGTTTGGTGACAGGTATGAAAAATATCTCTCAAATATCAATATTTGTTCCAGAGCGATGGCAAGATGGTGTTTGACGTGATCCAGCGGATGGAGGATACAGAACCATTTAGCGAGGAATTGCTGGCGGCCATGAAGAGGCTCTGGGCGGACGCCGGCGTGCAGGAGTGCTTCGGCCGCTCCAACGAGTATCAGCTCAACGACTCCGCCAAATAGTAAGTACAGGAATTTCTAGAAACATCTAGCATGATTATCATCTTTATAAGAAAATAAACTCTTCAGTTAATATTACATTATTAACGTAATTATAATAAGGCTCACCCTCATGTGACCGAAACATATCTCCAAACTGAGTGTACATTAGTATACTAACCTAACCTTAACCTTCAGGGAGTACAGACATAGATGGTGAAATGTTAGTGTTGCCTTACTTAAAATTTACTATGGCTAAAATAATCTAAAAAATAGTTTACATCTAAACAAAAACTGAATAAGTACCAAATTTTATAATAAATTTACGTTTTTGAGTGTTAAGTTAGTTAAAAAATGGTTAGCCATTTTTTTTGGTCGGAGAAAATGCCTAGCGCATACGACACCTTCGGGAAAAGGTTAAAGTTATGTGGGGCTCGCACCCACTAAAAACTCCGATATTGCCTACGGTCGCTTTCATAAGCTAATTTAACCAATATTGAGCAGAATTTAAACTAATCAGAGCCGAACAAACAGTTTATGGTTAAAGAACAATCTTCAAAATCACAACTCCGTACAAATGTATGCTGGTCATAATTCGTACACGTACTTCATCAAGAATGAATCATTAGGTACTTACCATAGACTTAGTATAGCACAGTCGCCCATGTCTACCCAAGTGCGTCAATAGATTAAGTAACATCACATTTTTAAAAATAAATATTTTAAACGTAATTCAACGGAATTTATTTCAGGTTGTCTTTAAAATTCCAATTCATACAAAACCGTACCGTACAAACTAAAAACAACTAAAATCAACAAGAATAAAATCATCTTTGTTAAAAATCTTTGGCAATTAATTCTATGTCTTACTAGCACATTAAATTCATTAACATAAAATATTACACACTAGTGTTGTTACTGTTTCTCTTGTGAAGACCAAATTGCAACGGTTCGTTCGGCACGTACGTCGGCGTGACGCTATACGTCAGCTCGCCGTAGCGCCACGACACGTCGTATCTACGAAATACCTGCAATAATTAACAAATTATATCTAATTATACATACGTAACTGCCTTATTAGTCTACTGGTCGTAAGTGCGACTCCTGAGTTCCAGTAGCTGCTCGGAGTTTTACCCTGTTAATTAGCAATAGGCTCGCCCTGTCTTACAAGACCCCTAAACATTATAACATAATATGACAACTTAAATTTTGACACTTAACTGTATATCCACTAAGTAGCTATAGCAAAACAATACTAATTGATGAACTGAATCGGAAATTAAATTTTATCTAAAAAATCTTTTACTTCGTTGTTATTACCGTAAAACCAGGCCATAAGCGTAATAATTGGGCCTAATTATCTAATAAATTAGTTATAATGTGTAGGGTTTTTTATATAATTGGCCTTGCGACAGATCGTATTTCATCATAACTTGATAAGTACTTGATTAAAGATATTAGATATTTTCATTTCTAAAACTTCTTCAAATTTAACTTACCTTAGCCATCAAAAGCTGCAATTCGGTTTCGGCGAATCTCTTTCCGACGCACATACGTCGGCCGAAGCCGAAAGGAAGCGACGCAAATGGGTGGATCCCCACTTCCTTTTGCTTGCGACACACTTCTGCCGCCCGACTGTACTGGCATACCGACTCTTGGGCATCAGTTGTTCGTCCCCCGTAATTGTCTATCGATCCCATCATTTCGTTGTCCCGAAGCCATCGTTCAGGAACGTATTCCTCTGGCGATGGAAAGTATCGATCTTCGTTAGAAAGGATGTAATGTGGGAAAACGACGTGGGACTGAAAAATATGAAAGTGCGTTAGTCTTTGGCCCAAACTTTGCTTCTTCTATAATATTATCAGATATTCTACGCTACTCGCTACGCTATTACAAATTTAAATTTCCTCAAACGAAAAATGTGCATTATCATTGGGTGTAAAACTTGCACTTTTTTCGTTTCAAGAAATATCATACAGTTTCAATATGGACCTCTAGATATTTACATACAAATAATATTTTATCCAAGGTGTGATATGGCAAAAAAGAATAAAATCATAGTTTTAAATTTCTCACCCCTTTGGGCACTGCGTAACCAGATATAACGGCATCCGACTGAATGCACCTTCCATTTCCCAAAATCACTGGTTTGATCCTGCAACAATAAGCAGTGCTACATTGGCTTTACTGTTGTTAAATCATAAAATTCCCTGATGTTTGGTCATTAAAGTGTACTGTACTGTAACCTTCTAGTTACGCACTAAGATTACGTCGAACAAATTCAAGTCTATGAACATTAACAAGAATACAACCCGTCACCCACGGCCACATGTCATGTCATGAATTCTATGCATTTACCAGTGCGTGAGGACCTGTACGACTTGTATTTACGTAACACGTTATTTATACAAGTACACACTTATTAACCGAGGGCCTAATAGCGACTCAGGTGCAAATGTAATCTGACGCTAACCATCACTGGTCACGTTACAATAAGACGATACATTTGTATCAAGTTTTTACCCCATGTAGACTCTTTAAAGGTTAGTGTACTCGTGCCACAAGGAAAATCTCCTATTACTGATAATGATTTGATATGACTAACACGGGATTACAAAAGGTCATTACGAAATCTAAATAGACTATTTTGAGCGACTTGATTTAATGGGAGAAAAAAGTAACAAATTGCTCATAAAAAATATTCTGCGAAATATCTGTTTTCTGTAGGACAAAGTAACCGCTAACTATTGAGTTGGTGAATAATATAATATTCTAACAAAACTAATTATCACTTCCATCATGGCTCTTACTATCTATGTATTATGTCGACGCTTAGTACAGTTATTTTGCGACGGATAATTTTGTAGCAGACAGCAGCATCGGCCAATGTACGCTGCTGCTCCAATAACATTAACCTTGTATTGTAAATATTATGCAAACTGCTACCGTGAGTGCTATCTCCTATTGTGTACCTAGATAGCCGCCTGTTAGACGCCTTTAAGATAACAATATCGGGGTTTAGAACAAACCTAGCTGTGTTCGGATAAAAAAGCAGTTATTTTCTTTTTGAATTTAAACTCACCGTAATGATTCCTTTATACACGCTTTGAGATAAGGCAACTTGTCCAAGTCCTTGCTGTTCATTACTCTGTCTTTCGGAAGATTTTTGTCTAATTCCATTTGTAATTTCTTTTGTACTCTTCCATTATTGGCCAATAAATATACAGTACTCGCTGCAGCTGCTGCCGTAGTATCCACTCCGACCAATAGTAGATCCAAAGCCAATATTGTGGCTACTTTTTCACCAGAAGCTTTTGCTATCTGAGAGCATATACCTTTATCAGTCAATCTTTTTAAACAGAGTGATATGAAAGCATCTAGGGCTTCGACGTATGTTTTGTAGGCTGGCGTTGAATATATTCGCCACAGAGGTGCCGAAAGTTCCAATACAGGAACACTGTGAAAAAAACCGTGGATGCATCTGATTATTTCTCTCGCGTCCGCATCGTTGTCTTTTAGACATCCCAATCTTGTCCCTAACGCCCAAGCTCCCACACCTAGAACAACAGGTGTTTTATTTTTTAGTTTATGCGGAAAAGTACAAAAGAGTTCACAGAAGGTAGCATCGCTCGCCAAGTAGCACTTACACTCAAGGGCCCATTTGTAGAGTTCCGTGAGAAAATCTTTTGGCAGCTCACGATTATCGTCGAGAATGCATTCCATTCTGTAAGAGAAATATTTTTAAATTCTATCAATATCAACTTTAATTACGTTGGTGTGCCCAATTTTTAGTTTTGCATCTATTTTTCACATTGCCTGTTGTTGTTGAAAATCTAATTAGGTACTTTACAGCCCATATGTAAATTGTGTTTCTCAATTAAATTCATCTAAGCTTTAATAATATTCCGCGTTAAAGTCATTTAAATGAAACGTTACGTTTCTCATTGAATAGGGTTTGTTGTTCACAATGAGTCAGTAAGCTGTCGCTCAAAACAAATGCGCAGACGCCGCGCGCCGTTGTTAAAAACGGGATGTGGTCATTAAACTGAGATTCCACACTCAGATCACTAGAGGCAAAACGAAGTAATGAACCACAAAATTGCCGCATACGTTTATGACGCCCACGAGCCCTTTAATACTCACTTATTTTTGTTATTTTAAATAAAACTAATTATTGTGTAATACCTTACTGAGTTAAGTGGTTATAAATTCTAATATTGAGTGTTTGCAATCAGACAACGTGAAGTCTTAAAAACCGTTCTTGCAAATTAGCCGATTAAAGGCATGCATGTGCACTTGCTAATATATCACAAATTTTTGCAGAGGTAAGAATGAAACTGATAAACAAAGACATCGTTAAAATATAAAACACAACAAGCTATGCGAGACATACCTGTGTACAAAATCGTCTGTCACATATTCTAAATCGGGTACCGCGGCCCTTGCTGCCTCCGGCGCTATCAATGCTTTGGATACTTTAGATCTAAATCGAGACCACGGCTCACCATGTCTGCGGAAAATTTCAGAACTTAAAACACGAACTAGCTTAGGTTTTAAATTAGCTCAGACTATTATTAATCCCTTACACTCCGATTAATCCTGGTTCGTCACCGAAGAAATCCTTCCTTAAGACTTGCTTGTAATGACTTAGGCAAGGTGCTTTTGCTCTGTGTGGCATTGTATCTTCCCGTCTATATATCCTCGCTGTCTCCTCGGCGCAGAACGGAAACACCAAATCGGGATGTCCAAACAATCTTGCTACTTTTGCCGCACCCCCGGTGCCTGCTAAGGCTCTCAGGAACCACAAAGAAACGTCTAAAGCACGGGTTTTCCAAGGGTTCTTGCCTATAGCGAATCGCCAACTGTTACCGAGTATAGGCAGGGGCCTGGGCCCCGGCATCATCGTGTAGCACCGCGCGTTGCTCATGGCGTACGAATTGTCAATGGCTTGAGCTTCAGCCTCAATGTTAAACACTTTAGGCTACAGAGGAAGCAGTGGGGGCTACCATATTACGTTTTCAGCGTCTTCGATGTCGTAATCTACGCCACTCGGTTGTGTTGGCGTAGTACACACCGATGCGTACTAAGTTCGTATTTAACGAACTCTGAAACACGATTTATGCTTCAGACGTCTCATAATATCTTGGAGGTATATATTTTCGATATTCGTTATGTAAAAAAAATAGTTACACGAAATAAGTTTCACTTTTTCAGTAATCATCAACGCTCGCTCCTTCTTAGAGTTTATGCCTCCCACACACATGAGTTTGTGAGGACATGCCAAACATTATGCTTCTATGAGTAACACGCTACCCCAAACGTGTCTTTGGCGACACGTTTGGCGTAGCGATCGGCTTGTGCTGTATGACCTACACAGGTAGTTGTTCCGGGTCTGAGTCGTTTGTACATGTGAGAATTTGTGTTTAAGCACCCAGGATACAGGACTTTTTATAAAAATAGAAAAAAAAAACAAGAACTAAGAAGTACTCCTTCCTAATCAACAAAATTGTGATCACGCACAAAAATGTTTGAAAATTACTACAAATAATAATAATATGTTGCACCCTACTGTCACATGTGTTATGAAACCACTTAGAGTGTAGCTGATAATAGTGAAACTGTCCAAAGGAAAATGCAAGTCATTGCGAGTATGGTTATGAATTTGACTGCAATACCATGTCGTACACTGTTTAACCACCATTTAGAACCATAAACCCATGTGAGAAGTAAAGAAATTTTAACCCATCTAGTCCCGTATTATAGACAAAATGCAAAATCTGACAACTTGAGATGAATTTACACCCAGTCGAAAAATGTTTTATTAACGTATTTAATTTAGTTAGGTACTAAACGGGGTCGCTATTAATTAAAAAACGGTTGCGATAACAACGTTGCTACGATTATGAACACTGCAGATTGTACACGTTAGCACCATTCCGATTATTTGGTGTTCAGTGTTCATCAGTTGTATCTGCATGTGACGTCACTGTCATCAATTTGTAAATCCCTCGATTGAAACAGGGAGCGGTGCTCGCGCGCCGATTGACTCGTCCGGTCCCTGTGTATTGCATACATTTGTGTTTCTTCCGCAATCCCACCCATTTAGAACATGTTTACATTCAATTGCTAACATCACATACATAGGTCTTTACTTGTTTTTTTTTTTCATATTATTATGATCCATCCATATTAGCATTAGCATCCTGCAAGCAAGGCCAATGAAATTGTTTTATGTATAGTAAGTTCCTTTTACGTTACTTTGTTAGGATAAAACAAATACAAAATTAATGTTGTTAAGGGGCCGTCCTAAAAATTGACGCATTTTAGTGAATTTTGTTGACCGATTGTGAGGAATCTACAAAGAATTTATATAAAGTTATTAATTATTTGAAAAGAACTGTTCTTAAACCTGGCACAAGCGGAAATGGATTTTTCAATTTACTTCTATAATAATCGTAAATCCCTTTTATTGACAACTCCTTTTCCCAAAAAACGCGTTTCGAGTGAAGTTTGATGATCGGTTTACAAGAAAATATTAGTATTACTGAATATTAAAAAATACTATAAAACCCAGCATATGTACTTTTTTCAATTTTCATACAAAATATAGCAGGAAAAAAATATTTACGTAACGTAATTTTTCGTGAAAATTGCAGACAAATATGTATTTTTTTCTATATTTTAGAAAGACATTTTGATTATTTTTTAAATTACTTAATAATCTTCAGTTATCCCTCTAATAGGATCAAAAATTACTTTTTCAAAAAAATATATATTTTGATTTAGTAAATCAAAGATGAAAAGACCTATAATTGTGCTATAATATCGAGCGCGCAAAGCCGCTCGCGCCAGTCACGTTTGGGCCTTCCCAGCGAGAGGACGTATCGCTTTGTGTCACAGGCTTGTTTGACGTAAATATTTTCCCAAATTATACTGCGATTAACACAACTTGATACGTTGATTATTTTATAACTTCTAATTTCTAGAAAAGCCCTATAATATAATATGGTCTGGTATTTTTTGTAGGAAGTATGGGTAGTACAAGTTTCTCATTGTGCTGATTACGAAAATGTTTATTTTTGAAATCCAAGATGGCGGACATTACTTTTCTAAATAAATTAATATGGGTGTCAATTTCAAAGATTTTCAGGGGCTGATTACGAAAATTATATTAATTTTGAAATCCAAGATGGCGGGCATTGCGTTTCTATATAAATTGATATGGGTATCAATTTCAATGATTTTCAGGGGCTGATTATGAAAATTATTGAAATCCAACATGGCGGACATTGCTTTTCTAAATAAATTGATATGGGTGTCAATTTCAAAGAATTTCGGGGGCTGATTACGAAAATGACATTAATTTTTAAATCCGAGATGGCGGACAATTTTTTCCTTAATAAATTGATACGGGTGTCAATGTCAAGGATTTTCAGGGGCTGATTACGAGAATGACAGTAATTTTGAAATCCAAGATGGCGGACTTTGCTTATCTAAATAAATTGATATGGGTATCAATTTCAAGTATTTTCAGGGGCTGATTACGAAAATGATATTAACATTGAAATCCAACATGGCGGACATTGCTTTTCTAAATAAATTGATATGGGTGTCAATTTCAAAGAATTTTGGGGGCTGATTACGAAAATGACATTAATTTTTAAATCCAAGATAACGGACATTGTTGTTCTAAATAAATTGATACAGCTGTCAATGTCAAGAATTTTCAGGGGCTGATTACGAAAATGCTTTTCTAAATAAATTGATATGGGTGTCAATTTCAAGGATTCTCAGGGGCTGATTACGAAAATGATAATTATTAATTTTGAAACCAGAGATTAAAATTTGGTTAATTTTTTTCAAGTTAAATATGAACTGTTAACTATTTGTGATTTTTTTGCACATTCCTAGATATTATTATAAAGTTATTTTAGTGATGGAAAAACTCGACTGCGATCAAAATTTGAACCTGCGTCTTCTGGTTAGATAAATCAGATGCTATGATCACTAAGCCGCCGCGAGTCCCACCTGCCAGGTCTAAATTTGCATTCACATTCTGAATTTACGTCTTAAAGGTGACGTCAGTAATATCTATTGAAAAGTCACTTCTTTTTTGAAGAACATCCTACAGCCTGATTGTACTTGGGATGTAGTTCCTTTGGAAACGTACAGTACAGTAGTTCCCAATCTTTTTGGCCGGGCAGAGGTTGTTGCACCCGCCTTCGTGCGCATGGTACAGTCAAGTGGAAAATTACGAATGCAATTATCCTATTTAGTATTAGATCAGTAAGTAGATAGATTTTTATTTTATACATTGGCATAACATAAAATACATTTAAAAAAATATTTATTAATAAAAACAGGCGTAGTAAATTCTCAGTAGGAGCTCGGAATTTGAAATTTGTGCCCGGATAATGGCAATAGGCTCGCCCCCTATTACATGGGACCTTAACATATCGGCGAACTGTGGGTGTACATTAGTGTACGCCTCTGCCTAACCCTTCAGGGAATACAGGCGTGATGGTATGTTATGTTCGAGGTACTTACGACTGCGACTGCGTGTGATTGCGACATTAAGTATAATACCTATAGCTCTCAAGAGTCTGCCACCGAATTTCTAATACAAACGTAATACCAAGTTATATCGTAAGTAAAACACAATTTATTGGATTACGATTTATTATGGTATTATGTTTTTGCCGGCAATTCAAGCATTCAAATTTAGACAGCGCAATGCTTGGTAATTTAGTAGCTATTATAACGCTTTATATTTTACTAGCTTCTGCCCACGACTTCGTCCGCGTAGAGGAAAAATAGGAGATATATGAGGATCGAACAATGAACAATCGAACAATAATAAATACAAATACTACACAATATATCGAACAATGAAAGAATTTTTCAAATCGAACCAGTAGTTCCTGAGATTACCGCGTTCAAGTAAACAAACAAACAAACTCTTCAGCTTATATATTAGTATAGATTTAAAATATGCCATGATATAGATTACAAACAAAATTATACAATCATTACAAAGCTCTATGTTCATTAGTCAAAAGCAACCTCATCTTACAATAAATTATTTATAAGCAAAGGTTTTAATACATTCAAACGTATGAATATTGTAGTTATCGCCGTGATTACTACTGTAGTACAAAATTAATTTCTTATGTTGGTCCTTCATTAGGCACATTCTACGTGCATGGTAAATTATGAAAAACAAATACCAGTTCTTCAGACATCTCATCTCACACTTTTCACGATGAAGTGGAGCAAAGTTAAACTACATACCACAATTAGCACAGATGTACATACAACCGAGCGGTTTCAGTCGTGACCAAAATGTGTTTTGATAAACATTTAACAAAATATTACGATTTTGAAGTGCCTAGCAAAAGATAAAACTATCAACCCTCCAAAGTAAAAGTTTGAAAATTCAAAATCCCTGAAACACATTTTTTATGATGAGTAGCTACATATCTCATTTTCAAATACCTACCTTTAAAAACTATTCACCCATACTAATAAGTACATTAACCTTCAGGTTTCAACCCCCGTTTCCTACCCTTAAAATGTAAAAATCCATAAATCATTAAACTCGTCACTAGTATTATTTATTAGTAATCAGTATCTACAAAAATTACAATTTTTAACCCCAATTTCCGCCTTCAAAGTTTTATGTTTTGATGTTTATTGAATATTGTAGGTATGTATAAAAATATACTAAATTAAAAACAAAATTGAAAATACAAAAAAAAACTAACGAGAATAAAACTAGAAAATTAATTTAATAATGAAAGGATCAACATTGTTTATAGGCTCGTACGCTCGATCTGCAGCCATGTGTGCGTGAAAAGCGCACACAAACATAGAATTTACCTAAACTCGATCGAGTGAATTTTTAGGACGGCCTCTTAATCGTTGATGTTCCACAAGTATTTACCTAGTATAGAAGATTTATTAGCACAGCAGCAGAAATTACAAAATGGCTTGTCTTCAAGTTGGAAACACTTTCAATATCCATTATGTAGATGGATATTGAAAATATATTTTGGTTTTAACCATCCTATACTTATTGCACTGATTTAAAACACCTACCAATAACGTGTTTGTTACGCTCAGATGAGTCCAACTTACGCAGAATTGTAAACTGCTATTATTTATTTGTCTAGTGAATCATCAAGATAGATACGTTTTTATAAAACAGGTATAGTTCACTTACGTACATAAATTCAAGCTTATTATGCGTGACTGGTTAAGCAGTTACGATTACTACTTAAACCACAACTCCAAAAACCCCTGTAATCACGTACTGGCAGTCAAAAGGCTATCAAACTACGATAGGTATGTTGTGATTCATTATGGAAACTAGATTTAATAGCCTCAACAGTAATTTTAAAATTATCAAAGACGGTTTTCTTAGGAATTTCGACAATCATTTTTTTTTCTTTGGAGTTCTCCGGGTGCACCTTACCCATATCTGGGTGGTAAACAATTAAAATGTTCTTGTTGATCTCAGAGCCATCGTTTTTCACTGATCGCTGGCGTTCCTATCACCGACCAGACAATTTCTGAACATTAAATGATTTCTGCTGCATTTAAGTGATATACTTACCGTCCATCAGAAATACGATAAGGATAGTTGTTTTGTAGTGTGTGGCGAGAATCGCGGTCGGCGGATGCTCTTGCAACAGTAACAAGGAACCCTTTGTGCGCGGTTCAACGCTCGTATCTGTGTGTTTCTCATCAATCATGAGGAAAATCACAAACCCAATGTACCGACATAGTTGTAGTTTCAAAGTGTATATATACAATGTGTTATTTCTTGGTATTTTTAATATGATAATATGTTTATAAACATTTTGCCTGTACTTAATAGCACGTTTTATGTAACTTTTCCCTGGTGTTTTACTTAAATGCTCAGTGTTCCAGTTTGTAAAAAAATTAACTGATTGATTCCATTTTATTCACCACTTTTATTTTACATAATAATAATAACTCTTTAAACTGTGTTCTGTAGAAATAACGAGATAATTAGATTTGCCCGTTCGTCCTTAGCTCATTACCACACTTGGCAGTAAACGGTTCCCATATTTCAACATAACTTCACCACTAGGAATTCTCCAATGCTCAAGTGCCGAGAAATTATGTCTTTACTTGCCTGTTGCGTTGCATTACCCATATGCCTTGCGGAACTAAGTGCTGTGATGACTGAGCAGTTACTCAAAGCCAAAGAAATTGTACATCAAAATGAATTTATCTACATTTTACAAAATATTTAATCCAAGAAGTAGTGGCCTCGAGAATAATATTATTAAACTTCGATAAATAAATAACAGTATTTCTGATTAAATTGGTGCTTTTGCTGTATCGATCGCGTGCAGTGTTGTTGGCTGCAGATATGATTAAGCGCCTTGCCGGGTTGAAAATACGTGCTCAATTATAAATAATGAACATTTATACAATTTATAATTCTGACGTAAGAGGTATAAGCCAATCATCAGTTCACAATTTTAGCCTTAAAAACAACATAATTTCTCAGTCTCAATAGGACAAGAAATATCAGGAAGACCAAAAGACATAGTAAAGTCAAAATCACAATACGAAATTGCAAATCTTCCCCGTTGAAATTTTCGTTGAAACCTTTCTTAATTGATACATGTTTTAGAGTCTATTCGTGATAATGGATGCTGTAAAGTAGTGTAAAGGATCCGAAACGCCGGGAATTAAATAATATCAATACAACGCGATAAAATCCGTTATAACCCTCCTCCTGGCACAGTCGGATAAGAAGTAGTTGTCACAGATGCATGTTTTGTTTATTCAGAAATCTCGCGATTATTGTAAATAAAACTTCATATAATTATACTGACTTGTCCCAAATGATATCTACGACACCATGTACATTATCTCGACTCGCTATCACTACGGGCGACAACTTACTCAAATGCGATATTCACCATTTTGGCAGGGGTGTCAGCATTTTCGTGTACCAGCCTACTAATGGCCCTTCGCATTTGAACAAGTGAATCGAACTCGAGATCAAGTTCTCACGAGTTGGAGATCATCTCTGTAGACGGCGAAGTATAGAAATATGTATCTTACTTTAAGAATGCATGCTTTGCATAGTTTGCATGTGTCTCAAGATTGTCAGCAGTCATAAAGCAATTGAGATTGTATCGTGAGTTCGCGATTGCAAGCGCTCCGCGGCGCCGCCCACGTCGTCTGCGGCTCATGGCGCGTGGTACGCCACCGGCGACAGATTTATGTGCCGATCGCATGACGCCTGCGCTAATTCCGGAAGCACTTCACAGCGCCACCAGCTGCTTAGCCCTGAACGGCCTACGACCTCCATCTGACTCGATAACACCTCATGAACCCCAATCGACGTTACTTTCGGGGGTTATGTGTCGCCGCCTACTTTTATTGCTGTATTCACACCATTGCCTAAACTTTCAATGGATTGTGTCCAACCCCGTTTAAACAAAGTATTAGTGACGTGCAGGGTTCTTCATGCTCTCCTTTCTGATATAATAATAAATCTTATTTAAATCTATAATCATAATTAAATCCTTTTCTCGCGTTAGAGTTGACAAGTGTTTTAATGTTATGGACGTTATAAACAAACTAGCAAGTTGGGATAATTCAAATTAGGCTCAAGTTTTGAAATCTTTTTGATAGCAGTTGTAGCGTATCGTGTCCGAACTGCCTCTTGTTTTCTGTAAAGTAAAGGCATAGTTACATTCTATGGTCATAAGTGCAGTTGAGATCATCAGACTTGATAGCTTACTTATGTAAGTCCAAAACATAAGTTACATTCGTCAACGTTTTCAAAAGCGGCTCATGCTGTACAAAGCTTATTTAAGATTTTGAGGCAATTCTTGAATGTTAACATTTGCAATATTGATAATAGAGCAATAAGATCGGTCGATGTTCGCCGACATGTATGCTTGTGTGCAAATTGGCTGTGCGTGACGTGATCACGGGTTCGCGTCGGCGTAGCGCGTAGTTATCGAAAGGGCTCGGCTCGACTCGGCGTGCGGCGGCGCGCGGTGTATTGATCGCGCAGCCGGACCTGTTGCCGGGCGGAGGCCGCGCGCCCGTCGCCCGCATGCCACTGACGCCAACAACACCACCATACATGGATTTTATGCATAATCCAGCCTGCAATCTGAACAAGGATTTCATTTGTAGTTATTAGAAAAGATCCTCATTTAGTAGAATCGCTTCATTAAAGGAATCTCTGAGAAGATCTTTAATTCATATTTTTGGACTGAATTAATGCAAAACGTATGTATTATGAAGTGTAAAAATATTCCAATGTTTTTTGCAAATACGAGAATATTCAATCGTGTTGCGTAATTTATGAGATCAAAGGAGAAACACTGATAAAATCGATACCAATATAAATCCAGTTGAAAGTTGTCATCGATATGAATCGATACCTTTAATAACACCAGAGGCGTTCAATAGTATAATGAAATGATTTTGGCTGCCTCGAATGTAATTCATTCTTGTTTACTGACCCAGTTAATGTTGACAGAGGTTTGACGTCAGCAACGCCCAGGACCGACGCGAAAAAGCGCCTGTATGATAAACACTTGGGTTAGCACATTTAACATGTATGTATATTATGTTTATGATATGTTTTAATTAAAGAACGCTCTTTGGGAAGGTTATCAGTGCTCCAGCTGCGTCTCAAAACTACTGGATAATTTATTAGGTAGCAAAAATAAAATAGGTACGCATAGTGTTCCATATATAATGTTCGTGTCTTGAATCTTGGTAAAAATCACTTTTGTGTTGATTACATTTGATATTGTAGTCAACACATAAGTTGAATTAGATACTAAAATGGAAGCTCAAGATTACAACTGTAAAATTAAAATGTATTAAGTAATTGATATTCATTTTATACGTTAGTACCGGGTAGGTCTGTATCTGCAGTAGTTCGCACTGCGACACCTCATATTGCAGGCGATTTACCAGCTATAACTAATTTGTTGAACTTACACCCGTTTCGGTGCATGGAACAAAAATATTTCGTACCTATTTGCGAAATATCATTGCTTACCTCTGATAGTTAAGTAATGATCGTAGACTTCATTCCTGTTGGCATCCGTCTAAAAACCACCTACAATTCTACTGACACTCCAACATGAAACTCCACTTTCTTGCCAGTATAGTTGATTGATAATAACTTAGAGCATGTAAAGAGGTGACGAAGTTAAATAATTTGCCAATACGTAAGTTTTGTCAATTGGTGTATTAAATATGGCACAACCATCTTTTTGCCAGAATAATCAGTCAATCTATTCTTATTTTTCAATTTCAATAAATTTTAAACCATACTTCTAACAAAGAAGAAACAACGAACTTGACTCCTGCAAACGATCAATATGCTCCAAGTAGTACGATGATAGTCAACTCTTGCTTATTCGCATTGTTAACTTTGCCTAAGTTCGACTGTTCTAGCTTTCTGGCAGTCGGCCAATGGTGTCAGATCTGCGATCTATACATATTGACCTTGAATTGTAGTTGTAACTGACGCCAATCATGACATAGACCCAATTGTCGTTTGTGTAAATCATATTGAATACAGTCCATTAAAATGTTTGACTTTGGTCAATTCCCATATCAACAGCACATGCAGATCGGATCTAAATTTTTAAAAGCGTAAGAGTACCAGTTTGCATTCTGGTATAGAAATCGGGTCTCTTTAAGCCAATCTAGCGACTCAAGTGCAAATTTTCCCATCCAAATGTCTGGCTCTTCCAATGGTTTTAGAAAACTTTTTATAATATGTATATTAGGTATAGGTACCTTGTCCAGAAAATTACTGAATTACGTATAGACTTTTTTCATTGCCACGCGGCGTTGTAGTCGTATAGCGGATAGCCACTAAACGAATTTCACTATGTTGTCTTACTGTTATTGCCACAACGCATCCTGAGCGTTTTCATAAGAGCCAAAGAGAATTTCGCCATGTGGATGTTTTAAAGTGAGCACAACGTGTTGTGAGCTGTTTTTTCGCTCAATGAACGTGTTCTGTTTTTGAGCGTTACATGCATATAAATATGATCTATTGCCTACATGCAATCTCAATGAAAAGATCTAACTGTTAGTTCCTTTAGGCTAATTCTCTACAACCTATTATCTATTATGTGTGAAGGCCTTGCTCTCCTATTAATTTGTCCGCTTTGCCGAGTGTACTATTTATTCGTCAGATCGTCTTCATCAGTTTTATTATTCGCGAACATTGATCGTGAGATTTTTAAAAAGACCCATTTGTTTTACAATATCTAATTACCATGATAAACCTAGTGTTACTGTTGGCGCAAAATAACTTTAACCAAAATGGTGGATGCGCAGTGGTCGTTTTTTAGTACATTTTGCACGCAAATGCACTGCGCAAACTTTCCCCCTCTCCGTTAGTTTTGGGTCAAGTTATTTTGCGTGAACTTTAACTCATAATAACATCAATATTATACATACATATACATATTGTAAAAATATAAGTATAAGATTATTCGCAACAAGCATTCTCGGGTCCGCAATAAAATTAGCAAATTCTGTAGTAGGTACTGTAGATAGGGCTTCTCTTTTACAATATATAGAGAGACATATCTTCTTAAACACCAAAACTTCATCATCAACAGAATGCACGATGTTAGAAAGTATTTATGGCATGGGGCTGAAGCTCAGGATCAGTACCTATTTTAATTGAGTGATCAAACAACCACTTTGTTTGATTAAAAAAAAAACCTTAGGATGTGCAAACACCACGTTATTTTGTCATGCATGTCTTACCGAGCCGTTCTTGTTACACTTGCTGGTGCACTGAAGGGTTTTAAATAAAACTACCGCGTACTGCTCTCTGCCATACATCAGCTATACAAGTTAGAGTTGAAGTTACTAACTCATCTTAGTACAGAATAAAGAGATCAATGAAGTTCAAAGTCACGATTCTAGGTACAGTCAACCGCTTGATGGCGTCACAGCTGAGTCACAGAATAATTGTATTATTTCGTGATGAATTTTCAGACATTGATGCTTAAACATCTTGCAACTAAGACTAGCTACCAAGAAGATCAACGAAAGGGGTTTGGGACCTGAAACAATACAAAAATAGTATAAATTTACGAAAATATACTACGGTATATTTTTTTATATGCTGTAGACATATTTAATACTATTTCTTCTAATCGGTAATGTAGTGAGCAAGGAAGGGAGCAAGTAGATATAAGATCATACTTTAATTAACCAGCTGTCATGGGATATACTTAGAGCTTATTTACGAGAAGAGCCACTGCTCAGTGCTACAACTGCACGTATAACAAACCGCTGCTGGTTTATTTACTTTATATATAAAATTATTCTTTATTATATTTTGTATTAATGCATTCTAAACATTTTTAAATATATAAAATTTAAAGGCAGAAAAATTTTTCGCATAAAGAGAAAGCAAGATTGTTAGAAAAGCATCGATAGAGAGATTTAATACGAAAATTTATTATAGTTCGCCAGATTTACAATACGCAGAAACTCGACATCATCAGTCGCAATGAGGAGCACCGGGTGACCGGACCAACATACGTCCAGTTTGGAATAGGCGAGCAATATATGTCTGGAAGATCTACCCTTTTTATCGTTGGAGGAACAACGCACTTAAGCATTTGTTTTTGAGAGCATCAATAATATGGAGGTTACTTATGCATGCGGTGGCAATATTGAAGTATCGCGTGTTGTCTACGGCTTGTTGCTCGTTAATATGTATGCGGCGGCGTCGCCCGGCGTCGCTTAGCGTGGCGACTGCAACTAGTGGCCGGCCGGATGTCTGCTGATATAGCTTGCGGAATAATCAATAAAACTTAGCACTGTTTATTGAACTAAATGCTTCCTATCTAATTATAAATTAAGAAAGTGGAACAACAGGACTTGGAAAAAAGGTTGAGAATAACAGTTTTAAACCTTCTTCCAGTCGAATCAAAACTATTTAGTCTAGAACACAGTTTTCCAATGAATCTCTCTACCTCATTGATGACCTGATTAGGTACCTGATTAGTTTTTTGTGAAAACAAAAACAAAATGCTAGTCATAATATCAAGAGGCCCGACTGGTGCTTATGTGAGCAATGGATACAGAAACAATGATCAGAAAATTAATTCCAAACGGATTGCAATCGGTACAATAACAATACTTGCCAAATGTGTATACAAATATTTTTATTGTCTACACAAAAGAGTACGGTAAGCGATCGATAAAGTAGAATGCGTGATGGGTACCACGAAGGACATGACCATTTTTTTTTAATATGACTTACGGCTAATTATGTTAATGCGACATGTTAATTATTCAAAAGAAAATTTATTGACTGTCCTGTCTTGACATTTTTATAAAGTAGAGTTATGTGGGTGAGCCATGTTTCAGCACGAACAGGCCGGCTCGACCGGAGTGATACCACGGTCTCACAGAAAACCAGCGTGAAACAACGCCTGCGTTGTGTTTCACCGAGTGAGTGAGGATACCGGAGGCCTAAATCCTTTTAATTAAAAGCTAGGCAATGTACTTGTGACTCGGACTCCTCCGGTGTTGCGGGTGTCCGTGGGCGGCGGTTATCGCTTACCATCAGGTGATCCGTCTGCTCGTTTGCTCCCCTATCCCATAAAAAAAGTAAAACTCAAGTATCGTTTTCCTAGTTATTCTTTAGGCCACACAGTACTTAATTAACTTTCCAAAACCGATTTAGTTTTCCCTACTATGCTGCACACAACTGATTTAATTGTTAATTGTTAATAAATTAACATGACATACCATCACGCCTGTATTCCCCGAAGGTTTAGGCAGAGGCGTAGGTACTAATGTACACCCACAGTTCGCCGGTATTTTTAGGTCCCATGTGGTAGGGGGCGAACCTATTGCCACTAACCGGGCACAAATTCCTAATTCCGAGCTGCTACTGGGAATTTCATAGAAAAACCCAATAACACTTTGCTCGACCTGGGAATCGAACCCAGGACCTCTAGCGTGGCAGTCGCGTTCAGGACCACTTGGCTAATGAGGCAGCTCATTAGACAAGTGATGGTGGCAAAATAGCTAGGTAATTTATTGTTAATAAATTACCTAGCTATTTTATTTTAAACCAATTGCCGGTTCATTGTAAGTGAACCTTAATAGGTTCTATGTGTCTATGATTAACATAAAATATGTCTAGCATAGTCGATCAGTTTAACACAGCGTTAAAAGGTTTTTTATTTTAATAAAAATTATACCAAACATGTTATAGTCTAGTTGTTGTATAGCAATCACAGTTACGTAGTTTTTAATATTCATATTTGTTATACAATAAACTGGCTTATTCTCGCTGCTCGCGTGTATTTATTGATTCTATAGTGCAACGCACGCCGAAAATAGAAATTATATTTCGGTCGATTTTTTACTACTCAGCGATGTAATAATTAAGTGCATTTTTAAACTGTAGGTAGGCAGCGGATCAGTCATTCTCGGTTCGGTTTGGGCACTTTTGATACGATTTTTGGGGACTGGCTAGCGCGTATATGAAAGCACTATAGCAGCCCTCCTCGGCTACGCACGGGTGGAGAAATCCCTAACTTCTTTCAAAATATTCTATGTTAATCTGGAATAATGTAGCATTCAAATGGTGAAAGAATTTTTGAAATCGGCCCTGTAGGTAGCAAAGTAGTTAACTTTTAGTAAATTTATTATATTTTTTTAAAAGTCGTAGAACCAAAGTTGTTGTTTATGATGAAATGAAATATTTATACCTGCACGATTGTTACCCCCTTATTCATAAAGACTTAAAACGTTTTATAAACCTTCCATAGCTAGAAAGTATTTTTTCTTGTTTTGACCAGAAAGAAGACAAAACATATAGCTATAAGAAGTTTATATAACGTTTTATATTATATAATGTTTTACAAATTACCTTGTATAATATTATTAGTATAAATATTGAATCTATTTATTATATTTTTTAACGCGATATTCTTTTTTTTTCAGTTTCTTGGACGACCTGGACCGGTTAGGTGCGAGAGACTACCAGCCCACCGAACAAGATATTTTAAGAACTAGAGTCAAAACCACTGGCATTGTCGAAGTGCACTTTTCGTTCAAAAACCTTAATTTCAAGTAGGTGCAACCATTTTTTTTCTACCCAGTTAGATTTTTATCTACCAAGTTCTATTTAGAAGGATTATGATATGCTGCATAAGATCTAGATTAATATTGCCAATTATTATTTCCACAAAATTATATTATTTTTTATGAATGTGAAGCTGAAGCATCCACTCTCTTCTTTTCTTCATTTCTTTTGTTTAATTTCTTTTACTGTTCAGTGGCGCAAATTTTTAAGTGTCACGAAAATAATATAAATTCAACATACTGACTTGATTGAGTTTTACCCAGTCAAGGTTTTTGGAGAGCATACAGAGATAGGTAGAGGTGTAGTGGTATTTTAATATTTAAATGTATTTTCAAGAAGTTAACATGTGGATTACGTACGTTTCCAGATTGTTCGACGTAGGTGGGCAGCGGTCCGAAAGAAAGAAATGGATCCACTGCTTCGAGGACGTGACTGCGATCATATTCTGTGTCGCCATGTCCGAGTACGACCAGGTGTTGCACGAGGATGAAACAACGGTAACTATTTTCACACTCATTTTTATTCTCTCATTATTCTATGTAGGTACATAGTCTCTTATTGTCAAGCAACAAGGCTCATACAGCAATATCCCTATATAAAATACAAAACGCAAATATCGTAATACTATCAAATTAAATATATATTACCTATATTATTTAAATTTATCTATATATTTTCAGAACCGAATGCAGGAGAGTCTAAAGCTGTTTGATTCAATCTGCAACAACAAGTGGTTCACCGATACTAGCATTATTCTGTTCCTCAACAAGAAGGATCTGTTCGAGGAGAAGATACGCAAGTCGCCCCTCACCATATGCTTTCCTGAATACACGGGTATGTTTCTAATAAATCCAAATTGAAGTTAAATACATGCTAATAAATATCTCATGTTTGTAATCAAACACACTTTATTTTCAAATCAGGCGCGCAAGAATATGGAGAGGCGGCCGCGTACATCCAGGCCCAGTTCGAGGCGAAGAACAAGTCTACCACCAAGGAGATCTACTGCCACATGACCTGCGCCACCGACACTAACAACATCCAGTTCGTGTTCGACGCCGTCACCGACGTCATCATAGCTAACAACCTGCGCGGCTGCGGCCTCTACTAGGAGCCGAGGAACGAGCCAGCCGACAGCCGACAGCCGGGTGCGAATACGATCACAAAACAGCCGCGCAACCTTCCCACGAGTGTTGCTACTACTAAGCGCTAAATGACATTAATTGTCATTGTCGTATTCAATCCGACGTTGGATACTTGATGCACTAGTTTTGTGGTCGTATTTCGAGACGTTGTTCCTCAAGCCCGCGACGCTCGCGGCCTCGCAGCACAAGCCCGACACAAGAGTTGATATCCTCCGGTGTAGCCCTGTGTAAGCATATCAATGGCGTCGGTGCGGAGCGCTAGCGTCGCGGGCCGCTCACGCCGCAGCTACGCGTATTATAATTACCTATATATTTTTATGGAAAGTAAGCTTACTGGATATACCGCCGATGTGCAGATATCATGTGTCACATGGCTTGGGGCATTTGTGTATGATTTTCATCAGCTCCTAACGACAGTGTGCGACTAGATCCGACTAACTGGTAGCGTTTAATTTCCCCCTGTAATATAAAACCGTAGTTTTGTTATTGTTTTGGTGACGCGGTCCGGTGTTCGCCGGGACCGTTTTCGATTAATGTGAATTAGTGATCTAGTGTTCAATTCTAAATTTTGGTGCTAGGCATTTGGTATAGTGTTTCGTTGGCACAAGGTGACGTTGTCGGTCTAGTGGCGCCACTGTCGGGACGCACACGTCCGGAGCGCCGGAAACAATATATGTGCTTATATACTCACTCTCTTACGGACCAAAAGCAGAAAGGAACCAATATTTAGTATTGAATTGAAACACAGTAGTGAGATGCATGAATACGTTCACAGGCCTACTTAAACTGATTACAAAACATCATTCCATTATTAAGTATTATATCACTTATAATGAGAAATTATTTTTTATAAACTTTTGAATGCACAACTGTAACCGCTCTATGGAATAAGACGACGTCGTTTATGTTTAATTACGTACCTATGATCATATTTTAATCTAAGTCCTGTCATCCAATATTATTAGTTTAAGTTAAGCACAGTACGCACAAATTATTTATTCCAGTAAGAGCATTAATTTGTTACGCCATATTTACATTTTGATTTTTGTGTTCATATTTTTCTATATGTTTCATTTTACAGTTAACCTTAAGGTGTAGCCATTTAAGATCTATTCTTGTATGCAATTATTGAAATCATGTTAGGTATTTATTTTATCTAGAGTACTTGTATTAAACGTGGTATTTGTAAACTTGTCATGTTTAATTTTATATTTAAAGGTAATTAACCAATGTTTATGGTCATGTTAATCTTCGTCATTATTTTGTGAAGTGGGTGGAGTCTGTAATGGTAAGGAAGTTAGTGAGGTTTGGTCATTTTATATAATAGCTAAGCAGTTATGTACGTGTATTTACAACTAGTGATACGATGATGATGATGATGATGAGGTCGCGATGAGCAGCGCAGCACAAAGCCCCTGCCCCTGGTCTCGTAGTCCCGCGTCCGCCACTCCGCGGACGACTCTGTTCGTGTAAGATATGTGAGTATATAAACTTTGTATACACTCGCGAATTGGCGTAATCAAACACTATATACTATATAACATAATTTATTATTAAAAATAAAAATCTTACTTTTAAGCATTAGGACAGTAACTGTATCAATAAACATTAATTAATAATGCAATTAGACGGTAACCTTTACTATTGTCATAGTTAGGTGATTTATTTTCATTTTACGTTTATGAGTATGTAAAAAGTGATTAAATGAAAATGTAACGCCTACACTGTGACCGCGCGGGCCATTCACCACCACCGCCGTATCGCGACCTACTGTGTACCTATCCCAAGTGTTGGCGACACGCACCTACCTGATGCGAGCTCGCTGAAGACCAAAGATATTGTTAATATTCACTGTTCCACACTATCTGCATACATTAAAATGTATTTATGGACATTTTAATAAGCGATAAGTTTGATTCTAAAATGATGCTCGTATAAATTTTCTTAAAAATTGATAAATAGATTGTTAGATTAATAAATTTGGTCGATCTTCGGATCGTAAACGTGTGGTAGTGGCCCGCGGCTCGAGCGCCCGCCGCTCGCTTGTTGCTAGGTAGGTTTTTTACTGTTATGTAAACAATATGTGTACGTAAAACTAATAAAAAAATAATATTAGCGCAGTTTTACATTCAAACTACATTTAAGTAAGCTTCACGTTACATTTAAAAGGTTTTTTTTGGAGTGAATGATGTGAGTATTTTATCATTCGACGTCTTCACTATGAAGGCCCCATAAATAATTACGATGGGTTCATGCATTGGTGTTGAGTGTGGTGAGGTGAGATGTGTGTGCATATGTATGAGGCGGTCGACTAGAGTGGCATCGCAAGCTTAGCGTCCGCAGACAGCGGCCGCCATCCCACCGCCCGCCACATTCGCGTACAGACGATCGGATATTGCACGGCGTCCTATCGATGTCGACAGTTTTGCATTTCAAAGTGTACCGCCGCAGAAAATTTAACTTGTATGCTTATATTTCGAGTGAATGTGATGTAAATTTTGTACACTGCCGCATTGTTTATTCGCTCGAATCACATTTAGTTTATAAGATTTGAGACAGTGAACGAATCGCACAAGCCACTTGATTGCCTGGGACACAAACGTGCGCACAAACAAAGTATGGTAGAAAGTACGTGCGACGCGCACGCGCGTTTCTCAATCGCTACGCGACTCGCAGCTCAACCGACTCGGCCGGACGTTACGCCACGTGGTATGTGCGTTGGCTTCTTATTTGAAGACTGAATTGTTGCGGCTCAAATATTCTCGCGCTTTATTAGGTCCACAACTGGGGAAGTTAATGCAAAGTTTTTTGAAGGAGTAGTGTTTAGTGATCGGGTTTGAGGCATATTATATGTCCTATGTTAGAATTGTGATGTGGCATGAGAAAATTTTACGAATATCGTATCAACATTCTAATGTTGATAGTAGCGAAATGAGCTATTTTCAGTTATAACTTATAATACTGACTCAGTATTGGCGATGTTATCGATCTAATAACAATATCACCATGCTTCATTCATATTTGCCAAAGTTAATAGTAACCTCACTATTTTATAGCTACTGTATGTTCTTCGATAGCTAAATATGTCTCGGATTTGCGGTAAGGGCGGAGGCGCGGCGCACGTATCGCCGTCGGCGCGGCCCCAGCGTCGTATATAGTCGTATCGGTACTGATCAGAGTACAATGTTGAAAATATCTATTTAGAATTGATGAACATGTAAACGTTTATTTCTAGCGCGTGCGAGGGTTCGCTCGGTGTTTAAGGTAGGGCACGCGAGCGGCAATCGTCGAAATCGGCTCCGGCCACACCCAAGTGCTTGTGCTCGCGAGCCTTACCATTGCAAATATAAGTACTGAGCGATCCTGTCTACTGAACAAACATTTAAGAAAGTAAATTTTTAGTCACTAGTGGGTAATTTTTGAATGTGATTCAATCTTATCTTTATTTTTCTATAATCATGAGTGACATTCATCTTTGATTTCATTATTTCCCGACTTATTTTTTTGTATTGCATTTACTGAAAGCGATGTATTTAACCAACGATGTAAGAAACAATTTTTTCTTATTTGTATCTCGTCTGCACTGGTATTTTTTATTGAATTTTACTATAAATGTACTTTAAGTGTATAATTTTAAATAATTACTGAAAATGATTATATTCTAATTTTTATGTTCAAATAAATGTTTGTTTTATTTATCTACCCTAAACTTCCCATTGTTACGACCCGGCCACGAAATGGCATGCGGCAAGGCGACCGGCGCGGTGTCGGCAAGCGGTGCGTTGTCCATGGCACGACCGCTTAGGCTTAAAAATTAGAATAGTCCTATTATTGTGCCGTGTTAGAATTGTACCTCAATTTCTGCTCTTGTTAATTCAATTTCGTGGGGTTGAGAAGGCTAAGGTCCTGGATTGGATTCCAATTCAAGCAGCGTTATTGGTTTTATCTATGTATGTGTATTCTCACTATGTACCAGCTCGGAGGGGCAAGGTCCTCGCAAATACTGCGATAATGAAGCCGACAGTTATTTTAATTGTGATTTATCGTGTCCGTCAGAATGAACGGTCCATAGAGTAACTTATATATACTAAAAGAACGGTCACTAGGCGTATTTAACGTTGAATTTATGCCGCACAACTATTGCTTCCTATTCTCAAACACTTGCTTCCATCGTATTCTAGGAGAAAAAAAACATTTTAAGGCTGACCGTTCATTCTGATATCAGGACGGCCGGTTATCGAGTCGTAGGGTCCCTGATAAATAGAAGTAGGTATTGAAATTCACGGTGGCCATTAATTACTTCCCGTTTGCTTCTCTCAATGTTTTACAACGATAATGCTGTAACTATCACGGCAACAAAGATATCGACAAAAGTTGTATAATAATTATTATAAGTTCTAAACTAATAAAAGTTGTCGTAAAATATTAAAACGGTTTTCTTTCACAATCCTGTTGTTTTTTTAAGTTATTTTCACTTCTAAACTTTGTATTATGATATCCTTCACCACCAGCTCATTGTATTTCACAAATTTGAAAAAAAAAAACTACCTACCCAACGCGACATCACGCTCCGACCGACCAATTTTGTAATTTAGCGACTACTTTCGAATAATTCTGGGTGCAAACAGATTTCCGCTAGGTGCTTTGTATGTCGAGATACAGTGGGGGCCCAGCCGGAAAGCACTGGCTGGGCTCCCGGAATACCCTTTTAACCTTTGACTATCTATCCCTGGACAAGTGACGCGCCTAATTCTATGAACAAAAAAGTCTGTCACTTTTGGTGCGGGGGGAGGAAACACTACATAGACATTGCTGCACACATACTCAAAATCATTTTGTATCGCCACGAACTCACACATATTAAATTCTTCACCACTAACACAATTTACGCACACATAGAGGTCAAATACGTCAACATACAAGAATTGACGACAATACGAACGTATAATACAATAAAAATAGTTAGGAAGCTACTATGTCGATACTTTATATCGATAGATTATTTTAGGAAGAATGGAGAAAAACGTAACAACATCACAAATTATTTTTATATGTAATTATTTATTTGCAAAATTAAAATCATCCATACACACCTTTTTAATATCTTGCGTCATAATTATTTTCAATGCAATGCTCTCATTGCATGTTAATGAAATACAAAACAAAGGAACTGTTTAGGTATAGATAAATAGGTGTAACATACTATGTAATTGGAAAATAAACGCACGGGTGAGAGAAATCGCAAACTTTTCGAAATACATATTCTATAGCCTATGTTAATCTTGAATAATGTAGCATTCAAATGGTGACAGAATTTTCGAAATCGGGTTAGGAGTTTTTGAGTTTATTTGTTACATACATACAAATCTTTCCTCTTTATAATATTAGTATAGATAGAGCGGATATTGGGGACGTTATGTTACAAATACTTTGATACCAATTAGTTTGATTCTTTCATTTTGATTTTTTCTTTTCTTTGCCAGGCTGATATATTAGGAATGACACTAGACAGAGCATTTTGTTTCCCACGAGATATAAGTAGGAGTAAATACGATTTGGTTCATTATGTCGCGCGTTAATATGAACAGAAGCGCTATGCTAGAAGTCCTGGGTTCGTTTCCCCGGTCGAGCAATGTGTTATTGGAGTTTTTCTATAAAATTAAGGGTTGATGCCCGATTAATGGCAATAGGCTCGCCCCCTAAGTACGCATCTGTCTAACCCTTCGGGGAATAAAGACATGATGGTATGTCATGTTCCGTACTCTCGTTATTTCTTTGAGCCGGATATCGAAAAAAGAAAATAATGTGTTTAAAGAAACACCCCGAGAGGCAGGGCATAGTGGAATTGAATAACTCACTTACAATTGGAGCTGCCCAACTGGGGAAACACCTACACTTTGCAGAAAATAGTAGCGAAATAACATAGCACTGTACTACTAGTATTCTATTATCTGTGACTGTACTATGTTGTGTTCCTAACAGTGAGCAAGATCGCCAGAGCTCCACGAGGAAGCGTTATGTTGGCAGTGGGGGTACCGGTGTTGTGGGTTGTCTACCGGGTGTGAAAAGATTTTTACAGGTTCGGCAACGGGCGAGTGATACCCCAGGTGTTGCAAGCGTTCATATAATAGGGTACATTAACACTATATATACACTTACCATCAGGCGGGACATGTGCTGGTTTTCCACCTAAGCGGTAAAAGAAACCCCAGACCTTCTAACCATACCATACATAAATATGTTAATTTATAAATTCTTTTGTCAACAAATTTATCCGCAACGGCTTAAGCTATTATTTATCAATCACACCTATATCATTTTAAATGAAGGTCTTTTGTAGATCTGAAAAAGTAACAAATAAAATATCTAATACTGGATATCAAAAATAATCAATAATCTTAGTTACGTCATTTCCAAAAATGTTATTTTATTAAAATATAGTGATATCATAAATTCATGATATTCATCTTTAGTGATCTTTAGCAATTATTATAATTTGGTCTTACATTGAACACGAAAATAATATCGATATCGATTCGAAATCGTAAACAAACACTATCACATCATTAATTAAAATGACAAAACAAAAGAGGGACATAGTCTCGCTACACTTTTTAAAATTCGAGTTTTATGCATTATGTCATAATATATATAAGGCCTATAATTGCCAAAAAACGGTAATTCTGCATTAAGACCTATAATTGGAAATCAGAAATGGTGACATCCTATTGGATGATATATAATTGAAATCAAAAAATGACATTTTGATGGATATTTCAAATTTAAATCTTACGTGTATTAGCAGAAGGCTGATATTGTTAGTAAAAAAAATTTGCTAGTCTCGTGGGGAGTGCGGATAGTCTCGTGGGGAGTGCGGGTAGTCTCGTGGGGAGTGCATGCTTGAACTAAACGATTATTTTATACTCGATTATTGAATCGGTAACGTCCTAGATCTTTATTAATAAATTGTATTATGTGATTTAAATAGAAATAAATGAACTTTAATACTTACATACGGAAAATAACTCCATCTTTAACTAAATAAGATATTAGATATTTTTTTCATACATTAACTGCACGTATATCGGTATTTACACGGAGCATTTATGATGACCTTACTGAGCGGAAACGATTCTGTTAATGAAAAATCGATTTCGGAAACAGTTTTGATAAACGCGTTAGATTTTTTAATCCAGTACCTTGACAGAGGGGAATGATCATGAGAGGCGGGTCCATATAGATAGATAGTCAAAGCTTTTAACTTTTGAATCACGGACCAATTATTTCCCATATTTCACGACTAATTGCCATCAAATTAGCGACTAACTCTGTGTTCAATCAGAATTCAACTAAGTGATGGTAGTCCAGCCAGGAAAAGCCACACTGTTATTTAGAATAAAAATAATTTAAACAAAAATCATGTACATACATATCCAGTATTTTATTCTTCGAAATTTAAATTAAGTAGGCTGCAGACGTCTATCAATCAATATTCAATACTTGTCTGTATTAAAAAAATAATGGATTTATTTTCTTACAATTTGGACGTATTGGTTCGTCTTTAAGTGCACCCAAAGGTCGTCAAGGTCAAATGACATTACAGTCAAGAACAATTGACTTTGAGGTCAAGTGATTCCGGAGGTAATATTGACGGACGGACGGGCTCCTACTTTTTTTTTTATGGGTAGTTTAAAAAAATATCTTGTATCCTAAATTTGAGACACCTCAAGGGAATTGGCTTTGACTTCTTCTCAGGAATAGTAACAGGTCAATATTAATGGTTAGTGACCTTGAGGTTAGATCGTGATTCTGGAGGTCATGGTCGAGTGAACTTGGGAGAGTAGAATTCCAATGCTTTGACACTACCGACCCCTTTACTCGGAGTGCAAAAACAGTTTTTTTTTCTTCTGATGCTTATATCTCGAAAACGGTGTGTCCTATCGCAAGAATAATGAAAATTTTACCCCCCTATACCCATCCCCAGCCGCATAATTTTGAACATGTAGGTAATATTCAATTATGAAAAAAAAAAAAATTTTACTATCCATAAAAAAAAACTTGATGAACTTAGTAATTCGGCTAAGTCAAAGCTTGCATGCGGCTCTCGATAAGGTAAAGTTCTGGTTATTACTCCGATGCATAATGAAATTATTCTGAATAAACGAATTTTCGGTATTTTTGGGTTTTCTGCGATTCAATTATTAAGATTTCTTTATAGATTTTGAGTTCGTTAGTTTTTTAATTTATGGACGCCGTCCAATTAATTCTAGCGCGTAATTTCAGTATCTGGAATTACGCTGCTGTTATCAGCAACGAAGAACGAGCAGTGGAAGCTGCTCGTTCTTGGTTATTGTTACCTAATAAGGTTGCTCGCTGTCCGAACTGCAGACAGATCATGAGCACAGAACAACGCTCCGACCGACTACGAAATCCACTTTCGCTGGAGATGTCGCCGACGGGATTGCAATAAAATAGTGTCGCCAACAAAAACACTTTCTTCGACAAATCTAAAGTCTCAGTGGTCAATACACTGAGACTAATTTAAATTTTTTTTTAGAAATGATAAGGTTTCGCAGGCGGCTAGGGTTGTAGGTGTAACTCGCAAAACTGCAGTTCAAATATATCATTACTTGCAAGAAGTGTGTGAGGTGGCGGAGGCTCATGACCCTCAAATGTTAGGCGGTTCTAATGACGTTGTAGAAGTCGATGAGACCCACTTATGTACAAATAAGTACCACAGAGGTCGACTTTTACAACGTCAAATATGGTCGTTCGGATGCATCAGCCGCCTAACAAAAAAAAATTCACGTCGAGCTAATTCCCGATAAGACTCGCCAAACCCTTGATCCCATAGTGGCAGCAAGCGTACGACCAGGGACGTTCATTATGTCGGATATGCACCGGGCTTATCGTGGAATAGAATTACGGCTCAACATGAATGGCCATTATGTGGTAAACCACAGTATAAATTTTGTAGCAGGCACTACTACATGTACATTCCAGTCCATCCTAGTCTAGGGGAACCAGTCGCTACTGGCGCTCCTGATGTAAACGTAAAAATTCATACGAACACGATAGAGCGCCAGTGGCTAGAACTAAACCGCTCCTGCCGCACCTGCAGAAGCCAATGGCGTCTATCCTGGCTTTGGTAAACGTGGTATAAGACTTGTGAATTGTAGGTGCCGATCCTGCCGCTAGCAAGTCCCAAAGTCCTGAGCTCGCTTCGCTGGCTCTTGTATCATAAATTCTCTTACTAGTACAGGAATATTGCATTTTGTAACCGATCCCTTCGCCTTCGACATCGTTTTTACGACAAACTGTTGGTCGGAGACAAAAATCACCCAGATGCTTTTCGCCTTACTTTTAGTTGTTTTATACGATAGAATCGAGAAAATAAACAATTTATGAAAATAAAATTTTCTCTCGTATATTTTGTCTTTTTTCCTGTGCCCCGTTACGTATACTCCAACCAAAAATATCGAGCAGGAATATCAGGAAAGCGACAGAATTATTGATAAATTTGACTGATGAATTGTGTATTCGTGGAAGCAAATTAATCGGATGGATCGGAAACGGGTTTTGAAGACGAAGACGATCATTCTTTCAATGGAACGTACGTCTTCATAAGGTTGTTACGTTCATGGAAGGTTTACCCTGCTTTAAATAAATAAATATTTTTGATACATATGTTATGCATATGTATAAAATAAAAATCTATCTACTTACTGATCTAATACTAAATAGGATATTTGCATTAGTAATGTTCCACTCGATTGTACCATCATGCGCAAGAAGGGGGGTGAAACAACTTCAGCCCGGCCAAAAAGATTGTGAGTATTTATTGTACATTTTTTAAATTCATTCAATTTCGTTCATTCTTACTACCTCAGCACTATCTTGTGGTAACCAACCATTCATTCAACCTGTCAAGTATATTGAAATTGAATAGGTACAATTTGAATGGGGTCACAACTGGGGTTTAGGCGGGAAAATGAAAAGTGCACATTGTCGATTTTATATTATTTTTCAAAACATGAATTTCTCCGAAGTTTAATATGTAATTATGGTGGATAATTAAGGTGGATCGTTCACCTGAGCCCGCCAAATTCAAATTTCAATTGGTTTTTCGCAATTTGTAGGTAGACCTACAAAGGAATCTAGAATGTGTTATAGATAACACATTCTAGATTCCTAACCATAGTAATTGCGGCATTAGCTATACAATATTCACAAGAGACCTACAAATTGCGAAAAACCAATAGAAATTTGAATTTGGCGGGCTCAGGTGAACGAAATTTACTAAGAAAAATTGTGTTTAAAAACAATTTAAACATATTTAAAAAGTTCGTGCAAGTGGGCCTAAGTGTTCGTGAACGTGTGAGAGTGTACCTACCGTTTTATTGGGGCAACTGAACAACATAAACTTAACGTAGTAATACAATTCCATGATGGGAAATATTACTTGATTACTCTATACTTGACACTGGCAAATACACAAAAAGTGTGGCGCCATAATAAAAAAAAATAATACAATTTGACTTGACGAACTAAAGTTTACATTTTTGTTTCGCTACGTTCAGTTCCGCGTTATTCCGTTCATAGTTTGTAACAGAAAAACACACAATAAATTACTTTCGTGTCTCCCAAAGGGATATCATTTTTGAAGATTATGAAAGACGTAATAGATGTGATGGCTTTGCAAAGTAGCAGGCGTGAGAGAAGGTTACCCGATTACCGTAGTGCTCCAAGCCATAGTTTAGCAACAAATTTCATATTCGAATGCGGCATAAAACTTGGTTTGCAACCTGCAACCGTAGCTACTGCTGCTATATTTTATCATAAATTCTTCAAAGAGGCTGACAAGAATGATTACGATTGCTACGTGATATGTACCGCGTGTTTGTGTGCGGCCGGGAAATCGCGAGATGAACCTGTCAGACTCAGAGACGCTGTGAATGTTGCACATAATTCCATCAATCGTGGCGCAGGTCCCCTGGAATTGGGCGATGAGTACTGGTCGTGGCGGGGTGCAGTGGCTCAAGCTGAGTTACTAGTGTTGCGTTTACTTGGATTCAACTTGGACACGCAATCGTCGCACAGATATTTGCTCCACTACTTGCGCTCACTCCAGGAATGGTTTCCATCATCACAGTGGCGGTCTGCACCCATTGCCCGCACTGCAATGGCTTTCCTACAAGACTTTCATCATTCCCCATCTATATTAGAGTACAGAGCTCCCCACATAGCAGTAGCAAGTCTGACTCTAGCTCTACATGTCCTTGGAGTGTCTGTTCCATTGGCTTCAACTTTAGATGATGATGCAGCATGGTATTCAGTGAGTATTAAGATTATTAAAAGTAATTACTTAGTTTAGTTTTACTTTTTGATCCTAATCTCTGTGGAGGTGTCCTATACATCTTTCTATGTATGTAGTATGATGAAGAGTTGGATATGTTGTGATATGTCGGTCTTGGCCCCCTACACTAACACTCATAAAGTAATAGGACAGTAGGGAGTTTTTTGCCATGTAGATATGAAGTGCAACAAACCAAGATAAGATAATATTTATTAATTGGTGTACCAACAGCGATGCATACTAAATTATTGTAATAATGCATAGGTGGGACTCATTAAGTAGGATTACAAATTAGTTGGTGATGTCTGTTTCTGTGGCTCTGTGGTGTGAGTTTCATTTCACGGGTTCAATTTCACACATTTACCGCATTCTGCATGCTGATTGGCAGGGTCCGTGACCTTCATCAATCTCTACCAATTAGAGAGCCAAAAATGGTCAATGCATAAATTGAAGCGCGAATTGGTGAAAAACAAACACACTAGGCCCTCAGATGTTTGTTTATATTACACACTAGCCTATGCCCACGGCTTCGCTCACTTGAAGCTCAAAAACCAACAGTGATGACAAGAATTTTAAAAATCACATTGTTTGGTTCGGAGACGTTTATAATACCCTAAACCCACTTGTTTTTTTTAAATATCTTCAATGTACAGACACAGCTTTTTTCAATTTTATAATAGTAGAGATGCTCATAGTATTGTAAATAGAAAGAAAGAAGAAAGAAAATAAATTTATTTGCATAGACAAGACGCACACACCATTGTGTATGAAATGTCTTTATCCCATCATGGACCAATAGTGACTGGTAGAAAATAAGGTCTAAACCATCTTGTGGTGATGTTCTAATAGAAAACCAAAACCATATTAAATTATTGAATTGTGTTTTCAGGTATTTACCAAAGACCTGCAAAAGGAGAAAAATTGGGAAATAATGGAGAAAATCATGCAAGTTTACAGTAGAGAGCCAGAACCTATATAATTATAATTATAATAATATGTATGTGTGTTATTAATTAAAGATAATTCAGAATGTGTCAGAGCTTAATGTTTAATTTTTATAAATATCAATAGTCAGTTAAGTTTTCTACTTAGGGGTTATTTACCGGCGTACCAAATTTACTGTTCAATGTACCTAATACCAAAATAATTAATTCTGATTCAAAGAGAATTTAATTAAATTTTGATATTTTTCGGATTTGCTTCCAAAATACTTCACGGGAAATAATTGTAAGTGATTGTGATTTTTATTACTTTACGAAGTTTTGACAGATTTTCAAGTTTAAGTAGTACCTAATATGGTTGGGTAGGAACCGGTATCCGAATCCGAGTAGTAACACAATTTGATTAAATTGTCCTATTTTTACGATTTATATTGGTATTACGACCCTTAAATTTATTATTATTCTCATTTATTATTTTAACTTACATATTAAATAGATTTTTAAATATTTTTATAAAAAATTGAAAAACATTTAAAAATATAAAAAATAGTAGCCCACCGGTATCGGGAGCAGGGTCCAAGCTACCGGTGGTCAGGGCCCTAGAGAGAGGAACCTCCTAACAATGCGGGCCGTGTCCAGAAGCACTGCCTTCTGCATCAAGCCCTTGATCCAGCCATCCAATGAGAGCCTCCTTAGGTGTTGGTCGAGGCTCTTGGCTATTAAGCCATTGGCTGACACAACGATTGGAACAATGATCGCTGAATCCACCTCCCACATGTCGACAACCTCGTGTGCCAAATCTAGATACTTTAATTCTTTTTCTTTTTCGGCTCTCACGAGGTTCTCGTCATGCGGGACGGTGATGTCAACAATCACTGCTCGACGCCCTAAGCGATCTATCACCACGATATCGGGCTTATTTGCAAGAATAGTCCTATCAGTGATGATAGATCGGTCCCAATACAATGTAGTATGACCATTTTCGAGAACTGGGTCGGGCATATACTTGTAGTACGGTTCCTCCGATTCCACAAGATTGTATCTCAAGGCAAGTTGCTGATGGATAATCCTGGCTACCAGGTTATGTCTGTGCAAGTACTCGCCGTTAACTAGACGCGAACAACCAGAGATAATATGTCGGATAGATTCTCCCGGACGGTGGCATGCCCGACATATGTCAACCGTACCATCCTTCACGATATATTTTCGGTAGTTGTTCGTCATCATAACTTCGTCCATAATTGCACAAAAAAACCCTTCGGTTTCTCCAAATAGATCCCCGAAGCGTAACCAGGAAACGGACGCTAAGAAATCTACACCAGGCTCATGGAGAGCCCGGTAATAGCGTCCGTGTAGTAGAATATCTAAACTACGCTGTAGACTCTTTGGTATGTAGACTCCTGTTGATAAAATTACTATCGGAACTATGTGAATGGTTTCTGCTCGCCATTGGCGTTTTAGTTCTATTGCTAGGTCTTGATATTTTGTGAGTTTTTCTGCTATGGTGGTTTGAATATTGTGGGTGTTCGGTACGGCTATATCAATAAGGTAGGCAGTTTTATTACTTTTGTCATATAATGTGATGTCGGGCCTGTTGAAATGTATTGTCTTATTTGTGATAATAGTTCTGTCCCAATAGATTCTGTGATTATTGTTTTCTAGAATGGTATTTGGTATGTATTTGTAATATGGGGTCTTCTTTTCTATAAATTTGTGTGCATGTGCAAGATGTTGGTGTATAATAGATGCTACTTGGTCGTGTCGATGCGTATAATCAGTTTGTGCAAGTGATCTGCAGGCTGATGTTATGTGCTGTATAGTTTCTGAGCTGGCGTGACAGTGTCTGCATGTATCTGAGGGTAGGTTAGGTGCGTGAATTATGTGTTTCTGATAGTTTCTGGTGTCAATGACTTGGTCTTGAATCGCTATCATGAACGCTTCCATCTCTGGGAATAGTTCGCCACGCCGCAGCCAGGCGTTCGGCGCTGTTTTGTCGACATGTGATTGCTGCAGATCGTGGCGATGCCTACCGTGCAGAGATTTCTGTTGCCATGTGGCGATCTTCTTAGCGTCCGTGATTCGTTCGTTCCTTTGTGGGTTGCTATCTAACAGGTTTAGTGGGGTGAGGCGTTTGTCTGCATGTGTTATAGTAGGTATCATGTAGTGTAGAGTATTCTGCATGTTGGTGAAAGTAATGTCTGAGGGATGTGATTTGTTTATTGTGCAAGTTGACTATATCTATAATAGCTCGCCCACCTTCGTCTCTCGGGAGAGTCATCCTCTGTACACACGACCTAGGGTGGTGTTTCCGGGAAGCTGTTAGGGTGGTATTAATAATTAAATTAATTAATGCCCAGTTTATAATACCTACCGAATGAGTAAGTGAGAACAGGCTTATTGCAAAACTATTTATTGCTTTACATATGTTGCGCGAATTGAGTTGAGATCGGAATAAGATATTGAGTCGGTGTTTGAATTTCTTTATTAGTGTTTGTTTAGTTTCTTTCTGATTTATTGACGGGCTTGTTGGAATCCTAAGTACTTATATGAACTATTTGGTTCTAGAGGTTCTACGGTGCTTCCCGTTTGTAGAATATAACTATTTGAAGCTATTTTTCCATTCATGACAGATAATGTTTTGCACTTGTCAATCCCAAATTCCATGTGAATGTCATTTGAGAATGATTGCTGGATGTCTGCAAGGCGATGTACTGACTGTGTAGTGTTGCTATATAGTTTAAATGTCCATGTACATGAGGTGTGTGAGTTTAGTGTGTTTGTGTGCAGTGGTGATAGTGAAACCGTGCTAAGATTCATGTAGCAAGTGGGAGAGCGGATTTAGGGCCAGGCAGAACCGCAATGGGCTGAGTGCGTCCCCTTGGAAGATACCTCTGTAAATTGGGATTTCGGATGTTACTAGGTACGGGGTTTTGGCCTACAGTTTTTAGTGTTGTTGTCCAGTGGTGCATCGAGTTTTTGAGAAAATTAATTATTTGTGGGTGTATTTTGTAATGGTGTAGTTTATATAATAGCCAGCTGTGTGGTACTGAGTCAAAGGCTTTCCTATAATCAATGTACATGGTATTAATGTTCTTATTTCTTGTGATTGCATGTTTCATAGCTACTGAATCTATTATAAGTTGCTCTTTACATCCCTGACTGCTCTTCCGACATCCTTTTTGTTCTTCCGATAATATATTATTTTTAGTGATGTGTTCATGTATGACTTCGGCGATGCATGCTGTAAGTATTTTATAAATAGTTTGGAGGCACGTGATGGGTCGATATTTGGCTGGATTTTGGTAATCATTTGTGTCTTTGGGAATCATGTAAGTGAGGCCTTGAGTGACGTAGCGTGGCATTGTGTCCGGTGTGAGAATGAAAATATTAATGTGGTAAAATGTGGTTGTGGAGGATCGGATGAAGAGTTGTGATTTTTTTATACCAGTAGTTATGTATACGGTCAGTTCCAGGTGCTTTCCAATTGTGGGCTTTATGAAGTACTCGTATAAATACTTCCACTGGTACAAACTCAAATGTCATTGGTGTTATTTTGGCGAACAATTCAGTGTCAGTATTCAGCCACTCAGCTTCTGTATTGTGTTGGACCGGCTTGGCCCAAATACCGGACCAGAAGTTATGTAATTCATCTACTTGTGGTGCTTGTGTATCTTGTGTAGATCTATTGGTGTTGTGTTGAGTGTTTGATGATAAGTTTCTATAGAACTGTTTTTCATTGTTAATAAACTGAGTATTATGTGTCTTTCTAAGTGTACAATTAATATATCTTTCTAATCTACTAGATGCGGCGTTTAGTTTTTGCTTAAGAGTATCGAGGAAGTGATCATCGTTTAAATTAGGTTCTTCGTGTTGTGAGTGTATTCGGTATTTATTTTTAATATTTTCTACTAGTAACATCAGTATATTGCTTCTGTTGCCTCTTATGTATTCCGTCAGTCTTCCTATATCTCTCCTAATGTTTTCTATCCTTTTTTGAAGTCTCATCTGCCAAGCAGGCACTCTTTTTTGATTTTGGTGACCTGTTGTGGGTGTAGTGTCTCTTATTTTCGTTCCATTACATACCGCTGCTGTATATGCAGCACAATAAATTATAGTATGGGTGGTTTCAAAGTTTTGTTCTGGGGTAATTTCATGTGGTAGTATTTTAGTATTAATAAATTCAACAATTTGGGCTAGTTTCCTGGAGGTTTTTTGTTTTGGTATGTATGGTCGGGTAGACAAGTCAGTATTTCGGAATTTGTCTAATATTACTCTAAACTGTTCTTTAATTTTTAGCTCGTCAAATTCTGAAGGAGTTTGGGTATGAGTGAGTGATTCATTAAGTTGAGTCCGCATGAGAGGTGGACTAAATGTGTCGGGAGCTTTCTATCTATAAGGACCCGCCTCTCATGATCATTCCCCTCTGTCAAGGTAGTGGATTAAAAAATCTAACGCGTTTATCAAAACTGTTTCCGAAATCGATTTTTCATTAACAGAATCGTTTCCGCTCAGTAAGGTCATCATAAATGCTCCGTGTAAATACCGATATATGTGCAGTTAATGTATGCAAAAAAATATCTAATATCTTATTTAGATAAAGATGGAGTTATTTTCCATATGTAAGTATTAAAGTTCATTTATTTCTATTTAAATCACATAATACAATTTAATAATGATCGAGGACGTTACCGATTCAATAATCGAGTATAAGATAATCGTTTAGTTCAAGCATGCACTCCCCACGAGACTAACCGCACTCCCCACGAGACTACCCGCACTCCCCACGAGACTACCCGCACTCCCCACGAGACTAGCAAATTTTTTTACTAACAATATCAGCCTTCTTCTAATAAACGTAAGATTTAAATTTGAAATATCCATCAAAATGTCATTTTTTGATTTTCAATTATATATCATCCAATAGGATGTCACCATTTATGATTTCCAATTATAGGTCTTAATGCAGAATTACCTTTTTCATCTTTTTTTGGCAATTATAGGCCTTATATATATTATGACATAATGCTTAAAACTCGGATTTTAAAAAGTGTAGCGAGACTATGTCCCTCTTTTGTTTTGTCATTTTAATTAATGATAGCTTGTGCCCGCGACTTCGTCCGCGTAGCGTGATGATATATAGCCTATAGCCTTCCTCATTAAATGAGCTATCTAACACTGAAAGAATTTTTCAAATCGGACCAGTAGTTCCTGAGATTAGCGCGTTCAAGTAAACAAACAAACAAACAATCTCTTCAGCTTTATATATTAGTGTAGATGTGATAGTGATTGTTTACGATTTCGATTCGATATCGATATTATTTTCGTGTTCAATGAAATACCAAATTATAATAATTGCTAAAGATCACTAAAGATGAATATCATGAATTTATGATATTACTATATTTTAATAAAATTTAATAAAATAACATTTTTGGAAATGACGTAACTAAGATTATTGATTATTTTTGACTAGCTTCCGCCCGCGACTTCGTCCGCGTGGAATAGTTACTTAGTCTTAGCAGGATGATAGCCTATAGCCTTCCTCAATAAATGGACTATCTAACACCGAAAGATTTTTTCTAATCGGACCAATAGTTCCTGAGATTATCGCGTTCAAGTTCAAGCAAACTTGGCAGGTGGTAAGAAGATGATGATCCCGTTCAGCGGCTTGTAGTATGTTTTGATTGAAGCTCACTTCAAGATATAGCCAATATTGTTAGTTGATAATTGAGTATTGAGTATCCGAGCGGAACTTTAGTAAAATATGTCACGGGAACATGAATAATAAAAGAACGCTAAATGAGGATATGTCCTTTAGAGCGTTTGTTGGTTCCGAGCGGACCCAAGCTCGGTCCACACGGATACAAAACAAACGCTCTAAAGGCTGATGAATAACGTATTTATTTGGATAAGGATTAATATCATGTTTATAAAAACACCTACGCAAATAATGCATTTGGAATTTTAGAACAAAGTTAGCATAAAAAAGGTTATAGTGAGCCAACCTTAAAAGATAGACATATGCTGTCTCGGACTTTTTTTTTTAAACTTTTAAAGAGGAACAATTCTGTTATATATGATTTTTGCGAAACTTTAACCGTTTACGCAGCGCACGCATCGGAAGCTCTCAAAAGGAAAAAAAAACGAATTTTAGAGCAAAGTTAGCATAAAAACGGTTATAGTGAGCCAACCTTAAAAGATAGACATATGCTGTCGCGGACTTTTTTTTAGAACTTTTAAAGCGGAACAATTCTTTCATATATGATTTTTGCGAAACTTTAACCGTTTACGCAGCGCATGCATCGGAAGCTCTCAAAAGGAAAAATCCCGATTTTGAAACATTCTTCATTGATGCTCCGCTCCTATTGGTCTTAGCGTGATGATATATAGCCTATAGCCTTCCTCGATAAATGAGCTATCTAACACTGAAAGAATTTTTCAAATCGAACCAGTAGTTCCTGAGATTAGCGCGTTCAAGCAAACAAACAAACAAACAAACAAACAAACAAACTCTTCAGCTTTATATATTAGTATAGATATCCAGTGCTATTAGATATTTTATTTGTACTACTACAGTAGATTACTTTTTCAGATCTACAAAAGACTTTCATTTAAAATGAAGTAGGTGTGATTGATAAATAATAGCTTAAGCCGTTGCGGATAAATTTGTTGACAAAAGAATGTATAAATTAACATATTTAAATCGTATTTTAAAAATAATTGAAAATGATTTCTAAGATACGGTACGGTTTGAAGGTCTGGGGTTTCTTTTACCGCTTAGGTGGAAAACCAGCATATGGCCCGCCTGATGGTAAGTGGTTACCGTAGTCTATTATATGAACGCTTGCAACACCTGGGGTATCACTCGCCCGTTGCCGACCCTGTAAAAATCTTTTCACACCCGGTAGACAACCCACAACACCGGTACCCCCACTGCCAACATAACGCTTCCTCGCGGAGCTCTGGCGATCTTGCTCACCGTTAGGAACACAACATAGTACAGTGCTATGTTATTTGGCTACTATTTTCTGCGTGTAGGTAATTAATTAAAGTTAATTAAAGTGTAGGTATTTCCCCAGTTGGGCAGCTCCAATTGTATGTAGAGTTATTCAATTCCACTATGCCCTGCCTCTCGGGGTGTTTCTTCAAACACATTATTTTCTTTTTTCGATATCCGGCTCAAAGAAATAACGAGAGTACGGAACACGACATACCATCACAGGTTAGACAGATGCGTACTTAGGGGGCGAGCCTATTGCCATTAATCGGGCATCAACCCTTAATTTTATAGAAAAACTCTAATAACACATTGCTCGACCGGGGAATCGAACCCAGGACCTCTAGCATAGCGCTTCTGTTCATATTAACGCGCGACATAATGAACAAAATCGTATTTACTCCTACTTAAATCTCGTGGGAAACAAAACGCTCTGTCTAGTGTCATGGCAAAGAAAAGAAAAAATCAAAATCAAAGAATCAAACTAATAACTAATCTATCAAAGTATTTGTAACAAAACGTCCCCAATATCCGCTCTATCTATACTAATCGGATTATCGGAGTATCTATACTATAAAAACGGATCGAACATCCCTACGTCAAACGCACAAACCACAAACTAGTCTTGGGTTATAACAGGTCAAACGAGATATCTGTTATTCCTGTTACTGTTACGCAATAATAACAGATGCCATTATCTGTTATTGAATAACAGCCTGTTATTTTTCTATGCACGGGCACGCGGTTAGTTAATAAATCATGTACTTAATGTACAATTATCGGTTGACGTGTTACCAATTACCATGCGTATTGTTTTTTAATTAATAACAACACTTTCCTTCAAGCTTTAAAACAGGCTTAGGACTGTCAGTTCTAGTCTTGGGTTATAACAGGTGGCTCATTTGATGGTCCCAAACAACACTCATTGTCTTATTTACACTTGCCATTTTATACACACTAATATTATGAAACTTTTATCAACCTAACTAAATTAATTGCACTTACTATAAACCTAAATTACATACACTAATTATAATACAAAAAGGAAAATGAACAAAGTATTTTAAAGCGAGTATCTTATTTTTAAATGCACTTCTTAGATTTTTGTTTAACAAACAATTTTCTTTCTTGTTTTCGCGCTAATAAATTCAAAAGTTAACCGAAAAAAAAAATACAATAACAAAATAATCGATGCGAACTGGTGTCAATTCAATATCACCTTTATCAGTATGTGTAAAAGTCGTACTTTACATTGTACATCTTGTAACGTCAATCCTAAGACACGTTCGGATACGCGCTACTATTTTTAATGTATCGTTTAAGGCGGATCGTTCACCTCAGCCCGCCAAATTCAAATTTCAATTGGTTTTTCGCAATTTGTAGGTCTATAACACATTCTAGATTCCTAGCTATAGTAATTGCGGCATTAGCTATACAATATTCACAACTGAGCATTAAAAACTTTGCTTAATAAACGTTAACGAAGCTAAAATTAGGTACAATCGTCAATTTTGGCCAAAAATGACGATTGTACCTAAATTTAGCTACAATATCGATTTGCGAGCAAATTTTTTAATGCTCAGTTGTGAATATTGTATAGCTAATGCCTAAAGGATCTAGAATGTGTTATAGACCTACAAATTGCGAAAAACCAATTGAAATTTGAATTTGGCGGGCTCAGGTGAACGATCCGCCTTAAGTAATTTCTGTTGTAATTTTATTATGAAGCAAAAACGATTTTACCTATTAATTGGTACTTATATATTGATTATTTTATGCATGTAATAGATATTTGACCTTTTTATATTACATACATACTAAAGGAAGTAATACATCAAAATTATAAAATATACGTGTTATTATTCTTGCAGTGTTTCCGAATTGGAAGTTGGGAACAGTTATTTGCAGCAGTGTTTCCACTTTTAGGGATTTCACCCTTTTTTAGGGTAAAACTATGTCTTTCATGTACGACCTTTTTTATTGCAACAAAGATTTAGGGAACTTTAGGGAGAAAATAACTTCACGTAGTAGCTCTGTTTATTCTATGCTCTACGGCTCTATCTATTAGGGGATTCCCCAAATCAGTGTCGTATATATATAATCCGACAAAAAATTTTGTTTACCTTTTGGATAGTACTAATATCAAGGACTTTATTTTATTACAAGGGACATTAGAAATTAGTCACACTATCATACGGATATTTATTTTTGTTTGTTATATTTTTTAGCGACCGCGAAACCCTAAGAAGTAGTTTTATAACGCATGTTTAATTTTTATAATAATTAATATTGGAAGAAAAGGGTGACGAACGTGAATAAGTAAGTACCTTCTTCAAGTTCTTCATGCAAACTTTGACACTGGATCTTGGTAAAATAAATCTGACAAAATTGGGGACAAAAGCTTACTGTAAATATTTCACACTAAGTTAAAAATGCTAGCTGACAGTTCTGCAAAATTTTTAAGCGTACTTGTATGTTCAGTGCTGCGAAAATATGCAAAAGTATTGCTTCGGCTCTGGATTTTTCCAATGAATACAGATAATTTAGATTTTTGGTATTAAACTTCAATGAAAGCTTTTTTAAATAAATTATGCGCGCTAAGCTAGGGAATTTTCAAAAAAAAATAGGGATTTTTGGGGATAATTACTAATGAGTTTAGGGCAACACCAAAATCTTAAGTGGGAACACTGATTTGCAGATAACAGATAATACGACCAAAAATAATTGTCACATTTCAAGGATGATGTCTTCTTGTCAGACTACAATTTGTATAATCGGATAATAATACTAGGTGCTTCTCGTTTTAGCAAGTTTAAATCAAAGCGGTGTGAGCGAGACAGAGTAATGCATGCATTACTCTGTCTCGCCCACACCCGTTTGATTTAATCTTGTTAGAACGAGAAGCACCTAGTATCTTGCATACGAAGAACAGACCCGAGTCACCCGACAGATAACAACATTGGTTGTTCTTGATATTGAATTGAGTATTGTGAATTAGGAATGATCATTTTTAACAGGTAGTTGATAACACGGGAACAATTGTTATCTAGTATTCTGTGAAAACCTGTGATTTCTATCTGTTACGATAAATACGCCTCACTCCTACCACAAACTACGAGTCCTACGAGAATTACGAGATGCCTATGCATGCCAAACGCAAACTTGTTTTGTTTGTTGTTCTGTCTGCCGGTCGCCTTGGTGTACCTAATGGTAATTAACTAATTTTGTATCCGTGACTCCGTGTTCCGTGCCGTATCCTTAACACTAATCACGTAACAGGTTAGAAAGTTGAAAGTGTTCTATACTTCATACTTCTCGAGATCATATTTTTATGTAGGTTTATCTCATGTGAATAATATTCGGTGTCGAAATGAGCTCGGACGATGAAACAGAGGAAATTTCCTCATGGAAAGGAACTCCCGCTACCATAATATGTATCAACACCTATGATCCTGGTAAACAAAACACGGTTGAAGTGGTTCACACGGCGACTTGTCGAATGATGCGTCATTATTTAAGAATTTCAACATCTCAAATTATAGGAGTGTGCCTGTTCGGTACAGAAGGAACAAACACATCAGTATTTGGCATAAAATGTGTTGAAGAAGTTTTCCCCCTGTCATTGCCAACTTTGGATGGATATAAGAAACTTCAAAACCTTGATATTTCATTATTAAAGCAAGCAAAAGACTTTACACTATCAGATGTCCTCTGGTATTGCAATAAAGCGTTTGCTAGTTGTAAAAAACAGCTTTCATCCCGCAATGTTATAATTTTATCCCGTTATGATATTTCACCATTGCAAACAGATGAAAAACCAGCATTGAAGAGAGTTGTAGACTTAGTAGACTCAAACATTGAAATAAGACTTATAAACATTTCTGAATGTGAATATGAGATAAATCCATTCTATACTAAGTTTTTAATAGAAGCAAATAAAGGAGAAGATATAACTTTACCGAGACCTGTTTGGGATTTTAAGGAAATAGAAGAATTAATGTACCAGCAGTCACACCGTCATTTAGCGCTTGCCCGCCTTAATTTTGAGATTGGTGAAGGATTGGATATTGGGGTAGGAGTATACAGTCTTAGTCATCAAATAAAACAGAAGACCACTTATTTAGATAGAGAAACCAATGCAATTCTTACAAGTGTTAATAAAACAATAAAAGTCAAGGTGGGTGATGAAGATGACATGGACATTGATGAAACAGAACAAGACACAAAGCCTGTGCCCCTATTAAAATCTGAAATCCTTCACTATCAAACATTTGGAGGGGAAAGGGTAGAGTTCACGGATGATGAGATTAAAATGCTTAGAAACCCTTTTGGCCCTCGAATGTTGAAACTTCTTGGATTTAAACCTGCTAGCATGATGTGCAAAGAAAAGTGGTTCTTTAAGCCAAGTTACTTTTTATTTCCTATTGAAGGCATAATAGAAGGCTCCATTGTAGCATTTAAGGCATTCTATCAGGCTTGTCAAGAGACCAAGAAGGTAGCAATATGTGTTATGAGCCACAGGGTTAATTCTAAGCCCATCATTGTGGCACTTTCACCCACTACCAAACCCCTTGGCCTTAATGTAGAAATAGGTTTTGATGTTATTCATGTTCCATTTATAGAAAATGTTAGAAACATTACTGTCATTGAAGAAGATGAAAATCTATGCATCCCAGAGGCAAATAAACATGTCATGAAGGATATTTTAAATATCTTGAAGTTTGAATTTAAACCTGATATTTTTGAAAATCCAAAACTACAATCACAATATAGAGCCATTGAAGCAATTGCACTGGAAGATGAAGAGATTGATCCATTCATTGATACTACAAAACCAGACTCGAAAAACTTTCAAGGAATTCAAGACGAGTTATTTCAAGAATTATTTGGGCCATTCGGGGCAGTTGCTGTCAAAAAAGTTGCAACGTCAAGAGATGGCGGCCCTGAAAGCAAGAAGGCAAAAGTTTTTGATAGCATTGATGAAAATTTGCTCAACCAAAGAATTGGTAATCAGAAAGTAAAGGATTACACAGTGCCTCAATTAAAAGGAATTTTGAAATCTAAGGAAATACCTAATTTGGCTGCCTTGACTGGATTAAAAAAGAATGAGCTTGTTGATTTAGTTTATAAACACTTTAAATAACACCATTTTATGGTACCTCGTTTTGCCTGAATCTAATAAAATGTTATTTAATTTACATGTTTTTTGAAATAGCCCTCTGTCAGTGTTAAGTAGGTAGTAAACTTGTCTAAAGAATGCTCAAGGCCCTGCTATGATCCTTAGGTCCATGCCCTTTGTTTGCTAATTCCCATGGCAACTGCCTCATTAGCCTAAGAGTGCGTTTCACTTAGCGCCCACAACGATCCAAATGCTCATTTAGTCGTTCCACTTAACGACCGTGGTCGTTAACGTTTCGCCGCGACCACAACGCGGCGAAACGTCACTCATGACGTCATGACTTACGCTCGCGCGAAGCTCGTAGTGATCGTTCCACTTGAATTTACGACGGTAACGCTCACAAGCAAGTGGAACGTAAACTGCGGTCGTGAGCGTGATCGTTGTGCAGTCCTGGGTTCGATTACTTGGCTGACCAGTGTAGTTGGGTTGTTCTTTGAAATTTTCGGTAGCAGCTAAAAGTTTGGATTTTTTTGTACCCACCAAAACCTAATTACATACATAACATACCATCACGCCTGTATTCCCCGAAGGGTTAGGCAGAGGCGTACTAATGTACACCCACAGTTCGCCGGTATGTTTAGGTCCCATGTAATATGGGGCGAGCCTATTGCCAATAACCGGGCACAAATTCCTAACTCCGAGCTGCTACGGGGAATTTCATAGAAAAACCCAATAACACTGACCGACCTGGGAATCGAACCAGGACCTATAGCTTAGCAGTCGCGCTCAGGACCGCTTTATAGTTTTATTAATTTATCAAGCTCTAGCACCGCCACTACTAGGGGTTAATCTATTAATTTTTCCCAATTGCCACCACTGGTGGTTGACAAATGTTTTTTTTTTCATATTTGCCTCCCAGTGGTGGCTGGGAACTGGGAATAACAAAAAAAAAAGATCCGCGGTTCGATTTTAAAGTTAAGTACCTACCAACTTTACAAGCGCTATAACGCTTGCCGCCGCGCTAAAGCGGTTGAGCCTAGTAGCTTGTGCCTCAGCCGCGTGACTATGAAACCGTCCAAAAGGTAGAAAGGGATGAGTGCTAAAATAAACAACACATAGATCTACAAACAAATATAATTCAGTTTTCTAACATTTTACGATACATAATTTTTATAAATGTACAGGGTAAGCTCATGACGTGGGAAAAGCGGTACTAGTTTTCAACTGGCTACCGGATGTACACATGTGGTGCATAGCTTAATCATACGTGCGACGCAACGACAGCCGCCGCTCCGCACTGATATGCTTTCACTTTGTATGGAACGGGTAGGTATGACGACTTACACCTAATGTGTGTGAAGACATGGAGTACGATCCATTCCAATGTGCAGTCAGGTTACAAATCTACATTAGACACCAATGACTAGTATAATTTATAAAAAATTACGCTACGGTTAAGCGTATTGAATTTTAATTTTACATCAGTATGCCAGAGAATGCATATTATAGCGCTCCAAATATTGCGTAAGGATCAACAATTAGCGGTCAAACTTCTGTGCGTCCCATGGAAGACAACAGAATGAAAGCCTCCCATCGAATCACGTGTCTAGATTTGTGCTTCTATAATTATATTAATTAGAAGATGTTGCGTGTTGATAATTTTTTAATAGTAAACTGAATATACAAGTGTACTTTGATTAGCATTTCCTACTTTACCGATGCTAAAGAATCTCATACATCAGTATTACGAGCGATACATATTTCTTACATACTCTATTTATATTTTATTATATTCTATAAATAAATTTCACACAGACAAAAATTTAACACATGATATTGATGTAAACGACATAGATAAAGACAGTTATTAGTTATTATTGCACGATAATATTAACTACTGGGTTCATTACACGGGGACACACAGACATATTACACGGTGACAACACGTGACGCACCTCACCTGTACAATGTAACTAACACAACGTTATAGGTATGTCGTAGTAGAATAGTAGAATTGTATAATTCGCTATTTTAGATAACTGCTAGCTGCTTTAGAAAATAGCACTGTTTTGTAAAATAGCTGAATTGCCATTGTGATACGTTTATCAAAATCGTGACCCACGTTTTGTTGTTATGTAGAATAACTTATTTGCAGTTACGATAAGAGTTTAATGCAAATTTAGTTTTGAAGGGGTATTTTCGGGATGAAATTGTTTATACTGGTGAGGTTAGGTTAGAACTGTGAACAAACGACGCCAGTAAGTAGTAAGTAATTATATAGCAGAAATTTGGGTTAACTAGATGAGCATAGGCCATTGTTATGCCACACAATTAATTTTGGAACTAAAATCTACCATCTAACATTTCATTTCACGATGAAATGAACTGTTTTACAATTTTACAAGACATCTAAACATCAATCCGCTATATTGATAAACGCAAAACGTTCTTTCTATTCCGCGCGTTGAAAGTCACCAATTATGCAAAACAGCTGAACGTATTTCAGCTATTTTAAATAACAGAGCTATCTTCTAAAGCGGCTAGCGATTATGTATAATAGCGAATTATACAATTTTACTGCGACAGGTACATAGCATAGCAATATCAAATCATGAACATGATTATAGGAAATACAATCGAACACCACAAATTCCAAATTAATCAATGCTCTTCGATAAATAGTGGATTCGACATATGTAGTAGAAAATGATATTTCAAAATCATGTCCTTTCAAATCGAAATATCTACCGTGGAAGATTGTTACCCTATATCATACTGTCAAGTTCCTCGGCAGATATAATGGCGGTAAATATTTTGAACCATATCAAGTTATTAGAGTAAAAAATGAGTTGACAATGTAAACCGGAGGTGCTGTTTAATGCCTGATGCACTAAATACACAATTATCTCACAACACATTTTACAATTTCACATAGAAAAAGGCATTTTAAGTAAGTTAAGAACACGAGATTAAATGTTATATTTGTTAGTGAAATAGTACTAAGAAAATTGTTTCCTGGTTGATGTTTTACGAAATAGGCACTTCGAGTGAAAATTTAACAATAGCAAATCGATAAAAAAATAACACAGTAACTAAATGTCTATAAATACAAATGTGAACCAGTAAAAGGGAATGTATTAGCTACTTCAACCAAACTCAAACCAGTAGTTAGATATTATATAAATAATGCTTTGAAATAATGACAAGCAGCGAAGCGAAGGCCGACATGTGTTTATGTGCTAACACAGAGCCATGTCTGGACTTATTAACCAGTGACATTAGAAGGCAGTACATTTATATTTCACAATAATAAGTAACGTAATATATTTATTTAATAAAATAAAACTTCTATGGCATCAGAAATTAATTTGTACACTTTTGTACATGGCGTCAAAAACAATACACCTTACCCCTCAGGATTTGACTATATTCCATTAAAATTTCCTATTCTACTAATATTTAAATTACAATAAGAAATGACGAAAACTAACTACTACATAGTAAATATATATATATACTTAATTATTTAGCGCTACACATGATATTTACGCACTCACCTACTTTGGCTGGATTCACAAATTAAGGTCGTAGGGTGTTTCTAATTTAAATAATACTGGAAAGTTGTACCTGAGGGTCGGACGAGTGCGAGCGCCCGCGATATCGATACGTCGACGTGGCCCCGCGGCCGGGACGCTCTACCTAACATGTGTCCACTGAACCAAATCATTACTATTTATACACCAATCTCTTACGGGGACATAATTATAAAAATAACAACGATGGGTTTCTAATATTTGTTCATTGGAGCTGTGTTCTCTATAAAAGTATTACAAAGTTAAAACACCTCAGATCTATTAAATGTAAAATTGTTAAAGAGCAAACAAAACAATAGGAACTCTCTACAACAGAAAATAAGATTTAAATTAATTAAGACAACATAAATAATTCCTTTTGCTCAACAAAATTACTATGAAAGTAATAATCTGTGAAACTAAATTAATCACAATATATATATATATATATAATTATGTATGTTATTAAATACAGAATTTCTCGATCGAGACCAAGTCTGAATGTTTGTTGACTTCTTAATAGTTATAAGCTGTATGCTCAAGTGACATAAATTCGCAAACATGTCCTCCTGCCACAATTGCGTTATTATAAGTAATAAACTTTTATTTGTAATTTGGCATATTATAACAAACTGATCTTCGTATTATTATCTTCATATACATATATTGACGTAAAACCATTAACCAACCTAAAAAAATAAATAAAAATAAAGACAGTGATAGATTTAATCTAATCACAAACATAAAAAATACAACTAATAATATAAATATAATTTACCTACTAGGTAGTTTTGTTATTATTCAGAAAAGCCTGTGTCAGTGGAAATATCTTAAAGTTAATAGAAATGGCGATAGCAATTGAGAATATCCCAAGATAAGATGTGGCCGAGTGCCGAATAGTATTGCATTGTAACCACTCACGTAAACATATTTATGTTAAGTTTTACACTAATGCCTTTTACCCTCGAGTCATAAATTCTTTTATTGTTTTCATTAGATGTTGACTTGGATCTTGTTTGGTGGACGACATTCGTAGAAAACAAAATTAGTTGACACTAGTATAGCAAAACGATATTGCACTAAAAAAACTAAAAAATGTGGTAGAAAAAGTTAACATTTTAAAGATTTAAATTTTATATACAACCGAACAGTTTGTGAGTGGTCGTTATAATTTGTAATATGTTATGGCACATAAAATGAGCATCATGTCTCACGAACATTTTGTTTTCTACGCGCGACTCGCCGACCTGCCCTCCTCGTCGAGTACCTTATATTTACTTAGCTACTAAGGCATTTCTCTATCTAAAATAAGCGTATTTTTGTATCAATGCAATATTATTGAGCGCTCGTTATGTAGTTATCGTTTCACCTTCCATTCAACGCGTAATCAGTTTTATCTACTACAAATTTGGAATAAATAAACAACATGACACTATTTGAAAATTAAATCAAATAATTTTTGTTGGTATAAGCACAAATTATGTTACAAATAAGGTATTTAGTAAGCATAATGCTTTATGAACACAAACTGATTAAATTTTCATGAGGCTATGCTGTTAAATAACAGTTTTAATTGAGATCTTTAATATTCAGGCGAGATCACTGAGCTGTGTTGACACCAATAAAATAAAAGATCAGACTTCAACAATATAAGTTTTCAAATACTCTTTGTTTTGTTGCTATGTTTATTTTTGTTGTTAATAAATCAACTATATTTTTTTTTCGAAACAACATGGCCCCTTAATAAATTAAATTGAAATGGGACCATTGATCCTGAGATACATTATTGTGTTGTTGGTTTACTTTTTCTGAAAGCTAATAACCGAGACGGAAAGTAATTGGAGTATTATTAATGTACAATCATGACATGACGTTCTTAGTCTTTGTCAGCATAACCTCACGGAAAGCGATCAAAATTTCAAGAGAAGATTACGGTGTGTGGAAGGGAAACAAGTGTGGGCGCTGTGTGCATGCGCGCGGGAGTTCATCGCACGTCGGTGAGGTTGCTCTTGTCGCCGAACAACTTGACCAGCTGCTCCTCGTAGTCGTCAATGTTGCGCTTCATTATCTCCATGCACGGGCCCAGCAGGCGCTCGAACGTCTCCACGTCCAGGACTGGAAAGTGAAGTTAATAGCCACATCAGTTTATATTCCGATTATTGCAAGCAGGAAATTTGTATTGAGCTCAATAAGACCATAGAAATTTAACATATTAAAGTAATCAATTGGTTCTAAAATGATATGACGGATCTAATTTTATAAATTAAAACCAACTATCACCAATTGTTTAAGTTTCCTATCTAGCGCCGGGAGTAATCAAACCGTCTGAGGTTCCAAGTGCCCAGGGCTCCGATATCCATGAGGCCAACTAGTTCCCACTCCTTCTTTTTGTTTTTGTTAATAAAATAGGCCTCTCTCATAATTATCATAGTAATAGGCGGCCCCATCACCCGGCAGTGCTCAAGGCCTTAATAGGTTTAAGACGGCCTGGACTGTACTTGTGCCCGGTACGCATGACTAAATATTTCGTTTTCTCACAACTTCCCCGGGCGCATAGAAGACGAAAAAACAAAAATTCTATATTATGTACAATCGAAACTAGGTAGAGATTACAAGGCATGTGTTATAATGCAATTTGTAGTTTTTCGTTAGAAACCTTCACACCAAACTCATCGTAATCGAATAAATTATTTAGGAACGCGTAGAGGACGAAGACACCAATATTAATTTTGATACGTACATTGAAAGTATCTCAAACTAATGTGTCGTCTTTTTGTGTACATTTAGTAAGTCATCAAAGTGGCACAACGCCAGATGTTGTTTTTATATAACGTTATGCCGAGAGTACTCGCCAATGATGTCACAGTAAAGTTATTTAATATTTGTGGCTACTCAGAAAATAGGTGTTTTACTTGTTAGTATTCGAAAAATGTACCATTAAAGAAAGAAAGAACCGTTCAAATAGTTAAGAATAAAATTCATGGAATATTCAATTCAAAGTTATTGCAATGGATTTAAATAGCATTCTACCCTATTAAACCATTTACATTAGGCGTTGTTTCGGCACTTCGGTACACGGTCGAGTCCCTATACTTAGTGTACAATGATTCAACAATGAGAGGAAAACGGTGTTTTTAATGTATGGTGATAAATACTGCAACGAGGCTGTTAGCCGGCGACATTCAAATGAGGCCGGCGCGGCGCAGGAATAACATGCTAATACTAACATATACGGTACCCTGCTGCTGAATATAGTCTTAGAAACTAGAATTAAGGTTCTAAGCGCGAATTAGAAGCTAGAGGTCCTGAGTTCGATTTCCAGTTCGAGCAGTGTTATTGGGTATTTCTATAAAATTCTCGGTAGCAGCTCGGAGTTTGAGATTTGTGCCTCGTTAAAGGCAATAGGCGCACCCCCTACGTGGGACCTAAACATACCGGCGAACTGTGGGTGTACATTAGTACGCCTCTGCCTAAACCTTCGTAGGCGTGATTATGTTTATGATTTTAGAATCTTGAAACTGTTCTTAAATTATACTTTATACTATAAATGCATCTGAAATAGATATTGCTGAAGTTTGTTTCAATAGAATTTGTAAGAAATGGAAACTAATGAGATAATTGAAAAAACGAAGCTTTTTATAAACATCAACCGTCGTTCAGGTGTCCTCTCTCCTTGGCAATAAAGTTCATGGGAGTGATTTCCGGCCATGTTGAGACACGCTATGAACACAGGTGAAGTAAGTACTTACATGCCACTTTGGTGGGGCCCACGGCGTAAGCTGAAGCGGCGCGCGGCTTGTGGGTGACGAGAGCCAGCTCTCCGAAGTATCCACCAGCCTCTGACGATTACAAAGAACAATCGTAAGAAACAATTATTATCAATTGTCCCTTAAAACCAACTTTTCCCAGATGAAATAGCACAATAATAAGTAGTGATAGCAAGAACTTAACAATTAGTAATTACTTTCTTGCGACCTTTCTTTTGACTAGTATTTGTCTTATTTTTAAAATGGATAGATGTCAATTTGAAAAGAAAAGGACAGTTGGATATTTTTTCCAGAACGAAGTTTTTCCGATCGTATAAAAAAGTAAAGTACATTACCAAAAGGGCCATATTCTCGGTACTAAACAGCGCACAATTATTATGGTATAATGCTACAATGTTAATTTATTCCAAGACAAAAATACAATCGATCATTCGCCTGTCGTTCCAAGAACCGTAAGTGAAGTAAGGTTAACTTCTAATGGGTTATTGATTGCTTTTACAAGTTGCGGTGCATATACTGACGCAATATATAGCAAAATATGTTGACGATATAAAATCTGACAGGACTATGTCTGGATGAAACTGGGAGCTATCGCGGGAAGAGAATACCTGGGCATAAGCAAAATTTTATTCTGCCAAGCAGTACACCATTGTCCATCACATTCACTGCTACACAACAGGCCATATTTTTAACACGCTTTTATTAGGTTCACCTGTATGTAAATAATTATGTAAGTAATGGAATGTAAGGCAACTAATTAAACCATCTTCCAAGGATCGTAGCGTCATAAAAATTGGCAGCTATATGTAGTTCTGATGACAATACAATAATATGGTACTGTCGAACTGATCTGATGATGGAGCCGGAAGATATGTACTGGAACTTCATGATGGAATATCGTATCATAGCTGTTTGGACTTCTTAGAAAGGTCTTGTAATGAACTTTGACCGCGATTAGGTTTCAAGGTCTGATGATGAAGCCGGAAGTTAAGCACTGGCATTCCATGATGGAATATCGTATCATAGTCGTGTTTGGACTTGTTAGAAAGGTCTTGTAATGAACTTTGACCACGCTTCAGTTAAAAGGCCTGATGATAAACCTTGAAGACAGGAAATAAATGTATAAATGTCAAAAATATTTCGTTATCAAAGACTAAAAAGTATAAAATAAATAAATAGTTTAAAAAACACTAGAAAAACGCTTTTATAAATGCACGTAAGAACCAAAAATAAATTATGGATCGTTCAAGTTGTCTCTATTTCTGGGCTGAAGTGTAAACTATGTGCTTTTAATTATAATATTTGATTGTAAAAGCACAGGAGAAGGGAAGGGAGGAACAGGAAAGACTTTCTTGTAAACAAATACTAATACTAGACTATAACTTTCTAAAAAAAAGAAACAGCCAGAGGTAGTTACCGAGACGCTTGATTTCATGTTCATTGCCGTCGTCGCGCGCGATGCGGATGCTGACGGCGCCGTCCTCCACGAAGTACATGCCGTCGGCGGTGTCGCCCTGGCGGATAATCAGCTCGCCGTCGATCAGCGTACGCGGCAACAGGGCATCCGCGAGATTAGCGCGCTCGTATGCCTGTTTCATGTAAAAACGTGTTAAAATTTGAACACAACTCGAAAAAAATAAAGTGCTTATTTAGAAAGATTTATGCAAGTGTTCCAACTGTGATTCTAGTAAAGGCTTCGAAACTAGGGTACGATTAGTGTACTAAACTGCGATAAATATCTAGAAGTATGAATTATAATTTCAATGACTCATATTTATGTACTTGATAGCACAGTACACGGACATCTACACTAGTGTACGGTGGGTAGGCTCCTGCCGTATTTACAGTATGGTCGAAATAACTGCGCCTCTGAAGTTAACCGCAAGTGATTTTGGTGGTATGTAATAGTATCGTAATTTTAATATAAAATTTTAAAATAAATTCTAGTATTTGGACATTTGGTTCTGTAACGCAAACATGCTATAACAATGCGACTTCTCTAGAACAAAAACTAAAAACTAAAAAATGTACATCATTAACGAGTTATGAATAAACAACAATACATACACGCCTGTCTGCCTACTCCTTCGGGGAGTAATAATGAACGTGTCGTTTTATTTCACCCTTTGTACTTAATGATACGTTACACGCATGTGTTCAAGAATATTACTAATAAACTTTTATTTTTGGTAATCGGCTTATGACCAATTAATTATGTTATTATGTATACCGCATGCAAAAAACATTTTAAGGAATTAACACTTTTGCCTGCCTCTTATAAAAAACGTAAACCTAAATGGAACTTTAAAAGGGTGTAGTATTGTAGTGTACAGAATCACTGCCAAAAGGTAAATTTTGATGAAGTTTAGTACCTATATGGATGCATTGTAAGATTATTGTTATTGGTCCTATGGGATGCGAGCGTGATTCGCCACCGAGTGTCGTTACAAAATTAAATTCAGTATCAAAGTAAGATAGCATAAAGCAAGAATACAAAGTACGTCAACAAAAATACCACTTATTTAAATCCCGTATGTATTTATCAGTGCATTCCGCAGTCGCCAACCGAATTTCAGTGACGTATGTCATGTGCTTGAGATAAAACAACGGTGACGTCACACAGCGTCCGGAAGGTGAATAAATTCGATAGGAACATTGGCGTCCGGTGGGTGTTATCTTTCGCCTCGCTTGTCAGACAATATTATCTACACACGAACGAGAACCGCCTTTGACGGAGTACCGTCAAAGGCGGTTCTCGTTCGTGTAGCGTACTCGGTAGCGCATGCTACCGAGTACGGTAGCATGCGCTTTTATCTTTTATTGCCCGATTTAGTTAAAACAACAATCGGAATAGTTTTACAATGTTCAAACTTTAAAATGAAGGTGTAATAATACTTAATTACAGTGTAAACTACTTACTTATATTTAAAGCATTTTAGATTTATGAGATGCTCTTTCTTCTATTTACTGTTTATTTCTCCCTTTTTAAAGAAAAAGTAAGCAAATTTGGAAGATAGGTTTCTTATAGAGTCTCGATATTATTTAGTAAGAACGAGGAGGAAGAAAACTGAATACTAGCTCTGAGTCGCTTTAGCTAATGTAGCCGCCTACTTCCATAGAAAATCCATAAATCTTATATGCCAAAAGTTCCACAGAACCCTTATGAGAAGAGGTTTCTGTTTAAACCCTACACTGTATCATTGCGTCATTGTATGTGTCACTTCCTCCCCTTTCCTTAGGGGCCATGCATTAGTGACAGCTTGTTAGCTAATTACCTGTGAACAACTGACCCTTTTGCTGTTACCAAGTCCCTTGCTTGAAAAGATTTTATTTGCTGACATGTCATGATAATCCTTTAGCGATCGTTGTGCTTTTTATATTAATTAAGATAACCCGTAAGGGATGAATAGAAAAAAGGACATAAGTACTGAGCCGACCCCAAATCAATTGGGGCAAGGACAAGAAGATGATTTTCACATAACGCATTTCTTTTCTATTTTTGTTCTCCAATAATACAAAATGTTCACACACGAGTAAAAAATATAATAATAATTTTGCACTTTTATAATGCGTTTAATTATTAGGAACTCTTGATAACGTAATTGAGGTGAGAATGTACTTAATTTAAGTAAAATGAACACATGAACAGGGAAACTGTCCGTTGCAAGTTGCAAGTAGGTATCAAGGTTTAGACCACAAACGATACAATTTTCCTCTTAAAAATTAGAAGAATAATATTAAGATGTGTTTATGAAACCAAAGGAGTGTCACATCGATCCATTCTTAACTACAAAGCGTTTGTGGCCCATGAAAATTGGCGGACAAAATATTGTGTTCTCTCGAACACTCGGTATAATGTGTATGTAAACACGAACAGTATAAGTGTCAAAGACATGTAATGTGGACATTGAGCGAGGATAATCGAGAACTGAGATATACTCGTGTCACCATGATACAAAGGCTAGGTTCATCAACAACATCAACCTACCAGGATTATCTCTTCATGATTAAGATGATCTTGTTACTGTATAGATATCTATGTATAATAACTCAATACCTATCTAGCCTAAATATAGTATATTGTTAAGTAAATGTGTGTCTTAAATTAATTTCGAAGAATTCGAGGTGTCTCGACGAGGGTGAAGTGTGTCCTAGACGATAGGTTGGCAACATGCGACAACTCACGCACTATTAAAATCTTTAAACCTGACCTAGTTTCTGTACCAGGCCTCGGGCGGTACTAAGACGCGCTTAGAATTCAGTCTACACGTACAAAATCACAGGGATTTTTACGAGTGTTAACGTCCAAACCTAAGACCATGGTGGACGTTGGGCGCACCTTATCACAGCCTAATCTTAGCTTAAATCAGTATTAACTGATAAGTGTTATCACATTACGTACGCACACCATACCACGTGACGCTCGCCACTGTTACAATATTTCCTATCGCCTACTTATCATTCAATTGCTTCTTATACCTTTCAATTGGCATTGGAACTGTATTTATTATTATAATCCAGATAGCGTCACAACTCACACGCAGTATAGGTATTATGTAATAAAATATTTGTAAAAACGTTTCACCGTTTGAATCAATACGATTTGACGTCACCGTGCTGTTCAAATCTTTGAAACACGACACGTTTTCCTTTAATTTATGCATAATTGTCCATGAAACAATATTGCATAATAAAACGCGTGTAAAATACTTTATAACGACTTTAGCTTATTGTTATGATAATATTAAAACAATAAATAAAATTTACAATCGTGCTGGTGCTAACTGGAGTAATAAATCGTATCGAGAAATGGGCACACACTTGTTTACAACACAGCATACCATTTAGAAATAGATACAATTTGATTTTATCTACTAGGTAGAAAATGCAAAAGTTGTCTACGCAGGAGGTAGACGCATAAATTGTATAATTTACATCGAGTTATCCTCCCCTACGGCGCAAGGTTTATTACGTTATCTGTATTAAATATGCTTCGAAATATTTCTAGGAAGAATCTATTTGCGTCGAGTTAGGACGGGCGCTAAATATTACGAAATATTAAGGTTTTGGAGCGGAAACACAACGAGTTTCACCTAATCGTTCTTATATCTTAATGTTGATATAATGTAGTAAGTAGTTACAACTTGTCAGACCACTATCTAAAAGCAATTAAGGTGCTTGTCTCTCTACAGGGGAAATGGACAGCAAGATTGAAAGATTTCCCATGGAACTTTATAATATTGTTCTTTTGCATGATCACTAATCTATTTTCCAAGCGTGCTGATTACGGCAACATTCCCTTGCGACTGCTGTCGTAAGGATGGAGCGGTAAGCAGAGGACGTCATTGAAAAGTTATTTATTCTTCATGTTATAAAATGACAAACAAGAAACCGCCTATAGGATGGTAGTGCCAGCTATAGGTACCAGTGATAAATATTAATTATAATAAGTATAATAATATATAATTACTAGCTTCTGCCTGCGACTTCGTCTGCATGGACTTCAGATAAAAAGTAGCCCATGTGTTATTCCAGAATATAATCTATCTCTGTGCCAAATTTTATGCAGATCCATTCAGCTGTTCTAGCATGAAAGAGTAACAAACATCCATCCATCAATCCTCACAAACTTTCGCATATATAATATTAGTAGGATAGTAGGATATTATGAAGAGGAAAGATTTGTGTATTTATGTAACGAATAAACTGAAAATCTTCTGGGCCGATTGCTAAAATTCTTTCACCATTAGAATGTTACATTATTCCAGATTCTAGAATATTTTGAAAAAAGTTAGATTTCTCCACCCGTGCGAAGCCGGGCGGGCTATGATAAATAAAATAGCTTTATACTTTTCCATTGTAACAGTGGTAATGTACCTATACATAGTGCCGTACTAAAACATAATAGTCAGTCAGTAAGTTGATACCGGGGCTAACTGCCCAGGGAAATCTGGATGAATCTGATTCTTCATCATCATCATCATTATCTGAATAGGAATGACGACAAAAACTAAATTGGTCGGATTTTAGTTAGGTTTGGTTAAGTTTGCCAATTCAGAATTAGCACCATTGTGTGTTGAAATTTATGAATCTATTATTACTAATATATAAAGCTGAAGAGTTTGTTTGTTTGTTTGCTTGAACGCGCTAATCTCAGGGACTACTGGTCTGACTTTAAAAATTCTTACAGTGTAAGATAGCCCATTTATTGAAGAAGGATATAGGCTAATATATCATCATGCTAAGACTAAGTAAGTATTCCACGTGGACGAAGTCGCGGGCGGAAGCTAGTGAATTGATAAAATTAAACTCGCGCCCCTATTATATGGGATCTATACATACCGGCGAACTGTGAGTGTACATAAGACCTCTGCCTAACCCTTCTGGGAATACAGACGTGATGGAATTGATAAAATTACCGATCAATTGACCACCTATAATATCGACTGTCAATTTAACTTTCAACTGATCTAAGTACCAGTGTAAAAAACTTAGGACATCTTTTTCCTTTTAGAACGATGGTCGCTGAATCATTCCCGTATATTTGTATGAATTACGGAAAAGTAGCGATTTGTTACCATTTTAGATGTCTATGAGTAAACCTGCACCCATATGGCGTAGTTACCTAATATGGAGAATAATCTAAATAATTGTTAACTTTAAAAAACCTGACTTGTTCAAAAGGCACGATGATATTCAATGAATTACATTATAGTGGTTGAAAGATCCTTTAAAGGAAGGTGAAGACTAACCAACATATTATATTGATTGCTAAGCAGAGTTCGAGCGTGGTCAGGCAATATTTTCGGGACGTTGGGCAACGGATCTGCTCGCGTGTGTACTCGCTGAGGGGCGGTGACACTCCCGTTTCAATACTAATGTTTTAAGTTGGGAATATTTTCAACCGATTTTATAAATGGTGTTTTCAATAAATATATCTACAACCTGTAACAGAATAAGCTCAAAACCTGATAGTAGTTTGTTCAGAATCGATTACTATTGTGTTAATTTTTCCCGAAAAGATAATTACATTATTGACCGAGACTATACCCTCCTGATCCACCATTTGTCGCTTTGATGGTGTGCGTTTTTACCACATAGTTTATTTATTATCTAGAAATGACATCGGGTTCTCAAATAACGTGAATCTTTGTTTAATATAGTCGACTTCGGTTAAACTTGGACATCCTTCAACGTCCTCACATCTTGTTATCGCAATATTGTACCAGTGAAGTTTGTAATTTATTTATTTTAAAAGAGTGTCCATCGAGTTTCTTGCCGGATTCTTCTCCATAGGATCGACCTTTTGGAACCGTGCAACTAGAATCATAACGTTTCAAAAACGCTTGTAAAAGCTTATTTGAAACTAGCTTCTGCCCGCGGCTTCGCCCCCGTGTAATTTGGTCTATCATCACATCCCACGGGAACAGGATAAAAAGTCTGCCTGGTTTTAAGCTACCTCTCCATCAATTTTCAGCCAAATCGGTTCAGCCGTTCTTAAGTTATAAATAGTGTAACATAAAAACATTTGAACTTGAACAAGTGGCTCGAGTGGAAAACTGAAACCTATTTGCACCAATTATAATTGTGTGCGTTTGCGCGCCAATATCATAGTCGGAGAACTGGTAGTACAGCAGCTATCAGTTATTCATTTAGCTGAAATAACAAATTTTTTTGAAAAAAAAAATTTTGCGTGTCTCAAAATGACTTTAGAGTTTCGTTATTATTATTATGACTCGATATTCTCATTGTAGTGTTAAAGTCTTGCGCTGATTCAGTTACACAGTTAGTTTACTTTGGAAACACAAATTTCGAGCAATCATCCAATCATCCATATTTGCACTTGATAGATTTTCCATAATTTCTATTCACGAGAAAAGTAGCAGTAGCTGTAGAATTAAATCCAGTCCAAGATTAACATTAGAAAATATACTAATTGATTTTAAGATGTAAGATTGAACTGAAAATTTTTGGGGGTGCAAGAAAAATAATTGCATTTACAGAATGCCATTTCGTCGAGGTTAGTGCAATACCGCGTTACTAACACTTGTAGAGAGCAAATGCTATAAGGTTAATTTTTAAATGTTATTTCATTGAAAATTTACCCTTAAAACCTTGGACCTGAAGCCCAATTATCGATGAAATAACATTTAAAAATTAACCTTATAGCATTTGCTCTATGCCCTAATTACGAATGAAATAACATTGAAAATTAACCCTCATAGCCTGTTTTCAGGCCTGATTATCAATGAAAAGGGTAACATTAAAAATTAAACCTTACAGCAATGTTAGCTACGCAGTATTGCACTATCCCCGACGATTTCATTCCAAAATGTGTGTGAAATGAATTTGAGAACCTGTGGTCTTAGGTGTCAAGGTTCTTGACAAGTGTCATTATATATTCGTTAACGTCCATTGCTAGACAATGGCGTACGATGAAGGTGCGTGGGAACTATTGATATAACAATGAATTGGCGATATAGTCAGCAATAAAGTCGCCGGAGACTGACGTTTATAATACGCTTTGGCACAGTGGCTTTTTCATAAAACAAAAAAAAAACGTTGTTACTATACTAGCAGGGACCAGTGTTGTCATTATTTAATTCAATATTTTCTAAGTAATCTTCATTAGATGCGAAAAATCTGTGTATGAATATGAAATCCACATGGGATATACTAATTAGAAAATTTAAAATAAAAAGACGACCGAGTACTTACTTCGCTCTTTTCCTGTGAATTTGCTAGTATGTAATAAAATAAGCTAGAATACTGTTACGAGCTGGGGTTCGGGATAAATTAATTAACGCTAATTTTACCGAAATAAACAAATACTTTAATAAACTTGACAACACACAACAGAAATCACAAATAAAGTCACTACACTATTACTTGTCGCACTGTACTGTCACACTGAGAATCACTTGTCTTCACTTTGATGTTCACTTCACCTTGTCCAAAACTAAACTGCTCTAGCCGACCCTCACGACGGCTATTTATATCAGTCACGAAGATTCTGGAATCGAACAATCGCGAAAAGCCTACAAAATGCGAGTAGGTACTCGCATTACAGGTAGGTACATAGATCGTCTATTGTTTACGGGCATTGACCTTTGAACCTGACCTTGATCTATTGTTATTACGTGAGTACGTATTCGAGTACTTTCTTTCGAATATTCTACATGCTCCTACGATTTATCCAGAACCTTCGTGACCCATCCACGTCATTCTAATAGCTTCGCGGCGTAACACTGCCCCCTCCTAAGACATGCTCGTCCCGAGCATCATTTGATCCGTAATAACGCGCTAAACGATCCACATGAACGATCTTTGGTGCACCTCTTGTTCCTTTCTGTATCCTGTAGGTGACATCGTTGATCTTAGTCACAACTCGATAGGGGCCGTCCCATTTGGCCTGCAATTTGGGTGACTTTCCTTTACTACGCACCGGGTTATGTAGCCACACTAGTGAGCCCTCATCGAAGCCTCTGTTGTTCATCTTTCGGTCATAACGCGTCTTCATTTTCTCAGAAGTTTGTTGGCCCGACTGCCTGACATGCTCATATATGTCATTCATTCTGGTTCGCAAGTCGTTCGCATAATCAGTCACACATTGGGGAGTATCTGGGGGTATACCGGTGATGAGATCTGCAGGCAACCGTAGCTCTCTTCCAAAGTTCGCGAAGGCTGGTGTCACCGTCGTACTTTCATGAACTGCACTCCGATACGATAGAAGGAATGGCTGAATGTGCTTATCCCAATCTCTCTGCCTACTTCCCACAACTTTTGCTAGATATCTCTCTAAGGTCTGATTAAACCGTTCGACCATTCCATCAGACTGGGGGTGGTAAGAGGTGGTTCTGGTTTTATGAGTACCCATTACTCGACACGTCTCCTGGAATATTTGAGATTCGAAATTCCTTCCTTGGTCACTGTGAATCTCCAAGGGTACTCCAAAACGACAGAAGACTTCATGAACCAATTTATCTGCGACCGTCGAAGCCTCTTGGTTAGGAATGGCGAACACTTCCGGCCACTTTGTGAAATAATCCATCACAACCATGAAATATTTGTTCCCGCCTTCACTCTCCGGAAATGGTCCTGCTACATCAAGAGCTATTCGTTCCCAGGGCGCACCAACATTGTAGACTTTCAATGCACCTCTGCTGCGCGTATGGGGCCCTTTTACAGCTGCACAGCTAGTGCATTTACGACACCAATCTTCAACATCGTCCCGACAGTGGATCCAATAGAAACGCTCTCTAATCTTCAATAAAGTCCTTTTTACTCCTAGATGACCTCCTGAACATCCGTCATGGTATAATCGTAGGATATCTGGCACCTTAGCTTTAGGGACTACCATCTGCAGATGACTCTTGTCTCCCTTAGCATTTTCCCATTTCCGGCACAAGACACCGTTATGCATCAACAGACTGTCCCACTGTGCCCAATAACTTTTTGAGACTGTGCTCAATGCCGCAACAACACTCCATTTCGGCTTGGAGGCACCAGCTTTCATCCAGTCGAGAATCGGTTTAACATCTGAGTCAGTCTCCTGTGCTTGCTGCAGGGTTTCTTTCCATTCGTCACTAAGGTCAGTTTTCAGCATTTTCACGGGAACAGCTTCCTTAGCCTCTTGTCTGGAACAGTGCTTGCATATTTCCGGACAAGGTCTTCGTGACAACGCATCTGCGTTACCGTGAGATCTGCCACTGCGGTGTTCAATTATGAAATCGAATTCCTGTAGAAGCTCAATCCACCTCGCTACTTGTCCTTCCGGGTTCTTAAACTGCAATAACCACTTTAGTGCAGCATGATCTGTTCGCAGGTGAAACTTCCGTCCCAATAAATACTTGCTAAAATGTTGCAACGTCTTAACTATAGCGAGCAGTTCTCTCCTCGTGACGCAATAGTTTCTTTCCGGTTTTGACAATGATTTACTGAAGTAGGCTATGACAACTTCCTGATCTCCTTTTCGCTGTGACAAAACTCCACCAATTCCAGTATTACTTGCGTCAGTGTCCACGATAAATTCATTTTCAGTGTCAGGGTAGCCTAAAATAGGTGTATTGCACAAACGTGTCTTTAGCTCTTGAAACGCACTTTCGCAGTTTGCGTCCCAGCAGAACTGTGTCTTTTCCTCTGTCAGTTTGTGTAAAGGCTTCGCAATGTCCGAAAAATTCTTCACAAACCGTCGATAGTACGAGCACAAACCCAAAAATGCTCTGACTTGCGTCTTGTCCTTCGGAACTGGCCAGTCTTTCACAGCAACAATCTTCTCTGGATCCGTTTCAACACCTTTTTCCGACACTACGTGCCCCAGAAAACTTACTTGACGTTTGAAGAATGAACACTTCTTCGGACTTAACTTTAAATTGGCTCCTCGGATTTTTGATAAAACACGTTCGAGGTTTTGAACGTGGTCATCAAACGTACGGCCCACGATGATAATGTCATCCAAGTAGACCAGACAGGCGTCTCCAATCAGACCAGTGAGCACTAGTTCCATAAGTCTTTCAAACGTAGCAGGAGCATTGCATAAACCAAACGGCATGACTTTAAACTGCCACAGACCCTTTCCCGTAGAGAAAGCAGTCTTCTCTTTGTCATTGGGGTCAATTTCCACTTGCCAGTAACCACTTTTTAGGTCTAGGGTTGTAAACCACTTCATACCCGTCAGGGTATCCAGCGTGTCATCGATCCTTGGCAATGGGTAACTGTCTTTCTTCGTAACGTCGTTCAATCTTCGATAGTCCACGCAAAAGCGCATACTGCCATCTTTCTTTTTCACCAGGACCACCGGAGAACACCATGGGCTAGATGAAGGCTCTATCACACCATCCTTCACCATTCCCTCAATCATGGTCTCAACTTCTTTCTCTCGCGCAACTGGCAATCTTCTAGGTCGCTGACGTATTGGTGACTCGTTGCCAGTATTAATTTTGTGCTGCACCAGTCCTGTCTTTCCAATGTCGGCATCATTTGTAGAGAAAATACCAGCATACTGGAGCAATATCTTCTTAGCCTTGATCGCTTCTTCATCAGACAGATCATTTTGACAGTCTTTTAAAAGAGTTTCAACGTTAAACTTTGGATTTCGAACGTTATTATCAGTATACTGATCACTGCAACGTCGCATCCAAGCTACGTCTTCACAAGTACCCATCAATGTGCCCTTCTTGATAACTTTCTCTTTATCGCCTGGATTGAGTATGCGTACTGCTGATACATTGCTAGCTCTCACCAACGTTCGTGCCATCTTCCACGGTAAGTCATCGTCCATCCTCTCTATGAGAACACATCGATTTTTCTGCCCGGCATTCTGTGGCAGAGCGACTGGGACGATTGTTTCCGACTTAGGAGGAAGAACTATTTTCTTCAGACAGTACACCTTCCCTGTTGTTGCACCTTCCATGAAAATTTCTTCCGAACCGCACTTCAACACTCCTTGATTAACGTCGATCTCACAACAATGCTTTCGCATAAAGTCCAATCCCAGAATGCAATCATCTACTATATCGGCAACGATGACATTATGCCGATATATTCTGTTACCAAACTTCAATTCCACCTCCTTCTCGCCTCGGACGGATATGTGCTGGCCAGTAGCTGTTACCAATTGTATGCACTCGCGATCACTGATGCAGTCCCCAAGGACCCGACGTGCCAGCTGGGTATTAACTACCGTGCGAGAAGCTCCAGTATCTAATGTCAGCTTACAGGGTGTTCTGTTGACTTCGCCTCTGATGATCAGGCTGTTACCGTCATGGGCTTGTGAGATCGAAATCCTTGGGGCTCCTTTCACACTAGCCAGCACCCGCCCCGCAGTCCTGGCTTTTACTCGTTTCCCTGCTGCTCCTCGGTGGTGACGTTCATCACCCTTACTTTATCACCTTGAGTCTTTTCTCGCCACGAGATTCCCTTTGGACAATTAGCTCGGAGGTGGCCCTTCTCTCCACAAATGTAGCATCTAGGCGATGCTGCACCAACCCCTCGACCCTCGCTGCGCTTCGGGCAACCCGCCTGGAAGTGGCCCTTCTCCCCACAGAGGTGACATGTCGGTAAAACGACCTCACGAATGCGGTGTGCCCGATGGTCTTGTCTGACTGCCTCCACTTCTAAGGCATGGGCTAAGGCGTCTTTTAAGGTCTTGTGGTGCCCAAGCCTCACAGCAGCTCTGACTTCTAGGTCACGAACTCCATCAACGAAAGCCTGGACCAGGTTACCGTCGATAAGTGCAGGTGTGGACTGGTAGGCTTTTCGGACCAGCTTTTCAACTTCTACGGCCCACTGCTGCAGGGTCTCTGAGCCACGCTGTACCCGATCCTTCAGCTGTGCACGGAATACGTATTCAAGATGGGCGTCACCATATCTCGAGTCCAATGCGTCAATCAGCTGATCGTAGGACATCTCCTTGCCGAGGGCCTCCAGTACTGTCAAAGCCTGATCGCGGAGGCTTAGAGTAAGCGCGGTCTTAGCCTGGCCTTTGTCCCATCCATTCGACTCCATAAAGGCTTCAAACTGCATTTTGTATGCCGACCATGAGGAGGTTCCGTCAAATGGCGGCACTTTGAATCCGCGTAGCGAGGATGTTATGGGAGCAGCAACCGCGGAAGCCACAAGTCCGTTTCCTGCCTTTAGATCACCTAACGCTTTTGTCACGTTAGCAATCTGTTCCTCGGTTTTAGAAATCCGGGTCTCGTGCTGTTCCACCTGCTCCTTCATAACACCAAGCTGTTTTCCAAGAGTCCCATGAAGGTCTTTTATGAGGAGCATCTGATCCTCTTGGCGTTTAGCCTGCTCCTCCTCCCGACGACGGGCCTGCTCTTCCTGACGGCGGGCCTGCTCTTCTTGACGGCGAGCCTGATCCTGCATCATCGCCATTAAAGCCGCCAGATCAACAGCTGGTACCCGAGAAGTTCCAGATGGACCAGCGACTGGGTCTGTTGTTGGTTGTAGATGACCCGCAGGAAGTGCCGGAGAATCTCCAAATCGTCTCTGGTCCATTTCTTGCTGCCGCTGACTTCTGGTACGGATACCTTCCGTATCGTCCTTCGGCAAAACCGGCATAATTTATCCCAGTACTTCTGACACCAAATGTTACGAGCTGGGGTTCGGGATAAATTAATTAACGCTAATTTTACCGAAATAAACAAATACTTTAATAAACTTGACAACACACAACAGAAATCACAAATAAAGTCACTACACTATTACTTGTCGCACTGTACTGTCACACTGAGAATCACTTGTCTTCACTTTGATGTTCACTTCACCTTGTCCAAAACTAAACTGCTCTAGCCGACCCTCACGACGGCTATTTATATCAGTCACGAAGATTCTGGAATCGAACAATCGCGAAAAGCCTACAAAATGCGAGTAGGTACTCGCATTACAGGTAGGTACATAGATCGTCTATTGTTTACGGGCATTGACCTTTGAACCTGACCTTGATCTATTGTTATTACGTGAGTACGTATTCGAGTACTTTCTTTCGAATATTCTACATGCTCCTACGATTTATCCAGAACCTTCGTGACCCATCCACGTCATTCTAATAGCTTCGCGGCGTAACAATACGTAAGATATTGCTGTAACAATACTTAGGTCCAGGCTTTTCTCTAGGCCGCACAAAAGAACTTTCAAAGTTACTTCACCGCGGTAAATGAGATTACTCTTGCTACTTTAGCGTTAATTAGTGTGATATTAGGGCTCCAAACCACAATATATATTTTTTACACAGACATGTTGGGAACATACTTGTTTTGTACCAATAAGAATACTGCTAGACTTGGGAATTAAACATAAAGTCTCTAGCGTAGCAGACGCGCTTGGAGACTAATGAGGACGTAAAAAAATAAATAAATTTAATATCGTACATGATAGGAGTAATTTAACAATTTACAGTTAATGCTGAGACTTTAGTTGTTTTTATAATGAAGTAAATGTAAAATCTTCTTCTACACATTTCTTAGCTTCAAATCTTTTTATAATTATTATAGAAATTAAATACTGACTGACTGTATTTGTTCCAGTATTGTGAGAAAGATAAATGAGTAGATAAACGTCAAGTCTAGTTCTATCGTCTCAAGGAGTTCCAGTTTGTGTATGTGTGTCAGTTAACAGCAAGATATCTAATATGAAACGTATTAGTAGTTTGGACAAAGCTACACTAAATCGTAGTAATACTTCCCACGTCACCGTTTTTTTAATTGAGAAAAAACAAGGCTTAAAGTCCAATTGTTTGTGAATTATTCGTTAAAGTATTCTTAAAAGAATTCAGTTTAACCAACAATATTCTTATATAGGTATTTCTAAGATACTTTATTGATATAGTGATAAATATTTCTTATCATGATATCGGCACATCGGTAGCAAATTGTAGAACACAGATATCATTGATCTAACAATAATTTATATCCAATCACACTCAGTCGACGCGAGCCAGTTGTTACATGACTAAGATAACTAGTAACTGCACCCATATTTGAAATGTTATTTCAAGGAAAGAAATCAAGTTCAACGGTGTAAGTATCGTAACTATTATTTCTCGTCTAATTCCTTTTGTCCTTTAAAAAATGTTCTAGGATTTCACACCTGTAACGTGGGTGCGTTTACAGAGCCAATTTTTTGGAACAACTACATATTATCGTATGTCCTAGACATATCCGAAGCCGATTCTCCAACCACTTCTACTGTAATCGTATACCTACTTGTAAAGCAGAGGAAGATATTTTTAATTATTAAATTTTTATACTATTGTATCCACGTTTTGTAAATTACGCTATTCGGTCAGCCGAGAATCTCTTATAATAAGACACAATTTCTCCAAGATGCTCTCGAGAATTCCTTTTCGAATCGGAATAATAGATCTGTTTGTTGAATTAACATACCATCACGCCTGTATTCCCCGAAGGGTTAGGCAGAGGCGTACTAATGTAGACCCACAGTTCGCCGGTATGTTTAGGTCCCATGTAATAGGGGGCGAGCCTATTGCCATTAACCGGACACAAACTCCGAGCTGCTACTGGGAATTTCATAGAAAAACCCAATAACACTTTGCTTGACCTGGGAATCGAACCCAGGACCTCTAGCGTAGCAGTCGCGCTCAGGACCACTTGGCTATTGAGGCAGTTGTTGCAGTTGTTGAATTAAACGGACTTTTACTGAATTTATCGCAGGCAATAATTTAAACAAGCAATTCAAAAGCTCTAAGGGTGAACACAACAGATTTCTAATTCGAATACGGTGTATTCCACGCCTGAATGCAAATTATAGTCGACGCAAAAAATTATAAAAATATTTAATCGTCCATCTTACTTCGGTCGGCAATCGCGCTAGCTATACTGACTAGTAAAAATGGACATACCTGCAGCGCCTTCAGCATGGGTACTTTCTCGAGCAGGTCCTCGTACAGCTTGCGCTTCTTGAAAGCGCTCTTGAGCAGGATACGGCGGAAGGTGTGACGGTCCATGGCCCAGAGCTGGCCGGGGGTCTGCGCGCGCACCGAGGCCGCGCGCGGCATGTTGTACATGAGCGCCAGCTCGCCGAACGAGCCCGAGCCCTCGTACGTGTGCACCACCTGCCGGAGGTATGTAGGTCATGGTGTGCACTCGCCGAGACAACCATTATTAACTATAGGTGTGCCTCCTAAATGATTTATTTATTTCTAAGTGTCTTAAGAACGCACCAGATACTTTGTGTCAGGTATTTCTATACTAAACAGGTTTTCTGTGAAAAGCTCTGGGAAGTATAATTATTACTAGCCCGGCTTCTTACGGTTCTTGTGGGCGTCACGTTAAAAATCTCGACTTTTCTCTATCTAATACCTAATGCATTGCGTGGTTTAGAAGTTGGGGGAGAAACAAGACAGACGAATACGGCGACTTCGTTTTATATTATCGAAAGATCCTTCGACTCCATAGGCCACACCCCAAACTAACTTTGAGCATCCAAAAGCATCCTCGAACTTTCCCTTGAAATAAATCTTGAAACAAATCTTTTACGTGGGAGAGCCATGCTCCGGCACGAATGGGCCGGCTCGACCGGAGTGATACCACGGCCTCACAGAAAAGCGGCGTGAAACAACGCTTGCGTTGTGTTTCGCCGAGTGAGGTTACCGGAGGCCCAAACCCTTTTAAAGGGCGGACAACGCACTTGTGACTCCTCTGGTGTTGCGGGTGTCCACGGGCGGCGGTTATCGCTTACCATCAGGTGAGCCGTCTGCTCGGCTCGTTTGCCCCCCTATCCCATAAGAAAAAAAAATGTCTGCCTTCGCCGAGCCTGTGAGTCAGACTATTATGTACAACACTTTTTTGCTCTGGCAACACTGGTAACAGGACGTCAGAAAACGTCTCCTTAGATTTAATAATTTAATAAAATAATTTGTTGTGATTATTTACTTTATCTTGAGTGATTAACCATAAAAGTGATAATAAATTGATGTATCCAGTGTTTACTATTGTATATTGACACAAGATCTTCATCTGGTGAGAAAACATCTACCGGCTGTCAACAGGTGGATTTGAAACCGTCTAACCCGGGGAGTATTTTGTTTTATTTCGTTAGTTTTTACTTGTATTGTTGTTGCGATATTACACTGATTACTGTACAGTCACACTGCTCATTGTTATGAGCTACGTCAATCACACGCCGGCACAGTTTATGTCTCCTTTTGCTTGACATATTGTGGAAGCAAAATCGAAGACGAAAACATTCGCCCAGACATTAAAACACTTCAAAACTCACTTAGCACATACTCATAGAAACTACGTGATTCGATTCTTCTACATATCGCAACCAATACTTTTCACTTTCCCCTAATTACTACATTATATGACTATAAAAAATTCCACAACCTAAGTACCTACCCACTTTTACAATTTGTGTCCCCTGTTTTTATTAAATAATCTTCACTATTAATCTTTAGCAGTTATTCTCAGCTATATTATATAACCTGGAATAACCAAATTTCTTTTCCTTATTTCCCATTAATTATATTTGATTTTAATAGTTTTTAACCTTTTACAGTTCTCTTCTCTCCCAACTTGTAATCATTTTCCACAAACTACATCTCACTTTAACTTATTTCACTTTGTCTTTAGTTTGTGCTCACTCTCCTATTCTGAAATTCCTGGTGAACCATCAAGCTTAAAATGATGACCCGCAGAATGGCAACTAAAGATATAGAGGAAAAGCTGAGAGCAACATTGAAGGAACTTGAGTCTTCAAAATCCTTATGCAAACAACTGCTACAGGAAAGGGAAGACAGTGAGGTGGAAGTGAAGAACATAATTGATAAGAACACTTCCCTTAAACAGGAACTTGCGGAACTACACATTGAATATATGGACTTACTGGAGCGTCATGATCAATTAAACAAAATAGTGTCATCTTTCAATCAATGTAGTGATACCCATGAGTTGGCTCTTAGACGTATTTCAGATCTTCAAATGGAATTAAGTGCTGCACATGAGGCCATTGCCCAGCAGGAGACGGTTAGGGCTCGTGAACAGTCTTCGACCACCCAGAGGCTGTTCAATGAGCTGGTTGGTGGTGTGTCTGTCCCGGAGTGTTCACCAACTCTACCCACTATTGATCTAACTGGTGATGATACCATAATGGAAAGGCCACTATTATTGAGTCATAATAAGTTAAAAAAATATATAAAAATCAAAAGGTTTATTAGACGGCAACGGTTAGTTATTAAAAAAATTCAACTTACAAAATCTAATATCAATCTACGTAGGGAGCGCATAAAACTAGTGAATGAATTAAATGAATGTGCCATGCAATTAGAAACCTCTAGATCTATGTATAGTTCAGATACCCAGCTGCTACAGAATGAGCTATTATGTAAAGAAAATATGTTGCAAAATATATTTGCCAGGTATGAAGATTCACAAAAACAACTTAGTGAACGCATGTTGGAGGCTAGTGAGCTGATGGATATAGTAAAATTTAATGCTGAGAGATTTGAATCCTTAACTAACAATCTCTCATGCAATTGTGATCACTCTGTTCCACCTCCTGAGCTCCAACATGTATCTACATTACCCAAGTTAGCTCAACCATTTTCTGCCTGTGAACACATCCAGCCAAGCTACAAATGCTTAGTTTATTCTGATAAGATAGGAGTTGGTTTAGGATCCTTGCTTCAAAATAATTTGAGTTATAGTGTAACAAACAACTGTCATAATAATCTGCATTTCAATCTTATTGTTGACAAGATTGTAAATTCCAATTTAAATAGTCAATCACATATTGTTTTACTAATAGGAAATAGTATTGGGATTAAAAAAGTAGATATTGTTAATGGTATCTCCGCCTTACTAAACTTAAATGTTGGAAAAATTATGATATGTGCTCTGCCTTACTCCCATTTGTTGTCTGACAAAGAAAATGACTATGTTCATAAATTAAATAATATTATTTATATGTTGACATGTCGTCACGGTGATAAATTATTATATTTTGACACAAACAAGTTTGTTAGTGGCTTTCAATTGACTGGCGAAGCTATGTTTCTTCCCAAAAGATGCAAAACTCTGATTGCTTCTTTGATAGCTTATAATATTCAATCTGTGATAGATAACATACCAAAGAATAGGTTAGTTAGTTTTAGTGACGAATCAGTATTGTCTAGCCTCACTAATGATACTGTGATAGATTGTTTAAACTTTCACAACCGACAATAGAGAGGCATAACGATAGCATTCTTCTTTACCACCAGAATATAAATCGCTTCTCTGGCAAAATCTTAGATATAGAACTTTTAGTAGATAAATATTGCATTGACATCTTATGTTTTAGTGAGACCTGGTTAAAACCTAACACAATGCAATTTAATGTAACTAACTTCACGGTTGCCAGTGCGTACAATAGAGTATCAGCTGCGGGTGGCGGAACATTGATTTTATGTAAAAATAATTTTAGATTCAAAGAACGAAAAGACATCACCTCGTGCTCTGTTGATCGCTTATGTGAGGTAGCATGTGCTGAAGTAGCAAACTATATTATCATATGCGTGTATAGGCCACCTTCTTCAAGTTTTCCAACATTTTTAACAGTAATGGAAGATGTTCTTAGAAAAGTTTTTAAATGCAAAAAACACATATTTGTTTGTGGTGATATAAACATTGATATTCTGATAGAATCGCCCGAAAAACGTAAAATTTTAGCTTTATTTAATTCTTTTAATTTGGTAAATATTTTTAATGAACCCACTAGAATTACTGCTACTTCCATTACTTGTATTGATAATATTTTTTCAAATTGTATAGTTCAAGGCTCTTCAATAGTTAGCGGTGTTAGATCGGATCACATGGGACAACTGATCTCTATAGAGACTAACAAAAGGCCACATAATAATAAAAATATCTTGGTTAGATCTCTAACGGAAAATAAATTGCGTTCGTTCTATGAACTAATAAAAATGCAATTGTGTAACACTAATATTATTTCAAACGACCCCAACATAAATTATAATAAGTTATTCAATATAATATGTAAATCATATAATAAGTCATGCCCTCTTAGAAGAGTTACCCAACGTAAGAACAGTAAATTTAATGAATGGGCCACAATCGGCATTAGAAAAAGTAGAGATGTCCTTTACAAACTGTATTATGAAAAATCACTAACCTCTGACGTAGGTTTTCATAATTATGTGCGAAAATATTCTAAGTGTTTTAAAAAAGTATGCATTCAAGCTAAATCAAAACTCATTAGCAGTCAAATAAACAAATCTGATAATAAGATTAAAACAGTGTGGAAGATAATAAACACGGAAACTAGCAAAAACCGAAAACAGGATACAGATCTGAGTTTGAAAATAAACAATAAAGTAATCTCAGACCACGCAGAAGTTGCAGACGCATTTGAACAATATTTTACTAAGGTTCCGTTCGAGGTCACAAAATCTTTAGATTCGTCCTCTTTATTAGCAGAATCTCTAGCGAAGATTTTTTTCAAAAGAGACATACCAAATTTTGAATTCAGCCAAGTATCTCCTCCCATGGTTAAAAAAGCGTTTAATAGTTTAAATATTAAAAATACTGAAGATTTATGGGGCATATCTGTTAAAGCACTTAATTCAATTATTGACAATATTGCTCCAATGCTTACAAACATATTTAATCTTTGTATTAAGACAGGAACCTTTCCAGACTTAATGAAACATAGTAAAGTTATTCCTATTTTCAAATCAGGCTGTAAAGCGAATCCCTGTAATTATAGGCCCATTTCTGTTCTCCCTGCCTTAAGTAAAATATTTGAAAAGCTTATGCTTAATCAAATGATAGCACATTTTCACAAAAACAAGATTTTACATGATCAGCAATTTGGCTTCACGAAAGGCAGGTCAACGTCTGATGCTGGTACAAAGCTAGTCTCTCACATTTTAGAGGCTTGGGAGGGTTCACAGGATGCCATAGGTATTTTCTGTGATCTTTCCAAAGCTTTCGATTGCGTTGATCACGATACGCTTATCCGTAAATTGAACTACTACGGTATAAGAGGGCTGGCTTTGGAGCTTGTGTCTTCCTATCTTTCTGAGAGGCTGCAAAAAGTGGGCATAAATGGAGTCACATCTCGCGGGTCTGCAGTTAGAATTGGTGTTCCACAGGGTTCTATTTTAGGCCCTTTTCTTTTCTTAGCGTACATTAATGACCTTCCCTATATGATGTCTGAGATATCGAACATAGTATTATTTGCTGACGATACCTCACTTATATTTAAAATCGATCGAAATGATAGCAATCTCTATAATGTAAATGAGAGTCTAAAATCCTTATCCAAATGGTTTGCTGCTAATAACTTACTACTTAATGCTAGTAAAACTAAATGTCTTAAATTTTCGCTACCAAATGTACCACAAATTGAACCTAATCTAATTCTTGAAGGCAGCAAACTTGACCTAGTTAATGAAACTGTTTTCTTAGGTATTACGGTTGATTGTAAGTTGCAGTGGGGTGCGCACATATCGGCCCTGTCTAGCAGGTTAAGTTCCGCTGCATATGCAGTGAGAAAAATTAGGCAGATCACTGATGTAGCTACAGCCAGGCTCGTGTACTTTGCCTACTTTCACAGCATTATGTCGTACGGTATTCTGCTATGGGGATCAGCTGCAGACGTAGACTCCATATTTATCTTACAGAAAAGGGCCATCCGCGCAATCTACGATATGGGCCCTCGCGATTCCCTAAGAGAAGTGTTTAAGAACATCAATATACTTACGATGCCATCACTCTACATCCTTGAAAACATAATGTATGTGCGCAAAAACCTGCAGAAGTTCAGTGTCAATAGTGACTTTCACAACCTTAATACTAGGAATAAACATAAAATAGTGGTACCTAAATTTAGACTAACTAAAACAAATAAATCATTTCTAGGAAATTGTGTGCGTTTCTACAATAAACTCCCAAAATGTGTTACCGATCTCACTGGCAAGAAATTTAAAATGCACGTCAAATCTGTTCTTCTTAAGAAAGCCTATTATAAAACCAAGGACTACGTTGACGATAAGAATGTGTGGTCGTTAAGTACGGATGCACTTGTGGCCTCCCTGGCAAAATGAAACTGTTGATTATTAGAGACTAATTTAAGCTTATTAATTTTCATGTTGGTCAGTTACTAGTAGCTATAGTAGGAACCTTGTAAGTAGATGGACATAGCTTTGACAGATTCTATATTATTTACATATCGAGATGTCTTCATATGTTTAGTATTGTTTATGTATTATGTGAAACAAACTGTATTATGTGTGTACGTTGTGGCCTGTCTAAGTAGACACCTAGTTTCATTTGTCGCTTGATGGTGTGCGTTTTTACCACATAGTTTATTTATTATCTAGAAATGACATCGGGTTCTCAAATAACGTGAATCTTCGTTTAATATAGTCGACCTCGGTCAAACTTGGACATCCTTCAACGTCCTCACATCTTTTTATCGCAATATTGTAACAGTGAAGTTTGTAATTTATTTATTTTAAAAGAGTGTCCATGGAGTTTCTTGCCGGATTCTTCTCCATAGGATCGACCTTTTGGAACCGTGCAACTAGAATCATAACGTTTCAAAAACGCTTGTAAAAGCTTATTTGAAATAAAAACATTTGAACTTGAACTTGAACTTCAGTCATGAATTACGTCTCGTTAATTCCGAAAATGCGCGTTGGTGAACTGCTATATAGCTAATAAATAAAATAATTATGGTGTGATGCTTCTCCTGTTGGCACTCTACATTGCACTAGTACATAGTTTACTTGTAAATATAGTTGTTAATTTAATGAAGTCGGCGTGAATAGGTAATTCATTCATTCATCTGTAGAATCTTAAACTGAATCGAAATTGTTGAATATTATTGCGCGTATTGAATACCACGAAAAACTTACAATTAAACCAAAGCCAAGGACAGTGGGAGGGTGTCCTATTGAAAGTCTAGCGATCTAGCTTAAGCCTATCAGGAATTTAAAAAAATAGTCAAGACCACAATGACCTAAGTACACATCCACATTATAGACTGCTTAGTCATCAATGTATTAATATAAATTATTATCCCATGTGACTACGTGGTGATAAATATGAGGTTAGTGGCACCATGCAGCACATTTTCCTTTTAATAACTCTACAATCCTGCCACAACTGATAAATTAAAACTAACCCGACACAAACTCCTGGTTATACAATATGTAAAACAATTCGACTAAATAACCAACAGCTGTTCAAGAATGTTGAATATTATTTTCATGTAAAGAAAAAACTTGGCAATCTTATAAACTTTTGAAGGCGCCCGACAAGTCTTCGTATCTTTTGAAGTGCGTAAAACGAGAACATCTTTCAATTAATTTATATTGAAGTCAAATTAACATCGATTAGAACATTAAGGATTTGGTCAATTAATCAAAATGGCAAGGGGAAATTGAGACAATTGAAATAAGATTTCTAGTTGTTGATTTTGTTTTTTTAGCAACAGCAGATTCGTGTAATTCCATACAATTAGTATTTTAAAACTTTCAAACAAAACAATGGTCTTTTCTGTTAAGAGTTGAGGTGACGGTAAACACAAGAACAGTGAGTTTAATTATAATAACATTTAATTGGGTCCCAATTTTATTATTGTGCCAAATGCCGCGTATAAGTAATTAATCGTGAAGTATGTATATCGGATTTTTCTTTTATTTGATGAGGAGCTAGTGGGACGACAACATTGAGAAATATTACGGCGAGGCCAATAACCTGTGCTATAATACTACACGAGGACGTGTGACGTAGCTTGGAAAATGAGATTATAATTAGTTTCAGTTCCAGGAGTGATAAATCAAAAACTACTTGATGTTGTTTTTGTTAAAATCGGTGGGACAAAATATGTCAAGAATGGACAAATTAATAAAGAATGTAACAGTGAATACGGACCCTAAAGGCCAAATTAGCACATCATTATTGTCATGTCATTTTCAGTCAGGCCTTTAAAGTTATAACTTTTATAAATATAAATGTAGTGTTTCTGTTAGTGTAGTATGCGATTGTACGTACCTTCTCAATGCGATCATCGCCGGTGACGAGCACGTCGAACATGCCGTTCTCGATGACGTAGAAGTTGTCTCCATCGTCTCCCTGCCGGATCACGTACTCTCCAGGCTCTGTACGTTTCTCGAACATCGCGTCCAGCACCTACGCAAACCATGTCATGTGTTGCTGACAGACTGATTCTGTTTATAATAAATATATGTACTCTCGGAAAATTCTGTTTAAAATTTATACAAGAGCAACACGCGGTGTTCACTTGAAAATTTCCTGGTTCGGAGTTACATATCTACATAAGCTATCGAGGTCTGTACCTCCTATTGATGCTGAGAGGTGATTGCTGCAGAAGTGCAGATATAAAATAGAAATTCGTAATTATATTACACACCACAGGATACTTATAATTACGTAATGATAAGTATAACATTATCTATTGCAAAGTAACATGGCTATAGTCAACTTTACTGTTTTTTACACTCTATCTCTATATTTTGAAATAAAAAACTCTTAGGCCCACTTGCACCAACTTTTAAATTGTATTTAAACACGAAATTTCTATGAAAAATTATGTTTAAATACAACTTAAACACATTTAAGAACTTGGTGCAAGTGGGCCTTAGACTTAGTTTTTAAAGTAAAAGAAGTATGTAACAATATTAGATGACTTTTAGACAAGTTGATTTCTTACAATGCTAGCGGATACAACGGATGGATTCTACCAATAGTCTAACCGCCGAGACCTAATGTGTAACTAACCTGCTGCATCTGCTGAGCGTCAAGGGAGCGGAACAACAGGATGCTGCGAACTGCCTCGGCGAGACGTTGGCGCTGTGCATCCGACTTGGGGAACACGGTCGTGGTACCCTCATCAGAGTCATCTTCCTCAGGGTCATACGTCTCCGCGAATACCGACTTGCGTCGGTTGTTGAAGCGCGCCACTGGCGGCTCTGCCGTATACACATACACTTTAGTATAGGAGTTTCCAGGTATCTTTAAAGATATTTTGGTTTAACTAGCATACGAAACGATACTACCTTCCCCTAAAGACTTCATAAAAATGTTTGAGTGGATAAGTATCAAAAATAATTATTGCTTTCTCATGTGCTCAGGCGTTTTAACAAGCATAGTTTAATAGCATAATCCAGAGTCACACGATTAATGAATTTAAATTCAAACAAAACACTCAATCATAATCTTAGAAAACCCAAGGTAAAACCTATCAAGTACCTGTTAAAGGCCTGTAAGTATTTTATTACGATTTTAAGTACATTGTACGTCATTACTGCCATATCCATACATGATTTTTAGGACTGTTGAAGTCGTATTATTATTGTAAATAAATTGACGTTATGTATATTTATGGACGGTTACCAAACATGTAGACCAACATTTGCACATGTGCTAAAAAGGCCTTACAATGTTCCATATGGTGTGGCCTGACGTGCTTTGGTTGCATCTGTTCCCAAATGTTTTGTACAGAAGGTTTACTTTAGAAACATATTTGTACTAGGTAAATGACGCAAACACAGTCGTAAGACAGATGATTCGGTCGACTCATGTGTAGTTTAGTTGTATGTAATGTATTTAAAACGCAAACATCTTTTACTAGCTGCTTTCCGAATCACGGGCATCTTCCCAAATGGCTCAATGTACGTATTCGCCACGAATTCTAAATTCTCAGCACGTTCTAATACTAAGTGAGCATGTAAATTATCACAATATAAGCCTGTTGACTTGGCGAAGGTGAATTCGTTTTTTTTATTTTGAACACCCGTGTTCTGCAAGCCTACATTCGAAAAATCTTTAGGGATATGGGTACCTGATTATTGTTTTAAAAACGATTATTTAGCTTCTTGTTCTCATACCAACGGCTTTCCCGATTGGGGGCATTTGGGGGTAATAATATGTCCATAATTTAACATACCGACCGAAAACTGACTTGAAACATACTTGCAGAATAGCTACAGTCTAACATTATATAATACTCTTTGGCTACAGTACTCCCGATATTAAGTTATCCGCAAGTGGTTCTGTCGTGGTAAATTTAAATATATTAAACTCAGAAGACTCGATGGATTCGTAAATGCTTCGAATTCGTCATTATTGCCCTTACTGATTTCGATATATTTTCATAAGAACACTTAACTAAGTTATTTGACCTGCGCAGCGGTTCGCAATGGCTAACTTCAGACAAGCGCTGTTATTTCGGGGGTGCTGTAAGCAGCTTAGCTAATGGCTAAATACTGGACAATGTAGGTATATAATTATTATGTATAATATTCATATCGTATTAATGCGTAGGTTTTAATTTCTTACACGTCTTGCGTGTACACACTTAATAAGTCATGGAGTAATTAATCGATGGTCGTAGCACGCAAAGGAAATGGTATTTGAGTCCATTCCTGATTAAATAATTGTGTAGAAAATGATCAGTATGTATATGCATACAGAGAAAGTGAAGTTAGTTGAATTGTTTAGTACCTAGGTATAATATAATTTGTGGTGCCATCAATGTAACAAACTGCTTTAAATAATAATTACGCGACAATCACGATGTTGGTCAGAAGTGATTTTTAAATTGCATTTAACCCTCTGTAGCATAGTGTGTCATACCCTTGAGCTTATCTATCTTGTACCTATATCTAGCGTTTATTTACTTCTAACTTCATTATTTTATGAACTGCAGGGAAATTGTAGCTAAACCTACATTTCTGACAAACTACTTCGAGATAGCTTTTCAGTTAATTTTCTATGAAACTATAATAATTATGTTCCACAGATAACATTGTATACCGTAAAACAATCCAGGATGTGAACCATTGTTGTATTGTACATCAATCCATTTCATAATTAATGTGAAAATTTTGTATCACTAGTTTTAATATCAGTTTGTATTGTATTGTTTAATCTTGAAAACGCCAAAATGACCTCATCCACTAATTATGGACAAACAGAGTGAAAATTCACAGATCTAGTAAGCTATGATTAACACATTTTAAAATATTTAAACTGATCTACAGGCGTTTATAACAAACTCACTACTGAAATAAAGTAAATGCTGTGTATTGTTACATTAAATAGTGGCTGCGTAAAAAGTAATTTTTCAAAACGAGTCATTAAGTTAATGTACCAGTAAATGCCGTCATTACAAGTCAGCTACCTACATTGGCCAGAATAATGATCCTAACAATGAGAGAGAAAATCTCTTACACAAACAAATCTCAAGGACTGATTAGCACCTGAACAATTTTGTTGTGTTACTACGCTACCTGTCATTACATAGGCCCAGCTAATTTTACATAACACGCGCGTAAAATGCCGACATCTGGTTCGGTTCACGACGTTAAACTCAGCGGCAGACATGGAAAAATAAGCCAATCTCATCATCACACAAGTTCAAAGCATTAAAAACAAACACACATATAGGATCGGTGTATAGTAAACACAGTAGATTTATACCTCTTCTAAGAATTTTTATGTAAAACCTGCATCTTGGAGTCTCCCTTTTCAGTAATACACACTCAATGATATAATTTCACCTGTTTTCTTACCTCACATCACTCATATGTCTTTATAATCTGTTGATCTGTGTTGATTATGTTTTATTTATGCTTGTTTGTAGGAATCATTAGGTAATGTTATTGATTTTATTTAACACCCTTATTGAATTGAATAAAGATAAACAATAAAGTGATTTTATATCTGGACATTATTATGACTTTCCTTATAATTTACCACTTGGCAACAGTTAAAATATTATAATTCTTGATAAAATTATATACCATTGAAACTGTAATGGCAGTATGCCAAAAATTGAATCATTACAGATGCTGGCTTTAAGAGAGTATTTATAATTCTTTTTATTCTAATCTACACAAAATAGTAAATTTAGAATATATATAGAGGGTGCTACCATAATGAGCTAAGACTAAGGTGTATGTACTTGATCAAAGCTATCATTGAGCAAATCTAATAATAAATGCCAGCAACTAAAAGAAATGAATCTGTTAAGTAAATAGATGTGAATGAGAATGATTTAACCAGTCTTGTTTATTTATTTTAGTGATAATTGGGTCACTGTAACACCTTAAAGAGCACCACAATGTACTTAAAAAGTACTATTTTCAAATTGTAACTTTACCTGATCAAGATTATAGACACAATGCAAAATTTTGGTCTCCAGGGTGCTGAATTATTTTTTATTTGATTTGTTAATATAAAGTTTGGCATTAATCTTTATATACATGGCTTGATATATGTTTTATTGTATTGTTTTCTGTATCATAAACAGAAACATAATCAAATCACTCCGTGACTGATAAGGAACTCAATATGAAATGTGACCAGGGTTTACACACTGTACATGTCATTCATATGAGAATGTTTCTAGTAATTCCTAGCAACTACTGGCGTAGCCCTACAGAACCCACCTCAGTCATTGTGGACGACCAGTAACAATATTACTGTCTAGTAAATACGATAGAGCTAGTACCTTCTTCGTCTGATATTATGGACTCATCAGGGGTGCCGGCGGCTGCGGGGGCCCTCACTACGGTGGTCGTCCTGTTGTTTTGTAATCTTGTGAAGAACTCGACCGCGTAGTTGATCACGTCCCCCGGTTGCTCCAGCAGATAACTTATGGTGAACTCCAATAAGATCTCTCTAAGGTCATCCGGGACTTGAATGCGTCCGCCTTGAGGCCTGCTCATTTCTAAAGGCGTCGCCTCGCTTTCTCGAAATTATCCCGTAAGGAGAACGTGTAGCCGACACGATAGATTAAAACTTCGATATCATAGCCATTGAATTAGCTAAAGCGACACACCAATGAGCAAATTTTACGATGGGGAAGTAGCACTACATACAAACGTTAGTAATAAATAAAACCACACTATTATACTAAAATGTTGTTCAAATAAAGTCTTCGCTACGGAAAATTAAATCTAATGACACACTTTTTACTGAATATTCTTCGCCCTCCAGCCTGACAAATATAAAATCTCCCTTCACTAAGAGCAAAAATGGCGAATTTTGGATTGCCCTACTTCACTGTCTTCACTTCACTTCATTTCACTCACTCCCCTTTTAAATTATTGCTACAAGAAAAAAAAAACCATAGACAAACTAAATAAATGACAATCGATCGAATTAACGCCAGTAACAAAAATAAAAAATAAAACCAAATTCGAATAAATTCATGTTACAAAATCTTATTTCAAATATCAATAGGTACTTATATATTTTTTTCTAACTTTCGTGCTTACAAATGTTACAAATCCTTACTATAGACTTTTTTTCTGTTAAATCATGAATAAAGCCTGGAAAGAAATGCCAGGGGTCATCAGACAGTCCGGACAAGAAATATGGTAAAAATGGGATAGGATAAACCACCGCTGGCCGTTACTCCTACGACCAAAACTGGTCGTAAGTGGCGCCATTTGTTTCTCATTTTGGTTTGGGTTTATTTTGTTTGTATCGATCTCAGAGTAATAAAAATGCCAAATTGATCAAGGTTGATAGGTTGATTGTCGAAAGTAAAAAAATAAACATCCCGAACTTTTTGAAGACTGTTACCTACTGAAGTTGCATTCATGATTATAATTTTAGTCTTTATTGCTCTTCCGGGAGGCCAGGCAGACGTTGCAATTGGAAACCAAGCAAATCTTATTCTGGCATGATGTTTTAAGGCTGATCGTTTCGCTGACCCCGCCAAATTCAAATTACAATTGTTTTTTCGCAATTTGTAGGTCTGTAACACATTCTAGATTCCTAGCTGTAGTAATTGCGACATCAGCTATACAATATTCACAACTGAGAATTATAACCTTTGCTTGAAAAACCAATTGTAATTTGAATTTGGCGGGCTCAGCGAAACGATCAGCCTTTTTCTATCGTTACCGTAGTAAAAAAATGTATTGTAGTTTTCGCGACGGTTAACACTGTTATCAAACTTATCATTGATCAATGAACTTACCACCTTGATCTAGTTGTTGACGAGTACAACTATAGAGCTCAAGGTGCTGGGTATGATTTCTCAGGGGGTCATCACATAGATCGATATTATTTATCGTGCCCATAGTCACTAAGAAACTTTGCGGGCGGAGCCTAACTAACTTTGTTAGCACCGTTACCACAATCGATGAAAGCTGCATCCTGTTCAATCTTGTCAGCTCACTCACTATTATAACTATAAATTCCCCAAAAATATAAAAAATATAGAGTGCAGCTGTGCAGCACAAAGATTTTATAAAGTATAAATACGTATCGGGAAAACCGTTCAAAGCACAGCTATAGTTGAAACTGTTGAACAGCGTTTAGATTGTCAATTGGCTATGCACAGACTGCTTGCTATTAATGGACAACAGACCATGGAAAATCATAAAGATCAGATAAATCATCTATTTTTGCGTTGCGCATAATCCGTCATTTATGGACTACCACTGATCCCCGGATCACCGGCTAGAAATCACTGCACCAGATCGATCAAGACAGTCCATTGAAATGTAATTCAATTTTAGTAAATCTTGTATTTATGACTTTTATTGGGAGTGACTTTTAGTGACTTGGTGACAGAAAACTCAGTTGTCCACTTTAAAATAATTTGGCATATAGTCATTTCCAGTCAATTCACTAAAGGCTCCTTTCCAGTCAATTCACCAAAGGCTCCTTCTACCATTCGTCAGCTGATTAGCTTCTCTAAATAAAAAAATTAAAACTTGAATACCTTGCTTTTTAATTTATATTTTTCTTACAACTATAATATAATATTAACAGTTAAATAACGTATCCAATAGCACATCTGTGCCCGAATCTAATATTTTTTTCTTTATATAACAGTATTTAGTTATGGAATTTTTAACTGGATGGGCCAAAATATTATCCGGGTCGTCATATGGATTGAAATCGGCAAATTGTGGTTCAATATCTTCATCTGAATAAATATCTATTTGTTGTTTCTTTACAACACAGAGCGTTATGCATTTATATTTTACCAAAAACAAGCAAATATCTTGTATAGCTCTGTGAGTTAGAAATTCACATTTTTCTGCTAAAAATATTATTGAACAACCAGGCTTTTCGAATATTTGATTCATTACAAATCCACACCATTTGAAAAATATGTCTGGTCGTACTCTACCAGTGAGAGTCAGCCATGGAGTTGGTATTATGTGTTTGTCACCTATTTTTACTGACCATGGTTTGATGTACTCCATAAGTATGATAATGTTGTGGTAGACGCCAACCCGTTTAATAATTTTCTTGGATTCAAGGTCTTTCAATTTTTCTATCAGAGTATTTTCGTCGTATCCAGGGATATTCTGCAAGAATATACAATTTAGTATAATATTCCTTGATGAATCGCCAGTTATACGTAATTTAATCCCTATCAATATTAAAAATGTGAAAGTTTGTGACATCCTCACAGACTTTTCCATTCCACGAAGTTTACATTTCGGCCAAAAAAGGAAAACTTTCTTCAAGTGTGCAAGCTTTGTGATGTATTTTCGGAACAAAAGACACAAACAAAATTTATCTGAAAACACAGATAATAGAATACTAGTGAGGAAGTATATTACGCTAGCTTCTGCCCGCGACTGCGTCTGCGTGGACTTCAGAATTGGGTCCGACCTAGGTAAAAAGTGCCAGTGCCATGTGTTATTCCACATTATAATCTATCTCTGTGCCAAATTTTACCCCGAGCCGTTCTGGCGTGAAAGAGTAACATCCTCGCAAATTTTCACGTTTATAGTAGGATAACACAACATACCATCACGCCTATAGTCCCGAAAGGTTAGGCAGAGGTATAGGTACTAACACTACTAATGTACACACATTGTACACTAGCTGTACACCCACAGTTCGCCTTATGTTTAGGTCCTATGTAATAAGGGGCGAGCATCTTCCAGTAACTGGCACAAATTCAAACTGCGAGATGCTACTGAGAATTACCATACAGAAACTATGATAATAACACTTTATTCGACCTGAGAATCGAATCCAGGATAGGGTATCTGTCGCGCTTGGGACAACTGTGTTGTGTTGTACTGTGTTGTTGGGTAAATAGTAGTGTGTGAAGTATTTATGGCTTTGGAACTATATTCTATAAGATAAAAAAGAAACATAATCGGTTCAAGATTGGCGGAGAAAGCGCGTGATACATACAGTGAAAATCCTACATTTATAATGCGTTATAATGTTACCTTCAGCTCCGTAAATGTTGCACCGTTTTCAGCTTTCTCCTTCAAGTGCAATATTATTTGATCTTCCGAATCTACATGTGGTTGTATGTCTTTCGCATCTATAGAAGTATAGCTGTAAAAGTAAAATGATTTGCTGTATTATAAGAGAGGTTCAAATGAACAGCTACTGCTGTTTCGCTGTTAGCTACTCAATTCTGATGGTATCATTACAATAAGTAAGACCTCGCGATTTGCGAGGGAGACATTTTCATATTTTCCCTAAGAGGCCGTCCTAAAAATTCACTCGATCGAGTTTAAGTAAATTCTATATTTGTGTGCGCTTTTCACGCACACATGGCTGCAGGCAGATCGAGCGTACGAGCCTATAAACAATTTTGATCCTTTCATTATTAAATTAATTTTCTAGTTTTTTTCTCGTTAGTTCTTTTTTGTATTTTAAATTTTGTTTTCAATTTAGTATATTTTTATACATACAATGTTCAATCAACATGAAAACATAAAACTTTAAAGGGCGGAAATTGGGCTGAAAATTGTAATTGTAGCTACGCATTACAAATAAATACCTAGTGACGAGTTTAATGATTTATGGATTTGAACATTTTTAAGGGGAGGAAACGGGGTTTGAAGCCTGAAGGTTAATATACTTATTAGTATGGGTGAATAGTTTTTAAAGGTAGGTATTTGAAAATGAGATATGTAGCTACTCTTCATAAAAAATTGTGTTTCAGGGTTTTTGAATTTTCAAACTTTTACTTTGGAGGGTTGATAGTTTTACCTATTTCTAGGCACTTCAAAATCGTGATATTTTATTAAATGTTTATCAAAACACATTTTGGTCACGACTGAAACCGCTCGGTTGTATGTACATGTGGTGATTTTGGTATGTAGTTTAACTTTGCTCCGTGAAAAATGTGAGATGTTTGAAGAACTGGTATTTGTTTTTCATAATTTACCATGCACGTAGAATGTGCCTAATGAAGGACCAACATAAGACATTAGTACTACAGTAGTAATCACGGCGATAACTGCAATATTCATATCTTTGAATGTATTAAAACCTTTGCTTATAAATAATTTATTGTAAGATGAGGTTGCTTTTGACTAATGAACATAGCTTTGTAATAGGTGCTATGATTGAATAATTTATGTTCAACAAATTTTGTTCCATATGGAATACAGCTGTCATCTTTGGGCGGATGCAAAGTACTTGGGCCATTTGACTCGGTCCAAAGACGCCTTATAAGGATTGTCGACGACCCCATCATTACGTGTGATATCGGGCCCTTAAGCCTAAAGAGAGACACACATTGGGCGACGAACCTTATGTGTGTTCTACAGCCTATATTGCCCTACATCGTAACACTCGCATAATATCTAATAATATTATTATTGAAATATCTACTATTACTGTCTGGACTTTAAAAGAGACCATGATTCTCTGAGTTTATTTCGATGTTTCTTCTCAGAGGTCGTCAGTTAGGAAATGCTGGCGCCATCTAGTTAAAAAAAATGTAAAACATTGACATGTAAAAGTGTCTTTAAAAGATCTATTTACAGAAATAAATATCATTTATCATTTATATATGGACTGTGTTCTGAGGAATTAATTAATATAGTACCCACGGCTACATTTTACCATCGCACGACTCGAATCGTTCGAAGGTAAAACACACACCTTCGAACTAATATAATCACGTACTGTACGTTCCCAAGGAACTTAATCCCAAGAACAATCAGGCTGTGGGATGTTCTTCAAAAAAGAAGTCACTTTTCAATAGATATTACTGACGTCACCTTTAAGACGTAAATTCAGAATGTTAATGCAAATTTAGACCTGGCAGGTGGGACTCGCGACGGCTTAGTGATCATAGCATCTGATTTACCTAACCAGAAGACGCAGGTTCAAATTCTGATCGCAGTCGATTTTTTCCATCACTAAAATAACTTTATAATCATATCTAGGAATGTGCAAAAAATCACAAAAAGATAGTGAACAGTTCATATCCATCTTGAAAAAAATTAACCAGTTTTTAATCTTGGTTTCAAAATTAATATGATTTTCGTAATCAGCCCCTGAGAATCCTTGAAATTGACACCCACATCAATTTATTAGAAAAGCATTTTCGTAATCAGCCCCTGAAAATCCTTGACATTCACACCCGTATCAATTTATTTAGAAAAACAATGTCCGCCATCTTGGATTTAAAAATTAATGTCATTTTCGTAATCAGCCCCCGAAATTCTTTGAAATTGATACCCATATCAATTTATTTAAAAAAGCAATGTCCGCCATCTTGGATTTCAAAATGACTGTCATTTTCGTAATCAGCCCCTGAAAATCCTTGACATCGACACCCGTATCAATTTATTAAGAAAAACAATGTCCGCCATCTTTGATTTAAAAATTAATGTCATTTTCGTAATCAGCCCCCCAAATTCCTTGAAATTGACACCCATATCAATTTAATTAGAAAAGAAATGTCCGCCATCTTGGATTTCAATGTTTATATCATTTTCGTAATCAGCCCCTGAAAATCCTTGAAATTGATACCTATATCAATTTATTTAGAAAAGTAATATCCGCCATCTTGGATTTCAAAATTAATGTAATTTTCGTAATCAGCCCCTGAAAATCCTTGATTGACACCCATATTCATTTATTTAGAAAAGTAATGTCCGCCATCTTGGATTTCAAAATTAATATCATTTTCGTAATCAGCACAATGAGAAACTTGTACTGACCATACTTCCTACAAAAAATACCAGACCATATTATAGGGCTTTTCTAGAAATTAGAAGTTATAAAATAATCAACGTATCAAGTTGTGTTAATCGCAGTATATTTTGGGAAAATATTTACGTCGAACAAGCGCACGCCTATGACACAAAGCGATACGTCCTCTCGCTGGGAAGGCCCATTCGTGACTGGCGCGACCGGCTTTGCGCGTTTTTTTCTCTTCTTTATGGACATTAGCTGTTGATTCAGGGAATCTTATCAGCGTAACCGAACTTGGTGGCGAGGCACCGAATGCCTCCAGCCAGGAGCAACTTAAAATTAAGCAACAGCAGCTAAGGGCGTCCCCTGCGGGACACGGGCCTCGGCTTAGGGCGTTGCTGGGGGGCAGCTAGGGACGGCTGGATCTGGTTTAAATTATTATTAGGGACTAATTTAAGCTACTGGCTCGGCGCGGGCCGGCTCGAGCAAGGGTCGGGGGGGCTTTGCGCTCTCGATATTATAGCACAATTATAGGTCTTTTCATCTTTGATTTACTAAATCAAAATATATTCTTTATGAAAAAATAATTTTTGATCCTATTAGAGGGATAACTGAAGATTATTAATTAATTTAAAAAAAAAACAAAATGTCTATCTAAAAAATAGAAAAAATACATATTTGTCTGCAATTTTCACGAAAAATTACGTTATGTTAATATTTTTTTCCTGCTATATTTTGTATGAAACTTGAAAAAAGTGCTTCCGCTAGTGCCGAGTACAGTATATGGTGGGTTTTATAGCATTTTTTAATATTCAGTAATACTAATATTTTCTTGTAAACCGATCATCAAACGTCACTCGAAACGCGTTTTTTTGGAAAAGGAGTTGTCAATAAAAGGGATTTACGATTAATATAGAAGTAATTTGAAAAATCCATTTCCGCTAGTGCCAGGTTTAAGAACAGTTCTTTTCAAATAATTAATAACTTTATATAAATTCTTTGTAGGTTTCTCACAATCGGTCATCAAAATTCACTAAAATGCGTCAATTTTTAGGACGGCCCCTTATGGCTTATTCCTTAACGAAAATAAAAATGTCAACCTTCCTCATGGAAGGTTCTTAGGCGCGAAAAAATGTAAAAATTGCGAGGATAATAACTTTTGACAGAATAAAGTCTGTCGGGGCAGTTAGATATAGATAAAAGCACCCATTTACCTTGAAAGGTAGTTCTCACTATTTTCAATATCCAAATGAGTATAAAGGTCATTTATTGCTTTTGCATTTGATTTATGTGTCCACCTTAGTGTTCCTGTTTTCAATTTGTATTTAGTGTCTATTATGAGTACGTTGATTTCTTCTTGCGTGATGGGGCAGCCCGAGGGGTCTGTTATAACGGGAATGGTAGCTGCCACTATATCTAAGATGTCACATGCATGCATTTCACAATACATGCAGTTGTTTTCAGCCGACGCTTTCACCTCATTCTCAGTGTGTTCTTTGTCTAATATTGCAACCAAATTATCAGTATATTCAGAGTTCAGCCTGTTTACCCATTTACGTTGATAAAAAGCGGATATTTTATAGGAAGACTGGCATATATCTTCTAAATCAATTTTACGTGTTTGGTTGTTAAACAACTTCTCTTTAGCTGCGATTGCGCCGCATTTCCGCAACTGTTCGACCGCGGTTCGCAAGGCACTCTCGGGGTATTCTTTGAAAGTCTTGTATATTTTTTTGCCCATTTCGCTACTAATTTCTGAGTCTAATGTTTGCATTATAGTGAGTACAATAGATTCCTTCAAAATGACATGCTCAGGTGTCTTGTAAATATTAAATAGATTGTTAGCAGTAGATGTTGTTATTGTGAAGTGCTCATGAAAGTCATCTAGGTTCAATGCAACACATGGAACTTTTTGGATATAAGATTTGCTTTGCATTATCTGGTATATAATCGAAACCAATTCCATCATAGGTAATCGAGACTTGTTAATAAATTTCGACATATTAGTTGCAAATCGAAGTCTTAGCTTCTTCAGGAGACCTTCATATTTTTGAATAAGATTTTGTCTTCTTCTCAGTTCGTTTATGATACATTGTTTTTCATGTATCAGCGTTAAGTTAGTTTCAAGTGTTTGGGCTCTAGTGTGGCACATTCCTTTAGTTTTTCTCGAATCATTAATGGCAATTATATCTCTAGCAACAATATTTCTCACTATAAGAGTACCCGGTTGTGAACTGGGACTCATTATCGTAATAGCGGCTTTACACATAGTTATAATCATGTCTTCGTGTTTCGACCATCGAACTGTAGCGTCGTTTCTCTTTCGAGTAAGCTTCTCGAGCGGTACTTTTTCAGCAGCCGTTTTTGAAACAGCCTTGGGTTTAGAATCAGACTTGTTTTTCTTTTTTGTTTTTAATTTGGGTAGTTTAATTTGGACTTTCTTTTTAGATGATACGTGAGTTTTAAAGGGCCTCATGTAGAAAGTGCGCCAGAGCCTGGGTATTTCCATGTAGAAGCACGAGTCAAATCCACAAGGCCCATTGCCATCGCCATATCGAACTCCAGTGTCATACATATGTACTTCATCTTCGGAGCGCTGCGGCGGTTTGAGTTGCGTTCTGCTACGCTTAGCAACTTCTATGACAGTATTTATGCTGATCTGATATACTTCATTCCAGTAATTAGTGACATCGTCAAATGTTTTAAAATAAAACGACTTTTCTTTATATTTTTCGCCATTAGGCCTAGGCCATATGCCCGTCGTGTCTATTATTTTGGCGCGTCGATTTACGAAAAATAAGAAACTGGTATAAGTGACAATGCCAGTGCTATTGCTCGATTGAGTGGCCTGGCGAACTAATTGTATGAGACCAAGCATTCCTAACACCTTCAGATTTACTCTGATCGTATTTTGCAGCGTATTCGATCTCATCAGTGCTTTATAAATATGCGGTGGTGCGTTCTTAAGTTTTATTTGTAGCTGATCTTCATTTATTAACTGATTGATTTCCGACATTCCCATACTACCCATGTTATTGATAACGAATTCTATTGTTACCTCTTGGATGAAATCGACAATACTGACAAACCCTTGGGACAAAGAATGAGACTCAGGCTTTACATCGGAGAAGTAAGCAAAACGCATGAGAAACTCATGGAGTTTTTGGATTTTCATATATCGGGGGTAAGAAAATCGTGATAGTGGTGGAGCAGAACATTCTAAGTTAGCTTTATTAATTTTTACTTTTTTATTAGTGACGGCCCTCATGCATATCTCTTTGTATTTAGCTTTTACTAACGGATCTGTTGCTTTGACGTGGGGCGCACAAATTAACACTGAATACTTTTGAATGCCGGGCCATTTCACGTTATACATTTTAATATGACCATTGGTGACAAGCTTCTGTATAAACGACTTTAACGCTTTTGTGTCCATGGGGGGTTCATTAATCTCTTTTGATGCTAAATTGCTTAGTGTTAAGTATCCACAGACACATTGTTTCTCTTTGAGCACTTTGAAAATACCATTTGCGAATGTCAGCTGTCGTAGTGTGGGATTTTTCTTGAAACTTCCGAGCGATTTAACACTTTCAAAGCCATCCAGAATTTTAATTTCTGTTATTTCGTTTTCTGTACCCATATCTACATCGGAGGTTGTATTATTTTCGTTTGGTTTATCCATAGCAGTTTCCAGCTTAATCCTTTTCGGTGGGGTTCCATCCTCAGATGTTGAAGATAGTTGTGGGTCTGGTGTAGGTATTAAATCTCCTGTGACATTTGGTTCAGGCTCTGCGTCTTTTGTGTCACTGTTTTGCCCCAAATATTCTAAGAATTTCTTTTTCTCTTCAGCATATTTGACATCCATCTCTCCAGTTGCAGCCACAGCAATAAATCTGAAATATTGATAAGCTTATCAACTTCAAATGATTTGCAATAAGTGGCACTATGTCAGAGACCTAAACATATTAGAGAACTAGGTGGGTGTGTATGTACACTTGTTGGTTATAGTATATTTTGATATTCGAAATATTGGATATCACAATCGGAATTTAGATTTATTATTGCTTGATATGTTGTAATTTACCTTGCAGTTCTCTGTTTGCCTTTATCTTCGAGGTACTCCCTAACAATATTCCTAAACTTAAAAACCCTGCAGATTCCCCTGCTAGTGTAGAATTCTATGCCCAACAACTGTGCCAACTGCACTTGTGTTAGGCCATCAAGCCCAGCATCTAAAAACCGTTCATAAGCCTGCCTCATCAGGCTTACACCAACTTTGTACTGGCATTTTAGAGGAGGCGCATGGGTCTCTTCATCAGATTCCGAGGATTCATCACTTTTGGATGACAAGTATATGTATTTTCGTTTCAGATTCTTAGTTTTTTTGGATTTGTCGTCTGGCACTACATTTCTTTCTTCCTGTAAATATTACATTTATTATTACTTAGTAGTGTGAATAATAAGAATTACACATTACCTCTTTTGGGTCACACTATCAGTTAAAAATTAATATTTTCTCACCATAATAATTATATCTATACAATAATCAATATGTACTTACAAAATTGAATATATTCACAGTTTTCTGTAATCTCTTGCTCTGCATCTGTGAGATGAACCCTTTCTTCACAATTACTTCAGTTTTCTCACTGTAATTTGGTTGTTGCAATAAATATTGTACTACATCATGCAGTAAACCCTTTTTGGGCATTGTCAGGACACTTGGTTGGTTGAACCTCTTCAACCTTACCAACAATGCTTTGACTCCTTTCCCTGCAACAACTTCAGTGATGTTGTGGACCCTGATAAGATCCAGGTCTCTCAAGTATTTCCTATTATAGAATAGTGTTTTAGGGTCCTTGATCACTTTGCTTAAATTTGTTTTGCCAATTGTCAATTGACCCTGAAATTTTAATATAGATACAGGAATTGCTAAAGAGAATCTGTATAGAATCACAGTTAAAAGAACTCAACAACTATTATTATTAAATTATTTATCCAGGCATTATCATCCCTCTGCATTTATTTGGTGAAATTTTAATAGCCACATTGGTTTAGTGTCACTTAAATCAATCAGTTATTTTGGTTTTATTCCTACAGAGCAGCTGAAGTTTTTGAGTTTTGGCTGTTTAATTGTAATAGCCTCACTTTATTACATGGGACTTAAAAATTTACTCGTGAACATGTATGGGAGAGCAGGTGGTGTTCATAAAAACATAATGGGTTACTGGCCAAAGATTAAATTTTGAATCAAAAATTTTAAATTTATGCTTATTAATAAGGGTGGATGGAAAGTAGTGGGATGATAAATACAAATAATAATGTATGATGAAAATATTAGAAATGAAAGAAGGGAGATACTGACATTTTCCCTGGCTCTGCCTATCAACTCCAACAAACAGTAATGTACATTAGACATCTGGGCCAAATACATTATAGGCATATGCTGAGACAATGCATGCCACCTGTCCTCCTTGCTGGCCACCATCACCAGTGTGTCTCCATACTCTGATACTATAGCCTCATATGACTTTTGTTGTAAGTCAGCTGCTGGTAATGAAATCCTTGTCTCATAATATTTGCATGATCCATGTTCTCCTTCAATTGGTTTGTATTCATAATGCCCATCTAAGTAATCCTCCTGAATTATAATAAGTTAACAACACCGTCAAAATAAATCACATGTAATTGACAAAATGAATAAACCAAAAATACTGTAGGTATACCTAAAGCTTGTTTTTGCTTGACAGAAAATAATAACAATGAATGTCTGTTATTTCTTGCTTGATTATTAATTTCCTGCATTGAAAAGAAATCGAACATGCAGCACAGAAAAAGTGCGTTAGAGTCTTTCTCTTTCAGTCAGTCATTTATTTAGCTAAATAAGAAACAATTTATGATCACTTACTGGCTCTCTCAGATGACCAGATGCTTCATCTACTATTTCAAATCTATCGAGTATTTCTACATAAGGCAGAGGTTCTGGCAATTGATAGAATGAAATCCTGCTACAACTCACGATAAATACCCAAAACCGGGCCTTCATCTTTTCTGTAACGTCTGAGGAAATCCGTTTTCCTAGTCGCCTCCATAACAGATCAAGTCCAACACCTTCTAGGCCTTCCAAAGCAATTTCATCTATGAGGATTTGTTTGTAGTTGACGTTAAAGTGTTTCAGTAAGTTGGTTACCATTTTATTAATTAAAATTGTACAGTATGTACGTAAATTAACATTTCACATTCACAAAATTTTTAATCACATGTGCAATCCATCCACCGTCTCTGCTGTCAAAGAGTTTCTGACGTTTCTGTCTCTGTTTTTTTTTGTTTTGATACTTTGACAGTCAGGCCATGTCCATGTCAGACGTCAGTGTCAATTTTCAGTAGGTCAAGGGTATATTCCAATTTTTGTCTGAAGAATACTGAAGATCACCGAGATCGAGACTAAGCGCTTTTCACTATTTTAAGCGAGAAACAAGATAAAAGCCGAAATCCATGTTAAGATGAAAATACATTTTTTGCTCAAGGCTGATCTTTTCGCTGAGCCCGCCAAATTCAAATTACAATGGGTTTTTCGCAATTTGTAGGTCTGTAACACATTCTAGATTCCTAGCTGTAGTAATTCCGGCAAAAGGAACGCTCATACAAATTTTATTTAGCACATGGTATTTTTACATTGCCACCGAATTAGTTTTTCGGTGGTAGGTAGATATGGCGTGACCCAACACAATGTATTGTCCCATTGCTAGGCAATATATTGTCTCATTACTAGGTCCCTAAACCGACGATCATGCAGAACGTCTAGATGAAGCGGAAGTGGTGTGCCAGGATCGTAGCAAGTGAAAATCTATAGTCTCTGCCTACCCCAATAGGAGTTATACGTGAAAATATTTATGTACCTTTGATGTCCCTATGTAGGGGACTACTATTAGTAGGCTAAAAAGGATTAGGTGGGATTAGGCTACAGTCCACTAATTACTCTTTCACAAGGTTGACAGACTTCTCATGCTGGCCGTCGAGAAAATCTATCAAGTTGGTTTTCTCACGATTTTTAGTACGTTTCATCAGCGCGTGGTTGTTGTATTGGTACTGGAGACCTTTGACTTGACAGTAATAAATCATATAAAATTAGGCTTATTACTACGCACTTAGGTAACTAGTATAAAAAATATTCAAGTAGGTATCAGGATAGATATATCAGGTAGATATATCTACCTATGAAATAATAGTAGAATCCTCATTCGTTTAGTGGTCGTAAGCCCGACTACTACGCTGCTCGACCTGGGAACCAAACCCAACCAAGGTTTAACCGATGGTTGTATTCAATTCTCAGTCGAGCAGTGTTTTTGCGAGCTGGTACTGGGAATTTCATAGAAAAACCCAATATCACTTTGCTCGACCTGGGAATCGAACCCAGGACCTCTAGTGTAGCAGTCGCGCTCAGGACCACTTGGCTCACGAGGCATTTCAAATTAGGACATCTACCGGAATAATAGGTTATATTTTTTTGTATATTACAAAACATGTACATGTCATAGCATTTTAGAATCTTGGTGAAATGGGCCATGTTTTGGTCAAACTTGCCTTGTCAGCATAGTAAGCTTAGTAAGTAAATTAGAAATATTAATTATTAAATATATTATATATAATATGATATTTAGTTCTATTTTTTTAGAAAATTATTATATTCATATTGCCGATAATTTTAACTCAGGGTAGTTTTTTTGTGATTTTTTTTAAAATGGCTGGTACTATGGAACCGTAGCGTATACATAGATGATTTTTTTCCCGGGCCCACCGTTAGTAGGCCTTTACCCTGTTGAAAGGTTATCGTCACGTTCTGGGACAACCTGTAGACATGACTGATTTTAATACGGCTTTGGGCGACTTACGAATGTAGCTGTTTACGTGTTAGGGTTTCATAGAGTTGATGAATTGGTAAAACTAATTACAAAATCCGTGATAAGTCAGGCAATAGGAATATTATACTATGTAATACATACCGTATTATTACTATTCCACGGTGATTCCAACGGTAAACTGATAATAAATAGTTTTAGGTAGGTATCTAATCTATATCTATACTAATATATAAAGCTGAAGAGTTTGTTTGTTTGTTTGTTTGCTTTTCTTTCAGTGTTATATAGCCCATTTATTGAGGAAGGCTATAGGCTATATATCATCACGCTACGACGAAGTCGCGGGCAGAAGCTAGTTTCTAATAATAAATGAAGAGCACACATCTCGAGTTTTAATATTTTATTTACTAAAGAAAAGGAATACATTTTATCCTTTGCTAAAATATTTAGCATAATATTAATAATATTTAATGAGAAAATGATCATAACATTTCAAACAATGAAGAGTAAAATATAAAACCCCGCTCCCACAGAGCTTACTATTTCATATTTTGCAAATCAATGTTTTACAATCTATTTGTCTCTAGTTATAAAAAAATTGCACTCTATAAATACGGGCAGCGAATAAGGTGTAACAGTTCTATCACTGCAATTGCGTTTGCATTATTAAGTATATATAAAACTCCTACTTAAACCTATGCCTTAAAAGAAACTAAAATTAGGTTCTGGTTTAAGTTTAAAGTATGTTACGACATTTTCTTTTAACAACTGCTCAGAGGCAAAGCATAGACTAAATTTAAACCAGAGCCTACATCTTTGTTATCGCTGGAAAGACCAAATTATAAGAAGATAAATAAGTAGATACCATTAGTACAGAAAATGTATGATGTAATGAGAATGTAAAGGTAATTATAATCATAGGTATATTATAGATTACCAAACTATCATCAGGTATAGACATAGTGAATTGGAATAACAGGTATGTAATAACTGAATTTATCTGTAAATTATGACATAGGTAAGTATACTTTATGACTACTAGTAAACTTGTACTAAGTAATGACTTTTCCATGAGTTTTAAAAATAAAATAATAGGTAAATCTAATCCAATTTGAGTTTCTAAAGGGCGGTAACTATGCGATACTAAAGGCACACTATTAGAAACTCACTATCACTTAGCATGGAATATAAAAAGTTTAATTTTAAGCTGTGTTTTGTCTCTGGTCAGGATTTTTAGAAGACAAAACATAGATTAAATTTATACAGTTATGTATGTACTTTTTAAGTGTAAAGAAATAATGGTCAGTTTATGGGATTTAACGGGTTCCGTTAAAACTACAGGTGCAAATATGTAATAGGTATAGTTAGGCACTTCCCATAGCTACTTTTTGATGCCGTCCACAACCGGCTTCCCTTATCACAAAATGTTTTGATAATAGCAGTAGATATTATTTGGGGTCAAATAAAATAAACGACATATCAAACTATAAATGCAACTTCAGTATTTGGTTCTTCCTTCAATTTCTAGATAGGTCGGCTATATATAAATGTATCTAGTTTTATATTGTTACACATTTTGTGATAAGGAAATTCTACATTGTAAATAATAAGTATAAGAATGCGTCGCTGCTAACCATCCTAATTTAAAACTCTAATGCGCAATTTTGAAATTAGAATTCCGAGAAAATTTTCAAGTAGAAAAATATTGCACACGCAGCGAAAAGAAAATTTCTTATCTGTCCTAATCTGTAGAGGCCTTCAGTTCACTGAGTATCGTGGCATATATCTAATTTTGCACTAAGGCAATTATTATTAAAAGTGAATATAATTTATTAAGGTATACTTTAACGATCTGTAAATTCTTAACGAATAGCGAGTCGCGTAACTTGATACCAGGCCTCAGTGAAAAGTGGCGCTTGCGCCTGGCTTGAGAACTCAATCCTTGTATTTACATGCTATAACGTAGGTAGTGTAGTAATGTGATGGATAGTTTGAGAATAATGTGACGTAACGAGCTATACCTTAACATTATATTTTTGAATAAAAGTTGCGGATCATTTCAATCCAATCTCTGTTATTACAGTTACTTAGTTCTTTATTTCAATAAAAGTCTTCAATTTCTAACACTAAGGCGTCGAGTTTCAAACAAAATAAAGCGGTCTATTATAATCTACGTTACGAGTTACGATACAATCTATATCATTCTCAATATATTTATTATAAATCAATATTTTACGCTTATTACAAGAAACTTCTAGGCATGTTTATGATTACGAGTATAAAAAGGTGGTTCAGTAATTTTAACGTAGAAATGGTTATTGTACATTTCATCAATATTATTTTTAGTAAGTAATACAAAAAACAATTCTTAACAATTCACTTTCAAAAATTTCTTGCACTTAAATTCTAACGCTTACTTTATTTTACTCGACAAAAACTTATTACATTACAGAACTTGCTATTTACAAGTACTAGCCTCACTTACGTATGTACGTGTTACTTAATTTTCCCATTACAAACTGTGAAAATGGCAAAAACCGGAAACGGATAAATAATGTAATTAATTAGGTATTGAGTGACAACCCACCCTACTGTATGACTCGACGACTTCGTACGAAGTGCGTCGCCGTCGCTAGAGGGTCAATAACGATCGGCTATACATACAATTAACTCTTATGACGTCATAACAGTAAATTTTTAACATGATAAATATTATTTATATACTAGGTAACTACATGACTAAGGACTGCAAGCTGATAGTTTATTTCCCCGCCATTTTCACAGTCTGAACGTATACAGTTTCCAAACGATTCTGGCCATTTAAAAGCATCTACATATCGTATGGATTAATTAATTTAAATAATGAACTGTGCGTTGCTTTGGTTAATTATAAAATAAGTAGGTATACAAATTGGCAGTTACAAATATTCATATAAAATAACAACTTGATTAAGTAATAAAGGTTAATAGCAAACACTACTATAAATAAATAATTTACATTAAAATCATGGCATCTTTGGTATTATATAAAAATGAAATTAAACATGAGTATTATGAAGGCAATGTTGAGAATGCCTTTTTTATTATTATGGCGTATAAAAATTATCTTTTGTTTACTATCCCATTACTCTGATAAGAGTGATATCTCCTGTTCGAGATCTTATGACATTTTCATGTGAATTCGTACATCAAATACCAATTAAGTACACTATCTGTACCTATTGATCTTGTCAGAGTTCTGAGGCAGTATCTGTCGTGTTTCTTTACGTCTTGTCTACTGTTATCGCTACTCTATAGGCGTTCTAATGTCAGCACTAACATCATCAGTCCAAAGGAAAAACTGAATCATTGTAATGTACAAATTACAAACCTGCCACACACACTTAGGCACTAAGTCATTACAAATAGAATTGACATTTTCTTTACATACATTCAATTGTCAACAATGAGCGAAGATGAGGTTGATCACTAAACGTTGTGTAAGACAAAGAGCGCTAGTTTACAAACGAATCGATAAAGCGTCTATTCCAGTTGGAAATTCTAGTTTCTTCGGCGATTAAAAATAGCAACAGGAACGACTCGAAAAAGGATTTTTACAAACGTTTGGCCCACATTTCTGAAAAATTTTAATTTATAGAAACGACAGTAGACAAACATGAGACGTCGTTAGTGTCACAGAATGTATGTACACAATGATCACAGTTACCGGGTGTAACTTCACAATGGCGTACCAACAATCTAAATTGGCAATGTGGCATCACAGTGCCGCCTTAACACTATTATAATATGTATCTATGTATACATAATCGCTAAATCTATAACATTATCCAATAATTATCAAAACGATCTCCTAGTAATCTAGATACACCCATAAGAAGCACTTTTTAATGAATGAATAAGTATCAGAACTTTACATATCATTTTATACATGGTAAATATAATTTATATCATATTTTGTTTCATAATGTCATTGTTTCAACTATAATGTTATAATCATCGTTTAAACTAGATAAATCTCGGCAACACTAGACAAGACCACAATTAATTATTCAAGTTGAACAAAATAATTTGAAGTCATATCTGGTGGAGGTGGTGTTGTCACTAGTATTGTCGAGTTATAATAACGCTAAAACTTTAGAATAAGAGAATCTTCCCTATATTTAATGTCGTAATGCTAAAAATAGTAGTTATGTAAAAAAGCGTTTTGTGACTCCATTGCAACTCTTCCATTTTGTTACAACAATGCCGACTGAAGAGAGTGATGTTGAAAAAACTGCAATGACACTCACAGTTTTAAATTAACTATTCGTTAACATGTTACCAACAAAAACTTATATTTTCACCTACATTATTTGTAAACTATGTATATTCTAAACAATCTACAATTTGTTACATTATTCATCTTACATACATCAATCGATAATAATTGTTCCGTCTTTTAAAAAAAATACATATTTTTGTCGCACATCCTCTGATCAGTTAAGATCAATTTAGATTGTGGATAATCACTGGTACGTATATATTTATTTTCATGGAAGAATGTTTTTTAATAGCATTTGTTTGTTAACAATCCACATTAAACAAAGTACCTACCTATACTACAAGTTACAAACCATTTAGAATTCAGCCATTCCGAGGGTGCGTTTCCGGTCAACGCTCAACAGGTCCAACGTATAGTACAGTCAAACTATTCGTATCCACAATATTCACTAAAGGGTCATATTCGTCGGCAATAACGAAACACGTTCGATCGAACGTCACTCAATCGAATACGATTCGAATAACAATGTCGTTAAATTTGGAATGTCTTTATCACGTTCGTGTGTGACGTCACAATGTAGTTGGTGGGGGGCGGTGTTGGCCGGCGGCGGAGTGACGTCACGCGGGGGTTGCGGGGCGGCGCGCTAGTTGCGGTAGATGTATGCACAGGGCTGCGGCGCGGGCGGCGGCGGCGTGGGCGGCCGCTCGCCCGACGGCGACGGCGACGACGACGGCGGCGACGGCGACGAGGACGAGCCGCCGCCGCTCGCCGACGCAGAGCCTGACCCGCTGCTGCGCTGCGACACTGTAACACATTCATCCTCTCAATACTCGCACGAATATACTTTCAACAATGATGTGGGTACTCCATGTTACTTTGCTTCTCATGGTTATATCTCACCTGTGCTTTAATGTAAGGTACGTGTTTATTAATAAATACGCGAATTGGTTTAGGATGGTAACTAAGCATATTATAATATGATATTAGGATATTATAGTTCAGCCGTCATCAAACTTTTACCAACTCGTCCATAACGTAACGTCCGTTACGTAACGTAACCTAGTCTAGAAGTCTAGAAATCCTTTCTTTTTGTACCATATTAAACTCTACAAACTTGCAAATAATGGTAATTGAATGGATAGTATCAATAAAGAAAACTCACCCAACGTATGGTGGTGGTGCGTATTATGTTTATGATGATGCATTTGGTCGCGCGAGTCCGCCCCGCTTGTTTCTCAGAGGTACACCTTCTTCACTGAGCGCGTGGTCGAGAAGCCATTGTCGTTGCCGCGCCGGTACCCATCGCCCTGCGGTCCGAATATTCCTGTGTTAACTGACATGCCTAGGTGAACAAGCGTGCGTGAGTTAGTGGAACAAATGATTGGTTATTGGCAGATTCAAATACTCGTGAATTTTTGCTCAAAATACTTTTATCTAAGAACTAGTAATTAATGCAAACATTAATAATGCTTAAACGTTTAATCTGTCATACGATTCTGTTTTATCTGATTTTAATTCTTTTGTATATTATAATCATTTTATAAAGGACGGACTTGGGATATCTGGACGATGTTATAGTTAATTCGAACTTATTATGCGTTTTTATAATCTCACGAGTATTTAGAACCACAATGATTAGGCAATGAAAATGAAATTATGAGTAAAATTTTTATTATAGTAATGATATACGAGATTAAGTAATGAAATCATGAATTTTTATGGGTCATGCAAAGTGAATGATAAAAATGGCAAGGCAATGGAATAAGATTGATAAAAAACTTACTTTTTTTAACTTTGTCTTACTGGCAGTATTATTCATAATTTAAGAAATACATCAATGCGCACAGTGATGTTAATAGAACCTATTTTATCGAGTGTATTAAAAAGCCATGCAAATTTTCGTAGGCATACGATTTAAAATTAAATGTAATTCTTTAATGAAATCCCCCACCGATGTTTCTAGAGCCACCTATATATAATACTCATATATCTGCTAGATATGAGTATTATATGGATATGGTGTTAATGAAATTAGAGGCATTTTTCTAATGTAGCCTTGAATATCTTATACCTGGAATACCTATAAAATTATAGCAAGCCATGCAATAGAATAAAAAAGAGTATAACTGACATTGACCTGATGAGAGCGAAGAGTTCCGAAGTTATCACGACGATAGGCGTCAGGTTGGAACTGGAACAGCGTCTCATGGTGGGGGTGGTATGGTGGGTGCTTGCGGAGTGTGGCGCGGGGGGACGCCGGCTTCGGTTGAGGAGCTAGCACTGGTTCAGCGTATGTTACCTCTTCTACTTGCTGCAAGAGCTTGGGTTCTGCTTGAATCCTGTGACGATAAGCAATTTATAAGTAAGTTACCAAGTGGATTCCAAGTGTTTCAGTATTGTTACTTTTTTAAGATATTGCCTCCTGTGTTTTAGGAGCAATTCTCTATAAAAAGACACGACATTACCGCTTTTACGTCCCACTGCTGGGCACGGGTCTTCTCTCAGAATGAGAGGGGTTAGACTAAAGATACCAAGCAGCAAGCAGGTCTAACGCGTATTGGTGGATTTCACACACCGTCGAAATCTTTCAGGCATGCAGGTTCCTCCCGATGTGTTCCTTCCTTTACCGCTTAACCGAGATGTAATTAATGATGGATGATTATAAATTATTTCAAATAGTCAGAGGCCTCTGCTTTAGATTCGAAATCGAGACCTTTGACTGGGCAATCTAATGGTCAGACCACTGGCTATTACTCACTCTTAAAAAAATGGGTATGTACATACCTATTAATATTCTGCCTCTGTTCAAAATACTCGTATTCAGTATCGGGGTAAGGCATATTGTCATCGTCATCCTTCTTGCATCTCCTGCCACAAATGTACCCCGCAGCGAAGCCTGCACCTAACGCGGCTAAAGCACCTGCAGCTACTGCTAACGCTAAGGTCTCTACGGAGTATGCAGCTGGAGGCGGATCCGCTGCAAGAACTTCAGGACCTGGTGAAACAAAATCACAAATAAATGGGTAATTGGGTGAAGGCGTGTGCTTAGCTGCTATTTTATAATTTGAATTATTTTTTCGCAATTTACCTACAAATTGTAACTGTAACACATTCTAGATTCATGACAGTATTCACAACTACACTACACTGTAGGTGTAGAGGTCTGCGGAAGAAGTTGCCTAAATTGATAATTTTGGAAGTTGGCATGGGTTTTTAAGCGAAAGTTGGCAAATAATAGAATATAGTATAGTTATTGCGATTACTACAGTTACTGCCCTTTGCCTAGAATATGTGTCTTACACTACAATTTGGGAAAACCAAAAAAAAATATTGTCGGGCTAGGTAAATGATCAGCCCTCATGTATGTTTTCCAATATAACAACAGAAAGATGTTGATTTTAACAATGTTAAGAGACGTGTATGAACGTGTGTTGTGTATTGTAAATCAAATATGTACGACCTTTGTTTTTTAGTTACAATTTTCTCAGAACTATTTACCAAGAGTTGCAAAAGAGGCTTATTATTAAAGATTCTTGTCGTGCAGAACCTAGTCACTGGAAGCCTTTTAAGTCAAGTTTCTATGGATGGACAAAGGCTTACGCAAAATAAGACTTGTGTGTATTATGGTACCTTCGTTACCTCCACCTCCTCCTTTGCCGTCCTTGTCTTGTACGATGTTGATGACTTCTCCCTTACTCTCCCCTCTCGCGTCGTCATACAGCCCTGAACTTAGACCTCCTACTGCACCAGCGTCTTTGCCTAAAAATCGAGGTGTTTTTAGATACCATGTCACTTTCAATTGTAAAAGTAGTCGACTATTACAGGTACGTTCCAATAAAAAATTGGCGTTGTCAAGTGACACGCTTACGAACAAAGGAACGAACAGCATATCATTTATTTTTATTTTTATTTATTTATTAGGGTCTCACAAACAGTGGCACATTAGGTCTATTAGTTACTTATATGTAGGTATATATAATGATTACAACGATATAATAAGGAACGTTACGTATCTAGAAATGACATCGGGTTCTCAAATAACGTGAATCTTCGTTAATAGTCAACCTCGGTCAAACTTGGAAATCCTTCAACGTCCTCACATCTTGTTATCGCAATATTGTACCAGTGAAGTTTGTAATTTATTTATTTTAAATGAGTGTCCATGGAGTTTCTTGCCGGATTCTTCTCCATAGGATCGACCTTTTGGAACCGTGCAAATAGAATCATAACGTTTCAAAAACGCTTGTAAAAGCTTATTTGAAATAAAAACATTTGAACTTAAACTTGAACACAGTTACGAATTAAATAATATTCTAAAAATCGATATTCTCTATGGTTGCTCTGTTCTGCTCTATATATAAAAAATATTTTAGTCCAATTTAAATAATTGAACTAAATATTTACTATAATTTTTTGTAATAATTATATTGTTGTACTCACTATGTGGGCAGGCGGCATGGCTGCCGGTGCTGACGCTTTGGTAGAAGGAGTTCTCGTCGAGCCAGCGACTGACGCCGTGCGAGTACGCGCGGCACCGCCCCGCCTGCTTGTCCCACGCGCAGTACGGGTCCTGCAGCGCCACGCATTCGCTGAAACAAACATTTTTTTAGGTTATTTTTTATTTATTTTTAACTAGCTTCTGCCCGCGACTTCGTCTGCGTAGACTTCAGATAAAAAGTAGCCCATGTGTTATTCCAGACTATAATCTATCTCTACGCCAAATTTTATCCAGATCCGATCAGCCGTTCTGGCGTGAAAGAGTAACAAACATCCATCCATCCTCACAAACTTTCGCATTTATAATATTAGTAGAATGAAGGATTAATTCTGCTTTCGGGCAGGATTCGAACCTGCGTCTTATGGTTAGATACACGCGATATCGCGGTGGCTTAGAGGTCGAAGCATCTGGTGTAAAAAAAATACAAAAAGATAGTTAATAGGTAAGGTGGCATCGTCCGACATCGAACAAACTGCAAAGTAAGTCATGTCGGTTGAGAAGCAAAGTAACTTGCTTTTCAATAGTTGTCTCTGACGTCACCTATAACACGTAAGAATGTAAACGCAAATTTGACATGGCGGGTGGGCGTTGCGGTGGCTTAGAGGTCATAGCGTCTCGTGTATCTAACCAGGAGACGCAGGTTCGAATCCTGAAAAAATACTCTTAGCATGGAAAATGCAAAAATAATACAAAAAGATATTTTAGATAGAGAATAAGATTAAGTTTTTGATAAGGTTATACAAGTCGGAGATGCGGTTAAGAGACTTTCAAACCTGCTTATAGCAAGTATTGGTTTAGCAATCATTTTAATAAATGATTGTGTCGGCAGACGAGCCACCTGATGGTAATAATGTCATCACCGTAGCATCACCCTAAGGTCGACTGGTAGAAAATGCCTTAGGCATTAAGTCCGCCTCTGTACACTGATTGTGCATAAAGAATAACATACCATCACGCCTGTATTCCCCGAAGGGTTAGGCAGAGGTGTACTAAGGTACACCTACAATTCGCCGGTATGTTTAGGTCCCATGTAATAGGGGGCGAGCCTATTGCCATTAACCGGGCACAAATTCCTAACTCCGAGCTGCTACGGGGAATTTCATAGAAAAACCCAATAACACTTTGCTAGACCTGGGAATCAAAGCCAGGACCTCTAGCGTAGCAGTCGCGCTCAGGACCGCTTGGCTAATGAGGCAGGCATAAAGAATAAAATAAATAAATTAGGTATCTAGGGGAAGCACAAAAGATCCCATTGGGTCGAAGTGCTCTGAGGCACCACACAAAACAAGATAAGATAAGATAAAATGATGTTGGTACTGACGAGCAGGAGCTGATCTTGTCGCTGGAGCAGCGGTGCAGGCGCAGGCTGAGCACCTGGCGGTCGGACACGGCGATGAGGCGCGCGGCGTCGCGGGCGGCGCGCGCCACGCGCAGCGCGCGCACGGGCGAGCCGGCCGCGAACGCCTGCAGCTCCTCCACCACCACGGGCACCGCGCGCTTGTTCGACTCGTGCGACACCGCGTTGATGGCCTTTATTATCTTGCCGTTGTCTGTTCAACGTTACGTTGTTGTTTAATCGAATTAAACTATATCGATTACTAGCTTCTGCCCGCGATTTCGTCCGCGCAGCGTGATGATATATAGCCTATTGCCTTCCTCAATAAATGTTATGTATGTTAAATTTACTAGCCACTTTCAGATTATACCTATCATGATTTTCTGAACTACCTAACCAGTTTAAATATTTCTTTACATCGGTTCTTTTTCACGATATTTTAGGAGAAATATTTGCTATTTCTCTCAATTGTATATTTTGGTATGCTCTTTTTGGGTGTTATATAATGTGATATTCCATAAATAATATAATCCATAAACATATTCAGAATCTTACCAGTGCCAATAAAGAGGACGTCATACGCTTTTCCTCCAGGAGTCTTCACTTGTGGATCTACAGCTATCTGCGTAAATCTGTAACTGAAAACATAATAAAATATCAATAAATAGTAGGTACACTGTTCCCATATTTGCATGAATGTAATCACAATAAAAATAATAGTTTATGTCATGATAATGTTGCTATTTATACAAAGGCGGATGCAGTTTGTTTAGGTTCGGACAAAATGGGTTCACATCCATCAAACGAAGTTTTTCTTTCTATGCCAAACACTTATCAACGGGTTAGGGTCTAGGTCTAAGTCGGCCATTTTCAACGAGGTCCTTGGGGGTCATGACTCCCCAGAACTAGCCCTTGTATCTAAGTATTATTAAAAGATTTTTTTTACCAGGGGAGCACATATGAACATTTTGATGAATCACGTGATGATGCAGCCCTGTGTTTGTGAATCATATTATGATTCAGCAAAAGTGGCCGTTGTAGCCCTAAATAAGATTGTATATTAAAGAAACTTACTGAAAACTAGTCCTTATAACAATGGGTTCTCCGAAGAAGGCTGGCACAGACTCATCCATGAGCGCATGCGTCTTGATGAAGTTCAGTGTCTGGTCTGGAAGCTGTCTCGAGTCGTTGTTACATGTTCCTGGCCGGGGCTCTGGTACCTATGGAAAGCATTTAGATTTTTTTACAGAAGCTGTGATTTTTCCCAAAACCGCTAATAATAAACCCTCTGTATTGATTAATGAAAATAGTTCATACCATTCTGCGTGTTAAAGATGATTGATTATGCATGTCTACAAAACAAGTGACGATTTTTTTAGCGTAGGGCGGCTTCTACGCCACGCCTTTCAATTACTGCTTCATATTAAACGCATTACTTCGTTTCTGGCATGGTGTGGTCAGAGTTATAAACTAATCTGACCAATATTTAACTTCGAGAGATTATAACATAACATAATCCACCTATTATTCTGTCCCAAGAATGAGGGGGATTAGACTATAGTCCACCACACTGGCTTTATGCGGATTGGCAGAACCCGCATTAGGCTAGCGTGGTGGACTATAGCCTTCACATACTCGAAAATCAGGCTCACATTCCCCACGATAAAGGTCATATCCCTAGGTTATCACTGCACCGAAAAATACTGCGTTTAATTACAATCTTTCGACAGTTTACATTCTCGTCAGATTGATTTCGATAGATTTATAATCACAAGGTAACTACAATTTTACGGTGACATATACAAGCCACTTACTTTAGCACTATTAACAGGCAACCAATTGGAGTTAATAGCACTTTGTTCCTTGAAAGTGCCTTCGAAGGTGTCGGCGATGTCTTGCATGCTGAATGCGCAGACGGCACTGCCTGATATACTGTTGGGCGGAGTCGTGAAGGTACCGTAGATTAACTGCGCGTTCAGACCTCCGTACACACCCTCAATCAACTCCGTTGTGGATTCTGTAACCAGGATTTGTTATTATAACATAACATACCATCACACCTGTATTCCCTGAAGGGTTAGGCAAAGGAGAATTAATATAAATCCACATGATCCACCGGAATGTTTAGATCCAGTGCAGTAGGCGGCGAGTCTATTCCATTATTCATTTAAACTAGGCACTAGCCCAAACTCAGAGTTGATAAACAAAAAGACTTAGCTCGACCTGGGAATCGAACCCAGGCCCTCTAGCGTAGCATTGGCTTGGTACTACTAGGCTAACCAGGCAGTCCTCAGCAGAGAAGCAGCAATTATTATTATTTAGCTCGTTTAGCTCATTTTGTCTCACAATTAGAAATTGGGGCTGATAATTTTCATGGGAGCGTAGAATGCTGAGAGCTGAGAGCTATGCAGAGTTAGTTGGGTGAGCAGGAGGCTTTCAGTTATGATCAATTCAATTCCAATTTCTCAACAACCAATTTGACTTTATAACGTTTCATAAATGCTTGAATTAAAATACAAGTATTTTTAGTCGAGCTTGAATAATCGAGTTTTTCAATTAAGTATATTTTTTAGATTTTCAGATTATTAGTAACTGTTGTTTGATATTTGTATTTGCAACTTACGTATTTCATTGAAATAGAAAGGGAAGTCCCCAGCCACGGAGCAGTTGAGTCTGGACTTGAGGAAGGAGGTCCACCTCTGCTTGAAGCGGTGTGGGCCTCCGCGGTCATCTCGGCATACTCGCGCCACTCTGGAGTACACCGCCTGAAGACAAAAGTCAATGATATATTAAATAGTTTTTCTAATTCATTTGATATTTATGGATCAAAATGTACTTAGATACGCAGAAAACCCAAATGTATATATAAATATATATGTAATGCACACACGTAATATATGTAAGTCATTTGAAGTAGCGCGGCGGTAGCCTAAGGGTTAGGGCTTCGAAACCCACGTTGATGGTTCGAAACCCACCCATTGCACTACCGACGTGAACCCACTAACTACAGAAGCATATTTAGCTTAGCACGAGGGGTTAACAGAATACTAGTAATGTGCAACCCACATTGCTAGTAAGCATCAAAAAGAAATTGTGTTTATTAAGTAAGATCCTACCTTCCCGCAGTTGATGTATTCAACAGCTGTCTCTCTAAAGAAGAAGTAGACAAAGTTTCCGTGTACTAAAGAATTTACGAAGTCCGGAGCTGTGAAAAAAACATACAGATATAATTAGTGTAATGATAATTACATATATAAATTATAGAACATTACCGATCATCTTGTCAATATTAAAGCGAATTTTAACACCTTATTATAATACCGAGTAATTAACCCTATCGCTGCTCAGTCGATAATTTCTAATACGATCTTAATCGGATTTGGCGATTGTTGACACGTCAAATGTCACGCGGGTGACAAGGAGTTCCCGCCGTTCCAAATTCAATTAAAATGGAGGATGTCTGTTTGACAGCCGCATTGAGAGTCAATCGCCCATAGATGTGTAAATACACATTGTAAACAAAGCCTGTATGGTTATCATTATGTTACTGTAAATTACTCCTGTTTGATTGTAATGTAATGTTTAGATTACACAAGCGATGATTTATTTGACTTATATGATTCTTCGTAGAATAATATGACTGATATTTGAATAATTAAAACTTACCATTTAGAGTCATTGAGTCGTAAGGCTCCGTTTGTAATGGTTCTCTATAGATGATTGGCTCCATGCCGCTGAAATCTGCGACTGTACCCGAATATAGCTCGCTGTCTGAAAAAAGATACGATGGACTTTTAGCTCTGATATTGTTGGCATAAAATTAAATATGTACTGACATGTCAGTTCCATTTCATTGGTTGTGCTCATTCGTAAAGTTAAAAAAAATGGAAAGAGTTCTATCGTTATTTTCAGCAGAGGCTTAAAAATAATGATGAAATAGGTTGACAACAAAACTTGCTGGTTTTTATTTTTTTGTTACATTGTCTGTTGTAAAATACATAATATCTAAATATTCTTCGGTGTACAGAATGTAGGAGTAAACTATGTATATTTCTGCTTTCTTTCTCATAATCCGGGAAATCCTTGTTGGTAACCAAATTACGGTGTATCTGACTTCTATCAACTAAAAACCAAACCCGTTGTCGGAGCAACCTTAGCATTGTCCACAACCTTCCTAATACTTAACCTAATTCAGTGCCTAAGACGTTTAAAAAAAAATTACCAGTTCAGTTTCCAAGTATTCTATGGTTTAAAAACGTCTTTTTCGGAATGTAGCCACATTCCGAAAAAAAAAGTTTTTTTATTGGTAAACCTAATAATACTTTGGTACTTGGACTTTGGTTAACTCGTGACTAGGTACTAGACCAATGACATGTTCAAAAGTCATATAATTTAAAGGTTGCCTGGAAGAAATCGCTGATTGCGATAAGGCCGCCTATTGTACTATATTAAGTTGTTAAGAATGTCTTTTTATTTGTGTTGCTACTTTGGTGTACATTAAAGAGTATTTATTATTATAATTATGGAACAATATTTAAATACACGTAGGTATATTTTTTACGTTAAGGTATTATATCTCATTGGTAAGCCCACAATGCGACGGTGGAGTAAGTAACAGGGTACGTAACACGCCGTTGGCTTACGTGTCCCGCATATGAGACGCGTTACTGTTAATTGCTCAAATGTGTCTGTGTGAATTGCCACAGTGCTATGGCGTCCCATTTTCGTGTGATTCTATATACGTGAGAATGTTGATTTTATTATTATCTTATTCGTGGTCGCTTTTAGGGTTACTTTAAATAAAGATACTTTGATTATTGGCTAAAAAAACTGTTAAGTAATTTTGTTTTTTTTTATTACATCTAACTTAACTTAACTGCCTCATTAGCCGAGTGGTCCTGAGCGCGACTGCTACGCTAGAGGTCGATTCTTTTTCGATCGGGTTTTTCTATGAAATTCCCAGTAGCAGCTCGGAGTTAGGAATTTGTGCCCGGTTAATTGTAATAGGCTCGCCCCCTATTACATGGACCTAAACATACCGGCGAACTGTGGGTGTACATTAGTACGCCCCTGCCTAACCCTTTGGGAAATACAGGCGTGATGGTATGGTATGTATGTTTTATTACATCGCTAAAACAACAGTCGAATAGGTAGCAACCTCCATGGAAAGGGTAAGCGAGGTCTAGATCTTTAGACGAAGTCTATCGTGTTTGATGTTTATATTACTCTATCACAGATTATAGTATTATGAAGATCGGTGATGATTGTGTCCCGTGAGTGATCGATTCGAACCGAGCAGTTTTATTGGGTCAGTAACAGCTTGTAGTTTGGATTAGTGCCCGGTTAATGGCAATAGGTTCGTCCCCTAGTACACGAGCCCTAAACATATCGGCAAACTGTGGGATTTCATTAGTACACCTCTGCCTTACCCTATGAATACGAGCGTAATGGTAAGTCACAAAAAACAGCTATCTAGATTCAGTGTTTAGCCTTTAAATGTCATATACGCGAAATAAATATTATCAGTTATACAAGCTTATTAATTTGATGAAACAGATAACAACATGCAATGTCGTCTACGAACCAACCCCCTCATTTCCCATGGGGGTCGTAAAAGCCGATAAGGGCCTCAACTAGCAGAGGCAGCAGTGTCCTGTACTTTGCACCTGTATAGTATAGGTAGCACCTGTATAGGTATTTATGACATTATGGGATAATATACTGCAAAACAACGTAGCTAGCAACCAAGGAGTTTAATAAACAATTTATGGCGTTCTCCATTCTAGGTTTCATATATTAGACTAGGCTCAAATATAACCATAGTGCTTTATAGGCTACAATATAAAAAAAAACAATCCCTGGTTTTATAAATTGTGAAAATTCAATAGCCCTATAATACACATAGTTTAAGTAAAAAAAAAAGTATTGTAGCTCTAACTCATTAGTGTAGGGGTCCTAAGCGGGATTGCTACGTTAAGAGGTTTTGGGTTCGATTCCCATACCTAGCGATGTGTTTACCTACTTTTTTTTTTTTTTTGATGAACCTAAATATATCAATAGAATGTGGGTGTACATTAATATGCCTCCGCATAACCTATCGGAGCATACGGGCGTTATAGGATGTTATGTATGTACGTATTGATTTTACCCCTACGTCTTTCCATTGAAAATTATTGAATAACTAAAAACAAAAGCGACAATTTGTTGAATACAAAAAACTGCTAAGCTCCTCGTATTTACATTTAAATCAATTCCCAGTTCAATATTTACCACAGCATCTAGACAATGAGCATTTAGCACAATAGTTTAAGTCCGTCGCAATCTCCGGTCGGACACGTTCGCCGGGAGTTGAACTAAGATATATCTACATACAACTGCAGTACAACATCAGCAAAATTACGACACGAAAGGTCCCAGTACATATCTACCTCGTGCTAGGCCAGTAGCCATGAGCCGGCCACTGCTCCCCAGGGCGCCGGTGCACTTAATTGGACCAGATCAATAGGAGATAACTAACCTTGTCTGCACAACGTAATGCATCTACATTCAATGTGTGTGCACGAAAAAATATATATGTAAAGTACTAAACGTACATGTGTGGGTGTGGACACTGACCAACCATTACAATGTAAGTGGTCACATTCACGAACACATTCGTATAAATTCTTTCGCCCACATTTTATGCAAAAGTTTTGTTCATAGTATGCGACACAGGGTCTGTGTTTGAACAAAATGTGTACGTAAAGTTATATATATAAAGGTAGCGCGAGTGAGTGAATTGCTGAATATAACACGAGGGCAATTAAAAAATTTTGGCCCCGTAAATGTACCAAAGTTAGCTCCAGTTTTATATGGAATAGGTATAAAAAACTGGAAACTCTGCTTTTGTTGTATTCAATACAACAATTACGTTTATATAAATAACAATTTTTATATTTCAATTACGTTTTTGTCCAAGAGCAAACCTAGAACACAGTTTTTAATTACCCACACCAATTGCGTGAATATGAATATACTTTTTATAGGTACGTTTCAAAATAAATATCACTACCAGGATAAGTGTAAAAATCTATCAGATATAATGTGGCCGTGTGTATTTTAATTTTGAATACATCTGTGGAAAGATCTTTAAATTTGTTTTATGTTGAATTACGTAAAAACACGATTCACGTCGCGAGTCATAGTGAATTTGGGCCTATTATAAACATTTTTTCTACCAAATACCCCTAAATATACGACCTAATAATCGATAGTCCTAATAATAAGATGATCCAACATTACTGTGTTTTGCACAAAAGTATTATGTGAACTGTGCTTTAAGTAAATACAGATTAAACAAAAAACTACACTACACTTAGTTAACATAAAACACTGGCAACACAACAGCTACCATAGATAACACGAGTTGCGACGATAGTTTTGTTGCGTGTAATAAATGGGTGTGAATTTGCAAGGGGATGCTTTAATGCAAAGAAAATTGCACAAAGGGACAGGGTGACGGTAATTGATGGTTCAGCGTACCTACAGTTTCATGGGAAACTGTTTGTGCAGGGGGATTTGTATAGTAGTCATGGCAACCCACTGGATTTAGAAGGTGTTACCGTGTTAGTAAATGTATTGGTAGAGAAAGGGATATAGAATAAAATAACTTTTGTAGTGGATTATAGAATAAAATATTTACTTAGACGCAGATTCAGTTCAGTACATTTTTATATATTCTCAAAATAAAACTGAATATCTTAAATAAAAGTTGTAAAGCAATGCCTTTAAATATATCAAAGTTATGTTTTACATCATGTAGATATGTACACCACATAATATAATAACATGCAAAATTTGCTTGCACAATAAAATTACATAGGCCATAATTTACGATAATAAAGCTAGTTACACACAACCTTAGCATAAAATATTGTGCATACTAAAATGGCCACTATAAACAGGACGTAAAATATGTAATGTGAATATTAAGTAGCTATCCATATAGTATGTAGGAACTCAAATTAATTTCAGAATACCTCCCTTAGCTACATAGCCAGAAGGTAAATATATTTTTTCACAAAGGTTTCTGTAAAAAATCTCGATTGTTTGTTTGGGATAATCTCTTGTCCTTTTCAACGTGTTTTGTCTGTGAAATACAATAGAGTTGGAACGGTATAAAAGTACGTACTTACAACTGTGCTGAAACATGAAGTATCTACTTATGAAGACGGCCCATACAGTATTTTATGGTGGCCGAGTGCTCCTTGGGAGAGACTCAGGAAGCTCAAGAGACTTCCAGCATTTGACTACCACAGGTCTATGAGGATAATTATGACATTAAGAAAACTAGACATCATATTTTTCTTACTTATCTAGAATTCGGCAGACAATCTAGATTCGTGTGGCGAAATATCGTCTTAGAAAAATGTTAGAAGATAACCATAAAACCTAACGACACATTCAACTAATGTACCCACTATTTTGCTAGATAAAGTCTGCCGAAATATATGCAATGAGGGAAATAGGTCAATAAACGCTCACATTTAGGATCCAGTGGATGATATTTAAGCACTACTGTGTAGGATAAATTCAGAATATGGCCGCAGTATTACCTTTCATGCACCTGAGGGCTTTGTTACGATTTGGATCTGTTTCCAACCCAATATTATTATACACAAAACTTACTACATGCATGTGCTTCCTAAAAGTAGAAGGCTATCTAAACTAATATTATAAAGAGGAAAGATTTGATTGTTTGTTTGCATTGAATAGTCTCTGAAACTACTGGACTGATTTGAAAAATTATTTCCACCATTAGAATCCTGGATTATCCCTGATGAACATAGGCGATAGAATGTGTTAAAATTTATAGTTTTTGAATTTTTGTTAATTACCCGTGCGAAGCCGGAGCTATTTGAAATATAACAACAATGTCATATTATATATTTTGAGTTATGCATAAAATGGTGGTTACTACACACTTAAAAGCTTTTCACTTTTCTTCGAACAGAGTCACTGTTCGAAGAAAAGTGAAAAGCATTTAAGTACTAACAATGATGACAGTGGTACTCATTAGCAGAGAACAGTTCGATACGTGTTTGGAAAAGTGGGAAATTTTTGTCTTGTAGTAAGATAATACAGGCTGGGTGGATAGATGTAAAAAAATAAGATCTATCCTGTAACGATTTCAATTTCATATTACAGAAAATAAAAAATTACAACAAACGCATTATAATACTGATCATAGATATATCAATAAAACTGCGTAAACACACGGGTAATAACAAACAGATCCTAATAATTCAAACGGAAGTTGCGTGTTGTTGTTTACGAGAATATTCCACGTATTGTTTGCTATTTTCGGATTGCTTGCTTTATAAAGTAGGCCTGTGACAGCGTCTTACAATATGGCCTATTGTGAGGGAGTTTTGTGGGTGGATGATATTATATTCACGGAGTTTCGTATTGAAGGGATCATATAAAATGGTGGGTTTATGTGTGTATGTTTAGGATATGTTGTCTTATGGAATGGTCGTTTTTAATTCAATAAGTAGCATTCTGGTTTTGGCACTCGAAAAAAAAAATACAATATATAAATGTAATGTATTGTTTTACAGATTAATTTGGGTATTTCCAGGTTATTAGGATTCCAACGTTGAGTTTTGAGTAGAAAGTTTTTATAGAGGGTCCAATCTCCTTCGTTGTCGATATACCTTCATATGCCTATATACCTAGGTTGGTAAATAATATGTATAAGAGTCACGTCATAATCCACTCGTAGTCCCATTGAACGGGCCTCTTTTCAATGCAACAATGAGTAGCTATTGTACGCCGACAGACTGTGAAAGTGGGTTCAATCGTTATAAAAAAGATTTTCCCTTTTTTCCTAATTTCCTGACAATGGAACGACCATGGACTCCCTGAGCATATGTGACCCGGTTACGGAAAAGGGTTCCGGTGAAACGTTAAAAGTATTCTTGGTATGATAACAAGGTTTTGCAAGATTGTGAAGATACTCCCACTTATTGTGAGGATTCTATTTTTAGGGTTCTCTCGGTGAAGTGTACAGAAGGAATGAAGTATAAAGTTTATCTATTGTATATGTGTGAAATCGATACGTGTATCGCCCAGGGTTACACCCTCAGGAAACGTGGAGCATAATGATAAACACCTGAGGTTTACGATACCTATTGTAATATACATGGGTGTATAGAAATTGGATTTTATCTGTAAATACTTGTTAAACTATTTATAACATATAGGTACCATACCGTACATATATTATTTTAATACTAACTAGTACATAAGTATCTGCAAAGTTCAGTAAGGAATGTAACAAAGAAGTGCTTTGTTGCAAGTTCAAATATAATATATAATATCTTGTATAATTTTGAGCAAAATATCGGAATTAGTACGTACGGAAAATAATAACGAATGCAGACAGAAGACAATTGGAATCGTAAATGTTTCATTTACGATTCCAATTGTCTTTACAGACTAGCATGCTATGCAAAATCACTTGCGGATTTCAGACGGCATAGTGATTTTGATCGTACTGTAAATATGCCATAATTGCAGAACCATATCCATAACCCCGCTAGTTCTATACTTGTTTGTAATTGCAGGAAACATACAATGCCTAATTGGTGTTCTACTGTAACATGGCTCGTCGTTGGATCCCATTAGCGGCCGTAGTAATACCGGCAAGACCACTGGACTGTGCCTCTATATCGTAAGATAAGTCGTGTGCATTGCGATGTGCATTTGTGAATTGGATTATAAACTTAATCCTGTAGCTTGTTTGATGTATCTGGCTATAGATTAGAGTAATCAAAAAAATTCACAAAAGCGTTGATATTAATAAAAATGATAATTATGTATTTATAACTTCTGCAAATCCATTTTATAAAGAAGTGTTTATTATTATTATGCGAGTGTCACTAGTAGGGTAATGTCAGGAATGGGCTTACTTAAAGAAAGAGCCATTTTTAAAGTCTGAGCGGCTTTGAGTTGACTCTCCCATCTCCCCATCTTAAATTTGTAACGAACTGTCTTAAAAACTTCATAATAAAATTAGTACGACTAATTTTAACTAAACCACAGATAATAGAATACTAGTAACTAAACACATTTGCCCAGTAGTGCGATAGTAATCATTTCCTACCTATCAATAAATCTGATTATTCCATTACTAGACATGGACGAAATAGATAAGAAAGAAATGTAGGACGTATGGGATTTTCTTTTGCTTCACACTATCAAAACGTTAACTCTAGTTCTAAATACTAAAACGGGCGGTTTTTAACATTAATGAATTTAAAGAAAATTAGGTACTTTTAATATAAATAAATCAAGGTATCTCTGATAAAATTATTCGAGGCAAGTTTTTCATTTCGATTCAGTATTGTATCGGAGCCTGTAATAACTAGTAACAATATCTTTCGCTAACCGCCAGATAATAATCTTCCAAATTTAAATATTCCAGCAGCGCTCTAATTGGCGGCTAGAAGGGTTGCCAGACAAGGCTTTAAGTTTTCCTTTCAATTTCGAAGTTAAAATTAAATCCAAATTCTTGCCTATGAAAAATATGTTCATATTTTTTTATACTAATTAGGAATCAATATTTTTTAATAAATATTACTGCATTTCAGGTCCTAAAATGTCTTTAAAGATTTTTGAGTCAGGTTGTAGTGGTTTTGCTAGTTTACCAATAAATTAATATCTCAATAGTTAAAATCTCGAGGGAGAAGACCGTAGTAGGTTATAAATATTTCTCTTTAAATAGACTCAGATTCTTTTGGAGCATACCGATGATTGTGTCATAGCAAAAATATACTTTTTAACCGACTTCAAACAGGAGGAGGTTCTCGACTGTCTTTGTTTATGTTTATATGTTACGCGATATCTTCGCAGATAATGAACCGATTTTAATGGTTATTTTTATTGGAAAGAGTATACTTTTTAAATAGTGCCATTTTAATTAGGTTGCTGTCTGCTATCTCAAGAGACACCAATAAATACTTAAAGTAGTTATTTTCCTATCAGTACTATTATGATCACTTACCAGCATAAACGGCAGTGGAGTTATGCTCCGGGTCGTATGGACAGACGGCCTGTCCAGACTTCTCCTTCTCCATGTGATAGGAGTCTCTCTGCACGCTGTACTCTCTGCAGAACGGTCTGAAGCTGTTCGTTCCGCAGACCAGCAGCCTTCCAGTACCCAGGGACACGAGGACTCTGATATAGTTCTGACAGCTCTCCTGTAAATAATATAATTATTTGAGACTTCGTAAAAAAAAACTATATTTTACGGATTGCATCACCGTATATATTAAAGAGTAAAGAGGAAATATTTGATTGTTTGTTTGTTTGTATTGAATAAGCTCCGAAACTACGGGACAGATTTGAAAAATTCTTTTACCATTAGGAATTATCCCTGATGAACATAGGCTACTTTTTACCGCGGGACAAATTTCATTCCTACGAGAAAACGGGCGAAGCCGGGCCGGGCAGCTAGTGTTTTATAGGGTAGTTGATTAGTGGCGGATAATATGGCTTGAACTAATATTGTGTAGCAACGTAGAAAATATTTGAGCCTATATTTTAACATAAGTACCAATATAACGTATTAACCCTGCACATAAAGTGATTGAGCATGTCGGAAGTAAAATTAAGTCCAAGTAAACCCATGTCCGGACAGGTATATTGCCGATATAGTTCGGTAATATGATTGCATTTGCATTTCCGCAATCCTCCAGATGTACGCCCGTAATCCTATTCTGACGCAATAGGAGCCGCACACTGACAGACACACTCGTCATTTTATGTAACTAGTTTGGGCCGCGGCACTGCTTGAGAAAGCTGGCTAGGAAGTAAGATTTTCTTGTTGGTAGTTGAGAGCTTATAACAAAAATTTACTGGCATTTCCCAATTGTAAAAACCAATAAAAGTTGCGTTCACATATAATAATAATAAACTTTATTCACAAAATAGGAGATTGTAGTACAGTGAGCATTCATATTCTACAGTATTTTGTACATAGATGATCATTCAGGTGGGTGAGGCGTTGTTAGCTAGGCTACAAAATAACCTATATTAAGGAGTAACAGTCCCATTCCCTTTTTTTGACATACCTATGGAGAAAAGTTTCCATCTAAGTTTGGTTTGGTCGCAAAATAGCCAGATTTTTATTTATGAGAAGCATTCTGCAACATAACTTTAAGAAAGCAATATAATATATTATGCTTAGGATGTTTTTTAATGAACATTTAACCATGGGTTATTTTTAAACATACTCTTTGGCTTGGTAAAAATAAGATATTTTTTTCCGATTAAATACACCCTACACCTACACCATCAATATTAGAAAAGCGTTTAACTATCGTGCAATTAAGAAAAATAATAGTATTTTGGAAGAAAAAGATTGAACTTTATGAGCATTATATAACGTTGAGTAGAATTAAGTTTTGTCATTAAAATAGATTTAAAGAACCGTGCCTCACCGGGCATAAATCTTCCGTTCTACTTTTAATAGTTTTGCGATATCGTAAAAGTTTCTTAGTGTCCTAGTATTCTTTCTATAATTAACGTGATTCGATCTTATAATGAAAAAATCGAATCCTATCTTAAAGAACGCACTGATGCTGCACCTATGTCCATTCTTTGTGCCCAGTAGTAATTAAAAAAAAAATGTAACGTAAGAGCGAAGGAATTTTGCCATTGATAATACTTTAAAAAACGGTGATCCAATTAATTGTTATGGGACTAAAGTGATTCTATTAAATATTTTTAAAGTTGTTCCTAAGGAATTAATAATTTTATCATTTTTTATTTACGTAAAAAATAAACGAAGATAATTCTAAATATTTCACTGTTCCGAATTCAAAATGTAAGTATGCTGTAAGCTTCTAATACTGATAGGAATATCTTTGGGTCATTCAATATTTTGTATAATGTGTAGTTTTATCTATCTAATGATTGAAATCTATAAGAATTAGTACTTAGCTTGTTATTATAGCAGTGTCAACAGAAGCTAAGCTGCATAGAGATCTAAGTTAGCTGCCGACAAGGCGTTTACAACAATAGTTATTATGTTAGCTTAGCCTAGCTTAAGTTATTGACTTGCATCAATGCAATTAATGTTATTGTGGAGCACCCGACTGAGTGACGTGTATCTTAGAGAGACTACATCTCTTCTTCTCTTACTATTATAAAATTGTAAAAAAGCTGTGTCTGTACATTGAAGATATTAAAAAAAAAACACGTGGGTTATGGTATATAAACGTCTCCGAATCCGAAAAAGTGATTTTTAAAATTCTTGTCTGTTTGTTACGGGTTGGAGTTGGATTTTATTATCACTGTTAGAAAATAAATGATCCAACTTAAAAACTGGTGAACTTCTTATCTCAATTAATTAAACGAATCCCGAGATACAGCTTGACTTCCCTGATGTATAGAGGCCCATACAAAGAGGAGAGCATCAATGTTGGTTATTCCATTTTTACTCCTGATATAGCTTCACGTGATCGAAGCCGCGGGCAGAAGCTAGTAAATATATATGTCTAAAGAATCTCTATTTATATTCATAATTATATCAGTAGCAAAGTACCACTTAGTCACTCACTCATTGATTATTCAGGAAATCTTAGAAACTTTAAATTTGACAGATAGTAAATTCACATCGGATTGGGAGTTACGAGATCAACGTGGGTAATTCATAAATCAACACTATAAGATACCGTTAGCGTTACAGTTTTTTTTTAAAGCTTACTAGCAATGTGGTTCACACATTACTAGTATTCTTGATAACCCCTCGTGCTAAGCTAAATGCTTGTGTTACGAGTGGGTTCACGTCGGTAGTGCAACGAGTGGGTTTCGAACCGGCAACCACATGATCGCAAGTCCGACGCCCTAGCCATTAGGCTACCGCCGCTTAAACCGCCGCTTAAGTTGGTAGAATTTTATAAAGCTTTTAGATATTAACAGAGTCGAGGCCGTGCCATAACGTGCTATTGCGATCGTTTTTAGATTGAGAGAGAGTTCAGTTTTTATTAGCCTCATGTTCCTGTACGTAGAAGGATTCTTATACGTAGTGAGCACTCGAAGTTTCTCGAAGCTCCGATAGAGAACCTTTGTCCTCACTCGGCACCGTCAGCTGCGACCATTACGTACGTTACGTAGGACCATCCCACGCAACGCATACCGCAATACCTTGTAGGGTTGCTACTTGCAAGTATTGGGAGACTAAGCTATTTGTGATTTTCACGTGTATACTGACGTATACCGACAATTGGCAGGTACACAAAACAGTCATAGAAGACAGATTAAAGGTAGTGATTCTAGTATACTCGGTGGATAGAAGAAATTTACATAACATAGGAAAGGCATGAAAATGGTAGAGATAAAAATTTATTGACCTATCTATAAAAATCATATGGATTAGTAGTGTCAACGAATACTTTGAACTGTTAATGCCTACTCAATTTTGATTATTTTGTGAATCGTTTCATCATAAATCAATTTTTTCTCCTACTGCTGGGCACGGGTCTCCTCTTAGAATAAGAAGGGTTAGGCACACACTGGCCAAGTACGGGTTGTCAGACTTCACATACTGTCGAGAATCCGCGAATCCGAAAAGCATAGAGATTTCCTAACGATGTTTACCTTCACCATTAATGCGACTCGTTTATCAGGTATAAACAAGTGGCAGCCCTACATGTCCATTACGTGCGTTACAGCAACGCGACAGAGCTTTGTAACCGACCGTATTTCGATTCGCACACAAGCCTCACTTGAACGCTTACTTTCTAATTCAAAGCACTTTGGAAGCGAATTCTAAATGCTAGCCTATTTTGTGCTAAATCTAGGATAAAACAAGCCTTGTTTGTTCCAGGATTGAGCTAATTGTATTTGGATGCACCGAGATTATTTGAGTAATCTTTTGTTCAACAATTCAAAAATATCAGGTTATACTGATATTGACATAGAAAGAAAGAAAGAAAGAAAATAAATTTAGAATGAATGACATGAATCGTTGAACACAATAATCGAACTTAAAAACATATTTATTTATATCTTTTATTTCAGAGTACACTTCCATAAATTGTTAGAAGATACATTTGTCATGAGATCGATATCGAATATCGAATATCGATTTATTTAAACTTTTATAGATATACACCGTTGTATGGTATATGATAACTTAGACCTTAGGGGTACCAGGATACCCTTAAAAAATAAACTATTATTGATTTGACTGAAATTACAGGCCAAACATAGTTTGAATACAGTCGTCCAAATTAATGGTCATGTTGGAAAACAAACATACCGCTCTTCTCATCAATTTCTAGCTGGCTTGGACAAGAACATGAGTTGTAAAGAGGCAAACAAACAAATTTATTTAATTACCATATGTTTATTGCAATTGAACTACAGAGGTCGCAAGATTGGCGAAATTATATTGGAGTGGCAATACTGACGTATATTCGGCTAGTGAGCACACGTGTTTTATTAAACACAACGCGTGTGCTCACTGCACAGTGTCAGTTTTACTTGTACGTCCAATAACGCCGCATTGCTATCAAATGCACGGTGAGTGATTTGCAAAGAAATTTAGACTCAAAAATATATGTTATCCTTTGGAGTTTCTATAATATCCCAGTTTATACGTAACTAGTGTATTTAACACCTTATACACACATACGCACAAACCGTAAACAGTTTTTTAATGACCACCTGAAAATAAAACTTCCCAGAGATACTAATTCCCATAGAAATATTCTACAGTGCACCTACATAATCTAATTCACATATGTTACTAGAATCTCTGGAGACGAAATTCAACAAATCTGTTTAGGAGGCAATGGCAGTCGGCTCACGTCAGCTCCAGTGCGGGACCATGTAAAATGGCGTGCAAGTAGACGGGCCAGCTCTCAGACTCGCTAGCAATTGAAGCATGAATTTGCGACGTCCCTCGAGCGTCGAGCAATCAAGTGAGAGACGAAGGGCGCAAAAAGACATCGCTAGGCTTTGGTTGCGGTCAACGGTCTTCAAAAAGTTTTCGATATTTATCAAGAAACTTTTTGAAGTTAACAAAATTACCGTAAGACACCAAAGTTTGTTATTGGATACCGTAATGTGGTGAATCTAAATCCGGGCTAGAGACAATACTGGCTTAGCCATTTTATCCGATTAAGTTGCCAAGAACCAACAACGCCTTCAATTAGTCTACCTAATGGATGTTCTTACAGCCCTCTCATTTGAATGTGGAGGTCAGAAAATATCAGACGTGTTATATATGTTTTTTTTGGGAAAATACTCCGACGAAAACGACGACGACGAAAATTAAACATTTCAAGAAAGATATCTGTTTGCATCTGAAGTTGTCCACATTTGATTTTACAGTGGAAAATTTAAATGTAGAATCTCGTTATAAAGATAATTCGAGCCGTAAGCGGTTCTTATTCATGCAATTCGCTTATTGCCTTAATTAATTTCAAGAGACACGAAAGTGCAACATTTGTGCACAAAAACATTTATTGCATTTTTTATTTACTAAAATAAAAAGTAAATGTATAAAATAATTCAGGGCATTTTACCCGCGCGGAAGTTTAGTATTTTTGCACAAAATCACTTATTTTTTTATGTCATTTATTATTTTACAGTTCGGAACGGCTAACTTCAGACAGACACAGTTATGTTGGCGTACTATACGTTTAATCTAGTTTGCGCACGGGTGTAGAATAAAAAATAAGCACAGTTTTATTAAATAAACTAGCCTCTGCCCGGCTTCGCTCACTTGAAGCTCAAAAACCAACAATGATGATCTCTTCTTTACATTAGAGAGGTCAAGCTGTATCTCAGGTTCCGTTTAATTATTAGAGATAAGAAGTATACCAGTTTTTAATTTGGAGTACATACTTTCTAACAGTGATAACAAAATTTAAATCTATTCAGTAGTTTTTGCGCCAACCCGTAACAAACAGACAAACAGACAAGAATTTTAAAAATCAAATTTTTGGGTTCGGAGTCGTTTATATACCCTAACCACTTACATACATACACTCACGCCCTTCTCCATGAAATTTCCAGTAGGTACCATCTAGGACTATTACGTGGAACCTAAACATCGGGTATTTTTAGGTTGTACGAACTGTGGGTGTACACAGTATGGAATATAGACAATAAGCATTTCACACTGTTTTTTTAACTACGTATATTTAATACTGATTTCTGACACTTACGCGAATATTAGACATTGAAATGAAACTACTTAGTAGTTTAGTAGTTTCATTTCTACGTATATTTAATTTTACCTTTAATATAAAAACTTTTTGTCGATCTTAGTACTCCTCGAAGTTCTAAGGTATCAAATGCGTACTCATCATTAAGTGGTAGTCTAGACGTGAAGTACGTGACTTGGGATGAATATTGTATACTGTATCGTAGCCCTTAATTAATATATTTCGCAATTTCTGTAATTCAAATTATTACTTATCTGTATTATATACCCAGTCACCTTACTATATTGTTAATAATCTAGATTCTAACTGATTAAGATGGCATGTAATTATTTTTTAATGGAAATATATAATAAACTTCTAAAATAAATTTATTATTTTATTACTCCCTCAGACCCTTCACCGTCTAAGGGAGTAATATAATAATTTGTGAGGAAAATAAATGCCTGAGAGATTTTCTAGACGTGTGAAGTCTGCTAAACCCTCTTAGACCAGTGTGGTGGACTATAGCCTAACCCCTCTCATTCTGAGAGGAGACTCGTGCTCAGCAGTGGGACAACAGTAGATAAGATCAGTATATATTGACAAACAGAAATTACATATATTATCAGAATCACGCTTTAAAAACCCTTTAAGTTTTTCTTCTACAACTTATACATTTTATTAACCCTACCTAGTTCCTTAGTAGCTACATCTTCATTAAAAATGTACACTTTCCGCCGTTACATTATTAATATTGTTCACCAACTTTAAAACCTAATTTTTGAAGCAAAAATGACCTACTTTCAGCACAACATATTTTTAAAACCAAGCCTTAATTAACCTTCTTTCGACCGTAACGCCCCCAAGCGGTGAAGGTCGTTAACGTCCGCTATGAACTATTCTACTATAGCCCTGCTACAATGTTTTGGCATAAGATTGAATAAGTTTTTTAATATACTATGATATACCATCACGCCTGTATTCCCCAAGAGGTTAGGTACTCTTGCATACCTATAGTTTTTGTATACATACATAAACATAATCAACCCATAGGATCAGAATGACAGAGGTTAGGCTATAGCCCACCACACTGGCGTAATGGGGGTTGGCAGACTGCAGACATCGTCGAGAAAATCTCTCAGCATGCCTGAGAGATTTTTTCGGCGGTGTGTCTGTCTGTCTGAAGTCTGCCAACCGGTTTCCTTTTCGAAGTCATGTGACTTCGAAGTCGAGACCTTTGACTTGGCAGTCCAATGTTCACATCACTAGTATATCACTACTACACTATAAGATACGCTCTTCAGTGTATATTTTTTGGTATTTCAATAGAGGGCGAACTTATTTCCATTAACTGGACTGAGCTGCGGCTACTCAGTCAGAATTACTTTTTACCTAACCTGGGAATTGGAACCCAGAATCTTAAGCTCTCACCAAACAGGTCATTTATTTATTTATTTATTTATTTATTTATTTATTTATTTATTTATTTATAGTTAATTAACACGGTACAACACCAATTACATTAATTAACTTAGAAAGAATCACAATATATACAAAAAACTATACAATGTAGCCAATTTTTTATAACAGACAATTATTCGCTACGTACAATGGGTTATAGCTGTTACCTGACCCACCCTAAAAACGGACGAATTTGAACCCTCTGCTTGTTACATTACAAGAGTTATTCAATTTGTATGAGTTTATCAGACTAGCGCTACTCGATGAACGAATACAATAATAATACAGATACGCAAAACGCTTGCGTTAGGATATTTATAACTACTTGTTATTCAATTTAGATTTTTATGCTGTAAGACTAAAGGTTTATCTTCGATAATATAATTAGTGTCATTGCTACTAATAGCTTATTTTAATTAATACACACAAGTAGATCTGGTCTTGTGGTTCGTGTGTAAGACTGAGACGAGCAAGATGCGAGTTCAAATCCTGCATGGCGTATATTATTTTGTTTTCAATTTAGAATTTATTCAAGAAGTATTTCTTACATTATTGTAAAGAACTATAGACGGACACATTCTCCAAATATAAAGTTTCTAACTTGGTTATATTTTCACTTAACTTGTAATAAGTGGGTAGATGAAAGACAAATACGCGTTCATTATAAAACTGGTATTCAAATGTTACTAAGTTTTAGGGTAGGAAAATAAAAATAAACCGTGACAACAAAGCTAAAGCCAGTCTACGCACAATTGCAGTGACTACGCGCGAACACTTTTTACCTTGCCTTACTAAATTGTGAAAAACAACGTATTTTTCAAATTTTTTTATTTATGTTTTGTAGTAGTTTTATTATCATGTCATTGTCTGTGATTATTTAAAATACAAAATAAACTATTTACACGATGAGAATGTTGGCATCAGAGAAATTGCTAGGAGACTTATATAGCAGTAAGTGTATTTTTATAATTTTAAATTTCATTAATATACCTAGCTATTGCTTTAATCAAACCTATTTTTATATGCCTTCTTTGTTTCAGAGAAATACCGTCAGATTGTGGTTGAGACGTTTTGAAGAAACGGGAAATGGCCGATTTAATAGTCACTAATATTTGGAAATATTACGTGACAACACGGATATTTTCTTCATGAAAGATAATTGCGCCATACACCGAGCTGCTGTGGTGCAAAATTGGCTGGCCAGTCAAGAAGGTGTCAAGACAATAAATTGGCCATCTAAAAGCCCTGCCTGACCTAAACCCAATAGAAAATTTGTGGGGTCAAATGATTTTAAATTGGGATTCATTAGAAGTCAGGACAAAAGAAAATTTGGCACAACTTGTGACTTCAACATGGGAACTGATGAGAGGAAGTAATGCTTGCTGAAACCTGATGTGCGGCATGCGAAGCCCCTTGCAACAAATTATAGAAAGAGATGGTGCTCCACTGGAGTTAACAATACTTATGTGTCAGTGTGTTAAATCAATTGTTGTTATCACAATTTCTAAGGAAGTGTTTCTTACAGTGATTAAGCATGTCCTTTTGCGATCATAACTATTATTATATAAATATTTAAAAACCTATAAAGTAGGTCAAAGTATAGTGCTATTGTCACATAAGTTTTAAAGTAGGTATGATAGTTTATGTGGTGATGTTATTGTTATAAAAATAGAAATATTATATTATATTTCTAAACATTTAACATGTTGATTCACTACATTGACTACTGTTTAAAGTAGGTATGTATTAGATTAATTACCTACTTTAAAAATAAAAATGGGTATTTTATAGGCAACTTTAAAACAAAGAAAATATTTAGTAAGTAACAACTTTAATCAAAAAAATCAAGCTTTCATAAGTATTAGAACTTCTTTTTACGTTTTTGATTTTTAATATAAGTATATATATTATATATATAATATAATATATATAATTATATAACTATGACAAGTAATTGTGTATTCTATATTTAATAAAATCGTTATCATAATAATTAATGTTTTTCATTTCTGTTGTTATTTTTATTTAAATAGTATTTAAATATCATATAAAAACATTTGGAATTCAAAAAACAATATATTTGAATATTGTAAACATAAAAAGCTAAAAGAAGCGCAGAGCTAGTTTTGAACTCATATCCATGCTAACATAGATACACTGTTGCAACCACCAGACCAAATCACCTTAACAAGTATTATTGAAATTAACAACTCCTCAATCATGTGACAAAACAATATTCAAAGATTACCTACCCTAACGTTATGTGTTAAAGATCAAATTGGCACAACTGTAGTTTATAATATTTGCCTATCTTGAACAAGTCGATTTAAAACAACGACCTAGGTCGTTGTTTTAAAGATCAAAATTGCTTAGTAGGTAGTCTGTATTATTATTTTATTTGTCATCGAGTAGCGCTAGTCTGATTACCTCATACAAATTGAATAACCCGTAATATCACAAGCAGAGGGTTCAAATTCATAATTTTTTAAGGTGGGTCAGGTCAACAGCTATAACCCATTGTACTAATATGGAACAGTGGACACCCTCGCGTACTGTTTCTCACAGAACATCAAACATACTCGCATTATTTTACTCCATTCGTCCGCAAACACATCGCATTCAGAGTTGGCCGTCAAGAGGGCATTGAGCATCCTTAAAGTGCGACATACCGGCGACTCAGATCTGGCGACAGTTCTACAAGGCAGCAGCGCGAACAGATTGTGCCGAAGACTTTGCCGGCGACTGATGTATTTGTCGGGCACAAATAGTCGACAGAAAAGGTTATGGAGCTCGGAGCAGTCGATACGACCATTAAAGGTCTTACAGGCTACCGCGAGCTGATCGCGGCCTCTTCTTACCTCCAATGAATTGAAACCCAGAGTCCCTAGGATGTAGTTGGTAGGGTACATGTAGGGGTAGAAACCGTATGTTCTTTTAAACAGATACCTCAGAAAAGTCTTCTGCACTTTCTCGAGCATTAGTGTTTGAGCCGCGGTATAGGGATGCCAGACACAGCTACTAGTCTCCAGCTTACTACGAACTAAGGTGTTATACAGTAATGTTATAACATACTGGTTATGAAAATCACGGGCGTTTCGTAAAACAAATCCTAGGCGCCTGAAGGACTCTTTTGCAAGAATGGAAATGTGATCTCTGAATGTCATAAGGGCTATGACCTGTTGGTACCAACTTAAGTATAATTACGGCGGCATTCGACTACAGTTTTAATCTGGACACGACTTAACTTTTCATTATGTATTAGGATCTATTATAATAGTAATACAGGAATATTTCTTCTTTCATGCTTTTTAGTTGATTTTTATTATAGGGTTTTATATTTTTTTAACTTTCGTTTTTATTTGTGAACCAAGGCCATAAAAACAGTCAAGAAGCCAATTGTCACGGAAGCAGGATGAGCGCGGGTCAAACCATACTTAACCAGAAGTGAACTAATAACTCATTGAGCACTGCCGAGGAACTAGCAGATCCATTAAGACTAATACACTTGTAACAAGCTCGTAAACTAAAAGGAATAAGAAGAAAACCAAAGATACTTATTCAAGATTACAGACATTTCTCTCCGAATACGACTCACTAAGAGAAATAAATTATAGTTTCCAATTAGTGGAGTAAAAACTTATTAAAACGAGTGGCGCGACCAAATGGTGGCAGTTACATTAATCGAAACCCGTTACTACACCGCTAATGGATGCATAAACGCTTAAAAACTTCTTCTTACACGCTCCGCTTGAGAAATTCAAGTGAATTTGTAAATAGTTCAAGAAATTAGTTTGTGTAACATTTATTTTGTGAATTCATTAAAGGGTTACTGTTGGATATACCAAAAGGAAGGAAGGATTAATGAACCTATTTGATGAAATGAAGAAGGTACCTACCTATTTTACATATAGGAGTATACTTTGTCTTATATTTTATTAGTACCTACTTTGTGATTACCAAGTGATTGAAATCGTAGCACGAAGATATTATCCCATCACGCCTAAACATAACATAATCAACCATTATATGTCCCACTGCTGGGCACGGGTCTCCTCTCACAATGAGTGGGATTAGGCTATAGTCCACCACGCTAGCCTAATGCGGGTTGGCTGACGTCACACGCTGTGGAGAAAATCTTTCAGACGTGCTGATTTCCTTACGATGTATTCCTTCGCCGTTTTTAGCCGCGTGATAATTAACTTTTAATCCCCACATAACTTCTAAAAGTCAGAGTTGCGTGTCTTGGATTTGAACTTGAGACCTTTGTTTTTTTTATAGGATAGGGTAACAAACGAGCAGACGGATCACCTGAGAGTAAGCGATAACCGCCGCCCATGTAACACCGGAGTAGTCACAAGTGCGTTGCCCGCCTTTTAAAAGGGATTGGGCCTCCGGTAAGCTCACTCACTCGGCGAATCACAACGCAAGCGTTGTTTCACGCCGGTTTTCTGTGAGGCCGTGGTATCACTCCGGTCGGCAGTCCAATGGCCATATCACTAGGCTATCCCGGCTTGTCTGTCACGCGTTTTCCCCAAAGTTTTAGGCATAAGTGTAAGAAAATCCCACAGTTTGCTGGTATGTTTAGGCCTCATGTCATAGGGCACGAACCTATTCCGGGTATAAATCCAAACTCCAAGCAGCTGCTGAGAATTTCGCGGAAAAACCTAATAACGTCACTCAACCTGGGAATCGTTCGTAGTCGGCCTCAAGCGTAGTAGTTTTCATGTATTTTTCACTTCCAATTATTTTTTGTATACCACACTTATATATATAAATAAAATATAAACTTAGATAATATAATGATTTTCCAAATATCTGACTCGGAACAACTAAGCCATAAAAATGTTTGTCTGTGCGGAAAACGACCCCACGATTTTATAGCGTAAAAACTTTACGTGGATCAAGGAATATGTCCTTTACGTGAAACGTCACACGTAACATCATCTTCATCAACTCCACAACTTTATTGCCAATTTAAATAAGATACTCAAGCTATAAAGCCCCGCTCGATCAATGTTATATCTCCCGTCTCCATTTTTTACGCCATTACAAAGTTACCGCACATGCAAAGATCTATACGTCGTCATAAAAGCGTTACCCAATAATAACAGGTTCATAAAAAGGTAATTTTACTTAACAACCTTTTAATTTCCCCAACGTGGAGCTATGTTAGGTCGTAAAACAAACACAGTCAACCTGGACACTTTACTACTGTTTTACAGACCCCTATTTATCGCAGTTTATGCTAATTTAAACATGTCGTTATTATGTTGGTCACTTTGGTCGCTAGGTACAGCTGTCGGAAGCTCGACTACGCTAGAGGTTATGAATTCTATTTTCTATGATAATCTCAGTAGCCAAAAGGAGATGGCGGGATGAGCTGGACATCTATTGTAAAGATTGGCCACAGAAGGCTCTAAACCGTGAGGAGTGGAAGAAGGGTAGGGAGGCCTTTGCCCTGCAGTGGGACGATAACGGCTGAAAAAAAAAACTCAGTAGCAGCTTCAAGTCTGATCAGTGGTAATAGGGTCACCCCCTATTACATGAGACCTAAAAAACCGTGGGTGTACGTATTCCTCTGCCTACCCCTGCGGGGATACAGGCGTAGCAGTATGTTACGTTAGTATGTCATTTTATGTAAGAAGTTGCAACACTAGAACATAGTAAGCTCAATTACAATTAATTAACTTGAAACGCTTGCGCATCGCCAAATGCAAGTCATTCCAGCTACAATCTTTGTTGAAAGCCTTCAAATGGCAGCAGAGTAAGTTAATACAAATTTCTACATATATTATACGGGTTATTGCCACCATATACTCGCACTCCAGCGCTCGCATTCATATTCCGTAATCCCGAAATGAGGTCGCTCATTAACTCGAACTAAAATAAAGTTATACGATCTCCTCGGAAGATCTTCCGTGCGAGTCTAGCGAGAATTTCCACTCGATTGGCTTTTTAATTTGCCGGTATTCGGTAGAGAGACGTTTAGCGGAATAAGGCCTCGTTTCATACGCGACCGGCTCGTTCCAAATTCAATTATTTGCCGCAAGATGGCGGCAGGTAACATTGATATTGAGCTCGGGGCGGAGTTTCATTGTTCTTTAGTTAAAATCGCACAACGGAGGGTAGTTATTAAGTGCTTAGATCAACTAGTTTTCGGTATATGAAATAGTTTCTTGGAATAGTTATTGAATACAATTATTTACGAAAGCCACATGCTACGATTTTTTCGTAGCGTTACGAAACTTGTAGCGCTACGAATATTGTAGCCGATGATTGTAGATGACGTAGTGTCGTAGTATTTCAAATGTCGGCATTTACGGTAAACATGATTGATTGGTAGTAAATTAACATCTGGCGGTAAAATTGTCACATTTCCTTCTTCAGTCTTAGCGTGATGATATATAGCCTATAGCCTTCCTCAATAAATGGGCTATCTAACACTGAAATATTTTTTTTAATCGAACCAGTAGTTCCTGAGATTAGCGCGTTCAGGCAAACAAACAAACTCTTCAGCTTTATATATTAGTATAGATATAGAGTATAGGTTCTTAGGCTCACTTGCACCAACTTTTTAAATATGTTTAAATTGAATTTAAATACAATTTTTCATAGAATTTTTTGTTTAAATACAATTTAAACACATTTAAGAAGATGGTGCAAGTGGGCTTTAGTCTATATGTGATCTGATGGAAACTAAGAGTATTATTATCTGTCTGACTCACCTCGTCTTTGCCTTTGACGACGCACATCTTGACGTCATTCTCTGGCGAGTACCAGACCAGCCGGCGTTGCTCCGTCAAGTCTGTCAGACTCAGGTTGTAGACAACATTTCTGAAACAAATTATTTACTTATAAGGCTTTCTTTTCTTTTTTAAAAACGTTGCCCCACACTAGGATTTTATCCTGCATTGTGGTTGATTTTACAAACACAAATTCTCACATATACACAAATTCTGACCTGGAACAACTACTTATAGGTCATACAAATATTTGTTCCACGTGGGGATCGAACCCACAACAAGTGGCGCAGAAGCCGATCGCTCACCCGCTACGCTAAACGTGTCGTCAAAAGTCAAGTTATTTACTAACGAAAGAAATCATACGTAAAGTACTAACATAATTCCTTATCATTAGCTAATCCATTGACTGTCCCACTATTGGGATCTGGGAATTATAAAAGTATATGCACTACGTTGACTTAATGTGAGTTGGCAGACTTCATCTCTGATCATTCTCACGATGTTTTCGTGTCAAACAAATATGTAACGACTAGCTTCCGCCTGCGACTTCGTCCGCGTGGAATATTTACTTAGTCTTAGGGTGATAATATAGCCTATAGCCTTCCTCAATAAATGGGCTATCTAACACTGAAAGAATTTTTCAAATCGCGCATTCAAGCAAACAAACTCTCCAGCTGTATATATTAGTATAGATTATAGAAACAGATCATCGAAGTACTCATACACATTGCTATATATATAAATATTTCATTGTCTATCCGAATTTAAGGTAAGCTATATTTTCTTTTTGTGTTGTGTGTTATATCAATTATGGAGATAATACTAGGTGCGTATAATTTAGTTATCGAACTATTAATTAAAAAAACACGTTAAAAATAGTTGTTACAAGACTTGTTATTGCGGCCAATTACTTGCGCCTCCACCAGCGAGCCGGCCAACGCACGTAACCAAATTATGTAGAACTTTCACCTTACACTCCAAACCATTCGCTAGTTCCTCTCTGCCACTAACCACACAGACCTCGCAGTTCATTTTAAGGTGGAAACTCAACTTATAGTTGTTAGCTGAATGTTTGTTCGTGGTTTTAATCGCACTTGGAGTTGAGGATTTCAGGTGAAGTTAGTTAGAATGGTTCCTATTGCCGCGACGTTTATTTTGCGGGTAGTTGCTGTGGTGACAATTTGTCGCGGCCGCGCGTGGCTTATCCGATCTTTTAAATAGGTTTGCAAATAGTTACACGCCAAGTTTAGCCTATTTACTACTGATTATGCGCCTATTACGCGTTATTTGGGTTACTAAATAGTCCTGTTTGATTAGGACAATGATAAAAGATATCGAAGAAATTCTACCTTTGTTATTCTGTAAGACCCCGAAGCGGTTATTGACAGCCGTATATTGCTATTGTGTTCGATATAGTAAATAAGGTGGATGTCAGTGTTGTTGGCAGGCCAAAGTTCAGTATGACAGATTTTCTTGTAAGCTTACAAAGCAAAAATAACACAATGTGGGGTGACGTAGCGGCACACAATTGTAATCCGCTTTCGGCTGGATTGGATTTACGATAAAAAATATTGAGGTACAACCTGTATCAAATGTTACTTCACGAGGCAATATCACAGTTTATTCTATAGTTATATGTATAATTGTACATACAGTGGTTAAGCCAGTATGTGAAAAATAATTTGTTTATCTAAAGAGTAATCTAATGATAAGTGTACAATTGTAGATGATAACCGAAGAAAGAAGAAATATTTAAGTATTTCTTCTTTCTTCGGTTATTAAATAAATTCTTCTCAAATTTTATTACAATCATATTCAGTTTTTGTTTGGTTTTGAACATAGTGATTCATTTAACCAAGTTTAACTTCATAAAACAAATTTAAAATATTGGATGGACAAAGATTCAGGAAAAAGAATGTAAATTGTTTGTTGTTATTTGGTAATTTATTCGACGTATAAAATCGATCCTAAACGATGTAACTGCGTGATTAGGCGCGGTTAGCGATAATAATGCCACGATTAACTGTAGTTTCGAAAACTAATGTCAAACTGACATTACGAGTGTACACAATTTAATATGAATTGTGAGACAAGTTTGGGCAATTCATTAAACTTGCCTGAGCATACCTGCGTTCTGTCTGCCATAATTGCAAAAGTCCCTCAACCCTTAATTAAGATATTTGGCACGAAAATTTCGTAAAGAAATTATGACGTAAACTTTGCCAATTATAACGCAGCGAATAGCCGGTGTGACTTACATAATGTTTTTGAGATTTAACAGACAAAGTTGAGGGCGGCCCATTACTGGATTGTAACTTCGACTTTATTGATATTACAATACACTCTTTAAATGGCAATGCCATGAAGTTTTTATAGTTCTTCTTTGTTTTCAGAACTACAACGTATTGGAACCTACTTATGACTTTCCGATCTCGAAATTGTGTCAACTTTATTGAAACGAAATTGTAAAAATTGTTTACGGAGCGAGAATATTTGTATTTACCTTGTATACATGCAGAACAATGTATCGAACTGAGAGGACATAATATAAGTGGTAGGTATATACGTTGCTTATAAATACAATAGTTGTAAACCATCTCACAAAAATCTAGAAATATATTGCTTGTTACTTGTTCTTAACTTCCACGGATGTAAATAAAAACCACATACCTAAGTACTCTAAATTAATAAAGATGACAAAGAAGAGCTAATGTAGGATGTTTCACGTTTACGTAAGTTTTATGATTGACACCAAAGGAAATATTGTCCACTAGGAATATCAGCTTGATTTCGTCCAGGATTTTAATGCATACCGATGTCCCTTCATCCTCATACAAAATTCCAATACAACTACTGAAACGGTTCGAAATGAAATTTTTCACTTCCATTATGTTGTAAATAAGGCATTCACGTTCGACGTCTTGCATGCGAATACTGTTCTTTGTAGTCTATTGTGGAGGGTCCTACGGCACTTATTCCTAAATAAGGGAAATGCCTGTAATTCACCAATGTTGGGGGAGCCAATTTGTGGCCAGACCCCGCCCGTATTTTATGAGCAAACCGCTTTTTGTTGGGTAACGAAGTGACATGATGCAATCAAGTGATCCATGCACTAACAAAAACTAATGGCTAATCTGGTTACGGCGATGTACATGTGAATAAGACAATTACTTCTGTGCGAAAGTGGATTGCTACATAACGGGACTCTTATTTGATAGCTTCACTTAATAAAATTAGTTGACTATGTTGTTTTGTTATAGGAATTGTAGTGAAGAAAGGATGCCATTCGTGCCTAAAAAATCCTTTTGACTACAGTTGACATCAACAATGGATATGAAATTATTTGGATAACGTTTAATAGACAGACAATAAGTTTCGTATTATATTTTAATAACATTATTATGAGGTCGTCGGTGGATGTTGGATGATAAAATGTTGTTGCTTTGTTTCAGATAATAAGACATTTGTAACGAAAAATCTAAATATTTTGTATATCTTTGGGTAATATTTTGGCGGACAGGCGAACTGGTCACAAAGACTGTATCCTTTGTCAATTATTCGCTTCAGTGGTTCCCGCCAAAAGGCGGCGGCCATCTTGGGCTGTGTGCGACGGATCGTCAGCGTCATCTATTGTTCGGTCACTCACCCATGTTTTTGTGTTCTGTCCAATCCGGGTCGACTCGCTGATTGATGGTCTCAACTTACAATTATTTTCGTGTCTTCGTGATTATTTATTTTTTGTCTCTCATTCTTGACAAAATAAATTAATCTCGGATTAAAGTAAATATCTGGTGCTGGTATAAATTGATTTCGTGGGACAAAAGCGGATGCTCAGCCAATCAGAGTTATACTCATCAATATACATGACGGACACACAGCCAATGATCGAATCGAAATGAAAACGTCAAACATGGTGGCGCTTTTAAAGCGAGATTTACATATTAAACAATATTATTGGTTTAATTTGGATAACCTGTTTTTGCAGGACGACACGAGATACGTCACATCCACGTTTTATGTGTTAATGTAATTCTTTGACAATTGCCCAACGAACAGTGTTTTTGACACGTTTTTTATACAACATTATAGAAGCCTTACCAAAGATTTTGTATTATAAATAACATACCTTCCATCACGCCTGTTTTCCCCGGGTTAGGCAGAGGCGTACTAATGTACACCCACAGTTCGCAATAGGGGACGAGCCTATTGCCATTAACCGGGCACAAATTCTAAACTCCGAGCTGTTACTGGGAATTTCATAGAAAAACCCAATAACTCTTTGCTCGACCTGGGAATCGAACCCAGGTCCTCAAGCATAGCAGTCGCGCTGAGGACCACTAGGCTAATGAGGCAGTTAATTATGAATAAAAAATTACATATTATTATTTTCATTATTTTTTTCAAATGTTTGAAAACTTTGATTTGGATTAGAGGATACATAGTTTTATCAAAGGCAGTTATTCAATAAATAGGAGAACCACGTTAGTTCATAGTTTGCCGAAAACTTTATAACTTTTTGAAACACGAAAATAAACTGGGTCATGTTGCAAATCTGATGAGAGAGAGAGAGAGCTCTCTCGGAAAAGCTTTTGTTTTTTGTTTCAGTTGCCGAAAATAATTATTTCAACAAAAAACATCGAATAGAATTCCTTGTGGGTACCTATTCCATCAAAATTATGCCAAACGAACAACAAAAATAAACATACATTAATTCACATTATCTTATACATAGCTACATACTGAGCAATTCAATATGCATCCTCTATTCACCATTTCCAGAGAAACATCAAATAAATAATTCAATCCTACAAGTATTTTCAATATTTATTTATTTTCTCCCTGTTTTCCAGAATCTGCAGGATATGTGAATCTCAACGTCAGGGGATTACTGGGGGTCCATAAAATGTCTTCTAACTAGGCACAGTACAACACACAGAGGGGAAGTCGGGGCGATAGGGCAACTGTCGTCTACGAATAAATTATAGATAGTGTAACAAAGTGACTTTATCTCGTGAACACAAAAAATCCTCCCCTATACAACGTTACTTTATCCTAAAGGCTGTGCCACACAGAATGTACGTGCCACACAGTGTGGCGGTCACACTCACATTAGGCATGGAACATTTCAAAGTATCAGGTGTGACATCGACATTGACATCAATGTCGATGTCACACCTGATACTTTTCACACTTCAATGAATATTCATTCTTCATTCCTTAAAATGTTTCACAACGATTATCTATACTAATATATAAAGCTGAAGAGTTTGTTTGTTTGTTTGCTTAAACGCGCTAATCTCAGGAACTACTGGTCAAAAATTCTTTCAGTGTTAGATAGCCCATTTATTGAGGACGGCTATAGGCTATATATCATCACGCTACGCGGACGAAGTCGCGGGCAGAAGCTATTAATTTATATTTCCTTGTATTTATTTAAGTAACAAGTGTTACATCAATCACTGTGAATGTAAATTCCGCAAATGAAAGGTAGCAGGCTGCGAAATCACTGTGTTAAATAATAACGATTCATTAAAAGTTTTATTAATTGGCATACCCACCTCACAGTTTCATTATGTACGTACATTACCACTAATGCTTTTCCGTATTAGACTAGTAAACGTTCTAAACACGCATTCTGTGTGACTGAGCCTTTATTCGTTGCTACAGGCGTTTATTTTGACTATAACTATGTAAAGCAGGGCATCCCACTGTTAGGGTATTATAGTAATTAGTTACTAAATGCTGGGGAGGTGGGGTAAAACTCTTTGGCTCGGAATTCCGCTTAATAGGAAAAAGAGTAAACAGAAATTCCGTTGTCGCCAACAAGTTGTTGCAGGGATATTAAAAAAATGTAACTGAACTTATTCAGTCTTGCTTTGTTTTTAATAATGATTTCTTGTATATTAACAGAGATCGGATTCGGACTCTTGTATATTATCGAGAATCTGTTGGTTTTGAGACTTCTCACTGCCACTAATGATTGTCAAAGGTTCGTGTGATTACCGACCATTTGACGCGCTTTCAAGGGCAGGGAGAGGTTTTAATGTGCTGAGAATGGTTACCCATCCATTACCCGATGCAGTAAGTGCAGCTTAACCTTTGACTGATCAGCGAACTTAACCCTCACAAGTTATAAGTACAGCCATCAAAAGAATTAGTTATGCAGATATTCGTCTTTTGACAAAGATTGTGTAATAATGTATCGCGCAATGTTTCAAAACGCAGGTGTTGTCAGTTGCGTTAAAATAGCACTTTAGAGAATAACTTATTTATAACGCAATATATGTCAAGAAACATAATATTTTTCGGCCTGCATACTTAATTCTTTTGTTGGCTGTACATAAGTCGGACTATCAAAATCCGACCTTTATGGATGAGCTTTTGCAGAACTTTTGAGCAGAGTATTCAATACTGCCTTAAAGACCTTGCGCATTGCAACGTTTTTCAAAAGGGCGCTGTGTCAAAAATTTCAAATTTCATCGCGAAACTACGAATTGGGACGTCGACAGATGCAATTTGTTTGCATGCACTCGACACGGCTCCGATATTGGAAAACTTTACGAGCTCCGTTTAGAACAATATCAATAGGACATTGGTGCACGTGCACGATATATTGACTATTTACTTGCACTAACAATAATAAACCTGCGTTGCATTTATTGACTCACAAAATAGCATGTACATAATCTATCGTGCCTGTTGAAGGGCATTCGGTTGTACATTCACACTTGACATTGTGTTAGGAAGTCAGCTTGAGACTTTCCCCATAACAACTTTTTTGTGTTGTGGTAATCCTCATTGATGTCCTCCCTCTCTCATGAGGAATGACAGAGGGTTATGTTGGACTACCAACTAAATAAAACAGCTATCCATAGCACATTGTGGAGGGGGGGGGGGGGCTCCGAGATTTCTAATTACACCTAGGGATCGAATCCGGAAATCATGGTCATCAGCCGCACTTGCGGCCTCTAGACTACTGAGGCAGAGTGTAGTGCGAGTATCAGGGATTAATGCTTTATCTAGAACTCTTACCCTTCTACTTACTAATCTGAAGAGTTTGTTTGGACGCGCTAATCTCTGGAACTACAAGTCTGATGTGAAAAAATCTTATTGGATTTGCTAGCCCAATTCTTGAGCAAAGTTGCACTTAGGAGCCACGTAAACTATCAAAAACGGCGGGTGAAACCACGGGACGTGGTGGAGCTGGTCTACCCATGTGTCGAAGCTTTCATGAAATATAAAAAAAAGCAAACATTTTCAGACTTGATGGTATATTATTTATGTTTTAATTTCAGAACAATTGGAAAGCTTTATAAATTTAATTTTCGTGAAGCATCTATGTAATGACTTCTGTGAACACAAATTTTATATAATAGCAGAGTCGCAAAAAATACATAAAAGTAACCGAGTCTCATCAAACGTTCCATTTCAAGGCACTAAAGTTAAATCGAGTCGCGCAAGTTGTACGTCATTAGCATTCCCCTGTCAAATGGGCACTCGTATGGATTGGTTGATGTGCGAGTCAGCCATCTTGCCGCCGATTCTAAGTAAATAAACTTGAGATAGCGCGCTGATTTTCGTTGGAATTGTGCCTTTCTGTTATGCTTTTGGCAGGCATTATGAGTTATGTATGACCTTTTTTCCGTGTATTATTTTATTTTTAGTGAAGGGTTAGACAAAGGCGTAGGAATGAACACCCACAGTTCGCCGGTATGTTTTGGTCCCATGTATCTGTAATAAGGGGCGAGCTTATTAAATATCTCTAAACTCAGAGCTGCTACTGAGAATTTCTTAGAAAAATCCAATAACACTGCTCGATCTGGTAATAGAACCTAGGACCTCTGGCGTAGCAGTCACGTTCAGGACCATTAGGCCAATGTGTCTGTTATTATTTTATAACTTTTTAAATATTATTTTATAAGGTAATTTTAAGGTATTATTTTATACGGTACCTACTTTATTAAATACTTTTTATAAATCAATGATAAAGAGCACTGCTTCATGATTAATTCTGAGTAGCATCTCAGAACAACTGTACTTTTCTTCACTAAAATTATAAAGAGGAAAGATTTGATTGCTCGTTTGTTTTTATTGAATAGGCTCCGAAATTACTGGACCGATTTGAAAAATTCTTTTATCATTAAAAGGCGACATTATCCCTGATGAACATAGGCTACTTAGCGCGGGAAAATGCTTAATTCCTACTGGATAACGGGCAAAGCCGGGCCGCTAGTTAGTTATATTTTTACTTTTCTGTTTGTGCCAAATATAAAAAAACAACAAAATAACATACCATATCTGTACTTATTCAACTTATTCACATTTTATTATTTTTCATCCTGTTTTAAATGCAGCCTGTCGTTGCAGGCGTCAGCGTTGGCTGGAGCCGTATTGCCATATTGCAAAAGTTTGCAACATCGGCCGCCGAGAAATTGCGCTTCACGTGTTCGACGATTTATTGCAATTGTTTCTCAACAATATCCATCGTTTATTTCATTGAATCCATGACGTTTCGACGCCACGCTTATTGTGAATGCTTCGCTTTTGCATAAATATTTTGTTCATAGGGGATTTCTTTTCTCAGAAAGTATGAAGATTCAAGTTTCTCTTAAAATCTGTCAGATATTTCGTCTTTATTTACAACAGAATAGAATGACTTACGAAAATAAAAATGGTTGCTACAATATTATATTTCTGTTTGGAATTGTTGAAATAAAAAATATATTATTTAGATATGAAAACTGTCGCGCATCTAACGAACTGAAATGAATACAAAACAACCAACGCACAACATCGAAATGTTTATTTATGTAAAAGAATTAAAAACGTTACGTATATTTTCGGCAACGATTTTTCTTTAATATTCTTTGTGTGAGTTATTACCTTTTTACACAAAGGTGTTCTTTTTAACATCGTCAAGACCAGTCTGTTGACCTCTGGGATTTCTTTGCGTTCCTTTAATTTGGTTGAAAAGGAGGGGTCTTGGTAGGTTGGATATCAACGGCCCGCATGCAGAATACAAATTCTTAACATTTTAATTAAAAGCGCTCAAAACGCCGACCGCGCCGGCTCTATTGTTGTCTCGTTCTGACACCACCGTGATTTATGGCGAGTGTAAATGGGAAGGGTTGGGTTTCATCTTTCACTGGAATACACGAAATGATAATTGACATTTTTGCGCGAGCGACATAGGGTTATGATATTACGAGAGTATGAAATCTTTCTAAAATATATTCAAATGGATTTATTTTTGAGGTCATATTGACAGTAATAATACGTACCTAAACATGGAATTAAAAGTAAAGGAAGCATCTGCTTTAAACAGCAACAATCGAAACACAATGGGCAAAGATTGACCTTAATCTCGCTTTCTGTTAAGCTATAAATTAATTGATATGATATTTAATGTATGATGTCACCAATTATCAATAATAATTATAATTAATGTATAATTTATTATCTCTATTGTTGTATTGTCTTGATGTTGATTCGGTTTTATTCAGCTTATCTTAACTTTTGTTTGGACTAATTTTTAATTATTGGAAAGCCGTGCACGCCTATAAGTGACTTATTTGCACAGAACTTATCTATGTATCACCTATCTAAAAATATTTTGTAAGTAAGTTGTTGGTTTATAATTATAAATAAATAAATAAATCTGCAATTGACGAACCAGAGACGTGATTATGAAATCATATTCGAGCTAATACCGACTATTATCTCCGGCAGTCCGCTCACTCAATCGCTCAGAGCGCTAAATATTTAACGATAAACACGTCAATCACTTAGCGGATTACCGATTGACTGAGGTGAGAACGATATTCCCTAATTTCGTTCACAAACGTCACGCGCAGCTGCCAATAATTTGATATTCTCATTATTAAGTGAATTTATCTATGAGAAGATTGATGATTATTATTATACATTCAAATATATTGTAGGTATACCTGAATGAGCGTAATTTTTATTGTACAATACCACAAGTCTAGATATAGTTCATACAATTTAAAACATTGACTCGTAAAAGTGTCTTAAAAGAATCTATTTAAATTATTTATCATTTAAGTTGTTATAAGAAGAAAGAATAACAATTTATTTGTCGCGAAAATAACACACAAAAATAATTAAAATACAATAATATTAGCTAAAAAAAACAAACGAAATTCTAATGCTAGCACATCAAATATTTCGGCTTGTTTGAATTATAATTAAATATATTATAAAAACCCAAACTTCTTCTGACAGAGTCTAAGCCAACCCAATATTTAAATTTACTCTGAAGACATTACAAGTAAAACTCGAATAATAATGATAATTTTAGATAAAATTTATTAGCAACGAAAAAGCTTAAGTACCTAGAGTATTTATCTCAGTGCTCCATTTTAATTCTAATAGGTAAGAGAATTAGGTACTTAGGTCATTAGGGTACTATTTCGACGTAAATTATAACATTAAAATATCACACAGATTTTTAACAAGACCTACGCCTTCGTTTTTGTGGATTTTAAAATTGTGTGATTAAAGTACCTTACCTATCCTAAGTGTTAATCCAGATATAAACTTCCTGTTTGCATAATTTTATCAAAATCCGTGAAGGTGATTTTGTGTGATCGAGTACCTATCACCCTGGTGCCCAAGTCTTCTATTTCAATTGTATATTCTAATACAATTGAAATAACATATTATGCATAGCCGTCCTATGGCACTAAATGACAAAAGAACCGAGATTAACAAGACTGTCCAAAATCTGTCAATTCTGAAGTCATTGATTGACGATTTTGATGTAATAAAATAACGGACATAACAGGAGCCTGTTTGGATGTTTATAACTTTATCACGCAAAAACGGCACATTTATAATATTAATAGGATAGGAATATATTTAATTGTGAAGTAAACAGTACGTTGAACAATTTGTAACGAATCCAAACGCGCAAGGTGGCGTCCTTACACACTTAAGAAGTTAACTGATCTGTTTCCCCCAAACTACTTTATTTGTTTAGGCCACAACAAATAGGTTCTCTTGCCAAACTTTCCCCTGGCCGCCTCAAATTGCCCCTAACTCTTGTATTGTTTAATCAAAAGAACGACCAGGGAACGTATGGGAGTAATAACAAGCTTGTTTTATTTACCCGTTTGTATATAAAACACTTGCTTAGAAGTTTGGTTATTGATTTTTGTTGTTCACGTGTACGTTTTAGGCAGTTCATTATTGCTAAGAAAAATGTATGGTTGTTTAGGTTGGTTAGTTAATATTTTCTGAAACGTAAAGGTGCTCGCTCACCGGAAGCATTCGCCTGTAATTATAACATTTCAAATTCGATTTTGAGCATTACATTACAATACTACCTCTGTGACTTGACGAGCATTTGCCTGTAATGTAACATTTCAGTTCGATTTTGAACATTGCGTTCAACAAGTTGCGCTCTGTAATGCTGGGTTCTCTTCCCTCACCAATATAATGCTCGAATCTGTAACGTTACAGGCTGCGCACTGGTTCTCCTCCCTCACTGATCTAATGCTCCTGGCAATATATCAGTGAGTCAGGCAATACAGGCGAATGCTCCTGGTGAGGGAGAACCTTAAGACAACACACCTACTTCGTCGTCGGTTTTAAGTATGTAACAATGAGGGGTGAGCCTATTACCATTAACTAAATTCCGAGCTGCAATTGAGAATTTCAAAGAAGAACCTAATAATGTTTTTCTCAATTAGCAAATCGAAAACTGGAGCGTTTGCACTTACGACCAGTAGACTATGCAGTAACTAACTTACCACAGACTAAAACTGTAATATATCGGAGCTTCAAGCTATCCGTAGATATCAATTTGGTGTATATTAATATATCTCGAAGCCATGAGGGAATACCTCCACCGCCATAAATTGCAAATATAGAAACGGAAGGTAAATTTCCCAGCCCTATTACTTTGTATTAATTTCTAACTTTCCTTGGGAAAAGTTAGCAATAATAATGTTACCAAACTCTGTTACATTATTTCTCCAATTTTATTATTCAGAACGGTAAATGTATGACGTCATTGCCCCCTTCTGTTTCCATGCACAAATGGCGGGCATATTGACTTATGTTATTTTGTGTGCTAACTAGGAGTTTCCATACGCCCTCTCATTTCGCTAATTCTAATTGAAGGGTGTACCCCCAACGGGGAGCTCGCCCTTTGTATTGTTTATACAATAGATACTAATTTAGAATGTTTCTGTCGGGCTGCATGTAATATTTCGTCCATATTGCTCCTGAAGGGCCTGCGGTTTCTGAGAAATACGTCTAAAGCAATGTTGTGTTTACAAAGTTGACGTGTAAATTCATTGAACAACTCTCGCTAGTTGTTCAATGAATTTACACGTTTGGCATAACGGCTGAGCGATCGGCTTCTGTACCGTGTGTTGTTGGTTTGATCCCCATAAGGAGCAAATATTTGTGAGACTTACAAGTAGTTGTTCCAGGTTCAGGTATATGTGTATGTGTCAACGCACGCAACCCATGATTCAGGAGAAAATTCTAGTCAGAAAGTTTTTTTTTAAATATGACTGTTATGGTGGTATGATTTCATCACCAGTACATTAGACTCCACAATACTCACATTGATTGAATAAAAACATTGTTACCATTTAAAAGAGTATCTATGGAGTTTTTTTGCCGGCTTTTCTCCATAAAACCTATTATTTGGGACCGTGCAAATAGTTTTAAACATTCCAAAAGTTACCTGTATGTCTAATTGAGGTAAAGAAAAAAAAGTGAATTTGAAGCCGAAGACAGTTCATACCTAACATTATCCTACAGTTTTCGTATGTTCGAGTTGAAGTATAATGGTATTAAATATATAAGCATTTATAACTGCCTCATTAGCCTAGTACCTCCTTATAGAGCCTTATAGATACTCCTTTAAAATGATAATAAATTAACAAAGGTTTTCTTCGGTTTTACAATTTTGATATGAGGATTATGTAAGAATAGATTTTGATCCAATTACATCAAAAGTGACGTCACACCGACAGCCTCGAAGGTCTTATAAATACGTCACAATCAGTGCTGAGCTGCGGGCTCCGTGCCCAGGGGACCACTTCAGGGCCTGGGGCGCCAGTGATTGATGCGCTGATTACCTTCATTCCTTTTTTGCCACGAACGCCCGTTTTGTTTGGACTTCTCCGGATAATAGGATGTTTTAGCACGTTTGATATCATTAGTGATGTGATGTTTAGCCGAATTTTAGACTTAATTACCTACATATAGGTATGTATAAATTATGTCAAGGAAAAAAGGGATCATTGTTTCTAATTAAAAAAGTAATGCCAGTTAAAACTTTTTTATTAACGCTACAAAGATAAAACGACCTAAACGACCTTAAAGGGTTTATATATCCTGAACCTAGAAATACGTTATGCCCTGTTTTTTATTTAATTACTGTCTAAAAAAAGTTAACTGAGTTTATAAAGCGTACCTAACGAAGGGAAGGTATCTAAAAACTTTTGTACAAATACGATAAGCATTTCGGGGAAGGAATAATACGCTTAAAAACTCGTAGTTACGACTTTTTTGTTCACCAAATGTTTTCGTATTCAAAATTGATTTTCCAACTGGGGCCCGTATGAATATGATTAATTAGGAGCAGATTTATTTATTCAGCCTTTCATTCAGCGCGATGTTATTACGTGATGTAAAAATTGACTGCGTCAAGTTTATTATACACTGGACGGTACATGAACACTGTATAAAAAAAATGCGGCATTTGAGTATAAACTACTAAATGAAAATTGTATTTTCGCCGAAATGGTTAGGAAATATTTTGGAATTGTTATTTTTGGTGTGGATTTTTACGCTCCCCGAATTTAGTGTTCACATTTTAGTTTCGATCGGTATGTATGTGAGTAAAATATCGTCGGGATCGTAAAGTGAGACCATGGAGTGTGCATGGTGTAAACCAAAAAACTGATATTATAATTTGTTTTGCGTTTTTTGTTTTATTTATTTATCAAAACTATAATGTACAATTATTATTTCTGGTTACGATTATTACTAGTCAATTATTATTAGTCACGGTCCTGACCGTGACTCCTACGCTAGAGGTCCTGGGTTCGATTCCCAGGTCGAGCAAATTGTTATTGGGTTTTTCTATGAAATTCCCAGTAGCAGCTCGGAGTTGAGAATTTGTGCCCGGTTAATGGCAATAGGCTCGCCCCCTATTACATGGGACCTAAACATACCGGCGAACTGTGGGTGTACATTAGTACGCCTCTGCCTAACCCTTCGGGGAATACAGGCGTGATGGTATGTTATGTTATGTTATTATTTCTGGTTTAGAGTATATTCCATTCAGAAATTTCCACATTTTTTTCTCGAACTTCCTCAAAATATTTTTTCTCTAACGCAAAATGGTGCAAAAACATAATATAGCTACGGTAGGATCGTAGTTACCGTACTTTATGCTTTTAGGTGCCGACGTAAAAACGAAATCAGCAAGTATCATTTTGACGGCCATTATGTAAAAGTGGGTGTGCGTGTGATAAGCTTACAAGTGGCCATTTGCCGCTGTTTGCGAGCCCCTGCTAACGTCCCCCGTATAATATGCCGAGAGAAAACTCACCTACATAATGATACTCACGTGCACTCATACAACGATGGGTATAGGAAGAATGGTGAAGTGAACTTGAAACTGCACATAATGATCACATTGTCTGTGGTTACTAAAAGAAAATAGGCTTATTTTCTTTTTATTTTGTGTTTTGCCTGCCAGTAAATATTTGTATATATGTAAATATTTACCCAAAAGAAAAATGGAAACTGTATTCCGAATATTCAAAAATAGAATGCAGAAAAATAGTATTCCTGCCAGATATTTTTCCACAAAGAGTATTATTGTAATAAAACATGAAACTAAGTGAACGCTAGGCTCAATTCAAATCAATTCCTTTGCCCGACCCTCATCATAAAAATCGACGCACAATCTTGGGATTGGCGGGATTCTGAACGGGTTTATTTTATGTAAACGCTATGGTGCTTTGATAACATCGTGTACATATGAGCCGGTCGAAACAACGTTAATTTTGTTAAAAGGCCACACAAAGAGGATCATACTACAGCGGAATACCGTTACTTGGGATGCGCGCCGAATAACGTTTCCGCCCGGTAAGCGACCTTATAAAATTAAGGGTATGGGCGTGAAACGGGCGGGGACTGAAACGAATCCAGGCTGCAGACCTGCACTTTAATAGTGTATGGAATTGGAAAGGGTTTTCGACAGTCGAGATAAAGGCAAAATCTCGAAGCGTTTTCCGTTTAACATAGGATGGCGGTGTGTGTAATGTAATATGGGTCATTCGTTGCAGGAATCACAAGATTTTAGTGAAATAATCATATTAGAGAGGCTGTGACATGTTAGCCCATGATATTAGTTTTCTATCTAAAGTTTTTCCATACATCCCTGTTCTTTGCTGGTGAGAGCTACTACTTTTTTAGTACAGAGCGAGTTTGGGACTCGTGCCCGGTTAAAGGCAATAGGGTCGCCTCCTATTATGCGAGACCCATCGGCGAAATGTGGGTGTGCATGAGTACACTTCTGTCTAACTCATCGGGGACTATAGGCGTGATGGTATGTCATATTATGAATGAGTATTGTGTATTTTTATACAGCTATCTTTTCCATGCTACATTCTCATCTACGCAATAAGTACTTAGATAGTGATTATGCCTCATAACCGCTCGCTTAAAGGCCACAACATAACGCCTTGTATCATAAAAAAAAGTGGTTTTGCAGATATTACCATACATAGTATTTGAATTTCAATAGGCCAACGGAGATTAAATCGGCTGAAGACACAAAATGATTTGCGTGTTTTTTGAGAAGATACGAATGTATGTAGGTAACTTTTGAAAAGTTCTGAAAAGAACTGCCTCGTTAGTCTAGTGGTTTCAAGTTCCGCTACGCTAGAGGTCTTGGGTTCGATTCCCAGGTCGAGCAAAGTGTTATTGGGTTTTTCTATGAAATTCTCAGTAGCAACTCAGAGTTTGGAATTTGTGCCCGGTTAATGGCAATAGGCTCGCCCCCTATTACATGGGACCTAAACATAACGGCGAACTGTGGATGTACCTTAGTACACCTCTGCCTAACCCTTCTGGGAATACAGGCGTGATGGTATGTTAAACTTTTGAATAGTTTCCTTTGGTGTCTATCTACTAGTAATTACTCTTCCTCTATCCAAACCGTCACGCTTAGATTCTCTGAAGGGCTAGGCAGAGGTATCTACTGCTATCCAATATGTGTTAAGTTTTATATAATTGGGGCGAACCTATTACCATTACACGGGCTTGCTTTACTACTGAAATTTTACCAAATAACCCTACAACATTTTGCTCAACCTAAGAGTTAAAGCCAAGACCCCACGTTCAGTAGCTGAACTTGCGACCGTTAGAATAAAACGGAAGTCTCTTGAAACTATTTTTAAACTGTTTGCCTTTAGTTTGCTTTACAAATTGTATTAAAATATATATATTACCACAATTTATACCCCTACAACAGTAGAGCTCTAATGATCTGAGTTCGATATTAGAATTACTTATTTAAATTGATGTCTACCGCATAATCAGAGTACTTCTGAATCTTATTTATATATACTATTTAACTTTATAATAAAATTAATATTTCACCAACAGATGCCTAAGAATATTTATTATTATTGGGCTTGAGGGACTTAAAATAGACTGTATACATTGATAGGCTTGTAAAATTTTTAAATATTTTTTAAAGTTTACCTACAAATATTTAGCAAAGAATATAATTATTGTTTTTAATTAATATTTTTAAGCGGCGGTAGCCTAATGGCTAGTTCGCCGGACGTGCGATCATGTGGTTGCCACGTACCCCACCCATTGGGGTAGGTTGCAAATCGGCAGTGCAATCACTACCAACGTGAACCCACACAAGCATTTAGCTGAGCACGAGGGGTTAACAAGAATACTAGTAACGTGCAACCCACATTGCTAGTAAGATTTTTTTTAAACAAAATATAATGCTGAGAGAACGATGCGGATAGAGATATATGGAAGGAAAAGACATAGTGCACAGACCCCAAGTAAGTTGGGATAATGGCCAGATGATAACGATGTCGGTAATTATGATTGTCGATGTAATTTTGGATAATCAGATCTCAACTCCCGATGTATTCTTTAAAAAGACGCTTTTGTTAACAACACCAGATATCGTATACTTATAAGGGACATAGTGTTCTTTCTTTCTTTCTTCTTTCTGTTCCCATCACTCCATCCAACAGGTCATTCACACGAGGAAATGGCACTATGACAACTGTAAACAAAAGTGACGTCCTCTTGTCCCGTGCTTCCCAGCCCGTAACTGCAACCATCTCGACATCGGTTTTATTACAAACCTTTTTGCTCCCTTTAATAAATCCCCCACAGCCAAGTTCTTGCAATGAGAATTTCATCGAGCAACGACGTGACCATTGTCATGTAAATCTGATTTGGAAAGAAATGCAAACTTTGCTGGAACGGATGAATATTTCAAATTATACGGACATAGTCCCCGTTCGTTGTGGAAAATATTGTCCAATTTGCTACATATCTACCTTTTTATGGACTTACATCTGCTAAATAAATTGTACCGTTTAAATTTGATGTTTACAATTTACTATTTTTTTATTAGCCTTTAACTTAACTTTTAGATGAAATTAATGACCACCTATGAACATTATACGTAAACATCACCAACATTTAATAGAATCTATATTTGAGCCCGGAAAAGATAGAATCACAAAACAAATGTAACATGAACCCGAATATTTACGACTAGCTTCTGCCCGCGACTTCGTCCGCGTAGCGTGATGATATATAGCCTATAGCCATCCTCAATAAATTGGCTATCTAACACTGAAAGAATTTTTCAAATCGGACCAGTAGTTCCTGAGATTAGCGCGTTCAAGCAAACAAACAAACAAACTCTTCAGCTTTATATATTAGTATATATAGATTCCGTATTAAAAAACATTTGCACTTGTAAACCAGACTACATTTCCTACTAAATGGGAATGTAAAGATTTTTCTCGGTTCTTAACGCTAGTCGCTTTTTTCGAAACTAAAGACCATTTTCTCTCGCCCCTGCGATTACTGTAGAAAATTACAGGCTACAATTGTTGTTATTTATTTAACAAAGGGTTTACAGAAGTGGGAGGCACGCGAGCTTTATTTACATAAAAACAAAGAATTATATTCGGTGGAATGTAAACAGTGGCTTGCGGCCGCGGAGGAAGGCAGATGTGTCGCGTGGCTACGACTAGTGATGGTAAATACCATGTCGATAAAATAAGAAAACTATTGCTGTTCCCACGACACTAGTACAGTATTTTTGCTTAAATTACCAAAAGTGTTTTAATATAAAAAGTTATCGTTATTATACAGCGACTTCATTACACATAAACTTTTATCTGGAGAGTTGGAATATTATGTTCATGACTGCTCAAAGTTAAACGGCTAGATATTTAAAATTATGTGTTCTTTAGTATAAAAACTCCATAAAATCATTAAAGATCTAAGTAGAAAAAGGCTTAAAACATATAGTAGCTCAGCAACGCTGCCATTTACATCTCTATATAACATTTCAACAGACTAGGGTTGAAGATTATCCCTTCTCGTAAGATTTGTGTTTAAGGTCCACACTTCAATATCGAGTGCTTAGTACATTTTAGATAACTTATCGACAGTCGCTCCTCACAAAATTGTAATAAAATGGCGACTGTAGGCCGGCGGGCGCGTGGGGTGTTTTTAAGTCGTCTTGCCTCCATCCAAACACAAGCCAAAAATCTTTATAAATGCAAACGAGACGGCGTTATCTACATCTGTGTGAGAGTAAGAGGGACAGCGACAGGTGCATCTGAGTTAGCTCTGCGGTTGCGGGTAGATACAGCACGTTCTTACCGCTTCAGTCTCTGCGGTTAAGGGTACCCCAACTTTGCAACGAATTGAAGTGGAGTTGGGAAAAACAAATAACTAAGTATCTCATTTGAATGTATAACTTGGAGTCTTTAAAACAAAATAGGTGTTACCTATTGCGTGAAGAACTTGGCTCGAGTATTTATGTTTTTGACAAGTTTAGTGCTAAACTGTCGCAGTCCTAAAGATGGTCGAGTAATTTCCAAACTACGGTCGTGCCCAAAGGTAGGACAGAGTAGTAAGTTGACAGCATATCATTACGCCAGTATTCCACGGAGGATTAGGCAGTAAATGTAGGTACCACAGCTGGCTGATAAGTGTTGACTGTCATGTATCCACGACCTCAGCGAAAGTGACCATTAATATGGCACAAAACCAAGCTGCTTGTCATAATTTTCTTACGGAAAGCAGGTTGTAGGTCGCAGTCTCGCTTAACATCAGGCGAACTGGAGATCAAGCGTAAGCCTATTAAGAATAAAATAAAACGCCAAATAACACAGCTCGACTTGGGAATCGATAACAGGACCTAATATTCTCCAGCCGTACTTGTCATTACAGTACCTACTTGAGTGTGTAAATAACGCGTATATAGACCAAAATATATAAATACTAGCTTCTGCCCGCGGCTTCGCCCACTTGAAGCTCAAAAACAAACAGTGATAGTCTCTATACATTAGAGAGGTCAAGCTGTATCTCAGGTTCCGTTTAATTTTTTGAGATAAGAAGTATACCAGTTTTTTAGTTGGAGCACATACTTTCTAACAGTGATAACAAAATTAAAATCTATTCAGTGGTTTTTGAACCAACCCGTAACAAACAGACAAACAAACAAGAATTTTAAAAATCACATTTTTGGGTTCGGAACCCACTTGTTTTTTTAAAATATCTTAAATGTTTTCAGACACACTTTTTTCAATTTTATAATAGTAGAGAAAAAACTCCTTCAGTAAAAATCTTAATTTCCGTTGTAGTGACATGGCATGACGGTCTATATTATAATGCCTGCCGTTTTTCCCAAGTCATAATTTGAATTTGTAATACTTGTAACAGAGGAAAGTTTGTGGCATCAATATTTATGGTTATAATGACTCAAAGTGACTCAAAGTGACTCACCTGCCGCCGACTAGAAGATAATTTCCATCTCTTAATAATAATCTGAAGTAATCTGTATGTGTTTCATTTCCCAAAAACTTGTGCGTGTCGTCGACCCCTGAAACAAGCAAAGTAACGCTTAAAACAATCTCCTAATTAATTTTTTTCTTAAAGAATCTTTGTTAGAAAAAGATGTCGAAAGAAATAGTCAATTTTTACTTAAGGCGGATCGTTCACCTGAGCCCGCCAAATTCAAATTTCAATTGGTTTTTCTCAATTTGTAGGTCTATAACACATTCTAGATTCATAGCTGTAGTAATTGCGGCATTAGCTATACAATATTCACAACTGAGCATTAATAACTTTGCTTAATAAACGTTAAAGAAGCTAAAATTAGGTACAATCGTCAATTTTGGCCAAAAATGACGATTGTACCTAATTTTAGCTACAATATCGATTTACAAGCAAAGTTTTTAATGCTCAGTTGTGAATATTGTTGCCAATTGAAATTTGAATTTGGCGGGCTCAGGTGAACGATCCGCCTTAACTATATTCTCAATCATTATTTTCTACGCAAATAACAGATAAAACAATTCATTATAGATTACATTAAAAATAAAATAATAAGCGAAAAAAATATTATTACGTATCTACGGGGATTATATACAATTTGTAATTGAAGTACAAAAATATGTATACAACTAGCCTATGTCCGCGGCTTCGCTCACTTGAAGCTCAAAAACCAACAGTGATGATCTCTTCTTTGTATGGGTCTCTATACATTACAGAGGTCAAGCTGTATCTCAAGTTCCGTTTAATTATGTGAGATAAGAAGTATACCAATTTTTTATTTGGAGCACATACTTTCTAACAGTGATAACAAAATTAAAATCTATTCAGTAGTTTTTGCGCCAACCCGTAACAAACAGACAAGAATTTAAAAAATCACTTTTTTGTGTTTGGATACTTTTATACACCCTAACCCACTTGTTTTTTTAATATCTTCAATGTACAGACATAGCTATTTTACTAGTGGAGAAGAAAAAAAAATAACAAAAATTTTGCCGCTGTCTGTACCGACTTCATTAAACTCAATAACCAATTAATTTCGATTTTAAACATTCTCGAGAAGCCGCCCGTACCGTATCGATTTCAAACACTAAAATAATTTAATTTTACCTACAAGCTTTCGTAACCTCGTTCCTTTGAACAAAGTATTCGCGTTTGCCTAAATTCAATTATGTTAAAAGCAGGTAAAGGTTATCTTTTTATCTTATTAGTTTACGATGTTGTGTGGATCTAAAGAAATTTGCATATCCATTAGCTACTTGGTAGAAATTTGTCAACTGGCGTCTTTGAAAACGGATAATGTGCCCTTATTATTGCTTACGATATTAAAACATGATGTATATGTAGGTGTATGATATAAATAGGGACCGCGTTTGTTTACTTTTCAACTAATTCCAAGTGACGGGACTTGGAATATTTGTCGATCCCTGAACTATACATGGGTGTAGGTATATAGATGTATAAACTAAGGCTTAACTTTTTATACAATTATTAATGTAACTATTTGAGAGTCATGGAACATGTTGACAGAAGCTTGTGTGCAGAAATGGCGTGATTTTATTTCATGTACACTGAACTGCTGGACAAAAGTCTTCCTCATATCTATCCACGTTTTCCTATTTGTGACTTCTTTAGTCCAATTTAAGAATTAAATTCCAAACTTATATTATAAATACGAAAGTAAATCTGTCTGTCTGTTTTTCGCTACGTTTTTACGCATAAACTATGGAATAGATTTTCATAAAATTCGGTAAAGAAACAGATAACATCATGAGACTATGGCATGAGGCACATATGCTACCTTTTGTCTCAAAAAATAGTTTGGGAAGCAAGTGAAACCGCGGGCAACAGCTAGTTTTTATATGGTATAGGGGCAAACGAGCAGACGGATCACCTGATGGTAAGCGATTACCGCCACCCATGTACACCCGCAACACCAGAGGAGTCGTAAGTGCGTTGCCCGCCTTTTAAAAGGGTTTAGGCCTCCGGTATCCTCACTCACTTGGCGAATCACAACGTAAGTTTTGTTTTACGCCGGTTTTCTGTGAGGCCGTAGTATCACTCCAGTCGAGCTGACGAGTCATTCGTGGCGAAGCATGGCTCTCCCACGTCAAACCGTCACGTTGTAGTTGTGCATAAATTAATAGAATTATAACACTTGGAAAAGTGCTCAGTGTTCATTACCATGGTCAAGTTATCAATCACTGATGTTTTCCTTGAAATACGTTCATATTCAAGGCACAGTTCATCAAGATGTTCCTAATACGAGCCGAAACCTTAAACTTCGGTCTGAACGGGGTCTGAAATAATGGGCGTGGCCTCATTAAACCCCTTTTGTCGTGATCCGAAGTTAGTCTTTTGACATCTGATTCCTATTAGGAATTTGCAAACGATTTTCCACTTTATCCATTTGTTTCTGAGCGCTTTTTGTCTTGAACAAGGAAAGATATTTCGGAGAAAACATTCATGAGATGGTACAACCTTGGCTGTTTTTTCAGTATTTTCTGTAAGGGCAACTGTGTTTTGTTGATAGTGGGTTTTACTGCTATCGTATGATAATTTGATTTTTCCGCGTCAGTTTTATTATTCTGTTTATAATTCGGAAGCGCACCAATTTTTTATGTGAGCATTTATGGAAACTACAATATATCATCACGACTGTTTTCTCCGAAGGGCTAGGTAGAGGTGTGCCTACAGGGCATACGCACAGTTCACCTTTACGTTTTAAATCACAGTATTAGAGGATGAATCTATTGTTATTTAACCGGACGTTAGTTCAAACTCAGCGGCTACTCAGAAATTCCTAATAGTATCCAAATAATTATTTCCTTGACTTGGGAATCGAACCCTAGGTTGTGAAAACAACATGAATCCTATTTTCGATGCCATCCAGGACTGAGGGATTAGCGTGCTCGCCGGGGCACGGAGAGGTCTCGATTTGATAAGAATAGTCTTCGAGGTCATAGCGTCTGGTGTATTTAACATTACTTTATAATCTTAGCATGGAAAATGCAAAACAATTATAAAAAGATAATAAAACCTACTACACTAAAATACTACTAAAGTTAAAAGGTATACGATATATTATATGAAGGAAAAAAAAATGATATGGATGATTTATGAAAGTTGTATAGCACCCAACAGAAGGTCTAAATAATCCATACATTAGACAAATATGATATATAAATTAATAAACTAAAATAATAAATAAAATAAATAATAAAAAAAATGTATTTTCAACTCTTTCCTTGCCAAACCAAATATTTATTTGTTAAACGTTTTGAGCGGCGATTGTAAAAAAATATGCAACCTTCATGTATACTGAAAAAATAGCCTTTCGTATACATAAAAACGGTAATTAAAATGCATAAAGTTTCGTGAATTAAAACATGTATCCTGTACAGAATTTTCAGCTCGCCTGCGTTCCATTTTACCCGCTTATTTGTTTGTTTGAATTCTAAATTTTTTTACTAAGACTGTTTCCCATTTTATATGGATATATTTTTATTTGCCCGGTTAATGGCAATAGGCTCGCCCCATATTACATGGGACTTATACATACCGGCGAACTGTGGGTGTACATTAGTACGCCTCTGCCTAACCCTTCGGGGAATACAGGCGTGATGGTACGTTATGTTATGTTATATTTTTATTTGGAAATTTTATGAAACTGTCTGAAAATTAATTTTGTACTTGTTTTTTTTTATGGGATAGGGGGCAAACGAGCAGACGAATCGCCTGATGGTAAGCGATTACCGCCGCCTATGGACACCCGCAACACCATAGGACCCTCAAGTGCGTTGCCCACTTTTTGAAAGGGTGTGAGCCTCCGGTATCCTCACTCACTCGGCGAAGAACAGCATAAGCGTTATTTCACGCCAGTTCTGTGAGGCCGTAATATCGCTCCGGACGAGCCGGCTGTTCGTGCCGAAGCATGGCTATTTCACTGTTATACTTGTACTTTAATTGACCATTATAAAGCTCATGGAAGAGCTGTTTGAAGGACTGGGAGAGGATGAGGAATAGGTATCTAGGGGAAGCACAAAAGATCCCATTGGGTCGAATTGCACCTTGCTGCCTCGGCTCCACATATGGAGCCCGTATGGGCCCCCATGTTAATAAGACAATAGATTTGCATTGTGTCTATAATTACTTGTACTTGAAGGGTTAACAGATTAGTAATTACATTTTTGTTTTTAACAAAAATGTAAGCAGCAAGTAACAAGCCGTTGTAGAAAATTAATTGACCGTTTTGAAGGAATTATTTAGAAAAGTTATAGATTGTTTTACTGTTAACTTTGAGCCTTATCTTGCTTGATGGTAAGCACAAATAGGTCTAGGATAGAGTACACAATTCAACTAAATACCCTTTCGGGGTCCAGGTCTTACATGCGACAGAGCACAGTAGAATTGTTTGGAGACGATCTTGCATGTGATAGTTGATACAATACGTTCGGTGTTAGGATTCAATGATCCGCTATCCGATTAGATCCTACCGCTAGCGTTTCTTCCCAGCGTGCAATGGCGAAGTTTTATATCAGTAGCAGTTTCTTGAAAGAAAAGGTTCAGTTTTAGACAATAATCTCAAGTTTTCTCAAAGATTCACAAACGTTACTTAAGCTGGTCGTAGTTTCACAGCCCACGATGATCCTTTTCAATCTTAAAAAGCTTGTATAAAAAAGAATTTCTTAAAGTTGGCAAGACGACCAGGCTTACGCGAGTTTAGTTTGTTAAATCATTGAGGTATTATTAAAAAAGTACATTTTGGATATAATGGAACTGATTTTGAGAATCTTGGCGCATTTCATTGTAGTTGAATGCTTCAATTGTCAGATAATTATTTCAATTATGACGGTGACGGTGATTCTACCCTATTTGTGAAAATGAGATGATTTTTCTACATAATAGTAGACAAACCACATTTAGTCCTCATTTTCACGTATCAGTTATGGGTTCCATAGGAAAAGTTGGTAATCAACATTATAGCGGGTTGGTAGGGATCATATATTGAGGTAGTACGAAGCCTTTCGAATCTTCTTTTATCTGAAAAATCCATTCGGGTGAAACCGCGTGTAATAGCTAGTAGTAATATTATACAAAGAATGACGTTCGGACAAAAAGGCCATAATAGCCTTTTGCTTAAAATATATTGTGAAATGTCCTATTGGGATGCGATTAACACCGCGAGCAACGTTTAGTGTTGTTATTATAAATTCAATAAACGAAGCCTATTAAAGTACACAATTCCGACTACTACCAAGATCGATGTAGTGATGTATACAATTCGGACATTTGCGTGTATATTTGTGTATACGTGTACCGAACGTAACTGTTCTGTTCACATGTTTGTCTACCTCCCAGCCCAGTACCGGCAGGATACGAATGTAAATGTTTATTACTATAACCACTTACATTCGTATCCTCCCTAAAACTAACATCCTAATATCTGCTGTAGCGTCTTCTTGTTTTCTGTCTTCTTTACTTAACAATTTACTTTACGGATTATCACAGCCGTACCCAAGAATATAGGAACTGCAAAAGTTATTGCATAAATGGCTACTTAGAGTAGGTAATTCCTCTGAAATCAAATTCATTATCCAGAGAAATTCATGAGCGCACATTTGGCGTAGTGGCTGGGATCGGCTTCGGTGTCAAGGGCTGTATGTTCGATCTCCGCACGGAATACACATTTCTATGACCTATATTTGTAATTATAGTTGTTCTGGGTCTGGGTGTTAGACATTATTTAGAGACACACGATGTCTATGGCACATTTTCAGTATAAGCTGACTTGTAGGTAAGTATACGAAATCATTTCAATTCTTCCCTATTCTTCTACATACGATGCGAGGTCAACTTATACTGGAAATGTATGGCTCGTTGTTCATTCTGCTTGGATTCCCCAGAAGAAAATATTTATTCTAGATCTTCTGGTCTAGATCTTCGTTGCTTAGTTCGCCTGGGCTAGTACCATCGCATACCAAAATATTATGCCGCCAAGCAATAATACGCTAAAAATATTGTTGACAACTGAGGTATCAAGACGACAATATGCTAGTGATGTTATTCGTGTGGTTGTCTTCTGTCATGTTATTACAATATACAATATAGAAAGGTAAAGTTAATATTTCGAACACGTTCAAGGTAATACTATGGTATCTATTAATTGATTTTTTTATTTATATTTTGCAACTAAAATAAAACTTTGCATATGTTTACTTTCTCCAAAAGAGTTTTAAGCGCGTACACAACAAGTGAAATAGCATAAAAATAAATTGGGTGCCTGTATATGGTATTGGCGTGTTTTTTCCCTATCCGCTATTCAGATGCGAGTGGGGGTGTCGATCATGGGATATTAGGCCCCGCAATCGTTTGCGCTGTCCCCCTCGTTGTCGTTTTTCGAAAGATCGGAAAATCTGAAAAAATATACCTTTTGATCGTAAAAATAAAATTGTGGATGTCATACACCTAGGTATAAATTTTAGGTGTAGGTAAGTATAACTTTTAGAACAATTATGTTTAGGCATATAACAATTATACTGGCCCGCGGTTTCACTTGCATCCTAAAAGACTTTTTGAGACAAAAGGTAGCATATGTCTTCAAGGCACAAACTATTTGTATAATCAATAAATTAATCAAAATGAGTTAAGCGGTTTAGGCCTGAAAACTTAACAAACAGACAGCGTTTGCATTTATAATATTATTTTATTTTGTTTAAATGAAATGTGTTCTCTAAAGCTGATGTCAAATATATTCTTTCTATTTAAGTATATATTACCACGAAAACCTGGTGTCCTTCGCTCACAAGCGCCTTACGTGTCTCATCACTGATGGGACTTTTTAATTAGTTCAAATATTATGAAAGGTCGAAGGACCTTGTTAAATGCGACGATAACTGAAAGAAAACCGTAATGGTTTTCCTTTTTCATTAGATGAGATTAAGGACGATACGGTACCACACGATGGCTCCATTGTTGTAAGTTATTGTTTTTTTGTTTTCCTTTGGGGCATTATTAGCTATCTCAGTTTTTTGGTAACATTATTCTAGTTTATTGTGTCATTTTCATTGTTAGTTTGTAGCCCCAAAAATACAACGAAATAGTTAAAGTTTCTCTCCTTTTTGAGAAAAATATTATACATTAACAATTTATTTATTTATTAAAGCACACCAACGACATTATTACCGAAAATGGGCGGCGGTAATCGCTTACTATTAGGTGACCCGTATGTTTGTTTGCCCCCCTATACCATAAAAAAATTAGTTACATAAAAACATATTTTTTTTCATGCTGTGTAAATACGTCACTTAAAGGTTATACTTCATTCACATCATCATCATCATCAGCCTATATTCGTCCACTGCTGGACGTAGGCCTCTCCTAGTGAAAGCCACAGAGCCCGATCTTCGGCTTTCCTCATCCAGTCACTGCCAGCTGCCTTCCGCAAGTCGTCACTCCACCTGGCCAGCGGGCGCCCTACACTACGTTTGCCTAGTCATTTTATTTCTAGTCATTCTATGCCTAGTTCATTCACAATATAAATAAATCATTCATTAATATTACAATACCGTCAATGTCTAAAATTAATTAAAATATGTGATAGGTACTATTTATTACAAAAAAATAGTCACAAAAATTAAACAACCACTAATTTTGAGTAGATCAAAAGCTTACGTAGAATTAAGTACGTCAATTTTGTCACGAAATCCTTTTTCAAGGTAAACTAACCGAAACACTTTTTTTGTCAAAAAACCTGTTTGCTTTGAGCTCAGAATTAAAGCATATTTTTCTTCGTGTAGGTACTAAAGAGCTAATTTAGTTCGGGTGCAAGTGTGCGTGCTAGGGATGTACTAAATTAGATTCGAGATACCTAGTTTCGGTTTCCTTTCTGAGCAAGCAACGTTTATATGCGGAAATTAAATATACAGGATGCTGGCTGCAGGTCGCATTATGAAGTTATGACTTATGAGTAAGATATTCATTAGTGTGGACTGAGGACCTATGTTATGATGAAAGACGACGAATAACGACCTCTGTGGTTTAGTGGTTCGAGTACCGGACTGCCGAACATGAGGTCGTGGGTTCGATTCCCACAGAACACAAAAATTTATGTGATGAATATAAGTGTTTGTGTTCGTCTGGGTGTTTCTTATGTATTATAAGTATGTATTTACAAAAAAAAGTATATAAGTATTATATCCATTGTCTAGTACCCATAGTACAAGCTCTGCTTAGTTTGGGACTAGATGGTGCTGTGTAAAAAATGTCCCAGAATATTTATTATTATTTATTTATTATATTTATTAAAGAAATCTAAATAGGTGTTTATACAAAATAGCATAAGATCTTGATTCGTATCGAAATTAAATAGATTCAGCTGTTGTTTTATTGTATCCAAACAAGTTCTAGCTCTAAAGACATGTATTATTGAGATTGAGTAATTTATGCATACAAGTACCTACCTAAGTTTCTTTAGTAGTTAGAGCCTACATCTCCGGATTTATCAATTGCCTAAAGGAAAAAGCAATATATGTAACTTTTTGCAGATACCACTAAATTTTAAATACTTTCCCTCATTTTAACTGCGATCTGGCTGGACTGTAACTTGACATCATTTTTAAGATCCTAAAATTGTGAAATATTCAAACATATAAAGGTATCGCACAAAAAAACCTTTTAAAACTACATCAAACAAAGTGATCAAACGCAATAAACGGCGAATTTCGAATCGCCTATTTCCCATGGTAAAAGTTAGTTTTTATCGCCGTACGCGCATCATGGCGTGTAACGTTACCATCTTTACAACTCTTATTCATAGGAGCCACGGTTTTATGGCTCCACCTAACTTTGGCAACGACATTATATTTAGGGTACCGTGCAAAATATTTCAAGGGTTTTTTGGTTATTTGTTTGTTGGTCATGGGTTTTCGTCATATGAAGTTCTAAAACTAAGTATGTTATGTAGATTAACTTGTCTCTTTGTTTGATCTTTGTTGAATTTTCCTACATAAACACACAAAGAAACCACTTCTAGAGTGAATTCGCAAGGGTATTATTGTTTATATTATGCTACAAGAAAAATAATACCTAACTAAAAGAAGCAGTAATGTTTGGTTTGTGTGTATAATTTAATAATGTTTTTATTTGTAGTTTAATTTTTGTTATTTTAAGTTCTTATCTGTCGCATTAGGGTAAACCCTGTAATGATAGTTTAAGCTGTTACAATAAATAAATAAATCTATTGTTTTTCTTTTCTTTCAATCCTCATCTTTTTTTAAGTCGGTTAATAACCTACTCAATTAATTGGGACTCACTCTTATTTCTTCGCTTTAATGAGTAGGTACATGTATATTTCTTGTAAGTTTCTTCTCGAAAGGTCTGAATAAAAGGTAAATATTGTTGTACAACAAATAATCCGTGTAAAACCTAGCTTCTATACAATTGACGATTAGTTAAAATGTGTAAATAACAACAACTTATAAGTTGTTCTCTCTTGTCTAAAAAGTTTTGTGATTTTTTAATGCTTTAGCGAAAATAACTTAATTTGCTTATAGTAAGGAATTACTTAGAGGATTTTTTAAAAAGAATTGTAACAAATATCGTCTTAAATAAAAACGGTCATCGAGAGAAAAGCGATATGAAAAACGAAAAACACAAGACAATTAATCAGTCTGAAAGAAAAGATGAAGTAAAAAACAATATAATTTTATTTGAGAAACTGTAATCAATCAACTGAAAAATGAATCTTTGTCTCTTTTTTACATGGATAGTTTTTTTACTGAATATTAATATAAAAGAATATTTCAAAAGAGAGCCTTAGAGCTTCCTAAATGCTTAGTAAACCTCTATTAAATAATGAAACGGTCGGAATCGCGTCGGCTAACTACTCGAACTAATGAGGTTTTTATTAGAAAATTTGAAATTTTTGAGAACGAATATAGTAATAACACTTAGATCCTCTCAAGGAACATGTGCAAGTGCAGTAATTGTTGTATTCTGTTGTCCAAGCAAACAGTCCGTACGGCAAATAAAAACCGCTGCAAATGATGTTAGTATCCGTCATCATTAGCGGTCGACCGCTGTTACAGTCCACACCACAAGTACCTCGCGATATAAATCTTAGTTTACTTATAATAACGTAGAAACTTGTATGATACAGTGTACTTATTTGTAGTGATGGGCACACGTTTGAAGTTGACATTTTATTTTTAGCTCTGTACTTAATTACTGATACACTCAAGGAATATTGTGTAGGAAATTGTGGACGTATCATTTGTATTTAGTAAGTGAGTGGAGTAAAAAAACACAAAGCCAAAAGAAAAGTATCCTCAGAATTTCGACCAAACAATGCTTACATAGCAACAATGTATAGGTACGTATTGTATCGCAACGGTTTTTTCGACAGAAGTGGAGACACGATGAATTATCCAAGTGAAAAGGTCCTTCGCTAACAACTACAGAACATGCGTCACTTACACATTGTAAGGTAAAGGTCGAAACTAAGGATGGGACACTGTCTTCCCAGTATCGAATAATATTCTGAATCGAATAATGGTTTCTGACACTTACCTACGCGGATATTAGACATTGAAATAAAAATACTTTGTATTGATAATATTCTAATCATCATAAATAATATCGATATAACGCGATAAAATCAATAGGTACTCAAAATTTTATTTCAGTTCCGATATTTTCCTAAAAAAATATGATTTCACAGGTAACGTTTCTTTTATATTTATGATAGTTATGATATTTTATACCTTGTTAACTCCAACAATAGACAAGAACGCCAATATTACACTAGCTATCGGATAATTATGTTCATTGGAACATTTAATACAATATGAACAAAGGCCTTGTAATACGACCTTTATTAGGGCCTTTATTTTGCATATTCCACCATTAATTAAGTGAAATTTCGATTCCAGTTATGAGATTTGGTAAATCACTACAGTCATACAAGACTTACATTCCATATTTCGGATTCGATTTCGATTCATGCCTTAGACAACGTCATAAGGAAAATGAATTTCGTACGCGCGCAAATGTCTACATTTGTATATTTGTAGGGAGTGGTGTGCACTTACCTTTAGATACCTTTTACTCCCTGTAAATACAGGGAGTAAAAGGTATCGTTGTACTGTTCGTTAGCTATAAATCGGTGAAGAGTCGCCTTTATATATGAATAACTATTAGTTAACAGTGCAACTGCTACTCTAGATATCCAGGGTTTGGTTCCCAGGTGGACCAATGTTATTGAATTTATTTTTGAAATTCTTAGCACCTTAGAGTTTTGATTTGTTACCAGTTTGATTAGTTAATAGCAATATGCTTGCCCTCTACTACACGAGACTTAAACATACTGGCGAGCTGAAGATGTACATTAGTACACCACCTCCTAATACTTCGGGGAATACAGGCGTGATATTATGTTTACATATGTTATGTTACTATTATATTGATACAGTATTATAACAGGCAGAAACCCATTTATTTATTTATTAAAAAAAACTTGGTCCCACACTAGGATTTTCTCCTGTATTATGCGTGTTTGCTCAACTACTAATTCTCAATTCCATGCCGCGATCGAACCCATAACCCGCGGCGCAGAAGCCGATCACTCAGCCGCTACGCCAAACGTGTTATTAGAAGTTTATAGGCATTGGACTGACAAGATAGATATATTGTTTAAAACTATAATATATTCGACAAATTCGAGCTACAACCGCATCGAATACACAATCACTCGATAGTATCGATAAAAATAGTCACATCTCTATCGGTCATTGTTGGCAGGCAGGACATTTTGTCCTCTCGAGCTCGGCTCGTTAGGTTTAATGGCCAAGCCTGCCATGGTAACGACTAACAACGCTCGTATGTTATCGCCTTCTATTTTTACAGGCACAACGCCGCGAAAAATCTTCGCTTTATCATTGAAATGTTGCCGTGTAAATTATTATTATGGGGGTGAAAAAATCAACGTCGATTGTGTGGGCCATGCCTCTTTTGTTTGGTCAAGTGAGGAAATAGTGAAGTAATAATGTAACCGATGAATGTGTAACTATTTTGACACAGTACCAATACGCGCCAATTTATGTGGTTTCAAAGAACTACGTACAATAAAATTAACGAAAGAAAATTTTAAATTTATTCTCATACGCTATGAGTGTTCTTTATTGCTTCATTAGTCTGTGGTCCTAAGTGCGATTGCTAAGCTAGAGGTTCTGGGTTCGATTCCCAGGACCTCTAGCTTACCTCCCGAGCATAGTGTTATCGCAACCGGCGCGTGTTTATGAGAAGATGTATGAATGTGAAGAAGTATGCAAGAATCGTAACAAGTGGAGGTTTATAGTTTCTGCTTCGCCTGTGGGAGAAAGGCGTGAGTATATATATGTATGTATGTATGTACTACCAGTATTCAAATATCGAACAACAATTAGTGACACAGATTAGCCGCAGTACTTACTAGAGCAATATAGTTATGTGCAAATTTTTGAACTGCGTATGGCGCATGCATATTTATTCAAGGCCGTAGACGAAGCACCTATTTTCCTCGAATGAAATAGGTGATCAGTATAAACTTAAGTATTGATAAAGATGTTCATTCATACATAATTACAATTTTATAATACATAAGTAGTAGAGATTTCTCAATTCATAATCAAAACACTAAACTTTTGAATATAAATATGTGTTTTTGAACACGAATGTACTTATTTATTATATAACTGTGACTTAATATAAATGTCAGGTATTAGGTAAAAAACACTCTGTCGTGAAATAATACAGTTCATCTTTACACCTAGTGCGGTTGCTAAATTTAAAAACATCCATCAGTATTTGTTTTGGCATAGATACCACATTCGTAATCTAAAGAAAGCAGTTTTAATTAGTCACACACTTACGTTATTTAATTCAAAATAATATAAACCCTCCCAGTATTACTCCTGCAATATATTCACGGTAAAAGGTAATTATTTTGAAAGTACAGCTTAAATGGTTAAGTTGTGCTTCCCCGGGTGGGGGTGGCGAGTCTTTCACGAAACTTGATAGCACTCAGGTGCTCAAAGTTGTCAGTGCTCTGGACTAGGTTAATACAGTTTAGACTGCCTGCTATTAACTGGAGAATTACTGGGACACACACTGCTTCCCAGTTCACAGAACTTTGGGAACCTTGGGGGCCAAGTCTGCTTTATTAGATAGCAACACAGTTAACGTGGGCAAAGTACTTAGTAATGAGTAAAATTATATGATTTCGTTAAGCAATTTCTTTAATATTATTTCAAGCTTCTATATTAGTAGATATTTAAACGCAGTGTCTAAACAATTACAGTTTTGAAATATTTATATTAAAAATAGAAGTTATCCACGCGCAAATTTTTGGAAATTGACACTTCTGTGTTGGATAAAGCACTAATATTTTTTTTGCTGTGCTAGATGTATGGAAGTGAATGTTGGGTGTAGCATGACAGATTGAAGAACAGTGTGATAAGACAACGTTGCGGACTGAAAGATAATGTAGTGTCACGTATTGAAAAGCATATGCTGAGTTGGTTTGGACATGTTGAGAGAATGAATGAAAGATGATTAACGAAAGGAATTTATAAGGCGTATGTCAGCGGCAGCGTCGGAAGAGGTCGTCCTAGAAGGACATACGTCGATCTTATTGACAAGTTTCTTCTAAAAGATCAGGTGCATAGTACTCACAACCGGTGTATGTATGAGAAGATGTATGAATGTGGCAGAAGCAAAAGAAGTATGCAATAACCGTAGGAAGTGGCGGTCTATAGTTTCTGCCTACCTCTGTGGGAGAAATACGTGAGTGTATGTATGTATTATTTTCTAGTTTACAAGATTTTTTAAATGAAAAAGTTATCAAATTCGCAGAGATAAAAATTCCATTGACGGTCCGGTTTCCACAGTACTTAAACAATAAATAAAAGGGACCGTTCGTGTAGTGGTGTACGAACCGTCACACATTATCTCTTTTGATTTAGTTACCTCGTTTCGCACAAGAAGGTCTTGGGTGGTCTATTCCGAGCTGAGGACCTCCCAGCTAGAATATTTTTTGCAGTGGTTTCATGTCATGAGAATATCAAAGTGCTTCCCTTCTAAACACTTAAGGCGATATTTCGAGAATAGTGCTTAAGTAATGAACTTTATGTGGATTTTGTGCGAGCCTCACATAACCCGCACAAGAAAATGTCAGGGTAGATTAGTTAGAGAGATTTTTGTCAATAATATACGTCAGTACGAGTTAAATGCACTGTCAACACATGCGCATATTACATATAAAAATTAGGTCGGTTTTGCAATCCGACTCGACAACGACAAAATGCTAAATCATAATTATTTAAGTAATGGCTTGCACAGATTTCATGTCAAACAAATGCTTCAATCAAACATTGTTTTAGTTGAGATGATTACGTAAGCGCAAATTAGTATAACTTAATTAGCTTAACTTATTATGTAGTTTAAACAGTGAAGGAAATATCGTGTGGAAATCTGCATGCTTGAGAGTTTTCTTGGCGGTGTGTGAAGTCTGCCAACCCACAGTGCGGAGCGCATTTTTTATGGTGTATATATAGGTGGGCAAACGAGCCGACCGATCGCCTGATGGTAAGCGATTACCGCCGCCCATGGACACCAGAGGAGTGGCAAGTGCGTTGTCCACCTTTTATTTGGGCACCACCCACCACCCTTGGTTTGGGCCTCCGGTATGAGGATACCGGGTGAGTACCGAGAGATATATTACTGTCTGATTGTTACGGGTTGGCGCAAAAACTACAAATTAGATTTTAATTATGTTTTCACTGTTATAAAGTATATGCTCTATCTTAAAAACTGGTGAACTTCTTATCTCAATTAATTGAACGGATCCTGAGATAAAGCATGACCTCTCTAATATAAACAGACCCATACAAAGAAGAGATCATTAATGTTGGTTCTTCCATTTTTACTTCTAATATAGATTCATGTGAGCGAAGCCGCGGGAAATAGCTAGTTATGTTATACTTATGTATGTTGTATTATAATCTCTCATGAACTGCTTCATTAACCAAGTGGTCCTGAGCGTGACTGCTACGCTCCTCTGCTAGGTCCTGGGTTCGATTCCCAGGTCGAGCAAAGTGATATTGGGGTTTTCTATGAAATTCCCAGTAGTAGCTCGGAGTTAGGAATTTGTGCCCGGTTAATGGCAATAGGCTCGCCTCCTATTACATAGGACCTAAACATACCGGCGAACTGTGGGTGTCCATTAGTACGTCTCTGCCTAACCCTTCGGGGAATACAGGCGTGATGGTATGTATGTTTGTTGTATTATTATAAACAAGTCTACATAATAACCTCAGTGTATCATCTGACTCAGCGTCTGATTAGGTAAATTGCACAGTCGACGTTTATTTGATTGTATGTAACACTACTGTGTGTGTCAATAACAATAGCAATAATGGTATAGTTAGTTGATAGCAGTTAATATTGGTTCAAATTGCTCGAACGTAGGTATTTCATTACGTTTGTGTAATAAGTCCTCATGCAGTTAATTGTTATAGGTAGGTATATTTTACATGATTTCGGAACGATGACAAGAATCTAAATAAACGTCTTTTCCCATAAGGGTAGGTAGAAACTACAATACGACATATCTTGCAAGAATCTATGACATGAATAATTTACCCAATACAATATTTTGACGACCTCTGTGGCTTAGTGGTTCTAGTGCTGACCACGAGGTCGTGGGTTCGATTCCCACAGGACACAAATATTTATGTAATGAATATAAGTTTTTGTGTGCGTCTGGGTGTTTCTTATGTATTATAAGTATGTATTTACAAAAAAGAACGTATATATCCATTGTTTAGTACCCATAGTACAAGCTCTGCTTAGTTTTGGACTAGATGGCGCTGCGTAAAAATGTCGCAAAAAATAAATATTTATATTTATTTAATATATTACTTGAACCAATTAACCAATGTTTTGAACACAACTACTGATCACGTAAGACAAGAGAGGAAGTGTGTGTGTTCCTGGTGCGATATAACTCATACTTCGCTTGGGCGGAATCATTAACCTTGAATACCAATGTATTAAACTAATGTCCAATGCATACATTCATTTGAATGTAATAGGTCCATCTGTCTGTATGTCAGTTGTAATACCTGAGTAAAGCTGTAGACACACTAGCCGGCTTACGTTAGCTTAAGTTTGGACAACAGCGGTAATTATTCAAGTTAACTAAAGCTGAGTTTCAAGTTTATAGTCTATTTGAGTCTATTACAGCCTGCAGTGTTGTTGCTTTTTAGTTTAATTAAAATTGAGCGGTTGGAGAAACTATTTATTTAGGGCCAGGGGTTTGGGATTTGAGGGTAGTCATTACGTCCAGATGTGCTCAGGATAGGTTGTTTCATGACTGTAGTTGTCTATGAAAGTTGTCTTTTATTAGTTAAATTCTTGAAGTAGCCATCCATATAATATACGTAATAATTACGTTGAATATAAATAAAAAAAAAATCTATAAAATTTTAAAACAATGTTACTTGGGAAAATTTTAAACTAATAAACCTACCTTAAATGCCGGGTAACTGCGTATATTTTGTTAAACGCGAATACATTATTTCAATTTATCGATCCATTTGTATACTATCTGTATCATTCAACTGCGTGACTTTTCTTCAAACTTAACAACCTTTGTTGTTCAGTTTCTTCTACCATCAATAAGAGTAAGTAAGGGAAAACGGACCACCCGCGCCCATAAACGCACAAAAGACGCGATCGTTGAGGATAAATTAATCTTAAAATATACATTCGAAGGTCTTCCAGTCCAAAGGAATATCTTCTAAAGGAATTTTGATGAAATTAGGGATTGGAAATAAATCATTTGCGCGTAAATAAGACTTACTTGTAGGGTTTTAATGAGTATCCTTATAAGGATTCCATTTTAGTGTCTTCGGTACATTGAAAATGTAATGGAAATCATATTTTTTTTATACAAAATTATAGGTACTGTGTTTAGGGGCATAGTTGTGTACTAAATTATCCTATGTCCTTCACTAGATATGAGATAACACACAGTTAAAGTAAATTACTTGAATTTGAGGCTTTGCCGGTCTTACAATTGTTATACTATCGCACGATAAGGTACAATACAACCTCACGCCAAAGAAAACTATCTGACATTCTCACAAAGAAACTTCGATAAAAATCGGCAAACTCGGTGAGAGCACGTGGAATTTTCGATTCAGTCTCACCGTATAAAATTCAGGTCATACTTGACCCGCATTTTCTTAAAGCGGCAAAATTGCGAGTGGCACACGATTATGTAAGTAAGGTGGCACTGATTTAATTTCCTGTGCACTAGCGCCGCACCGTGGCGTTCGGGTCCCGCTTCCCCCCGTGCTAAGAAACTGGAAGTCGCAACCGAGAGTTATCGACTTGCAAGTTATATTTGAAGTTGGAAATGTTACAGGAAAATATTATAATACGTGTACTAGAAGCCACTATTTGAACAGTTAAATTAGGTGTAATGATACATGACTGTAGTAAGTAAATTGGGATCAAAATACTTGAGAATTGTTTTGAAATGTCGTAAGTAAAACTGATGACGAAGGTAAGTTAAAAAAAGCGTTTAAGCGCCATTATGGAATAAAAGCCTTTTTTCTTCTAAAATGGCGCTTGATCGTTAATTTCTTGCATAACTGTATAATTATGTTGAGTGATCTTATATTTTGGTTAGTAAAATGTTTGCATAGAGCTCAATCTAGATTTTCAGCATATTGATCTACAAAGTGGTAAAGAGGAAGATTTTTCTATACCTGAACAGGATGCTGATCTGTTAACCTAGAAAATGCAATATAATAAAATATAATCATGTAATCGGAAATTAATATTTTCTCGACGACGCTATCAATATTGCAATTTCCTCTTCATAAAAACATCACAATCTCTTCTAGGAGAAAGATGGCTTCTTTTTCTTTGTTCCGAAGAGGGTGGCTCTGAATTGCTTACAAATGTCGAAGGGGTGCAGGTGACTCAAGAAGTTGCCAACGTGAACCGCATTTAAATAATAATCACCCTGAGATGATCTAATGGGGTTCGCTAATCGGTGTTCGAGTGGATCGCTGAGTTGGTTAAGTTGGTATTCCTGTCTGCAACACTCAACAAAGTAGACGTATGAATATATTCAGTATCGAAGTTATTTTGTATGTGTGCGTTAATCCAAATATAAAAGTTATTTTATTATAATATTACAAGCCTTTATTGCTGTTCTACAACTATACAATACACACATTTTTCTTATTAATAATAATAATGCTATTTCTTTATTAGCAGTTTAACTACACGATCGGTTTCACTTCACAGCTTGTCTTCCGAAAAAGGCCTCCTCTAAAGCTTTCCATTTCTGCCTGTCTCTCGCTGTTCTCGTCCACTCTGGACCGCTACCTTTTTGAGGTCATCTTCCCATCTTTTTGTTTCACGCCCTTTACTTCTTTTCTCATTCCTGGGATACCACTCTGTTATGGTTTGTGTCCATTTTCCATTCGTATCTAGAAGCATATTTTATGTCCTATCCATCGCTATTTTAATGCTTTACAGGTTTTCTTTGCATCCTTAAATTTAGTAGTATTTTTATTTTTTTCTAATCTTATTCTATCTTTCCTCTTACGTCCATTACGCTTCTCTCCATACATAAAAGTTATTAGGTATATTTAAATGTACAGTCGACAAAAGAGTTAGGTATACAGGTAGCTAACGACATCGTTTTTGTAGTTTGTGTAATATTACCTATCTATAAAGGTACCAAATCTTTTGGCAGTTAGTTATCGATAAGGCAATCTATCAATACGCAGGTGTCACTGCTTGTATATCTACTAGACTCTTTTGTTAACTGTACGTGTGTGTGCGTTTGTTATATGAACCCAAATCAAATAAAAAACTGTTCCAATTGTTTGGAAAAGAGATAAAGCAAAGTCAATTTTAACGTCGAAAGTATAAACGAGCAGCCATGTTTAGTTGTTCATTTGTTAGGTAAATTTTACCGAAGACTTAAGGAAAAACTTATGAATTTTACTTAAGAAAATGTAAAAGGTCCAAACTTTCATTATCTTGTTTTGACGTTGACATAACTAGGACACAGCGCAAACTTAAAACGCGTCGTCGGAAACGCCCGTCGATACGTCTTGGAGAGCCATCGATTTTGCAAATGTACACTACAACTAAGAGGTTGGTTGGCACACACACTGAATACATATTTACTGGGTTAAGGAAACGTGGAATGGTCAATGGTCGTCAGAGGACAGATATGGATGCGTTTCCGTACCATTCTGAGAGCCACCGGCGATTAATCTTGCACACCTAGGTAGTGGAAATCGTAAGTTTCGACGTTTCGGACGAGATAGATAGGTTTTGCAAGTAAGTCTCATTAGAACTGTAGTCTATGAGTCTGCTGGAACGTATTAGTTTTGTATTAGTTCGTGCGTTATATTTGTATGAGGAATGTGGATACGTTGAAATTAAGATAATGCACATGGAATTAAGTCCACCTGTGTTATTTTTATACATGAAAATTATAATATAATGTGATTTTTTATTATTTATGTCATAAATTAAATTTTTCTTCAATTATGAAAATGCAATATTCTAGTAATCCTTAGCGCAACTCCTAAGCTAGAGGTTCAGGATTTGATCCCCAGGTTGAGCATAGTGTTATTGAGTTTTTTTATGGAATTCTCAGTAGCAGCTCGCAGTTTAAATTGGTAAACTGCAAATATATTGACGAACTCGTGGTTACATTGATATGCGTTTGCCTAACGATCCGGAGAATCAAAAGATATGGGCAGGTGTGAAAGTGAAGTAAAGAAAAATGATCATTTAAAAAAAAAATATGGCGCCACACTTTTTGTGTATTTGCCAGTGTCAAGTATTAGAGTAATCAAGTAATATTTCCCATCGTGGGATTATAATTATGGCACCACACTTTCTGTGTTCGCCAGTGTCAAGTATAAGTTGTTTAGTTGTTCAGTTGTCCCAATAAAACGGTAGAAACTTTATTGAGGCTTTCATGGAGTTTAGGAGTGAAGTCACGATTTTCAATTTAATATCATTTGCCTACACTCTCACACGTTCACGAACACTTAATGGTTAATTATGCACCATAATTACACATCACACTTCGCAGAAATTCAAGTTTTGTAAAATAATATAAAATGGACAACGTGCACTTTACGTTTTCCCGCCTAAACTCCAAAAATTATCATTAAAGACTACCAAGACTATTTTGAGCTTCCTATTATTGCTATATATTAAAAATCTTCACAAGAATTGATAGGTCACTTGAAAATGCATTAAGGCAATGTTACCAATAGTTTTAACACAACTGCATACATTGATATATCACCAATGTTGCCAAACTCAAAATATTTGGTTTGCGAGTCCATTAAGCGATGTACATAATGCCAAAGATGAATGACTTAAAAGTGAACATTTTCAATATTTTATAAACGTCTTCGATAGCGGAGTGATTTACGATACTTCTATACATTGTGACGGAGATTAAACGCGAGACACAGACGGGACGATCGACCATGATTTATATTTTTTTATCGTGAAACATAAAGAGATTATGGTGTCTTTTTCAAAGGGAAGATTTCCTTTTGTATGATTACGGGATTATTATTGAGGCGTTGGGCGCCAATAGTGATTCTGAATCGCCAGAATACTCCAAGGATATCAATATTGTTCAGATGTCAGAGTTGAGAAGGCTAGCTTACTAGCAATGTGGGTCGCATTACTAATATTCTTGTTAACCCCTCGTGCTAAGCTAAATGCTTGTGTTACGAGTGGGTTAACGTCGGTAGTGTAATGGGTGGGCTTCGAACCGGCAACTACATGATCGCAAGTCCGACTCTCTAGCCATTAGGCTACCGCCACTTATGTTTACTTCACTATTGATGAATTATAATATGATTTACAGACAACGTGTTAATGTACCCACAGTAGTCTTATATTTACTTAGTGACCTCTAAATAAACTAAAAGTGTAAAAAATGTGAGGTTAGCTTATACTGGAAATATATGGCCCGTTGTAGTTAATTCGTGAATAATATTGGGATTTATCAAATGTAGCCATTTTAGGCCTCTGATGGCAGTCGCACTTGGTTAGACCAGGACAAAAAGGCTTAGTTGATGAGTGTAAACATTGATTAGCACTCATCAACTAAGCCTTTTTGTAAGTTGTCGTGCTAGTTGTTGGTAAGGGCATAAATATGCAAAATATAGTTTGTTTAACAGCAGCTATTGCTGTTGTTGGTATATAAACTTATAAATTTGCGTTATCTGCAAGATATTGAATTTTGTCCCGGTTCTAAAATATACACGATTATGGTACCCAAATATCTGCATTTTAAACTAAAACATGTTTAATCATTATGCGGTACAGAAGAACGAGTTTCAGAAGTGAACATACCTTCAAAAGGGCGTACAATGAAATGTATGCATGAGTTGATTTACCCATTCACTACACCGTCTGTAAAAAGTATGTAAAAAAGCATACGTGGAGACTTAATGAATAATTACACGGAGCACAAGAGCTCACAGTGAATGCTATATCTGTCTCTTTCTTACTTTATGTTACACCGTATTATGAGCGAAACAAAGGGTCGCAATTGTAAACAAAATTTAAAACAAATAGCCCCGGTATTTTGTTGCGTAACGTGGTTTAGCTCTCTATATTTCCACTTTTAAAAAGCAATAGATATAGCATGAAATGAGTTCGTGTAACAAGGTTTGGTTTGAGACAAATAAAGATCAAGTCTTATTGTACTCCCTGGTCCTTTTACACATCATTTGTGGCGATAATGAACACAGCAAGATAACATCATTTGTAAAGTTTTTAAAAATAGTTTAACCTACCTATCAGTTTTTTTATGAATGTTATTCTAAAAACTTTTCCTTTTATAACCAAAATTGTATTGCGTTAAACTACAGTCCTCTTGAGAAGATTTTGTTCCAAGTAACATTCAAAATAAAAGTCTTTTCAGCAATGTGCCAATTTCAACTTCAGGCTTGAGTAATTCTGTTAAGGGAAATGTTTGTTTGAAACAACGAAAAACATTTGTTAAACACATTTAGAGGGATACAAATAGAGAAGGGATTTATGGAGGTCAAACTATGTATAATAAGAGTAGTATGACTTAATAGTACTCGCGTTCGTTGATCGTCACTGCTTTGAGGGTAGGCGTGCGCCTTTGCTAGAAATTCGACTTCTAGTAGGATACAGAACAGGCTTACTGTTCTGAATTCCTACTCTTTTACCTCCTTCTTGTCTCTGAAAGTCCTCCTTTTTTACGGACTTTACATATTTGTACGGTAAACAGCTACCGCACTTCGCATCCTATAGAACGCCAGCAACATCGTAGTAGTACTAGCGACCCAAGTTTTGTCTGGACTACCTAGTGATTTCATTGGCTAAATTGTCCTTTAAATTAGTACACAACAAAAACATACCATCACGCCTGTATTCCCCGAAGGGTTAGGCAGAGGCGTACCTACTAATGTACACCCACAGTTCGCCGGTATGTTAGGTCCCATGTAATAGGGGGCAAGCCTATTGCCATTAACCGGGCACAAATTCCTAACTCCGAGCTGCTACTGGGAACTTCATAGAAAAACCCAATAACACTGCTCGTCCTGGGAATCGAACCCAGGACCTCTAGCGTAGCAGTCGCGTTCAGGACCACTTGGCTAATGAGGCAGTTGTAGTGATGGCAATAGTACACAACAGAATCAACAAATTGTTGTTTACTGGCACAATATTTGGCAATGAGATGGTATCCCTGACGAAGTCGGCCAAGTAGACACCTTTACAGGAAGGGGAAATTACAAATCCTTTATTCAAACTATTTTTTTGGTATAAATATGTTTTCATTTATACGTCCACGAATCTGCAGCGCTACTTGGACACTGTAGGAATGCATAATTAGTATTGACGGATGATTCGTATGTTGTCTTATGTAACGTCTCCATTTGTTAAGATTAGCCAGCAATCAGCATGTAATAGCTTGAATGCAAGGTTTATTTTCAGAATGTCTTATCATTTTATTTCTATGATTTTGTTTAATTAATATCTTGACGGCACAGTAGGCGCCGCAGCTTTTTTTGGTGCAGCAGAGTTAGATTATTATACGGAACAAATATTATGTCCTTGGGCCTACAGGTAGTTCTTACAGGTGAGTTTGTGTATGTATGAAATTGTGTTTAAAATCGCATCTTCGATAAAGATAGAAATTCCAAAGCGAGTAAATTTGTGATTAAAAAAAAAACAGGATTATCTGATTTCACTCTAATCTGTGTTGATCAGGTTGGTTTATCTACAAATCTCTTAAACTTCTTAGTTCAAAATTCTTACACCGGATTAGAACTTAGTTCAAAATTCTTACACCGGATTAAAAGCCTAATATGATACATGCCTTTTTGAAAATAATACAAATATAAAACGAGATGTCCAAACATTTTCAAGTTCACGGGTTACTGAAACTCCTGAAAGTTTCTCAATGAAAATATTTCCATCAAAACGCAAAGACTTCAAAGGGTAAACTTTGAAATCGGACGGATTTTAAACTCGGAGACTTCTCGATAATGGGATGCGAATAAATTTATATTCTAAGGAAAATGCATTGTAAAAGATAGTATCGGACGGTGCAAAGTGGTTTGCGAGGGTGGGGGGTGCGGAGCCGTATGGGAGGGGGGACTGTCATTCGCAGGGCCTTCACAAGCAGGGTTGTGAAGTTACACAAGTTGTCACCAAGCTTTATCTTGTTTTAGCGATCTTTTTACACTGCTTATACTGAGGCGACGAATAAGCCTTGGGAAGCGGGGATTTTGATTAGTGCTGATACTGTGTAAGCTCGGGGTGATATGTGGACTAAGTTTAGCTCCCGATAAAGTTGACTGCTTTGAGGTACATCGATGAGAATGACGATGCATTTTGTTCGGCGTTTTGTTAATAAAAACTTTGATACGATGATCGAATCTGCAAATTTGAAACCTTGTTAAATGTAATATACCAGTTTTGTCAATAACACACCATTACGCCTACATTCCCCAAAGATGAGGCACAGGTGGTGGACATTCTAAAAACCAGAACGAAACGCTTTAAGTCTACTTTTATCATTCTTACCGGCACATTTGGAAGAATGTGAAGGCAAATTCCGACATGGCAGGTGGGACTCGCGGTGGCCTAGTAGTAATAGCGTCTGGTGTATCTAAACAGAAGACGCAGGTTCGAATCCTGCCTGCGAGTCGAATTATTAATTCACAATAACTTTACAATTATTTATTTAGTTTGGTTTTCAATACACGCGGACTCTTAAATAGCGTTTTGCCAAAAATCAACCACACCAATTAGGCCAGTTACATAAAGACGTTGCCCGTATCGAAAACACTACAAGTCGATAGTGTGTACCAGTGTTATCTGCACAAAATGGCGGCACGGTGGATGCGCTTCCGCTGCCGTCCACTAGGGACAATTAATCTTGTGTACATACTTATTTTGTTCCGGCCACCGGCGGCGCTGGCCCGCGGCCCTATTATGGGAATAGTTTAAGTGGACATTTCGCTGTTTGCGAGTTCTAATGGCGAGAATTTTAAGGAGATATTTAATACGTAAAACTTGAGTAATTTTTCTTAATCCCCCCTAAACACATACACAGACTCCGTTCCATCGTGGGTAAAAAATAGAATATTGCGAATTGACTTTTACTTGAAAAAAAAAAGAACTTGTTGCTTGTGATTTTACTCGCTACTTTATAGCTAAAACGTAGCCTATGTCCTTCTCCAAGGTCCAATCTATCTCATACCAAAATTCATCATAATTGTTACTGTGGTTTAGGAGTGAAAGGTAACAGATAGACAGACAGGCAGAGTCACTCTCGTATTTGTAATATTAGTAAAGATTACTATTCTACCGGAGCTGTAACACATACGATATCATATTATCTACATAATTGAATAAGGGTACATTTTAAAATCGAGATTTTAGAGCCAGCAGTAATTTATCATATTCATCAGAAGAGTACTAAGGTAAAATACTGCACATTAAAAAATGAAAAAAAATAAAAAATCTACCATTCCCGATTAGTATTTTCAATCAGAAAACATCTTACATGAAATTACCTAGAATTATAAAATGTTATTAACAGTACATAGCTATCTACTATCCACCTAAGTAAAACACGAACAGCCTCCGTAATCTCGCTTCTCGATAACATCTAACGTAATACCCATAACGCTACTCAATTAGTTCCTCTCCACACACTAACGATTTTAACTACAGTCTTTATCTCTCGAATTTCGATGTCGACAGGCGTATCCGTAATACTGCTTTTAATTCGTAGCTAGACTCATTTTGTCTGTATCGGTTGGTCTAACAGTCTCCGCCTTTGTTTTGTTCGAACTCTGATTGCCGCTCTCTGATTTCGTATAGATAGTTGTACCTGCTTGGACAAAGTTAATTAGGAGCTCCGCATAGCGAAATTATGTGTAGTTGAAAATAACACCATCACGACTGTATTCCCCGAAGGGTTAGGCTGAGGTGTACTAATTTACATCAGTTCGCTTGTTAGATCCCATGTAATTCAGGGAGAGCCTATTGCCATTATCCGGACACAAACCCTGACTCTGAGCTGCTACGGAACATTTCAATAGAAAAACTCAATAAGATTACTCAATCTGGGAATCTAACTTAAGACCTCTAGCGTATCAGTCTTGTTTGGGACAACGGGACTAATGAGTCTGTCCAATGTAGTCTTGTTAAAAGTAATAGAAGATGGGAGCTTTTTATATTGGATATAGGCTCATCACCATCCTAGTACTTTAGTTCGGTTTCCTGCCTAAAAGTAACCCCTCATCTATATTTTTAGGCAATTCCAGGTGTTCAAGTCTTCTAACTACCACTAACAAATAAGTAATAACAACAAATACAACTAATTCAAGTAGTTATTACAAAATTTTATTTGCACTTCATCCTTTTGAAATCCAAATGTTAAAATAATTATAGTTTCCAAAATTTTTTCTAATAATGCATTTAACGTACGTACCTATGTATTATATAGATTTACATCTAGGCAAAGAGATATACCTAAGTAACGTACGTGAGTACAGACACATCTGTACTCATTTAACGCACAATATGTAAATAACTTCAGATCTGCCACATTTGTACCGAAATTTCACATGCGCGTACGTTGAAAATTTAAATTCGACACAGTACTATAACCCTGGTTTTGGGAACAACAAAAGCGCACTTGGAACCGTGTCGCATGCTGTTATCTAGGTTTATTAAGGTGCAGCATTGCATAATCCATGAGACAAGACCTGAGCGCGTAATATTTTACACTTGTGTAAATGCATGCGCCAGTACGGGCCACTATCTTGTAAGTACAGTCGGAGACGAATATTTAATGTGTAATTCTGGCGTTTGCATATTTTTACGATAGCACACTGCTTATATGGTAATGTCGCATGTTAGGCAGCTTAGTTCGCAAGGAGCTAAGGTTAAGCGTGTAAAAGGCTTTGCAGTTTGCAGTTACTGTATAGGATTTCCTCAGACGGTCCTGTTCTACAGAGAAATGACGTGTATCGTATAGATACTGAAGCCAATATGAAAATAGATATAGTATATATTTTGAAAACCTTAACAAAGTCTACAAATTTGTAGAACTTTGCTTCTGATTTTTTTCTGGTACCATCTTCCAATTTGAAGGACAATGTAGCCAGCCACTTAACAATTGAAAAAACTCAAAAGGGCCGTAAAATTGCTTTTCTATTGTTAATGGTTTCGAGACAGGTTAAATGCTAAGAGAGATAGTTACTCGTAGAGCTCAATATCACTTTCAGTAGATCGAAAGTTTGATAATCGATCTTATTACAAGTAATTAGAGGTAATTAGTAATTAGGTGCAATTAGGTACAATGTGCTCGCAGTGCTCAAAGTCGCCAGAAGTGGAGGGACATCGCGCGAAGTGCAGTGGCCTCGAAAGCCAGCGATGAAACACAGCAATGTCCATCGACAGCCACGACCACTCTGTCAAGAGTGTCCGACTAGGAAGTAATTAGGTGAATGGTGGGGTGTTTATTTCCGCATTATAAACCAGGTTACCTTACACAGCATTAAAGACCGTGAGGCTACCAGAATAAGTTTGAAATTTCTATCACTATAAACCCGTATCTAATTACTCTAGAAGCCAAAGTCAGCACAAACCAATTATGACAGGTTTCGCCAAGCGGGACGCATCGAAAATCCATATTACGGAGGCGTAGTTCAAAACATGCGTCATTGAATGTCAATCACATGGAACGTTCGGCGCTGTGACGTCAGCTAGCAGTTAATGCCGAGCGTGATGGCTAGTGTGATCTATTGCCGTTTAAAAGCATTGCTATATTCTGTTTTAGTGTAGGATAGCTTTAAATTGTTAGAGGACAATTTTCGACGTCTACTCTAATTTGGTATTGAATATTGCTATTGACATTTAACATAACATACCATCACGCCTGTATTCCCCGAAGGGTTAGGCAGAGGCGTACTCATGTACACCCACAGTTCGCCGGTATGTTTAGGTCCCATGTAATAGGGGGCGAGCCTATTGCCATTAACCGGACACAAATTCCTAACTCCGAGCTGCTACTGGGAATTTCATAGAAAAGCCCAATACCTAACACTTTGCTCGACCTGGGATTCGAACCCAGGACCTCTAGCGTAGCAGTCGCGCTCAGGACCACTTGGCTTATGAGGCAGTTCGCGGATCGATATACTCATATGCCCGGAATTAATAATCTATCTCATGACTGCTTTTCTCGCTGGAAATATATCGATACTAGCTTCTGCCCGCGACTTCGTCCGCGTAGCGTAATGATATATAACCTATAGCCTTCCTCACTAAATGGGCTACCTAACACTGAAAGAATTTTTCAAATCCGACCAGTAGTTCCTGAGATTAGCGCGTTCAAGTAAACAAACAAACAAACAAACTCTTCAGCTTTATATATTAAGTATATAGATTATACGATAAGATATCGCTTACCCACGGTAAAAGAATTAGCTTAAAATAGGTACAAAAAAATCAGAAACAATACCCTAAAGAAAATTAACTCGCTGAGCTAACTGGGCTCACCGCCCTTCCCCCTCATGACTGCCTTGCACATCATAAATGCGCGCGCGGTACTTGATCATTATTTTGCTGCGATGTTATTTTAAAACTGCGATATCTCCTAAGATATTCATTGAAATCCAATGATGTAAAGGGCACTTTTGTTTTAAATTAAATACTTCTGATGAATAACGTATTTATTTGGATAAGGATTAATATCATGTTTATAAAAACACCGCAAATAATGCATTTGGAATTTTAGAACAAAATTAGCATAAAAAAGGTTATAGTGAGCCAACCTTAAAAGATAGACATATGCTGTCGCGGACTTTTTTTTAGAACTTTTAAAGAGGAACAATTCTGTCATATATGTTTTTTGCGAAACTTTAACCGTTTACGCAGCGCACGCATCGGAAGCTCTCAAAAGGAAAAAAAAAACCCCGATTTTGAAACATTTTTCATTGGTGCTCCGCTCCTATTGGTCTTAGCGTGATGATATATAGCCTATAGCCTTCCTCGATAAATGAGCTATCTATCACTGAAATAATTTTTCAAATCGAACCAGTAGTTCCTGAGATTAGCGCGTTCAAGCAAACAAACAAACAAACAAACAAACAAACAAACAAACAAACAAACTCTTCAGCTTTATATATTAGTATAGATATAGATTTGATAAGGTTTGAATAGACCTTATGACTTCTCCTGAGTTTGTATGTGGGTGATTATGTATGAGTTTTATATTTTAATCTCTATTGTAATGGCACAGAGTGATTTTTATAACGTCAACCAACGCTAGCAAAGCGGTAAAAATGTTATGCTGTAGTTGATAGGAAAATACGCTAAAATCACAATAAAACCAAATTCTTCACACTGCAGGTAGCAATCTATCTGAACTAGTTAGAATCGCTAACACAATCACCATGGCTTAACGTCATAGATTAAAGGTAACAGCGTTAGAAGCGCGGAGCAGACGTGAAGACTGGTTCCTCTGACATTAGCGCGCCCCTCATGCTTAATAGTATTTTGTTGAGACATACTTAGCTCATGTTACCACACCGTTTTTTGTCAGACTGATATGTATATATCTTCGAACTAGTTCGACAACAAACCTTGTTCCTCTTTTTATATTCCTTTTCTTATACGGGTCAATTAACGCAGCAGTTCCGAAACTAGCTTACGTCAAAAATTTGACTATGTAATGGTTTTAAAAAGCCCTGTCTTTTTTGGAATATACTAGAATATTATTTCATAATGAGTTTAAAGAACAGTAACTAGATAGCAAAGTCTCCAACAACTATTTTCTGTGCAAAATAATATAAAAAATGACCATAGGTAGGCGATATCTAATGAGTGAACTGCGAACTATGGACCAAACCTCTCCACATTAAAATACGGCTTTGATATGGTATAGCCTAATAGCCGTCATGTAGCGTAAGCTAAATATATCGCCTCCGGGACGACATTATGCAGTAATGCACGTACCGAGACGCAGGATTTCTGCATCTCAACTAAGAATTACGAACGCGAGTGTACCGACTCACTTGACGTTTATTCTGAGAAATTACGCAGGTAAGCTCTCCTTAAGCGTTCAAGATTGTCGCATTAACGTGTTTATTTTAATAAAATGTTCGCTTGCAATCGGATTGTTGCGATTATTTGATTATCTGTGTGTAGTTCTTTGTTGTGTCTGTACTGGTGTTCGGATAATTAAATACACACATACCATCACGCCTGTATTCCCTTTAGGGTTAGGTTGAGATGTACTAGTGTACACTCACAGTTCACCGGTATGTTTACGTCCCATGTAATAAGGGGCGAGCCTATTGCCTTTAACCGGGCATAAATTCAAACTCCGAGCTGCTACTATTTTCGTAGAAAAACCTAATAACACTACAATATGTTCAAATCAGGACCTGAAGCATAGCAATCGCGATTAAGCCCACTAGACTAATGAGGTAGTTCTACACTATATAACTTCCTCATTAGTCGACTCACTAGTTAGTTGGAAATCTATGAATAATTATATATATAAATATACACGAAACGACAGCCCGTCCTTTTAAGTCGCGTCAAAACCGGCACAATTTTTGTGAAACCGCCGCCGCCGGCTTCCCGCCAAGAAATTCTAGATTATCGCGTTAATTTAGCAAGAAAACTTGTACAGGCAAGCGGGCCGTGAGTAATGGGAATCTCATTATTCGCACCTGACGCTGATTTTAATTTCCTGCACACGATCCTGCAGACGCCCCGCGCCCGCGCCGCCCTGACGACGCGATTTATTTGTGTAAATAAATATTACCCGCCTCGTAAGCACCTATACTATACATACACAACACATAACGTAGATGGAAATGCAAGGGGTGTTTCTTGTATTCTGGCATATGATTGCATACCTATATCTTTTTGGTATCTGTACAATTGACAAAATAATTAGGTATACAGGCACCGAACGACATCAGCGTCGCGTCGGGACAGAGCTTGCAATTTTCATAATTAATAATTATCCGCCAAAAGAAAAAATGTAAAAATTCAAAGTCAAAAGTTAAGTCTTTTGTCGACTGTACATATTTAAAGATTAATGTCTCTTCTTTATTACTCTAGGCTAAAGGTCGTGGGTTTTATTTCCAGGTATAGTTCCGACTATAGTGTTGCTGAGTATTTTTATGAATGTCCCAATAGCAGCTTGGATTTTTTAAACTTAGAAAGGACATCATCATGTACATCCATTATTAGTCTCAATATTTGTGTACTGGTTAAATATTATTTACATCATAGCTTTACGACCAGTATTACTGACGAAATCCGTTTAGTAAACTTTATTCTATGTACAATAGGGCTTATCCATAACACAAACGGTTACCGTGTGAAATTCTTTTTTAGTCCTTACGTATCCAACGAGTTACTATTTAAAAAATAAAATGTTTATGTTAAAATGTTTAGCAGCACTAAATTAATGAGGCAGTTTAATTAATAAAATGTATGATTGAGTGTTTATTTATTAAATTAGAAATCCAATAACCGAGAGAGTAAATTGTGGTTTAAATTAACATTAATATTTTCAGAATTTATTAAACAAAAGAAATAAGAGCAAGAAGAAGTTCGAGTGATATTAAAATCTCCATTTGCAAAAGAAAATACTCAAAACACGATCGAATAACTTAATTTAAAATATCAATTAAAAACGTAATATTTTTTCCAATAATGTCCATTATATTCTGTGTAGCAATAAGCAACGAATGAACGAAAAGAAACGGAACGAATCGCCTCCGAGTTAATTTCGGTATCGAATAAATATTCATATTTCGATTGTGAGGTCCGATAACTGGGAAGTTGGACTCGATAATGTCAGCGCAAAGAGTGTTTCCGTGAAAACTTCCTGGACAGTTTATTTAAAAGGTACACGAGCCAACTGGAATGCTTCATATTATGGCTTGTTATTTTTAGAATCATTGAGAGACAGTAGGAAATATTTGTGACAATATTTATTATACCATCACGCCTGTATTCCCCGAAGGGAGAAGCGTAGGTTCTAATGTACACTCACATTTTGTAGGTAAGTTTTTACCCGAGGACAAGCGTATTGCCATTAACCGGACACAAATCCCATACTCTGAGCTGCTACTGAGAAATTGAACGAAACTTTGGCGTAGTGACTGAGCGATCGGCTTCTGCGCCACGTGTTATGGGTTCGATCCCCACACGACGGTGCTACGCGTTTGTGTATGTGAGAATTTGTGTTTGTAAAAGCACCCACGATACAGAAAATCCCAGTGTGGGATTATTCATTCACATTGAACATCTACATCTTTCTTTCCTTCTATCGAAGGTTTTACTGCGCTTACTACAGCCTGCCTATAGATTGGTGACCATTATGAAGATAGCGATGCACGCCCGGTTGTATAGCTGTATGTATTGTATAAGACTTACATACCTAATCCACACAACTAACCATTTTATAAAATGATAGAATATCTTAGGATGGGATATCGATAGATATTTCAGATAATTACCGGACATCGAGTAAAAATATAAAATATTGTATCAAACTAAATCTCGTTTAGCTGACCTCGATATGGACAAGGCCAGGACGAGGCTAAGGAATGATGAATCCCTTTCCATTAACCATGAAAATACGGCAGAAACTACCACGCCGTAAGGACCATTTTTGCCTAAGTTATTTTAGTTCTTAGAGGATCGGATGCCTTTTGCACTACAGCAGTAAAGCTTGGCATCAACAAAGCCGTTCGAAATACCCCATTGTTTGCTTCTGGCACGAGATATAAAAATATTCATAAAAGTATGGGCAGTACCCACTTTGCTTTTATGAAAAATGTGAGATATAGTATTGTAAATCAAAACAAGCACTCGAAAGTTGTGCAACTGTTCGTTTCTTTCATCCATTTACTTACTTATTCGGAAAATATTGCGATGAAAATATTTGGTTTTGTGTACAAACGTAAGTTTTCTGTGAACTAACCGTTGTTTGCGAGTTGTACAGGTGAAGTGAAGGCGACGAAAGTTGATTGGAAGTAGCAATAATGGAACAAAGTTTTGTTCGTAACATTGGTGACTGTACTTATTGTACAATCGACATAAAATATGTATCGACGCGACCCGATGAAATGTACTACATTAGTTCGTAGTATTTTTGTGAACTAGCTTCTTCTCGCGACATCGTTTGCGTGGACTTCAGACTCAGGTCTGACCAGCATAAAAAGTAGCCTATATGTTATTTTAGACTATAATCTATCTCTGTGCCAAATTCTATCCAGATCCATTCAGCCGTTCTGGCGTGAAAGAGTAACAAATCATAATCCTCACAAACTGCCACGTTTATAATATGAAGTAGGATGCAAAAACTACTTTATTTTTTCATAATAAATAATTCTGATTATTATCATAAGCGTAGTAGCTACTGAGTCTTGGGATTGATTTCCAGGCCTAGCAAAGTATTAATGGATTTTTCTATGAAATTACCAGTAGCAGCTCGCTCAAATTGTAGGTTTTATACTGATTATTTCAGTCTGAATTACATGGGACCGGTCAACAGTGGGTGTATAGGTGCCTCTGCCTAACCGTATGGAGAATACAGCCGTGATGATATTTTATGTAATTCTAAATTTAAATACTAATATATAAAGCTGAAGAGTTTGTTTGTTTGTTTGTTTGCTTGAACGCGCTAATCTCAGGAACTACTGGACCGATTTGAAAAATTATTTCTGTGTCAGATAGCCCATTTATTGAGGAAGGCTATAGGCTATATATCATCACGCTACGCGGAGGAAGTCGCGGGCAGAAGCTAGTAAAAATAAATAAATTCTTTATTGACATAAGTGGGTACAATATTTGTGAATCTTCTGGTCCCCAAACTAGTGAAAACTGTATTTCAAGGACCAGTGTCCTCGCCTTTAAAAATATACAACGGTATTATGCCATAAAAAAAACAAAGGTAATTTAAAAGCTTAAATCTAAATTCTAGACATAATTTTATGCATGGTGGGTGTGTGCGTGTGTGTGTGTGTGTTTGGATGTGTGTGTTGAATTCTAGTTAGGAAGGTTCGAACAATTTGTTACAAATTATCCCGAGCGGGAACCGAGATCATTGCTTTACCGATCACCAAAATGTAATTTGTGTTACTAAATAAATAAACTTGTCTATCAACTGAACTGTTGTACCACACTATATGTAAACAAGTAGGTACCGAGCAATCGATATCTCATTTGCTATTCAAATCATGTAATTTTATGTCAATTGAGATTATCGTATCACACACACGTTTCACAGTATTCATGCTAAAAGCACGTAGATATCAAGTTGTGAACATAAGGAATTTAATTGTAAACTTACACGCATTGAGAGCCGATACCAGTTCCATCATAAAACAATGAAAAGCAACAAAGTTATAGCTCAATATTCAACCCTCAAGCGCTGATTTGCGCCAAACTATTTTTAATTTCCCGCAGGGCCGTGTCATTTATTAGTTTTGGGTCGTACGGGGCGACATCTGCGCGCGACTTATACGCCAGCCGACAGATGGCGCTGCAAAACATAAAACGCTGGCTCTGGCAAAAAATATGGACATACTTCAGCAATCAAATAGTCGGCACACCCGTTTTTTGCCAAGCCAGCCAGTGCCAATAAAAATAGTTCGATTTATGTGACATGATCACCGTTTCGATGGCCCCGTGTTTTTCATTACGCATTCTGTGCCTGCCAGTGATTTAATGAATTTAATTATACATACTCCTGTCGCTGCCGTTACGGGTTTATGATATGTGTGGATAGTGGTGTGATTAATGTTGTGCTGCTTTTATTTAAACTACGAACGTGCGAAAAATTCGAAAATGCTGAAACCTTATGATTACTCTTACTATCATCAAACTAATTTTTATGAATTAACTAGCTTCTGCCCGCGGCTTCGCCCCCGTGGAATTCGGTCTGTCATCACATCCCACGGGAACGGGATAAAAAGTATCCTATGTCCGTCTCCTGGTTCTAAGCTACCTCTCCACCAATTTTCAGTCAAATCGGTTCAGCCGTTCTTAAGTTATAAATAGTGTAACTAACACGACTTTCTTTTATATATATAGATGTCATATTATAAATAATGTTTACGATTTCAACTTTCATAATAATTATGTTATCGCGTCTACGAAATATGCCTACGAAATCTCGCCTACGACGTAGAGCTACGAAATCTCAGCTACGAAAAGTTGTCTACGAAATCGTTCTGCTTCAGACTACGAATTCAGATTTAAAACAAGTTTAGAATACTCACAATGTCCACAATGCTGTCTACAAATGACTTACGTTTGAGATATACGTTCGTAGTTCATATCAAAACAAAAGCAGCTTCTCTTTAACCGAGTTCAAAATAGGAGGACGTTCTTATTCATCTGTATATTATATGTGGGTTCCTTATTTAAAAACCATTTTTATTAATCTTTTACATTGGCCTCAGTGGTAGTATAAAAAATGTGTATTCCATTTGAGCATTTACGACATGAAGAGTGACGCAATTGTCTTGCAAACATATATGTACTTACATTTATCTTGTAAACCGTCACTGACAAAGTTTCTTAATTTAATTTATCATTAAGTTCAGTATAAAATGCTCAACAACCTTCAGACAATATCTATTTAAAGCTAGACTAAAAATAAATAAAATACAAGGGCAAGATTGACTTAACTTCTCTAAAGATTTACTTTAATTAAATTAAAATATATGTTCAGATCTTTAAATTGATTTACGTTAGTTTTGAATTACTTTTGCTAATGAGTAAGAAAATATGGGTATCTACCTACGTTAAAAGCTATAATGTATTTTGCTTGAAATATATTGTATTTAACACGAGAAATTATCAGCTATATAACATAGCATAATATACCATCAAGCCTATATTCCCCGAAGGGTTATGCAGAGGCGTACTAATGTACACCCACAGTTCGCCGGTATGTTTTTAGGTCCCATGTAAAAGGGGGCAATTCTATTGCCATTAACCAGGCACAAATTCCAAACTCCGAGCAGCTACTGGGAATTTCATAGAAAAACCCAATAACACTTTACTCGACCTGGGAATCGAACCCAGGACCTCTAGCGTAGCAGTCGCACTCAGGCTAATGAGGCAGTTATTAAATTGAGCAAATTATCTATATTTTCATAGAATATAAGAAATATCTATAATCATAAGGCTTCTGATAAGGTTACCAATAAAAAAAAACAATAAAATATAATATAAAAAGTAACTGCAAATGCAAATATTACCACAACACAATTCATTGCTTTATCACAAATTCAGAACATTATCAAAAATGCTATTATACATGTCAGTGGATGGCACTCCTTTCAAAAGTATCGCATAACCCTCCACGTGGCGTGGTAGAGGCAACATGCGGCAGCGGGCGTGTCGCCAAATGCCTGCTCATTTGGGTCAATGCGACCGATCGCATCGCGATACTAAAGCTGAAAGGAGATGAATGTGTGAACGCTTTTTAAGTGACTGTGTTGAGTGTGCGCTGATCTTGCAGTGTAAGAATAGCATTGGAGGGTTGAGATGCATTGGCAAATGTGTTTTTTTTAGTAGTATTGTTATACAGTATCAGTTTCTATCAAATACTGGTCTATCAATAGCCCCGAAATCTGAATAAAAATCACTGCTTTGAAGATAAGGCTAGACCTTAGAAGTGTGTCTTTAGCTCAGAACGCATGTCAGTTTGAGTTGTTTTCCCCCTGGGAAGCTAAATCAGTAAGTAAGTACACTTATGACATAACTTCCTACGGAGTAAAACTCATTATTTCATCTTATATAAAACAATTCCATATAATCCACGTGAAATAACCCTCCAATATCCTCTAGTACCTATTCAAAACGAATGATATTAAAATAAAATTTACTACTGCCTGAGCTACCTCAGGTGCAAACAGACGATTACTATTGAAAATATAGCCACAATTTACTCCTAAACACTGCTCAGGGAAATGGAGATAAGCAGAGGAACCCCCTGGCCGATATTAGGACAATTATTTTATTATCCGGGTACGAATTAACTGTATTTATTATTCTTAATGCGGTCATTTCATTGAAATGTTTGGCTTGTGCGGTCTCATTGAATTGTTCATAATATAGCCTTTGTGTTTGAGATTTTAAGGGGCAGCCATAAAGTATTCATGTAGGTTTAAAATGGAGAATAATTGATGGTCAACTGGCTTTAATTATATGGGACGTCAATGAATAGTAATGGCATTAATTTGGTTAATTAACGTCTATGAAACAAAAGAGGTATGCCAAGATTGTAGTTCGTTAGCCGTTTACTGCCAACAAAAGACAGGTATTTTTTGCGGATTTTTAAAGGGTTATTTTGAAATACACATCGAAGAACTTATCACCCGTCAATTTATTTACTCAAATATAGTGATTGCACATCAGATTACCCAGACAGAAATATAAACTTCGGTTAGGTTAGGTTAGAACTGTGACCACAATTTGCCAGACCGGATTTGTAGTCATTGTACACAAAAAAGCTCAACTTTTTTATTAATAGCAATGCGTCACGATCTCAAATTGTTGCTGAAATAATTAATATTTTCACGTAACTATTTTGTTGTGCAATCAGTATTTTTGATTAGGATTGGGCTTCTTTTTACGTAGAATGCTTCTCCATATAAAAAGAAACCCAACCCTAATCAAAAGATTGTTATTTTTAGACTACCCATTTTTAATTGGGTTAAGAATAAACGATAACAAAATGGTGGTATTTTACAAAAAATACTCCTACACAGTATTTATTCAAAAAGAGTACCTACCTAAAAGAAGTATATTCATGTCATTATTATACCTATACCACAGATAATAGAATACTAGTACCGTTCTTCCGTTACTCAATAAATTTATGTAAACAATATGGCCGCTTGACAGCTCTTCAGAGCAACAGAAGGTTCACAATCAGCGCAATCTGTTGATAAGAAGTTGTATAATATTATTACCTTAAAATAACTTGTAGTAAGACAAAAAGATCTTAGCAACATCTAAAAAATGCAGATTTATTCTTTCAAGAGACTGTCATAGCTTGTTGTTAAAAAGATTTTTACTGTACTAGACTTTGTCTATATGGACTTCGGGATCCAGTTTATAAACTATTTGTGTGCCAAAGTTCATCAAAATCCGATTAGCCGTTATAGCGTGATTGAGTAACAATCATACAAACTTACCAACTTTCACATTTATAATGTAAGTAGTATTGGTTTTTGCATTTTATGTAGCAATGAAGGCCACGGGTGTCTGCACCACAATGAAGTGCGTATCGATTTTCAGGGGTTATATAGGGGAAACGGCCCGTTATGGCTTTTGGGGTAAACGTAATGTACTTTTGACAAAATATAAATACAGCTTACGGTATATTTTGTAGATACTTTCTTTGTGCATGCAAAGGGGCCACTCGCTTGGAGTAATAGCTTATTGATTGCCTTTAGGCTGTGGATTTGATTCTCGCCCGGAACATGGACAGTGTTCATGATTGATAATATTATAATTATTATATACTAGCTTCTGCCCACGATTTCATCTGCGTGGACTTCAGAATTGGATGCGACATAGATAAAAAGTACCCTATGTATTATTCCAGACTATAATCTATCTCTCTGCGAAATTTCGTCCAGATTCTTTCAGCAGTTCTGGTGTGAAAGATTAACAAACATCCATACACCAACGTCCTCAAACTTTCATGATATAATATTAGTAGGATAACACCTGTTAACTTTGTAGACAGCAATTGAATGTATTGAATATTGTATAATAATAGAAATTGTTTTGTTTTTGTTACCTGTCTACATCATCGCTGTCTACTCGACTTAGATACTAGCGTGAGGTTTTAAACGAAATTTATCAGTTGAAGTAACATAACATACATACCATCGCCCCTGTATTCCCCGAAGGGTTAGGCAGAGGCGTACTAATGTACACCCACAGTTTGCCGGCGGCATGTTTAGGTCCCATGTAATAGGGGGCGAGCCTATTGCCATTAACCGGGCACAAATTCCTAACTCCGAGCTGCTACTGGGAATTTCATAGAAAAACCCAATATCACTTTGCTCGACCTGGGAATCGAACCCAGGACATCTACCGTAGCAGTCGCGCTCAGGACCACTTAGCTAATGAGGCAGTTTCTGCAATTTTTATAAATCCTACTTCAGTTGAAGTAGGATTTATAAAAATCTGTATCGTAAAAGGCCGTAACCTTTTATTTTATAACACAACGTTTCGGGTCGCTCTTAATATAAATACATACATATATTGTTTGTTTAACTGCTCATACAGCACATACACACCTGTATCAAAATATTTATTAAAAGGTATAAAAAACGAAAATGCTTTCAATCGAGATTCGTATAGCTAGAGGCTCTACTAAATAGTAGAGCCTCTAGCTATACGAATCTCGATTAAAATAAAGTAGAGTATTTACTCTACTTTATTTTACCATAAAACACCCGTTACCTCTAATATTTTACGTACAAAATGCCATGTAAAATTTCAATTGTTATAAAATAATAGTGTGCCATAATAGTCAGTCGAAAACAACGAATATACTACAAAAAATATGAATGAATCGAAAATCGATATAATGTGTATGTCGTGGGGGGCGGAAGCGGATGTGGCGCCATAAATCCGCTGTTCGAGTCCGCCCAGCGAACTTCCGGATGGAAAATGCGCGCCCGCCATACACCCCGCGCGGGGCATTTTCGTACTACGTGTTTTTCGTGGTTCCCGTTTTTATGTGTGCTACAATGGCCGGCGAAATAACTTTTTCGGGGCGTTTAGTTAGTCTGTAACATACTCCATAGATCCGTCTGTGTGAAGGTTTTTGTTGATTTGTTAGCTTCAATGTCAAGAGTTTGGCTGATAACAGAATTGCGCGAATGGAAATCGGAATCATTTCTGTTATATGGAACGATAAATGATTTACGACCGACTTCAAAAAGGAGGAAGTTCTCAATTGGATTTGTTTTGTATGTTTATTGCGCGATTATTCGGCCATCTATAAACCGATTTTTTTTTTGTGTGAAAGAATATACTTCCCAGGTGGTTCCATTCAAATTTGGTGAAGATCTGATCACAATTTTTAGCAAAAAATAATAATAACACGATGACAATGACAACGTCAAGTTACGCCACTCAAAATGTTAAAATATATTTTAATATTGTTAAACAAAAGTTCGACCAAATCAATCGACTTCCGCAAATGTTTAGTTAAAAGTTATTCTATAGGTTTTTGATCGTATTATGTTTTAAACTGCCTCATTAGTCTTGTGGTCAGAAACGCGACCGCTACGTTAGAGATCCTGGGTTCGATTTGCACGTTGTGCAAAGTGTTATCGAGCATTTCTATGAAAGTCTTAGTATTAAATCTTTTGATGGCAATATGAATGCCTCCTATGACACAAGACTAAAATATCGCGGCAAACTATGAAGTGTACATTAGCAGCTACTAGAGGTGTAGCTGCCTAGCCCTTAGAGTAATACTGGTGTGATGGTAATAAAAGATCGTGTAGGTTATCACCGTTTTTCATTTCCCTGGGGGTCTTGTTATGATAAGTAGTTACAGAACCAACAGGTAACTCTCAATATAATTCATTATTGTCTGTGTATGTAGGTGCTTGAATAGCGTTGCTGATGATATAACGTGACTTTTTCGTTCCTATAATTGAACATGACCTTGATACTACTACATTGGTAGCATTACAAAAGAACTTTTAATGTCCTCTCCAAACATTGTATGGCTTTCGACTTAACTGTTTGATAACGCTCCAACGAACGAAGATTGATTCGGCTCTGATGTCGCGCCATCCATCACCCGCTCCGTAAACACGCCTCTTACTTGACAATACCAATAAGTGTCAATGTATCCTATAAATAACTAAAATTTCGTTCGACTTATGAGACTTCGTGTGGCGTGTCTTGAATGTCAAGCCGGATGTTTGTTTTCTGAATGTATCTATTAGTTTTCTGGGCAGGTGTAGTTGTGAAAGACATGAAAATATCTTTTATATAGTATATACTAGCTTCTGCCCGCGTAGCCTATATGTTATTTCAGGCTATAATCTATCCCTGTGCCAAATTTTATCTAGATCTGTTCAGCCGTTCTGGCGTGAAAGAGTAACAAACATCCATCCATACTCACAAACTTTCGCATTTAAAATATTATTAGGATATGGATTATTTACTTTCACATACCTACACAGAAGGAAACGCCCAGTAGCACTTGCGACCATGAGCCAATGATTTTACACACCAAAGAACCTACTACCTACTTTCGGATCAACTCGTAAAATATCTTAAAGATATAGTTTGAATTTACTTCTTTTGACGGTTTTTTTTAAGCTCAGTATTCAATACGGTTGAATTCTGAAAATTCTAATTAAAACAATGCTGGGATATGTTAGCTATATGATAGCTCGTCTTGGCTCGTCTTAGATTATATTGTTTCAATAGTTATTGTTTTATTCTATATTTATATGTAAAATTGTATTGGCTTTCAACAAAAGCTCTCTATCACGTATCACAATACCATTGTATATATTTTCGACTTCGTCGTAATTTCGCACCGCGTCTATCACGCAAGTTTTCGACAAGGGTATGTTCAGACACAGTTAGCATTCGAGCCTAATGGAAAGAACAAAAGGCTCTTCGTTGACGTGGGCGGCAAAGGCGTGTGAACGGAATGTGTTCAAACATATGTACGGAGCCTCGTTTGTAAGGGAGAGTCACTTGACTGAAAAACGTGTAGAAAGTGTTGTGACTTGTTTGAATACCTTACAAGTGTATTATTTATGTATTTATTATGTATGTAAACTAAGTCTGTTTTCTGAGACACAATATCAAACAAATTAAATATAACTGCCTCTTTAGTGTAGTGGTGTTAAGCATGAATGCCACGCTGTAGGTCTTAGATTGAATTTCCAGATGGAGCAAAATGTTATTGGGTTTTTCTCAGTGGCCGGTCGGAGTTTGAATATTGTTCTCTATTACATGGGGCTTAAATATATCGGCAAACTGTGGGTGTATATTAGTAAACCTCTGCCTAAAGCTTCGGTGAATACGGGCATTATGGATAAATGGGAGAAAAATATTAATGCATTGAATATTATATCAGATTTATAAAAAAAGAAAACTCACGATACTGCCAATTGCATTCAGCTAACCTATCCACCAGCGTATCCCAATAAACTTGTATGCTCATGCACCAGCAGGACATAAATATAAAGACCGCGGCACTCGCCTGCCGCCGCAATCAGAACGCGCCCCCAGCGCCTAGGGCCGTTGCGTATCTGTAATTCCCATCTCTTGGTACAAAGCCCCGTTGATTACGGCGCAACCCGCGGGCGACGCAGTCTGCCGTCTGAACGCAGCCTAATGCGTCTCCTAGCCCCTTGTGAACACTGCCTTTTTATTTCACGATCAATGGGGGTGTGGGATAGATAGGGCTTCGTGAAATTTGTTCGAAGTTTTTCCTTGCATTTTTAATGTTGGGTTTGCATTAATTCACCAGTCTAGTGGACCGAGGCTACTGGCGACTGCTATGCTAAGAGGTACTTGGGTTCGATGCCCAGTGTGAGCAAATTTATTGGGTTTTTCTGTGAAATTCTCAGTGGCAGCATTGAGTTTGGATAAACGCAATAGGCTCGCCCCCTATAACATGGGACCTTACTGTGGGTGACATTAGTACACCTCTGCCTAGCCAATATCTACGTTATGTTCATACGTAATATTAAAATAATAATCTAATAAAGCAAAGATTTAAAGTGTGATACCAATTCAATATTTACGACACCTATAATACTCGTATCAACCCATTAAGTTTCAATTTAAATTGCAGTCAGTTTAGGTACTAATAGAACTTGAATTTACGTAAAATAGTTCTACAATTCTGTTTGTGGTTAAATTAGTTTCTTCAAATCTAATTTCGGGGAGCAAAACTTATTTCTTTCTTAATCCAAGTTTCTGGAGATGCGCGAATTATACTTTACACTTCGCTTTGCTATTACGAGAAAAACGAGGTTTGAATAAAATCATATAAAAAGAACCGTATTCAAAGATGTCAAATACCTATGTGATCTACATTCTGGTGCGTAGTACTCGCAACCACCGCGTGTGTATAGCAAAAAGAGTACCTAAGTATGTCAAAATAGCAAGACAGACAATATTAATTAATATTACCTACATAAATATACTAATGATAAAGCTGAAGAGTTTGTTTGTTTGTTTGCTTGAACGCGCAAATCTCAGGAACTACTGGTCCGAATTGAAAAATTCTTTCAGTGTTAGATAGCCCATTTATTGAGGAAGGCTATAGGCTATATATCATCACGCTACGCGGACGAAGTCGCGGGCAGAAGCTAGTATTACATATTGTCTTCAGTAATGTGAAAATTAAAAACGAAATCTCATATTGGTACCGTGCCGTTGAAAGTTTAAATATTTGAGGAAAGACAAAAATTACCACTGGTCGGAATTGAACCCACAATCTCCGGACGAGTGGCTTTGCTCTGGCTTAAACCACCATATTGTTATTTTTCAATTATTTCTTCGGTTTACGGCGTATTTTTAGTGCCTGTTGTAATTGAATTAAATTGTATATCCGTGACCGCGTCATTTATCTTCAGTTTGCTTAAAAAAGGTTTTCTTTCAGCCAAAGACCAACCGTATAAGACTATATAATATCTGACCTATACAACCTTCTTCAAAAATCGGTTTCAGACTAATTGCCTCTTCAACATATCTTAAAAGATTTGCCAATCTCAACATATAAAACATCCATTTTCCACTAGAAAGTACTTCAGAGGATTATTTAGATACCTTATTTTTATATCATAATAATAGCGAGTTTTATCTTGTATTAAGCCCTCTTAATATTAAATAGGCGTGGGTTTACATGTGGGAATTTATGCTTGTGACCGCGGGATGTTATGGTCATTTGAGGGGCAGCATGTGTGACCTCCATAATATTTTTATGTTATTTTAACTTTGTACATAACGGATTATGTAACGTCCAGTTTTATTTGACCTCTACAGCCGCCAGACTCGTTAGGGTATCGAGGTCAGTGTATATATTGGTTATGTGTTGCCTCGGTATTATATCCTTTCGGGTATGGCTTAGGAGGTGTACACATATTTTATTCAAGGTTCAGTTGATTCAGTTTATATACATATATACGCTAGAAGAGTTTTATATGAATTCTTTCATGGTCTAGAATTTTAACCAATGGGTCTTTAAAATATTAGAAAAGACTTAAGCGCACTTCTTATTCGCAGTGGGCTTACCCACTGCGAATATGAAGTGGTCTGATCATACTTCAGTGTTCGTACTAATATTAAGTCATTCACACTAGATGTCTGAACATGCTGAATAGAACCTATTTGGCCGAATCGTGACACAAGAAATGTATTACGATTTATTTTTCTTTTCTTAAAAAAAAATACGTTGCCCCACACTAGGATTTTCTCCTGTATCGTGGGACCGTTTACAAACATAAATTCTCACATACACAAACACCTAGACCCAGAACAACTATCTGTAGATTATACAAATATTTGCTCCGTATGGGGATCGAACCCACAACATGCATCGCAGAAGCCGATCCCGCAGCCGCTACGCCAAACGTGTCATCCTCCGTGATTAAATTATTTCTCTTTATATTTATTTTTATTCTGCGAATCAGTTTTCTTACTTATTTCACCGAGGCAAGATTAAAAATATCTTCTTACAAAATCTCCCTAACTTTTCTCTATAAAGTGTCAAAAACCCGAGACATTTTTTAGGAAACCATTCCTCAATTTGATTACAGCACCCAATGTTTCTTCAATTTGACAAAAAGTCATTAATATCGTCTTTATAGTCAAGTTTTTGTCCTACTAATGAAAGAGCGTTGGTTTGTTTAGTCATTGTTTGGTGTACGACGCCAGTATCACTTGATGGATGACCATCGGACGGTATCAATCTTCGTTCAAACTAAGGCATTGTCTTCGTAACTGGTACCCGGATACCGAAGTCGAATATTACTTTCTGAATATAGTGTAGGTTTAGTACATTATACAGGAATATTTTTTAAGCAGTGCGCAAAAAAATTTTGGTAGTTCAGTATCAGTAATAGAACACATTCCCATTATTAGTTCAAAACTTTTTTTAACTTTTTATCCGGCTTGAAATCAGCAAAATATGGACACATAATATCTATTCGCAATAATAACAATATGCACGTGTGCCAGCCGACTCACGCTCCGGTGTACAGCAGATGTAGGTACTAAGGCGCGCGCGCTTTGCCGTGCGCTAGCGAGTAACCATAAAATCAGTTTCAAAGTAAACATCTTTCGTTAACGATAACTTCGATAATTTGTACTAAGACATATCAAAATAACAAATTGGTGTTTAATAAAAGTCGTTTAAGTTTCAATTGTCAAAGTTTGCGCACTGAATAAAAATTATTCCGGTATACACATACCACCACGCCTCACAAATTCCAAACTCCAAGCTGCTACTGGGAATTTCATAGACAGACCCAATAACACTTTGCTCGACCTGGGAATCAAGCCCAGGACCTCTAGCGTAGCAGTCACACTCAAGACTAGTAAGCTTTTTTTTTTAAACTATTAACACTACAACACTCTTCCCCATTTCATATTTGTATATCTAAAAACCCAAACATAATCCCGAATGACAGTGCACTTAAACTATCGGAAGAGTGGGGCGAGAAACGCCGCGGGTTAGACATAGGCGCAACAAAAGAAACGTTTTTAGCCAAAGATATTTTAATGTACACAGCTGAGGTTTCCCATGCTGCGGAGAGGGCTATGGGGTACCAGTTGAAGTGGTGATTAATATCCAATATATGAATTATTATGAGAGATTGTGTTAGTTCGAAATGGGTAAGGTGAATATAGATTTTTAGCTAATTTTTTGCTCAATAGTCTAGTAGCCCTGCTACGCTAGAGGTCCTGGGTTGGATTCCTAGATCGAGCAGAGTATTCTCAGTAGCATTCAGCAGCAGTGGGATTCTGATTTTGTGCCCGGGCTAATGAGAATAGGCTTGCCCAGCATATCGGCGAACTGCGGGTGTACATTAGCACACCTCTCTCTCTTCGGGGAAAACAGACACCCACATTTTAACGTACACCTACTCTTCGGTGGTATATTTAGGTCCCATGGAAAATACAGCGGGTCTGTTGCCATTAACCGGGCCCAAATCCGGATTCCGAGTTACTACTGAGAATTTGATAGACAAAATATTAATATAATAATATTTATAGCGGCGGTAGCTAACGGACTTGCGATCATGTGGTTGCCTGTTCGAAACCTACCAATTGCACTACCGATGTGAAGCTATTTGTAACAACCATTTAGCTTAGCACGAGGTGTTAGACAAGAATACTAGTAATGTGCAACCCACGTTGCTAGAAAGTTTAAAAAAAACCTCCAGCGTAGCAGTCTCGCTTAGGACCACTAGACTGATGCGGCAGAAAGATGAGAATTGTCAAATAAACTATGGCTAAGTTATTGACTAACTAGTGCCGCGATGTCTATTCATTGTTTATTGAAATGAGAGCTTTCCATTAGATCCAATTATTTTGTAGACATTCAAACGACTAATTGATTTACATAGTTCAATGGGGAAGTTTCACAATTATTATTTTGTCTTTCATCGTATTTCTGTCTGCGGTTATTAATGCCGGTTCATATTACCGATATTGTGTAAATAGATTTTATGCTTAGAAATAATTATATTCTGACAATATCGTTGATTAATAAAATTAGACAATAAATAAATAAAAGTAATAAAATACAGTTAAAATAATACAATTAATATTATCATCCACCGGACTCATCCCTAAAACACTGCACACATCACTAAAATAATTATATCTTCACAAATCCACATACATTCCACTCCAAAAATCAGTTATAATTGACACATGCTCCATAGTACGACGATTCTTGACATCCACTACACAAACACCTTCAGTAGGAAACGAACCAACACACTTGGTGTAAACCCGTGGTTGGCACGTCACACTCACCAGCAATGCTGAGAATCCAAACGGACACATAACACAATAAAACCCATTAAAACATTTTTTATTTTATGGTAGGTAAGAAGGATAAGAAGAAAGAAAAATCTTTATTTGGTCAATATAGACACAATAAATTAAATAATAGCAGGTAGGTAGTACATACATGTTTTGAGTAAAATGTTATTTTAATGCGCTCGGTTTTGGCTAAGTATACAAAATGACTACCAATGTGCTACGTTTAAAAATATAGTAAACATACCATCACGCCTGTATTCACCGAAGGGTTAGACAAAGGTGTACTATTGTACACCCATGGTTCGCCCATTTATTTGCTATTGCCATTAACCGGGCATGAATCTCAAACTCCGAGCTTCTACCGAGAATTTCATATACGCAATAACACATTTTCTCGACCTGTGAATTAAACCCAGGACCACTAGACTAAAAAGGAAGGTTAAAAATATTTCCACTTTTAATTTTAATCAAATAAGTATACTCTACCTACATATTCCCCACACAGCGTTCATATTTATGCATCACACTAGTTTTGCCATACACGAGTTTTCACTCAAAGCGTTAGAGCGCCCGAGGCATGCACGTATTTCCTAGTGCCTCACAGTGTCTAGTGCCTTGTCCTGCTTGTGCCTTGTCCGAGCTTGCGCCTTGTCCGGCTTGTGGCCAGTGTCCGGCCGGACAAAGTGCGCTGCGAGCGGTTTTGTAACTGAAGTTTGCAAGAGGAAATATTTTGTTAGATTTATTATTGGTTGCAGATAGTAAACGTCAGTTTTGTAACGTAGATTATTAATCACTGAATATAAATCACGTTATAGTTTTCAAATAGGAACTATTCAAAATTCAAATCACAGAAGGACCCTTTCTCAATATTTTTTACCCTCATTTTATCTTATCAAAACACGGAAACACGTACATATTTCAGATTAAAAAAAAACATAATCATAGATTTCCTTGAATAAAGAATTATTAGATATAGACGAATGGAATTAATAACATACTATCACGCCAGTATTCCAAAGGGTTAAGGTCAGAGGTGTACTAATATACCCATACAATAGCGGTTAAGTTGATAACTATAAAATTATGCTTTTATATTATCTGCATGGCAAATAACCGATAGACGACGTTTAGGGTATAATGTTAGGATTGTAACTAGTATACACACGGCAGATCAAATCCTACTGAATACTGCCGGGCAGCGAGGACCACGACAGGGTAAGTTGATTGATTGACCACTAAATACAATGGGATGATCGTGTCTATCAACGTGCATCACCGTTGCCCATCAAATTGGCATGTAATCTATCAGTGGATGATAGATATCGCCTACTACGTAAACTTAATAGTAGGCTATCATCCACCTTGTTGTTTCCACAAATAATCACTTCAAAATAGACCTGACTTTGTGTGGAAAGTTATTTTCTTTGTTGATTGAAATCTACAAACTATTACAAACTGCATTTTTAATGATTTATTGATATATTTTTTTTTTACGTGGATATCAAAATTATGTATATTAGAGCCAAGTTTAATTTTTTTTTAGTACGGATTATCCTCATGCATCGTCTGCTACCTGGAGAGGGGGGTAGGTATGTCTGACTTGTACCGACTAAGACCTTACTTGTCGGAATTCGTGATATTAGCCATGACTGTGACAGTTTAGTAAAAAAATGCGTGAAAGTTTAAACACAAAAGAGTCACACACACACATAATTGGAGCTGCATGTCTGGGGAAGTACCTCCACCTTGCAGCCAAGTAATATAGCTCCGTGCTATGTTGTGTTCCTAACAGTGACCAAGATTACCGGAGCTCCGCGAGGAAGCATTTTGTTGGCAGTGGGAGGACCAGTGGTTTTTTTTTAAATTTTACTAGCAATGTGGGTCGCACATTACTAGTATTCGTGCTAAGCTAAAATGCTTGTGTTACGAGTGGGTTCACGTTGGTAGTGCAATGGGTGGATATCAACCACATGATCGCAAGTCCAACGCCCAAGCCATTAGGCTACCGAAGCTTCTAAACGGTTTGTGAGGAAGCTTTGTGTTGGCATTTTACCGGTGATGTTTAAGCACCATACATCTTGTATCCTACCAGCCCAACTATTCCTCCTTAATCTTTACCCCACCCTCTCAAAAAGGGGTGGGAAAAGATTTTTACACAATCGGCAACGCGCGAGTGATACCCCTGGTGTTGCAAAAGTCCATAGGCAAAGGCAACTGTTTACCATCAGGCGGACCGTATACCTGTTTGCCACTTTGGTGGTATAAAAAAAAGAACCTAGGTTAATCAAAGATGATACCTTAGTAAGAAGTGTGTACAGAGTATTTCTGTCTGGTTAATGGGACTATGGACTCGGGGAATACTATCGGAATGGCAAGTTTATCATATTAGATTGAAGATCAATAAGGTTATTCTGGTTATTCAGCCAGTTGTTTCGGGTTTGTGTTTCAAAACTGCCTCGTATTTCATTTCACGTAATAGCTACCATTTGCAATGTTTCGCGAAAGAAAACTTGTTTAAAGTTTGTAATCGTCCTACTACAAGGATAATTGGGTTATTATAAAAGAATATTTATTTCTAGACGAAACATAATTGGGTTGTCAGTCATTTTAATACAGAATGATAAAGTTTGTAAAAGAGCGCAGATGGCGAGTTTTTAGTTGCCCCGATAAGGTTTTTACCCGACAGTCTATTTATGTATAAATGTATGTATGCGGCTATTATGAGCCTTATGTGAAAACTTATGTAAGTATAATTACGACTGTTAAAAAAATATTATACGCTCGGTAATTATATACAACTAGCTAGCTATTGAGTAGCTAAGTATGTGGTAACGTTCAAAAATATAACACGCATAAATAATTGTTGTACATAAATGTTTAGTTCCCATGTAATAGTGGGCGAACCTATTGCCACAAATCTCAAACTCCGAGCTGCTACTCAGAATTTCATAGATAAAAACCCAATTACACTTTATTCGACTTGAGAATCGAACCCACGACGTCTAGCATAGCAGTTGCGCTCAGGACCACTAGACTAATGAGTCAGTATAATGATGTTATTTTACTTTTTTATAATATGGTTTACAAGGCAATTATTTAATAGGACAATACATTGTTATAGATGTCTAGACAGCGATATTGATCAGCGAGATAATAAGAAAAGTGCGTTGTTCCAGTTTTTATGATATCTTTAACCGAGTGTTAATGGAGTGAAGAATAATAGAGAAAGCAGACATAAAGTATTTTCGATCTAGTATGTTCGTAATAAATATTGGTCTGGGAAAGATTAATATTATTCTTCTCCATATTATTATATTTTTTCTTACGTTGAGAGTAGTTGTTGTTGAGACTAGGTTTTATTCTGACTAGTACTGACTTTATATCAGTTATTTAATATGGGTCACATTGCCATTTCCCCATAAAGACTTCGATATTTTTGCACGAATTCATTTCACTAGGTAATTATTCCTGCGTGGCCAATCAGAACGGCTAACTTAGAACACAGTTATTTAAACCGTACTTAACGGCACTAAAACACAAACAACATGGCCGCCACAAAATGTTATTAATGCAAGTGTTATCCCGATATTATTAGCGTCCAAATTTATTTATTCACAAAGGCGAAATTTTAGCCGGCGTAATCCAGACGGGCGATAATGGCATGCGTCTGCGACTTGTTCGCCTGCATTTGTAATGCATGGCCTCCCCTCCACTGCAACTTACTGCATTAGACTTGCAGATATTTTGTCGCTGTCGGAAGGGACTTCTGAATTAAGTTGCAGGGTGCAGGTCGCTGGTTGAAGTCTTATTTATTACTTTTAAGCTTCGTTCAAATATGAGTGACTAGCTTCTGCCCCCGACTTCGTCCGCGTAGCGTAATGATATATAGCCTATAGCCTTCCTCAATAAATGGACTATCTAACACATAAATATTTTTTCAAATCGGACCATCCAAGATTAGCGCGTTCAAGCAAACAAACAAACTCTTGAGCTTTATATATTAGTATAGATATAGATAAGGTCATTTCAGGGTCAAGTGTTACGGAAGGTTAGATTCGATTTTTAAAGAATGGAGGTCATGAATATCATCAGTGTTGAGCATTAAACAATTAATCAATTGAATAAAATTATCTGCAATTAATTTAATTCAACTTCAATTGATTTAAAAAATACTGCCTCAGTCTAGTGGTCCTGAGCGCGACTGCTACGCTTGAGGTCCTGGGTTCGATTCCCAGGTCCAGCAAAGTGTTATTGGGTTTTTATGAAATTCTCAGTAGCATCTCGGAGTTTGAAAATTGTGCCAGTTTGATAGCAATAGGGACTTAAACATACCGGTGAACTGTGGGTGTACATTAGTACGCATCTGCCTAACCTTTCGGGGAATACAGGCGTGGTGGTATGTGCTGATTTAAAAATTAATTGATTAATGCACAATTAATTATTATTGGTGAAATTGAGTTTGCCTCTCATTCGGATATACTTCTCTATTATAAATATGTTTACACTCCAATTTTATATCCCCGTAAAATAAAGTGGGTACGTAAAACGGCAATGTTGTACTATCAAAAAATATAGCAATTTTTTTTTAAAAGCTTACTAGCGATTCGGTTCGCACATTACTAGTATTCTTGTTAACCCCTCGTGCTAAGCTAGATTGCTTGTGTTACGAGTGGGTTCACGTCGGTAGTGCAATGGGTGGGGTTCGAACCGGCAACCACATGATCGCAAGTCCGATGCCATAGCCATTAGGCTACCGCCGCTTCAAAAAAAAAATGTACGTCACTAATGGACATCGCGACGATTTTTCTCCGTAAGGCAGATACAAACGCCATCATTAGGTACAAGTTTTTCAGATTGTCCCGCAAGGCTTTTCCTTATCTTATCCCTCCTTTATTTCCCCCATAATTACAGCTAAGGATAGATTTAGCGGTAATGTACAATGGTTTTTGTTTATTTTCACTTGAACAATTACTTTTTGCGGTGGCCTTTGTGGATAGGATAGCGATATTTACTTTAAATAAGGTTATCTTGTGCAATCTTTGTTAGATTTGACAGTAGTTGTTGTTTGGCAGTAGTTGGACACGTGTAAAGTTATTTTACGTGCAGAACTCTTAATTTCAATTTATAAACAGTGCCTTTGAAGATTTAGATTGATGAAAACTAAAAATAAACATAGATAGCTTACATTATGCGCAGAATTGATTGAAATCTGTCAAACAATTTCAATTGCAAGTAAGATAAAGGGCCATATAAATTTTCCAAGTTGACCCTATCCTAACAGCTAGCACTCTAGTCTTCTGATATTGCAAAACAAGCTTATCTTAACTAACGAAAGACCTCAGAACATAAACTTAAATGTAGCTTCATTCCTCAGGCGAGACCGCATAGCGCTCCTAGTTAACCACAAAGTATTGGGTTCTGTAAGTACGATACATTTTTCCATAAGCCTCTCGTGTAGTAGTTTACGACTAGAGCTCCGTGGAGTGGAGTATCTATCTGTATATATTTCAGGGTTTCAGTAGGTCAATGTAATAAAAAAGGTAATTTGATTATTTTATATGTAGAAAAGAAAACAGAATCAGAACTATATACGTATGTAGGTACATAAGTAAGATCGACTTAGTAAAGTTAGAAAAGTTAGGTAGGAAGGACTAGTCAGCCCAGAGATCAATGGTGGATCTCGCATAGGTGGTTCTAGAAAATACGAGGTTTGATTCGATATTGATAGAATTCTGAAATGGAGATGACGTCTAGGTAAATTCATCATGGGAGCGATGACTTGCAAAAAGGGGTTGGAAGTAACTGAACGCGGGTAACACAAGGATAAATGGCACGCATTGTGAGAGATCCATGTTCAGTGGACTGCCATGATGATGGGTACAATCGATTTTTCAATGATTCGAGATTGTTTGGAAAACATTGTAAGGAAAGCGGCATATTTTCATATTAAAATAACACTAGATGTTCCTACTTTTACTTCAAAAAGTCGAAGATAGGCCAGTATATAGTAAAGGATTGAGAAAAGATACCCATCCGTCATACATGACGTAGGTGTATCGAGATTAGCACACACTTTAGAATTCTTTTTCTACTGTTTGCAAGTGTCTATCACTACTCTACATGAATAAAACCCTTTTCAACTTGAATTTGCTAATGGGGTTGAGTTTAACAGCATGTACTATTTACCCAGTGATATGTAGACCACAAAAAGACGTGCAAAGAAGAGAAATCATTTATAAGGTACCTAGTGCAATGAGGTGTAACGCGAAAAATATTGGGTCGAACAAAATCCGAAAGCAGAAATTTTGACAAAGAAAATAAAGAATATGAGACAGAATTGAACGGAGAGATAAAATATGGGATGTTATGATCGGCCAAGAGTGTAGCTGACAGAAACTGATATCAATAGATATTTGACTTTATTGCCAGGGATAAGGGTGCTTTATAAAAATTAACTTAGTAAAAGCCGGGATTAATACCGCAAAGCAGAAAATTACGTGTAGGAAGGAATTAATACGCAGGTTTTAAAAGTATATACAAGGTCGAACCAATATCAGATTCAGAGCCATGATAGTGACTAAACATGCTTTTGCATATAACTTAGAATATATGCGCGGAGATATATCCATAAAAATAAGAGGAAGCCTGCAATAGATGTGTTAAGATGTTAAAGACGGGCAACGCACTTGCGTCTCCTCTGGTGTTTCAGGTGTCCATGGGTGGCGGGTATCAGGAGGAGGCTTACCATCAGGCGATACGTCTGCTTGTTTGCCCCCCTATCCCATAAAAAATGTGATAAAAAATTATGATAATATCGGGCGACTCACGCCGTTGGAATTAACCGACAATACACAGAATGTGAATACCAAGCCATAAAAGTTGCGAATAGGTGTCGAAAATGACCTCATAACAATACCAATATTCCGCGAGCGCATTTGTTTATTCCAATTATTCCAATAACACATTCTATTATCTTTGCGTAACAAAAACCAACATGTCAGCATAAAATCCAGTGTAATGGAGCAAAAAAGTCGCGCCATTCGCGTTCCTACTCGCTGATCCCACCTCACGTCGCCAAATATAAATCACAATGGCAGCAAACAAAAGACTACGTAAATGTATACTTTTCCAATTAAATCCCGGTCTTTTTAATTAAACGAATGCTTAAACCCTATCACGGATCATCGACTCAATGTTTTGCACCCTTATTCGCCCTAATACCGATTGACATTTTTACAGCACTGCGAAAAATATTTATTAATTCACCATTTTCAATGACAGATTTAGAACAATGGATTCTAAAGATAAAATCAGTTTAGATAACTCCAGTGAAGAAGTTTTAATTTGTGATGGAGAACACAATAGGGAAAATGGGCTGGCAGTTGGTTAAGACAAGGAAAAGATTTGGATAACTTTTGTATTGAGGCACGCCTTTGCGAAAGACTTTCCCTTAATCAAACGCTACTTAAATGTCCTCCATGAGAATCCCATTAATTAATTGGAGAATGATATAAATTGAGAAATTTTGAAGATCATTACTATAAAGGTTCCTTACAAATAGTAAAGTCGAAGGCATTCTTTCACATTTGCTCACTTTTCGAGAAGTATCTTATAAGACGATAAATCAAACATTTAGGAACCTCAGTAGCTCCAATAAATCCGAGTCTAACAAACGTTCAAATTATTTTAGCCTTTCTAACCAAAACCCCGTAGTAAATCGAGCGAAAATGGCCGCGTTTTATCTAGATACAGTCGACCAAATTTATCATGTGTGGGCCCGATTTTTCGATAGACGCAAAAGTGGTTGAACCGTTAAAGCGATTGCCTCATTCCCGGGCGCGACTTTTTCAGTCCACTCGAAATTAACGAACACTTAAAAAGTCCGCCACACTCGAAAACTGTGAACATGTGCCCCGAACAACGCATTAATAATTGTTTATTGCTAGCGAACGTGATGAGAATATGCGCACCGAATTAAAAATCAGATGGAATTATAGCGAACGGTGAAATATGTTTTGCATCGGAGTTTTTGCGTACGACTATATTTTACGAAATATTTTACTGGCGTTACACCTCATTTATGGGTTCATGTATTCCGTCATTGCATTGGATTGTTAATTGCATTTTTGTTTTATTCTCTGATGTGACACTACCAATAACTTATTGAAAGAGCCATTGTCAAATTGCATGTCAGGAAGGAATTTTTGAAGCTAGGTACTTCGAGTGTGATGTCTATATCAAATGTAAAATTTGCCTCATAATTGCAGTCGAGATACGGAGAACAGCTGTTTATAATAAGTGTGACACACTCTCGTGTCTCTGTCAACTCAACATCTCGTAAGTGTTGATACGTGAAGACAGCATGCGGATTCCATGGAACTAATTACGTCAAACGGCGTAACGGCCGTGATACGCAGTTTGTTTTCTGAATGGGTGTCGATTTAACTCCGCCAAGCGCGGCTAGCTTTAACCGCAGCTTGTTACTTTAACACTTGGCTAGGGAATAAAGCGCTGCAGCCGCTTTACTCGCCACAGCGCATGCGTTGTTCATAACGGCCCACACCCTCCCGACTCCCTCAGTCAGCTGACGCCCGCTGAAACGGTTTTAATAGCACGTATGTGTTGGACTATTGTGTGTATGTGTGCGTGGCTTACCCACCAGTGAGCCAAAGCGGGCTTTGTCACACGTTGGCATGAATGAGAGAGAGCCATGATCAATATTTTGAGGTCTGCAAGCTCAGGAACTTATGAATTTTTTAGTAGTTCCATAATGCTTGGGTTTTGTCGTGTAATTAAATCCTCTCGAGCTAGGTCACGATTCAACAATTATTCGAGACTCATAAACATAATTATCCCTTGAATTTTATGATGTAGTGCAAACGTGAGTAAAGAAGAAGTTTTCGGGATGCGGGAATAGCATGAACGAACCAAGCACCAAGTACAGTTATGCAGTTGTGTTGTATGTATAAGTGTGTCTTACCATCTTCAACTTCGAAAGTTTTCATACTAAACATTATTAAAATAGAATTATATACTACTTCATTACACAGTTAAGACTAAATACCCAATAACTACATTAACACTTAGATGCAAACAACTGCATTTCATATAAAAAGTAACAGAAAGGGTTAAAAGAACTCAAAAACACCGCAGACAATGGCAGAACTACTACGATGACATACAAACATAAAGCAGATAGAGAGAAACAGCTAACAGTGAGAAAATAATGAGACAGACAGTAATTATTATGTATGTGGAACATTGAAGGCAGAAAAAAATATAAACAAATTAATGGTTTTGGGAGACTGTGCGAATGTGAATACCCCTTTAAAACAAAACAACAGCAAATGAAAAGACAGAAATTAAACAAAAGTGAATTTAATTTCGATGAATCTTTGCATTTTGGAGAAGTGAGCTAAGCTCGTTTTGTTTGAATCGTTTCAATTAAGGCTAGCGAGAGTTGGATTCCATTTTAAAATACCAAAAGTTATGCGATTTTTAAATATTCTATAACTCTTGATGAAACCATCGTTCAGAATCAATTGAACTGTGATTTCATTAAATATTACTTTATTTTTCTGGTGAAAGATTTTTTTTTATATCTGATGAAATCCAACATACCTTACTTACACGTATTTATACTATTTATCAGCCAATTGTTAACTGAAAATAAATAACTTCAGAAATTAATTAATACAACAACCATTCCTATAGTTACACTTGTGTACCTTACGAGTCCCTCGACTAGAGGCAAGACTCACCTGAAACTGAAGAAATTTATTATTAAACAATCTTGAAGAAAACGTTAGTGTTTCTATATTAAATTTAATACCGAGCGGATATACTTAATGTGCATGTTTCGGGGCCCCACAAGTTTCGGAGCGTGAACTCTCCATGCGGCCGTGTCTCGTTGGCGAGTCTGAAAATAGTGGTGGGGCCCCGAAATTTGCGGGTATGTACTCTACACTCCACACTGGTCAATTTAAGTAGTCATGTCATATTTTTTTAAATATTTATACAATTTGTTGATTCAAAAATAGTTCAATTTGATTATGCAATCTAGTAGTACTAATTACTGCAAGAGGCTTTAGAGGCTAATACTGGCCAAATAAATTGATAAAGTTAGCAAAAAGCTAATAAATATAGTCGTATTTAGTTTACCATGTTGTCATAGTAATACTAAAGTAAAACTAAATTAAATATTAGTCTTAAAATTCAGGTGTAATTAATTATACCAAAAAGAATAAAACAAAAACAGAGCACGATGAAACTAGGTTTCATTTAATTTTGACATCTAAAATAGAACTTCATGAGATATTCTCAAGTCTATCTTATACATTCTGTCCATTGTAATGGAAAGTAAAAAAAACAACCTTCGCTTCCGTGTATCGAATTGAAGCACACAAACTCGCAACTGTAATATAGGGCAATAAGTCAACAAATGAATCCGAGATGATACATTGCCAGCTTCAACGCCAATATCGTCTCCATATAAGATTTCTTTCCTAGATTTATCACCCTCTATGCAAATAGAAGCCTGATGGATATTGCGAGACGCAAACCCGAGTTTACCGACGATGTGTCAAAATTAATGTTTTTTATACACGTTGAGTGGTAGGAGCACGAGATATTCTAATCATATTTCATCACGAGAAACTTATAACACTCGGAATAAGATACGTGCTTCGTTTTCGGCGACGGGACGACGTGAAAAAAATTATCAAGTGCTGTATGCTTAAAAAGTTAATGCGAGAATTGAAATATAAGTTTATATTCCAAGCAATAAATCAATTTATGCTTTATAATAATTAAAAAGCAATTTTAAATATTTTATTATGTTTACGAAAGAGGATCAGGCTGTCTAAATATAAGGTCCAAAATGTATGTTGAGAAAGTAAGTTGGGATACCATTATTGAGATATGAGTTTTTGCTAATCAAAAATTCTACTATAACTTGATTAATTTTACCAATTAGTGCAAATTAGTAAACCCAATTAGCGTTAAATATAAATGGAAATCCATTTCGTGCCACAAATAAGAAAATAAATATATGCATTAGGTCCCCGTTTAATCTAAGTTGAGTCTCGACCGCCGAGTGGCACCGAATTGGATTAACAGTGCGTGTAGCTTGGTCAGCGGCGGTATAATCAACTGGTCTCGATTAATCGCCATTATTGATTCCGTATTAATTGGCGCATCACTGCGGCTTGGCAATCACTGCACGCGATTCTGCAATCTGCTGCGGTCGGAAAAGTCAGACTTGCTAGTGTTGGCATTGTTTTGAATATAAGTTTTTATGTAACCATGATCTATCATTTCGTAATTTATATCTGACTATACCTGAAAACTATTGTCGACAGTCAAAAAAATTTGTTCACCATAAACCAGAACATGCAATTGTAGTGTCTACTCTGAATAAATAATAAATAGTAGCGGAGTAGCACAGCGCTATTCTCGGTGTAGGTATCGATATTCGTTATTTAAAAACTTTACGAGAAGTAATTTCAAATATATGGGCACATCACTTGAGCTTGGTAATCACTGCATACGGCTCTGCAATTTGTTACGGTACGAAAAATAAAATAGTGAATCGATTCGGACGTTTGGCTGGAACCAATTGAAATGAGTTTTTTTTTCAATATTGGTATTTGAACTTTTTCATGCATACTTGGGACCAAATGTCACAGGCTCAAATCTTCGTTTTATTACACTTAAAAAGTCAAGTTATCAAATATTTAGGGCCACTTGCACCAACTTCTTAAATTCGTTTAAATTGTATTTAAACACGATTTTTGATTTAAGTCAAACATTCGTCTTGCACCAAAATAATTTCCGTGTTAAATACGTTGAAAGACCTGTCAAAGTTAAATACGCTGAAGACCCTATTTAATTCATACTTAAATACGAATGGCCGTTTATTGAACTGTCATCTGGCGAATGGAGTTTATTTTGAGATAAAATACTACTAGAAGCCTTGTAATAATTTCTATGAGAGATTATTCACCTATTTAAGATAATTTTTCATTTTATCAAATAAAAAACACAACAAATAAATATGACTTTGTTTGGATTGGTTGTCATGGCAACGAAAAGTCAAAATAATGGCGAAAGTTTCGTTACATGCAGACTATTTTCAATAAAAATCATCGATTTATCATTAATTAAAATTATTATAATTATAATAATCATTAAATTTGATTTAATTTTATATCTATTATTCATAACATAATTCTTTTAATAGATTTTTCACATTACTATGATGTAATGTAGATGTAATGTAAAAACGGAACGTAGAGAACTGTTTTAACGACATGTTCAATTCATTTAACTAAATTGACATAAGACAGACTTGGTGCAAGACGATCTTATATGTGTTATGTTTATGGAGTTAAAAATATTTAACTAAATGCATAAAATAATGATTTAAATAGAATTTGGTGCAAGTGGCCCTTAGAGATGGTTTTCTAAGTTTAGATTTCTTTTTTGAAATTTCAACTATAGCCACAAGTAAAAAATCTTCTATATTTTTTCTGACATACCTACGTCCAATTTTCTCCAGTTGGCTTTCAAAATTAACCTCGGTAGATGATAAGCCAGCTCTGTTTTCTTTTCATTCCATTTCCGGACAACGTTTAGTTGTATCACATATTCTGCGACCGTATATTAAGTCCGTACCTAGATGTTATTACTAACACTATTATTTCACTGGATTGTTTCCAACCAAATGCTCGTATGGTACTGTTATTACTAATTTAACTGGTACAATTTCGACCCTCGAGATCTCCATTAAGCGAAATGAGATTGGAGGTGTATTAGTTGCAGGTAATAACTATGTATTAGAATTAAGTGGATCTGTGGTATCGAATCTATATTTAGAATATTGGTATTGAGTTATTCAAATAATTTATAGTAATCAATGGCTACTATACCTATAACCTATAGTTTGTGGTGAAAGCAAGTAATAACGCATGTGCTTGAAGTGCTTTTTTTGTTAGACACGTTAACATCTTTTGTTATTTACAGCTGCTTTTCATGTGAATTAGGAGTAGACGTTTTCCGCTCAATAAATTTCGAGAAAATTTCAACGTTTATTTTACGTATAGCTACTTTAAAAATTCCGATAATATCTGAAAGCAAATGAATGAAAGACGGAAACGAAAATAAATGGATCGATGAATATCAAAACTAGACGGTGAGATCGCCGAGTTTAGTTAGTGACGTCATAGGACAAACGTCAGACATTTTGGCATCTTTCTTTTGCTCGCTTACATTAATATTATGATTTCTGATTCTATAACGGTAGGTTCATTTTTCTATTTTCTTTCTGCCACGACCCGAATTTTCCTTTCAAATCGGGTAAAGGCTTGTAAGAAACAAAACTGTTTACTTAGGTGTGTGGTTGCTTATCTATTAATTGTATCTATGATATTTTAGTACGAGTATCTGTGTTTACTGAACTATTTTAGAACCTTCTTTTTCATTTTACTTTTTTTAATGATCCTCTAAGGTCGTCTTTATTTCTCTATATTTTGAAGCATAAAGAAGAAATGTAATAAAATATTTTTTATGCTTTTCAAATATTTTCATCTTTAGAAATACAATCCCAAAATGTTTGAAGTTTTAAATTTGGAAAACATGTGATTGTTAAAATATTGTTGTTCCCCAGGGCTTTGAGAAAAGTTCTAGTTAAAACCAGACGGTCTGCGCCCCGTTTATCATTGTGGAGATCTTATTATACTTTATAAGTAAATTTAGTTTCACCAAAAAATAAAAGTAACTTTCTTTGGATAAACTTGCATTGGATAAGGCTGTAACTTGTTATGGAAAAATTAGCAAGCAATTAATTTTTGTTAGTATTAGTAAATCATGAGATTAAACCTAGTAATCACACCTCCACCTAATATCCACAACATGTGTCATTAATTATTACTAAAAGCTCCTGTCAGTCAGTAATGATTTTAAAAAAAATGGGGTCTTCGCTATTCCTCACTGTCCGAAGGGATACATACCGATTACAAAATTGAATGTCATTATCCGAAACCACTAGACTGGTGGTACTCGATCCATTCCGCGTGATTGGCTCATATGTGTCAATAGCCAATAACAATTGATTAAGTTGCCCAATACTGGGTCGCCATCTGTCGTCCGCCATTGTTGTTTTCGATGACGTAACAGTTTGCTTTGAATATAGAAAGTTACTTGAGAGTCCGATATCGTGGCCAAATGTTTGATCAAATTGCAAATCATTGGCGGAACATTCGTCAAGGTGTGAATATATGTCAGTCAGAGAGCTTGTTACGAAAAACGTTTATGATTGATGATTGAGGGGAATAACTGATAGTTTTGGGTACTATCACAGTATAGATTTAAAGAAGTAATATAAATGATGATCAATAAACAAAAAAATACAATTTATTCAAGAGAATTAGGGTCTTAACTAGGAGTAGTGTTACTGTAAATAGCAAACTACCCTTCAATAGTTTTCACCCCGCTATACAACATCTGTATCAAACATTCAAGCTGATCTGTAGCTAATCCACGGATTTCTAATGCAAATACATTCATCAGTGCTAATGCATAGGAAGTAATCAGTCTGCGAAGCCGTCATGGCAGCCAACCTATAAATCAAACTGGATTAAGCCGGTTTAGGGCGATGATTTTAAGAATACTATCGACGGGAGATCGTTAATTTTTAAATGTAAGTGCACTTATTCGGAGATAAGTCGCGTCTGCAAGTTATTGTCTTTTAAATTTATTCTTTGATCGTTATTTGCAGATATTTCAACTAAGTTGTTTAAAGACATCTTAGTTTTAAGTGAAAATTGGAGACAGAAGGCATTTAATTTCATTTATTAATAAAAGGAATTTGTTTATTTTGAAGATTTATAAAATAAGTACTTCATAATTAATTGACTTATTTAGTTAAAGCCATTTTGTATCTTAGCTACTTGAAAAATATTACTATCAGGTACTTATTAATTTAAAAAAATAACTATTGGGTAGTCATGAAATCTACATAATAATAGTAGTGAAGAGAATAAAAAGGGTTAATAGTAGTTACTTAAGTATCTATTTCGTTTTGATATTATAAGTAGGTAGTAAAATTTTCATTTCAATTTCATTGGTTAAATGTTTGCCATTTAGTCTAGGGCTTGTTACCTACCTACATCCAATACGTACATTACCATGCGCCGTATACTTTTAACCCCCACTTACCCCAAGTAAGTGGAACGCGGATGATAAGGGTACAAGATAACGGTTTATGGACGACAGAAGCTTTTAAAAAAATATTAAGAACATTTAACGTGAATAGAAAGAAGTTATAAATATGAAAACAATATAATTTATGACTAAGTGAATGGGTTATCGTGGACCCGATCTTGGTCGTTACACATTTTTGGTGGAGAAACAATTTCGGTAACGGGGAAAAGAATTTCAGACAAATATTTTCATTTAGTTTCGTTGAATGAGTAATTCGGGGTAGTTTGGACAACAGAAACGAGATTGTCAAATTTTTTTTTTGATCACTTTATTTAAATTATGAACTGAATACGAAACTTAATGATTATTTTGTTTTCGTTCCTTGAATAAATTATAAACGCACAGTAAATTTGATGTTGCAAAGTTGAAAGCGGATGTAAGTAATATGAGCATTTTGGTACGATGCCAAATAAATATTTTTTTGTTCCTTGACATAAAATAACTAATTTTATTTTATAATAAATTATTATAATTATTACTTTAATTTAAGAACTTTTGTTGGCCAATATTTGAACAAACAATACAAATAAATTCGGTAGTTATTTTATGAGAAGGTTAATATATTTTAATTTGATTCAGCTACTTGAATGCAATAATTTATCTAGTTGTCGATTGTCCACGAAGAGTGAATAATAATTCTCAATAACGACGCTTAACACGTACCCCGTTTCTTAATTAAAGTCAAGAGATTTACAAACATTATAAGAAATTCAGATTAGTCCGACAATAAGGGCGTGATTATTTGACAGCAAACGCATTTCGTTGAATTATTTGGCTTTTGGGAGCGTTAAATATTTCAACAATCAGTCGCGCCGCGTTCCTCTAAGTGCGAGAGCTAACTTCCATCGGGCAATTAACGGCATTTGCAATTCCAAATTCTCCATCGTTAGCGACGGAAAAAATTGCCGAGTGAAAAAATTAAGGAGTTGCGAAAAAATAAACACAAACCAACTGGCGAATAAGATAACACAAAACTCCTACCGTACATTAATTAAACAATGAAAAATAACTCCAAGTTTTGTAAATGAATGACTTGCAAACGTGACTTTAAAGAGAAAAACTGTATAATCACCTTTAACGTCTAATTAGGTTTATTCTTTGCCAAGAACTCTTTCACTTGAAATTACTCGCCTATTTGTGAAGATTTCGCTTCGCAGTAATTTGAAAACTAAATTAAGATTTAGTCTTCAAATTCCGTTACAAATTTGTGGAACGATGAAATACCTGTAACAAAGAAAAAAAAATCACATTAGTGCTGGCAACTTTTATATGAAATAGAAAGCATTTCTTCCAATTTGTACCGGTATAATACTGAGATAAGCAAGTGCGAATAAATTTCGATCTGCTTTAAAATAACCTGTCGGCGTGCAATCCCATCTCGGTGGAAATATGGCGACCACATTTTTTGTTTTGTAAACCGGTCCAAATATTTCTCATAACATCGGCTGCAATGCGGTTTCCCGGCAAGAACTGGGGGTAACAAGAGAAAGCAAAAGGGAGAGATTGAACGGGAATATTTTCCTTTACGGAGAAACTCAGATTGAAAGTAATCGGTCCCCCGCTCGTTTGGTGACTTCATCACAGAATATTTGGAAAAAATAATAATCTGTTGGGTATGTGCCAAATTAAGTGGTCCGTATTTAGAATACGATTTTATTTAGTCATTTTCAGGCTTTAGCATAAAAAAGTATTAAATGCTGGCAAGGATTGAGTTGGAAATATTGGTTCGCACATTACTAGTATTCTTGTTAATCCCTCGTGCTAAGCTAATTGCTTGTGTTACGAGTGGGTTCACCTCGGTAGTGCAATGGGTGGGTTTCGAACCGGCAACCACATGATCGCAAGCCCGACGCTTTAACCATTGGGCTACCGCCGCTTTACCGCCGCTTAAATATGGATTAAAAAGTTTTTCTCGATACTCCCATAACCATACTTCGGGTTGGCAGTTTGCTAGTATTGTTAAGATAATAAATTTGCAGGACCTAAAAGGTCCCAAAATATTGACCAAATCATTGGTAATGATTTTACATTACACTCTATTGTATATGTTTTTCTATTGTGTATGCTAATTGATTTTTGTTGTGAAACCGCTTCTTATTGAGAAATCACTGCTGTTATTTTGACGTAAGATAAAATCAATCAACACTTTTTTTAATATGAATTAAAATTTTGAATAAAATATATTTGTGAAAGTATATATTTGATTATTATTATTATTTGATTATGACCTGCTCTTTATAGCCTTTGGTCTATACATTACATACTCTTTCACGCTTGAATGGCTAAACGAATCTAGATAAAACTTAGAACGGAGATAGAATATTGTCTGGATTAACACATAGGCTACTTTGTATCCAGGTCAAACCCAATTCTGAAGTCCACGCAGATAAAGTCACGGACAGAAGCTAGTATATCAATAAAATATCTTTAAAAAAGCTTGCGGAAGTTATAAGTAGTAGAGCTGAGCACCTTTTAGCGGAGCGTCACTTATACTGGTGAGGTTGGTCTCTCCTTAAGTGCTAAGTAACCCGATATGCAAGGAATTTGCGGCACTCCCCTTTGTAAAACGGCGTTATGAAGAAAATGTTGATCAAGTTTTTTTTTTTGTAATGGTTTCTAAAATATATAATGAAATGCTACTAAAAAGTATGTCCCGAAGTGTTTACTTTTTTAAGATATCAGGAAATCTTTATGCTGTATGGAACGCAGAGTGTTTTATCGGAATTCTACTGACTAAAACAATCTCCATTTAGAGGAATTGGGCTATCGAACTCGGGTAGTCTAATGATCTTATCACTAGACTATCACTGCTTTTGAAAAATAAAATTTGTATTACTACTAATAAAATATTTAATAAACATTTAGATTGATATTAACTTATACTTTTTATTTGTTACTTTTTATTTGTAATCAAAATATACACAATAAATGTACGTATTAAAATTAACATTAATATACCTACCGGACATTTTTATTACTATGAAAATTAGACTTATCACCATACACTGTCACACTTACACACAACCCCAACGTCCCCTTTAATTAGTTAAGTATTTAGAACATTCGTTAAAAATATCACCAGCTTGTAACTAAACCTTCTTCCTTTGTAATAAGAATCAGTTTTTGGATGAAATCACTTTTTATAAAAACAGCTGATATTTTGTATGCCAGCCAAATATGATTTGACGTGCATAAAGATTAGAGATGATTTTCGCTTGCATATTGCATTTTGCTAGCCATAAAATAAAGTGAACATTAGCGGATTACGGCCCGTAGTCCTGGATTAATAGTCGAATGTCGTGATGTAAATAAATTTAAAGGCCAGTGTTTTTAATTCACACATCTGTCGCACTTGTCGGCTTTAGGGTAGATTGGGGTTATTACACTCTAATAAGGTCATCGGGGGATGGGTATGAATAGCCGTGTAAAAGTCGAATAGTCGTTTTAATAATTTATTGCTTTTGTTGTCCATTGTCCTACGAGCGCCGCAATGCGATAAAACAGTAACAAAATCTATATATTACCATGTCTAAGTTAAAAAGTGTTTCTTATTCCTACTAAAGGTTAGTTTAAAAACATAGTGACGTCACGTCCTTCTGTATCCTCTCGCATCGTATCGCATTTGTCGCTTACGTAGGACGATGTGTAATGGCTATTTCAAAACGAATTAATTTTGTTTCATTGCACCGAATATGTTGAATACATTGTTGATTATATTCCGTACAGATAAATATACTTATACAGTCTGTAGGTATATTGTAGGAGGCAATGGTATTGGGTTAATTAATATTATATTAGAACCAAGACGTGTAACTGAAGGTTCTGGTTATATATAATTCAAACAGAGAAGGATACAAATTCCTGCTGTGAAATGCCTTTAGTGTTGATACTTTGGGTGTGATGTGATGGATTTTCAAGAGATATCAGACATGAAGTGTTTGTTTAGATGTTTAATGTATTTAAAACCATGTATCAAAAGCTCTATGTATTTTTTTTAAAAGCTTACTATCAATGTGGATTGCACATTAATGCACATTACCTACTAGTATTCTTGTTAGTTGGTTCACGTTGGTAGTGCAATGAGTGGGTTTCGAACCGGCAATCACATGATCGCAAGTCCGAAGCCCTAGTCATTAAGCTACCGCAGCCGGTTTTATACATTTGCATGTTATTATGCATTCACGCATGCGAACCATTTGGTAAACGGAGAATGCAGGTTTAGGTAAAAATTTTCTTGCATTCCTATCTGTGCTTTTATCCAACTACCTATAGGTAGTATATTTGGTAATGTACTGAAAACATCTGAAGACTTAGTTCGGAAATACAGTTACGAATTCGATAGTTGTTGCCAGTTTAGAATAATACTGTGTTTGTGACATAGTTAATGATGATATACAGTAATCCATTTACTGTTAAAGGCAACGTAGCCACACAATAAGAAGTAAACAACAAAACACTCCTTTAACTCTCAATTCTTTTGTTAGCGTTCAAAAACTAATTCACGCGGAGGGAAACATTAAATTCGTTGAATCCGCCCACTCTTTCCATTGGCGAGTCAAAAGACTGCATTGCGCTGAGTGAACACTAATTCAATAACAACCGCGTTCTACACGCTTCTAAAAACAGTATTTTCATGATTTTTAGACTGGCTTTCATATCCATGTGATTCAATTAACTGATCACACTGCGAATAAGCGTCATGTTTAAGTAAGTTATTAGTTCAAGATGTGTATTTTGGGCCATCAAAAAAGGAGGTAGATCTTAATTAGTTTGAGTCCATCGAATTCCCAAATATTCTGTTGCTAAGTAACGATGCTCTTATTGTACTTTTATTTTGCATTTGCCATGCTAAGTTTATGAAGTAATTTTAGTGAAGGAAAAATTTGACAGGGGGCTGGATTCGACGTCTTCTGCAACTTAAATACTACAGACACTATGGTCACTAAGCCACCGATTGCCCCATCCGCCAGGTGGAAATTTGCTTTCACATTCTGAATTTACGTCTTGGAGGTGACGTCTCTCCAATAGATGATACTGACGTCAAAAAAAATGATGTGCGCAAAATCATTGTCGTGCAGTTCAAAGAGTAAATTTAGGTCTCAAGGATACCGCTGGTGCTGCTAGGGTCTGTAGCTGCAACTTATCGCTAGTATGCTATAAAAAAAGGTCATGAAGTATTTTTGCGTCATTACCATAAAGTATGACGTGCAAAGCGTCGCGTCACGGCTTTTCGAGTCTTTGTATTGTAATTAGGAGATGGGATGCGCTCGGAGTGTCGCGTTCTTTGTTTGAGAAAAAGAGGGGAATGTCACGCGTTCATGCTGCGGCACGTCGTGTCACAGAATAAGGCCGCTGTACACGATATTCGTGTTTTCAAACGCAATATGGCTTCGCGAGTTTCATACTGAAAAACCAAATGATGTACTTACTGAGAGAACAAAATAATTAGATGAAAGGCTCCTTTGTCTGTCTGAATACTTACGTGCCCCTAACTAATTAATATTATTGTGATCGTCAATCTAAATAACCTATATTTTTAGAATTAATCTCTTTCAATATGTTTTAAGACAGTTCCCGTATTTTTTTTATGAGCCAGTTCCTGTATTATGGAACCATCACTGTGTTGCCTTCGCAAACAAACAATCCAGATTTACACCAAGTATCTGTGGAACACTAAAATATTTGTCTCAGATGGGTATCGAACCCACGTTACGCAGCCCTGCGATTATGGTAAGGTGACCCCCAGACCTGTCTTAGGTCATAACCGACTTTATGTTAATTCGTATTTCCTTCCCAATTTTATTCAACTCTCCTGTTTTAGTTGTTATTGAACTTTTCTTACATTATATAATATTTTCTCCTCCTCAACTGCCTCCTTAGCCAAGCGGTCCTGAGCTCGACTGCTACGCTAGAGGTCCTGGGTTCGATTCCCAGGTCGAGCAAAGTGTTATTGGGTTTTTCTATGAAATTCCCAGTAGCAGCTCGGAGTTAGGAATATGTGCCCGGTTACCGGCGAACTGTGGGTGTACATTAGTACGCCTCTGTCTAACCCTTCGGGGAATACAGGCGTGATGGTATGTTATATAATATTTTCCTTACATTTCCGTAAATAAAACATGGAGCTTCTGTGTCCGTAGGCATTTTCAGGCCGACATAATATGTAACCAAATATCATTCATAGTCAGCTAGGCACTTGCATGCATGACACAAATAACTAACGAGGACATTATCAGGAGCCCATAATGGTTGAAATAACACGATAATATTGTTATACCAGGGACGTCCTCGCAGTTGGCACGACGCCTGCCGCTTGTACAAATAACTATTATTATTTAAATGTGGAAGAAATTAGTGTTATTTCTAATGTTTATTGGTACAGCCCTAATGTAAGTATAACATTTCTTTTTATTATTTACGCTCAAATGTTTTTAGATTCTAACGTTTTCCTAAAAGAAAGAATTATGAAAGCTTTTGGTCCTAGTCCATCACAAAGGCTTGTTTAGCTGTTGTATTTAAGGTTAAGTTGAGTTAGCTACGAACTGTTTTTTAATGGGACAATATCAGGTTGGTCCCACTTTTTTATCAATATTGCTCTATATTACCTACTCTTCGATATCTTTTCAGATTAAATTCGATTTTCTAGGCTAGATTTTCTTTCTAGATTTCTAGTACTTTTTTATAAAAAAATAAATATTCTGGGACATTTTTACACAGCACCATCTAGTCCATAACTAAGCAGAGCTTGTCCTATGGGTACTAGACAATGGATATAATACTTATATACTTTTTTTTTGTAATTACATACTTATAATACATAAGAAACACCCAGACGAACACAAACACTTATATTCATCACATAAATTTTTGTGTCCTGTGGGAATCGAACTCACGACCACATGGTCAGCAGTCCGGTAATCGAACCACTTAACCACAAGTATTTATACATAAATACTTTTCTTCATCTAGCTATAAAGAAAAGTTCTTTAGTCAAAAATCAACGAAACAGTAGTCTGGACACCTTGAAAGTGTCTCTAGGAAATTCAACGAGGATTCACCGACGCTTAAGCGTGTAAGTGTTATCTACATAGTCGAGATTCCAAGCAATTCGCACCACGTACCGAACACTGTAATTCAACTTGAAGAATAAGACGTGTAAATAGTAAATACGGCCACCATTAGGGACGCTCCGCACGAATTTGCATGAAGATTAACGACTTCTACCTCGCTTTCGGGAATGCACAGTGCAACGCCCGTGCAAAGCCTTTGTCGAAACCCCACAACAAAATTTAACCTTTAACTACATTATCACACAGACGCTAATCGCGTTTACAATACTGATATTATAGTAACTTTATTAGTGTGACCTGGTTAACGTTTCAAGTTATTTAATGTATTTTAATGATCCGTTTCAATGCTTTTGAGTAATTAATTACCAATGATTAAGTTTTAATCAGCAGGTATAAAAGCGCATACTGGAAAATTGGATAATGGAATGTCGGTAGGTTGATCATTATTTTATTTTAATTGAGTTGTGTTTTTGAAAATTAATGCATTTATTATTAGTAACTTTGCGTTGCCGCGTTGTGACTGATCACAGTAATTATTGTATTATGACTCGGGCAACGAATAAATTACGTATGACTTTATTATAAAGTCATTTTTTTTTAATATAATTCTGTTTTCTTTGGTTTTTCTTATCACAATTAAGTTTTCAGAACCATTATACAGTTTAAATAAGATTTTGATCATCAATCAATTTACTGTCACATCGCTGGTCACACGCTTCGTATCAGAATGAGAGGGGTTAGATTATAGTACACTATATATAGGGCTCGCAAAGTGGAGGTAAGTCCTGCTATTGAAGGGTTAGGCAGAGGCTGGTTACGTAGTATGTGTCATTTATTTGTATATTTGTAAAGTTTTCCGAAATTGCGAGATCCTGGATAAGGAGGATCCATATAATGAACGATGAAATCCGTAAAAACGTATTTCAATGTCGTAAAAAACTCTAAATAAAGTTAACATACATAACATACCATCACGCCTGTATTCCCCGAAGGGTTAGGCAGAGGCGTACTAATGTAAACCCACAGTTCGCCGGTATGTTTTGGTCCCATGTAATAGGGGGCGAGGCTATTGCCATTAACCGGGCACAAATTCCTAACTCCGAGCTGCTACTGGGAATTTCATAGAAAAACCCAATAACACTTTGCATGACCTGGGAATCGAACCCAGGACCTCTAGCGTAGCAGTCGCGGTCAGGACCACTTGGCTATTGAGGCAGTTTTTAAAAATAAAGTTTTTTTAATTTATTTCTTTTGAATATTCGTGGAAGTATCAAAATCCAGTTTTTTTTTTAAAAGATTACTAGCAATGTGGGTCGCACATTACTAGTATTCTTGTTAACCCCTCGTGCTAAGCTAAATGCTTGCGTTACGAGTGGGTACCCGTCGGTAGTGCAATGGGTGAGTTTCGAACCGGCAACCACATGATCGTAAGTCCGACGCCCTAGCCATTAGGCTACCGCCACTTCAAACTGGTATAAATTTCACACAACTTTATACCAGTCTGGCCAGCCGGAAACCTCACATAATGATACTGCATTGGCCTGTTCTGCAAATATAATAACTCTACATAAACCCATGTCTCTGCGCCATGGGGCTCGGGCACCGTGCCAATTTGTCTAATGCCTAGTTATGCCCCATTTACTGCCGGATCAACTATATACGACCATGTTATGTACTACATTGCCATGGGAAATTCCAACTTATTCGTTGGTTTTGTAGGTACTTTGTTTGATAGTTTTACGAGAACATTTTCTGGGATTTACTCGTGATTATAGATTTAAGAAATATAAACATGAATGAAACAAGGTTTTGCTTTCGTAATAAAGCTGTGTGTGTAAAAAAAAAACTGTGGGTTAGGATAAGCAAACATTTTTCCTCTTTATTTTAGTCCATTAACGATGAAAATTTAACAATGGTTCCTCATGAAACATTGAGCATCCTAAATTTTTCTATCGTATCTAATACCTATGTCATTGTTGGAAAGATCAAAGTCAAAGAGTCTAGTGAATCTTTCAATCCACTTGTGTCTAGCTCGTAAAGAGTGTTCTAGTATAATAGTCTTAGTATTCTAGTATCTGCTAATCGTTAGAATGCAAACCTGAAATATGAAAAAAATGTCACATGAACTACTCGTATATTATGTATGTTTTTGTATTTTATTTGGCATTTTCCGTTTTAACATTATAACGATATTTTAGTGAAAGCTGAGGGCAGGATTCGGACCAGCGTCTAGTCTGATTCAATTCACCAATATACAATTATATCCTATCTGGCAGTCGAATTTTTCCTTCACTAAAATCATACTTCCTACTAATATTATAAATGCGAAAGTTTGTGAGGATGGATGGATGGATGGATGGATGTTTGTTACTCTTTCACGCCAGAACGGCTGAACGGATCTGGATAAAAATTGGCACAGAGATAGATTATAGTCTGGAATATCACATGGGCTACTTTTTATCTGGGTCGGACCCAATTCTCAAGTCCACGCAGATGAAGTCGCGGGTAAAAGCTAGTAACTTTATAAATTATGGCTTTTATTTTATTGGCTATGTTAGTTTTTAGGTCTGTTAACGTTATTTAAGACTAGATGTATGATAAAATATCTTAAAAAGAACTTTATTTGGGACAGTCGTAAGGCACAATGTGGTGTAAAGATAAGTAGTCAAGATACTCGAGATTATTCTCTCTGCAAAGTCTACGAAAGTACCAGCATTAGGTAAATTTTTTTTTTTTTTTTTTTTTTTTAAAAGCTTACTAGCAATGTGGGTCACACATTACTAGTATTCTTGTTAACCCCTCGTGCTAAGCTAAAATGCTTGTGTTACGAGCGGGTTCACGTCGGTAGTGCAATGGGTGGGGTTCGAACCGGCAACCACATGATCGCAAGTCCGACGCCCTAGCCATTAGGCTACCGCCGCTTCAAAATCAAATATATATTTCAAATATATATCCAAATAGAAAGAAAGCTGGCAGCCGCCAGGCCGTGGCGACGCTTACGCCTTTTGAACAAACAAAATAAAGCTAGAATACACTCGGAACTGTAGTAATTTGTTACGTAAGCACAGAAGCCTAATAAGTGATATTACAGTATGCATATGTCGAGGCTTTTAGGCGCATACGATGATGTGTAATTTTTCACGAGGGCAATCAGCGATTTTTCCTTTCTCCGGCACCGCGTCCCCGAAAGAGCTGTATGCGTAATGCCTTGCGTTTTTTCGCGACGTTTTATTCGTGCGAAATTCGCAATAAATGTGGGAGGGGTGATTAATGTGTCGACAGACAGAACGCCACTACCACTTTGATTACAAGTGTTCGAGTTGCTCGTTTCTCAGGGCTAAGCATTTTCTTGTAAGTTTTTACATGATGAAATACTTTTACGTTGCCATATTATATATCTATACTAATATATAAAGCTGAAGACTTTGTTTGTTTGTTTGTTTGCTTGAACGCGCTAATCTCAGAAACTACTGGTCCAATTTGAAAAATTCTTTCAGTGTTAGATAGCTCATTTATTGAGGAAGGCTATAGGCTATATATCATCACGCTACGCGAACGAAGTCGCGGGCAGAAGCTAGTTATATATAAAATCATGGTTTAAGTAGAAACAATTTTATTACTTAGGCCACTTTTACTGTTATTTATGATAATTTGAGGTGGGAGATATACCTTCGATCGCTTACCATCAGCCTGTAAACCTTGTTAATCATATAACTAATATAAAAAAAAACTTGCGTGATGTGTAATAAATTCCAAACTAAGCCAGCATTCGTTATGCAGTGTGTTATTAATAAAATAACAAGCAGACATTATTAGAACTCTGATTCTGGGAGTATATTCTTTGTGGCTTAAAAACCTTAATGTTAGCGCAACGTCGATTAGGCTATCGAACAAAAGCAGCCATGATTACAAAGTAAAAGGTTTTCAAGCCTTTGATATCAAAACAAAACGCCACTACGTGTCAATGCAACTTTAACGACGTCGTGTAAAAACATTTCAGCGATACATAATCGGCAAGCATTGTCGCTATTCGGCTCCACTCGGCTTCGCTCGGCACCGCTCGGCTCTACTCGCTTTTTGACGTGCCATCGTTAAGGGAATCTGTCGAATTATTCCCATGAATATTTATTCGTACGTCTGACGCTTGGGGCAGTAATGGTAGCACACGGGCTCCTGTACTAGCAAGATATTGAATCAATTTGCGATTTATTTCACTATTTCGATTGGTTCGGTGGTGTGGTCGAATATGGTTCGTTATTGTAATTGGAATTAGTCGTGCATTTTTAGCATGCATATTTGAGCACACCTACGGTTAACCGGTATTTTTAGGTTCCAAATGATAGGAGACCTTTTAAAAGAGACCATGATTCTCTGAGTTTGTTTCAGCGTTTCTTCTCAGAGGTCGTCGGCTAGGAAATGCTGGCGCTAGCAAAAAAAATATGTAAATCATTGACTTGTAAAAGTGTCTTTTAAAGATCTATTTACAGAAATAAATATAATTTATCGATTATTGCAATTAACCGCCCATAAATCCAAACTCCAATTTACTACATTCAACGTGGGAGAGCCATGCTTCGGCACGAATAGGCCAGCTCCAGAGTGATGCCACGGCCTCACAGAAAACCGGCGTGAAACAATGCTTGCATTGTGTTTCGCTGAGTGAGTGAGGTTGCCGGAGGCCCTTCCTTCATCCTTTTAAAGGTCGGGCAACGCACTTGTGACTCCTCTGGTGTTGCGGGTGTCCATGGTGATCCGTCAGCTCATTTGCTCCCCTATCTCATAAATAAAAAAATACTAAGAATTTCATGGAAATAGCCAAGGTGTTTTATTTATACTTATGGTTTATTTATTTTGAATCTCTAACACACAATAACGATCGAAATTAAAAACTCTTAGGTACAAAGTTTTATAGATAAAGGTGTGTTCCAATGTATTTATGTAATTGGATTACAACATTTTAAAAATTGGGAGCTGTACGTAGCGGCTATTAAATTTGTGACATACCCTAATTATTTTTGGTACGTATTTTTTTAACCCTCCAAAATTTTCATCCATCTACGATTTAATTCCCTCCATACAATGTACATATGCAAAACATTTAAAGATACATTTGCATGCAAAATAGTACAGTATAATAGTATTAGCAAAGGTATATGGTTATCCTGTGTCTAAGCAAATGTAATTACTTACAAGTTGAAACCGCGTTTCGTCATAACTAATGCAATATATTAAAGTGGGTGTAATGATAAATTGATGTAATTTACTATCATAGGATTAACTGTATTATTGATGGAACATAATAGATATTTAATCAATGTAATTGAGATAGGGTTTTTAATAAGGATACGGCTTACTACTACTGATTATCGGAGTCGCAGCAACCGAGGAATTGACTCTCAAGCGCAAAAGTCGCAACATATACCAAGGTTTTTTAAGAGACCGACTTAAGAGTGGTCGCCAGTGAGTCGAGAAGCTAAGAGGTACTACCTCCGAGTTATTTTCTAACCTCTATGATGCCTCTCTGAATGGCAGTGAGAGATTGTATTCTAAATTCTAATCCGTTTCCACCCGGGGCGAGGGGGGAGGTGTACTAATGTACACCCACAGTTCGCCGGTTTAGGTTCTATCTCTGTTAACAAGTTTTTCAGTCTCCTTTTGGCTCTGAGAGGAGACTCACCCAGACTAGCGGGACTGTAAATAGGTTGATCATTGAGGACTGTAAATAGGTAAATTGGTTGAGGATTTATGCAACTACCCTATTTTCTATAGCGATAAAGAAAATTACAGACTACATAATTCATGGCTTTTACTTGCGCAATTGTGGGAGACAGTTGGGTATGTTATTATATTGCTACAAGGACTTGCAATCAGAGACTTTTTGTATTCTATGCAAGTAATATCTTACAGAACATGAATTATGTTTTGTGGGCTTTTCTATAAAAAAATATTAGTTGCAGCTTGGAGTTTTCATTAAATGGGTTTGATTGGATAAAGTTAACCTTCTAGGATTAGGCAAAAACTTGCTGCTATTAATCACATAGGTAGGTACTCTTTTTGCTTTTTTTTACAGATTTATCATCTTGAAATTAATTGACTTTAAAGGATGTCACCAATTAAGGCCCTGACGTGCCTCGGAGAGCACGTAAAGCCGTTGATCCCGATTGTCATAAAAACAGTTGTGAAAATCGTTAGAAGACGTCAGTAGCTCAAAAAGGGTGACCAGTCGAATGTCGGTACTGCCCAGAAATTGGTTTGCGGAGGTCTGATGGAAGTCGCTTCATATAAAATACTGATGTATGCATCCTGGTTACACTGGAATCCAACCTAAATATAATTGGAAGAAAGCTAAGAGGATGCTAATGAGTCATTAAGCAAGTTCCGATCTTTATACAGCAATCTGAGAAAGCAATGCATATGTTCGGGTTTCCTCGGGAGAGTTCGGGATTCGTCGGGATTTATGCAAGAGATCCGTCGGTATCAGTTCACGGTTCCCATGTTTATCTATGAGCTCATGCAGGATGCTTGTGTTAGGGGATTGTTGTTCAGGTATTTCGAAGTATTGGAAGGAAGATAAACATCAATTATATCTTGGAATAGATTAAAGGTCTATCTCACTACCTCCGAATAAGTTCCGAATAAATTATCCTGCAGTTAAGTTTGTTCCATATTTAAATTTATTTGTTAACTAGTGGCTACTTAGATTTATGGTGAAATAGGCCCTTATACAACAAATTGCGTAAGAACCTCATGATAGAAAAACCAATAGATTTTGCTTATACATATAACTGCCTCATTAGCCTAGTGGCCCTCAGGGAGACTACTACACTAGAGGTCCTGGGATCGTTTCCTAGGTCGAGCAGTGTTATTGAGTTTTTCTATTAAATTCTCAGTAGCCGCTCGGAGTTTGGTATTTGTGCCCGGTTAATGGCAACGGGCGAACTGTGACGCATCGAGGAATACATTCGTGATGGTATCTTAAGTAGATTTTGCATTGTATCTGTAATTTGTTACTTGACGGATCAGAAGCGATACTATCAAGTTGCGGTAAAAATAAATATCAGTATTGTACATGACTACCCTTACCCAATTTTTGAGGTATACCGATGTTCTAAGAATTTACTGGTGGTCAGGCTTTTCGGGTTTCTGAATGAACTAACGATTATAATAGATACGTGTTTGTGAGATGTTATGGACTATAGTGCTTTCTTACTGCATGTCTCATAAGTGTAATTGATACCATAGAGGTATAACTACAGCAGCACTACACTGAGCAGTGATAGCCTAGTGATATTACCATTGGACTGCTAATTAAAATTCTCGAGTTCGTATTCAAGGTACGCATCTCTGACTTTTCGAAGTTATGTGCGTGTTAATAGTTAATTATCACGCTCTTAATCGGTAAAGGCAATCGCGAGGAAACCTGCATGCCTGAGAGATTTTCTCGACGGCATGTGAAGTTTGCCAACCCGCACTAGGCTAGCGTCACCACGCTAGCCTAGTGCGGGTTGGCAAACTTCAGCTTCAGCAAAGTCTACCGACTATAGCCCTATTATTCTGCGAGGAGACCCGTGCCCAGCATAATGAGTAATGGGTAACAGAATAGTAGGTTGATTATGTTATGTTAGGTTATAATTAACTATTGCATAAAATTTGGAAGCGTTGAATATGCCTCTAGCCTAACAACGCTATACTATTACCAAATTGTAACTAAATCGATATCCCTCCATCAAATTTGTTTAAGAAAACTCTATAATATATTAACAAACCCTCCCTTAAACGAATAGTTTGGGCTTTATAATATTTGTGGCACGTTCGGATCCTTCCGACGACCTTAATTTATTAATAGATTGTTTATAGCTTCGCCAGGGACCCAACCGTCTAATAAATAGATCACCCTTAAAATAATAATGCTCTTTCGTTGAACACCCTGTACCAAAACATAAATTTTACGAGATTAAAAGGGTGACTCAGTGTCGACGGAGATAGTCTCAGAGTTTACGAGTCGATGAAATTTTTGTTAGTTTTATGCGGGTATTAATTTATTGGATTCAAGTTTCCGTTTAGCTGTAAATGTTGTTTACTTTGAAAAATACTTCGATTTGCTTTCTTGCCGTACCTAAATTTTGCGTAATACATTACTTTCCATCACGTCTGTATTCCCCGAAGGGAAACCTCTTCCTAAATCCAAACCAATAAGAGGCAACTATATTATACTAACTACCTATATATATAACTATGGAAGATCCTCATAAAACTTTGTTCGGCCAGAGAATCGAACCCAGGACCTCCAACGCATCATTCGTGCTTGGGACCACTGTACTATCGGATCGATATTATCGATCGAATAACATAGTATCAGTATCAAATGAAATCGTAAGCCGAAAATAAACTACTCTAACAGATTTTTAATCAATTTAGTTACGTGTCGGCCATTTTGCAACGTGGCCGCCGCCGGTTGGTTCGTTTGAATTCGGAATGAGCGCGCGGGAACCCCATCAATCATTGGGCCGCGCCGGCCTACGCTTGACGGGACACAAATTATGATTGAGATTTATGCCCCTTTACCACTACTCAGTAACGTCTGTTATGGCTCTTGCACAGGGTTCATTCTGGTCAATCAACAGTTCTGTTAATAGTGGATTATCGATGATGGCGGTATAATAAATCATTATTCATTCAAATAAATAATTGCAGTAGGTAAATTAATTCAATAATGGAATTTAATTTCATTCATTCAATCTATACTAATATATAAAGCTGATTCGTTTGTTTGTTTACTGGACCGATTTGAAAAATTATTTCAGTGTTAGATAGCTTATTTATCGAGGAAGGCTATATATATATCATCACGCTAAGATAAGTAACTATTCCATGCGGACGAAGTCGCGGGCGGAAGCTAGTATAATATACAATTACAAAGATGCACCTCAAGCATCATTGTAATTTATTTTGTAAGTTTAACGATAGGATATCTATTTGCCATACTGTACATAGCAGCCTACCCTAGGATTCTTTCCATATAAGACCAGAAGACCTTATCCTTTTTAATTATTTCACTGTAGTTTATTTCTTTCCTATTATACATTTTAAGTTTTACGTTAGCCCTTTGACAAATAGTTATTTTAGTAGCAAAAAGATTGCCTGCAATTAAACTCGCATTCCAAAAGACTGTTTTAGACAAAAGGTAGGCTGTGCCCTTCTCCAAGGTCCAATCTCTCCAACAAAATAGTTTTGATTTGAGAATGTAAAAAACATAGAGTTATTAGAGTATTTTTAATTATTTTATGGATTTTTAATTCATAATAATACGCTACTGACAATCGTAATCATATCCATTCGATAATTTAACCTAGCCTCAATAAATATTACTTACGGCATAACAATATTAATACGTAATAGTTTAATCGCTTGTCAAAATTCAATAGCTTTTATTATTAATGCGTCTATTAACGCTTAATATAGTGTCATTAATAATTATTTATGACGTTTTGAAACTCATTAAGTACTATAAATTGTGTTGTATTAGTCACGGAATCTAATCACGCGCATATTATTGAAATCCATAGGTGTATCATGGGAACAGTCTGCTATGTCTAATTAAAATATTCTCATAAATATAAATGAGGTTGAATACTGATTGTAATTTATTTTATGCAATACTTACATACAAAATATATATATTAAAAAACTTAGCAGTTAACGTCTAGTGTTATGAAAATTGGATTACCAAAAATCTAGACTTTGTCTTTTGATTAGTCAAAGATCTTAAATTCGAATCCAATGCTCACATCTCTGAATTTTAGAAATCAAGTGATTGAATACATCGTGAGGAAAACTTCTTGCTTGAGAGATTTTCTCAATGGCGTATGAAGTCTGCGAACTTGCATTAGGCCAACGTGGTGGACAATGTCCCAATCCCTTTCATTCTGAGAGGAGTCCCGTATCTACTGTTCGGTCAAACTTGGACATCCTTCAACGTCCTCACATCTTTTTATCGCAATATTGTAACAGTGAAGTTTGTAATTTATTTATTTTAAAAGAGTGTCCATGGATTTTCTTGCCGGATTCTTCTCCATAGGATCGACCTTTTGGAACCGTGCAACTAGAACCATAACGTTTCAAAATAAAAACATTTGAACTTTGAACTTGAAGTAGTGGTTTGTGTTTATAAGAGCAATTGTGTGAAATAGTAGTATTACAATATTTTACAAAAATCTAAAAAAAAGTAGTTTAAAATGTGTACGCTTTTAACAGGCTTACGTCAATATAGAGAAGGAAGAGAGATAAGACAACAAGATACATTAAATCTATGTAAAGCAATAAATATTCCAAGCATCCTCTTATCGCACAGAGCAAGGGATTATGTTGCTGGTTTCATTTCTAAAGAAGCGCCATTCGAAAGCCGTACCACTACATTCGCACACCACCCTCTGTAAACCTAGCACCTTTGTATACAGGTAACACTATCGAATAAATGGTTCTGAAGTGAACGTTGCATTGTTAGGTTATCTCAAACGCCGCTCCGAAGCTCCCAACTATACGAGATACCAGTAGCAACTCTAAGATGATCCCCCCTGGCTTCCACTTCTCCGCGCACCTGGAGGCTTTGTGCTAAAACGCCGATACAAGCTAAAGATGATTTGAATTATCAGGGGTCTTTGTTAAATGGTTTGTTATGATACTGTACAGGTATTACCTGTTAAAGTGTAGCTGAGATTATAAACGGTGTTCGTGCCTAGATTTGTGCGAACAATTTGAGTAGGATTCATAGTCTTAGGATTGTGTTGGTTTAAATTTTAAGATTAGAATGTCACTTTAACTGCCTCGTAGCTTAGTGGTTCTGACAGCTACGTTAGAGGCTCGATTCCCAGATCGAGCAAAGCATTATTGGGTCAGTAGCAGCAGGGAGTTTGGATTTAGGCCAGGTTAATGGTAATAGGCTCGCCCCCTATTCGATGGGACCTACTTATACCGAACTGTGGGTGTACATTACCATACGCCTCTATTTAACCCTTCGGTTTGACCAGGCATGTTAAGATAGAATTATAATTATAATTATATTATGTTATGAACTGGTAAGTGAAAAAAAAACTAAATAAAAAATATAAAATGCAGTTAGCAGTAGTAATAGCATGCCTTTGTACATGTATGACAGCTATGAACGTGGATGAAGCAAAAGAGGTATTTAAGTATGTGTGGTTTTCTGCTTACCCCGTTTGGGAAACGCAGTGAGAGTATACAGTTTTTAAAGAATTTTAAAATTACTTAAACTCTTTTGTATCTATAATTTCCAAAAACATTTTCCTGAAAATAGGGAATCGGGCCTTCCTTACACAACATTACAAGAAGTTTATTGTCTAACAACTGTCAGATTAACTGGTTGTTAGTGGCCTAGGCTCAATTCATTGCCTAGAAGCTTATGTCCAGTTAATGGAATGAATGACTCGGCTGGATTACGACGCTCAATGAAGGACCATAATACAATGGAATGATGAAAAGGATATCTAAGATCGGAAACGAAAGGTTCTTTTGCGGAGAATTTATAGATCTGAAAGGTCTTAATGTAAGAGCTTTTCAGTTCATAAAAATAATATAATATCATGTCTTAGACCCGACACGTATTGTGAGGTCCCTGACTCTGGCTTCCTAAACCTACGGAGTTCAATTACTTGGTCGGGTAAAGAGGTTTTACAATTTTCTGTAAAAAAATCTCAGTTGTAGCCCGAATAAATGTCCTCATCCCCTCATCAAATAGTATAAAAAAAGTGTCAGCAATTCCTGCTTAATTATTGACAATCATGCAAACGTTAACCCTATTTTTAACTCTGTTGAATCCCCTATTTATTTCCTCCACCTATATAATAAAGACAGGTATTCCTATATCAATGGTTTTCCATATATTCCGTACTTTCTCCAACAATGGAGACGTCAAACGCACCGTAGATATCTACAAAGGATACACAGTTTGCCAATGAAGTTTGATCAAACGGCCACAATATCTAATTCACGCGTCGTAAGCAGCATTTGTTGGAAACTGCGGACTACGGTAACATCACAAAGTAATACATTCGAGAAAGTTCTCCTCTCGGGACGGCACGCGCACTGCATCGCCCATCCAACTACGATTCAATATATATTAGCTTTGGAAACTTTGATTTCTGTGTTCTTATTGCTTTACGCAAAATGTTCGAAAGTGAGTTCGAATCACATTTGCAAGGTATGTTGGGACCTAGAAATTTCTACTGGAATATTGGTGCGGTAACTTTGATGGCTACAGGAATTTTTTATTTAAGCTATGACTTATTTAACTGTCGTATTTTATAAAAATATGAGATCTTTATCTTAAATAGTATTGAACCAGCATGAACCTTGTCGTCTGCCAATGTGGTTCTAGAGATTTTGTTCCGAATTTGAATTTTACTACTATTTGAGACTGCATAAGTACATTGTCATACGATACTCGATATAAAAGGAGTCGTCATCAACTTATTAGCGAATAATTTTTTTTGTTGAGTTAACCCGTTGGCTGCCGATGTGGCCAATTCGCGATTCTGGTTTATGCAGTTTTCTTTATAAAGCATCTAGATTTCGAACTCTCAAATATATATTGCAAAACACGAGACTATCATAAGAATGTTAGATAAGATGGTGCGTTTAACCTTTATTTCTAAGAACTTGTTGTAAGTTTCTGTTTGCTATCCTAAGTTAATACTGAAAACTTTCTTGTTTTGTTTGTTGAACTCTCAGCACTTGCTGAAGGCTCTCTAATAAAACTTTGATATTTATTACAGCTCTGATTTATAATATTGTTTTTTTTCTCTTATCTACATCTAAAGGTGTCTTTGCCGAGGTGCGTCGTTAGATTTATTGTTTATCCATTTTCAGAAAGGAAAAGTTTATAAAATCTTTATGTCTATATAAATAATACCTACATCTAACGGTGTATCACAAAAAGTATGTAAATATTATGTCGGAAGACACCAGTCACATTTTGGGTTTAGAGATGTTTATATACCCACTTGTTTTTTTTAAATACCTTCAATGTACAGACACAGCTATTTTACAATTTTATAATAGTAGAGATTTATTAATGAACCAGAGCAGTTACAATGTTCGAAGGTACCAAATACCATTATGAATTTACATTTTGTACAAACTTTTATTCCAAGAAATCGAAACCGCTCAAGTTGTGATGCGGCACGGTGAGTGGGCGAGTTGCCTTATCCGTATAATATTAGAGGTAGGGTATCCACACGTCCACAATTGAATGTGGGATTATGGGCTGTCAGGTCCGGACGTTTTGACTGTAATGTGGATTAGAAGATATATTTCACTGGACGTCCGCATTTCAGTGTTATGTAACGGGATACTTTAATGTAGGCACGTTTTATATTCGAAATCGATATTTAAATGGTATAAAAATATTTATTTTACTAGATAATTAAGTGTAGCTACCTCTAAACCGGTTTCTGTTTATAATTGAGCTATTATGTAATATCAGAATAAATGTCTTGAGAAAATCTCTATAAACCAATTTCAAGTACCCATTACTTGAAATAAATTATGAGCTAAGAGATCATTAGGCAAATACATCTGTACTACCTTCCAAGACGATTGATATTCCCGTGACGAATTTATTCCATGAATCGTCTTTAACAATTCAAGGAAATACTCAAGTCATTAAGCACGCAGTAGGAGTCTTCATATAATATTAAAAGGTATGTAAATATTTTGCTATTAAAAATTATGATAGAAGCAGAGTAACAAATTACAGTGTCCATCTTAGCGATGTACGCCGTCGCGGGATTTAATTAATCACAATATTATGTAGCGAGAGGGTTGAGATCAGGGATGCGCGATCGTGATAACAGACGCTAGATGATGGTGCGAATTGTAAGCGAGCCACTTAATTACTCTTTAGACTGTTCGTGATTGTGAAAAATTAGGGCTGCCTGATCCGGCTACCGGCTCGAAGCGAAAGGTTTTTCTCGTGGAAGTAACATAGAAAAGTTTAGTTTAATTTGAGTAAACTATCAGTAACTAAGTGTTAGCAATAGACTTAATGAAGAATGAAAGGGGTTTGGTGTGATCTTTTTGCAGACTCCACATGTTATTCAGAAAATCTCAAAGACACGCAGATTACCTCATGAAAAGTCAGAGGTCCGCTTTAGATTCGAACTGGAGACCTACTAAATCAAATGGTTTTTGATTCCTAGATTCAGAAAAAGGCTTCTTGGGTTTTTGTTATGAAGTTTTTAGTAGTGTTTCGTGCCGGCAATAAGTTCGCTCTCTATTACATGGGAGTTACGCGCAAACTGTGGGTATACATCAGTACACCTCTGCCTAAACCTTCAGTTAGACACGCGCGGTATGTAACATACATTTATTGTACCGCTGTTTCTTTCCACTTGCACCAATCTGAAACTAACTCAAGCCGAGGTTTAACGAGACGGCAAATTCTGAAAAACAAGCGACCTCGATGAGGGTCAGACATGGAGGTACAATTAAAAAGCGAAATGTAAGCCAAGGATTAAGCGGCACAGAAATAATGAGAAGATTTGCTGCATAATGAGCAAATGTACCGGCTGAGACGCCATCTTTTGGCAATTGTTCAGTTTAGATAATAAACTTACAAATATGGTCAACAAGTGAAAGGGTGAACAAGTGGTGGTCTGTGATTGCGCTGGTGTTTGTTAATTGTCGAAACGTGGCATTCTTATAGATTTCAGTAATTGGAAATACTCTTCTTATCACTAAAATAATTATTAATAGAGTCAAGAAACAAAGATTTAGATGTTAGATTGACTGATCTACCGAAGAAGGTAGCCGGAGTATTCTGGATACAGAAAGTAGAGAGTGAAGAAATAGGTCGTAATTTAGAAGAGATCTATCTAACAGAAGATTAATAGTAGGCTCTCTGCCGTTGCCGTTTTTTCTTCATAGACATTGTTTGATTCAGAAAAGAAACGCTTTCTTCTTGTGCTAGATATGCCATGTGTGGATATCTCGTTTTATGTCCTGCCCACCACTTGTGCTTGTTTGTACTGAATCGAGTAACTCGGTCCAGTACTCGGATCGGAAACATTAAACAAAGTAATACTCAGTAGTATTTTACCGAGTAATACTCGGTAAAATCAGTACTCGGCGCATCTCTAGTTTACACTCAAATGTTTTCGCGCTATTTTTGTTACCCCAACACTTTATTACAAAACTATGGATATATAAATAGCCAAACGATTACGGGATTAACGGAGTCACTACAAAACCTTCAAGTGCAGTTGCGAAGTAAAAAGTGTGTAAGAAAAAAAAACGACTCGTAAGTGTCACCGTGGTATGGTCTCGACAGTCGAGTCTACCAAGTTTCCACAATAAGACGACCGATAGAGTAACAAGTCTGAAAATTTTCCCTTGCTCGTTTTACCCGCAGCGTTGGGAATCAGGTCGAGAATATCGACTTGAAAATTTCTAGTTTGTTAGTTCGGAATGACACCGCGGTCGAAGATTGGATTATTTTTACAAGTTGCAACCGTTCGGTGCTCAGGATTTTCTTGTTTTAAGAGCCCGTTTGCGAGTCCTTACAATAGGATTGCATAATTATTGGAGCAAGTATTGTTGCCGGCGGTAATTATACTGTGGAGACGACGTAAGGAGTACGAGATGAGGTTGGAAACAATGAGTTCTTAGGATATGTATTGTAGAATGTACCAAGAATATCTTCAACGTAATTAAGACTTAAAATGTGTTCTATTCTGTCATTATATTCTATAGATTGTTTTTCAGGACATAGAAACAGATACAATGTTATTTTATCTTGAAATCTATTGAAATTAATTAGTGTTTTCATCAAATCTTTTCATTAGTTACTGGAAACATTTTGTATCATAATTTTAAAATAGTTTGTAAATTATGTTGCAAAATGTAGCCTTATGACTTAATTACTAGAATGTACTGTGAAATATTGTATTGTACAATGTTAGTACGTGATTTGAAATGAAAGAAAAATAAAGCCTTTTTAAAACATTAATGGCTGATTCTAAATTCCAAAAAAGTAGGTGTAAGTAGTAAATATTCAAAAATGTTCAGCCCAAATTGCTGGATTAAACGACTGGATTTGAAAAATAGCAATACTGCTGTTTTTCAGCACATCTGTTATGACAAGATTAGGGAATTTCTCACAGGATTGGGAAAGAAATCAATGCAAGTAAACCTGCAGGATATAATCACATACGATTTAGTAGAAGGGTTAAGTTAATATCATTTTGTTGGTCGCAGGTGTCCCCCCGATATTGGGCCCGACTAAATTAATGTCACATAGGGAATTATGCAAATCCGTGCATCGCCTGTCCAATGTCACGTCAGCCGAAAATTCTCTTAACGTGATGTCGACCGGTATTAGCGCCCGTAGATTATACGTAATACTGTACCTATATTCGTTATACATGCGCGTATTAAAATAGACGGATAGATAAATGTGGGTAGGTTTTGTACATATTTTTTATTATACGCATATATTTTTGCTAACTGCTTGCTTGAGGTCCTGGGTTCGATTGTAAAGCAGTGTTAGGTATTGGTAAACGATACAGCATTACCTACTATTTCACTTCAATATTTTTGAGTTTGATTCCTTATTAACTTTGACTATATATAATAACAATTAGTGTAATTTTATGTTTATTGTTTATTTTATGTTAATTGTTTCTTTTATTGTTAGTATAAGTAGTGTTTTTTAAAATAGTTAATATTATAAGTAGGCTTAGCTATCGCATTAGGTTTCTAAACCTGTAATGATAGTTTAAGAGCTTAGAATAAATAAATAAATAATAAATGAATATTATACAAAGTTTATTAACTGTTTCTCTCGCTTTCAGCTTCGAAATTCTAAATTTAGAAGAAGACAAAAAATAATAACGGTGACACGCAAGTGATACCGCTGGTGTTGCAAGCGTCCATAGGCTACAGTAATCGCTTACTATACCTGTTTCCCACTTTAAAGGCCACTTGCACCAACTTCTTAAACATATTTAAATTCTATTTAAACACAAATTTAGTATGAAAAATTGTGTTTAAATGCAACTTCAACACATTTAAAAATTTGGTGAAAGTGGGCCTTAGAGTATAAAAAAAATTGGATTGTCAACTGTTTAGTCATCATTTATTTTAGCAACGTTCCGTAAGTAGAAAAGTAAATACTTCTCTACGTTAATAACAAATGCACGCAATATTTTGTTTAAATTGCGAACATAACAACACATGTCATTAGCAATCCGGTTATGATCGATTTGATCTAACGCAAATAGGATATTAGCTGTTTGCTCTGAGTGAATTGAGCAATTAATAACACAATTCTGTCATTGGACGCATCATATGTAATGTTATAATGAATCAATGGCATTCACGTTGGCATTAGAGGGTTGGGACCTAAGTGGCCCGTCCTGGATAGGGTTGTCGATTCGGTTTTAAACAAACTCGTTAATCATTTCTGACAGGGTACGGAACTACGGATAATATTGGAATAATTTTAAGATATTAAATTGTAATTTTATATTGATAAAAATCATACATACCATCACGCCTGAATTCCATGAAGAGTTAGGCAGAGGCGTACTAATGAATACCTACCCACAGTTTATATTCAGTTTGTATGCTTAGATGAAGTGGGTGGAACTGTTTTATTTATTGTTGAAAGTCAGATATTGTTTGGAATCTAATATTTATATTCCATTGCTTTGATTTATTTGCATTAATTGAGGAAATGACGCAAAAATCAAAAAGTAATACTGTGGTTGAGTTTTCATTCATCAACTCCTCTTGAGTTATAAAAATATCTACCACAGTATCACGTCAGCACCATCGCGATAAAAAATTCAATCTAAAAATCCCTTACTTGTCATCCCTGCAAAATCGGGACATCGCGGGACACCGCTGTCCTGCATTCAATTACAATGATAACATCACGCAACGTCGCAATTACGATGCTAATCCGTCAATCGTGTGCGAGCTAGCTGAATGCAGCCCTGAGTAGTGGGTACATTACTAGGGGAACCGCATAAGCCGCCGTTTGGGTTCCGCACATCATAATGTAATGGTAAGTAGGATTGAGCGTCGTTCTTTGGATTTATTTCATATAGCTGCTCGGCCCGGCTTCGCCCGTTTTACCGTAGGAAAGAAGCATTTTCCCGCGGTAAAAAGTAGCCTTAGTTCATCAGGGATAATGTCAGCTTCTAATGGTACTTAAAATATTTTTTCAAATCGGTCCAGTAGTTTCAGAGCCTAGTCAATACAAACAAACAATCAAATCTTTCCTCTTTATAATATTAGTGTAGATGTAGATTTCCCGATAAGGGCATCGCATTTGATACATTAAAGTAAACGTACAATAAAAAAATTGTGGGTATTTTAGGGCCTACTGAAAATGTCACTAACATTTTCCTTGTATATTTCACACACGATTTTTATATAGATATAATCTAATTTTTTTTGGCCAATATGAGTAGGTATATAAGAGAAAGAAATTGTTCACCTTCAGAAGCATAAATGTAACAATTCTCTAAAACACTGTAAACTGGGCCATAGTACCTAATTCTTACCTACCTATAAATGAAAATTCTGAAACATTGATTCAATTTCTTAACAACAATAGCTTTTAAAATTAGATGCTTAACTATCTTAGTTTAGTTATTATAATCTAGGAGTTAAGATAACAAGTCCAAGTTTCTATACAGTTCTTACACAACTTTGAGACCCTGTTATTAGATAATATCGTTTCAACTAAGTTTTACCAGTATAGTTATTGGATATTTTCGAATTTTGAATTGAATATAATCACATCATAGTTGCGAAACGTAACGTAGTGACATAAATATCATCTGTTCAAAAAACTAGTGATTTTACCAACCAGTTACTTTTCAGTAATATAGTACAGTAATGTTATTCTAAGTGATTCTGCCTCATTAGCCCAGTGGTCCTGACTATGACTGCTAAGCTAGAGGTCCTGGGTCCTTGATGCCAAGGTCCAGCTAAGTGTTATTGAGTTTTTATATGAAATTCCCAGCAGCAGCTCAGAGTTTGGAATTTTTGCTCGGTTAATGGCAATAGGCTCGCCCTCTATTACATGGGACCTAAAAATACCGGTGAACTGTGGATTACATTAGTACGCCTCTGCCTAATTTTTCGGGGAATACAGGCGTGATGGTATGTTATGTTTCTAAGTGATTCTATCGAAGTATCACAGGTCCCTAGATCGGTTACATAACGACAAAAATATTGAGTGATTACGTAACTCCTCAGATAACACAGCATACCACACGCCTGTATTTCTATCAGAGTTAGGTAGAAGTGTACTAATGTACACAAAAATATGTTTGTATATTGGAGGTTATTGTATAACCGGGCTGGTTGTTTATTTATGTACCCGAATATACTCGTAAAAAGTTCGCAAGATATAAACATTATATTACATAAACCGATCGACAAACAACCTTAAGTCGTAGACCAAAGTCACATACATTTCATATTCGCCGGGATCGCTCCACAAAGTGGCCACGATCCTCCGTTATTGATATTTGACAAATAAAGTAATATATCAAACCATATTAGGGGGGCCCATGGGACGTCTATATAAAGGATGTCACTCAGTATACCGTACCATGATCGTAAAGGAGCATCGGGTTCGAAGATAGGCATATGACAGTTCTGTTCTGTAAACTCATCAGTTATACAGAGTACTAGTTTAATAGTTTCATACATAGGTACTTAAATAACTTCAGTTATATAAACTAAATAACTTAATCAAACACAATAAACTAACTAGTATAAAACCAGATATATTAGATAACAATGTAGATACTCTGACTGAATTCGAATGTGTTAAATAGTAGTCATTCAATAGTAAAGGTAGTTTAAAGTATAAGCCTGGGTCTAGCTTAAATGGATAGATAGATGGACATTTCACCTTAAGGGTCATATTTCATCTTTTTGGATTTGGATTAGTGGGCGTATAATTTATACACACATGTCAGAGTAAGGTCACAGTCGCTGTATGGTACACATCAGTGGACGGAGTCCTTGAAATGTAATCTTGACCGATCAGGAGCAAGCACGGATGCTTTTACATTTATTGAAGGGGGCATAGACACATGACAGCCTTGCTAATAGCATTAGGGATGTGGTTGACATGCGATGATAATCTAGAACCGCTTCTATGATGGTTTAAAAAATACTGGTTTTAAAATAGCCCTATATTTTTGAATATTTAATACTTTTTTGGTCATCTGAGGTTTTTTAAATCACCTTTTAGACAGACGGACAATTAATCCTATATGGGTTTCCTTTTGATGTTGGGAACCCCAAAAAAGTCTTCTCCACTAAGCATCTCCTTTTTTTTGAAAAATTCTTACATAAACTTGAATTTAATTTACTTTTGATCGATGATTTTATATTTAAATCGATTTATAAAACATATGCTTTATGTCAATATTGCATTAAATATTTAGGTATATTAGTTTTTTAGTGTCTTGACTTATATATTTTTACAATTCAAAGACCCATGATTTTATATTGCTATTATTATATGTTTTTAAAACTATGACTTTGCACTGATATGTAGCAAAATATGATAACTATTTAGGGAGAGTAATAAAGCAAATACTTTCATATGAGCTTTGTACACAAGATCAACTTGTTTAACCGTGTCCGCACGCGTGTACCATCCTTCGAAACTTGTTGACGAATTCAAGGGCCCACCGAGTATCGAGATGAGAGGGCTCGTATCGATTCCTAGTACATTAATATAAGTCGAGGACTCGCCTCACCACTAAGGATGTTTTATTGTATCGATAAAACGGATTTCGTAACATAGAGGGCTATAATGACCTCGAATTATTATGTGTCTGTGTGAGTATTTGTGTGATGAAAGTGGAAGTATGTTGGGGCTTTATTGCTGCGTAGAATAGGGTAATGCTTACAATCTACGGTTATCGCATAAGAAAGTAGTAAGTACAGGGAAATTTATAAAATATGCAACAAGACTATCTTTATATAAATTGCGGTTACAATTTTATTCGCTGCAATATCACTGCTATTTAATTAAATTCCGTTCATGAAAAGGTAGAAAATTTAATAAAGCCGTAATAATATTAATATTGCGAACACTTTTTTTTGCGCTATCATGTGGAAATTTTTAGTTCATGCACGTTAATAAAGACTCAAGAAGTCAAGTTCCAGGCATTTGGGGAATTTAGTTATTACACTATTTGTACTCTTAAATTCCTTATTCTATTCTTGACCCACAGGAGTCTTTAGAAATCTCTTTTACTTTATGGAACCCCACACTTACTGATATTAAATTGCAATATACAGTTGTTACTGTATATTGCAATTTGACTGATATGTTTATCAGTCTAGCTACGATCTTCTATGGAAGTCGCGGAACTCACCAACAATCCCATTATCAGTCTGATTTAACTTACGTGAATGAGACATGGTATCAAGATGAAAATTACCTGGAAAGAAAAAAACAAATAAATTAGTTGTGTGTCGTATGCATGTGCATGATATAAAAACTACCATCACTCTTTGGTTTATCACGAAGTTTCAGTACCTAAATATATAACATGTTGTAGAAATTGATAAGACTTTTTTTAGAAACTTAACATAACATATCATCACGCCTGTATTCCCCGAAGGGTTAGGCAGAGGTATACTAAGGTACACCCACAGTTCGCCGGTATGTTTAGGTCCCATGTAATAGGGGGCGAGCCTATTGCCATTAACCGGGCACAAATTCGTAACTCCGAGCTGCTACTGAGAATTGCATAGAAAAACCCAATAACACTTTGCTCGACCTGGGAATCGAACCCAGGACCTCTAGCGTAGCAGTCGCACTTAGGACCACTAGACTAACGAGGCAGTTTTAAAGCACTTTAAAAGTTTTAAAGTACTTTTCAAAGTCAATCCATGAGGTGTACTGTAGTCCCATTGCCATGAGTGTATATCTAACGTGTATTCAGTAGTATTAAAACATATCTTGTATCGGTAAGACTACCTCATGGATTGACTTTCATGGATCATCTTCCACCCAAAGAGACAACAGAGTAAGTCGAACTCGTACGAACTAAAATCCACACATCTACCTTGGCCCTATAGTCATGGGGATTCGCGAGATTTGGTACAACCTGTAGAAGTTTATTCAAACACCTTGCTTAAGTATCTAGACGGCTCAAGAATCTTGTGTAACAAAAAAAAAATCTTTTATATTGATATAAGCTGGCAAATCAAGAGTTTCTTAGAAAGGAGATCGTAGCAATAAGTCGGAAATCCTCTAGCGCGAACGAAAAAGATTATTACAACTTCGAAATCGAAACGATATCTAGATAACCGAAAACTTTCCTTAATGTCGATAGTAACTTGTGAAAATATTTCTGGAGCTGGGGAAAATCTATATTACATTGTTTATACGGTAATTGGTGTTAAAGAGTTTTGGCACCAATCTTTATTCACGTCTATACGAAGACTATCTGAAAATCTGATGCATGTTTCATCTTGAATCGCTGGCTAGAAGCTGAGATATAGTAAATATTTTTACGACGCGAGAGAAATCCCGCCCAAAAGTGAGTATCTCATAAATGTGTATTTAGGAATAAATAAGTACGCGTTTATAGGCAACACACGACATATTAACATATTATTCAAATAAATTACCGACATAACTACGTAAATTGTTGTCTCATGGGTAAATGGCCATGAGCGCAACTGTTGAACGTGCGGTTCACCAATGTGTTTAAAGCAATCAGGTTTGCGTCGATTTCAATAATGATTATTTGTAAATTTAGAATTAGTTTGAGAGGGAAATAATTGTAGTTTTATAAATAATTATTATTGACATTTGTTACTTATTGTATAGTTTTTTTAAAGCAAAGTAATCAGGTTTGCGTCGATGTCAATACCTAATAAATATTTGTAAATTTACAATTAGTTTGAGGGGGAACTTATTGTAAATCTATAAATACTAAAAAAAGTCTCTATAGAAACTTATACTTTATCCCTAAGTTGATTATTTTCAGATCAGTTCAACACAGATTTTCTGTCATTCGAAACCTTTCTTTTACGGTTTTACTCGTCGCCACCAGCCCCAGTTCACGCGTATTAGTTTGGTTCTTTTAGACTACCTAATTCAGAACGAGGCTGCCAAATGGCTGGCAACATATTCGTTAAGAATAAACGCGATTATTTTTAAAAACATAACACCACAAAACTTAATGAACAGTCGCCTACAAACAAAATATTTGTGTTAATCTGATTTCAAGCCGAGTAATTTAAAACTCATCTCTATAATTACCTCTCGGAGCTCGTTCACAATGGAACACCACGTTTTCGATGACGGAACTTAATTGGACAGTCGTTAAAAATAATTAACTACTAAAGCATCCCTTATTGAAGTTTATAAATGTTTAATAAGTTTGTCGAGACTGATCCAGTGGCTTTAATTTGGTAATAGAATTATTTTTAACTAAGAAGTTGATCCTAAATAATTATGTTGCTATAAAGGCTTCAGAGAAAACATTGTATAAAAACAAAAACATATACCGATCTCATTGGCCACATCTTTTAAAAAGGTCAGGCGTGTATGTATGATAAAATGTATGAATGTAAATGAAGAAACAGAACCACGCAAGTTTCGTAGCGGTCTATAGTTTCTGTCCACCCATGCAGGAAAAAGGCATGAATGTATATATTTTTTTTTTTTTTACACTCTAATACGCGCTATTTTCGATTGTAAAAGAAATCGGCCTTAGGGATGATCGATATCTGGACAAACGTAGTTTCATTCACACCTCTCGTGGCGGTACTGCCCATGGACACCCGCTACACCAGAGGAGCCGCAAGTGTGTTACCCGCCTTTTAAAAGGGTTTGGGCCTCCGGTATCCTCGCTCACTCACCGCGAAACACAACGTAAGCGTTGTTTTACACCGGTTTTCATTTTTGAACTACGGCCCATTCAAGCCGAAGCATGGTTCTTCCACGGTAATATGCCCATCTTATGCTTAGCCTGCTAAAATGTATTAATAATTAATATCTTTAAACAGATTTTAAAGGCATATACTATTACTCGTAACATTTAACATAGGTACGCTAGAACGCTGGAGAAAAGCATCGTGAGGAAACTTGCATGCCTGAGAGATTTTGTTGACGGCATGAAGTCTGCAAACCCTCATTAGGCCAGCGAGGTGGATTATAGCAAAATTCCTCTCTTTCTGAGAGGAGACCCGTGCCCAGCATTGGGGTTGATTATGTAAATGGCGCCTGCTTGTCCTGTCTGAGCTAGCATCTACCATTAAGTTAACTTCAAGTAAATCTTGGGGTATTGTTTAATTTTATATTCGTCATTCTATTCGACGTTGTAATACTTCTGTAAAAATATTTTCTTCCTTGGCGATCATACATGTTTTATGTTCATATTATTTAGAGGCAAACAATTCTCAATATCATAGAAATTATTCCACTGCTTATATGAAGCTACTTTGTATACCCAAAGGACTCATGTATATTTTATTCAAGCCTAATTTTGCTAAAACTAACTGAGAACCTCTAGCGTAGCAGTTGCGCTCAGGACCACTGGGCTAATGAGGCAATGCGGGTCGCACATTACTAGTATTCTTGTTAACCCCTCGTGTTAAGCTAGATTGCTTGTGTTACGAGTGGGTTCACGTCAGTAGTGCAATGGGTGGGGTTCGAACCGGCAACCACATGATCGCAAGTCCGACGCCCTAGCAATGGCTAGGGCGTCGGACGTCGGCGTCATTATCATCGAAGCGTCGGTAGCCTAATGAGGCTACCGACGCTTCGATGATAATGAGGACAAGATGACAATGACGTTGACATAAGTCTAAGTGCACAACAGCCCAGCTCAAAAGTGTCACATTAAAATATTTTATCGTGTATTCGAAAACACTTAGGTAAAACGTGCTGATTCAGGAGATGTCTCAAGTTTCTTTCGTGAGATTTGTTCATTGCGTGAACACTCTCGCGACTAGTGAGTATAAGTTTGGTACAAAACTTCATCTCTAATGTAAAAGTTTGCTGGAGCCGCGGGGTATGTCAAAAGTTGCCGACTTTGTGATGTGTGCACCGACCATAGGAATCCGATCTTGCAACTTATATAAGTACTTTTGTCGCAAGAACGGTAATTGGAAAGTTAAGCGCTTGTTGATAGATTACTCAAGTAGTTTGTTTGTTTACTTTTCTACTAATTGATCGGAGGATTGACAGTAGTGGTTTGGTAGTGTGACGATAAGATAGATGAAGGAAAAAAGCTGCTAAATTAACAGATCAGCAAGCACAAATAGTCAATAGCTACGTAATGTTATTTCACCATATTTAAGGAAATGATTTTTTTATGGGATGGGGGGGGGGGGAAACTAGCAGATGGATCGCTTGATGGTAAACGATTACCGCCACCCATGGAAACCCGCAACACCAGAGGAGTCACAGGAGCGTTGTCAGCCTTTTAAAAGGGTTTGGGCCTCCGGTATCCTCACTCATTCGGCGAAACACAACGTGAGCGGTTCTGTTACAAAGAACATGTAATTATTTCGTAGTATATTTTCCGTTTAACCACGAGAAAGAGAATCGTTCACAAATATAATAAATTTCATACCGCAAATTCTGAGCAAACAAACGTTTCGTTTCAATCAAATTTTCAAAAAGCGATCGCATCAATACGCACACAATACATGCCAGCAAAAAGGTCGGGGGTTTTCTACGCAATGTAATTTCCGACAGCAATGGAGCGTGAGCACTGGCGAAATTCCGTCGAAATTCCGCCAATCGGCGTTATTAAGCGGTCCGCGCCCCATGTGGTGACTGGCGATGTATGGAGTTGTTTGTAGCGATCGATACTGATGGACTGCTCGATTCTCTTTTAGTTTCGATACTGACTAGTAACTGTTTTCTTGCTGATGACGATGAAATAGGAATAGAGTATTTTTTAATCTAAAATATTACGCCATGATCAAATCAAACTCACTTACTCGGCGACACACAACGTAAGCGCTGTTTTGAGTAAGGATACTGGAGACCCAAACCTTTTCAAAAGGCGGGCAACGCAGTTGAGACTCTCATGTTGTGGTTGTGTACCACCAGGCGATAAGTTTGCTCATTTGCCCCTCTATCGCATAAAAAATTATATTACTGGTCGGTGACGTCATTATCTACCGATTTTTTTATACTTACTAGCTTCTGCCCGCGGCTTCGCCCCCGTGGAATTCAGTCTGTCATCACATCCCACGGGAACGGGATAAAAAGTATCCTATGTCCGTTTCCTGGTTCTAAGCTACTTCTCCACCAATTTTCAGCCAAATCGGTTCAGCCGTTCTTGAGTTATAAATGGAGTAACTAACACGACTTTCTTTTATATATATATAAGATATAGAGATATAGAGTTTATCTTGGCAAACGAACAGATGACATCCGTGATACCGGAAAGGTTGGTAGATCGTTGTCGAGCCATACGGAGTGCAGAGCCTCAGCAACTGAGAGAAGAAACTAGCGTACAAGTTGGAACATACAAAGATGCTTTACGAATGATACGGCTTAAGGTCGCCGGCCAGTATGGCTTTAAGAGGTCTTACTACCGAGCAAAATTATTAATTACTAGCTTCTGCCCGCGACTTCACCCGCGTAGCGTGATGATATATAGCCTATAGCCTTCCTAAATAAATGGGCTATCTAATACTGAAAGAATTTTTCAAATCGGTCCAGTAGTTCCTGAGATTAGCGCGTTCAAGCAAACAAACTCTTCAGCTTTATTTATTAAGTATAGATTAAATATTTGTTGAATATACTGATTCCAAAGTGACATTTTCACGGATTCAATAAGTGAGCATAAATTGACTCCTTTATTTAGCCGTATACCTCTTTAAAATAAATACAAGATCAATAAGCTTACTACAAAAATAAAATTATTTTTAATATGATAGGCTTTTTGCTGCTACATGCTTCAAATATCAAAACAAACAATATTCAAAAATAAAAAGGCTTCTATCAATACAGGAACATTTTCATCTCCACACATCCTAACCCTCCAACGCGGTGTCGGTCTAAAGGATCCCCCAATACAATGTTTTATCAACCCGAAAACAGTCGAAACGCTCGAATCTGTCTGCGCTGTTTAAAAATGTAAAACGGGAACCCGTCACTGCAGCCTGAAAGGCAGGAAATGCATTTGCAAATTAGATTTTCGACCCCCCCGCCGTCGGCGTTTTCGTGTCTTCAACCCACTTGTCTTTTAACCTCCGGTCATGTGCGGAGATTTTCGGCGTTTCATCCCGCTTTTTATTTTGAGTAAATTTAGGCATGAGTTTATTTTAAAGGATTTGTATGCCCATGTTCATTTCATTCGTTTCGAAGTTTACTTTAGCGACACTATTTGTTAAAAAATATTGCGTTTAATTTGTTTAATCCATAAAATTTAATACGTAGCTTCACAACCCGTTCACATAAAATGCAGTATTTACCTGAAAAATAAAAGCGGCCCGGATAAAAATTGGAACACGCAAATATTCAAGCTAAAACCAAAACACGCTGCTCGCTTGTATTTTTAATGTTTTTCTCCGTTGGCAGTTGTAAACAACCGGTCTATGTATTAGAAAAAAGCACAGGAAACCGCTTTAAACTGGTGGTTTCTCGTTCACACTCGATTTGGCAAGGAAATTGCTGCGTCTAGCCGTCGATGCCGAGTTTACATGCGCGCTCCGACTGCACAATCTCGTTTGCTACAAACAATTGAAATAAAAAAGTTAATTTGTTCGGACGATTTTGTGCAAACTTTGTGTAAGATTTCGCTGCGAAATGCATCAGTGAGAAAAAAGCGACTGTTGCGAATGTTTATACATTAATTGGAGTTTGAAAGTGTTGAATTTTATTTTAAAAAATCAGGAGTAGGTACGTATGTAAATTTTTCATTCAACCTTATTTCAATAAAACTTTGACTGATAAAATGTTGATATTACAGTATTGGAATAAAAAATGTATATGTATCTAAAAATACACACCCGATTGTCTAGTACCAACTTAAATACATTGTTATTACATATATAAAAACTGTAGAACAAGTGAATACTGTAAATAGAATCACTATTTGTTCGAAATGACTAGGGTTGCCAAAACTTTGATCATATTTACCGTACATTCGTATTTTATGCGTCTGGGTCCAATATAATTTTGTATTTACGAGTAAAAAGCAGATCTGATTTGATTTTGAATTGGATTGTAGAAACTTGTAACTTGTATTCATTCGGGACACGTTTCGTTGAGCAAGGCCATGTTGAGGAAATAGAGCTATGTAATCTAAGTGTAATGAAAAATGTCTGTACTATTTATTTTTGGAAAAACATAAGTACTCCTTTTGTTTTTTTATATTCTGTGCAAGTTAGTTTTTGGAAAACATACTACCTACCTATATTGGGCTTATTTTATAAATTCAATATAAGATCAAAACAGATGGCAAGCATAGCAGATTTCTTGTCAAAAACTCAATTACTATATTATTGTCTAAAAATAATAATTATCAAAACTTGCAGTGAATATCCAATCTTCTTTATTAATCTGTAACCTTGTAATAACTCCCGAAATTTCAATAGCATCAACCCTAACAGATTGAGGCGTAGCTATCAGCGTGCACAGTGTGCTCGAATATTTCATCCGGGGCCAAAAGGGTTGCCATAACTGAACGGCCCACTGTGCCGAATCTAATGATAATGTAATTAGTTCTATGTCTGACTCCGACAGATTCTGGCTGGAAATAAAAACTGGCTATTTGTCTCAGTTAGCGCCTGTGCCAAAATGTTGTAGACTAATTCGATAATTACGAGAACAGATTTTGTGGTAGATCTGGTTTTTCTTTCTTTAGGTTTTGGGCACAGTGCTTATTTAAGGTTCCTTAATTAAGGTTAGTCTCCACAATAATGAGGAAAAATAGTATCATTTTTGATGTTACTAATAAAAACTACATTAAATTGGAATTATTTTTGATTTTAAAGCTCCGAATCGTAAAGCTTGTACATAGTTTGATTAAACTACGTTATCGTAACGCATGAATCTTAAACAAAACATTCCCTAAACACACACCATGTAATCACTTATCGATTTACTAAACAATTTAGTAGGAATTTTCTTAAAATTAAGCGTCATCTAAAAGTAAGTAGCGTGAAATGGGTGGTGGCTGGTAATTGGTCATATTTACTTGAGTAGCAACAGCCAGAAGGGAAAAATGGCCAATTACACGGGAAAAAATTATATCGGTTACCCCTGTAGGTGTTTAATTGGGTAAGTGGGGAGGTTGGGGAAAAGATGCTCATTTTGGTACAAATTATAGGGAATATCAAAGTACACTAAGCGGAACCCTAAAAAGCCCAAACTGTTTGATGTTTTTCGTTTATTTCCGTATAACTAACAAAAATAGATTTCATCCTCAATACAATACATTGTCGTTTTCCTCGATATAGCAATTTGTGGGACAACAATATTAGTAAGGAAGTATGCGAAAAAAAACAACCTTAATACTCTACACGCGCAAACACATTATACAACGGAGACACGTTTGACGTAGCGGCTGAGTGATCTGCTTCTGCTACAAGTGTTGTGGGTTCGATCCCTACACGGAGCAAATATTTATATGATCTACAGCGAAATTTGTTTTGTAAACGCACCTACGACACCGGAGAGGTAACGGTTTTTTAAAATAACAAAAACAACAAACTAATTTTATTATAGATGATGATAAAACATCTTCAGGGAGAAAACCATTTAGTGAATAAGTTTTTTTGTGAGAACCTTTTTAAGTTCATTGTCTTCTATTAAATCCAAACAAATGAAGTGGCGATGTTAACGATGCGCGGGGTACAGGGGAGGCAGGGGACAGGATGATCACAGAACGAAGTGTTCAAGGGTCGGGGGGTCGAGAGGAGAATCGGCAATAAGTGCAACCGTTACTGCAGGCAATCCGCCAGAATGGACTCAGCACTGATTTATAAATGGATAATGGGTGCTGGAAGTGTCGCCTTTGTTAGCTTATATTTGTAAGTTATTGGTGGGCGGGGACTTAAGTCTCGAAAGTACCATCACGCCTGTTTTTCTCGAATGGTTAGGCAAAGGTGAATTATTATACACATGACATACATACTATTGTACAGCCTTCGGCGGAATACATGGTATCTAAACATGAGATCTATGGGGTTAGGCTATTGTCATTAACCGGGCACAAATCCAGACTCCAAGCTTTTACTGAGAAATACATAAAAAAACCCAATAACACTACTCGACTTTGGAATGGAATCTAGGAACCTTTAAATTAAGTATCCCGCGATAGAAACCGTAAAGTGGCTTTATTTAAACATATACCTATCTTTTTTCTAGAATATATCGTATAAAAATTGTTCCATATAAAAATGACTGTCATTTCTAGTGAATGGCCATCGAAGAATATCGCTAACAGAATGGAGTTTACAATGCGCTTGCGTAGCGCTATCAGAGCTAGCACTGCAACTAGATATATTAGCTCAATTCGATGGTCTATATATTAGCTCGACGATTGTCTATGGACGATCAGCCCCATCAGCACTGCATCGGCTGACCGCAACTTGGGACTTCAGTTTTATGAGTTTCGAGAATATTACAGTTTTGAAGAGTTCAATGGCGTTATCGATATCCAATATTGAATCGTGAAGTGTGGCATAAAAAGTATGAGAGGTGATAATGCTGGGCGATCTCTTTAATCGTTTACAAATGCCTTAGTATCGATATCGATATGGAAAATAATGATTATGTTTAATTCATAGTTATTTTTCTTTATATAACTTTGTACATAAATATCAATCTATTTCTGTAAGGCGGTACGTTACACGTCATGAATATATTATTATAGAAATATAATAGCGGCTTCACTTAAAGAATTAGAGACGCAACGATAACAAATGAATGATAATTTTGTAATCAATTTTACATTATGATCACCGCGACAGAATTAATCGTTGGGAGATAAATACTCTCGTAAATATATGTCGTATCAGGCACCTCTATATCGCGGTTATAATAATGAAATATCGTCCAACGTACGCCATCCGACAAAAACAATTTGTCGGCCCCGGTGCAGGAATGTCGATAATTAAACGAACCTGCAGCTCGCTATTTCAGCGCTGGATCGACAGACCCATATATTTTGCTTTCATTTTCTTTTTAATCCGTCCGGCTATGAATCCTTCCTTCCTCGTATAAATTACTAGCGCCGCCCCGATAGAGACTTCACCGATATCGGTGAAAATCAACCACGATAAATCCAACGTCTATAGGTTATAAAAAATGAGTCGAACGGGAGAACAAGAGGGGCCCACAGCGGTATCGATAAAAAAATAAATTGTGCCACCCGTCTTCGGCGTGATATGTTGGGATTAAGCAAGGAACATCAATAAGTAGCTTTCAAAATTCTGTGCACACCGGTACACGAGAGAGGCACGGGAAAAAATTGAAAGGAGACTCAAATATGTCGTCTGAATATTAAAAAGCAAAATACTGAATAATGCAGCGAGCGAACTGCGAATGATATAAGAGTGTAAGACGATTGGTGGAGCTATTTGCAAGCCATTAGTGTTGATAAAGCGTAACGGAATTTCGCACAGACGACTTTTTACGTAGGTACCCGACGGCCTTTTTTGGGTTCAGACATCATTATATTCTTTTCCGTGTCCGCCATATATGGAATTTATTTTATCTAGTAATCTTCGTGTTCGTTTCGACGTGGTAGTGAATTTGTTCTGTAAACTGTACATTTTTTATGAAAGCAGTTCCGTCACGTTTTTATATTGTAAGTCGACACTGCGAAATTATTTTGACGAGTTTTTGTGTTGGAGAATATTATTATAATTAGATTTTAATCTGACCAAAATAACAATGCAGTCACTCAGTCGCATTATTTATTGTTATCTAATGATACGTTATAATTATTACTTAAAAAATATTTTAACGACAATTAATTAAAAAAAGAATTGCTTTTTATACTGAAGGTACTAGTATTTGCTTCAACATATTAAATGAAATATGTTTGCGAACGTTGTAATTTTTTTAAATTAGTAGAACAATATATTTTGTTTGTTAGGAATTTCTGTACCTATGTAAGTATACATAATATAATATAAATATTTGAAAAATTTTGTTCATTAAAAATTGCCTCATTTCGATACCCAATGGGCATTAAACAAATTTCCGGCTGCCCTTGTTTCTTTAAAAGCAACATGGCTACTGAAATGAAAAAATGTTTTCTTTCTCAATTTCGGATCTAATAAAAAATACTGATTCCTAAATCTCAGTTCATTATTAAAATAAAGTTAGTCGGAGGAAAAATAATGTCGTAGGCTCGTGGCACCCCTAATCGTGATTGTGACCCGAGTTATTTATCCTTAGGTATGTTAGCAGTCTGTAGTAAGTAAAATACATGCGATGGTCATTACTAGGGATAATCCCTAAGATAAGTGCGACGCAAACTAAGGGATGGCTTTAAGCAATCCGATAGATTTCCATTTTGCGAACCCCGATTGTATATCTTAATCACCGCTGTAGCGAATGAAAAACACTCTCTTTTATTATTCAATAACAGGCTTTTAGAAGAGCCTCGCCGATGGCTTTAGTAGGCGTTTAGGTCTTAAGGATAAATTATTATACCTCGTTTACTATCGCAGTAGATCTAACTAGATATTTATTATAAACAAAATGTTAATAGCTGGTTTCATGAAGGTAAGATTCCAAATTTTTTTTTATAATTATATCGACAGATATTATACCTCCGTTAAGGATTTCTAAAAAGTTTTTATAGTTTAATTCGGACATATTTTTGTACACCATACCTACTACAGACATATTTTTAATGCATCATTTTCTCCAGCATAAATTTTTACGCAATTAAGCAGAGAGTTGATTTCATTTCGGTTGAGTTTTCTATGGGTCATTCTAGGGTAAAGATAAATTGGAGCCGTTCTTCTAACATAGATCTCTAGTTAACAAAATTTTTCGTAAACAAAATCTATTGCCCCATACTAGGACTTTCTCGTGTATCGATTTGGTGTGGCTTATAAAATTCAATTATTACTTATACAAATATAGGTACCCGATACAATTTCCCGTAGATCAAAATGTGCTCGATGCGGGGATCGAAACCATGACATATGGCGAGGTCGGCGCTCGCTCAAACACTACACCAAACAAACCCTCGATTACATACTACAGAAAAACACATATAAAGCCCATAACGACAACATTTAAAGCCCACATTTCTGGATAACGACTCTCAATGGGCACGGGGGCATCTTTTTTACCTACATGCCCCAGCACAAAGGCAAGCAGTAAAGACAATATAGGTCTCGGAATTTTCGCTCGGAAAATGCAATTTTCGACAATAAAGTGCACATGGCCCATTAGAGATAGGGTTGCTAAACGTATAGTACGTGCTATATTTCTAGTTTCCAGAGAGAGCAGTGATAGCCTAGTGATATTCGACTGAAAAGTCAAAGGTCTCGAGTTCGTATCCAAGGCACACACTTCTGACTTTTCGAAGTCATGTGCGATTAAACGGCGAACGAGAACATCGTGAAGAAACCTGTATGCCTGAGAGAATTTCTTGACAGCGAGTGTCAAGTGAAGCGAAGTCTGTCAAACCGTGGCCTAATCCTTCTCCTTCCGAGAGAAGACCCGTGCCCGGCAGTGAAATAGTATGATGGGTTGATTACGTAAGTATGTATATTTCTGGTTTGTGTACATATATCTTCACTAGTATATTATGGTATCTATAATAATACTGGCGAAGAAATATATATAGTGCGCAAAATTTGTATTTTTTTAATGTAAGTAGTTCAGGTAATAAACAATAGTTTTATGTATTGATTCGTCTGTCAATATCTGTCACATTTTTCATCTGTATCACTCAATGGTCGACTGGTAGTTAGTACTTATAAAGTTAAGCCCTCCTGGGTATAGTTCTTAAAACTTTAAGTAGGTACTCGTACATAGATAAATAAAAGATTTTTAAAAAAAAACCCCATATCTAATAACATATTGTCACATTGTATATAATATATGTATGTATACACTCGCTGTTTCCTATAGGGGCAGAAACTACAGAACGCTTCTATATTTTTAAGCAGGTACAGTAGTTTTAAAGCTGACGCTGAAAAAAGCCTACCTAATAGTTAAAAATAAAATACTGGCAACCCTATATAGACAATAAGTGGTGGCTGTAAACACTCTACCAGGGGCTATAATGTGACTTTATATTCACACTTAAGTTTATTGAAAGCCTGCTGTACTGCAGTTTTAAGTGTTGGTGTAACTGACGCATGCGGTCTTACGAGGATTGTAAAGATGCTTCTTAGTTTAACAGGTGTTCCATTACAACTTGTTTGTGTTTATGCTCTATTTCGCAGTAAAAGGAACGAGTTCGTGTATACAATATTTCTCATTCTTTTAAATATGTATCTAAAAACATTTATTTGAATGTTACCTAGTACTAAATAATTACTAGCTTCTGCCTGCGACATTGTCTGCATTGACTTTAGAATTGGGCCCGACCTAGATAAAAAGTAGCCTATAATATTAGTAGGATAGTAAGATTGTTTTATCTTAGAATTTATCATGTATATCATCATTTTTACGCTGACGTCATTTTTATAATGACGCTGGTCATTGGCCACTCCTTGTAGACTCCTCTTAATGAAGGGGTAGTCTTTAGACAAGGCCTAAAGGCTACCCCTTATGTTACCTTTTTTTTTTTTATTATGGCGCCACACTTTTTGTGTATTTGCCAGTGTCAAGTATTAGAATAATCAAGTATGTAATAATAATTCCCATGATGGGATTGTATTATGGCAGCACACTTTTTGTGTTCGCCAGTGTCAAGTATAATGTTCAGTTGCCCCAATAAAACGGTAGAAACTTTATTGAGGCTTCGTTCGATGGAGTTTAGGAGTGAACCCAAAAAGTCACGATTTTCAATTTTATATCATTTGCCTACACTCTCACACGTTCACGAACACTTAATGGTTAATTATCCACCATAATTACACATTAAACTTTGGAGAAATTCAAGTTTTGAAAAATAATATAAAATCGACAATATGCACTTTTCATTTTCCCGCCTAAACTCCTTATGTTACCTTTAACGGCATGGTTAAATACAAACCATAGATATTGTCTATCTCTGTTGTACAAGATAAAAGTGAACGATCTTTTTCTAATTAATTTCACTTCAAAATCAACTGTATCCTAATCCGAAATTAATAACACAGCCCTCCATAAAATCCCTGATATATCCTCATAAAGGAGTGTACTGGGGCGGATCGCTCCAAAATTTCTCCTATCTCATTTCACAGCGGACCCCTAAGCACGAGCCATTTAATTTACTAACAATTATACGAAGGATTTTGCTGGGTCCTTCACATATCATTAACTTTTAACACTGTTACGCCTCTAATAAATATACTTGGCATCCGCAAGTGATAGATGCTTAAAAAGGATTGGTCCGGATTATTCTTTTGTCTACAGTTTTAAAATATGGTTGGACCTTTCACTGAGTAATTATCAAAGAAAAGAAAAAGTTCTGTTAGATGATAAATTATGGTTGGGTTGCCAGGCATGAAAAGTGGAATATTTTTTGGTACCTACTACCTCAATATACTGTTAATGACTATTAACGAAATTCGTCCTAAAATTTTCCCAACTATGACTGAAAATAAGTTTTTTTATTTATATGATAATATATGATCGATTGACTCGCGGATTGTTTTTTAACCAAACTTTTTTTTTAAATTATTAGATTACCATTTAGTTTATGAATAGTGAACTGCTTTTTTATATTGTACTTCAGGCGACAAAATTGGAAATTAAGTTAATTCTAAAATGTAATTTAAAAACTTGGCAATATTTTTGAGGTAGGTACTTTGTTTATATCTGGCATTGGCACGAGATAAGGCCTTGCTGCCAAGTCTTGGCACAGCCTCTTGGCAGAATCTCTATTTACACTGCATAAAATATCTGATACGTGAACTAAATTCATTGTAGTATGAATATGAAAACTTTTATAAAACATTTTTTGTAATGGCACTCCGAATTGCATTTTTCGCACACAACAATATAATAGAACCAGTGCCAATAAATAATAATTTTATGCAGCAGCTGCCGAATTCGTGCCATCCCTTTAGCACTGTATACAGTAACGTTCTGTGCGAAAGAGAGATGGCAGGATTTTGGTAGCTGTTGCTTATAACCATTCCTTATGCATGCTTTATGACAACTGTCATGAAAAGATAATACCTTACACAGTAAGTATAGATATAATGCGATATTTTTTGTTTTTTTGCTAAGATTATAAAGTTATTTAGTGAAGGAAAAGTTCGACTCGCAGGCAGGATTCGAACCTGCGTCTTCTGGTTAGGTACACCAGACGCTACGACCTCTAAGCCACCGCGAGTCCCACCTGCCATGTCGAAATTTGCCATCACATTATGAACTTACGTCAAAATCTCAATCGTCAAGTCTTAGAACAAAATCTATCCACAAATAAAAAATAAAATACCAAACGACTGCGCGACGATTTTCCCGATAGATCATCAGTTACCATCGCCAACAAAAGTGCTTCACTTCAATAAAAAAAATAAGCCTATTACTGTTCGCAAATCGCGGCTTATTTCGCATTATTGGACCGTCGCGCACAGCAGTACTGCCAAGATGTTTATTGCTATTTATTTGCCCAGCTTGGACAAACACTGTTCTAATCGACGTTACAGATTTACGATGCGATCCCGGACGACGGATTAAAATGTGTACGCGGAAAATGTATGTGATGCGCTGTTTTTCCCTAAAGCAAGCAGAGAACTGAGTATTAAGTGTGTTTTGTTAGTGCGCTATTGTAAAGTATTTACTATACGTTTTAGTTGGATTTTATCTGTACATTCGCTTCCACAAACAGCTCAGTGTAGTAACTATTGACAGAGCTTTATAAGTGCACACATTTTTGAAATTTAACTGTAAATGACTGCATCAAAATCATTAAACAATAACATTAACTACGAGTATTCTCATTTGACTGAATGTTAAATGCGGCCATTGGCTTCAGTATTTAAATCACACCAGAGGTAAATAATATGACTCGATAGTATTCATTTAAATGCATCCTGTTTTATACAAATAACAATTCATTTGATACACGCCTTTTGTTAAATGTTACCTGTAAAGTGAAATGGTCTGTCTGTAATGTTCGTACGAACGGATTTTGGACGCATTTGAAATAGCCTTCTCGTATTTTTGTCGTTTTGGTAAATGTCCATAAGTACGCTTTTATTAGACAAACTAAATTCCAACTAGACGACGTCATATATTTTCAGCTTCATGTAAGCTAGGAAACGGCTGCAGGCCGGTTTAATTATCCGCATTCCGGGTGGACAAATTGTTCGCCCGCTTCGTCCCCGGATATTAATTTCGATACATTGTCCCTACCAGGGCACTGAAGCGATGGCGATTATTTCCAAACGAGAGGTTAGCCTTAAATTTCGCGTATGCCAGCGACATGTAAAAAAATCGGACCATTTTTCAATGGAAACAAGTTCGTACATAAAGAAGCGTTTACGCTCTCTATTAGCGTCACAGATATTTTCGTTCCGTAATCTGACAAACGGTCGGTGGGAATCAGAACTCACGGTGGTGCGAAACTTGGGCGGTGAACGGCTCCGCTGAGATATGTTTTAGATAAAGATTATTTATACAGTGTCTTATTTTACAAATCCAATTTCCGCGTGAATACACGGGTCGGTTGTAAATAACGCAGACAAAGCTTCGCAGGAATCGCGCACCGTTCGATACATTATGCAGACCACGCTCCGCTGCGCCGAGCAATGAGCTCTGTAAATATACCAGGCACATCTGAATCGCTCCTTTTTTTGTTTCTATTTCCTTTTTTTGCAGTTTTCGATATTCTAATTTAGATTTTTCACCGGGTTTTTACATTAAAAAGTCGCATATCCGAAAATTTTCTACTGTTAATTTCGAATTGAAGATTTTACGTTATTTTATGGGAAAACAAACTAACTTAATTTGGATAAGATAACATTTCGACCTTATAATTTCTTTTTGTATTTTAGTTTGAGATTACATTTTCCTGTTATGCGGAGCTTACACGAGTCGATTTTCAGAGGGCAGCAGGGCCATGTCACGTAAAACGGTCCGTGTTATGGTTTTGCGATAAGTCAGTATTTCACACAGGCACTTAAAAAAATATTATAATACAATAATTCCGATCAAAGTTCCGATCATATCATTCGTAAATGTCAAATAGTAATAACCAAAATTAAAAAATGAAAACAACTTCAAAGGTTGAAATGACATTTAAATAGTGGTCCAAAGGTGACATTTATGACACTGTAACGGGACCAAAATATATTTTGAATATGTTTTAAGTTAAGTTCAAGTTCAATGTCAATTTATTTTAAACAAGCTTTTACAATCATTGATCCTATGGAGACGAATCCAAGAAGAAATTCCATGAAAACTCTTATAAATTAAAGGTGTTACATTCTTCACTGATGCAATATTCCAAGATAATAAGTATGCACCTGCAATGTTTTTTTTTGTTTCTTAGGTTTTGCGTTGCAGATTTTTTGCGTTTAGTGATATTTTAAAAATTCGTCCGCAAAATTTATGTATTTCTCAATATATTTGTGTGTAGGTAGGTACTATACAAACGCATATATTTATAATGTTTTCTCGCATGGCCTCATTCAAGTTGGATCAAGCATTGAATTACACACGAACGTTAAATATCGATTAGAATACCATCTATCATGTCCTGATCCACATTCGTTTACTGCGAAAGAAAAAAAAAACGAAAACAAATCTAATTCATTATTCTTCTCCACCATCCGCTCGCGCTATCGGCTCCACGTTTTCTACGCCATTAATTTCGAAAAAAAAACGATATGATATCTTAACTGGATTCCCCTAACATAAAGCACAGTGTTCTAAATGCGTTATCCGGGGGCAAAAAGCAGCAAAACCTTGTAGCATCAGTGTAGTCACAATAACAACGCGAACACGCCCATGCACTCCTTATCATGACAGTCGAAAGGCACTTTTTCATTTTTCTTTTGTTCCCGCTACTCATGTTTTTTGTTAGTGTGCACAGCTGTCTCTAAGGGCAGCCGGCATAGTGGAAAAGTCACGTGATTTAGAGACGACAAAAATGTTATATTCGTTACAGTATGTGTGTGCGTTACTTGTCTCTTTGCGTGACATATTTTCTTAGTGTCGAGGATGACAAATGGCTAGATAAATCACACAGAGCGAGCTTTTCTTTTAAAACTTTTATTTCTTCGTATATGTTACAAGTTTTTGTGTTTACGTCTGAACGTCTCATTTATTTTAACGTCCTATCTGTCTGGTGTTGAAAGTTGTGCTTAATAATAATATTCTTACTTTTTTGTAACAATTGTAATAATATGTCATCAGTTTTGCCCGTATACATACATATTTATTTTTAGGTATATTTTCTATATAATATCATAGGAAAATATCTGCATTAATTCACAAACTTATTGAATAATCACGGAATCTGACGACACGGCACGTTTGGCGTGTCTTATGGCTGGGTGTTAGGCTTCTGCGCTACAGATTGTAGGTTCGATCCCCACACGGAACACAAATATTTGTATGACCCACAGGTTTCGAGACTGGGTGCTATGGGTATGTATGTGATAATAATTTGAGTGTACCACGATACAGGACAAAATCTTAGTGTAATTGCAAGGATCTTAAAAAAAAAATGCTTCCAAATCGCTTTTATCCACCAAACTATATAATCATTTTAAAATCTTGATATGAAAGGGTTTTCAATACAAGAAGATTAGCTGTCATCTATGATTGGATGTAGGTATTGGATGTAACGATTGATATAATGCATAAGTGGCGACAAATCGTCGAATCATAGCCCAGAGCAAAGGGTAACCCATTTCCTGTAATTGAGTCATATTTGTGTGGGAATGTAAATATCTGATCCACTATAAGTACTAAGTACTTAGCTATATACATGAACATTCTATATTTCCCAAAAGGATAGGTGTACAAAGGTTCTCTTGCTATAATTATGAATGCAAAAGTAACTCCAACAAAACGTTTGTACCTATATTACTTTATACGCCTAAACTGCTAGACAAATTTTGATACAATTTAGCTAGGAGGTAGAGTACAGTCTGAGGAAAGTTTTTTTTATTGTAGAGAGTCCTTTTGTGACAAAAGAAGTCGCGGGCGATTGCCAGAAAATGATACAATTTTAAAACTTAAAGGACAATACAAGAGAAATAAGAACGGGCAATCAAACTAAGAGATAGACAGAAAATAGAAATAGCCTAAGAAGCTATTTCTCCACAAAATTTTAAGCTTAAAATAGCGGTTGCGGTTTTGATAAGACTTTAGATTATTCTCGAAATAAATCGCTCTTAAATTCACGTTGACAATACAATGAGTGAATTTACGGTAAATATAGACGGATTGTGAAAGGGTACCAACCCACGTAGGGGGCGCAAAAACGCTAATTTCCGCCGGCGCCGCTTCTAAAGTACTTTGAATTTTGGTGTTTCACCTCTTCGCAACAATACTGAGATGTCTCCCTAAGCCAGGTATAAACTAGCTATAACTTAAACAAATATTTACAAAGACACAGATTTCAGCTATTTTGAACTTTAACACTTGCGTTTGAAGGTCGTTGATGACAAAATGGTAGTTGTATGAAGAATCAAAGAAAATGTTTTGGTAGTTGATACTGCTTAAAGAAAACTTATTGATATCACCTTCAAAAAACAAAATCCTATATTGGTCTTTGTCTTTGCCTTTCGTACATCGTAAAATTCGTACATGACAGATATTACTCAGATAATTTTGAGGCATTATTGTAAAAAAACAATATTTTGTAAATATGTATAGACAATCATACCAACGTGGTATGCTAACGATATTTTTTAGTGTTGGCTCTAAGCCTTTAAAAATCTGGGACACTCGCACTCAAGATGGGTACATAACAAGGTTTTTGGACGATGATATAAAGTCCATGGTTTTAGAAATAGGCGGAACTAATGTAAGTACAACGTACATGACATGCCCTAAAGGCAACATGGTGCTGGGAATTACCATGCCATTCTTAGTCATGATCGTAAAAAACCTTAAGAAGTATTTTTCTTTTGAAGTCACCGTTTTGGACGAAACTGGGACTAGAAGAAGATTTCGGGTCTCTAATTTTCAAAGCACTACACAAGTCTTACCATTATGTACTGTAATGCCGATTGGTCTCTCCGATGGTTGGAATCAAATTCAATTCAACTTGGCTGAATTCACTCGACGGGCGTACAAAAAGCAATTTGTAGAAGTACAGAAATTAAAAATTAACGCTAATATACGACTGAGACGGATATATTTCGCAGAAAGAATCGTCCCAGAAGATCAATTGCCTGCCGAATACAAATTGTTTTTCCCCTTAAAACCAAAAGTAAAAGATAAAAACACAATTGCTGGCCCTGTGGAAACAAACGTTGCGGTAAGTGAAATTATAGCAGGAGACAAGAAAGATGTTAAATCAATAAAATCTACAACAATACCAGTTTCTTATTCCACTCGGTCAATTAAAAGACCATCACAAGAGCAACAAGATGAAGAAAGGCCGTCGCAAATATTAGAAGTGAATGAAGAATCCCTTGATCGGATAAACGCATTGACAGAAGTTGTTGATGCGCCCTTAGAACCTACTAAAGAAACTACAGATTTAGGTCTTCACAGTACAACTCCACAAGAAACAGAAGAGGGTAAAAAAGTCGAAAGTGTAGTTGCAGTAGGAGATCCAAATATTGAAAACGAAGTAGTAGGAAATCAAATAATTGAAGACGAAAGAGTTGCTGGTTACGAAGAAGATGAAGAAGATCGCACTGAAGACCCTGCTTTGCAAGTTTCTGAGGTAGAAGAAGCGTCTGTCGTAGATCTTGAGCAATAAGAAGTGTTTTTATACTTTTCTTATTTAATTTAAGAACTTAAGCTCTTGTCGGTGCAGTAATCATTAGGTTCTACCTTCAGCCTTCTGATTTCACCTCTTAGTACGACTCATAATACTCGTTTATCTCTTAAATAATAATATTGCTTTAATTGTTTTACTTGTTTCATCATTGCCACTCTTCTCTCAGAATGAGAAGTGTTGTTACTATTAATACTTGTTTACTAAAAGCCATTTTAGCCAAACGTGCGTAGATGGGAATAATTTTAGTTATGATTTTGATTTTATTAACATTATGTATGTTATGTTACTTATTTAGTCTACTTAGTAGTAGTTCATTAACTTATATAAAAGTGTCTGTGACTAAGCGAATTACTACATTTTAAGTGTATTTAAAAAGTGCCATTGTTAGGGTCAAGGCATCGGAAGGTCAAAGATAGGTTATTATGTCAGACCTGTGAAGTATTTTAAGAACTTTGTTTTTATTAATTTAAATAAAATTGGGGTGACATCTAACGTGGCTTTTACCACTGTTCGCGACTTTTTAATTTCCAGATGGCTTGAAGTCCCAATATTGTTTTTATTCTGAAAGCATGTTATATTTTTTGTTTACAATTATTTTGACTTTGGCTCTTTACATTCTGTTAATGACATGTTCAGTAAACTGATATGTACCTTTAAAAATATAAAATGAATCCTCTAAAATCCTCAAGCAAATGCTCATACGTCATTTTTAACCAATTACAGCAGGCAGAGACTGTCGAATACGGCTTCAATAACCTTAGATAAAATAAATCAATAAAATAGTACTTATATTTATTTATTTTGTTTCCCTTATATTGTGTCCGATATTTAATTAAATAGTTCTAAATTTCAGAAAACCGGCTTGAAATAAGGTTTACTTTGTGTTTCGCGAAGTGAGTGATGACCCCGGAGGCCAAAACCCTTTTAAAAAGCCGGCAACACACTTGCGACTCCTCTGGTGTTGCGGGTGTCCATGGGCGGCGGTAATCGCTTACTATCAAGCGATCCGTCTGCTCGTTTGCTCCCTAACACATAAAGAACAATAGCAATTTTACTAGTATTGCTACCAAGTATTGGTGACAAAAAAAAACTATCAAGGAGGTTATAATTGATATTTATTAGCCGACTGCGCCAGGAGGGTTATTTCTGAAGAGATCTTTTATCTAAAGATAAATTTGAAAATAACATATACGATTATAATTATTGTCATTGAAAATGCTATAATTGATTATTATTGTTATAAAATCACATGCATAATAAATACTTTTTATGAAACTACTTAAACAAACTTTTTTTATGAATTGTCATTCTGTTGTTCCGTCAATGCATGCCATAGAGCCAAACGTGTCCAAATCTGTCAATAATTGACCCATATTGTTGTTAATTGGCTAATAATATATTATTATTATAATTATTAATAAACGATGTTTAAAAACTCGTATCAAAATGGATTGCTGTCTATATTTTACAGTTGTGGGGCCAACCCTTTGGCGATATGGGATATGGAAGTGAAAAATGGTCACATAAAAAGGCTCACTGATAGTGAAGTAAATTCTATAGTACTAGAAATTGTGAGTACAAACGTTGCAACTACATACATAACATGCCCAAAGAACAATCAAGTTCTAGGAATAAAATTACCCTTTCTTGTTATGATTGTAAAGAACTTAAAGCGCTATTTTTCTTTCGAAATAACTATACTTGATGATAAGAATATGAGAAGACGTTTCAGGATCTCAAACTTCCAGTCAACGACAAAAATTAAACCATTTTGTACAAGTATGCCCATTGGCCTGGCAGGTGGTTGGAACCAAATACAATTTAATCTGGCGGATTTTACAAGAAGAGCGTACGGAACCCAATTCATAGAAACTTTACGAGTACAAGTACATGCTAATGCACGGCTAAGACGGATTTATTTTAGTGAAAGATTATATACTGAAGAAGAACTGCCTCAGGAATATAAACTTTATTTACCTCTGGAGCGAAAGCAAAAGAAGGGGAAAGTAAAAAAAGAAGAAGGAGGAGCGCCTGCTGCAACTCCTCCAGCTGACGGTACTCCTGCGCTTGCTCCTGCGTCAAGACCAATTGTTGAAGCTAAGCAATCTACTACAAAGAAGGGTGAAGTGATTCCAACGCCAACAAGTGCTGAACCCGAGACGGAAAAAATGGAAGAACAGACAGAAGTTGCTGAGGAGGCAGTTTCTAATAAAGAAGTAGCACCGGAAGAAACGCCGACAGGTGAGGCTGGTGCAGAAGCTACTGAGGGAGAGGCTCCAGTAGAAACTGAGCTTGCAGCTGAAGGTACAGACGATCAGAGTGCTCCGGCCACTGAGACTGCTGAAGGTACTGAACCTACCACGGATGAACCTGCGGGCGACGAAGGTGGGGATGATGAAGATGAAGGTGACGCCGAACCTGGTGATGAAGCCGATGAAGAAGACTGAAATACGTGGCGGTTTGATTTTGGATCTGTTTACGTTCGTTTAATATGTTTCGTTGTAGTTATTTGTAGACATCATTGATGTTTTATGTACTCTTATTTTGGTTAATAATAATGTTTATTTGTTTCGATAATTAATAATAAATGTAGATTATATAATAATATGCAGTAAATAGTTTGAAATTTCTTTTATATTTCTTATATTCACTGTTAGCTTATAACGCTAAGTGCAATGCTCTACTAAGAATTAAAATGTTAACGAAAACGATGGCTGCGTTTGCAGAAATAATATTGAAATAATCTGCAACTTTTATAAATATTTCTGAAATTTGCTAGCTTCGTTCCGCTAAATATGCAAAAGCAGTTCATAAAATCGTACCATAGTCCGTTGTTGTCGTCTCTTTAATAGTTTATGTTCTGATCTATGGCGCGAAATTCCGCCCATTATTTAGGGGTGGTCCCAGTCAAACTGGCGGTACATACATCCGGGTATTTATAGGTAACTACATATACTATGTTTATTTATAACACTATTGAATCGTGAGAATATGTTACATCGCCTATCCTTATTGGAAAACATGTTAACATACCTAAATATGGAAGGAGTCAAAGTAATGTTATATCTATCTCATTAGTCTGGTGGTTGTAAGCAAAACTGCTACGTTAGAGATTGGGTTCGATTCACAGGTCGAGAATAAGGGTGTACAAAAGTACAAGACTAGTCACCCTACTACTGGCAATATAGGCGTGATGGTACTTCATGTTTTAGTGTTACTATAATTGTTATCTCTTGGTGTTAATTAATAATGATACTATATAATTTTTACTGGGTGCGTATGAAGATACTTCTTTATCTACTACAGTATCTAATGGAATACGCCAACTGAAGCCAATGAGAAAAACGGATCGTGCCTAAGAAACGCGCTGCTGCTCCCCTATTCCATAAAAAAGCCGTTCCTATCAGCGGCTGCGTGGGTAAAATAATATAATTGTTGGTCTATATTATGGGCACTATAAAAATAAGATATTTGGCTTTAAACTTAAGTAAACCGCTGGAGTTTTGTAAACAATACTACAAAACAAAATATCTGGAGTCGTTTACATTGATTTTATTTATCATACAAAACATTCAAATCCAAGGTAAATTATAACTCCTTAGAAGCAATTTGTACCGAAGATAATAGCTCCTTTGTTCCCTCCGACAGATGTCACTGTTGTTAGCATAAATGAATATTAAACATTCACCATAAAGCCACGGCTACACTTGTCATCTTCTTGGTATTGGCACAAATTCCAGATAGTTAGTTATATTTATATTTATCAGTTTATCTAATTATTTCTTTCATATTTCATTAATAAAAAATATGTATCTCTAAAACTTACTGTTTTACGGGTAAATCCAGCAATACTTGTTGCTGAAATATATAAATGAAGAAATTTACCTGAAACGAAGAAAATATATATTTAGCAGATGCTACAATTGATGATTTAGGCCCACTTGCATCAAGTTCTTAAATATGTTTAAATTGTATTTAAACACAAATTTAATATGAAAAATTGTGTTTCAATAAGTTTAAACATATTTAAGAAGTTGGTGCAAGTGGCCCTAAGAGTCACAAAAAGATAAACTGGTTTAAAATCCTTTTAGGCAGTTAAATAATAGTTAACCGACATACATAGATTAGAATAAAGAAAGAAAAGTATAGTTAATTTCAGTGCGAAATAGAAGATAATTATCTATTTGTGATTTTTTTGCATTTTTCATGCTAAGATTATAAAGTTATTTTAGTGAAGGAAAAATTCGCGGTGGCTTAGTGGTCATAGCGTCTGGTGTATCAAACCAGAAGACGCAGGTTCGAATCCTGCCTGCGAGTCGAATTTTTCCTTCACTAAAATAGAAGATAATGCTTAGTTCTAGATTTAAATGTTAAATTGTCAGTCAGTCAGTACTAGTTTTATTAATAAGATAGCAAAAAAAAGAATTTTGAATATAATTAATTTAAGTGAAGAAAATATTAAAAAAATCACAACCTTTATCAGGGAACATTTCGATACAACTAAATCTATAAACATAAATAAATGTAGCCTTTTACCTGTTAGCATATAGAATGTAAAGGTTTTTTTTTAATACAATCCTCAGAATCTATGATGAAAGGAATCGCCGGAAAGCACCCTTTAATCATTGATGTTGCGCGCACAAATAGTAGTCGAGTATGTCTATTTTTACTTTTATGTTTTTTATATGAGGATCTAAAAATACGGGTCTTTGCTTTTATTCTAAGTAATCGAATTTTCTTCTGTTGATGAATCTCTGGAATGACGTACAGCTGTGTGATCTTGTTTTTTTTTATCTAAGTAAAATCCTAACGACCACCATTTGGTTTCTTTCAAGTACATTTAAGCTCAACATTTTCGATGCTACTCCTCTTAGAGGCAGGATGGATTAGTAATCAACAATTTATAATTTAAAATCTCTATAAAAAAACAATTTCCATCACAAGATCGATTCTTTAGCCCTTAAAACTACCACCGCTTCTTATTGTTTGTAAGAGATTTTTTTTAAATCATCTTGTCGTGAAAACTTACATAGGCGAATTGCATATGTATATCTAATTTCATTTTTTTTATTATATTTTACAGGTTGCGATAATAACTACGGCAGTTAATATTAAGTATAAACTTATACACTGAAATTATATACAAAATACATGATCTCGTACATATTCGCTCAACATAAACGCTGGTAATAAGTTAGCAGGGTATAGCGGACGATAAATCACGTAGCGATGTTACTGTTACTTGTAGTTTGAGACATAAGAGCTGAGCGGGTAAGAATCTCAAACTAATATTATTAATAACATACTATCACGCCTGCCTCCTTGAAAGGGGTGTTCAGAACTCAGGGTATGTTCAAGGTCAAATGAAATGGGGAGCCAGACTATTACATCGTGTTGAGGTGTAGTTTAAACAGCTAAGCAAAGCGAGTTCAAGGATGTTTTCTATGTACTTATTACTCCATAATTGATATTCTATATTTTTTTCAATAATTTATTTACTACTAGTGATCGCCCATGTTGCCGCATTCCTAAGAGGCGTATCCTGATGTTTAATAGCTAAACCTTCCTCATGAACCACTCCGTCCCTGAATGAAAACCGCAAGAAAATCCGTTTAGTAGTTTTCGAGTTTTGCGCTTAGTAACACATTTAGTCATTCATTTTTATATTTATACAAGATTATTTGTAGAACTATGTAACCAAAGACGATTAAGATGATAACTAACAAATAAATTTAGCTTTATCTAAGTTATCTATGACATAATTATATTAAGTTTTTTTTTTTAAAAAGCTTACTAGCAATGTGGGTCACACATTACTAGTATTCTTGTTAACCCCTCGTGCTAAGCTAAATATGCTTGTGTTACGAGTGGGTTCACGTCGGTAGTGCAATGGGTGGGTTTCGAACCGGCAACCATATGATCGCAAGTCCGACGCCATAGCCATTAGGCTACCGCCGCTTTAAATCAGTCTAGCTTTCAGTGTCTTCTAACACCCACTAAATATACTTTCGCTCATGTTTATTTAGGTCATTAAGCAAAATGTAAGACTAATGGAGTCCAGCTCATATTTAATTAGTTATCATACTAAACATCATAGAGGTAATTAAAATGGATGTAATTAACTCGTTAATGGAATATTTTGCCGTAAAAGTTATAACAACGACTATTAATGAGTGTAAAACCGCAATGAAGTATAATTAAATGCACGTAATAACTTTTTAATAAAAAAACCGGATTTCTAACCACGCTTTTAAATTTATGTGAATAAAAAAACCGATTAAAATAAATAATATAGTTTATTAACAAGGTTATGAGCGTTGTAAATTATAGCTGTTTAAAATAGGTTGCATCAGCTCTGAAGTGCAATTTAACTCGGTTTGTTATTTGTCTGTATTCATATTTTCAACATAAATAAAACGTTAATAGCAAATACACAGTTAATTTTGGTAGTATTGGATGTTCTTTGCAACGAAATTACTTTTATAATTATACTTTGCCAGCGTTTGTAAATTCGTTGAAAATCATCATTCAATTCCTATGTGCCAGTGTCTGTTATAATTTGTTATTTTATTACGGTACTGTTTTATATTGTGACAAATAACCTTTTATTTTATATAGAATTGTAAAGAATATGAACATGTTACACAACTGTTTAATTCGTTAAAAATTATTGTATGTCCAGTCCAGCTCCGCTCCCCACTCTCCGCTGCCCGCCCCGCTCATGTCTTGTTCCACACGAAAAGCGAACTGAAGCTAAGCGAACAGTCCACCGCGTCGGCTTCGCGTTATATTAAAGCCTTAATTTACTGCTGCATTATTAAGCAGCGGCAAAAATTGGTCATAAATAAGAATTTACAAACTACATATTGTAATGTAAATATGGTGATTAGTCTGTTTCAGTTTTTTATGCTGTAAAAAATGGGCTTGTTATGTTTGTTGTTACATGGGAACATTTTGTAATAAGAATTATAAAATGTGTTTTTGTTTGTTTTGTTTTCTTGTGGAAATTTTACGGGGTTAATTAAAACTGTGATTATGATTATTATGACGATTTAATTATTTTTTAATTACCGTTATTTTTTACAACAATGCTACTATACTATTATTAATTCAACATTTTTAAAAGAATTTCGGTTTTATAAAGCTTCCACCGAATACGATCTACACAAAAAACTGTTGGCACTTAATGGAAAATCGAACAAAATGGCAGCGATATACGGCGTGGCCACAAAACCGGGCGTAAAACAATTTGGTATTACGTGTCCAGCCGGGTCTAGTCAGCTCACGACGACTAATTTTTGAAGTCGTAAAATTTACGAGAAAGGGCGCATAATCTATCTGAAGTACGGTCCGAGAAACGTGCTGGGCCTCCGGAATTTATTTACGGTCAGCAAAATAAGACGTTCGATTGAGAAAAGTCAAGTGTCTTTTTGCCGTCGATGTTTAGTTGTCGTTTTGTTGTAAATGCTCCCGAACAAATATTATGTAGCTAGGATTGTGAATGCATGATGCGTAAGTGTTTTGTTTCTGCGTCTCTTCTAGAACGTGTAAGGACATATTATCTCGGTTGGGCATCTCGTAAGAAGCAAAAAAATATCTGACTTGCTCGGTGGTAAGACTTCTTGGGGTCTTCGTGTGCGTTTCAACTTCAGGGCATAACGAAGTAATGTAAAGTGTTGAAAAAAAACCGCGTTCAAATTCACCGCAAGTTAAATACGACACAATTTTGTTTCCCAAAAGCCAGTTAAAGCTTTCCTTATACCGGTAACATCTAGTTATAACCGGTTACATGCGGTTCGTTGCGGTATTTGCGGACGGTACCGCAACACTTACTCAAATTAAAGGAGCGGGTACACTTGCGGTGCATCCGCAAGTGTACCCGCTCCTTAATTTAATTACTGAGTCGGTAATTAATATTAATTAATATTTAAGTAATTAATATTCAATTACTGAGTCGGCACACGATGACGTGTGCGGGAAAAAGTAGTGCTGTTACGAAAACCAATCGCTTCACGTGATGTTCGATTTATATAATGATTAGTTTTAAATACAAAAATCGTTTTAATTATTTTAGATTTTTATATTTTAAATACAAACGATTTTTACCTAGTGATAGTCTAATAATAAAATAATCATTATTTTAAAAATTGTGTCATTGGCTTGTCATTGCGATAACTGGACGGGAAGTTCTGGGTTTTGTCTTAACTGTTAATAAAATATCCTGATTGCTTATCTATCATTAATACCATCCAGACTCCCAGAAATCCCTCAGACTTATAACATCACACCTATAACCTTGAAGATTGAAACAGAAGTATAGTATAAACCGGCAGGCAAAATTATCTGATAATTAAGAACAAATATTAAGAATGGTCCATTTTGGTTCCGTAGACAGGCCGCGACAAGCGCAACTTAACCTTTCTGATAATTTCATATCTATGAGTCCTTTCACTATAATTAAATCAGTGATAACATACCGCATTCCTTCAAATCCACATAGACCAATATTGTTATCACTAAAGTAACATTGTTTGTCTGTATGTTACCACTGATTTCAATAAAATTTGGCAAGGAGATAGATTGCATTCTGTGGAAGGATATAGGCAGTCTTTTATCTGAAACACTCTTTTGGGATGCGAAACCGTGAGCAAGAGCTAGCACACCATATAAACTCATGCATTCTGTATCTGGAAGCCTCGCAAACATTTTTAACTACAAAATGTTATGAAGAAGCCCAAAAATGTAGTACAAAAGTTTTCACATATTTCACGAACAATGTATGTGTTTATCTTTACAGTACATAAACTGGAGTCATTTTTGTCCGCCCTGGGCTGAGGGTCGTATTTTAAAAGGACGCCCGTCGCTGCCTCGTCGTGATAACACTGCCTATCGGTTATTTACTGACCACAAAGCAAACTTTACAACCTTTTTGTGACCTTAACTGTTATGGTAAATATTACTGTAGTTATGGCAATTTTTGTACCAAAATTAAGTTGAAAGAGATAACTGGTATTAATTAATATGGAATTTCCTTATTATAGTGGTATGCAAATGTGCTTTACTGTTATGTGTAAGGTCGGTTGTAATAGAATGAGCCTATTGCCATTAACTGGGCAGAAATTTAAACAACGTGTTGCATCTAATTTTTTTATAGAAAGATTCAATAACACTTTGTTCAACCTGGGAATCGAAGCTAGGACTTTACGCTCAGTCGTTCGTGCGATCACTAAACTAGGTATTGGGAGCTTTCAAAAAAGTAAATAAGTTTCAGCCATCGAATAAAAATAGCAGAATTCTATTTGGTAAATAAATAAGTAATTATTATTTACCGATTATAAGGCTGAGCGTTTGACCTAGCCCGGCTTATTTATATATTTTGGTTTCTCGCAAGTTGCAGATCTGTAAAAATTTAGGCAATAATGAGTATTGTATAAATTAATGTCGCGATTCTACTGTCATAAACCTTCGATGTGTCTAGCTAATTCTAAAAAAAAAATTGAAATTCGATTAAGAGGGGCTGAGCAAACTTTGCATATTTAAAAATAAATTTAAGGTGTCCCTTAAATTTATTTTTAAATATGCAAAGTCATGCTTAAACTAAACTGTGCAAATATTCAAATAAAAACTAATAGTTGATCTCCAATAAATATGATTAAACGCTGAATAATATTTAAAATGCATATTTTAATTGAAATGGCTCTCCGAAATCCTTAGTAGTTATTTTAGTTCAGAAAATTCATATTGTAATAACTACAATAGATGCTTTTAAATCTCGACTTTTATCGATAATTAAAATCTTAGAAGCATATACCTACCCAGGCGCGATATTCGGATGAATTATAATAGTTACAGTTTAAGCAGATATTACAACACAATATACAAAGTTTCTGAAGTATTTAAATGAGAGCCTCATTGTCTGGTGGTTGTAAACAGGAATGTTGAGTGTAAGGTCCTGAGTTCAATTCCCAGATCGAGAAGTCTTAATGGGTTTTCTATGAAATTCTCAGTAGCAGCCGGCGCTTATAACGGCGAAATGTAGGTGTACAGTACTACATTGTCTAAACCTTTGCGGAATATAAGCGTGATGGTTTGTTTAAGTTATGTCGTAGTATAACAGAGTTCAAAGTACCTAATAACAAATTGGTTTCAACAAATTGTTTCAAGAACCTTCCTTGGAAGCCCAGAAGTTTGCTTTTGCTTACATTGCCACTAGAACATGGCTGATGTAAACTTTAATTAATATAAATTAAAAAAACTGGTAACTTACAATACTTATAAGGTCCTATTATATATTGTAATCAACGCTTCTTCTAGGCAGGCAGGTTCTGTACTACTGAACGCCGGCGCCAGTTAGATAATTATGGAAGAAATTTTGTATGATCTACAGTACACGTAGTTAGGTGTTTATTTACGTGAAAGATTGTGTATCTAAATAATTCGACATAAGTAGTAAAGGCTTAAATGTATAGCCTAATTTATAGACTAACTTTTTAAAATTTAAACGTTAAATACTGACAAACAAAGGGTTGTTTGCTAAAGTTCATGTTTAGCCAGATGTAACAAAACGTCAGTGTTGTTCTATGCGATAAACTAGGCACCATTTTCTTCACAAGAGAAATAACTAAAACGATTAACAATGTCGTTTGTTTCATTGCACGCCTGCGAACTATCATAGTCATCACTTTAATGAATAACTCCTATTAACAGGAGTCTGTTTCTTGTCATTGTGAGACCCTAGTGGTGGGACATGTTCTCTGTGATGTTTCTTTGTTTTTATAGTTTTAGTGAACAGTAGAAATGTTGACATTAAATTACTTAATACGGATTGTTTAGTAAAATATTTGCTTTTAAATCATTATTGCTTTTAATGTTGTTCGGATCCTTTCCAGTTTTTTTTTCCGAATTATGGATGCTGGATGCTGCATTTTAATATATTATTATTTTTTCTTAAACGATCGTGGGTGCGTTTATAAACACAAATTATCACTACAACAAATACTCAAACCCGGTACTGCTACCTTTTAAATTACGTGCCCGACAGGGTCCATAATGAATTTTTTTTTTATAAACTACGTCATGTAGTTAAATATTTCGTCCATAGATAAGAATTTGTCCATTAATAATAATCCGGTATAAAATCAGCTCCAAAAAGTGTTACGAAGCTTCATAATTATGCAGGTACAGAGTGATGTTTGTCTCATTGTTATTATGTATTACCATTTACTTATCTATTTGTGTTTTTTTTTTCACATTTTCCAGCTTAGATTATAAAGTAATTTTTGTGAAGGAGAAATTCAACTACGGGCAGGATTCGAACTTGCGTCCTCTGGAAAGATACACCAGACTCTATGACCTTTAAGCGACCGATACCGCCTCTGTTCATCTGTTAGAATTTGTCCTTCACTAAAATAATTATACCAATTACTTTCTAAAAATACATGATGATCTAATTATACCTAAACCGATTCCAAATACACGACACACACACAAAATGTTCCACATTAAAAAAGTACACACTAGGGCAGGACGTCACGCCCGCTGAATATTCATAGCGCACCGGAGATTGTATCGCTTAATAAACACCCTGTATACTAGTCCGCTCACGTGCCCCTAATGACCTGAACAGTATTAATGGAGGAAATTTTAATTTTCACTTACGACCTTTTGTACTTACCTGATTTATTTTGTATAGAATTTGAAAATTTAGATTAATTTTTGTTTGCTTCGAAGTTAATTAGTTTTCGTTCGTAGTTAGTAATTGAGTAAAAAGGATTTGGTAACTATGACCTGAACTTTACACAGATTTTTCACACAAACTTTAGATAATTCATGTGAGTATTTTATACATGATTATGTTTAAAAGGTATTCATCGGTATTTTTATTATTACGATATTTTGTTAGATATATTTTGTTTTACAAACAGATTATGCTTAAAATCACTCTTTTTTTTGTTTTTTTTTTTAAAAAAGCTTACTAGCAATGCGGATCGCACATTACTAGTATTCTTGTTAACCCCTCGTGCTAAGCTATATGCTTGTGTTACGAGTGGGTTCACGTCGGTAGTGCAATAGGTGGGGTTCGAACCACATGATCGCAAGTCCGACGCCCTAGCCATTAGGCTACCGACGCTTCACTGACAAACGGATTTTTATAAAATTAAATTAAACATAGAAACTTGTTAAAGCCGACAACACTATGTAAAGTTTCAAATAGAGCAAAAGCTGAAAGTAGCTGGTGAATAAATAAAATCAACATTACTGTTACAACGAGTTCTACGAAAAGTCTACGATGTGCTACGGTTCTCGTAGACTCTCGTAGTAATGCTACGATTTCTCGTAGTACTGCTACGATGCTACGCATCGGTGTTTCGGATTATATTATTATAACAATGGGGTGATCTGTTTATTTGAGAAACACTAATGTAAATTTGTTACATAAATTTTAAATAGTAATTTTAGTAATGACTACCTACAGAAGATTTACATATATCTTACTTGTTTACATTTAATTCTGTTAAAATTAAGTGGTAAGCGGTTTAAGTGTCAGGCAGTATTTTTGAAGGTTTTTTTTATCATCAAATCATTTATTGGGTACATAGGGCAATTACGGTTTTTAGGCGGTACGAATTCGACATACCCTGCCATACCCCCAGATGGCAAACGATGCAAGGCGATTTTCTGTGCTAATATAAAAATGACCATATCACTGAGCAATATCTCTTGGTTAAAATAATAAAATGGCGTTCATAAAAACCTGTCCCCCGTCACATGTCAAATCAATGTTCCATAAAAGGTCAAACAGTTCCCTTGTGTGCATTTGTTAATAACAAACAAACATAATATTCAGCTGACAGTTTAATTTCGCGATTGAATCGTTGTATTGAGCGGTGTCAGCTCCAATCGGTCACCGGGGATAATAGCCTGTTGACGTTTAGTCAAATTACGCTAGGGGCAACCCTAATGTATTATATTTGTTCTTTTTTTATAGGGTTGGTCGACACGTGGTTGAGTTTAAACTATGGGTGTGTTTTGTGTAAAAGTATCAGGTTTCCTTCACTCAAATCTATACTCTATACTAATATATAAAGCTGAAGAGTTTGTTTGTTTGCTAATCTCAGGAACTACTGGTCTGATTTGAAAAATTCTTTCAGTGTTAGATAACCCATTCATTGAGGAAGGCTATATATCATCACGCTACGCGGACGAAGTTGCGGGCAGAAGCTAGTAACTTTATAATCTTAACATGGAAAATGCAAAAAAACACAAAGATATTTATTAGGTAGTGTCATATAGTGGCATCGTACGACATTGAACTAACTGTAAGGTAAGTCATGTCGGTTGATAAGCAAAGTAACTTGCTTTTCAATAGATGTTACTGACGTCACCATTATCAGAATGTGAAGACAAAATTCTGTCTGGTCGGAACTGGCGATGGTTTAGTGGTCATAGCGCCTGGTGTATCTTACCAGACGACGCAGGTTCGAATTCCGCCCCCAAGTCGACATTTTCCTTCACTAAAATAAGTTTACTAATCTCATCGAAATATCGGTGGAACGAAATATAGGTCTTTGCAAGACTCACGCAATTTTTTTTATAGATTAGCTCTACTGCTGTATAAAGACTATAATATATAACCTGCTAGATAAAGACGTGTGTAGGCGGGAAAATGTATGTCTGACTTATATAATACTTCGCAAGACATAAACACTACATAATTCTCAAGCCATAACAAATATAAACAGAATAGAGCCAACAAATCAAAGCCAACATTTGCCCAATATTGGCCTTTGTTATTACAAGCCCCGTTGCGCGGATGATAACATTAGTTGGCCAGTTTCCCGTAAAAACCGGTATAAATCACCAGCGCGCCAGCCCTGACTAATTACGGTTTAATTTAGACCAACAAAGGGCCACACTAGCGAACTTGCTTGATAAATCTCGTACATGTGTGCTGGCTAACGACTAGTGACCAAACTGGTATAATAGGGTTGATATTTTATCGCTTTTAGTTTGAAATATTTGCGAATAAGGATTTACCACAAATGGTAGTGACTTTTCGTGATCATGTAGTATTAGCACGGTCGCTTAGAAGATGAAGGAAAGTATCGTGAGGATACCTGCATAGCTGAAAGATTACCCCAAAGCCGTGTGAAGTCTGCCAACCCGCAGTAGGCAAGCGTGGTGAACTATAGCCTAACCAATCTCATTCTGAGAGATCTGTGCTCAAAAGTAGAATAGCATATGCGTTGATAAAGATAGCACAAGCAATAAAATTATATTACTCCTAAAAATATTACAAAAGGTATGTAAACTTTAACAAACAGATACATATAAAGTCTGTCGCAAAAATAGAATAGGCACATTAAATCATATAACACACATAAAAGTTGGACTATTATATCGAGCAGTTTTGTAAGTGATGGTTGAATTCGTAAGGTCAGAAGACTTTGTTTCATACGATATCGTTTTTCATATAAATTGGGTATAAGAACGGGATTATACGCCTTAGCGGCAGCATTGGGGAGCAACTATTTTTACTATTGTGTGTTTTTCCTCCATTTCACTAAGGATTTGTGTTGTTTACATATGTCTTTGTCTGTCTCTATACTTTTTAAATGGCCTTTCATATTGTATAAAGGGATTTTGTAACAAAGAAAATGAGGTTTAGCTGTTATCCTTACAAAGATTTTATCTTGGTAATTGACTAAATAGGATTGTATCAAGTAAACCCTTTAATCTACGTAATATTAAGGTATTTTTATAAAAATCATTCTATCTTAGTAACGGTAAACCCTAACAACGTCAAATTCGAAAGTCATAGACACATTGAACCCAAACGCTCAAATTAAAACCATTAATTAATAGAAACATCGGCTAAACCGGAGTTAGCGTCAATCATAGAATCGGAAACTTCACTAACGGTAATTGAAAAAGTTAAAACTTTATACCTACACAGAGATCAGAAAACGCGAATTATTAAACCAATTAAAAGTTGCAAACATTAACTGATTCAACGCACAACAAATTCGCACAGAAGTTGCCAGCCTTTGGCCCGGATTTTATTTGATATGGACCCTTTTCGATACGTATAAAATTGCCGTAAAGTTTTGATTACGTATAAAAAGAATAGGGTTCGAACAGGTAGAGAGCGATTTTTATGTACGCTTTAAAGATTTGTTCTGGGAGGAAATCAAGTTAGAAAATAATACAATTAATTCGATGGTAGTGTACTACAGAAAATTAAAAGTTTATTCCTATTTTAACTGCCTTATAGCGTAATTAAGATGGCAATAATTTCAGTAACAGGTCGGATTATGCATATGGTTCTGGTTAGCAGCCTATAAGCATGGGGCCCAAAATCTAATAATTGCCAGCTCAGCTGTTCTACCTGACACAATTCCGCAAACAATAATTCATCATGATCAATAATTATGTAGGTAATTAGATTTAATTCATCATCACATAAGACAAAGGCCTTAAATAAATAATAAATATATCAATTCAATTATTAAAATATCCAAAATAAGTAATTAAAGTATTGAGATACTTTAATGTACCGAATTTAAAATATCTAAACTATTGTTCGTAAAAACTATATTTGCAAAGGGTTTCCCTTTCATTCTATTTCTCAAATAAAAAATAGGTACCTATACCATAACCCTTTCATATGAATTTTTCAAATATTTCGTTTCTGAATATACAGATCGCGTTGCCAGTAAAGCTCAGATTACATGTATTATTGCCGCTAGTATAGGCTGAAACTGGATAAAAAATTCATTAGAACGCAACGCCTTGCCGTTTGAATATGAAACTTATTACTTGAGCTGCTGAGTGGCAAATCGTTAAATAGCAACATCCTACTCATTTTCCGCCGACATTGAATATTCTCCCATGTTTGAAGGAAAAACAAAGTGTTAAATTGCGTGGGGAGTCGCCTTTGAGTTTAGTAGTGTATTAAGGAATTTTGATTCTTGTGGCATGATGTTATAGTTTATATTTGTGCGGTGGGTTGTGTGGGGAGGGGTGTGCTTCCTGTTACAGGAGACACGTAGAGAGGATGTGGGTCAAGTGGTAGGTAACAAAAGTATGAGTGTTGTGATGACGCGCTCTTGTGCATACGATGGCAACGTGGACTGCTATGATTATACGTCTGACTGCATGCTATTTGGAGAGCGAGGATAGCCGCTTTATATCTTTCAAAGTGACATTTTTAAAGTCAATAACTGATTCATGATGAAAACCAAAATCTATTACATGTTTGCATTAACTTACAATTCACTCATCAATCATTTGCATTCAGGTGCAAGAAAAGCAAAATATAGCATCATGTCTGTATTCCCTGAAGGTTCAGGTAAGTGTACTGTTGTATGTTGCTGCTATTGCTACTGAGAATTGCATAGAAAAACCCAATGAACAGACCTAAACATAACGGTAAACTTTAATAATTATATTGGTATATTTCTGCCTGCCTTTCAGGCAAAACAGGCGTAATGGTATATACATTTATGTTGTTATGTATAAATGCACCCACAGTGCAGAAGAAAAAACTAGGCTGGAGAAACGTGTGAAAAAAGTTTAGAATCTTTTTCATTCCTGTTGCTCGTATTTTAGATGACATTTAGGTGCACTCAATCCATTAAAACAAAAAACCCATTTTTGTACCACAGTCTGATTGCTAGTATCTACAGTCCATTTTATTTCTTTTCAACCCATGCATGTTTTATAAGCGAATTTTGACGTACACGTGTTTAAATTGGCTCGGTAACAAAGTTAGGTGGCCATGCCGATGCTTCGTCTGAATATTAAAAGATTAATGAGGTTTTAACAGTATTTATGGCCATAAAAGAGAGGCTAAATTGACGGAGGTTGGCTTAAATAGTATATTGTTTGCTGTTTATGGGTGTTTTGATGGACTAGGGACAATTATTTATGTATTATATATTCCCTTCATCATCATAAAATATATTTCCATAGGCATAGTTTTAACGTTACATTTTTTATGGTTGTGGAACTCTGCAGGTATGTTTGTATTCACTCAAGCAGACTCCCTAGTAGCTTAGATACAGATTAACATTTATTTCCTGTTAGAAATAATGTATATAGACGGTAAAATAACATTTAATATCTCAGGGCATGGCGCTGCGAGAGCAATAGGTAGGCTTCTTTTTATTGTGAGGAGGCAAACTTCAAGAAGTGGTGGGGCCTACTGGGAAGTAGACCAGGGTGTGCGATATTTTTATAGCACTCACCTCTACTCCCTTTGGCCATCTTAAGTTATAGTAATTAAATTATAGTATAAGCTCCCTATAGTGTTGGGACATAGTTATTCTTCGGAAACCCTGCCTGTGTTACGTGTACATTAGCACGCCTCTAGGAAGACTACTGTATCTCCCTATTCCCTCTCTGTTAGGTTAGGGTCTCTAAGCTCTGGTTACTTTAGGCTTATCTTAGTATCTAATGTGTAATTAAAATCTATAGAGCTATGATGTAGGAACTTTTCACATTTCTACAGCTAAATCCAAGGTGAGATATCAAATTTGTATTGTCTAAACTCGATAGAGCCAGTAGCGGTAGATTGTTGATTGTAGAAATTAAATTAAAATTTTAGAGATTTTTGACAGTCCATGCTCATTTGTCGATCTGAGTGGGGCTTAATGTCGAGAGATTTTACACAATAGCGCTACGGATTCTAAAATAGTTTGTAAACCCAAAATTCACTATATCTGGAACTTTTTCAAATTTCTACAGCTAAATCCAAGGTGAGATATCAAATTTGTATTGTCTAAACTCGATAGAGCCAGTAGCGGTAGATTGGTGATTGTAGAAATTAAATTAAAATTTTAGAGATTTTTGACAGTCCATGCTCATTTGTCGATCTGAGTGGGGCTTAATGTCGAGAGATTTTACACAATAGAGCTACAAATTCTAAAATAGCTTGTATACCCAAAATTCACTATATCTATAAGTGGAAACTTTAAATTACTTTTATAACCATCCTTTTTTTAGCACTAACAGGCCAGTAACAAAGTTATAAAATCTAAAATGATAAACAAAAGCTATCACAATAACTACGCCAATGTCATGGTTACTTACAATTGGTTACAATCGTAGAAATTGTTGACAAAAGGACATGTCGTTATACTTTTATAATCCGAAAATTTCTTATAAGAACAACTGAAAATAAACCTTATTTTATAAGTTATAGAGTTAAATTTGAAATGTCTGCGCATGTTTACTGTGTCGTGAAATCCAGACAGAAGCGTTGTGAAGTAGAGGCGAAATGATAATAATTTCATATTATTTTGGAATTGTGCTCCACGCAGCCGCAGTGTTGGGTCATAAGCCGGGTTTATTACATACATTCAGCAGATTCTCTCGAAGTAGAATTAACCCTGCGATGATGACTTGGGTACTACGTTAATGTATGTTGAGATAATAACTATTTTCAAAGAATTAATAAGCGTTAGACTATTTTTAATAGCTAGATTAAGAGAGAAAAGTTCTATAACACTGTGGAGGAGCGAGGTGTGTTGCCCCTCCAACCAAAGGGAGGATCCTCCGACCAGGCGGGTGTTTTGCCTGGCGGGCCGCGGCCCGACGGTTGATGTCGGGCGGTTGTATATATGCAGCTTGCGTCGCAAACTTCACTTGCGCGTTTCAGGATTTGTCGAAGTTTATCTATGTAGCGCGATAGATGTCGCTACAACACTTTATGACAAGAACCAAAATGGTTTAATGTTTATTGACTAATGATTTTCTAATATCTAAAGTACTTTCCTAAAAACATATTGTAATAAATGTGTTTGATGTCTATAAGTAGTCAACAATTTGGCAAAAAAGCAATTATGATACCTACAAAATTATATTAACAAAAAATAAATTAAAAAAGTAAGCACACGGCAAAAAGGCAAATGAAAAAATTCGCAATTATCTTTCATAACTAAACACCGGGAGGGACTTAATTAACTGAATTAATGAAGTGAAAACATTTGAGCTATAATTTTAATTTAGATCTTCAACAAATGTTTTCTAATCTACAATGCCTTAGAAATTTCACATTAAAACACCTTGACAGTGCGTGGCTGTTAATGTTGATGATTATGACATCATCCAAGACTTCTTATGGAGACTATTTACAAGCACACGGCATATATGTAAGTAATTTTAAATCTCTTAGTTCTATTCTTTTATCTATTAGTTAGTAGGTTATTAATGAAGTCTTTATAAATAGTGCATAATGGCAATAGGCTCGCCCCCTATTACATGGGACTGTACACCCACAGTTCGCCGGTGTGTTTAGACACCGGCGAACTGTGGGTGTACATTAGTACGCCTCTGCCTAACCCTTCAGGGAATACAGGCGTGATGGTATGTTATGTTAAATAGTGCATAAGTTGTTTTATTTTCCAACAGACCGTGAAAACGGTTTTGTGGGGCCTTGTTTAAAAATGTAATTTTGAAGTTTAATAAAGATACATATGTACGTACATACATAAGAGCGACATTGATGTAATTTTACATAGGATATTCAGGTGATTTGTTATCAGATTTATAATTTTCGTGATGTCTGTAGACATTCTGTAGAAACACTGTTTTGGCAAAACAACTGTAGACCATTATTTTGTGCTTCGATGCGCAAATTTCAAATTTTGATCTTGATATTTAATTTGGCAAAGCGCGTCATTTTTTTTTATTATGAAGACCTCTCTCTGTCGTTGATTTTACGAGAATATTCTCAACTGTTCTAAAATTTAAACCTCAAGAATGTGTTAAAAATACGAATTTTCACGCATTACTTTTGACGGGTTAGGGGATCATAAATAAGAAGTATCTCGCGATCTTCGCGTTATAATCGCGCCGTTCATCTTATGACGGTACATTAAGTCCGAAAGCTCTAACATCTTGAAATATATCCTTCACAGATATTAAGATTCATTAAACTTGGTTTTAGTGTAGTCCGGGAAAGTTGCTAAATTGCGTCTTAACTTTGTGGTATGAGCAGATGCATTTGCAGGGTTAATTGTTTTTTAGAGTGTCAAATGCGACAATTATAAATAATTTCTTATTTATTAGAATAATTATGTAGTTATAAGGAAATATGACCATCATTACTAAAATTAACTAAAGAATGAAACTTATTCGAAGCATCTTTCTATGTCTTCTTTATCATACTTAAAAGTCTTGAAACCTATGTTGATTATCGGTTTCCCACAATCAAATAAGTGAAAATATTATATGGAAATATGGGATCTTCCAAATAAACTGGTATGTCTATCAGATCAAAAAGATACCTTTTTGATGGTCTAAATTGATTCATTAACAACAAATGCAGTACCATTAATAAAAACAAACAGTTTCACAAATTACACTGTAGCGAGTAGGCAAGTTCACTCGCACGACACAACGCAGCACAGGATCATACGATTTTACGTCACATGAGGTGATCTTGGTGCCGTGTGCAAAACATATACATTATCTGCTCCGTCGTAGATAAAAAGAAAATAATTACAATACACACAGAAAAATTTCAGACGTCCCGGTTTTTAGAAGTCTCAATTTTTTTTGTGGAAGCATTTAAAACAAAAAACAGTCGCCCAAAATTGGTGCTGGAACACGTGCCCACTTCACTTCATTAAATTTAGGCTAAAAGTTCATCGTGCTGATTTCATATTCAATTTGGCGTTTTCAGGGACCGTCATAATTTTTTTATGGCAACATAAAGCGCTTCTGCCCATGGATCCCTTTTGTCGCAAGGTACAAAACGTTAAGGGATTTGGGTACTTTGAATTGTGTTTCGGGGTGATTATTTTGGTCTGGCAATATTAGATTTTTTAGTATCGACACTTTATACTGAGTAAACTTTTATACAGCGGTTGTACTTGATAAATATACAAGGCAAACTGTTATTTGCGAAAATTATGAATATGCATGAAACATGTCTTTCAAATGAATACCACTGTGATTCGAATGGTCTTAAATGCTTTAGTTAATTATAAATCCTTAGGTACATTTTTATTTGTGTATTAAAATAGTTCTTTTTCTATAGACTTCCCACCTCAATAATATAAAAAATTATATAGGTACTGAATCGAGATTTTAAGCTAGATGTTATATACCTACTGCTTATAAATTATTGCCTAAGCATCATAGTAGCATTATTGCATAAATGGTGACGAGTGTTGCCTCCTTACGTCAGCATTTTATTTTCTTCAGATGGTAGAATGATAAATGGGGAAGAAAATATAACTGTTCATTTTTCTAATGAGCCTGTTTGATCATCAAACTTTGATATCATTATAATTTAGTGTTTTTTCCATGATATATTTTTCTACAGCAGTTTTCAATTATGAATCCTTGTAGCGGTAACATAAAATTGCCATAAAAAGTTTCTATGAAGGTCAAAATGTTTATTTTTAGAGGCATAGGGCATAGTGGAATTGAATAGTGGACCGGTGGTGTTTAAGTATCACACTTATTGTCTCCTATGCTGCCAGCCCAACTTTAATATTTACCCCACCCTTTCAATCCGCTTACCTTAGTGGTAAAAAAAATATCCAACGACTAAAATAGTTATTTTTCATAAGTTAAACTAGTTGCGCGGTTCGGTCCGGTATCGGTCATAAAAATCTTGCAACTGATCGCATGTAATACCTGATAAAACCATTAGCATCTATAATTGTATAATACATTATATAAACTCACATTTCGTTTTGCTATTGAGTGTTCCAGAAATTATTTTATTATTTTTACCACTATTCATGAAAACATATAGGCTATAAATTGGCTTACTGATGTTAACTTTTTCAATTGCATTTAATTATTTGTAGGTGTTTGAAAAACTATGTACCTATATCAAACATTCTGAGCACGAAAAATCTACAATAAGTCACATTTCATTGTAAACAAATAGCTGTACCTACACAGCCGTGGTCGGAGTAATTTTTTTATGAGTGAGCACACAATACCATTCGTAATTCGGCCTCATTTCAAGAGAGAGGGTAGACGGAAAAAGTGCTCGCTCATTATCGTTTTCCGCAGTAGCGCCGGTACCCTGGGTGTTGGAAAACAATACAAATTCCGCATGAAACGCCTGGAAATTTTTTCAAGAAATTTTAAAGTTTTTTTTCTCCTAGAGTAGTTTAGTAGTGGAGGGTTCAAAAGTGCGTTGGCCTCGTCGACCTGTTTTTTACGTATTATTTGGTAACTCGTATATCCCCCTTTTGGATTAGACGTAGTTTTTTTTAACACAAATTAATACAAAATTGTATTAAATACAAACCACAAATACATTTATTGTCGTTCGTAGAATTTTATGAGATGTAGGATAGATAAAGTAACATTTAACTTGATATTAATAGTTAAAGTCTTATTAATTCCAACTAAAGCTTAGATGTTTCAAGACCGAGTCTTAAATTGTACCTCAAACTAAAGTAGGTACCTATGTATAATTTTATATAGTTCGCCATTAAGGCCCACTTGCACCAACTTCTTAAATGTGATTAAATTGTATATAAACACGAAATTTCTATGAAAAATTTTGTTTAAATTCAGTTTAAACATATTTAAAAATGTTGGTGCAAGTGGACCTAAATGAGTTAATGTTTAAGTGCCTTTATGTGTGAATTATCAACTCTCTCAATTTTGCTTACGTTACTCAAGATGATTCTGGCACGTTTTTTTCATTTATCAATATACTGCGAGTCATCAGCGAAGGGAGCGAACCGGAAGTACCCGGCCGGAAGCAGAGGGACTAAACTCGGCGGTTAATTGCGCGAAAAGCGAAGCCCTTCGTTTTGAATATCGAACGATTATTTCCGCACAAGCTTCAAGGATCATGTGTTGGACTTTTTGTATTTTATTTATGTACGGCCTGTATTTTGTGAGATAAATTGCTTGAGCAATTTGCGTTGAACTTCGCTAATTATATAGCTTCAAGCGATATAATAACATTAGACTAAAACATTTTTGTCTTCTGTTTTTAATCTAAATCCGGCAACATAAATTGCACGTCAAAATTTGGAGATTTTTGATTTGGAGCGCCCATTTTTTGCCATATTTAAAATATTTTTGTGGACTGCTAATTTTTACAAACATTTGTAACTAAAGCATCCTTTAGTAGATATACTACCGAATCTTCTCTTTTCAAATTCATTTTCATTTGCTTCGCTACAAGTTTAGTTGTTCACTTTTTGCCATATTTGAAATATTTTTGTAGACTGCTAATTTTTACAAACATTTGTAACTAAAGCATCCGTTAGTAGGTACTCTACCTAATCTTCTCTTTTCAAATTCATTTCCATTTGCTTCGCTAAAAGTTTATTTGTTTAGTTTTTGATTTTTCGTAATCACGTATTCATTATTAACTATAACTCGCTTAAAAGGTGACGTTAGAAAAGATTGTGAGGAAATTTGCATACCTAAGATATTTTTCGACAGTGGGAATTCTGCATACCCATATTATGCGAGCGTGGTGGTATATAGCGTAACCCTTCTAATTCTGTGAGGAAAACCGTGCCCAATAGTGGGAAAGTAAATGGGGTAATGATGATAATGAATTGTATAATACCTTTAAGACTACATTATTATTGGTATTATATTCAACAATATCCCGCAAAGGACTTCAAATATCAAAGTACAAACAAACCTAAAGACTCAATCAAACTCCAACAAACAGATAAGATACAGTCAACGAATTATTAAAATACTTTTTGAAACCATTTTAATAGAAGCACCCGAACTAAGTTTTATCTCTGTAATCCGCTCCACAAGGCAAGTTTCATGAGTAAACGAGTTAACTTAAACGATTTCCTTGCGGCTGAAAAAAGGGAAAAAGCTGTAGAAGTAACGGCATTTGCGAGACCTCTTTCTATCTGGTGTAAAATAAACTTGTGTACTTATGAGGTCGAGTGATGTTTTTTGATGACAATACTTTGTCTCTATTTAATATCGTTTGTAGTCTGAACAAGTTTGGAGCTTCATATTGTTGTATATAATACTAGCGACCCGCCCACGGTTTCACCCGCGCTACCCCGGTCCTAAGAGTCATAGCGTGATGTTAAATAGCTTAAAACCTTCCTCTTAAATCACTCTATCTATTAAAAAAACCGCATCAAAATCCGTTGCGTAGTTTTAAAGATCTAAGCATACATAGGGACAGACAGCGGGAAACGACTTTGTTTTATAATAAGTAGTGATAATATTTTAAACTACGCTTCTTCAGAGTATGATTAAAATGTAGTGGGAATAGTTGCGTTCAAGCTTGGATAAAATTAAATGTGAATAATGTCAAGGACCTAAATGTGAGTTTAAAAACTTCAGTACTGAATACCGAAATGTATAGTTTATACTGGGTACATAAACTGTTTTTAAGATTTTATCGCGTAGTACTTATCTACACATTTCAAATTCAATTTTTCTTTCTTACTCTCTTGGCCATTGTATTTATCTTGAATTAATTACTTTATCATTAATTTTGATAAAATATCAGTTATAGTGCCTATAGCGTTAATTACAATCAAAGTCAATTATAATTATCAAATAAGAAGCAAAATCAATTGAGTTGGTCATTGACACAATCTTACAAGAATAATTAGGTACTGAGAATTTGAATTGACATCGTAATATTCAGTTTAATACTCGTAAGCTAGTCGCAAAAAAAAACAAGAATTTCAAAAAGGATATTAAAACATAAACTGACATAGGTACCTGTCTCCGACTCCGAAGGCTTAGGCAGAGGTGTACAAACTCCGAGGTACTAAAAAAATCATAGAAATACCGAATAACACTGCACGAATTGGGAATCGAACCCACAACGTTTAGCGTATCAGTCGTGCTCACGACTACTAGATAATGAGGGAGTCTTAAAAGTTAAAAATGCGAGGAATATAAACCGTATGTTAACTTTATTAAATACTAGCTTTTGCCCGCGACTTTGTCCGCGGAGCGTGATGATGTATAGCCTATATAGCCTTCCTCAATAAATGGGCTATCTAACACTGAAATAATCTTTCAAATCGGACCAGTAGTTCCTGAGATTAGCGCGTTCAAGCAAACAAACAAACAAACTCTTCAACTTTATATATTAGTAAAGATATATTAGAGAAAAAACGATCTCTATATACACTATAGGTATGTTATATAGGTACCTAAAGATAGTCAGATCTTTATTAAAATCACTCACAGACTACTCTGCGTTACTCTTAGTTTTAATTACTCTATAAAGACACGCCAACATGTAAATATAAATAAATACGTGCTCTGAACACAATAATAACACGAGCAACATTTATTTAATAATAAAACATAATTAAAGAAACGTGCTTAATACGAGTTTAAGATGGGACCAACAATATTAAATCTCATTAAACGACGTCCTTAAAATATTAAAGCTCAAGCCATTGTCGAGTGTCTGCCTCTAATTATAGACATACGTTAATTAGTGTCTGCGACGAAAGTGTGAGTGATCACAGAGTGTCGGGACACTCGAGAGTGACACCCTCAGTGTATTTGCTAAGAGAATTTGCTAGGTGTCGTTGTGTGATGCTCTTTGTTGATTATTTATCTTGATTTTGAGCTGAGACTAATATTTTCCTGCTGTTTAGTGTCGCGGAGTCTTTAAGGGTGTGTTAGTGATCTTATTAGACATAGCAAATGTTTATTTTTTTGTAACGACACTTTGGATATCTACAACAACTATAGCCTTTACCTAGTTCAATCACTATTGCTATATTAATTGCCCGGTTAACAGGCTCGCTCCTATATATATAATACATGGGATCTAAAAGCTGTACCTACCGTGGGCGAACAACCTCTGCCTAATCGTTCAGGGAATAGTCGTAATTATACGTTATGTAGTTAGGTAATCTATATTTAATTGATTTGATTTTGTTTACTCCTTTATATCTTTGATAAATATATTGCCGAAATACACCTTAGTCTATATATATAAAAGAAAGTCGTGTTAGTTACACTATTTATAACTTAAGAACGGCTGAACCGATTTGGCTGAAAATTGGTGGAGAGGTAGCTTAGAATCAGGAGACGGACATAGGATACTTTTTATCCCGTTCCCGTGGGATGTGATGACAGACCGAATTCCACGGGGGCGAAGCCGCGGGCAGAAGCTAGTATCTATACTAATATATAAAGCTGAAGAGTTTGTTTGTTTGTTTGTTTACTTGAACGCGCTAATTTCAGGAACTACTGGTACGAATTGAAAAATTCTTTCAGGGTTAGATATCCCATTTATTGAGGAAGGCTATAGGCTATATATCATCACGCTACGCAGACGAAGTCGCGGGCAGAAGCTAGTACTAATATATAAAGCTGAAGAGTTTGTTTGTTTGTTTGCTTGAACGCGCTAATCTCAGGAACTACTGGTCCGATTTGAAAAATTCTTTCTGTATTAGATAGCCCATTTATAGAGGAAGGCTATAGGCTATATATCATCACGTTACGCGGACGAAGTCGCGGGCAGAAGCTAGTACAATATAACATGGTGTAATAAATATTGGCATACATTCAGTTACTTATCCTAAACAAACCGTATTCAGGTTTCGCATATATCTACTAAAACTAATGTTGTATATTGCTGGTAAAAACTCAAATGTAACACGTAAAATTTTTCGTAGAACCCGCAATCATAGCTCACCTGCGGCTATGACGCGTAACATGGATAACAGATAATTATTTTGTAGGATTGATTACGAAATTACATTGACCATTTGCAAGATAATGTTCGTTACTGTTTTGTAACTGTGATTTAAACCCAAAATTTTAGTAATTCTCTACTTTTTACCACTAATACCTATAACCATAGTTTAGCTATAAACAGATATTTTTATTCAAGAACTCAAGCACTTTATTATAACTTCTTTAAAAAACAAATTCCTTAGAAGCTCGAGTAGTTTCCCTGCCTTATTATGGTTCATTAAAAGTTTAACTTACAATCTTCCATAGTTGAACAAAAACGTTGTAACGTACCTGAAACAAATAATTGAAACATTAATAATTTTTTGTTTGAAGAAAAATTAAGAAAAGTTGTTGTAAGCACTTTGGTCCTGGATTCGATTCCCAGTTCAAGCGAAGTATTATTCGGTTTGTCTATGAAATTCTCAATTGCAGCTCGGAGTTCAGAATTGTGCCTGGTTAATGATATTATAATGAAAAAATAACATGATACCTAAACATGGCGGCGCACTTTGGGTGTACATTAATACCCCTCTGTATAACCTTTTGGGGAATGTAATACGTGATGTTATAGACAGACTTAATTCTAGAAAGATTTTAAGTGTTGACATTATCAAAGATAGACAAGATAATGTGTACAGACGGCAACAATAGCGTACGACGGGTAAGCTAATCGCATTCATTAGGTGGGTGCATTTAGAACCAAACCAAACTCACAAACTTTACCCCTTTATAATATTAGTCTAGATATTATATAAACTATATATCAGGTCTCAAAGCATCAGTAGAAGGACATACAGACATAATGGGTAATTTATTGTTTCATAGCATCCGGATAAATCAATTAACTGGATATTTTTTGTCAAATTGACACAAAAATTATGAACATATAACATCAAATGACCTATTATTATATTATTCATACAAACACCTAACAAACTACGCTCAAGCCGCATCCAGCAATTATACCTCCACCTCATTTGTCGGTGAGCAAACATGTTTGTTTCCACGAATGCTGCTTGATATAATCTTAATGTCGGTCGCTTTACCTGTCCTGTCAGCGTATAAACTTAGCAGACAGTTGTGGCACTTCCACATCGGAAACTTGCTGCAAACTTTAATTTACTGTTGGTTTATCACGCGTTAAGCATTCGCCGAATTTAGTGTACTGTTTGATGTTGACATGGATACTGCGGATGTTACCATGTTCTTGTTTTGCTGTCTTACATACACGTATATATTTATTTGAGTGTCTTGTTAATGTCACTTATATTTTCAATTACATATGAGCCTAGTGGTTCTGAGCGCGATTGCTATGTTAGGGCTAGTGTTAATTGGGTTTTTCTATGATATCCTCAGTAGCAGTTAGGAGTTGGAATTTGTGCCCGGTTTATGGCAATAAGTTCGGCCCTATTACATGGGACCTAAACATACCGGTGAACTGTGGGTGTAAATTAGTACGCCTTACCTTTCTAACCTAACTCTTCAGGGTCCATACAGGTGTGATTGAATATAGGTAGGTACCTACGTATGTATTTTCAATTAGGTAGCAAGGAATGTAGCAAGAATGGGTATATAACAGGCAGTTTGAAAGTAGTAGTAGTCATTTTTTTAGATTAGGTACGAAGTTTTTATCTATGTTTTAAATTGACCTTGCTTCGATGATATAATTGCGATTATATTTTTTGTTTGTGAGAGAGGGATACTACAATATTGGTTAAATAGCCGCCTCTGTCTAACAAACAAAAAATAAAATAAAAAATACATTATTAACAGATTGTAGAACGGCTTCTCTATACCAATATTTTGACGACACGTGTGGTGTAGTATCGGTTTCAGCGACACGTGTCGTGGTGTTCGATCCCCACATGGAGCAAATATTTTGTATGATCTACAGGTAGTTGTTCCGGGTCTGGGCGTTTGTGTATATGAGAATTTGTGTTTGTAAATGCACTCACTATACAAGAGAAAATCCTAGTGTGGGGCAATGTTTTTTTAAACAAAAAAAAAGATGTGTGAAAAGTGTGTGTGAGTGTAATAAGAGGGACTAGTCTTATACTCTAATATATTATAGTCTAATCTATACTAATATATAAAGCTGAAGTACTAATATATAAAGCTGAAGCGTTTGTTTGTTTGCTTGAACGCGCTAATCTCAGAAACTACTAGTCCGATTTGAAAAATTCTTTCAGTGTTAGATAGCCCATTTATTGAGGAAGGCTATAGGCTATATATCATTACGCTACGCGGACGAAGTCGCGGGCAGAAGCTAGTAGTCTTATAAATTTGCCATAACCAAGAAGAAATGGAACCGCCTAATAAGTGAGACGAACAAATTATTTCTGTTTTCACTTTACTACACAATAACGGGGCGTGTATGGTGTTCCCTGACAAATGGACGTACTTTGAATTAGAACTAATAAATTCTCAGTTGTATTGGGTTTCGTAGGCAGTTCGTTATTTTACTGACCCCTAACTATACGTCTTGAGTAGCGAGGGACCCCTACCATTTGTTCTCACAATTTGCTACGGTCTTAGAGTGTAAATTTTTGATCGCGTCAAGGGTCCGTTGTTTTATTTGTTTGTGTGACAATAAAGCTGGAATAAATTAGGTGTACATCACGGTAAGTGATGCCTGGTGTACTTAACAACATTTCTGATTCGATACCTGCTGTCAAATAATGGGAAACTATGTTTTCATTTAGTGCTTAGTTACGCTAAGAATGATCACCTGAGTGTGGACAGACCGCGACAAGCGAAGCTTAATTTTGCAGATTGTTTGATTGACCAGCGTAGTTATTATGTTGCCCCATTCATTTAATTAAGTAATGGTGTCCTACACCATTAATAACAGTAACAATAACAATACAACAAAATAGGACAACACTGATACCATTGGTGTTGTAAGGGATGTGGATGGGTAGTGAAACTCCAGATTTACGAAAAAGATGAAGGGTAGGGAGACGCATTAACAACGTACGTCCGCGCGCAATCATAGGCAAAAGCTACTACTGGAATATTTTACAAATCGCTGCGCTGCTATGTGCGTACCCCCCGTCCCACTCGCGTGCGTCTCCTGCGCCTTGTATTTATTTAAACAACAAGTAGGTACTTAGGTAAAAATATAAAATATCAACATATGTTCACGCGTCGCCTACAGGTGTTATGAAAATGATCAATTCTATGATACTACAATATCAATAAGGTAACACTCAGCTTCGTGCAAACAGGCTGTCTAATTAGAATATAATTATCTTCAATCTTCATGAATAACTTACTGCCAGACATCTAAATTGGATATGTCATCTATTCCCGTACTAGACGGCTTCGAGATGAAGATTTGACACGAAATCTTAGTAGGGGATCATAACATCTTGAAATCAGACAACCCCACAAAGCACCGACCTTACCGCCAACAAATTAGAGTCCAAATTACTGTGACACGTATTGCCAAGAGATATGAAACATAAGAAGCGATTAAGAGCCTTAAGTCATTGACATACAGTTGTTATTGTAATGTAATTAGACATTATCTGAGAAGGTGGGCAGTAAACGCATATTTCACTTGGTCCCTTGTTTACTGTTACTACCGAAACAATGGCTACAGCTATAATAATTACTCCATACAGATATGAAATGGGGTCCCGCTACGAGAATGGGCCTTGGTAGGAAAATGGCGAAAACGCCTAGTAACTTGCTTAGTAATTGGATTACTAGGATGAAATGTGTTTGATTTTCTGTGCGAGGACGTGATATTAACTGGTGTGATGCCATAACGCTCTGAACTTTATGTTCAGGCCTTGAGCAGAGTGATTTTATAGTTCTGTTTTGCATGTCTCTAGCGAAGGGTCAGTGACCTTGTAGTCAGAATGATTTTAAATTCACGTACATTAGATGATAGGTATATTTGTCAATGTACTCGTACCTAATAAGAAGAATAAAATTTAAATTTAAGAACGTTTTTTTTTCAGACTTGCTGAAAACAGAAAAAGTTTTATTCAATTTAATTGAATTCATTGTTTTTTTTATTTATTTTGATTTAATATCCATATCCATCAAGTTTCATGAATTAAAGTCAGTCTACAGATAAATTGTAAGCATACGACTTAAACTTTGTAAGATAGTAGGTATACGTTCTACATTACTTATATACGTTATTGGTACATATTATATACATAGGTAGGTATATATACTAAAATTGTAATAGGCCGATGTCTGTACCTTCATTATAGGCATTGAAGAAAAACTAATAAGGCGGTCTTTATTAGTGCAAGCCTAAACAAAAATGTTTAGAATTTGTGTCCGTCTGTCTATACTTATGTTTATATATGTATCGTGCGAAAACTAGTTTATGGATGCGGTTTTCACAGTCGTATTGCTAAAGTTTAACTTAAAATTTCATCTTAATACGCCATCTAAAAGAGGGGTTATAGTAATCCTTTTGGGAAGAGAGTGAAACCGCGGGCAGCAGCAAGTTTTAACCGAACTCAAATTTAAAAAAAGGTGCAGTTTCTATATAAGTCTTGATGTTCTTGTACCCAGCTCTAGCTGTAAAAGGAAGCTGAAAAACTTTGAGACTAAAAATCAATTAATTATTTCGCAGTACATTCTAAATTTGAAAAAGGAAAAAAATATAGCGAGCTTCAAGCCGAAGTTCCCGCTTTAGTTCTTAAAAAGAAAAGCTCCATCGACCTCCTTGCTACGAAACTTTTTTAATATTACATAGCGACAAAGTAATCAGAGCAATATCTACACTCAATATTCACTGACCTAACCTTAAAATATGCCACCAATACACGTAAACTGAGATAACCAATACATTTATTATAACGTAACAAGATTCCATTGGAAATAACGTTGTTCATCGTATTCAAGTCGGAACAACGGGCAAGTTAGCGCGAACAAATGCTGTATTCTACGAATGTACCTCTTTGTTTTCAAATCACGTCCGCTGGGGGCGCCTTGGGCGGTAAACAGGGCGAGGGACGAGGGGAGGGGCAGTCTAACGGGCGAAAAATTGCGTACCTATCCTTACTGAATTAGTACGCTGGTGTAAATGAGCCCGAGACGCCTGCGATCTCTACTGAGATTGCACCACTCCAGCGATTTTCTCGGGACAACTGTACGTTGTGGTAACGTCCTTAATTGGATTGAGATGCTGTGGAAAGAATTGTTTTGATGTAATTAAATTAAGGGAAGTGCTGAATGTGAGATATGTTAACGTAATGATAAGAAAGCCGCAGCAATTATGTGACGCTGTATCAAAGGCATACGGTTACGAAAAAATGATATCGTGAATTGCAAAGTTTAATGTTATTAAATTGTAGTTTTCTTTGGCAATATCTGAAGAATATTTGATCAGTTCGATTAAATTATCATAAGGCAATATTTTATCGGGAAAAAAACAGATCTCAATGTTTCAAAGTTCTTCTTTTGAAGTAAGAAAAATATAGGTAGGTATATATCTCAATATATGATACGATATGAAAATATTTTAAACTATAACTCCAAGGGCTGCTTTCAAGGGCTGCCTAAATTACTCGTAAATATCTTATGATAATTTATTCACGACCAAAATGTACACACATACTTTGTTAGGCGGTTACCCGCGGAACGCTCACTTCCGCGTTAATTACTCAGTAATTTTATACCCGCGTTGAGTACGAAAAACACAAAGAGGTATAACCAAAATGCTGAAGTTTCGCTAAGAACCGCACACTGCTTCAAGGGCTGCCAAAAGTATTTTACAAAAACAACACAATATTTAGTTCTAAGGAACAGGTATATACCTACATACAATCAAAATAACAGAAATTTATACGGGTGCAAAATAAAAAAACCCTATTTTTCTTAAAACGATAGGCACTTGCAAAAGTATGTTAACAAAAAGAGGGGAAATATTTGTCATCCAACAAAATTTCAACAAAAATTCCACGTGACAACTCTCATTTCAAAATTGGGATACCTTACAAAGACATGAAACACTACCGAAATGTTCTCTTTGTAAAACTTTCAACCCTAGCCACGCGTTAGCAACAATGGCTGCCGCATTTGAATTGCGAAAATTAATGTACAATGTCGCTCGGGCCTTCAAGAATACATAAAAATATATAAAAATTTGATCGTAATGAATATCAATAAACTGCCTTGTTACTTGTACTGTTACTGTGTACTAGTCCCAAACTACATCGCTAGAGGTTCTGGGTTGGATTCCCAGGTCGAGAAGTGTTATTGGGTTTTTTCTATAAATATATATTATATTTTCTATAATCCTCAGTAGCAGTTCAGTTCAGTTCGGTTTGACTTTGTGCCCCGTTAATGGCAATAGGCTCGCTGCCTATTGGGACTTAACGAACTGTGGGTGTACAATTGTACATTGGTATGCCTCTGATGGTACCTTATGATATATTGCGAATACCATAACACTATTTTTGAATCATTATCATCAACATCATCTCTCACTGTATTATTTCAGAGTACGGGTGCTCATATTGTAGGAGATAGGCTAAATCCACCACAGTGGCCTATCGCGGGTTGGTGGATTTGACATGCCGAAAATCTCTTAGGAAACAAACATCGTGAAGACACCATTAAGTACGTGTTTATAATCTATATCTATATATATAAAAGAAAGTCGTGTTAGTTACTCCATTTATAACTCAAGAACGGCTGAACCGATTTGGCTGAAAATTGGTGGAGAGGTAGCTTAGAACCAGGAGACTGACATACACACTGACAGACTGACTTTTTGTCCCGTTCCCGGGGGATGTGATGACAGACCGAATTCCATTGGTGGAGAGGTAGCTTAGAACCAGGAAACGGACATAGGATACTTTTTATCCCATTCCCGATACTTTTTATTCCACGGGGGCGAAGCCGCGGGCAGAAGCTAGTTATTTATAATTTTATTATTACTTTTTTACATTATTATTATCGTACCTACCACAATTATCTTCTAAAGATTACTGTCGATTTGGCCAAAATTTACAAACGTGAATGTGACTAAACAAACGTGATTTCCTCCCAACCCTATTTGTGGGTAACAATGGCAGCCATGTTTGAATTCCAAAGAACAAAAGGTACAATGGAGCTGGTCACTCACATGCGACTGTTCAAGAAAATGACTGTGCAAGCGTTTTACGATGATTATGCACTTATGAGTCAGTGTAAAGGTATTTTAGAAGGCGGTCAGTTCTTCCGATATAAAGATGTGCGAAAACGTCACATGAAAAAATGTGACATTGAGCCCTCGCAATGGGAAAGGCTAGCGGCTTCTAGCTCCGATTGGAGAGCTCTGGTGAAAAACAAAGATTTTGACTTTAAGGACGCGACATACTGAAAGCCCGACCACCTGTGATCGGTTATAATTACAACAATGGTGTGCTCATACCTATGTCCGCAAAGCTCGTGGACCTTCTAAAAGAAGATGGCCTACTGCAGTTATAAGAGAGCACACCAGCAACAACTAAACCGAAATCGATCTGGAGATCATCATCATCATCATTTTGCAGACTATTGTGTTATTCTACAGATATACTGATTTTTGAAGCTTACGCTTATGCTTATTAGACATAATTATATTGAAATAGAACAACTTTACAGATTATATCGCGATAAATTAGTACATATTAAATCCCGACGTTTCGAACCCTTTACAGCGTCCATGGTCACGGGCAGACTACCATAGATCAGAGATAGATAAAATCCGTAAAGTTGATTTATTTCAATACTAGCTTCTGCCCGCGACTTCGTCTGCGTAGCGTGATGATGTATAGCCTATAATAGCCTTCCTCAATAAATAGGCTATCTAACACTGAAATATTTTTTCAAATCGGACCAGTAGTCCCTGAGATTAGCGCGTTCAAGCAAACAAACAAACAAACTCTTCAGCTTTATATTAGTTAGGCTATCTAACACTGAAAGAATTTTTCAAATCGGACCAGTAGTTCCTGAGATTAGCGCGTTCAAGCAAACAAACAAACAAACTCTTCAGCTTTATATATTAGTATAGATTTTACAGACAGTTCGGAGAGTTGCATATTGTGATTACACTCTGCCTTGTCTATTTTAAAAAAAAAAACGTTGCCTGATATTAAGATTTTCTCCTGTATCGTGCAGGTGCGCTTAAAAATACAAATTTTGACATAAATAAACAAATTAAAATTTAATTCATTAATATTTTTTTCTGCAATAAATGCCATCATGCCAAAAATACATTATTGCGGTGAGTACTTGGCAGTGAATGCGACCATTAATATATATAAGTTGGCTAATGTGGTCATATCGCTAGCGAAGTAGAGGCCATTTGGAACCGATTGCTATCGTTAAAAACGTTTTAAAGTCATTTACTTTTTTCTGATTTGTGGCTCAATTGTACGTTACATTTATCATATTTTATTGCTGGTTAGTTTTAAAGAGTTGCATTGAAAATCTTTATAAGGAAAATTCCCTGTACCTCGAGAGGATTTAAGGAGGTTGTATATAGAAGATAATATATTATTATTTTTATTGTATCTAGGCTAACAAACGCGCCACGAAGGTTTTTTTCGACGCTTAACTCGTTCCGAAATTATAGCAGCAAACGAGATAATGCAACGACAAGAATATGTCGCAGGATGCATGAGGCCATGTTACCATCGCTTCGACTCTATTCCCGGTGCCATTGGGCGAATTTTCTTATTTTATTATAAGCATTGTTTTTCTTATACCACAATAACCAAAACAAATTTATAATTTCTTCACATTAGTACAAGTGGAAGAGCCATGCTTCGGCACGAACAGGCCGGCTCGACCGGTGTGATACCACGGCCTCACAGCTTACGTTGTATTTCGCCGAGTGAGTGAGGATACCGAAGAATCAAACTCTTTTAAAAGGCGGGCAACACGCTTGTGACTCCTGTGGCGTGTGCGGGTGTCCATGGGCGGCGGTTATCGCTTACCATCAGGTGATCCGTCTGCTAGATTGCGCCCAATTCCATAAAAAAAAAATATTCATATCAAAATGAAGAATCGGTCAATGCTAGCAAATGGATGCGAAATTTTATTTTATTGATAAAAACTTGTATTATTGCTTACTCATATAAGTAAGTAGGTATATAATTATACATATTATTGACCAACGTCCCAATTTCTTAGGAAGTACATGTAGGTATCTACCTCGGCTAATATATTTCTGCCACGGATCAGTGACTGACAAGGGATGGTTCTCACAATGGCCCTGAGTTCAAGGAAGCTCGGGACATGTGTCTTTGTGCCGAATTCTATCCTTATTGTGCGGTAGTTAGAAACAAAAGTGAATGCTTTTGAATAGAGCGTATTATTTGTTGTAATTTTACTTTTCGGGATAATTACCCATCGTAGATTGGATGGGAACTTACTGTTGGAAAATCTACCACAAGTATATCTATATGCAGTTTTAATTTTGTTTATGGATTTATTTTTATTATAACGCCCGTCTGTTTTTAAGGGTATACAGAGAAACATTTGACAGTAATACATAATGTTATCAGGATCCACATGTCATTTATCGGGTTCATTTACAAATAAAACCAACACTTTGCCCGAGTTTTTTTTAAAGGCACCTCGCATTACTGGGCAAGGCCTACCTTGCGCACTTCACAAACATACAATTAACGGGTGCACCCATACTCAATACAAATATCTGTGGTACAAATATGTAATGACTATTATATATTAGTATTTAATACTAGCTTCTGCCCGCGGCTTCCCTCGCTTGAAGCTCATAAACCAACAGTGATGATCCCTTCTTTGTATGGGTCTCTATACATTAGAGAGGTCAAGCTGTGTCTCAGGTTCCGTTTAATTATTTGAGATAATAAGTATACCAGTTTTTAAGTTGAAGCACATACTTTCTGACAATGATAACAAAATTAAAATCTATTCAGTAGTTTTAGCGCCAACCCGTATCAAACAGACAAACAGACAAGAATTTAAAAAATCACATTTTTGGATTCGGAGACCTTTACCCCACTTGTTTTTTTTTAAATATCTTCAATGTACAGACACAGCTTTTTTACAATTTTATAATAGTAGAGAAGAGAAGAAGGTATATTATTTATTTGCCCATGCCCAGCTGTCTGTCATTTATTTGCCCAATGATGAAATGACGATGAAATTATATTTATTTCTGTAAGTAGATCTTTAGAGACACTTTTACAAGTCAATGGTTTGTTATTTTTATAGCTAGATGGCTTCGGCATTACCTAACTGACGACCTCTGAGAAGAAACACCGATACAAACTCAGAGAATCATGGTCTCTTTTAAAATCCAGACATAAAATAATGCAAATAATGTGAGTGGGACAATGCAGGGCAATGTCTGAAATGGCCTTTTGAGGAAAGAACCATAGCAGCTTTGAGTAGACCAGTTCTAACTGATGGCAAGCATGCATCAGTCATCGTGTAGCTCAAACATAATTAAGGGAACTCAAATGAAAATGTTATCACGGAATTTCACAGTTATTAATGAACTTCTTGTTACTAGACAATCATATCAAATGCTGATTAATCCTCTATCCAACAATATAGTTAATACGATAGAACAAGCAATCCTAAGTAATGTTACAGTTTATTATCATTAAATTGGACTCCATACACCCAAAGGTCGAGAATTTGAGATTCATCGGTCGAGAGAATTTAATCCGCGTCGAACGGTCGGCCCGTGTAATTGTATTCATGATTCGCCATCGTGTGCACCGACCCTTACATGCATACCCAACCGTTTTAATGACCGAAGACCCTTACAATACGTAAATGATGCGAATAAAACGATTTTGGAATTAATTTAGGATTTTTATTGAGATTAGTACCTCTATATATTTAGGCTATTTAGGTACTGTATGTAAAACCAAATCATATCACGTGATTATAGTAGGTAAGGTAACTAAACGTGACGGCACATTCAGTGTAGCTGAGCGGCAACTATATGAATGGTCACGGGTTCGATGTCCACACGTAGATACCAAATATTTGTATAAGTTGTTTTAAGTAAATGTACGCATAAATCAGAAGAAAATCCCTAAGATTATAAAAGAAAGCGGATACTTTGTCTAATATGTTAGCTATACTTGAAGCAAATAACGCAATACTTTATTTGCACGTCTGAATTTTTTAAGCTCTGCTATATAAATCATTCTTATATCTGATATATAGATACACCGATATTATTGGCGAGGTCCTAGCACTCGCAACCGGTGCGTGTGTATGACAAGATGTAGCTATGGACGTGGAAGAAGCAAGCCCATATGGGAAAAAAATGTGAGCGTATGTATGTACCAAGTTTTCCAAGCAAACTAAATAATTGAATTTTTGATTTCATCGTCGTAACCGACGTTCATGTATGAAAAGATTGATGAAGCTAAAGAGGTATTTCAGAATCGTAGCAAGTGAAAGTCTGTGGTCTCTTCCTACCCCTACGGGAAAGAGGCGTGACTTTATGTATGTCACTATGTTGATTTCATAATGAAATACACTGTATTTTTCATCATTAACAGCTGTAAGTGAGGCGTGACGACACAGTTTCACTTCTTGATAATCGTACTATCAAAAGTAATCATGTGAAATATTGTTTTATGTGCTACTGTAAGTAATTTATAGTTAGAAACTGCGGATACAAGGAACGTTGCATATACTTTTAGGTATATTGATAGACGAGAACACTGAAAGAGTTCATTGCAACTAGTCGTGGTTTTTATGGGATAGGTGGACAAACGAGCAGACGGATCACCTGATGGTAAGCGATTACCGCCGCCCATGGTCACCCGCAACACTAGAGGAGTTGCAAGTGCGTTGCCCGCCTTTTAAAAGGGTTTAGGGCCACCGGTATCCTCACTCACCCGGCGGAACACAACGTAAGTGTTGATTTACGCCGGTTTTCTGTGAGGCCGTGGGATCACTCCGATCGAGCCAAAGCATGGCACTCCCACGATTTGAATTGTTATTTTGTTTCCGGTATTTATGATTCGCTCATCTGGGAAGCTAAGCTTGTAGTTCAAAAAATACCATCGCCAGATTTTTTCGCAAACCCCATTCCATTTACATAGTAAACCAAACATATGTGACATACGAGATTAACCCTAGCATGTCTGCGGCCAATCTTGCGACCGAACATGTAGATTTATTACAAGGGGCAACTTTGCCAAGCGGTGGTCGTCGCAGGCTGGCACCGACGACATGGTTACGCCGAAATTATTCATAGTCGGCCTTGCTCCACTGAATTGGTGCACGTATAGCACCGTAGTGCCGCGCTGTGCTAGATACGGCCGAATTCCGCCACTTTTCAAGTGATATGTGGCCGAAGTGTTTTCTGCAGACATTCGCCGGGTTAGATTGTGCATGTTCCAGTAATTTGTGGAGTCTTAGTCGAGTGTATGGAATGTTTGCGAGTTTGAGAGGGTTATGTGAATCGTTTTGGCTACAATGCTTGTAAAGTTGGAACAGTATATTATTATTGGAGTATTCTCTCTACCTCTGTGCTCTCACAATGGCGATCAGCCACTGTTGGGACGGATGACGTTCAATACACTCTCGTTACCGCGGCACAATAATGATGAGATGAAAAAACGTATCGGTTTTAATAATTAAGAGTCTAACAGACCATATAATTCGCATTTCCGGGTTAAGGATACCCATGAGGATGTCCAACAGGTTAACAAAAAGTATATGGAGCTTTTTGCATATCTATAAAAATCTACAACAAATAAATCTTACCGTTAAATTTTAAAGTATAGGTAACCGTTGGAAATATCGTTTTATTGTTTAATTTTTCGTTTCGCCCTTTGTTTAGGTTCCATGTAATATGAACACGAATTCTAAACTCCGAACTATTACCGGGAATTTCATTGAGAACCCAATAAAACTTTGCTCAACCTGGGAATCGAACCACCACTGGACTAAAGAGGCAGATTTTATGCTACTAATACCAAAAGAATCCCTTTCACGTTGAAATCAACTAATTGATAAATTTGTCTTTACACGAATGTTTTAATAATCTTCAGAACAAATTAATTAACCGTAGCAAGTTTAATTTTTGCGATAGTAACCGTGAAGTTTGATAATATTTCCTAACTACGTAAGATACTTGTCTTAGTATCTCTTCTATTTCTATTTCACGTCTTAATTAAGTAATTTATAACATTAAGAGTCCATTGTGGGATGGGGCGACGAGAGAAAAATATATAACTTGGACAAAAGTGATAGGTACTTAATACCTCACTTTCAAGGTCATGAGACCATTGTGAGTTTAGGCTTTATTTATGTCTGGAACTGGCTTAGGTTCTTCTCTTGTTATTCTGGGAAGGGAGAGATATCCTAATATTGCCTTGGAAAATATTGGCTTAAGTAACTGGGTGGAGTTCTCGGTTCTCTAAATATATTTGCGGTAAATGGTATAAATTTGTTTACTGAATAGACAAACTTATTAATGCTCGAAATGGTCTAGTGGTCGGAAGTGGAGCCTGAGGTCCTAAATTTTATTCCTATAATGGCAAACTAAATGGAATTGGACTTTCTGTAAATTCTCAGTGCAGCTTAAAATACCTCTGTATAGTGTACGGTTTCGTAAACTTGCACAAATATATTTTCAAGTTAAAGTTATAGTTAGGTTGAGATTAGAGCGGAGAGAAAGAAGATGACAAGTACTTAGTTCACTTTAGTTAGTTTTAATAGTGATATGATACACCTAAAAATAGTATCTAATAGGCAATTATTTTTGATATTAGTTGTGAAGTTGTTGTTTCACACACTGTGCTCATATAATCTGCTCATATACTAAAGGTGTTATTGTAAAGAATACTTATGTATATAAATATTAAGTTAACAAAATGACGCATGCCCGATGTAGGCCGCGGCGTTAACAGAACATTTACGATTGAAATTGTACATAAATACAAAAGACTTGAGCCCGTTGAAAACATCAGGGAAATTTTGATGTACATCAGTACACCTCTACCTAATCCTTTAAAGATACAGCCATGATAGTTTTTTGCGTGTTTTTGACTATTTGACGATGAATATCCTAAAGAATCTAAGATTGAGTAATATTTACTCTATCTTAGATTCTATCGTTACTTTTTTTGGATTTTTTAGAGAGCTTTTTGGCTTTTTGTGAATATGTCGCTCTGTTCGTATACAATTAAATACATACCACTATTTTAATGATTAACGATGGATCTATCTTTCAAAGCTGCTTTAACCATGTTTAAGATTGAAATTATATGTATGGAATGAGGATCGGAAAGAGTGGCTTCAGTGTTAGTCGTCGTTTGTTACTAGAATATCTAGATAATATGTTATGTATCATTACAGATATTCATCGTAAATTAGTCATTATTTTCAAATAAGAAAATAAATCTTAATTTTTTCAAGTCTCTTGTAGATTTTCTTTTGTGAATAGACTCCCGTGGGATTCTCATAATTCATCAAGCTACTCAATGTTCCTTCTGATTGAAGTGATCAATTTATTTAACGTAGAAAACATTCGGGATTCTTAAAAGGTTTTTTGCTAGGTCTGGAAATAATGGAATAGGCGTAGATTACCATTGGGTTTTAATAAATCCGGATACGGATGATGTTTGCTTGTAGTATTTCAAAAGTAAATAAAATATTGTATGGCTATATAATGAAATTTATTCATACGAGTAGCTTGGCTCCGCACTCAAAGCGCGTGAACTTTGATAATATGGAAATTTTCTGTATTAGTAGATATCTGCATACTATAAAGTTTGGTTTTCTTATTATTATAAAAAAAAAGATTAATTTTATATTTTTAAATGATTTAGTTATTGTTATAAAATAAATATTTATATAAGTAAATCTATCTATATGTATATAAGTATATAAAACAAAGTCGGGTTTGTTCGAACACATTTAACTCCAGAACGGCTAGACTGATTTTCATTGGTTTTGATTTGTTGTATTTGTCTTCACCCCGAATAGCAGAATAACTATGTATTTAAATTTTAATTTGATGAAAAAAATTAATAAAAGATAAATCATTTTCCCATATAAAATGTTCATGGGTTTCGTAACTGTCAAACATTTAGGCCCACTTTCATCAACTTTTTAAATATGTTTGAATTCCATTTAAACTAATTTTTTTCATAGTAAATTTGTATTTAAATGCAATTTAAACATATTCAAGAAGTTGGTGCAGGTGGTCTTTAATTCACATCCGTCATACTGTAAACTGTCCCCTCAAAAAGAATCGAAGAAATCTAAAAAGATTTCATTAAAAAAAGATTTGATTATCTTAGGATAATTTGATAGTGGTCAGGAGAGAACAATCCTAATTTATCTTACAGTCACTGAATTAACTGACACTAGGTTTTAATTGACATAAAATTTAATTTAAAAAAAAAACTAAAATATTCGAATAATTTATCATATGTTTCAAGTAACTACCTATTTTTATTCTACAGTTATGGCAGCAATAGCTCTCATAAATTCTGTACTCAACATAACGTTAAGTACGAAGAATTTATGTTAGAACCTATTAATGAATTACTTACCCATGAATAGATAGAGACTTAATAGATCAGTTATTAGGGATAGAAGGGTGGAAGCATAATTTCCAATATTCCATTGTCATATTTATAACCATTCTATTACAATAACTTCAATATTAGCAAACTTCAATTTTAACCCTACATGCGTAGTTTTAAGATAGCTTTTACACTGCAATCTTGCCGTTGCCTTCGGGCGTAACCCTCGTAAATTGTAGCCAAGGACAAAACAACACATTTGAAACTAAAACGAGTTATCCCTGAATTTGCGAAATTATGTAATATGTGATTTTGTTCAGGAACTAATATTTAGTTGGGAATAGATGATCGGTAGTCGTTGTGTAAAATATTTTGTTTACCTATTAGGTACTAGTTTTCTCCCGCAACTTCGTACAAATTTTGTCACAATAAAACATGATAATAAAACAGGCTAATGATAATAACTATTACGTATTTAATAAAATTGATACGGATAATGTAGCTATCTACTAGAATTCATCTATGAAAAAAATTATAATTGAATTCTCAGAATCATATAAGTGGATGTGTAATCTCAGTGTCTAATTAACAATATTTACCCCTTCATTGAATATGATTATATTGCATACTAGCTTTTGCCCGCGGCTTCGCTCATCTGGAGTCCAAAAACCAACAGCACAGATAATAGAATACTACAACAGTGATGATTTCTTCTTTGTATGAGTTTCTATACATCGGATAGGTCAAGTTTATCTCAGGATCCGTTTAATTATTTGAGATATGAAGTATACCAGTTCTTAAGTTGGAGCATATACTATGTAACAGTGATAACAAAAATAAAATTTATTCAGTAGTTTTTGTGCCAACCCGTAAAAAACAAGACAAGAATTTTAAAAAATCATATTTTTGGGTTCGCAGACGTTTATATACCCTAACCCAGTTGTTTTTTTTTATATTTTCAATGTACGGACACAGCATACAATTTTATAATAGTAGAGAAGACAAGTAAAGATTGACATGCATAATAAACTGCGTTATAAAATGCGGTAAACGTTCATTTATTTGTTGCATTAATTACAATTTACTGTACTTAGGCACTTCAAAAATGATTTTCGTGAGATATTATTATGAAAAACATAAAATAGATATATAAAGTATTATTAGGTACTCATAATTTTTGCATGTTTTCTATAAAAGCAAATGGTACATAAACTTATGCTTAGATAGTAAAATTAATAATTAATTGCTCACCAAATCAACTGGACAACATGATTATTGCCGATCAGAGTATATTTGCTAAGTTAATTAGCCGATATTAGGGACACCACTACTAATTAATCCGAAGATATTTGTCTGCGTCAATCAATGAGCAACAGTAATTCAGTGTTATCTGGGCATACACGCAGCGTCGGCACCCATAAATTATAACATGCATGCTATAGCATTCACGTGTATAGGTGTCTGTATGTAAATGCATCGTAATGAAGAGCCAATCATCTGTGGATAAATCTGAATATGCGGTGTTATGTCAACGCGCGTTTGATGTTAACCAATTATGATGTGGGTGCCTTCATTAAGTCTTCGAGACTTTGGCATTCATAGGAAGAATATATATAAGTAGGTATCCATATGTCACAGTATACATACATCTTCTCCAATAAATGTATTTTCTTTAGTATTTTTTTATGAAAAATGTACATGGTTACGTATTTTATAATTATTTACCGAATGATGTTTTTCTATAGGTCACCTACACATCACTCAATCACAAATCAACATAAAATACTAACAAACATACCGTCACACCTATATTTACGAAGGATTGAGCAGAATTGTAGGTACGTATGATCGGTTCCTGCAATAGGGGGCGAGCCTATTGCTATTAACCGAAAAAAAGCGAAACTTCGAGCTGCTGTTGAGAATTTTCATTGAAAAACCCAATAGGCAACAATTTGCTCGACCTGGGAATTGAACCCAGGATCTCACGCTCGCAACTATTCTTGCGGACACTAGACTAATGCGGCAGTTAATAAATGATTATTATACAAAATTATTTAGAAGAGATTTGTTTAAGTCGTCTTTGTCAGCATGATTGCAAGAACCTGCAAAAAGATGAATAGTATAAGGAAGGGTAGAGAACGAACACACGAACAAATGTTCTTTTTGACTGCGCTTAAATTACCATGAGACCCAAAACATTGTAATCAAAAAAATTCTTAGGTCAGAAGATAATCATAACATAAATTTTTTGTTGCCGACATATTCAACGATAAGAAACCAAATCGTTGCGATTTTCCATTTTCCTGGAGAAACAAAACGCAATATACGAGGGTGACAGATAAAACAAAATAACGTCTATCAAAATGATTATGCCTATAACAGAGGCGCCCCGTAGGCATAACATTGTGTTCGTATTTCTAAATCCGAGTGTACAATACAATACAAATATTACTGACTTTTTTTTACGTTGACTTATTTTATGGTAATATCACTTTGCTTGTATGAAAGACGAAGTTTTTTGGTTCACTTCTTTAATTGTTTTTCTAGAAGGAGATTTATTGCTATTCTTGTATAAGTAGGCAACAATTAAAGTGGAATAAAAATAATGCTTAAAGTAAAATAAGAATAGGGTACTAAGTTATGTAAGTAGGTACTAGGTACCTACCTTAATTTTTTTTTCGTTTAAGTTTGCAAAAAAAGAATTTAAAATAGATTTTGGAAATTATTTTATGGCCTATATTATGTATTTATTTTTTGAGTCTACGTTATGTAGTCTCGTGAACATTTATTGATATTTGGGAAACCCTGTCAGTGGCTTATAAAATTTGTTGTAACAACAACTAAAATAACTATATCTTGCTGTTGATTTTCCTGCACAAAATAAGCTTACAAGTTTCACGTGGGAGAGCCATGCTTTGGCACGAATGGGCTGGCTCCACCGGAGTGTTACCACGGCCTCACAGAAAACCGGCGTGAAGCAACGCTTGCGTTATGTTTTGCCGAGTGAGTACGATTACCGGAGGCCCAAACCCTTTTAAAAGGCGGGCAACGCACTTATGACTCCTCTGGTGTTGCGGGTGTCCATGGGCGGCGGTTATCGCTTACCATCAGGTGATCCGTCTGCTAGTTTGATCCCTTATCCCATAAAAAAAGTAAAACAAACTTATATCACTAACCTTAAATGTCGGCCTACACAGCAGAATGTTTTTGGTGCCAAGACAAAAATAAAATTGTTACGTACTGGCTAAACAAATATCTTATTGTTGTTCTCAGCGGCTGAGAGTAATGCCGCGACCATTTGTCAAGATAAGGGCGTAGGCAGCCAGCGATAAAGCCTGCGTTACGCAATAAGTTTTGCACACCTATGAGTACAAAGAATAATGATATTAGATACCTGTGTTTTCTACCTGCATTTGTGGTTGAGCAAAGTTGAACAGAGATTAAGGAATAATAAATTAACATGTAAGTATAGGGTTGCCATCCTTCCGGGTTTCCCCGGATTTGTCCTAGTTTAGAGGGCATCCGGGGAGCGTCCGGGGCCGGGGGGGGATGGCTTCATGAGTAGTCCGGGTTTAAAAATTTTAAGGCTTGGGCCGCCCGCGACACGCTCACTTCACACTCATTGTGTGTCACTTTATGACATTTTCAACTGTTTTTTATTACATGTCCGGGTTCTGGACTCTAAATTCTAAAATCCGGGGTTTTCACTCGTCTTGTCCTGGTTACCAAATTTTAGAGATGGCAGTAAGTATATTATTTACACAAATCATACATATACACAAATATCATAGTTACGTGCTGTTGTGTTTCTAACGGCGAACAAGGTCGCCAGAGCTCCGCGAGGAAGCGTTGTGTTGGCAGTAGGGGGGACCGGTGGTGTTTGAGCATCACACTTATTGTCTTATGCTGCCAGTACAACTAGTCCTCCTTTATATTTACCCTACTCTCTCAAAAAGGGTTTAAAAAGATTTTTACAGAGTCAGCAAGTGTGATAAGTACCCCTGGTAAGCGTTCAAAGGCTACGGTAACCGCTTACTATCAGGCGGGCCGAAGACTTATTTGCCATCTTAGTGGTATAAAAAAACGCCAGATTAAACAATCAAACCAAAGAGCTAGTAATAGTTCAGTGGTTAAGGTGGTGACAAGGTTATTTATTGAATTCCCGTGTCGAGCAAAGTGTTAATCTTTGAGTTTTTTTTTGTAAAAACCGTGCAGTTTTGATTTATACGGTATGGCTCTTAAAACATATTAAAGAACTGTGGGTGTACATCAAAATTTATTTATTTATTTATATAATGTTAATATAACAAGAGTTTTACCAAAATATTCGCAATAGCATTACCATTGCACTAAATATCCGACGAAATTTCTAATTACTTTCAATTTCTATTCATCGTTTCCAGATACGTAATTAAAGACTGTAATTGGGATACTCAATACCTCCAAGTCCGTAAGTAATAATTAAAGAAAAATATCTTAAGCAATTTCCCCTTAACGGGGGTCAAGCAACGGAGTTCTGTGTCCCTTTTTTTACCTTTTTATTCACTTTTCCGTTTCATTTAATTTGCCTCGTCAGTGAATTGCCCTTTGGCAGTGTTATCCATTTGACCGGTTTGACACCTCTGTGTTTAATTTATTCTTTGACGTAGGATTACGAGCTTTGATGACAGAGTTGGATGGTTTTTCTTTGATAGAAAAAAGAAGTGTGTGTATCGTCGATAGTAGGTACACTTCTTTGATCGGTTTTTTCTAAAATACAGGTTTAAGTAAAGGAAATAACATGCGACTTAATTAAAATATTTATATAGTCTAGGCTAGCATGAATTGTCAAGTATAAATAAGGTTATTATATTAATCTTCTAATTGTTATTGGATGATGAAATTGCACAGCGACAAAGGCCCTAAACAAAGGAAAAAACCTGCTTCGATCTTTTTAATGATTACTTACGATTTTCAATGCTGGTTCTTTGTTCCAGTTTTCAACGGCATTCAAAGCAAATAATATTTACCTGAAAAGAACAAAAAGCAAACATTATTAACATATTCAACCTTTTCTATATTATAGAAAACCAAACACAAGGCCACTATTGATCGTTTAACGTAGTTTTATGATTTATCTATCATTATTTTTACCACTTCAGTAGACCTTCGATCTAAGGACTCTAAGGGATCTTCCGCCAACTATGAATCGAATTAATGGTAAATTTTATTTGATAGGTCAGGTTCAGGGGTGTTCCCATCTCCCATATAAATTTGGTCAAGACTGCTCAGAAAATGACAATAGCACGTAACACCCGAATAAATCAACACGTCAAGTTACGTCAAATTTTATTTGCGACCCATAAATGTTTAATTAATTGGTGAACAATAAACCCAGAAGAACGAAATAAGATTTCATGTAATCAGTGGCCACATTTTCTTGTAACAAAATGACGTCACGCGATAGCTATCAGCTATCACCACGCACGTTCACGAACCAGTTAACGAAATTAATTTGTAGCATTAAAATCTCTTACACACGTAGATCCAACACGATTTGAATAAATAATGCGAGTGTCAGTGACAAACATAATTATCGCGGATTCATCTAAATAACGCGGTATTTGGCTAAATTCATTTAAAATTATACCGCTGATGTTTTGTTTGTTGGCACGGAATCAGTTTTAATTGATTTTGGTGTTGGTTATAAAATGTATTTAAAATAATTGTAATTGAAGAATGACTTCAATAAATGTCTTTTTAATTTCTTATTTAAGTACGTAAAGTGAAATACTGGTGAGATTATTGTAATATTATGTGAATGACATTTATATTTTTTTTTTAGTGAGGCCCTTAGTGGCATTTGATTCATGAGGATATCATGAATCAAATGCCACCGAGGGAGGTGGCAGGCAGGGTATATCGGGGTCATTCATACTGACTTAAGGCTTTTGCCTTTCTTCGCCTTCAAGTCACAGCCGTGGTATTCGTGACATTCATGTCATTCCACAACCATGACAGGGCACTTGATACAGGCGTGATAGTATATTGGTTTCATTTTTTTTTCATTTTAATTGTTTTTTTCCATGTTTAATCCAAATTTCGAGGTACTATTAGGATTTTCTTAAAGAAAAACTGAAAAACACTCGGTAAATGAACGCAGGTCGTTGCGATCAGCAGCCATACTGGTGATTAATGACGTAGTTACCAAAAACCAAATCATCATATTTTGCAAGACACTATTTGAAAACAATAAAAATACTTGCGGGTGTCCATGGGCAGCGGTAATCGCTTACCATCAGGGGATCCATCTCATCGTCTCCCACCTATCCCATAAAAAAAGACATGGTTCCCAATTATTGATACAGAAAATATGTAAGAAAGCGTAACATATAACATAACCAACACATCAAGCTGTAGAACATTCAGAAATAATATGATTACGGGCATGTAAACACAGGTGAAATAAATAAGGAAAATAAACACAATTAACGAGGAAATCACTAGATCAAGACATATGTGCTACATTACTGTAATATGGATGAATATGTGGTATTTTATTTACCTATAATATGTGGAAAAGCTGAGGATTTTTTGTTGAGTGATATATTATAGAACAGTGCCGAGATAACTCTACATATTTGAAGATAGCCGTTCCCAACTCTAAAGTCTCATAAATAAGTGATGATTTATGATGAATTTGGGCAATAATATCGAAATGAAAAAGGCATATAATCCTATCTCCGTCTCCAACCGTATTAACATCGAGTTTTTAATGAATATGTTAATATAAAAAATCACTTACCAGCAATATTTCTATGGCTATCATTTTATCTACCGAAGTAAAAAGCATCTACCGAAACTTTTGGCAAAAGGCGTTCAAATTTTTGAAAAACAAAAATGTTCACCACAATCTTATAAGAACTTGTTCAGATCATAAAGTTACGTATTAAGACAGAAAAATCTATGGTTTTGGTCTCCGAGGGTCATTAAATGCGTTGCTGAATTAATATTGTGACTTACGTATAAGAAAGAAGTAGAACAGAAGACAGAAGTAGTACAGATTAATATTTTTAGGGTCAGCAACGCGCGAGTGGTACCCCTGATATTGCAAGCGTCCATAGGCTACGGTAACCGCTTACCATCAGGTAGTCTGTACGCTTCTTTGCCACCTGAGCGGTATAAAAAAATATGTATAAAAAACACGCTGTATATTTTTTTCTTTTTAGACCTAATTTCTTTTATTCTTTGTGTATTTATTTTTATTCTTTGTTTTATCAACTTTCCTGAAAAATGTTGTGCTACGAAAGTGGAGCTTGAAAAGTATGCAGGCTTCGATACGCGACTGTTGTTAAAACTTTCAGGACACTACTAAGATAAGACGCTCACTTACTTCTAGTTTTCTTTTCATTCCTTGACCATAAAGCTTACGCAGCAATTGGTATTTGTTGTTTCATACTTGAAAGTTAAGGCCTTGTATATCACGAGTTAGCTTTTTATCCAGTTATAAAAATAAACTGTGCCTACTAAATAAATTTCTATAGTAGCATTAAAAAACTTGCTTTTGAAATCGTTATAATATGAATCCTCTATTTTAGCTAAGTTTAATTGTAATTTGTTACTTTTTTCATATCTAGTATTTATTTATTCATCAGTATATCAAGAAGGAATCATTATAGAATCAAGAACTTATCATAAATAAAATATGATTAATGAACACATTAGACTAATTGAACAGACTTGAAACATAGATAGCTAATAATAATTCATTTTCATCCTTATTAAACCTATTTTAATAACTGCCTCAATAGCCATGTGGTCCTGACCGCGACTGCTACGCTAGAGGTCCTGGGTTCGATTCCCAGGTCGAGCAAAGTGTTATTGGGTTTTTCTATGAAATTCCCAGTAGCAGCTCGGAGTTAGGAATTTGTGCCCGGTTAATGGCAATAGGCTCGCCCCCTATTACATGGGACCTAAACATACCGGCGAACTGTGGGTGTACATTAGTACGCCTCTGCCTAACCCTTCGGGGAATACAGGCGTGATGGTATGTTATGTTATTATTAAAAATAACTTTTATATATGTAACACTGTTACCAGATTCAGAAACATAACCAAGTAAACTTACTTGGTTATGTTTGTTACGTTTTCTAGGGTAAAAGTACCAATTTATGGACAAAGGAAGCAATTACGACACTCATAATAAAACTATTTCTGTACTAATTAATAATAAACCGCAACAATGTTGTGCCAATTCAGTATAATTAAGAGGTTACCATAATAACAGGAAAGTAAAAAATCTATGGAATCTCACTGCTTTTTTTTTATGGGATAGGGGGGCAAACGTGCATACGGATCACCTGATGGTAAGTGATAACCGCCGCCCATGGACACCCGCAACACCAGAGGAGTCGCAAGTGCGCTGCCCGCCTTTAATAGGGTTTGGGCCTCCGGTAACCTCAACTCACTCGGCGAAACACAACGCCCCGTAGCATTTCCTATCCACTTATTCTTAAAAAAATCCTTTTGGAACTGCTGTTAATCCTATAAAAAATCTAATAGCTAATATAAGTTCCTATAGTTTCTAATATTTTGTGATCAGTGAGCTAAGTGAGTGGTTTTATATAAATACTATCCTTTGCCCACAACTTTCTTTGCATTGATATTTTAATTATAGCCTATACCTATGTGTTATTCTGTTGTATGAGCTATAATATTGTAAAGTTTTATTAAAATCCAAACATTAGTTTTTGCGTGAAAGAGTAAGAACACATACGTCCATACATCCTCACAAACAGATGAATAAGAGTGAAGTTGTATGAACGAGATAATGCAAATAGTATCAATTGAAAGGCATAAAAGGCATAATAGTCCCTTGATAAGTGCAAAAACATTTTGGTTGCGCGAAATTCTTATTGTTGTAAATTTTAATGGATAATGAACGGATTTCGTGCGAAATACGCTCAGTTGTTTAAATATCATCGAATCATTATAACTGTACATTTAATATATTTAAATTGGTAGGAACTTATTTATTATTTTAAGTAGACTTTCATTTAACTCGTGATATTAAAATTGGAGGTTTATTTTTCATTGGATATTCGACAATTCATGTTGTGATCTACTACTTCTTTCAGCAATAAAAGTTTTAAAAGTTTGATGACAACAATGACTTCTATTGCCTTTTAACAACATTTTCCTAAAGCGGGATTCTCACCATTATCTACGTTACGTGAACACATTTCTTATATAGGTACTCAAACATTCAGTTCCGGAATAACAAATATTTCTTCTGAGTGGGATCGAACACCCGACACGTGATGCAGAAACTGATCGCTCAGCCACTATGCCAAACGTGACATATTTCGATCTCCTTTTTCATTATCATCCACAACCCGAATCAGATTTTATATAAGCGTCACACTTCACTGCTCACTACTTAGTATAAAACAAAGTCGCTTCCCGCTATCTGTCTGTCCCTATGTATGCTTAGATCTTCAAAACTACGCAACGGATTTTGATGCAGTTTTTTTCATAAATAGAGTGATTCAAGAGGAAGGTTTTAAGCTATTTAGACCCAGTTTCACCAATTTCTATGTAACAAGGGATTAACTAATCAGCATTTAAAATTAACAAAGCTGTTAAAATAGGATATGTCCCACGACGAAAATTTAACAGTGCGTTACTAAATCAAGCATTTATTGAATGATACACAAAGCATTCACTCACATTCTAATACGACCAAAACAGTAAGTCATAGCAACGTATATCAATGATACTGATATGTCAAATATTGTAACTGGTCGTATAATAATGTAATACGGCCGAATTTATTACATCGTTCTTTTTCTCTAATTCAAAAGCAACCGGGATATTTTTAATTTTGATAGATAAAACGTCAACAATAAATTGTCAATAATCATTTTTGTGTTCAGTTGTGCGGATTTTTTTCATATTTTAAAATTATAATCTCTGTGAAAAGTACCTTCACCCATAGCCCTCACCAGAAGAAATATCTAAAAAACATTCGCGCTGAGTTTTTCTTTGAACGAGAATGAAATTTTGGTATAGCTCATCATTGAAGACAAAGATGTTATGAAGAATAAAATATGATGCCCCTGCTAATAAAAACGAAGATTGGAGCAAACTACAATCACTTCTTCGAGCTTTTTCAATGCCATGGTACCTACTCAGTGTCATGGAACAATTCAATCAACAATAAACAATATAATATTCTCAACAGGTAGGAACTAATTTTGAGTTATATAGATGAACTAAATGTTTGTTACTATTTTATTTCAGTGTTTATTACTTAGGTGAAATGTTTAAAGTATTGCACGTTTTTCAGATCAGATTTCAAACTTCGATAAATGACGAATTGGTGCAGAGCAAAACTGAATTACTTATTGATGACAAATCATGAAAAAAACATGGTGAGGCTGAGGCAGCGATGACACAGTAGCTAAAAGAAAAATCAAAACAACGGAACATGAAGAAGGAAATATCTACTCCAAATTAATTCGAAATAAAGTCGAAAATGGCTGGTTAATAACATAATTATGCAGTTTTATTTATTTTATATAATAATCATATCTTTACCAAACTATAAAAATAATAAGTACTCGTATGTATAATATTTAAAATTAGTATCCTACACAATTACTAAAAAGGCCTTAGCCTAAACTTCCTGTTTAGGCTAAGTGTTGAGCTAAGTTAGTAGGTCCTAAGCACGATCGCTATGCTACAGGCTATGACTTCGATTCCCAGGTCAAATAAAATGTTATTGCCTTATTAGTTTTTTCTATGAAATTCGCAGAAGCAGCTCAGGGTTTAGATTTGTGCCCGGTTAATGGCAATAAGCTAGCTCTCCATCCAAAAAAAATTCTAAAACAATCCAAAATAAAATCATTCGCCTTAATCAGACCTTCATGAAAGGGTCTCCTTTGTTCTATTAAAATGATTTTGACAGTACACAAGTCATAGTAACACTGTGTTAAAAATTTAACAGACCCGCAGAGCAGTGATTAGATTTAACAGCTGATTAAGCAATTTAACAAGCCATAAGCATGTGGTGGGACACTCACAAACCTTAACAGTGTGTTAAAATATTAACAAGCTGTTAAATTAACAAACATAGTATGGTGAAACTGGGTCTTAACATCACGCTACGATTCTTAGAGACAAGGCAATGGGTCGCTAGTATTATATAAAGTAAGCTTTATTATAGCTAGCTTAACAATACAGGAGGTACTTTGAAAATAAAATGCACAGTTTAAATGGTACTCCTAATTTTTGTATTCCAGCGCCACCACACGGTCAACTTCAGAACTATAGCGTGTAATTTACGCCGAGTGGTCGTGTCAGTTAAAAAACTGAAGCTTCAGTTCTCCGTTTATGGCAATAATGGATATTTAAAAGTCAGCCGCCATTTTTTTTAAGCTCATGTGCAGCGGAAACTGATAAAGTGCATTTTCCCGGTATTTTGTTCATTTATAGGTATTGCGTTTTTTGTATACCTACGCGTCTTTATACTCTCTTATTCAAAAATGTTTATTTGCTAAGAGAATGTTTGCATGATTTAGTGCTATCTCTTTTTATTGACATCAAAACGATAAAGACAGAAATATTTCACCCCTTATAATGCAATGTGACCTAGTAACAGGTGACATGTTGGTGTTCCTCTGTACACCTCTGCCGTACTTCTCGGTAAACAAGCGTGATATTATTTTATGTGGAGGTAAAATAAATAAAATCCCGCAAGAAAATACTCCTAGCAACTAACTTCGGCAAAATATTTGTGGGTAACGAGGCCAGTTTTTCTTTTCTCTGTGTTTATCCTGACAAATGGGTGTTGCATTATTGCGGCCTACGCGGGAACAGAACTTAAGACCGTTCGTGGTAATGTATTTCACAGGTTTTGTTTTCTTTTGTCTTGCGTACTCGGGACAGGGTAGGATTAGTCGACTTTGGTGTTATTTTTAAAGAGGTCTTGGAGTCCCAAGTAAATGTACCTAGTTATTTTTAAACACAACTACAAATCTCATTGAATGTATCTAACTTGAGATATAATATATTATTTATAAATTTTCTAATACAGTTACTTTTTTATGTGGGGGGCAAACAAGCAGACGGATCACCTGATAGTAAGCGATTACCGCCGCCCATGGACAGCCGCAACACCAGAGGAGTCGCAAGTACGTTGCCCGCCTTTTAAAAGGGTTTAGGCCTCCGGTACTAGGCGCTAGGTCACGTTTATAATGTGCTAAATCTTATTTTTTCCGCCGTAATTAAAAAAGCAGTATTTTATTATACAATTTAAATAAAAATATCTTAAAACATATATATTATACCACCTTATAGATACTTAGCAGTTTTCATTAAATAACCTCTTAAACACTTAAATTCAATTGGGCAAACAATAAAATACAGTACCTACCTAAACTTTCCTTATTATCCGTAGTCTGAACAAGAATGTTATTCTTAATCAAAACAATAGTACAAAGAGAATTTCTTTTTAATTTAAGTTGTAAATATCTGAAGTATCTTCTAGAATAGCAGAAATAAATGAAATAAAATAAACGAAGGCAATAACATGCTCAGTTTCCAAGAAAACCGCGCGCACGTCTTAAAATCTCAACATTGTACTCCTATTCTAACAATTCTTTTATAAACGGAAAATCTTGATAAATACTTGCGCAAATCTTGTAGAATATCCCATTTTCCCTTCATTCTAGTATTTCCATTTCGTAAATTAAATTACAAAGATTGAAAGAATGTACTGCAGTCTGCACTAGCTTGACAGGCATTCCTCTTCAAAATCTTCGGGCATTAAACTGATCCTTCGTTTATTCCACTTAACACCTTCAGAGAGAGTTTAGCATAATACAATGCAATTCTGCAGCATTTCTAACGCGGAACATACATCAAGTTTTCAAATAAAATTTTGTTTATATTCTAAAATACTTTGGAGAATAGTTGCGAATATATTCAAGCAACCGATCTGTAATTTATGGAGGGAGAAATCCGTCGGTGCTTTTAGATAAAACTCTTTGTTACTTTGAAGTGAATAGAATGAAATTGAATCATAAAACAGTCGGTTTGATTGTGTTGTGACGTCATTTGATAAAAATGTTTTTAAAAGTTGATGTGTAACAGATTTCCTTTATGTACAAATTATGGTCAAGAAGTACTAACTTGTAGTCTATCTTGAGTAAGTTATTTAGATTTTTGACTTGACAGAGTATGAAATTCGAACCTAAATAATAATTTCACATTCAGTTTCGGCGGCAGTGCAACGACTACTGTATACTTAATAAGTATAAATATTGAAAATCAGAATTAAATTCTATTCAATAAATATTGTTTACAATTACAAACATTTGAGGCAAAATAAACTTTTTCCGTGTCTAATCTACCTTGTCTCAGCGGGTAACCCGTCCGGGTGACAGGGGCTGACATAATCCGTTTATCGCGGCCCCGACTGCCCAGTGTCCAGGACGGGCTCGACTTCGCTTCAAATTGATTCAATACACATTGATTGTTTCCCCTTGACATTATACACTTTAAAATCTTATAAGTATACTTTCCTTCCATATTCTGTCTCAAAGTGACGTCAGAGACATCTTTTGACAAAATATTTTTTTTCTGTTTTTCAACCGACATGATTGACTTTAGAGTTATTGCAATGCCGAAACTTTTTTGCTTTACTTTATACAAGGTGGAAGGTGTATGTCTTTAGGGTGAGAGGTTCAGACTGGGCCTCCTCATTAGGCTACGCTAGAGGTCCTGATTTCGATTCCCGGGTCGAGCACAGGATTTTCTATGATTTTTTTAGTAGTGGCTTTGAGTTTGGATTTGCGAACTGTTGTAAATCTGTGAGTATTTAACCGTGAGTGTAAATAAGTACCTACACCTCTGCCTAACCCTTCGCGGAATCCACACGTGAAGGTATATTTATGTTATTTGGCATCAAAGCATCCTCAACTTCTTTAATGCAAATATTAAAAGAAAGCTAGGTATATATTTTTCTTTACCTACATACTCGTCCAGAGCAGTGTAATTCAGTTTTCCCGCTAGAATATTGTCAGAAGCTCAGAGTTTAGGTTTATAATAGCCTAATCATAACGAAGTTGCTACTGTAACAACTTTTTGAGGTATTTTATTTATGACAAAAACCGCTGCGTATCCGTGAAGATCATTAGATCAGGGTAATTACTACTTATAACATAACATAATCAGCCCATATAGTGTCCCACTGCTGGGCACGGGTCTCCTCTCAGAATGAGAGGGATTAAGTCATAGTCCATCACGCTTCCCCAATACGGGTTGGCAGACTTCACACGCCGTCGAGAAAATCTCTCAGGCATGCAAGTTTCCTCACGATGTTTTAATACGCACATGATTACGAAAAGTCAGAGGTGCGTGCCTTGGGTTCGAACTCGAGACCTACGATATGCCAGTCTAGTGGTCATACCCCAAGGTTATCACTGCTTATTTATCACTTATCTATCTATACTTAATATATAAAGCTGCAGAGTTTGTTTGTTTGTTTGCTTGAACGCGCTAATCTCAGGAACTACTGGTCCGATTTGAAAAATTAATTCAGTGTTAGATAGCTCATTTATTGAGGAAGGCTATAGGCTTTATATCATCACGCTACGCGGACGAAGTCGCGGGCAGAAGCTAGTACTTAATATATAAAGCTGAAGAGTTTGTTTGTTTGTTTGCTTGAACGCGCTAATCTCAGGAACTACTGGTCCGATTAGAAAAATTCTTTCAGTGTTAGATAGCCGATTTATCGCGGAAGGCTATAGGCGATATATCATCATGCTAAGACTATAAGAAACTAGTAAGTCGCGGGCGGAAGCTAGTGCCTCCATAAAATAGGGTATTAACCCTTAATATTATGCATGGCTCCAATTCTTTTTTCCATAATACGTTACCCTACATCATAGCCGGCCGAATAGAGTGACCACAAAAATAATTATACTACGGAAATTAAATTCCATTGTATACTGCGTGTTTTGTCCGAATTAAAACGCGGGTCACGTATTAAGTGTACGCACCCCCGTCTCTGGGGTGCATTAATAATGTTGAACGTGCATTCCACCGTATTATGTGAGGTGCAATTTGTGGTCTGTGGTAATGAGCTCATTCATATGAAACCTTTTTTTGTAGCCTAAAGTGGTCGTTTGTCAAACAATGTGGGCGTCAGATCGATCGCGTCGATCTATGAAATGTGATTTTCATACCATCACGCCTGTATTCCCCGAAGGGTAACGCAGAGGCGTTAATGTATACCCAAAGTTCGCCGGTATGTTTAGGACTTATGTAATTGGGGGTGAACCTATTGCTATTAACCGGGCACAAAACCCAATAACACTTTGCTTGATCTGGGAGTCGAACCCAGGACCTCTTGCGTAGCAGTCGCGCTCATAGACCACTTGGCAAAAAATTTCGGTAACAATTTTATATAACTCAATATAGTACTCGTGTATAACGTTATTATCATCATAATATTATTATCAGAGCGTAAGCTTAAATGACAAACTTTTGTGTGTAAATGTTCTGGGTTTGATTCCAATGCTATTTGTTTTTTCTATGAAATTATATTATGTAGTACCGTAGTACTAAGACTGCCTCATTAGCCAAGTGGTCCTGAGTGAGACTGCTACGCTAGGGGTCTTGGGTTCGATTCCCAGGTCGAGCAGTGTTATTAGGTTTTTCTCGCTCTCAGTGTTTGGAATTTGTGCCCGGTTAATGGCAATAGGCTCGCCATCTATTACATGGGACCTAAACATACCAGCAAACTGTGGGTGTACATTAGTACACCTCTCGGGGAATACAGGCGTGATGGTATGTTATGTTATGTAGTTCTAAGAAGTGTGCCTTCAATTCAAATTTGAGACCTCTAACTTAACATTTCATGATTATACACTAGTTTATAACTGCTTATATTTATTATTTACATTTGAAGAAACGTTGCATATTTCAGAGAACTGACTTGCAACTTCGTAATCTGAGTAAGATCTAAATTATTCCTTACATTCAAAGTCGACCCAGTTATTTTCGCAGGTGCAATGCAGGCCATTGAAATATAACTATAGTCAGTGAATCGTATGAAGTCGTTTGAATAAAATATTAGGTTAGTTATGTAACTTCTGGATAAAAATGTTCTTGTAGACTCTACTGAATAGAAATAAAGTAATATAACATACCATCACGCCTGTATTCCCCGAAGGGTCAGATAGGGCCGTTGCGGTGAATGGCCTATAATCCCAAACTTCGAGCCGCTTCTTAGAATTTCTTAGCAAATCTCAATATTTCATACTTTGTTCGATCTGAGAATCAACCGGAGACCTCTAGCGTGACAGTCGCACTTGCAAACAATACACTAATGAGGTCGTCAAGTTCATAAATTATAGTCACAAGTAAATCTAACTCGCAGGCAGGATTCGAACCTGCGTCTTCTGGTTAGGTACAATATTTCACGAAACAATTTGAGAATCAGCCTTATATTTAGGGACGATTCTGGGCAAATTATCTATGTTTTACGTCCTGTTCCCGCACTGTGAACAAGCCCATGTAGATAAATCTATACTTATTATATAAAGCTGAAGAGTTTGTTTGTTTGTTTGCTTAAACGCGCTAATATCAGGAACTACTGGTCCGATTTGAAAAAAATCTTTCAGTGTTAGATAGCCCATTTTTTGAGGAAGGCTATAGACTATATATCATTACGTTACGCGGTCGAAGTCGCGGGCAGAAGCTTGCACTAATATATAAAGCTGAAGAGTTTGTTTGTTTGTTTGCTTGAACGCGCTAATCTCAGAAACTACTGGTCCGATTTGAAAAACTCTTTCTTTGTTAGATAGCTCATTTATTTAGGAAGGCTATAGGCTTTATAACATCACGCTAAGACTAAGTAACTATTCCACGCGGACGAAGTCATGGGTGGAAGCTAGTTAAAGAAAAAAGTATTAAGTAAAAAAGTTCTTTAATCGCCACGAAAGCGGGATTTTTTATCGCAATCAACCATATTATTTCGAGTGTTGATATAACTGGCATTTTATTTAGTAAAGTAAATCGCAAGCTTGAGCTCAAATCCAGTGACAACATTTTTTTAAAAGACATATTTTTTGCAGTATCAATTCATAATATGGATACTAAAATTGCCAATAAGCAGAAGTCCACTCTAAATGTTGCCAGCCAGAGTAAACACGACTCAGACACATTAGTACACTCATAACTGTAAAAATCGTCCACATCCGTTTACTAATATCACGATTGATTGCAGTATAAATCAGAACTCTCGCAGAAGCTTTTAGTTGATTGGATTATGCTACTAACGGGGATAACTTGGCCTTTAATAAAAGTTGCCAGTGTATGCCGCCTCTTAATAGGAAAAATGCTGTATCATTTAGTTTGTTTTTGTTCGTATATGTAACTAGCTTCTGCCCGCGACTTCTTCTGCGTGGGCTTTAGAATTGAGTCCGACATAGATAAAAAGTAGCCCATGTATTGGAGTAACACATGGGCTACTGTAGTGTGTGACGCGCCTCCACCCAATCATCATCACTACTTATTATAAAACAAAGTCGCTTCCCGCTGTCTGTCCCTATGTATGCTTAGATCTTTAAAAATACGCAACTGATTTTGATGCAGTTTTTTTTAATAGATAGAGTGATTCAAGAGGAAGGTTTTAAGCTATTTAATATTACGCTACGACTCTTAGGGACGGGGCAGCGTGGGTGAAACCGCGGGCGGGTCGCTAGTATATTATAAGTGTTAGCATGTAGGTAATTGAAGCAGTAATATAGAGACTATCATAAGAGTTAGTTCTTTCACTCGTTCCTCGGACTCCCTACATTAAGTACACTACTTTTTAGTACTTTTTGTACTTTTTAGTGACTACAATCTATCGCTGTGCCAAATTTTATCCAGATCCGTTCAGCTGTTCTCGCGTAAAGATTATCATTCATCCATCCATCCATTCGGATTTATAATAATAGTAGGATTATTATCAGGGTCGTGATTCTTTGTCTCTTGGAAACAGAGCCAGCGTTCCTCCGTTTCCAACTGACAAAGAAGAGCGATTGGGTTCGCAGGTTGTTAATTTGATGCTTAAATCTGGCCTGGGAATCTACGCCTGATGGATCTGAAACCACACTTATTGTAAAAATTACTAGTGTTGTCATTCGACACATAATGTTTTCCTTTTATTAGTTTTAAAGTGTATGAGCTTTTTATTATCTTATTATTGTGATTTCGTAGTATGCACATAGTGTTACGTTACAATCTAGGTCAAAATGTTTAATTTTTATGGTGTTTATATTATGATTGTAATGTGTTTTGTGCATCAAATAAATAAATGGTCTCGCTAGAGATCCTGGGCTCGATTTCTATGAAATTCTCAGTAGCAGCTTTGAGTTTGGATTTTTGCCCAGTTCATGGCAATAGGCTCGCCCCGGTATTTTTAGGTTCTTAACAATGGTTAACATACCATCACACCTGTTTTCCCCGAAGGGTTAGGCAGAGGCGTACTAATATACACCCACAGTTCGCCAGTATGTTTAGGTCCCATGTAATAGGGGGCGAGTGTAATAGGGGGCGATAAATTTATTTTTTTATAGGCAAAGTATGATAAATATTATTATAATATGTTCATTCATATGTTTTAATTTATGCTGTACCTACTTACTGTATTTGTGAATTATTTTGGCTTAATAGTTATTTGTATTTTAGTTAATTATTTGTGTAGTTGTAAAACTACACAATGGAATTCAGAATCAGTAATATGAAAGTTGTATAATTTTTTCCTGTGGCCAAGAAATTCATGAAACATTTTCTTTATTAACCAACACCACAAAGAGAAATAAAGTAAACAATTAGTGTTATGTAGTTACGGTCTGCAGGCGCTGTAAACGTGTTCAGACAATTTTATTATCAGCGCTTTCAATTCTGAATAGATAAAGCGTTGCGGGGAAAGCACGGGCCGGGGCCACAGTGCACCAAGCTAGGCCACTGGCACTGTTCCAACACCAGGCCATGCTCACAAATCGACGTCTGTTCTCCCGCCCTTACACAAAACAACCCACATGAATCCAAACCCAACACCAAAGCAATAGAGTTCAAATTTATTCCAACAACATACTGTAACAGAAAACATTTTGAATTCAAATGTGTCGCTGATGCCGCTGTGTTTCCAATATTCTATATCAATAAAGTGGAATGGTCTGATGACCGTGCAGGTGTTTGAACACGGTGTCTTTACATAAGCTTTTATTTAACATATTTGGTTAGGATCCGCAAGAGTTTGAGACTGTTCCTATTAACAATTTAAATTCAATGAAGACTGGTAAACTGTTTGAAGGTAAAACATTTTAATATTCAAAAGTCGTTTACAGTTTGGGACCTCGTGTGGTGCTATTACATGTTGAATTCATGAAGTCAGCATTATTGAACACAGTGTTTGAACTTGACGTCCTTTTTGGTATAACATTTTCTTATTAGTTTTCCTTTGATAATTTCAATATTAGGGTAATATTAAAAAAAAGACCCTTGTTTTTTGAAATAATTTATTAATAGCCCGATTGTTTAGGAAATTAAATAAAATAAATCGACAACCCAGTTTCATAAACAATATCGTTAAACTCGTCATTTTTAAAGTCTGTTAAAAAGCCGTACAAAGATTGGTTCCATGATACTACATACGAAACGGAAAACCGAATTTTACTTTTAAAAATGCTGATTCAATCCGACGGGCTGACACGCCGTCCGTTGACCCCAAACAATGAGACACAAAAGGGTCTCGAAATCGAGGGTGTCCGGTTTAAGAAAAGACCGTTTCCACTACGAAAGTCTTTGCAACCCGCTGTAATTACAGCTGGTCTACAAAGCGTTGGGCTCAAAGCGGGGTTGCCTGGTGCGAAATTACTAAAGACTTAACTATCCTAGCCGAGTTTTTAAGCGGGAACTAGTTGTGTGTGCCAGCGAAGTCTTGTAAAGTCATTACCGCGGTAAAGTTTTTTTTATATAAAAGAAGAGTTAGGGGTTGGTGCTTGTGAGTGGGTGATTTTTTTTAGGAAAAGATGATATATTTTTTGAATTGAAACTAAATAAGACATACAAACCCTCACTCGGAATAATAACACATACATAACAAATAAATACTTATGGGGAACGAACTTAACCCGTAACGCAGAAGCCGATCGCACTACGCCAAACATATTATAGTCAATTTTATGTAACGAAACGAGCTGTGTAATCATAGAAATCTCTTTAAAATTTAACTACAATAATTGAAACTGAACTAATTTTGCTGAAAAATGTACATAGCAGGTACTTATTTGTTATTTCCGTATTCATTTATTTCTCTTATTTAAATAATATTTTTATTCGTGGGTCCCCAGTAGGTACCCACACGTAATTAATAATGATACATTGATAATTATCCGCCTATGATACAGGCTTGATTTTTGGCTCCCCTCCTATAGTCTTGCTTGCAGTATCGTAATTTTTCACATAAAAGAGACCTAAAAAAACACAAAATCATGTTATTTAGGGCGGTTAGCGTGCATAAACAAAACCAAATACACTTCAACCCCTAACAAAAATCACAGTTTACTATAAACAAAGCGAAACGAAATACCGCAATAGGGTAAAAGAGTGCTAAAATTGATGCTAACGCCATCTATACGTATAATACAACCAAAAACGAAAACACAGCAGACTGGCAGTTTCATGCAATAGTAGGTAAATGGCAATCAAATCTGGACCTTATATCTCATGTAATAAAGCCTAATCCCAAACCCCATTTTAATCCAGATGTGCCGATAGCCTGAGGTGACTTAAGGTGATTTCAAATGCTTTAAAAGTAGCACAGTGTCAAAGAAAATTGGGCGTTATTGGGAAGCACTAAGGTAGATATTCTATTTACAAGGTGATAGGTGCTTATGGCGATGACCTGAAGGTTTATACCCTCACCCCTGGCATTTCGCCAGGGTACTTATACGGAGACGGACGTGTCTGCCTCCAACAGTCTAGTTTTACGGCTTTTAGATAAAATACGTTGCTGAAAAAACGGAAATCAGAAATGTTGTATTTTATTCTTAGCAAAATATGGCATCGAATATATTTTACTTTGTTTATGGTAAATTATACTTTGAAAATACAGATATTTTTGCTCGAAAAAGAGTAATAATAATATTATCTGTCGCTGGATATCACATAATATCAACTTATCTACATGATTCCTAGTTGATAGATAGGTCATAGGTAGGTCATTTAATTAAATTACTATATTAATGAGAAAATACTTTAAGAAAAATATACCTATCCACTGTTAGGTATATCATATAACTTTTACATTAATTTCAAAAAGTGACGTAAGTATCTAGGTTTGTTTATTGTTACAACTTTATTATCATTATTAGCACTGGTTGAACTCATTTCGCATGATTATGGTCTCCGAAAATTATAGTACATGGTCACATCAAACATAGTATATTCGATTCTTGGGGCAGGGTTATCCAAAACCAGAGGACTACAGTCTCATACCCCCAGGCCACATTATAAAGCCTATGGAAGAGCTGTTTGAAGAACTGAGGGAGGATGATGATTAAGTATCTAGGGGAAGCACAAAAGATCCCATTGGATCGAAGTGCTCTGAGGCCTTGCTGCACAAGATAAGATAGTATATACGACGGAAATAAAAAAAAAACATCACGGATTGGATTAACATACTATCATGCCTGTATGCCCTGAAAGGTCAAGTCAGAGCCGTACTAAAGTACACACACTATGTTTAGGCTCCATAGATTAGGGAGCATATTGCCATCAACCAGTCATAAATTTAAATTCGGTACTGCTACTGATAACTGTATGGAAAAACCCAATAATACATTGCTCGCACCTGACAATCGTGTCCAGAATATCTTGTGTAGCAGTCGCAATGATGGAGTTTTCGAAGTCAAAACTGGTCCAGGGCCACCGGAATTGTCTGAAGTTACCGGACTAATATTTTGTCGCATTGTGGCAACACTATCTCCAACATCAGCCACTGTGTACAAGCCCATAACTTCCAAACATGGCCGACATTTACGCTTCCCTCTAGAATACAGCCTCCGTTACTTGACGTCGAAATATGATAGCAAGTCTTACAGGTATATTTGAATTCATACAAGCAATACGTCTGGTTTTACATGCAGTGTTGTTTGTGTAAATAACATTTTGCGGTTGCACCTGGCGTCTACTACGAAATATCATTCGAACAACGTCGCGTTTTATTTTCGTGTTTATGTTGATAGAGTGGAAAAGTTTTGGGCAGTAAACAGTGTTTATAGGTTGGAACTGATGATGAAGATTCATGTAATCTATACCTACATTTATTATAATACAATTGTAACGGGCCAATTGTATATGGAGATATTTCTGAAAAATGTGAGTCTTTTGAGTGACAGAAGCCAAAATAACTATTTTCAGACATTTTTTATCTGTTTGTATTCGTATCACGCTAAATCTACCAACCTACTAATCTTACATCACCTAGAAACCGAGGTAAATTAAGTAAAACTTTTCCCTCTAGCCCCATAGCTTTTTTCAACAATGTTGGGGACGGCTTTTAGTCTAATTGGATACGGCTGAATATCAGTATTTTACTTGAAACGATTGCGATAAAACCTCCACAACACAATTCCTGCGCCATTCCGATATCCTAAGAACTAATATGAATACTTGAATGTACTTATCCCACAAAAAATACCATTAAAACAATTTTCAGCTCTGAATTCTCAAGTCAAAAGTAACCCAAAAGCCTTTTGTTTATAATTGCCAAAATAACTTTCCAGATAAATTATGTAACTTGGTATTTTACCTGCAAGAACAAAAGAGTCAGGTGACTATTAAATCTAAATTAGTTTCTGCTCAGTAAACGGTTAATGATGCTAGTTTAAGCCGTTAGCCCTGATTCTAATTGCAGTCTCAAGTGATTAGGGAGACACGCTGAAAAGCAATAAAAGTAATGGAAAAACTAAGATCTTATTCGTCTTACAATGGTGTGCTATAAAACTTAATGGGATATGAGGGTGGGGACTTGAAAACAGCGGGAAATGTTTAAATGTATGTGAAACCTGCATTTTGTTTGCTTATAATTAGATTATTTGTGATTATATATGTTTTTTTTTCATTTGTGTGTGAATTATAATATATGCCCCATTAGCTAAGCGGTCCTGAGCGTGACGATAGAGGTCCTGTTCGATTCCCAGGTCGAGCTAAGTGTTTTTCTATGAAAATCCCATTAAGCAGCTCGGAGTAAGGAATTTGTGCCCGGCTATAGGCTCGCCCCCTATTACATGGGACCTAAAACATATCGGCGAACTGTGGGTGTACATTAGTACGCCTCTGCCTTACCCTTCGGGGAATACAGGCGTGATGTTATGTTATGTTATAAGCTATAAATGGCTGTTGAAACGAAAACTTCAGTGCTACCGAAGGACTGGTCCTCATTAAGTGAAAACAAAGGTTTGTGAAAAAGAAGAGGGTGTCCCCTTGAGTGGGTCAATACAGGCTCGATATGTATACATTTATAAGCATTTATAAAATTTCTAAAAGTTACAATATATTGTTTACTGACACTTACGCGAATATAAATATTTAAATAAAACTACTTTTTAGGGATTTTATCGCGTTGTATTGATATTAATAATATTGTTACTCTGAGGATATTATTTAATTTTTGACGTTTCGTATGCTCACACAGCATTCAAAGCACAGCATGCGTTGTTGAATGTCTTAATATTACAATGACTATCAGCTACCCTATATAATTACGTATTTTAAGGGCAATCACAAGCGGCGGTAGCCTAATAGCTAGGGCGTCGGACTTGCGATCATGTGGTTGCCGGTTCGAACCCCACCCATTGCACTACCGACGTGAACCCACTCGTAACACAAGCATTTACTTAGCTTAGCACGAGGGGTTAACAAGAATACTAGTAATGTGTGACCCACCTTGCTATTAAGCTTTAAAAAAAAAACTTTAAAACACAATTTGAAGATATTAATCTGACAATATAATCCTTTTACAATATGGCCGGGACATTGCGAGAGGTATCCATAGAATACCTGAATTCAAAGCTATGTTCCACGAATGTAGGACCTATGCCCAAAAAAAGGTGAGTATTGAGTGCGTTCTCCTTTCAGCTCAATGACTGGCTACTCTGAAAAAAGGCTGGTCGAAACAGTCTCTTTTTTGGAGTAACTGAATCACAGTGGTACAGGTGAAAAAATAGCAGGTTTTATAGCACAGGATACGTAAGGATAGCTACAGGTGGATTTATTTTCATGCGTTCGTGACTATTGTATAATATATGTAGGGACAAAATTTGTGTGGAGCATTCTCCTTGGTTTCAAAGACAAAAAAAATATAGGTATACAAGAACAGATTGGTTATGACAGTTTACTCTATGACTTAATTTATAGTTCGACTCATCGGAAACGTTCGTTATCGTCGAACGTTTTTTACGTGAAAAAACTGTTTTTAAAGTGGTGTTTAAAATATGAATATGAACGTCTAACCATGGAACTTCGAATTACTATTATTTTAAACCCACATTATATTTTACAGTTTAATTGGTATGCGGTGGTTCAGCGATTTTCTTTATGTTTAGGTCGCGGGATATATCATTTTTGAATGTATCTGTAAATTTCATAATAATTTCGTTGTCCAACGCGAAAATTATTTTATCGCTATAGTCAAAGCCACAGAGGCACTTAATATTTTGTGACGTGCTCCAATTAAAAGTAAAAAAAAACTGTGACGCGACCCCGCACAATTGCCTCGAACACTGAAATACGCCTTTTATTGTTTAAGACACAATAGGGGACCGACTTGGCCTCGAACAATATGGCCGGCCTATTATTTGAACGAAAGAAAATAAGGTGCTTTCATTAATGAAGTTAAAGTTTAATTGCGTTCTGCAAAATGATCTTTTCCGGCGGGGACGGCCTATGAAGAGAAATGTGGTCAACTGAAAAACAATTATAATGTTTTGCATCTACGTAAGTGCTACTTGCGAGAGGTTGCTGGCAGAAGCTGGATGGCACAAACCGAGTACAGGGTGAAATGGCGTACACTGGGAGAGACCTACGTCCATTACTGGACTGTTATAGCCGAATGATGATGATGAAGTACCTACTAGAAGAGCTGTAGTGATGAAGAGCTTTTCCTTAAACTACGAAAAATATATTATGTTTTGCCATGACTGTATCTTCAAAGATCATGCAGACATGTGAAGTGTGAACCTACTAATCCCACCCACTCCAATCTCCGAGCCGCTACTGAGATTTGGCCGATTTGTAAGGTTCACTTGGGTAACATAATTTAGTTACTGTAGAGGTAGTTGCTATTATTTTCCTTAATGTACTTCAGGTATCCTTTACAAAATAAAATATATTGTCTTTCTTTCTACTGAGAATTCCATGGAAACACAATAACTCTGTTCGTGTTATTGTTATGATCGCGTTCAGTAACCTGTAACCACTAGATAACTGGAGCAGTTTGATTCATCCTTCAGTTGCAAAACCCTTAAGATAAATATGATCTTTTTTATGTGATAAGGGGTAAACGAGCTTACGCATCATCTGATAGTAAGCGATAACCGCCGCCCATGGACACCCACAGTACCAGAGGAGTTGACTGCGTTGCCGTCCTTTTAAAAGGGTTTGGGCCTCCGATATCCTCACTCACTCGGCCAAACTCAACGTAAGCGTTGTTTCAAGCTGGTTTTCTGTGAGGCCGTGGTAACACTTGGGCTGAGCCAGCTCATTTGTGCCGAAGCATAGCTCTCCCACAGTAAAACGATAACTCTATAAGAAACTGCGCTATATTATTGTACTCTAGCCCTGAAGCGTAGGACCTTATGAACGTAACCTGACGAGCAAGTCAACAGAAACTTACTATATCTCTACTAGGTATTATAAAATTGTAAAAAAGCTGTGTCTGTACATTGAAGATATTAAAAAAAACAAGTTGGTTTTAGGGTAAGTATATAAACGTCTGCTAACCCAAAAATGTGTTTTTTAAAATTCTTGTCTATTTGTCTGTTTGTTACGGTTTGGCGCAAAAACTACTGATCACTGTAGGAAAGCATGTGCTCCAACTTAAAAAGAAGATGACTTTGTGAAGACATTGTGTGAACGCCGAAAACGGGCAATTATTCTCAACGGAAGTCTATTTTTCACAGAAGTGTTTTGTGGTCTGATAAATTCAATAAAATGATAATAATATACGACTTGGAGACGCTATTATTCGCAGATGTCGTCCTCGAGAATTAATGCAAACGACACGAGAAAAAAGTGAAATAAATTACGATTTGACCTACATTCAAAATAATACGAATAAACACTATTCGTTGGATTTCTTTGTGCTTGATAATCCCGAACAACCGATGTTTTTTTAATGGAGAAAAGAGCCGAAGAATAAAAGTGGAATGGAGCGTATAAGTTGTTTTTTTTGTTTATTGTCCTTTGAGGGTTGTGCGTATCAGTTCAGGTTCTTTATAAGAAAACTAAGTCTTTGTTAGTAAACGTTTTTGTAGTTTCTAGGTACCTACTTTCTGTCACTGCCGAGTCTGCCTCATAAGTGTGACTGCTTCGCTAGAGGTTATGAATTCGATTCGCAGTTCCAACAAAGTGCTTTTGGGGTTTTTCTATCTCCCGCGCTGAAGTTGCATTAATAATATTTTAATGTATTTTATTATAATGTTTTATTTTTTTTATAATGTTATAATGTTATATGCAAAAATATGTAGGTACTATTATATCTATACCATTGGTAATTATAATAAACAAACATAATTTATCGCCAACTATATTTTAATTAAACATATTTGACTGCCTCGTTAGTCTAGTGGTCCCAAGTGCGACTGCTACGCTAGAGGTCCTGGGTTCGATTCCCAGGTCGAGCAAAGTGTGGGTTTTTCTATGAAATTCTCAGTAGCAGCTCGGAGTTTGGAAATTTTACCCGGTTAATGGCAATAGGCTCGTCCCCTATTACATGGGACCTAAACATACCGGCGAACTGTGGGTGTACCTTAGTACACCTCTGCCTAACCCTTTGGGGAATACAGGCGTGATGGTATGTATAAATACTTGAGGAGTTTAGAGTAGGTATTTTATGATGTTACAAAACGTTTTATAACTGTAGTTTGGAGTCACTCGACATAATGTTATAACGTATTCTAACATTTGATAATTTTGAAATTTAGTTTACTTTGTAGAGAAAATGTTTGGATATATTTCATCTATGTAGGTATATGAAAAACTCTCGAAAACAACCGACGGATAGATTTTTTGATGTATCTTGGGAGTTCCGTATATCAAAAAGTGAATGGTGTAGACATGATTAATGTTCTATTCTGGATTAAGAAATATGTTTCTTCTTGTTAAGTTGATTAGTAAGTATAATGTACTTACTATATCTAGACGAACGATACAAAACAAAATATAATACAAAAAAAGGATGAAGTATTTTTGGTTGATCATATTTTTTTTTTTTATCTTCAATGTACAGACACAGCTTTTTTACAATTTTATAATAGTAGAGATCAACACACTATAATGTCCCACTGCTTGGCACGTGTCTTCTCTCAGAATTAGAGGAATTAGGCTATACAAAAAATTGCAAAACTAACACAATGAAATTCATACAAAATATAAAATGTTTCGTAAACCTTCCATAGCTATAACATTTTTTGTCTTGGTTTTACACGTGATATTCTGTGACGGGGAAAGGAAGACAAACACATTATAGCTGTAAGACGTTTTATATTTTTATGAATAAGGGGGTAAATCTTTAAGAATGAATAATGACGACACGGTTGGTGGAGTGGCTGAGCGATCGGCTTCTGCGCCACGTGTTGTGGGTTCGATCCCCTCACGGAGGGCGTTTGTGTATGTAATAATTTATCTCTATCTAGCACCCATGATACAGGAGGTAAAAACAAGAGTGGGGCAACGCTTAAGAAAAAAAAAAAGTAATAAACAACCAACCTAACAAGTCAATGTTACACATTGTTGCTAAAGTTAAAAAATAGCCAAAAGCAATGTCTTGCCGTTCATAGACTTCAATAATAAAACAGAAGACGATGATAATTGTAAAAGAATACCGTTAAACCTTTACACTTTGACCAGAGCCGGGCAATAAAAATAAGAAATCGAATTTGTATTCGGAACACATTGAGCTGACAAAGCAATCGGTAACCCACACGTTCCTCTCACAAAGTGGTCAATAAACGCCACACTTACAAGTATGTAACTCAACCCTCCCCTTACAATACAAATGACTCTATTTAAGAGAATCGTTTCACTATCGTCCCTCAAAAACGAACCAATATTTACGAATTCAACACTCAAATGCTACTTCAAACATCGATGACGTCAGTTCTTTGCATTATCGCGAGTAGTTCCCCCTCCCTGCGTGTCTTTTCGGCGGGAATCTTAAAAAAGGTATTTGTAGTCGTAGTTCGTCGACCTCTTAGCTTTATGTTTTTTTTCGCCGGTGTTCGACGAAGATTGATGTAACTCCACCCTTATTTTTCTGCATCGCGTGTGTGATTGTTTATTGTTTTGTAAACAAGGCGGTGTTTGTGTTTTTGTTGATTATAACTAAATATATCATCACGCATTTATTCCCCAATGACTTACGCAGAGGTGTACTAAATATACATTCACGGTGCTGGTATGTTTAAGTCCCATATAACAGCGGACGAGTCTATTGCCATTAACCGGGCCTAATTCCAACCTCCGAGCTGCTACTGGTAAACCCAATAACAGTTTGCTTGGCCTGTTAATAGAACTAGGAAGTCGAAGTTGCGTTCAGAACCAATAAGCTAATGAGGCAGTTGTTATTTATTTTTTTGTTATAAAATAATGCTGTAACTTATAGACGCCAGCAATACCATTAGATCCATAACGCACTGTCGGCTGGTCTCGGGCGACATGGTCGATGGAAATCAAAACTATAGACCGGCGACCAAGTGCTTATCACAAAATTAAAACTATAAAAACCACAGTTACCGTCGATGGAGTCGCTGGCGACTAGACAGTGCGCAAAGGCGTTTCCATCTTGAGACGTCAGTTGTTAAGCCCCATATGCCTATCATAGGATATAAATTTTAATAAGAAGATTAATTCGGTCTCAGGCAGGGCTCTAACCTACGTCCTTTCGGTTAAGTGTACCGGATGCTTTAGCCAACTAAGCCACCGAGACCGAGAATATTTAGTATAAAATAACTAATTTCATAGCATAACATTAACCTTCAAACTTAATGTGACACATATTACAATCATAATATAATAATTAATTTTCATTGTTAGCATATCAAATCGTGAAATTAGTATTCAGCATTCAACGTTAGCTATAATATAGTATAGTAAATACTCTTTAATAATAGCGGGTATTCACGGGTAATCACCAAAAAGTTTTGTCGGGAAACTTTTAGAAGCGTAAAATGCAGTTACGGTACACTATTCAGTAAAAAACGGAAAGTGCAACTGCTTTGATCCAATCCAATTAGCTAGGCGACTTCGACACAGAGGTTTAGAATGATGGATTTATGGCCCCAGCCTGGAATTTTAAATCCAACCTTTTTTAAACCTAAAACTTCTGCAAAATTCGTTAGGCTAGATAGGCACGTCAACCAGTTTCGATATCCAGGTTTAATAAATTATATTTTTTTATAATTAAATCTATACTTTAATACATAAAGCTGAAGAGTTTGTTTGTTTGCTGGAACGCGCTAATCTCAGGAACTACTGGTCCGGTTTGAAAAATTATTTCAATGTTAGATAGCCCATTTATTGAGGAAGGCTATAGGCTATATATAGGGATATATATAAGTAACTATTCCACGTGGACGAAGACGTGGGCGGAAGCTTGTATTGTTATATGTATTAGTATAAATTGTTCAGAAATGGTGAGTAAAAAATAATAATATCACAATAATAGATTACCTACTGTTTTTATGTAAATTAATTTCTTTACTGACGCCGAATTTCTAATGCAAGTCATTTTATAAATATTCACGAAAAAATAACATTATTAATCTAAGGAGTAGTATCTACTTAATATGATTGAATAACTCCATTTATTATAACTCAGGGGAGAAGACGACAAAAGATAACAGAAACTTTCGCAGCAAAAGAAAATTTTAATAAAGGAGTATTATGATACGAACAATTAACTTTATCTAGCCATTATACAAGACTATAGATACGGATGATACAATGTTCCCCTGTCTACTCTACATCTCGTATTCAAGGAGCAAAAAGCATCTTCAATTCAAATAACGATTTCATTTTGAGAAAATTGTTCCTAAGTTACCACAAAGGGTTGGCGCTCCGATTCCTTTAATTACGACGTAACTTGTTTTAAGGATTATTTTGATTAATGAATAAGGAATTTAGTTACTTATGTATTTGTAATCGAGGGCTCTGGAGTTGGAAAAGATTTCTACTGAGTTTTATTAAGGAAATTGGACAAGGGGTTATGTTAGAACACATAGAATAATACTTACACATACATCTTAATCATCTTAAGCAAAAGAAAGAACTTATATATCAAATTAAAAGTAAAGTACGTAATACTTTTAAGTCATATATAAATATAGCCAACTGGCAACACCGACACGCTTCTTGCAAACAAAAAAAAACAACTATGGAAAAAGAACAAAATAAAAATATGTACCCAACAGACACCACGAAGGGAAGCGACACTTTAAAAGTTTAAAAAGCGAAGTCGGAAAAGAAAATTCATTTCCCGACGTTTTTCTGAAACACTTGGTTCTAACGTAGCGACATGAGTTATTATGCAAATAGTTTTATTACGCCTGTGTTCATTGCAAAGAGGATTTATGCGGGACTAAGACGGGCTTAGTCGATCATGATATTTTGCAACGCTCCTTCTTGAAGGGTAGGAGATTATTATTTTGTATGCAGCTTTCGGGATGAGACGGAGTTAAATAGCGCCTTCTCCATTATGTCTTATATTATTGTTTGTACATTTCAATTACATTTATTTTGCATTAAGTAATTATAGCTGTATACAGTACAACCCGGCGCCATGTATTAAAATGAAATGTAAAACATTGTCTTTAGTTTCTTTAAAAGATCTATTTACAGAAATATATATCGTTTATCGTTTGTATAAAAACTAGCATCGAGGGGCGAAAATTACCATCTTGAGATAGGAAGGTATTAATGTGCACCTAGAAGGTACACTTTAGGAGGATTATTGAGGACATGTTTGGCGTAGCGGCGGAGTGATCGGTTTCTACGACACGTGTCACAATACGTTCCATTCCCACACGGAGCAAATATTTATATGATCTACAGGTAATTGTTCCGGTCCACGACATAGGAGAAAATCCTAGTGTGGGGTAACTTTTTATGAATGCAGGATGCGAGCTTATTCCCACTATACAACCTCATAAGAACAAATATCGAGCTGCTATTGACAATTTCGTAAAACAAATCTTGATCACTACACTTAACTCTAGTTAGGAACAGAATCCTGGACCTCTGGTTCGGCAGCCATGCTTGTGACCACGAGACCAATGAAGCAGTTAGATACAATATTTCCAGTAACATTTCTGAGAACTTTCAATTATGATGAAAAGAACAATTTCTATTAAAACTGAAGAGATACTTACCTACAGTATATTGAAGTGAATGATTTAATTTTAAGTGCCTTTACTTTTATCATTATTTATATCCTACTTTATTAATCTATTAGAGAACTCCCACTTTAGGATTTTAGACCTCCTTTGAGAGTAAGTGCTAATATAACAAATTTCCAGGTATCTTTTATAAGGGTATTTAAATAGGATCCAATTTATATTCAAGGCCTATTAAAGTAAAGAGGTATCGTAAATAGAGCTAGCCAAAAAACATCTCATAAAAATGTTATGAGCTCTCATTCTGAAAAACGTTAGCTTCAAATATTTAGTGGATCGGTTTTTCATTGAGTGATACTTTTTTGTATAAAAAATGTTATACTAACATAACATACCATCACGCCTGTATTCCCCGAAGGTTTAGGCAGAGGCGTACTTATGTACACCCACAGTTCGCCGGTATGTTTAGGTCCCATGTAATAGAGGGCGAGCCTATTGCCATTAACCGGGCACAAATTCCAAATTCCACTGAGAATTTCATAGAAAAACCCAATAACACTTTGCTTGACCTGGGAATCGAACCCAGGACCTCTAGCGTAGCAATCGCGCTCAGGACCGCTTGGCTAATGAGGCAGTTATACTATCACCCCTGCATTCCCCGAAGAGACAGGCAGAAGTACTTTGACAAGTTTACAGATTGTTTTTTTTTTACGTCGTAGTTTTATGCTGACATTGAACCTTTTTAGTATCGTGGAGGGTAACTGCAATATATTTTTATTTAAAATTAATTGTTATGTTTGCTAATATTGGGTCATAATATTAATTTTAACAATCAATATTCACAATAACAATATTCGATATCCCATTATCCGGGGTCCTGGATTCATCTAAACTTTTTAGACTGGACTAAACTTTTTATTTCAACCTCACAGTCAGACTGTGAGGTTGAAATAAAAAGTTTAGTTTTTTTTCATAATTTAGTTTTTTAGTAAGGATTTTAGTCTCGCTTACAGCTTAAGTATTTCTAAATTAAAATGAATCCAGGACCCCGGATAATGGGATATCGAATATTGTTATTGTGAATATTGATTGTTAAAATTAATATTATGACCCAATATTAGCAAACATAACAATTAATTTTAGGCAATTATTGGCCCGTCACATGCATATGTCAAACTCAAATCCATGCTTTGTGTCCAAATACAATGTTGCCCTGTGAAATAACAGTTATTTTAATATCGAACCAGAATGGAATAAATTATTATTGCATAGTTGTTACTTAACGGTTATCAAAATGGCGTTTGAATAGTAGCTATTTTTGCTAGCAGTTATTTTTTATTGTATTTTGCATTATCGTATGCTAAATATTCTTAAAAAGCAGTGATGATAGCCAAGTGACATGACCGTTGGACTGCCAAGTTGCAGGATGCAAGGCTAGAGGTCTTGGATTTGATTCCTAGGTCAAGCAGTGTTATTGGCTTAGTCTATGATATTCCCAGTAGCAGCTAGGAGTTTGGAATTTGTGCCCGATTTGTTGTTTAGTGGCAACAGGCTCGCCCCCAGGTCCCATGTAATAGGACATGGTACCTAAACATAGCGCCGAACTGTGGGTGTACGTCTCTGCCTAACCCTTCGGAAAATACAGGCGTGATGATATGTTTATGTTTAACCGTCTCATCAGTGAAGATAAACATCGTAACTTTGTTTGCACACTACAAAGATTTTGTCGACGACTTGCGAAGTCTGCCAACTGGTTGGAGGTTAGCGTGGTAGATTATATACCTATGTAATAAGTCGTGGCAGATTATATACCTATGTAATAAGTCTAACCTATCCCCAGCAGTGGGACAGTAAATGTGTTGATCATGAAACATTCTTGGAAATATAAATTTTAGCGAAAGAATTTCATCTCAGGAGCAACGTCAGTATGACTACCAACATTTCCATAGTTCGGGACTTAGTTGGTCAGCCTCTGGTGTATTGAACAAGAAGACGCAGGTTCAAATCCTGCTGGCAGTCAAGTTTTTCCGTTACTAAGGTAACTTTATAATCTTAGCATGTAAAATGCAAAAATATATTTTTTTTTGTTCGGTAGAATTCAATCTAGATTTATTCCCTACTCTCCCCAGTCGCTTTCAAAATCATAACCGTTACGATGAAATCGGAAAGAGCAGCGTCCCCTCGAAATCACAAGGATCAATACTGTGGCCGGACTTGTAAAAATCGGTGTCAGTCGAGCGTCAGTAGAGGGTTGGACCGATGTACACAAATATGAAGAGGGTTGTGACTTTTTTTTAATGATAACTTATTTATTAACTAGTTGTTGCCTCATTAACTGCCTCGTTAGCGTAGTTGGTTATTATTAGTCCTTGGTTCAAGTCTATTATTTTTCTGTGATTAGTAACGCTATTTAAAATAGTAAACTTCTTTTCTCTTGCTACGAAGCTGATGAACGTTGAAGATTACCAGGGTGAATGAAAATATCTTCTCATTAGATAATTACTTTATAAAAGCTTCTAATTACACAAATTACAATAGAGATCATTTGAAAAGTGAGTAACTGATTATTATGACTGCCTTTCTTAGTCTGCATGACTGCTAGGCGAGGTCCCAGAGGTCCTTGATTTGATTCCAAGGTCGAGCAAATTTCGAACAAAATTGAGCAAGTTAGTTAACGGTTAATGACATTAAATAGACTTACCCTCTCTTACAAAGAACCTCAACATACCGGTGACCTTTGGGTGCACATAAGTACACCTCTATCCGACCCTTCAAGAAATACAGGAGCGATGGTGTGTATATCTAATGTTAAAATATTGACTCTTGCTCTGACGAAATAGACATGGCAAAAAGAACTGTTTTTACTCCAAAAACATTACTTTTTATCTGTGACAACTTTGGCTATAACGTCTTAATCACTGGCTATCAATGACTACTTACAGACGATCAAAATAAGACCAACCCACTAAGAGACAATCAAATCTTTATTACTCATTAAAACCCAGACCTCGGCAAACAATATAAAGATAGCGACACACTTTTAGATTAAAAAATTTTTTTCAACTTATTTTTGGATATTTATGTAACTGCCTACACAATATTCTTCAAAGTATAAACTAACAAGCTTCAATCAGCAGGCGGGTGTAGAAGCATGACATTGTGCACACTCACCCGTGCAAAATGTCATGCTTCTGTATTATTTGATACTTTGAGAGGGATTTTGGAAATTCCAATGGGATTTTTAATGCACTTTCCGTTAAGGAGGTGACGGTAGGTAGGTAGGACGGTAGGTAGGACGGTAGGTAGGTACTCATAATTATTAACAATTATCTTTAAGAGACTAATCCTGGAATATCGGTTAAAATGTCAGCTGTTTTATACATTTGCATCGGGTAAAATAATTTTCATCGGGTAAAGTTATTTTAGTGAAGAACAATTCGACTAACGGGCAGGATTCGAACCTGCGTCTTCTGGTTAGATATACCAGATGCTAAGGCTAGTAAGCCACCGCGAGTCCAATCCGCCATGTAGAAATTTGCCTTTATATTCTGAATTTACGTCTAAAAGGTGACGTCAGTGACACCTAGACAAGGAATTGCCCTAGACAAGGGCAACGAGGAGAACTGGAATAAATATAGAGAACTAAGAAATAAGCTAGGCCAAATGTGCAGAAAAGAAAGCAGGGCAGCGTGGAATAGTTACTGTGAAAATATCAGTAAACATTCGGACACTGCACGGATAGTCAAGGTTCTGTCGAAAGACAGAACGTGTAAACTAGGTAGCCTAAAGGCAGGGGAAGAAAACATAACTGACCCGACCAAGATACTTAAAGTAATGATGAGCTGCCACTTCCCTGGCTGTACAACTTATCAAGAAGAAACAATGATAACTGCAAACCAAGGCGAGGTAACCCAAGCCGAGGTAGAGGAAATCATAACAGAAGAATGTATGAATTGGAGTATAGCAACCTTTAAACCATACAAGGCACCAGGCCCAGATGGCATACTCCCCAAGATACTACAGCAAGCATATAAATATATTAAGAAAGACTTACTAGCCCTATTCAGAGGTAGTGTGGCCACAGGCTACATACCCGAGAACTGGAGAAAAGTCAAAGCGGTTTTCATTCCAAAGCCTGGAAAACCGACATACCAAGAAGCAAAGTCTTTCAGGTGCATAAGTCTCTCATCTTTTGTACTAAAGACCTTGGAGAAAATAATAGACAGATATATTAGAAACAAAGTGGAAAGAAGCAACTCACCGCTACATGGCAACCAACATGCATACATGGAGGGCAAGTCCACGGAGACAGCCCTTCATAACATAGCGGTAAGGATCGAGAGAGCTCTCGAAAACAAAGAATTCGCTCTGGGCTGCTTCTTCGATGTGGAGGGAGCTTTTGACAAGGCCAACTCTGCATCAATTGAGGCCGCCCTTCAAAGAGAAGGCATAGCAAGCTACATGTGTAGATGGATAGGAAATGTACTAAGACACAGAGCAATCCAGGCAGAACTAGGTAACAGAACAGTCACAGTAAGAGCGGTAAGAGGTTTTCCACAAGGTGGCTGCATCTCGCCGCTTCTCTGGTGTCTGTTACTGGATGACCTGCTTGAGAAGCTAAGTAAGATGCATATATATATACAAGCATACTCGGACGATGGAGTGCTACTAATTACTGGAAAAGTGATCAGCACCATCGGCGAAGTGATGAAGAAAGGAATCAGGACTACTCTTGGATGGTGTAGGGAAAGAGGTTTGAATCTCAACCCCACTAAAACGAAATTAGTCCTATTTACAAACAAAAAGAAATACACGGAGCTACCACCAATTTGCATTGATGGGGAACGAATTGAGGTGGTCAAGGAAATCAAATATCTAGGCGTGGTCTTAGACAAAACTATGTCATACAAGACACACATAAAGGAAACGTGCGAGAAAGCGAAAATTGCATTAATACAGTGCAAGAGAGCCGTAGGTAGAACCTGGGGAATGAAACCGGCTGTAGTAGCCTGGATCTACAACGCCATAATCATACCCAGAGTCATACATGGAGCAATTGTCTGGTGGCACAAAATGCAAACCAAGACCAACAACATAGAACTATCAAAGGTACAAAGATTGGCCGGACTTATGATAACAGGGGCAATGAGGACAACACCCTCAGCGGCCCTGGACGTCCTGCTAGGATTGCTACCACTTAGTCAACAGGTCAAAAGAAGGGCCCTGGAGCAGTGGTCCAAACTGAGAAGCCTAAACCTTTGGAAAGGCAACTTTATGGACAAAGGTCACGCAACAATAGCAAATCGATACGAAGACAATCTATCAATGATCATGGCCAATAATGACCTGATCAAGAAAGAGAAAATCTTCGACAAGAAATATAGAATACATATAGGAACAAGAGAAGTATGGTCAACCGAAAAAGAACCATCCACGGTTGTCTGCTATACAGATGGATCTAGAAAGGAAGGCACAAAATTGTCCGGCTCCGGGGTTTACATCCCCGAACTGAACATAAGTGGCTCTTTCCCATTAGGCAGATGTGCGAGTGTATTCCAGGCAGAGCTTTATGCCATTATGGAATGCACTCGAATAGTCAAGGAAGCCCACAGACTGGAGGGCTCCAAGATAGTCATTTACAGTGATAGTCAAGCGACACTCAAAGCACTGGACAAAGTGGAGGTCATCTCTGCACTAGTGAAAGAGTGCAAAGAAGTACTCAATGAACTAGCAGAAACGGCAGAGGTGATAGTCGCATGGGTCCCTGGTCATCAGGGACACAAAGGGAACGAAAAAGCAGATGAATTGGCTAGGAAGGGAGCTGATGAACCCTTCGTGGGACCAGAACCTAGGTTACCGATCCCATACAATATCGTCAAAGGAATCATCCATAGAATAATGGTAAAAGAGTCGAATCAAAAATGGCACACAATGGAAGGTTGTCGACAGTCGAAAATCTTCCTAAAGTCATATGACGAAAGGAAATCCCAAAAATTACTGAGGATGAGCAGAGAAAACGTAAAGATAGCAGTAGGGATCGCAACGGGACACTGTGGACTCAACAGACACCTGGCGATCATGAAAATAAAGGAGGACCCCATATGCCCAGCATGCGGGGAAGCAGAAGAAACGAGCTTTCATCTACTAGCAAAATGCACAATGTATGCGCTACTTAGATGGGAAATACTAGGAACCGATGAGATAAACGAAGAACAGCTAGCAGAACTCTCCATCAGACAACTGGTGGGCTTCTGCAAGGCTACGGGAAGATTTGCGACGCCGAGCGCCAGTAACCCATGACGGGATCCACCAAAAATGGGGAACTGGGCGAAATAATCCCAATATGCGGACTGATCGCCCGCCTGGTGCCTGCCGGCGTCCCCAAATTATAAATAGAATATTGAAAAGCAAGTTACTTTGCTTCTCAACCGACAGGACTTACTTTTCAGTTAGTTCAATGTCATACCGTACCTATTAACTGTATTTTTTTATGTTTAATCATAGATTATAAGTGTAAATGACTGTATAATCTTAGCGTGAATAAATGTTTGTGCCTGGTTAGCAATAGGCTCGCCCCCTATTACATGAACCTACACACTAGCGACCTGTTGCTGTAAATACACCTCTGTCAAACCCTTCGGGGAATATAGGCGTGAAGGTATGTATTTAGTATTAAATAAGCTTTGCTTTATCGTCTCGTAAATTTTTTTTCACGTGGGAGAGCCATGCTTCGGCACGAATGGGACGGCTCGACCGGAGTGATACCACGGCCTCACAGAAAACCGGCGTGAAACAACGCTTGCGTTGTGTTTCGCCGAGTGAGTTGAGGTTACCGTACCTTTTAAAGGCGGGCAGCGCACTTGCGACTCCTCTGGTGTTGCAGGTGTCCATGGGCGGCGGTTATCGCTAACCATCAGGTGATCCGTGTGATCGTTTGCCCCCCTATCCCATAAAAAAAAAGAAATAGATGCACAGAAGTCAGATTTGTCACAAAAATCTTAAACAAAACAAGGCCTCTCCTCACGACAAAAGCCATTTAATTTACCGTATCTACTTTTATGCTCGCCCTCCACTGATTTCAACAACAAAATCCAGTAAAAGTGTTTGGCCAAACGAGCCGAAGGTAAGCCCGGTCGACACTAAATGAAAAGAGGAAATTCATTACCGTGGCGATACCGCGCCGGCTGTGTATCGCGCGCAGTTTGCGCGGTAACTGCTGTCGTTAACGGTTACCGTTTATATCGGAAATCGTTAGCCTCGCCTCGCTATGATTGGTGGTTCGCCGGCTTTAAGGTCGAGAGATAAAAGTGAAGGATATTGTAAGGGTAAGTGTATGTTAGATACTTATGGGTTGTGATGGATGATATTAATCACGAGATTGCGGGATATTTTGGTATATTTGTGAAGATCATACAAAACTGTGTGTTCTTTCATGGATGAATGTTATTTCAGAATCTGATAACTTTCCTTTCGCTTTACGTTGATGCGTAGTATTTTCTAAAATATAATCTTAAAAACCTTCACTTGCCATATAATGGTAAGCTTCTACTGATGATCTGATGATATTTAAAAAGTTTTCTAAGTTTAATGAAGATTAACTTTAACTAAACTTTTGATAAGTGAGCACGTGACGTTACATGATTCGATAAAATCTGATGTCACGTTTTCAAGAGTAAGTTAAAATGCTACGTTATTACCAACTCCAATTTAAATTTAATTTAAATTACAAAACTATTGAACTTAAAACTCTAAACAACAGAATTTACAAAAAAAGACTATCTGTATTAAGCAGAACACACACGAGCTTAGAATATAAACCACTATTCTACAATACTAATTCGGCTTTACGCGTTATTAGTACATACGAGGGATTTCGCGGAAGCGCTGTGTGTCCCCAGCCTAAGAGCCGCGCGGTTTATAGCCTCTAGACAATGTGCTCTATTTTATTCAAGTTAGCGGTTAAGCTTTTATTGCAGATATTAAGTGAGGTTTAAGAGACTATAAAACCAACTAAATACGGTAAATATATCCGGGTTATGTCTATTTGTGTGGTGAATTGGAAAATACCTTTTTTTTTCAGGTTGCGCCATTTCATTGTAATGTTTTTAATTGTAGATACTTGCTAACATACATAAAACCTATTTTTAGAGTAGGGAACAAGCCCTATGCTACAAAAATTACTCATCTTATTCAAAATACTTCCCTTAATATATTTTGTTTCCACGGCTGGGCAAGGGCCTCTCCCTATAGCTCCTCCCAAACTTGTATATAACTGTAAAACCTGTATATTTTATTCAAATTAACGTCACGCTTGCCATGCAAACACATACTACTACAAATATCTAAAATCAAAAAGCAGCTTCGAACCGCAAATAGAACTCTAACCTAAAAATCCGGTTGAAATTCGAAACGGGTTTTTATGAATATCAATACATAAAACCCCTTACTGACCAAATCCACTTCATACATTCATATTCCCGTGAAAACCGAAACACAAAGCGTAGTTTTTCAGTACTCCTGCCCTATTTCATAAGGCCCTCGCGTCAAACAAACGCACGCAGTTATACGGGCGTTCATTATTTGTGGCCGCGTCACCCGTGGCGGCCGGATGTTGTTAATGGGGGAAAATGCGGAAAATTGGGCTATTCATTACCCCGGCGTCTACCGCAACAGAATCGCGCAAATACCCCACCGGTACCTACGTCGATTTGTTTGAGCATATCGATGCAATTATAATGATGCATCAATTAGTAGGCTGAATTCTAACATTTTGATGTTGACTTTTTATTTTATTTGTATATTTTTTTAGAAAAAATCATACCTTTATGGCTGTATTTTCATATAGACATGCAGCTATTATAGTGTCGGTATGTTTAAGCACCCATATAATAGGGATAGCCATTGTCATGAACCGTGAATAAATCCAAATTCCGAGACGCCGATATTTATTTGAAAGCGTTCTGATTAACATATAATCATCCAAGGACAATCAGCCTATAGACACAATACTCAAATTCTAAAATAAGTGAAATAAAAAATCTTGCGGGAAATACATGAAATGAATCATAAACTAAAAAATAGGTACTACATTCAACAGAATGAATATTGGCGGAACATCCCTAGAGCACGTGTTGTTGACATTATACATTACGATAGTGACGCAACAGCCCTAATTTATTGCGACTAAACCGACTTCCGGCATCCAACGACAAAATCTCGCCGAGAAATCTGTCGATACAGAAAAAAAAGACGAACGGAATACCATAAATAGCCATATTATCCGATCGACTTCATTCTCCGAGCAAATTCCGCGGAAACTTCCCTTCTCACGAGGAATATTTTTGTGTTTTACAGCGCGCATCGTTCTCACGTTTATAGCTTACCTTAGGTTATATTTGCCATATTTTATTGAGATGCAAAGATTTGTAGTTATATGTGGCAACGTAAACATAACATAAACATGTCTATAGGTACTGCACAGTATTTATACTACGTGATTTAGCCTTCATTTCCGAGGTCTTTAAAATGAAAATGATTCTGTTTCTCTCTCTTAGTTTCTTAATAAATGAGAATGATAGTGTTTCTATGTCAATCACATTACCAACTCTGAGTATGGATTTCGTGCCCAATGATTCGCGCTCCATTTTTTTTTAATTCTTGATAGACTAACGCTTGATCGCCAGTTTACGTGATGTTAAGCGACACTGCGATGATGGAGCGCACTTGCCTAGAAGAAACCGATTCACTCGTGGTTTAAAGACACCCAGATTATAAGTATCGGGGAAGACCCACTCAGGAAGCGCATTCCACATGTCGGCAGTACGCATGATAAATTAAAGCGTTTGGTTCGGGTTTTCGGAATATCCACCATGAGAAATTCCGAAAACCACCATCCTATTTCATGGGACATCACCAGCATGTGTGAATATGAGATTAGAGATTCTTTATTTTATCCAAAAAGAACATACATTGTTCACTTACAGGATAATACAAATATTAAATGTTAATTATGGTCCAGTAACTAACGTGATTTACATAATTTAACTATACAGTCATTCAAGTAAGAGTTTAACATAAACACTCATAATATTATAAACATGACTTGGCTATACAATTTGTTAATTATGTAGTTCTATGTTGTTCGTGACATAATGCCTCAGTTTCGCCTTGAATATATTAAAAGAAGATGTGTTTCTGATATCCGCGGGTAGATTATTATAAAGTTGCACACCTTCATATTTTATATTTTTTTTGCCATATTGCGTCCGTGGGGTATGCGTGCAGAGTATTTTGTTTGGATGTCTCTGACTATATTTAGATGTTTTTGTGTTAAATGTTATTTGTGTGTGGATGGATTTGTCGAGAATTTTTCGTATGAGAATGCAAGAGTTGAATGTGTAAAGTTGATGAATGTTCATTAGTTTAGTTTCTTTGTATAGTTTTGATGTAGGTGTGTGATAATCATAATTTAGAAGTAGCTTAATTATTTTATTTTGTGCTATTTGCAAATCTTTTATTGTGGTTTTGGTGGCGGACCCCCAGATTTCAATGAGATAAATTAAGTGTGATCGTACTAATGAGTTGTAAATATTGAAGCGAATTTTTTTTGGGATGTTGTTTATATATGTGCGCATTGACCCCATTAGAGATGTTATTTTCGATTTTAAGTAATCAATGTGCGCTTGCCAAGTGAGTTTGTGATCTAATCTGAGACCGAGATATTTTTCACAATTGCTTTTCGATATATTTGTGTTGTTGATATGTAAGGCTGGGTGGTCAGGGATTTTTTTATTTTTTGCCGAGAATATTATGTATGATGTTTTCGCTGCGTTTATGGTGAGTAAATTAGAGCTAAACCAGTTGCATAATATATCCAAGTCTTTTTGAGCGTCAGATATGATGTTTTTTATGTTATTGCCGAAGTAGAAAAGGCAAGTATCGTCAGCATATAGGGTTAGCTGCCCATTTAAACCTAGGTCTTTAATGTTATTTATGTATATAGCAAAAAGTAGGGGGGATAATAAAGATCCTTGGGGAACACCAAATTCAATAGGGGATGTCCCACTAATCGCGTCTCCGATTTTAACTACTTGTTTTCTATTGTTAAGGTATGAGGATAAGATATTATACATTTCTCCGGTGATGCCTATGCTTTTTAGTTTTAATAATAAGATTTTGTGACTACTACTATAATCGGTAAACCTTTTCTTTCAGTAAGTATATCGAAGTAAGTAGACGTGCACAGGTCTAAAGTTAGGCCGCATAAGTGAAATATTATCACTTACGACAATAATCAGGAATCCGAAAAACTTAAAATATACAGATACTTACTCTTATTTTACGCAGTTTTTCATACTTTCAACCTGCATCATAAACAATGATTTAGTTTGTTTATTTACAACCATTCGCAACGACGTGCGTAAACCTTTAACTGCTGGTTTAAAGATCAATGGTGCATGAGTAGAGATAAGTAGTAAACGCAACGGTTGAACTCACAGTTAGCCGACGGTAACCAGTAACTGTTGCGAGTAAAAGTTAACTGAGAGGAACTCGGGTTTATAACTTAGGATGCTAGTAGTACCTATCTGATAAAATGTGGTGTATATTTTGCGGTACCTATTCTGCTTTAGATCATTGCGTGTATGCCACTAAAAAGAGTATCTTAATATTTTTTTATCTCGATTGGTTTTTATTATTGATAAAAAATGATAAGCATACATGGCAGTAAGGCCAATCATTACTCGTCGTCTTGAGACCTTGTCTCGTCGAGTTGTCAAGTCTCATTTGTGAAGTATTTCACTGGCTAGATATATACCCTACAAACAGGCACATAATAATGTTAACACAATAATGCTTAGTAACAGAATATTTACACTGCTCTCGGCAATACCAACACAGACGAACACAGCAGTAGAGTTCTACTACCACAAAATTCACCATCACGCCTGTATTCCCTGAAGGATAGGCAGAAATATGCAATTATATGCCCAGAGTTCGCCGATATGTTTAGGTCACATGTAATACGGAGCGATTCTATGCCATTTATTCATAAATTTGGGCATAAATTCAGATTTCAAGACACTGATGAGAATTTTATTAAAAAAATTACATCTCATAAAAAATAACGATTTCTTCACAAATGAAAAAAGATACCATCGTACGTCATTCTCAGGGGGATATACAAGAAAATCCGGGAAGCAACAATGACAAATGATCAGTGTTTTGATGTCAATCATACTAATATTCAGAGAAAAGTTGTGTGATCTGTTAATAGTTCACGCTGGTCGATTGATCTACCTAGTGAAGTTAGAAACTACAGATATCTTCCATTTTATGCGTTAAATAGTTATGGTTCACTATAACTAGACAAAGATAAGACAGTGACACAAAAGAATGAACTTGAACTACAATTATACGTAGAAGACGACAGTAATAAACCTGAGATATCGTGATAGGTACGCCAACTGTCACGGCACGAAATAGATACGACACGACTTTGTGACACTGTCAATCTTGCGGGATTACGGTCCAGCCACGCCCCGCTAGGCACGAAGCCTTTTACACGAATGGAAGAAATATAATCGAAAAACAAACAAGAGTTATTAACCTCTAGACTTCGTGAAAGATACATCGTCGCATTTTGTCAGTTCTAAATGGAATACTTGGATACTGAATATCAATGTACGAAATATATTCTATAATTTATTTATTCTTTGATGACCTTATGAAAAATACAAAAACGAGTAATCTATATGGGTTCTATCTCATCTATACTAATATATAAAGCTGACGAGTTTGTTTGTTTGCTTGAACGCGCTAATCTCAGAAACTACTGGTCCGATTTCAAAAAATCTTTCAGTGTTAGATAGCCCATTTATTGAGGAAGGCTATAGGCTATATATAATCACGCTACGCGGACGATGTCGCGGGCAGAAGCTAGTCTATAATATAAAAACAAATCGCTAAACGTATTGCTAAGCGCCAATCTAGAGAGCAGCTGAACCGATTTCGCTAATTCTTTTTTTATAATATTACTTGAAGTACGAGGATGGTTCTTACGGAGAGAAAATGTACCATAAAGTTTAAGTGTTAGTGGAGGGGTTCCGGGAAGGCAAACAATTGAGTGACGTTAGTTTCAGAATCGACTGTTATGCGGTACGAAGTTCGCCGGGTCAGCTAGTTGCATATAAAAATGTGTCAGTTGTAACAATGATCAAACATGCTATCGCGTTTATGTGAAAATGGAATGTCCTGAATCTTATTCATTACAACTTAGTCTATTGTAAATATTGATACTAAAATAAGACGGGAAAACCTTTGTACACTTCTGTACATAAAGTATAAATAAATAAAAGTCATGATTCTCCCCGTTTGTATTGGCATTTCTATTAATATTTCTTTCTATACTTGTCTACCTGAAATATTTGAATAAATAAAGACCGTTTTACCCACGACTATTATATTTAACCGTCAAAAATCTGTTTCTGTACATTGAAGAAATTTTTAAAATAAAATAAGTGGGTGGGTATATAAACGTCTACGAATCCGAAAATGTAAAAATTGTGTTGTCTGTTTGTTAAGGGTTGGAGCAAAAACTACTGAATAGAATTTAATTTTGTTATCACTGTTAGAAAGTATAATTATGCTTCAACTTAACAACTGATGAACTTCTCTGTTAATAGAGACCCATAAAAAGAAGAGATCGTCACTGTTGGTTTTGATTAAATTATTTAGCTTTAGGTGAGTGAAACCGCGGGCAAAAGCTAGGTCACAAATAAAATTATATAGACTACTAGCTTCTGCCCGCGACTTTGTCCGCGTAGCGTGATGATAGCCTATAGCCTTCTTCAATAAATGGGATATCTAACACTGAAAGAATTTTTCAAATCGGACCAGTAGTTCCTGAGATTAGCGCGTTCAAGCAAACAAACAAACAAACAAGCAAACTCTTCAGCTTTATATATTAGTAATAATAGATTTAATGGAGAACGATGACAAAGTTCTTTTTCTGTTCACAATATCAGTCAGTGACAACCGTATTCCATATTGAACACATGCAATACACAAAACGAGCAACATAAATCTGTTTATATACTTCTTACGCCTGCGTCATTAATCTTCATAATAAATATTGGCCACCCTTGTCTCAGTAGGAGGTTTGTTATGATCCCTGATGGCCGCACCAGGGAGCACTTAATAAAATGCGTTTTTCCAATTTATATTTATTTCTGCTACACCGTAAGTAGTTGTTTTACATCGCTTTTACGTCTTGAGTGTTTATTTTGAATGCTTTTGTGTTTATGGTATATTTACAATTATTTTTCTTCAAGATGTTGATCGTAATTGTAAGCGTTACATGGATATTATATTCCCAATGCAACCTGTCATAAATTGTATATTTACCAATCAATCTCTAACGTGAACAATTTAAAATATATTACAATGAAATCACAAACTGCCTCGTTGGTCTAGTGGTCCTAAGTGCGACTGCTACGCTAGAGGTACTAGGTTCGATTCCCAGGTCGTTTCGAAAATTAACTGTTGTAAAATGTTGTCTAGATTGGCATTTTATTTTTCAACATTGTTTTATTAGCGGATTTTTCTTTCAAAGCACAGAAAAACGGACAAATACCCCGCCACTAAACAGGCCAATTTACAAAAACCAAAACGACAACCTCCACAATAAATCATTTTTTTTTTTTTTTTTAATTTATTGGAACCACAAACAAGTTTACAATCTCTGTTATATAAACCTTAACTAATACAATGTTACTTATTGTAAACTCAACATCGCTGGTCACCTAATCATTACAGAATTTCAAATGGTGAACCTGTGTTACAATTTTGATTTTATAAACTTAATCAACTAGTAATTCATTGTATGTACTGTATAGTTGTTAATAATATATACAAGGTATTTTATTTATATTGTTATTGTTTAATATATTACATAGTTATATCTGATGTGTGTGCATAATTTTGAGTATTTGTGAGCGTGTAAATTAAATATGTATATAGGTATGTATGAGTGCGTGTGATTGTAGAATAGAGCGTAGGCAATTTACAACTGTTCCTCTGATATCATCTTGATAGTCTGTTTCTTAAATGTATTTTTACTATTAGCGAACATATCTAACGTATTGAAATTGTCATTGTATGTCTTAAACATTCGATTTAATGGGGACCGGACACCTGCGTTAGTACGAGACCGCATTATAGCAAAAAATTTAGTACGGCGCGATGGCCGCACATGAGCTCGCGGGGGCACTGAGTAAGTTATTTTGTTTATTATATTTATGCAGTCATACTTGTTATTACAAATGTCAAAAAGCAACATAGTTTCCAGTTGCAGTCGTCTAGATTTAAGATCAAGCAGTTTGTAATACATAAGAAGGGACTGGTAAGGTAAACGTTTACGATAACACTTGTAACTAGTATATCGCAAAAACTTCTTCTGTACCCTCTCTAAGCTTTTCTCATATTTGTTGTATAGTGGGTTCCATACAGCAACAGCGTATTCGAGTTGTGGCCTTATTATTGATTTAAAAAGATAAATAAGCGTGGATGGTTTTCTAAATTCAGTGACAGACCTTGTGACAAAGCCATACATTTTAAAGGCCTTACTAATAATATTTTCTATGTGAATATCAAAATGTAATTTATTGTCAATTGTAACACCCAGGTCTCTGATTGATTGTACTTTATTTAAGTCAGACCCACAAAGTGAATATGTGAAATTGCTTACTGTTTTTTTTTTGGTGAAGCTTATACTTTTGCATTTATTTAGGCTAAGCTCTAATTTATTTTCATAGCAGTATGAACTGAATCTATCTAGATCTTCTTGTAGATAGATGTGATCTTGGTAGTTCTTTATTCTTAAGTATATTTTCAAGTCATCCGCATAGAGGAGAAAGTTACTATTGAGAAAGCATTTATTAATGTCATTGATAAAGATGATAAATAAAAGTGGACCTAAGATAGAACCCTGTGGAACGCCTGAGCTTACATTTGAGGCATGTGACTCGCAACCCCCAATTGCCACTTTCTGTGTTCTGTAAGAAATGTAAGACTTAAACCACCTCCAAAGGTCTCCCCTTATACCATTGTAAGCAAGTTTTTCCAGTAATTTACGGTGGTCAACTCGATCAAACGCTTTGCGAAAATCTGTGTAGATACTGTCAATTTGAATATTTGCATCTAGCCCGTCAAATAAGTCAGTAGTGTAAGTTATAAGGTTTGTTACAGTCGATCGTCTTTTTACGAATCCGTGCTGCTGCTGTAAGATATTATTGTGTAGAAGAGGGTAGATAGCATTATGGACCAGTCTTTCAAAAATCTTAGATAGAACAGGCAGTATGGATATCGGTCGATAATTCTCTATGTCACTTTTTGACCCGCTCTTGTACACAGGGACAATCCGTGCACTTTTCCATATTCTAGGGAAAACGCCATCAGATAAACATTTATTGTAGAGATAATGAAGAGGCTGGTCAATAATGGTTGCAGTTTCTCTAAAAAAAATGGGAGGTATATTGTCAACTCCAGGACCCTTGGAGACATCAAGGGATTTTAATGCATTGCAAATTTCTGTTCTGGATAAAATAATATTACTGATTGTTAAATTAGATGTATGATCATGCAATTCCAAACCAAGGTCTAAAATATCTAAGTTATCCGGTACATGGGAAGGCTGATACACCGAAAGAAAATACTGACCAAACAAATTACACGCCTCTTCAAGACTACCGGCTTTTGACGTTTTATATTGCAAATTAGTGGGGATATCTTTAGATTGCTTACGATGAGAAATGTAGCTCCAAAAATATTTTATATTAGCTTTGATACCAGATTCTAATAAGGACATATATTTAATGTAGCAGTTTTCTGATGCCATTTTAAATTCTTTCCTATATAAAGAGAAAATATTATAGTTCGATTCATTATGAAATTTTTTCATCTTAATCCATGCTTGATTTTTTTTCTTAAATAATTTTATTAATTTAGGGGTGAACCAAATCGGGTAAGACTGTGCTTTAATCATTTGTAAAGGTGTATTTTTATTAATGATTGAGTATAATTTTTCGTAAAAGCAAGATACAGCGTCCTCAATTTCCTTATTCTTAAAAAGTTTATTCCAGTTTATGATTAACAATTCCTGTTTAATTTTATCGTAATTAGCTTTTTTAAAACAAAATTTATAACACGGCTTGCGTTTCATGTAGCTGGTATTCCTTGTAGTCGGTACTGAAACCCAAAAGGGTGGATGGTGTTCATCCGGGGGTACTAATGGGCTAGGCACCGGCAACAAAACGCAGTCTAATATATCGGTGAAAAATAAATCCAATATTGTGTTATTACAATTCTGTATAGTATTTATTTGATAGCAATTAGATACCGTCATGAAGTTATGTATGCACCTATGTATATGATTCAAGTCACTACAGTGCAGACGCTGCTTATATGGTTCCCCATTTATCCAATCCAAGTTAGGTAAATTAAAGTCCCCAGCGATAATCATATACTCCTCATTAATACTTTGACTCAATATGTTATTTTGCAAAGCATTTAAATAGTCATAGTAAACCTGGTGGTTTTGTTTTGGTGGAATGTAAACAGCGCCAATATGATAACGCGTTTTACCTAGTTGTAGTCCTATAAACACCTGATCTATGATGGGAGGGATGGGAGCGATCGGCGTGAGTGCGCAGCCGGCACAGAGCGTTCGCCGCACAGCAACCAGTACGCCACCGCCATCGCGCCGACCGCTCGCTTCTCGATCACGGTCCGCACGAAATATCTGATATCTGTTATCAATGTACTCATTGTCTGAGATGCCTGTATGCAACCAAGTTTCGGTTAGTATAACAACATCGTAGGAATTCGATAGAATGTTCATAAACAGTGTGTGTAGTTTGGTTCTGAGTCCCCGGCAGTTCTGGTAATAAATAGAAATGTTATGAGTGTTAGCCATTTTTTATTGTACATATAGTAAATAATTTTGTTATTAGACATACATTCGGGTTATAAGTATATATGAGTATTATATTTTTTTTACTCCAGAACCGCCGTGTGCAAAAGATTAGTTGATGATACCAGATAGACCAGTTAATGTTATATTTTATTATAAATATACATGGCACTTCATAAACATAGAAAAAATAAAGGTTTCTTCTAGATATTTTATGATGTACAATTAAAACATAGACATTATTGCTCACATAGAAACTTAGTCTGCAATACCTAAACACAGTTAATATTATTTTAGTACAAGAATACACCCTACAAAGAAAATAACTAAAATAAGTAGTGATAAATAAATTATTTAATTTTCTTGATATCATGCTCATTCCTAACCGCAAAAATTGTTGATGAGTCTGTTTGACGTACCAATATAGTGCCGTTTTTGATCCACACATATTTATAACTATGCTTAGCTGCTGCCTCGCGACACATCCGAAATAATTGCTTATTTTTGCCGGTCAGGTGTTCGTTTACGAATATATTCTGTACAGTCCCGGGTAAGCATAACTGATCTGACTTTAATCCTTTGGTTAATTTTGCGGCGGTGATGAAATTGTTACGAAGAATTTTAGTAGTAAATCTCACTATAATGTTTTTTGGACGGGTAATTTTCGTATCAAAATGTGGTACTCTATGGATAGATACAATGTCGGAGGTTTGAATCGGTTGCTTAATAACACTCCCAATCTTTTCCATCAGGCTAACGAGGTTTTCATCCCGGCGTTCAGGAACATTAGCGATTTCAATGTTATACAGCCGGGCCTGCTGCTCCATGGTATCTATTTTATATTGCAGTTCGGATATTTGGCTACTGACATCTGTATTTTGTTTAAGTTTGTTTTCAGCTTCGCTTAGGCGTATATCAAAAGAGTCTTGACGCTCCGCGGCATACGACAAAGAATGTTCGAAAGTATCTAACCGGTCGTTAATTTGCTTAAACAAATTATTAAAAGATGATGACATTTTCTCCATTTCTTGCTCAATGATAGATTGCATTGAGTTTTTTATTGTTGTAGCTATAGATGTTTCCAACTCACTTTTCCATGTACTTAGTTTTTCATCTATTTTTTTTTCCAGGATTACCAGCATGTCATCCTGATTATCATCGTCTGGTTGTTTACGCTTCCGAAAATTGACGAATGCGTTATCGCTGCTGCGGAGTGATTCGGATAGATCAGGATGAGATGAGAATTTTGGTTCCAGGGGGGTCCTTGGTGGTGGCGATCGCTGCATCTTTGATTTCTCAAATAGGCAGGTAGACTTGATTTAATAACAGGTGAAGTTCGGGCGCCCCGATGTTACGGCACAGAGACGCGGTGCAGGAAGGTGACAACACAACTAATTAGAGCGAACCGACAGTTGTTTTCGCACTTCGTTTGCACTCTATCGTTTCACACAAGATTCACACTAAATACAGTAATTATAGGGGTCAAATTGGCTTCTAGTACTTTTCACGATAACAGAATAATTTGACATACGTCCGCGTAGCACAGGTTACACACGACGAGTGTCATAATCCAACATCAAACAAAATCTCTTTATGTAATTAAAAGTTTATTTCGTTGTTTCGTTCAGTTTATTTGCAATGTCATCGCCACTTGTCTCCGGAGAATTAAATTTAGTCAAAGAACTTTGCCCTGTATAAAGTTGGCAACATTATAGTTATAAGCATGTATGCTTATAACTATAATGTTGCCAACTTTATTTCAATTAAATCATCAATCTCTCTTTCATAAATCTCTGGCTATTAAATACAGAGGAAACTACGAAAATGTGAAAAGTTTGATAAATAGGTTACCAGCTGTAGTTTTGACAATGTTATCATATAATTTACATTTTTAGATAAGGAAAACCGATACGAGTTGTGTGTTGTATATAATTCAGAAATTATAGTCATACATTAACTAAAATAAAGCACCACAATATCAGGAGTTATCTTTTTAAAAAAGAGATGTGATGTTTGTGTAAGTTCCTATGGTACAGTCACGAGCACAAATATGTTGTATACACTTGCAACAATTCAAAAACGATTACTTCGTGATATCACGATTACAAACTTTGAGATAATACAAATAACATTAATGCATTGCTTGGTTAAAAAAAACTATGTTTGTAACACATTAATATTAAATGTAGGTAGTGTACCTACCTACATTTAGCGTCTACCTACACGTAGCAGAATTTAAAAGTTATTTTCTACTTTTAAATTCTGCTAAGTATGTACCTAGACCTACATTTTGTATTTACCTAAATGTTGGTGTCCTTAAATGAGTTTTGCAAGCCCGCCAGTCGCCGCCAGCCGCCCCATGCCAGTTTTGTAAAAAAATACATTATTTTTTTACCTAGTATTATCTATCATACAGCCTTGGTTGGTCTCTCGATCGTGACTCATAAATGATAAATTATATTTATTTCTGTAAATAGATCTTAAAAAGACACTTTTACAAGTTGTTTTACATATATTTTTTTTTACTAGATGGCGCCGGCATTTCCTATCTGACGACCTCTGAGAAGAAACGCCGAAAGAAACTCAGAGAATCATGGTCTCTTTTAAAGTCCAGACAGTAGTAGTAGTATTATAGGATATGTGTTTTACGATGTAGGGCAAAATCTGAACAGGCCTTTTGAAGAAATATACCTATTATAACTTACCTCGTCCCAATCTTTCTCGCGGTTAGCGTCATAGAATAGAGAAGATGTTATTGTGCTATTGAGTAGGTACAGCATAGACAAGCATGATTTGGTCAACGCTGCATTAAAGCACATTCTATAGTAAAATGTTAGTGCCACGATTGCCATTTATTTCCAACATGTACGGACGGTTTTAGTTTCCACATAAAAACTAAATTGTTTTTTTGATTGCGACCTGTCGCATCTAAATGACACGAGCGCGCATTTTTGTTTGTCATACCGAGTTAGCGCTAAAAGCTTAGCGGTTCCCGACCGTCCTCAAACATGGATACTATTATGACTGCTCTTTGTGTGCCAACGCCGAAATTTTAAACTATCCATCGCTATTCGTAAACGATGGCGTATCGAATCGAAAGCCATACATCTTGATTCGAATGGCGATCGTGAGTAAAAAGAAAAGTTTGTACGTAGTCTACGTAGCAATAAATAATACCGCGGGGTGTCGGCTGCAATACATAAATTGGAAAGACTTTTGACAGGAGATCGGATAAGGCTGGGGTGGTCTCCGAGGGGGCGCTCTGCGGCGTTTTTATCGCGATTATAATCGGCTTTGGCCAGCGAGGGAGATAGGAATAGTGACAACGTCCTGCATTGTGCTGCATTTCTATCATATTTCGGCATTTTCCGAAAGCGATTTGCTCAGTTTTGTATGCGGAACGTTCGCCGGCTTCCAAGAGATTGTCATTTTTATAAAGATTTTTCCGTGAACACGTCTCGATTTTGTGACAAACGAAAGTCTTATTACACACAGCGATTGAACATCGTGTTTGTGCATACAAACACATAAATTTTATTGTTTCCTGAAATGTTCACTTCTTTGTTTTGGGTATATAAATAAAAAGCTAAGACATTGACGTAAATAATTTTTCTAACAACGTAAAACAAATTACATACTTTTAATTTGTGCATACATATCATACAATGTTTAGGTATGTATCCGAATAACTAATTCGGAACAAACCAAATGATCGCATAAGCAAGCATAGTCTTATGTGTACAATGGCTCAGCAAATATTGCCCAAAATAGGATGACTGACACCTCTTTTGTCATGCGAAATTCAGAAGCCTAGCGTCTTAGGGGCGTTTATTATAATATCAAGCCAGGCCTACCCGTTTGACTCATCACTTTTTTAATAACTTCGCCTTATTTAGAATTAATTGCGGCACTTTCGTGTAGTGGCAAGTGAGTCGGCTAGTTTTTTTATAAGTTGTATTAATTGAAAGAAAACCTTGAGAAACAAATTAAGGTCTAATTGAATATACATGTTCCATCGGTTCAATCTAAAAACACGAGAAAGTTGGCGAAATAAAATGGAAACACTTAAAACTCTTGTTATAAATGTGCTCGTCAAATTAATGAAAGACGTCTCTAGTATTTTCGTAAAACTAGACCATGATTTATATAAAGACTTGGGCTGTGACGTTAGTACTTTATGCGGAAAAAGTCGTGTTAAGTCGATTCTATTTGAGAAATGTCAAAATTCTTATTTGAACCATCAACTCAGCGATTATCCCCAATTCTTTCGATCGAGTGACACCGAATCACTCTCAGCTCAATAGAATATTTCATTGTAATGAACAATAAATCACCCCAATGATCACTGATTCGCACTCAATACAAATTAAGAAAACGCTCCGTAACGCGCACATTCACGCATCAATTACGGACCGGTAACGTTTCAACGTCAGCCGAGTCGTCGAATGGAGCCAATAGGCGCCAACAATATCGGCGGATTATTTGCAAATTGAATCAATTTGGCGAACATGGCTACGCTTTTAGTGTAACGCTATTTAATGCGTAGCTCTTTCAACTTTGTTTACAAATATGATCAGAGGTGTTATAATGATACACACGGGCTTATAGACGATACAATTTTTTGGGCGTTTCTGATGAACTTTTAGAGCTGTGATTATATTTTAGTGTTCATTATGTATTGCTATGTTTTTGTTTCTAGTTGAGTGGGATTCTTTGATTTTTTTATGATTTTATTTTTTTACAACAACTTTTAACGCAAATACTAATTTTGAAATACACGAACACCCAGACCCTAAACAACTACCTGTGGATCATGGAATTATTTGTTCTGTGCGGAGACCAAACCCGTGACACGTGGCGCAGACGTCCGTTTGCACAACCACAACCCAAAAAGAGTCATCGAATACCTAAATATGAAACAAAAAATAGATAAAAGACGAAAAAGATTCAAACAGAAATCCAGCACAAGATTTTTACGCCAAAACCAACAAAAATAATGCGAAATATAATTACGCCGCAAAGAAATCACAATCAAGCAAACTTCTTAATCAAAGCGTTAATCATAATAAATGCTCGACACGCAGAGTGTCTATGTGTGAGTGATTACAGAAATCCCGACCTAGGTGACATGACGGCGTCTAACGCGACATAATCATATTTTACAAACTTATAGTGGTAATAAAGTTTACGGGAAAATTGCGCGTGCGCAAAATTAATCCGAGTTTGTGCGTTGTTTGTGGCTAGTGGATAAGGATTCTAGTACATTGTTATAATGGGTATTGAGTGGGCTTATGAATCATGCGTAAGTAAATTGTTAATGTGTTATATATAGTGTTATATATATAGTACACGTTATATAAAGAGTAGTTTTTTTTGTATATAACGCATTATGTCTACAATCCTAATAAATTAATGACAATATTTACGAGCTGCAGCTGAGAATTTCATATATATAAAACCCAATACCTCGCTCGCACAACTTGGATCGAACCCAGGACGTCTAGTGCAGCAGTCACGCTGAGGACTATGTACTAGGCTAATGAGGTTGTTATAAATATTTATCTTCTTTTATTTAACTACTATACAAATAAAACCATACAGTTTTGTAATCGTAGGTATATTTATAAACGAAATTGCCATAAATTTTTTCTTCGTTTTCACACAACATTGTTCATTTTTTTTTATATATTTTATACCACAAAAGGTGGCAAACAAAAACGGCCCGCCTGATGATAACCGGTTACCGTAGCCTATGGACGCTTGCAACACCAGAGGTAACTATGGTGCGTTGCTGACCCTGTTAAAAATCTTTTCTTCATTCCAACATCCTAATAATAAACTGCCTTATTAGCCTAGTGGTCCTGAGTGCGACTGCTACACTAGAGGTCCTGGGTTCGATTCCCAGGTCGGGCAAAGTGTTATTGGGTTTTTCTATGAAATTCCCAGTAGCAGCTCGGAGTTTGGAATTTGTGCCCGGTTAATGGCAATAGGCTCGCCTCCTATTACATGGGACCTAAACATACCGGCGAACTGTGGGTGTACATTAGTACGCCTCTGCCTAAGCCTAACCTTCGGGGAATACAGGCGTGATGGTATGTTATGTATGTACATCCTTATATGAACGTGTACTTACGAACAGATTCTCAACTATGGCCGCCGTGTTGTGTGAACGGCCGCAAAGTTCAGCAATTGATCTAACAAAATTACTTCGTGGTGGCGGCCTGTGTGAAACGTTCTTTAAGGATAACGTTTCAAGCCGAAGCTCTTCGGTATTATCGAACTCCGCTTTGGTATTTATAAGCTTATCCACGAATAGGCGAAATTAGGTCACTAGGTCATATTAAAACCTTTATAGAGTCCAGGATTAATAGAAACGCAATGAATTGAAGATAAACATACCGTCACGCCTGTATTCGCAAAAATACTTGGGCATAGATTAACTGATACATAGAGTACTTACACCGTTTTGTTTAGGTCCCATTTATGAGGAGTAATAAGCATGAGGCGGTCTGTAGTTTCTGTCTACCCCTGTGGGAGAATTTCAAAGCAAATAACAATTACTTGAAAAATACTAATGCTAAAAAATTGCTTAATGCTATAGTTTTTGGAATCGAACCTAGACCGTCACATTAGAGCAGCCACACACGTTTACTAAATGAAAAGCTACTTTGCCAAACATCTAAATGTTAAATATGAAACGATTCAACGAATTTTCAGATGAAATAAAAAAATGTCTTCACGAATTATCTCCAAAAGGCTTTAATTAGAAATATTTTGACCCAAGCACTTATACCTAATCATTGCTAAACTTGATATACTAAAATATTGTTAATTTGCGATCAGACTAAATAGCCTACTACATAACTAGCTATCATTATAACATTGTTTATGAGCAACATTTTTTACGTTGGGTTGCTATCTAAAAATATTCGCTGCCCTAGTTTCACGAGCCATCTATTTCACGGGGTTGGCCCACTAACGCCCACCACGGTAAATCCTGTAAGCTTAGATACAGTAACACAATAAATAAGTATATAGAAGGTATTTTTTTTACTTTTGATACGATATTAAATGGTATGTGTTGGAACGTTAACTCGTATATCCAAAGGTTAGGCAGTGGTGTATTAATGTACACCAAAAATTCCTCGATATGTTTTTTCGGTTCCTCACAAATCCGAGCTTCTGCAGAGAATTTAATAAAAAACGCATTAACATTACTCGACTAGAGAAGCAAATCTAGGGCTTCCTGCTCAGCAGCGTAAACACTAAAACAGTAAAACAATTTAAAAAATATGAATTATTATAATATGGTAAAACGAATGGCAAATAAAGAAATAATAATACCTACAAACATGTATGAAGAAAATAAAGTTCAAGAATAGTACGTAGCGGCTACAACAGAGTAGGCAGCGTAGCAATGACATCATCAGCTGCTACGCCGTAGCGGTTTAATGATGTCAGTCCGCTCTATGACATGTTACAGTGATGATAGAGAGAAGGAAGACACTATTTTAACTAGAGCGGTTCCGTCCATCATTTTTTCACCATGGGAGAACCATGCTTCGGCACGAATGGACCAGCTCAACCGGAGTGATACTACGGCCTCACAAAAAACCGGCGTGAAACAATGCTTACATTATGTTTCACTGAGTAACTGAGGATATCGGAGGCCTAAACCTTTTTAAAAGGCGGGCAACGCACTTGCAACTCTTCTGGTGTTGCGAGTCATAGACGGCTGTAATCGCTTACCAATTCACCCTTGAAATACTATCCAATACACCACAATTTTTATGTAATCTACAATTAAATTAGATACCTATATAATATATATTTTTTAAACAAAAAAACACATTCAGTAATTGGACCCGAAAATTTATTTTCGGCCAGTGTTTTAAATTTAAAAAAAGAATCCGCTGTCCGAGTCCACCCGCATGCGGTGTGTCGGTAGCAATTGCACGCGTTTTTACGGCCCACTGGGCCTCGATTTAGACTGGTCCCGCGAACCTGGCACATAAAGGGCCTGCATTCGGACCAATTGGATAAACAAGCAGTTTGTTTGCCACGGTAACTCGTGTAAACTTTGTATAGTAAAATATGGTGGCGTAACGTGGTCCTCACGTGTATGTTGGCGAAGCTTTATATACAGTCACGAGCATAAATATGTATACACTTACTAAAATTCGAATGCGTTTTTTTGTGAAATTACGTTAGTAGATATACTTTGAGATACTATCTACCAATATCATTAAAACATTGGTTTGAAAATACCATCTCCATAAAACCATAAAATTTCAATAAGTACTATAAGAGAAAATACTTGTGTATACATATCTGTGCTTGTGATAGTACATAATAATATAGGTATATTTAAGTATTTATATTTCTTTTTATATGGAAGTTTTTGAATACTTGTGATGAACAAGGATATTATAAAATACCATCACGCTTGTCTTCTCGAGGGGTTTGAAAGAAGTATACTCCCACAGTTTACTTTCCTACAGTTACTACATGTAATAGGAAATCAAATCAAAACACCGAGCTTCTTAGAATTCACAGAAAAGTCCCGTAACACTGCCCGGCTTGGGAGTTGAACCTTGAGAGTCAACAACCACGCTTCCAATCTATCAAACGAGCAGACAATTACCGCCACCCATGTAAACGCGCAACATCAGAGGCGTCACAAGTGCGTTGTCCGCCACACTCACTCGGCGAAACACAACGTAAGTGTATGTTTCAGGCCGGTTTTCTGTGAGGTCATTTCGGTCGAGTCGGCCCATTCATGCTGAAGCATGGCTCGCCCACGAATAAATTACATTTCTACGACAATAAGATATAATAAAATGATATATATGTTGATATGTAAAAGTAGCTTCAACATCATTGGGAAACGGCTAAGATGAAGATAGTTACAGTTTTTTTATCGGTACCGGAATCGTAAAGCAATAAATTCTCCTGCACGCTCGTTCAAGCAATAAATTGGGTTACGTAAATAAATTGGCAGACCACACGACACTCATACGTGACAAATAAATCCAATCCAGTTTTCAATAGAAAACTTTTTAACTTACTACTAATATTTGTTGACTATGGTGGTCTATTAGTTTCTGCCTACCCCTTTTGAATAAAGGTGGAAGTATATGTAATATTTGTAACGTCATACGCTTAAAACACAAACAGTACATAAAGCATTGGTACAGATCAAAGAAAACCATTAGGAAGTAAGATTGCGTCATTCAAAGACTTCAAATACATTCATATTATCAAAATATTTACAATCGTAAACTAAGACATCATATAATTATACTTACGAGGGTTGAGTACAGTTGGCAACAAAAACAAGGCATACGAACTTTGCTTACACTAGTAAAATGCCCAAATGAACGTTTCAATTAGAAAATGCATCAAAATAAACCGCCCGTCGCGCTTCCCGAGCCTAGTCCGAGGGGATCCACCCTAAAGAAAAGGTCGTTGACCCTTCACCCGACTCGCACTCATGTTACGTTCATTAGAAATTCTTCCAGCCATCCCTTTCTCACGTACTACATTTTTATATACCCATCCCGCTCAACCACTAAATAAATAACGCCGAAAATTCATGTGTTTTCCCGAGTAAGTGCAACATGATATTACTGTTGGACAAATGAATTGAAAGTATAATATTCATGTCTCTAGTAATTGGTATAGACGTTATCGAAACCCGAGTAATATAGATATTACCGTCATTCTTGATATTACCATAATTGCCAACATTAATGTGTTTTATCCCTCTATTTTAGTATTGAATTAATAAAGTCTGGATCCAATTTTCCGAAGAGTGGGGTGGATTATTATAACCACTTACTAAGAAAACTCACGTTTATTCTGTATATTTTCTATATTATCACTCGAAATGTTAATTAGTTATACCTATTGAGCAATTACATTATTCCTTTAGCTTTCTTCGAGTAATTCTCAAGGTAGTAAAGGCAACGTATAATATACGAGTAATTTGTAAGTATTCGATATTTTTTACCGCCTTTACCATACAATTAGTGTTAATACGAAGAGTAATTTTCACCGTGAAATAGCCACGTTAGAAACTTTTCTAGTGAGGTGAATTAACCTAATTTTACAATCGAATTATATTGGACTTCTAATTCTGTTTTTATACTCAGTTCACGAGTTCTGATGATATGAGTATAATTTTACGATGGCACGTTTGTCGTTGCGGCTGAGTGATCAGCTTCTACGCTACGTGTTGTGGGTTCGATCCCAACATGGAACAAATAATTAGTCGTTGTTCCGGGTTTGGGGGTTTTGTGTTTGTAAAAGCACCCACGACACATGAGAAATTCTTAGGCACACTTGCACCAACTTCTTGAATGTATTTAATTTGTATTTAAACACGAAATTTCAATGAAAAATTGTGTTTAAATTCAATTTAAACATATTTAAAAAGTTGGTGCAAGTGGGCCTTAGTGTTAAAAAATACTAATTAACCCAATTATAAATGTAAATGCGGATTTATTTATTTGTATAAACAGAAGCTATATGACATCACAGTTCATAGAGCCGTTTTGGCTGTAATAAAATACAAAGGTTATGAGCCAAGAGGGCACAGTAAAGTGTACAAAAGATGTCTTCACAGACGGAAACACGAAATTGCTACCAATGTCTGTCTAGTCAGCAAATATTAACTAGATTTTGTAGTACAGTCTACCAGCCATTTTGTACTACAGTTAACTCGTAAAATGACCCAACTAAATGTCCTAACAAAGCAACATGCAACCATTTTCCCCATAGATAAACACCTAACATTTTACGTTCGACTTTACACCTTTGTTTACGGTTATGGACATCGGTTAATGTATCGATATAATGTGTCGTGGATATCGATATTAATACCCAACCTATATCGATATTTATGGGCAACTTGATTTACACCCTCTACTAAATAGAGTGGCAAACTATTTATATATGTGAAAATTTGTTATTCATGAGGTTTTTTCAGGCTAACGAGCTCACGAAGGCTAGACAGATTTATTTATTAGTTATATTATTCATTAAAATTAATTCGTTGAATGTTGAGTATTCGTGGAATATAACAAATTGACCTGGATTATTATGATTCTGATTGGGAACGAAAAGAAAATGTCAAGGATTTGAATATTCGATAATTAAGAGAACATTTTTTCTTTCTTTGAGTTCTCATGTTAATTGTGTTATTTTTCCTGTAACTGAAATATTGTACTGTGTTGACTTTTTTGACACTTTTATTTATACAAATTTCAGTGTTTACAATTTCGTTCGAATAATTAATATGGACAGAACGAAGAACCCAACAATATAAAGTTGAAATAATCTGATGATAAGCAAGAAAACCCTCTATAGCATCACGCATGTGTCGCCAAAAGGTTAGGCAGAAGTGTCAGCGAACTGTGGGTATATATGTTTAATACCGCGTCACGGGAATTTGTATTTTGTTAACAGTTAGCGACAAAACTAGAATTTATTTATATACTATAGTTAACATACACGCAAATGAAATTTCACCACTTATATAAAGTACCCCTTTTTTGTATCACGATTATTCAATAAAAATAAACCATTTTATGAATAAAGCCACTAGCTATCTGCTCTTCTTGATTTTTGCATTGATAAGGGCGTATCTACATTAATAGGGTGAAATCCGTGAAAAATATTTGGCTAATAATATTGATATTTTATAGTTTTTTATTGTCACGGGTCCGAACCTTTGTGGTATAATTTATATAGCACGTTAGACTAAACTAGAATGCTTTTATTTATTTATCGAAAGTAGAAAAATATTCACAAATTCAATTAAAACCAGCTTCTATTAATTAGTACGGTAGAGGCTACAATATCACACTTTGGCATAATACTTTATTATTAAATTGGACATTGGTTGTTTCAATTATTCCCAATTACTTGATAGTTTTACCAATGTGTTACCGAGAGGTATTTATGAATACTAACCTAATACTAGCTGAAAACACGGAAATAATATAGTGAGGAAGAAATTGTAACTGGGTTTTATCAAATCTACAGTGAACGCGCCGTACAAGCATAAGCACGCTGAGTCTGACTTGCGTCCGTGGTCGGAAGAGCGGAAAATTAAAGCCAGACGCTCGTCACTGACCCGCATGCAGCGACACGACTTTCTTGCATTGTAACCGGACTGATAGTGTTGCCTTGCGGAATAACGTAATTTAGATCCAATTTTCTTGCGTGAATATTTTTTTTCTGTTTATGAGTGTTGATACCTGACAATTGCCTTTCGATGGAACGCAAGAAACAAGTATTTATATCTATACTAATATTATAGAGGAAAGATTTGATTGTTTGTTTGTTTGTATTGAATAGGCTCCGAAACTACTGCACCGATTTGAAAAATTCTTTTACCATTAGAAGCCGACATTATCCCTGATGAACATAGGCTACTTCTTACCGCGGGAAAATGCTTCCATTCTACGGGAAAATGGGCGAAACCGGGCCGGCAGCTAGTATTCTATTGTCGCCGTTGTTAATTTATGGAAGAATTGATATAGTACTAGCCCGCGGTTTACTCGCATCTTTCTTCAAGTTTCAATCCGTCTCTATACCAAAGTTCATAAAAATTGGTTCAGTGGTTCAAACAAACAAACAAACAGTTACTATAAAAGTTATACCATTATTGTATGGATGTAGTTTGTAAACGTACCCTTGACACTGAAAAAAGGTTATAAAAAAGAAAAATGATGTAACTACTTATAAAACATTTTGTAAAATACATACCTACAACATCAAAACACAACACTATCTAAAATTTAGTTTGTATAATAAACACACTCTAATATATTAATTACAGTTTTCTACCTATATTCAGCGAGCGGCACAAATGAATTGATTAATAAAATTAGCATGCAGCTAAATAAATTAATCTGATTACCGTAGGTATCGCTAGGGTATTAAATAATGCATGGTATTGAGTGCACTACTTTCTATTGGACTTGATTAGCCCAGGTCTCTGAAATAAAGCTACAATTTTTATAAAAATATCAATGTATCGTAATAAAATCAAGTATAAAAATCAGTATAATATCCATATAAAGCGATAAAATCAGTAAAAAGTGATTTTCTTTCAATGTCTATGTCATGTATATTAACATAGTTTTTATCAAAACTGGGAATAATACCGGTTACCTTTAGCTTAGCATGTTCCTATCCTAGTCTATAGTCTACCTTGACTTATACAACTATCAACATAAAACGGCTGCTGATTTTTCACCGAAAATTACCAAGTAGGTAATATTGATAACCTTTTTTTATCGTCTGGAATCATTTGTTGGTACACTCTGTTTCTCAGCCTGACACAAACTGAGGAATATATCGGACATCCACAACACATTAAGAAGGGAGAGATCTCCAATTGATTTCAAATTTCCTACTATTGTACGAAAAACCGTGACCCAGAAAAAAAACAAATAGAGTTAGTTATCTACCAAATTGATGTAAATTTATAACAACAAAATTGTATAGAGCACTAAATATATTTTGAATGGCAACATTTATTTCTTTCGCTTGAAAATTAACTTATTCCTTTCTTATTAATTCAATAAAACTTATAGAGTACCTAGTAATAACTAAAGAGCTTCTCAATATTTGTCCCAAATTGCTTTATATAATAAATAGGGACTTCAATAGATATTATTTCAATCAAAAAGTGTAGGTACGGAACACAAAATGTGTAGTAGGCTTCACAAAAGTAAATGAGAATTTGTATGATTTTTTTACATACAACAAAGTCGGGATAGTTTACTAATTTATTGGGTGTTCAACAAAAAATACACAATACGTTAAATATAAATAAAACTTATGTTGTTAAGGAAATACGTTTCCTGAAGTCCAGAAGACCACATCATTTCCAAAATCTTACAATAAAACAAAAATATACAATTTTAAAGTAAAATTAATATTACAGTATATTATTATTATGAATATAAAATAAGACAATATCCAAATGAAAATTGAATCAAAGTCAAAGTCAATGATGAATGAAATGAAAATTGAATGTTGAATAGTTACACCATTTACAACTCTAGAACAGCTGGATCTTTAATTTGCTGGGTTTGTCGCTACCCAGACCAGAACAACTATTAATACATCGGAAAAATTTACGGAACTGAAAATTAAGAAAAAAAATTATACTAAGTAGTACGCAACTATTCTAGCATTCTGTACTTTCTGCCTCTCCCTAAGAGAAAAAAATCCAGTATTTTTTGTGTGAAACATACCATCGCACCTGTATACTCCAAAGGATAAGGCAGAGTTGTACTAATAGGTACGCCCATAGTGCGGAAGGTACGCGAAGGTACGCCCATTTAAAACATAAATCCAAATCACAATTCGGAAAATTTGTAGCCTGATTTTATTTCTACGTTAAATTAAACGGTTGAACATTTCACATAATTTTAATTAAATTATGCTTCTAATCTGCAAAAATTGTAACAGATTAGAAAATAAAAAATTCAAATGCAACCACTTAGCGAACGTGAAGTCATTAGGTATTCATTGAGCAATCCATATGCGATTATCTCATTATTACGTCATATAATTACATGCTATGATCAATATAGGTTACGCGTTGGCAATGCACGTGGGAAATCGTAAGCGCCATCTGTGGAGCCATGCAGGAAGGAAGTTGATGCCTAATTTGGTAATGGAGTACTAGAATTATTAATGACAAGAGAGATCATGTATATTACACATATATACAAACATATACATACATAAAGACTGAGGTTATCCCGGTTAAATTTAAGCCATTTGAAAGTTCCATATGAATAAGGGCTTTCAGTGTTTCTCGAATTTCCCCAATTTTTCGGGAAACTTTTTCATTCTTGCTTTCTCGAAATACCTAATTCGAACTTTAAAGAAATGTCATTAATAGTCCTATCCATACGATGCCCAATCTCCGCACCTCCCTAACTAGGTACATAGCAGACCGGTTCATACACTTCGTTATATTGTTATTTGTCTCTGAAAAAAGGGTCACCAGACGCAATATCTGCCCCACGCCGCACGCACTGGAAGCAATATCCCATCGTATGCATTGATTCCAAGACTTACACAATTAGCTTCCTGAGATCTTCAGTCAGATTTCCTTGACGTCATTCATTATACGTTTTCCAAATCGTGATTAATTTATGACATAGGTACGAAGTATAAAATTGTTTAGCTTTAAATAAGAAGCGGCGGCGGTAGCCTAATGGCTAGGGCGTCGAACAAAACCGGTTCGAAACCCACCCGTTGCACTTCCGACGTGAACCCACTCGTAACACAAGCATTTAGCTTAACACGAAAGGTTAACATACTATTATTAATATACTAGTAATGTATGACCCACAAAAATTATATAATATAGTGATAATCTAAGTATTTTAATAGTTATTGTAAACATTCGATTGGTGCTACGTATTCCCGTTTTAGTTGTGATTGCAGTAGATTCTTATTCTCGAGATTCATTCTCGCAACAGACGCCAAAGTCGTAATATTTTATTTATAACATCTATATAAAGGATTCTCGGAAGCGCTTCGCGAGAAACAAACAAACAAAAAGTTTTACATGCATATTAAAGTTAATGGCAATGATAACGAGTTTCTTTCTACACATTGTAGAAATAAGCTGGTTTCTTGTTAAGTTTCGGTTGAAGTTCGTCCTCTGAGTAACGTTACGTACCTGGAACAAACGAAAAAGGAATTAAGTACGTAGTAAGAATGGATAGTTGGTACTGTCGGAATATTAATGGTATGTAAAATTTTTGCTTTGCGTTTTCTGATAAGTATATAAAAAGGAGGAAGAAGCTGTAAACATTAAAAGTCACGAAAAACACAATATAAATATTTAAATTACGTTTTGATTTATTATCTAGGTTTCTTACTGGCTTAAAAAAAATGTCAGATAATGTCCACAACATCAAAAACTGCAATTTTCGCGTTCATTCAGTGGATTGCTCATCCATAATAAACATATTAAATAAATAAAAGATCTATATATAGAATATATCATTTACATCAAGACCTCTCCATGCTTCGGATAGATAGGAAAATATAAGGATTACAATAAAGGATTAATTAGGATTATGATGGTACTAACAACAGTGTTTGTGAACAACCCGCGATGCTCTTAAATATAATACAGCAGGAAAGTGCGAATTAAATTTTCTAGACTAAAAACGCCGAGTCGAAACACATAACATCGAAAAGGAAAGCCGTTTGAGGGGCTCTAACTCCCGTATGAATCCGTTGGAATGAATAAAAAATAGCTCGCACAAAGGGCGTACGGGTCAAAAGCGAGATACCTCCGAGTGTAATAAAGTCGCTCTTTGCACCAAGAGCCAACGTTTCAAATTAAAAAGTAATGTGGCTTTCGTCAATTGCAAAGGAGGATGTTTTCGCAGGAACTTAGCGTTTGATATGAATACGATCCATAACGCCCGGGCCTCGATATACCACGGTGAAGTTTGAGCGGGGCAAGAAAAAATAGCCCAACATTTTAGGGTTGATACGAACTTTTATTTCCGACAATTTATTTAAGCTATTTTATTTTTAAATTGTTTTATATATTCTACACAAATTAGTGATTTGTTTATATAATAATTTAGAATACAATATCTCTCAATACGATATTTATAATAATAATTTACTGATAATCATCCGGAGATTATCAGTATTTTATAAGAAGGCAAAAAAGGCAATATCTATATGTTTAAGGTTAACTGATCACTAACTTATGAATGTGATAGTATTCGTATGATAACCAGTAGATTTATCTTACTTTCAGAGGTACGGAGGGGTCTCGATGTACTAAAAATGACTACCCATCTATTTATTGACCGTGGCAAGCACAGCGTAACCTTGCAGATCCATTAACATAGTTATTACTTAGCTATGAGCCTATGCAGGTACATAAATTTATTTAGAGTAAAAAATTGCAAGTAAACTTGGTATAAAAATGTGCTAAAAGTTTCGTCATAGAAAACATAAGGCGAGCTTCAACTCGGAGAACAAGTTAATTAAATTAACTTCTAAAATATCACCAAAATAATTTACTGAAAAGGTAAATCACCAGCTTTGGCTTTACTTTTTTTAAATGTCTTCGAGTTACCGCGTTAAATAGCAGTGAATTATGGCTGAATGCATGGAGAAACAAATAAGAGGAAAGTTCCACGCGGACATTATAAAATACAAGCGTCGCCAGGAAATATGGGACTGAAAAACTTTCAAGGATGTTCCTCAGCAGTTTAAAGTGTTCTAAAAGCAAACAAGTGTTTTTCAGTTTTTCTTTTAAAATGGCTCTGTATTGTGTACCTTTAGTATTATATTTCGCAGCACTTTTGTATCGACAATACCTTTTTCTTTGAGATTGCATTGCTTGTTGCTTTGCAGTGTAGATCTCGGATTAAAAAATAACAAATTATACGACTGACTCATTAGTTTAGTATCGTTTCTGACCATGGGATGGGTTGTATTCCTAGGTCAGTCAAGTTTTTTTATACATACATACTAATTCTTGGTTTGACTCTGGATTTTTACCCGGTTAATAACAATTAGGTTCTGTGATATGGGTTTTCAAATATACCACTGTGGGTGTCCATCAGATTAATATGTATATCGGGGTCAAAAAATCGTTACGTTATACGTACGTTTAGATTTAACATTATAATGGATTTATTTACTTCGAGTCCCACTGTGTCAAGTTTTTACTCTTCAGAAATTTGGGACAACATCAGAAATAATAATAAATAAATATTCTGGGACATTTTTACACAGCACCATCTAGTCCCAAACTAAGCAGAGCTTGTACTATGGGTACTAGACAATGGATATAATACTTATATACTTTTTTTTGTAAATACATACTTATAATACATAAGAAACACACAGACGAACACAAACACTTATAATCATCACATAATTTTTTGTATCCTGTGGGAATCGAACCCATGACCTCATGGTCAGCAGTCCGGTACGGGAACCACTAAACCTCAGAGGTCGTCAAAGAAAGAAATCATTAATACATTCCAATTAAGGCACATGTATGTCTAATAATTCTGGAATTAACCAGAATATTACATATTTACGGCTATGTACAATTTTCTATCTTACTGCGTACTGATTAGATTCAAAATTCATTAACTGTGTTAAGAAACACGAACGAATATCCTAGAAATTCCACCAAAATGGTCAGAAGGACCTTAGAAGCTCTTATACAATATTAACAGTCTAACATCTGGCGAATGTTCCAGAAAGTCATTAACATCAAAACGCGAGCCTCGCCAAACGCCATCGGTTATCAAGCTCAAGTTGTTTGCAAAGTTTCCCCTCCCTTTGACAGCGGCTTTTCGTCTTCAACCGGCAGATCTGATGTAATCCGACCTATATTTGTAAGTCCCTATAACTGTCCTGAATTACGGTTATAATCGCGATAGTTGGTGACTAACTTTTATCTTTATCTTTATGGAGCCCTGGTACATAACTTGTGTGTGGGCCATATAAAATCTTCAGTCCATAAATAGATGTTCATAATATAACATGAATTGTGGTAAGGTCAGCGACTCAACTATGACAACAAAATCTCTTGTACCAAGTTTGACATAAGTACCCTTTAGCAAAGGTCTCAAATCAGAACTTCTTACACGGAGTTTGATGATCAAATTGATCCAAAACCTAACCGTGTCTAGCTAATTATCTTGTTCAGGAATTCGGCCATACTCGCCATCTTTGATTAACTTGACATATTAGTCAATGACAATTATTTATTTAATCAATACTTAAACATAATATGACGTCAGAATAACCAATTATGTACAGAGCTTTGCAAAGGCAGGGATATTTTGCAAAACAAAATTGTAAAATAGCTGGTAAGGTTAGTTTTCTTTTTAATATATTTTCGCTCTTTTACAAGGTAGCCTGCACGTAACATAAACCTATTGAGCGACCGCAAAAGCAATTTATCCGAGCATTACTCCTCACAACAAGATCAAGTACCGGAGAACTTTATCAAAGATCTTTGTAAAGATTTCACCCTTAGTATTAAGTAGAACACCACAGCCTCCTTCAAACAGAAATAATGGGAAGAGATAACGACAGAGCTGGGCCATTACCCAATTGGGTAAACGGGGATTCCATTCTTTTGTCCGAGTTTATCTCGTTCGCTGAAATATGATCTGCGGACGGAACTCTGATTGTCGCGGGACCTTTCAATTTGAAGAAAAACTCCCTCGGCCTTCATTATAGAAAGGATATCGATATGCGATGTCCTCCAAACATTATAGATGAAGCACAAATGCTAGAACTTACAAATGACTCAAATATATTGGTCATACTACGACTTGGTGGATGACCTAAATAGAAAAATAAACTTATTACTTGGGCAAGACATTTATTGCCAGCTTGTATTGCTATATGTTACAACTTGTACATAAACACCGCGCGTGGGACATGACGCAAACAAGATACCAACTTCTTTATTAAAATTTATGAGTTCTATCAGACACCGAAAGTTTTTCAAGCCTACTTGTATTATGTATAGGAAAGTGGTTACCGCGTTGTTTCCTACTTTCACATACATAAATAATGGTTCGCTACATGCCTACTATACATTTTACATTACGGTTGTAATTTTTTTATAGGGCGATCGAAATATTACCTACAAATTGCTTTTATCCTTACTTGAAATACTGTTTCATGGCGAAAAATTTGCACGTGATTACAACATTAAATCCGACAATCTTTACTCTGTCAATAACAAAAATACACACAGGGATATGACAATATGTTTTTATATAAACATTTTCAACTACGTACAATTTTCCATTCCGGCCTTTCCAGTGGATTTAAATAAAAAATACAAACCATATCCTGACAATTACTAACCACCCAACAATTAATTTATTCATATAGATGGACTTCCTTAAAATATATAGGTACTATTGTCCAACCCTAAAAGCAACCGGAATAATATATCTCGCAAACAATGGCCATTCCACAGCAATGGAAATACAAGTGTCCTGCGGATGCCTTACCGCAGTATCGGGCATCCTAACATCGGTATTACCGTAAAGGAAAGTAGGGGCATTCTTGGCGCAGAAGACAGAGGTGGGCTGAATGAAATTCCACTCCAAACTATGCGTAAATTGAGGCCTAATTGCAATTCCTATTGGGATCTAGGCCTCTATTGCAGCCCCGATGAATAGACGAACCCATATGAGAGCGGCTGCAAATATCCACGAAGATATTGGTTTTTGGCGAACTTTAATATGTATTCTAGCGCTTTCCATGTTTGCCGTTCGGTGATCTTTATTTTTGTAGGAGCAGTGTTATTTTAGAGCGACATTTTGGACATAAATCAATCCAGAATGTTATATTGAAATTCTTTATGAGAATTGTTGAGAATAAATATAAACATTTAATATGTAGGTACATAGATAAGGTACTTTACTGATTTTTTATTGCTTTTTTAACTACATTGATACACTTAATAAAGAGCTTATGGTACAAAAATAGATATTCAAAGGCAAAACCATTCGCACTTCATTTGAAAGTGGGATGAAATTGCGCGCCACGCTGGGTCCACCTTGATCCGCTCCAAGCCTCCAAATGAATCTTTAATAAGGCCAGCTTCACGCGAATATAGGCGTATACAACTTTTCATCTTCACTAATAATATATTTATGATAGCTATATCCATATTTTTTAGTTATCCCAAAAAGGTTTTCTTGTTTTCCGTAAGTATTTTATTCAAATCATGAATGTTTTTTATGATAACATGGAAGGGAGTTTATTTGAGAGGATTTTATCTGGGAGTAAAGAGAATAGATAAAATAAGTAAAACATATCACTAAATTATGTACTACCTATTAGTATGAATAATGTATCTCACATTTGGAAATATTCTGTAGTCAAAATAATCTATACACATACTATATTCTCTCCAAAAAAGCGTTAGCACTTTTGTTTACTGTTAAGAATTCAATCTTTACCTGTAGAATTATAAATCTCATCTTCCTTAGGTACTTAATTTATTCTATAGATACACTGTATTACATTATGTTCAAAGGCAAGGCACGTCGCCGGAAGGTGGGTGTTATAATTTTCGGTATATCCGGCGTTTACCGCGATTAATGTGTTAGGAAATACGGTAAAGATGAATAACGTACTTACCACAATAGGTGTTGCTACCTGGTTATGTTTTAAAAGTAAAATTTCATCTTAATAGAAGCTGTGTTCGCAAAACTCGAAAAGTATTCAGTTAATCGACGTGAAATTTTAACAATGATGAAATGAAGGAGGTAACCGCAAATCTTTCAGTTTATAATAGCTGCAGCGTTTAGCGGTAATTACTAACTCATTGAGCGTTGATCAGAATAGACCCACTACGGTCACAGTTGCAGTGATGTTATTGGCGTAAACTTTAAACAGGAACAACACTTCTTTTCCAAGAATACACCGAACATGATATGCAGTAGAAATTGAAGCAGCCGAAAGTAATTTCTTCTACCGTCAAACGTCGACTAGTGAATCAATGATGGATAAAGCGAATTAAAGGAAATTGCCTACGGGCATCGCGTGTGCTAGTAATGAAAACAGTTCACTGTAAGAAAGTAACGATTCTTGAAATACGCGATATTCTAAGTTGTACTCAATGGCTCGATAATGTTGGATTAAACTAAGGAGGGTACAAAATTGAGAATATTTGGAATTTTGGGGACAGAATTTGTGTCCAAATGGTGTTCCTAAAAATATTTGCAAAATAAATAAATATTCTGGAACATTTTTTACACAGCACCATCTAGTCCCAAACTAAGCAAAGCTTGTACTATGGGTACTAGACAATGGATATAATACTTATATACTATTTTTTTTTTGTAAATACATACTTATAATACATAAGAAACACCCAGACGAACACAAACACTTATATTCATCACATACATTTTTGTGTTCTGTGGGAATCGAACCCACGACCTCATGGTCGGCAGTCCGGTACTCGAACCACTAAACCACAGAGGTCGTCAGAACAAAAATAAAATATTAGTAAAAAATAAATCAAAATATTAGTTATATTAAAAAAAATAACAAGAAATATGCTGCCTCATTAGCCTTGTGGTCCTGAGCGCGACTGCTGTGTTAGAGGTTTTGGGTTCGATTCCTAGGTCGAGCAAAGCGTTATTTGGTTTTTCTATGAAATTTCCAGTACCAGCTCGGAGTTTGGATATTTGTATGCCCGGTTAGTGGCAGTAAGCTCGCCCCCCATTACGTATCTAAATATACTGGTGAAATGTGGTTAATGTGGGTGTACATTAGTAAGCCTCTGCCCTACCCTTTGGGGAAATCAGGCTAGATGGTATGTTATGTTAATAAGAAAAAAAAACATATTGGCAAACTTTATTCAAGTTTAAACGTAAAATGCATATAGGTATGTATATATATAACATAATAGATTCAAACACGTAATATCTAATATTCTTTCATTTCAAGACAAATGATTCTTCAAGCATAACTTACACACAATTTATCTATCCAAGCAACTGAAAACACTTGAATATTTTACAACTAGCACTGAACAAAGAGAATCAAAAATTAAATCTAATTCGCCTTCAAGAGTCATTAGCGATTCAGCCATTACGATCCTTTCAGGCTGACTACAGATTAATACTTGAATTTTTAAAGAAAAAAAAAGTAAAGGAACGAGGTGCGTTTTTATTGTTATGGCAGAATAAAACCTCATTTTCATTGTTTATTGTTTAAATGTGCTATTGTTGCGTGCGTTGGGATGCATTGTGGGTTTTGTTTGAATTATTTTTGGTTGAATTCAGTGTCTATTTTTACCTTATACAGGCTATTGTTTTCTCCTCAGTCTACATTATACCCATTTTTCGTTTTCTATTTATAAATTGAACCCTTTCAAAACTGTCATTACCTAAGAAAGAACTACAGTTGGTAATAACTTTAGTAGTGTCTCGCTTTATTGACAACTAAATGACAAAGATAGGTACATATTTTATATAGTATTAGTCAGAAGTTGCACCGACATCATAATTGTATTTAAATTGTATTTAGCACGATTTTTCATACAGATTTTGTGTTTAAATACAATTTAAACACATTTAAGAAGTTTGGTGCAAGTGGCGCTTAGAATAAGACTCGTATTAATATCGTCATTGTTTTTCTTGTTTATCTTATCACAGCATATATAGCATACACCTATTGGAAGAGACAGCATATAATGAACACAGAGATTCATCTAATCTTCTTCTTTTAAAATTATTCTACAAAACACTTATTTTAGCGTAGAACTATAGTAAGAATTACTTCTGAATCATGGATGAGTTTCAAATTCAAATCTTACATGCACAAACAACCAGACCTGGTACAACTATCTGTAGGCCAAATGGTTGTTTAGTGTGGCTTGAATACAACCCCTAAACCATCACCTGCTTGCTCAACCACAGCACCAGCTACAGTACAGTTGGCTAAAAAGTAACCAATATAGACGGCTATCGACATCTGTATTAGGACAAAGATAGTGTCAAATGTCTTTTGTGCCAAAATATTTGGACATGGACTATTATTAAAAAATATAATTAAAAAGCAATCTTTGTCAGTGCATTTATTCGCTGCCTATATACTTAACTAGAGAGGGTAATTTTGAATCAAGAAAATACTTGATACTACCTTCAGCCCACATAAGATGCTGAGGCATTTTAATATGTACGTAACCATTTTATCATTTTACCAACTTCGTTCATATTTATATTTGCAGGTAGGTTTGAAGATTAATTTGGGCTGAAAAGTACAGTTTACATACTCTCACGCCTTGGTGAGTTCACAAGAGAGGTAAAATTTTCCTAAGTGCTTCAAGTAAATGTACCTACATAAATATACATTTTAAAAGGCATCTGAAACGTGGTTAGAATTTTAAGATTAACAGAAAAGTATTGAAAATGTTTTCGTGACTAAGTATAAGTAATTATGCTGATCAATCAATCTGCAAGGTAAAATTGCGTTTGCCGCAGTCAGTCCATGGATGGGTGACAAACAACCCTCTATCTTCACCTTGGAGAGCACGTAAACCGGGCAGACCTGGCTTTCTAACGAGTATATAATCGTTAGTGGCAGTCAGAATTACGCGAAAGCGTGTCCAAACCGCTTAGTGTAAAGTACTGATATTCAGCCGCATCCCGATCTAAACATAGTTGAGAAAATAATATGAAGATAACGTAACATAACATATCTTCACGCCAATATTTCCCGAAGGGTTAGGCAGAGGTGTTCTAATGTACACCCATAGTTTACCGGCCCATTGTTTCCCATGTAATAAACGGCAAGTCTATAAATATTAATAAATAATAAATATTCTTTGACATTTTACACAGCACCATCTAGTCCCAAACTAAGCAAAGCTTGTACTATGGGTACTAGACAATACCTATAATACATATAAGAAACACCCAGACGAACACAAACACTTATATTCATCACATAAATATTTGTGTTCTGTGGGAATCAAACCCACGACCTTATCGTCAGCAGTCCGGTACTCGAACCACTAAACCACAGAGGTCGTCTATTGCCATTAATCGGGCTAAAATCCAGACTCCGAGCTACTGAGAATTTCATAGAAAAATCCAATAGCACTGCCCGACCTGGGAATCGAGCCCAGGACCGCTAGCGTACTAGTCGTGCTTAGGACTCCTAGACTAATGAGGCAGGCCAGTATGAGGATGATGATGAAAAAAATACTTAAACCAACGCTTAGCAATATGTTACATTTAAACGAGTAATCAAAAGCGGAGTAACAAAAGTTCATTTAAATCATTGTAATCTGACCAATTATAGAGCTGTGGCTAATGTAAGTTGATCTCTATAGCAGTTACATTTGTATAGTATGAGAGGTTAGCATGTGTGGTCGTTCTAATTACACTATTTCGCCAACATAGTCCGAGTTGAATTATTAGCTGGGAATGTCACAAGTAATGATATATAGGAGGGCGCGGGTCCTGAGATTACTTTGTGTTATTTGTGCGCCGACCACGCAAGTATCCCGTTACTCTAATAACTAACACAGACGTTTGTTTATATGTAATTTTATCATAATTGGAGTTGAGTCAAATAGATTGGTTTTTAAATGTTTATGAGGGTAAAATGCTTGGTTAGGCTACCAGGATTCTGGATTTCAAACTTTCAAAAGTGCTTGGTTAGGCTTCCACAATTCTGAGCTTTAAACTTTCAAATTTAGCAAGAAGAGCAAATAAAACTGTGGCTGGTTAATGGGTAAAGGTTCATCTTCTATTTCATACAACCGAAACATACCGGCGAACTTTCGGTATATACATATCTTTTTTTTAATTTTCTCGTCACAATACAATGGTTTTACAAACTTTTTGGACATCAATTGTACAATTCACATAATGAGAGACGCCTAAGGTAGGCTCAAGGCCTGTAGTATTTCAACACACCTCTCCTCCTTTGGTATTTACACTTTTTCGTAAGTATAAATTGTGCATTAATTTTAATTAATTTACCGCAATAGGTCACAAATTTAAAAGAAAATTTGTTATCCTTCGGGAAATACAAGGTTATTCACAGATAATATAAGATAATTATGTTTCGTGGAAGCGTAGATGGTTTTTCAAGCTAAGTAAAACAGCTGATCATCAATCAGTCGGTGGTTTAGCAGTTACTTACTTATGGCCTGATAGCGATTCAACCATCAATTTATGGGCTGTGGAAGTGTATGTAGCTGGCAAGTGTAATTAATTACCATCGGCTCAACAGACGGGTGTCACTTGCGAGACTTCACGATTATAAACGCTTCGCTTCATTTTGTATATCATATACCTAACCATCTACATATTACGTGCAACGCTTTGCGTATACAATGTGACTTTGAAATCATGCGATAAATTGAAATAGCAAGATCGGTAGCTGTTACTTATTAATTCTAAAATGTGTTTTCTTTAATATTTCCTATGTATAGACATCGGCTCAAAATTTACGTGTTTTTTTTTGTAAATCATGTTTCAATTTATTTTTTATTGCCAGCAACAAGCATTGTTGGATCTTGTAAACACAGCCAACCTCCTTAAGCCAGGGTTACCACATAAGGTAAAACAGCAATACAAGTGAGATGTGTGTTAGTAAAAGTTGTAGCCGATACTGCATTCCCTACAACCGCATTGTTATGGTAATTTATACGTTTTCACTTGTAACTTTACAGCCGCTCGATAATAAGATAGCTACCGGCTTGGATATTAGCACACTACTACTTACGTCAATATAATGTCTCAGGGATTATGTATTGTGTACTACATATAATTATGTGTAAATGTATGATGTATTCCATGTTCAGAGATGAGTTTTAGAAGGAGTCCAGTCATAGCTTTAAATTTTAATAAAAAAGTTTCAATTACCAGATCTGTCTTTAAAAATACTTGATCTTGGAATTGAACCAATGAGGTCAAACTTCACGGCCGCAGCCGACCATTACATCTATATTTATACTAATATTATAAAGAGGAAAGATTTGTATGTATGTAACGAATAAACTCAAAAACTGGGCCGATTTCAAAAAATCTATCACTATTTAAATGCTACATTATTCCAGATTAATATAGGCTATCGATTATTTTGAAAAAAGTTTGGTATTTCTCCACTCGTGCGAAGCCGGGGAAGGCGGCTAGTTGGTATACAAATAAGGTAGACTTGTCAATTAATATTTTGGTCCTATAAGAGTCTGAACGGTAAGCGGCAACTTAAAAGACCTACAAAGGTTGAAGCTAACGAAACCGTTATTGCTCTATTGTATTCTTAGTGTCCATTTTAGTCAACATCCGTTCATTCCTTACGAGGTGAATAGGACTGCAGTAACAATTGCATAGGGCCATAGGCAAAACCGCAAACAAGCTTGGTAACTGTTTTCATGAGATACCTTCACGCCTGTATTCCCCGAAGGGTGAGGCAGAGGTATACCTACTAATGCTAATGAACACCTAATTTGCCTGTCCCCTATAATCGGGGGTGAGTTTATTGGCATTAACTGGGCAAAAGTCGAAATTCCGAGCTGCTATTAAAAATTTCATAGAAAACCCAATACCGTTTTGCTCGACCTGGGGATAGAACTCAAGACCTCTAGCATAGCAGGCGCTTTGGGATCGTTAGACTAAAGAGATAGTTACTGGCTAATAACTGTTTTCAATATAATATAAACGATATAAGTACCTATAGGTAAAAAAGTCTTACTATTCTAGTGGTCCTTACCACGACTACTAGATGATAGTTGATATTGTTGTTATATTGATAGTAGATGTTATCGATGGTATCGATTCCAGTTGTTCTAAAAACATCTGGAACAAACTTTAGTAGTAGGCACAAGCTTGAAAAGCCTCAAAACCAGTATATTCTTAGGACAACAGTATTTACCAATAATTTCATCCATATATTGTTTCACAGAAAGCCTTAACGGTTACCAGGCCCGCCGGCAAGTAACTAATAAAGCCGCCCACACACGAAAGGTCGATCATTCCAGTAACACATAACTTCACAAGTATATAAATTATGTGAACGTCCTTTTCAATAATCGAATTATAATGAAACGGAAATATGAGATCGGTCGCACAGATTAAGGCCTAAAATTGAATAACCACCTGACAACGTCATTGACAGTCAAAAAGACCATCCAAAATCACATTGGAAATAATGAAAACGTTATTTATAGGCATAAATGGTTTTAATGGCAGATTTAATTGACTTAAGTATGGCAGTGATCAAATGATATTTCACACACGTGAACGATAAACGGTACCACAGATAATAGAATACTAGACAGTATTCTGTTATCTGTGACGGTACTACTAGTATTCTGTTATCTGTGACGGTACTAACTTTTTATTTGCAGTTTCACTCATGGCCTACCTGCCTAAATAGTCTCGTCGTCCCAAGCGCCACTGCCACGCTAAAGGTTCTGGGTTCGATTCCCAGGTCGAGCAATGTGTTATTGGGTTTTTCTATAAAATTCTCACTAAGGTCTCCTAAGGTCTTCTGATAGAAAATGCCTAAGGCATTAAGACTGCCTTTGTACACATTGATGTACATAAAGCATTAAAATAAATAAATAATGAATGGTAATAGGTTGCCCTATATTACATAGGACCTAAACATCTCGGTGAAATGTGGGTGTGCATTAGTGCGTTTCTGGCTGCCGCTATGGAATATACATGCCTGATGGTATTTAACCCAGACTTTTTGAGACTAAAGGTAGCGTATATCCTTCTCCAATCCAATAAAATAGAGGCATCTATATCAATATTCATCAAAATTGGTTCGACGGCTTCGGCGTAACAGACAGACATAAGTAAGGGGCCTGGCTGTGTATATTTCACGTCTATGCCGCTCAAAGGCAAATTCTGAAATTTACTATGGGACCCTAAAAAGTAAAGGTGAAATGATCCGAGGGGTTAATTGTATTGTCAGTTAATGACACAAGAATATATTTACATTTGCCTAAAACTTTTTTAATGGCTGCCTCTTCAAACAGGCAGGGTGGACTGTTAATTTTCTTTATATACTCAGACAAGTATATTGTGGAATATTATATGGTTCTGTTATGTATTTTTTTTTATGTGATAGCAGGCAAACGAGCAAACGGATCGCCTGATGGTAAGCGATCACCGCCGCCCATGGACACCTGCAACACCAGAGGAGTCACAAGTGCGCTGCCGGCCTTTTAAAAGGGAGTACGCTCTTTTCTTGAAGGTTTGAAGGTCGTATTGTTCCGGAAAAACTGCAGGCGACAGTTCATTCCACAGTTTTGTTGTGCGAGGCAGAAAGTAATTATTAAGAATCATCATGACATGACTGTAAACACAAGTTTTACGTTTGACTTTTTTTATAAATGCGAAATTGACTCTAGTTGTCTTACTCCTAAACAACAGATTTCGATAAAATTCGTATCCTGGAGAAGACTACAAGTAATCTCCTTTCCTATACCTATTTCCAAAAAAGAGAGGTACCATCATACCATCACTCCTGTATTCCCCGAAGGGTTAGGCAGAGGCTTACTAATGTATACCCACAGTTCACCGGTATGTTTAGGTCCCATGTAATAGGGGGCGAGCCTATTGCCATTTGGCCATGGCCAAAAAGAGAAGTAGAATTCAAATATTTACATACATCAAAATAATAATAATAAAATAGTCCCTATGGCCTATGGCTGTCGACTTTGAAGCTCAGAAATTTTATTTCACAGACAACAGTTTATATATAATTTAAGTAAACAGCGCATAATTACGTATTCTGAGCCAAAGTGGCTTTTTAAATAATTATACTTCCTTTGCCTGCTTTCGGTTTATAAAATATTTAAGAAAAATAATCTTTCCAAAATTTAATTTTGATTATCTCGTTATATTTACGTCATTCTATATTCAAATGTTTAATTCGTCCCAATGTCGTTGATAAATGAATGAAATAGGTAGGTATATGAAATAACCTCATGGAAAAATACACAGTAGTGTAGTTACTGTTTGCTTTTGGTTTGTTGGTACTGTTTAAAAAACTGTACTATACTGTTTTAGTTTTTCGTTTCGTTCAAAATAACAATTAACATGGACCATGTAACAACTACCACTGGTCCTAAAACATTTGATCCCTGCGTGAAACAAACCTGTCATCTGAAACACAACGAATCAATCATTGATCACATTTCGTGCTGTGGTGGATTTCAATAAATAAATGATCTCAGAATGGTACACCTACTGTTAAAACACTACATTAAATATTTTTTAATAAAACGTAAATACTGGGAAATCATATTTACTTCACCACAATTACATGTTGAATCGTTTAAAAAAAGTAATTGTGGTGAACGCATCAGTGACATACCGAAACACATTAAATGTAACGTGTCTCCACATTTAATATTTTTATACCACTATAGTTGGTTTTGTCGTTGAATTTAAATATAACCGACACAATCGAAATGTTTTTAATAGAATTTCCTATATTTCGAATATAGGAAACTGCAGACGATTCTGTTAATCTCCTTCTCTACTGATAAAAATTCGTATAAAAAACTGTGTTTGTGCATTGAAGATATTTAAAATCTAACAAATGTAGGTATTAGAATATACCTATAAATATAGTATAGTATAAATAATATAGCTTCACGTGAGTGAAGCCGCGGTCAAACGCTAGTACAAAATAATGTTGACAAACTGTGGCAAAATTGGAAATTCAGGTTTTCATAGAAATCTACTTTTGAATAAATTGTAATTTTTGATGTCACTGTAATTAGGTACGTAACATCAGGAAATCTATTACTTTATTATCTATATCTATACTAATATATAAAGCTGAAGAGTTTGTTTGTTTGTTTGTTTGTTTGTTTGTTTGCTTGAACGCGCTAATCTCAGGAACTACTGGTTCGATTTGAAAAATTCTTTCAGTGTTAGATAGCTCATTTATCGAGGAAGGCTATAGGCTATATATCATCACGCTAAGACCAATAGGAGCGGAGCATCAATGAAGAATGTTTCAAAATCGGGGTTTTTTCCTTTTGAGAGCTTCCGATGCATGCGCTGCGTAAACGATTAAAGTTTCGCAAAAATCATATATGACAGAATTGTTCCTCTTTAAAAGTTCTAAAAAAAAGTCCGCGACAGCATATGTCTATATTTTAAGGTTGGCTCACTAAAACCGTTTTTATGCTAACTTTGTTCTAAAATTCGTTTTTTTTTCCTTTTGAGAGCTTCCGATGCGTGCGCTGCGTAAACGGTTAAAGTTTCGCAAAAATCATTTATGACAGAATTGTTCCTCTTTAAAAGTTTTAAAAAAAAGTCCGCGACAGCATATGTCTATCTTTTAAGGTTGGCTCACTATAACCTTTTTTATGCTAACTTTGTTCTAAAATTCCAAATGCATTATTTGCGTAGGTGTTTTTATAAACATGATATTAATCCTTATCCAAATAAATAAGTTATTCATCAGCCTTTAGAGCTTTTGTTTTGTATCCGTGCGGACCGAGCTTGGGTCCGCTCGGACCCAACAAACGCTCTAAAAGACATATCCTCATTTAGCGTTATTTTATTATTCCTGTTCCCGTGACATATTTTACTAAAGTTCCGCTCGGATACTCAATACTCAACTAACAATATTGGCTATATCTTGCAGTGAGCTTCAATCAAAACATACTACAAGCCGCTGAAGGGGATCATCATCTTCTTACCACCTGTCAAGTGCCACCTGCCAAGTTTGCTTGAACGCGATAATCTCAGGAACTATTGGTCCGATTAGAAAAAAACTTTCGGTGTTAGATAGTCCATTTATTGAGGAAGGCTATTGGCTATCATCCCGCTAATACTAAGTAACTATTCCACGCGGACGAAGTCGCGGGCGGAAGCTAGTTATAATATAAAGCTGAAGAGTTTGTTTGCTTGAACGCGCTAATCTCAGGAACTACTGATTCGATTTGAAAAATTCTTTCAGTGTTAGATAGACCATTTATTGAAGAAGGCTATAAGTTATATATAATCACGCTAAGACTAAGTAACTATTCCATGCTCACGAAGTCCCGGGTGGAAGATATATTTTATATTAAAGGTAAGCTTATTCAAAAAAGAAAAACGCATGCAAAAACAAACATAAATACAGTTAATTAATTAAATCGACCTCGTTTTGTAACGAACTAACAAAGAACACGCCAATACGATGGTGAACGCAGATAAAATTCTCAGACAATTGCAATTATACCATCTTTGGAGAATAGACTGGATTCCCGAACCGACTCTTTGATTAAGTTCAATTTGTTACAGTCGACAAGGCCGTGTACAGTACAAAGACAATGCAATCTGACTCGTTAATGCCGAATGAAAATGGACTTTCTAATCAGGGAAATTATTATAATGATCGTAGATCAGAAAGGTAATTCTTTTATGTACATAAAACCGTTCAAAATATAATTCCAATCTGGTGTCAATGTATCATAAATATCGAATAGTGGTTTTAAATGCAACTACTACCCTAGAGAGAGTTCCTGGGTTTTTCAATGAACTTTTTCAGGAGCAGCTTTTGAGTTTGGATTTGTGCCCGGCTAATAGGCCCACCCCCTATTACATGGGACAGAAACAAACCACCAAACTGTGGGTGTACATCAGTAGGTACCTACACACTTGTCTAATCCTTTGGGGACTACAGGCGTATGTATTATATAAAATATAGACACGTTCTAATAAAAGTTTAAAAGAGTGTCCATGGAGTTCTTTCCGGAATCTTCTCCATAGGATCTACCTTTTGTAACCGTGCAACTAGAATCATTACGTTTCATAAACGCTTGTAAAAGCTTATTTGAAATAAAAACATTTGAACTTGAACTTTAACTAAAGATTTTTAAAAAATCCCACGGGCAGCGAGAATAACTAGATGTAGGTACCCTATTAACACCTATAAATTAACCTAAATAGCATTACAAATAATTTACCTATTATAATTCATGTAAACAGCTTTCGAGAAGACAAAACAAGAAAAAAAGAAAAGAAAAAATAATTTATTTGCGTAGAATACAGGTGGTACCAGATATAAAATTGGTGGTTTTGGAACAATACCATATTCTGCCTACATAAAGCATGCAAATTAATTTAACATTTATATTCATTATAATTATTGAGTTAATTATTATTAATATGTATTATTATTATTTATAAAACACTAGACACAATAAAATATTGAACCACATTTATACAAATCAGAGACAGATGCTTTTACATTAGATTTTTAGTGACAAACATGCTGTAAAAACTCTTGTACAGTATAGAAACATTTATCTATCAACCATTTACGTAAATCTTTTTTAAAATATTTTAATGGGAGTTCCCTTAAGGACTTTGGCAATTTATTAAACAGTGATATACACATGTGATAGACATTTGACTTATTTAACGTTGTCCTACAAAATGGAATTTCTATTTTTGACGGATCTCTCGGTCTGTACTTTGTGTAACTGTCACCTTTGAAATTAAAAAATTCACTATGCTTTCTTACAAATATAGATACTTCAAAGATATATATGCAGGCTAAAGTCATCAAATTAAGTTAAGTGGAGCGTAGGCTTTCTAAGTATCAACATAATGTCGACAATACCGAGGCATGTATAGAAATAAATTGTCGAGTTTAATATCTAAGTCGCAGTTCGTTAACTCGCCGCCTGAGAGCATTGTAACCGGATTCCTCCGTTGTCTCTTACAACTGAGATGATAAACAGCTGATACATTTCGTTTCTCTGTTTTTCTTTATGTTGCAATCTTTTACTGATTTTTATTGAAGCTGAAGAATTATAATATTTTAATAACTTGTTCTTTATTTATTTTGGCAGTGATAGCTTTCTGATACGTTCGTTGGACTGCCAAGTCCAAAGTTCGAAATCGACCACTGATTTTTCGGAGCAATGTGCGTATGAATTACAGACTGTTATTTATACGGTGAAGAAAAACCGTCGATCTTCACAAAAGCGTAACCCGCAGCAGTAGGCAGGTGGCTCAATCCGTCGACCCTTGCCCAGGCGGTGGAGATGTATATGGGCTTATGTCGATTTTTTTCTGTAAAGGATTATGTAAATAACTACCCGCAGGCTATATAAATTGGATGCGTACGGGAATCAAACTTATTATTAGGGTTAACAGGCCGCTTATCATACTGGAGGTATATTTTTTTATGGGCTAGGGGAGCAAACGAGCACACGGATGGTAAACGATAACCGCCGCCCATGGACACCTGCAACACCAGTCAGGAGGAGTCACAAGTGCGTTGCCTGCCTTTTAAAAGGGTTTGGGCCTCCGGTAACCTCACTCACTCAGCGAAACACGACGCAAGCGTTGCTTCACGCCGGTTTTCTGTGAGGCCGTGGTATCACTCCGGTCGAGCCGGCCCATTCGTGCCGAAGCATGGCTCTCCCAATCAATTTTCTGTTATCAAGAAATCAATTCTTTCAGGATTATTGTTTACTAGCTTCTGCCCGCGACTTCGTCAGCGTAGCGTGATGATACATAGCCTATAGCCTTCCTCAATAAATGGGCTATCTAACACTGAAATAATTTCTCAGATCGGACCAGTAGTTCCTGAGATTAGCGCGTTCAAGCAAACAAACAAACAAACAAACAAACTCTTCAGCTTTATATATTAAGTATAGATTTATTGTGGTGGTATTAATAATTCAGTCATTTTGTTGTCAATAAAGTGAGACAGCGTTAATGCTTAATGTTCTACAATTTTTTCCTAAATAACACATTGCTTCATTTCTACACGAAAGGAATGCCTACTTATCAAGGAATTTAAAAGCATTTCACATTTCCATATCAACATTTCTAAATACCAGCGTAGAATAAATAAATCCAATATTTTTGGCTTTGAAATCGTTTGCCCTGCATTCTTGTGTTCTCAGTGAGCAATGGGGAAGAGATCTCGAAAGGATTTGAGAGATTAAGCACGTCGAATGCATCTGTACTGAGCTATTTCCACTCAAAACCCGCTCACGGCAAAAAGTGGATTCCTTAGATCTTTCCTTTTGCTCCGAGATGGTGTACAACTTGATTTTATGCAGTCATTTTATTGGGAAAAGCTTTTTGAAGATTTCTTGTCATTAAAATATTTTAATTTAGCGCTACTAATGTTATTGCCTCATTAGTGGTCCTCACCGCGACTACTACGGTAGAGTTCGTGAGTTCGATTTCCAAGTCAAACAAAGTGTTACAGGGTTTTTCTATGAAATTCTCAGTAGCAGCTAAGATTTTCGAATTTGTGATGTGTTACTGGCAATAGGGTCGCCTCCTATTACATACCAGCGAACTGTGGGTTAACATTAGTACGCCTCTGCCTAACCTTTCGGGGAATACAGGTGTCTCGGTATGTTTATGTTATGATTCTAATGTTAATAGTTAGTTGTGCTCGTAGTAAGCTACTAATGCGGCTTGGCATTAGTAGCAAGAACTTCAGTCATAGTTCCCCTCTTTGATCTATATTCTGTTTAAGACAGATGAGATCACAAACAGCAAATCGAAACTAATTCCAACCAAAATGCACAATTACTACTCAAGCACAAACTGCACAGCAAAACATTATTCATCTCGCCGCAATTTCTGTACGGGGATGGTTAAAATTCAAAGTCAAAACGCCACGAACAATACCGCCAAAAGCGTAAAACCAACCGCGACTTTTCAAAGGAGCCAGCGAACCATGCGAATTTACGGGAAACTCCAGGACAAAACCAGCTATGTCCTGGAGAGACAAATTCCCGCTTACACGCCGAATAATAACTGCCGACGACAATTCATGAAATTGCAGTAACTTTACCCCGATTGTGTATGCCGAAGAATGTTAGATGTTCCATTACAATTTCGTTAGTAATGGCTCGCCATCCGGCCCTTTTCTCTTCGACGGAGAATTTGAAGTTAGTAACGTATACAATTAAGATTAATGTGTCCTAACACGTATAATAGCGTCAAAAACATTAGCCGTGAACAAACATGTTGTAGGCGAGTTCTAATCTACGCGAGGCAGGGCGTGTTTTGTTAGGCGACGTTGCCCAGATAGTGGCCAGTCCCGTATTAAAATTAAATTTCGCGCAGCTCGTGGGGGTCAGCACTTATTCATTATTGAAGAGAAAATGAAAGGCGAGCTCGACCTCCATCGAGAATGCCAGTTTAGTTCGTTATTATTGCTCATAACATTTTGTTTATTCATTTAGTATCAACTCCCACGTCGCATTATGCGCGGATAAGTTGAAATTCGCTCGTTAAGTGAACCGAAATAGTATTGGAACGGTAGAAAGAATTAAGCGGCGGTAGCCTAATGGCTAGGGCATCGGACTTGCGATCATGTGGTTGCCGGTTCGATACCCACCCATTGCACTACCGACGTGAACCCACTCGTAACACAAGCATTTAGCTTAGCACGAGGCGTTAACAAAAATACTAGTAATGGCGAACCACATTGGTGGTAAGCTTTTTAAACAAATAAAGAGGAGGAAAGCGGCAAACGTCATTAGTTGTTAATTTCATTCTATAGTTCAGCCGACAGTTCTGTCGCTCCTTCAACAAAGGGTGATAAATTGTGTATGCTGTAAGTAGGTGGCTTTGTTTCGACGTACCAGTGGGGGTCTGTAAAAGGAAGAGCAGGCTCACTGTTATCGCTTTTAATTTGAAACGATGCCAAAAAAATAAGGAGGTCCTGGAAGCGCAGGCGGCGGAGCAGTACGACGGTGTGCGATTACTTAACTTTAGTGCGGCTGCGGACCGAATTACATGGAATGGCGCCCAACGTGGGGCTCGGCATAAGCAAATTGTGAGAGAACGAAACGCCTTGAAATTGCAAATTCAAGCGGCTGCAGCGCGTTTTGTTCGAGTTGGTTGCCGCAATTCGCGCACCTCCACAGTTCCTTACATTATTTAACGAAGTAGCCGCGAAAGGAGATTTCGCTGAGCGAGTTTTTGAACGACTACAAAAAATACATAAAATTCTTCGCACTACAATTATACGCTATAATATGCTTTTACAATTCTTCTTTATCCCCGGTTATTACGTATGCGCGACACAAAAATGTCACTCATTGTCTATAATCTGATCCAATTAAATTCAACAAAGAATAATCTCGGTGCTAATTTCCTGTACAGAGAAAAATGCTTGTTTCAATTATTTTTTCCGTCGTATCTCGTCGAAAAATATTGCACAAACAAATGTACGAATTAAGCACAAACGAGGCGCCATTTGCCCAGTAATTTCATCGGACTTTTAGTAAAAGGAAGTCGAGCCCATATTCGATATTTCGAGGAGAAATAAATGTTCGTCTATAATTTTAACAAATTTCCTGCCCGATGCGGCATTATGTTCCGCGACAGAGCAATCTGGGTCGTGATTACGCAGGGAAAAAACGCTAAGAGGCTCCCTTCTGCGACGTTACATCTTAATGTGGCCACAATATACATAATGGCAAGATATTTAGACCACGAGTGTTCTTGACTGCTATACATCAAACGAAGACATTACCACAAAACGCCGGTTAGATACCGACAGCATAAAATATTCCAAACGCAATGATATATTTGAGGGATATGGAAATGGCGACGCCGACGAGTCGGAATATGTATGCGGGTGTCCGTGACAAGAACAAAAGATTTTGAGATAACAACCGTTCGGATCTTTAGGGTGTACGATGAGGAATCGAGGATTTAGAAAATATCAAAAGGAAAATGTAAACTGGAATATTTTTCAGTTCATATTTCGGTTATGTAGCCGGTATAAAAAAAGACATTTGATAAAAAAATTACATCACAAATGCCGTGTTTTCTTTTAAAATAAGTGGGTATAAAAGTTCTTAGAGCTATGTGTTTTATCTTCTTTTCCCTGTCAAATAATCACATCAAAACAAGACAATAGGTACATATTATAGCTATGGAAAGTTCATAAGCCGTTTTATATTTTTATGAATAATTAAAAATGTTTGGCTAAAATTTATCCGTACTTGTCTAATTTTAATTTATTCTTTTAGCGTTCAATAAAATCATCAAAAGTAATAAATAGTTTTTAATGTTTTCCTATAGTTTTTTTATGCTGACCCTCCACCACGCTGTGAGTTTCGCTTACCGGCTATGGGTATTGGGTAAAAACAAAACTTTTCCAAAAGTACACTTCATAAACGATTATATTTGAGGGAGCCTACCTTTAAGTCTACCTTTAAAACTAAATAAAATAAAATATTTAAGTAAGTAATCATTATTTATAATACTCGTATCTTAATTTTACAGTATTTAATTTACAGATATTTAACTGATTATTAATCTAAATATTTATTTCAATTATTTTATCAAATAAGCATTTGTTATGAAATGTAATTAGCCCAATCTTATTATAAAAAAACTTTATCGTTATTATAAGAAATAAATTCATATACTCGTAGATAGGCTGATAAGCAAAAATTCTAAGATATATATTATATCTTCTTAAATATCTCTTATATAAAGACATCGGTCAGTTACAAACATTCCCCATTTCATCTATCTACAAAATTTCTTGAAACTAGTAAAAATTCAGGCGAAATTCTCACAAACAGGACGTGTCAGTGGCAGAGCTCTTAATGAACGCCTCGAGACTCACTTTGTCTCAGTTTTTGCTTCACCTACATACTTGTGTGTGAATAATTTACCAGAACCTTGAAGTTGTGACTGAGATGTCTGACTATCTTGAGTACGGCTTCCAACCTTTTTCCTCGTGTGAGTTTTATTTATCCGTCGTGAGAGCGTGCATTTTGGAATAGTTTCGCAGTTGCTGTATCACGTAGATTGTGTGAGATAAATAAATAAAATGCATAAGATAAATATATTATTACTAGCTGTCCCTAGCGGTGTTGCCCGTGTTGATCTCGTTTTTCTCAATTTTAAAGAATTGTCCGTATTTTTTACGTAAAAAATAGACTTCTGTGTCCGAGTTAGTGAAATTTTATTTTTATGATTATTTATAAACAATGTACCTCATGGCAATATTATATGCTTCTAACATTAGGATAAGGTGTTTTAAGTAATTCTTCAAATAATTATAAATGGTCTTTTCTTCCATATATACCTGACTGTACCTAAGTGCTGACTATACCTACCTACATCCATCCCTTGGTCCTCTATGTGGAGGTCTTTGTTCAGCCGTGGACTTCTTTTAGTCGATTTGATGATAATTCCTACATACCTACTGTGTTACGTCAGAAAACTATACAGTTTATGAAATAAGGAACACAGAACTACAATTCACAGAGTGGCCACAAACGAAGTATCTAGATTTCTAGGACAAAGCAAGGCCTTATAAAGTATCTGAGCTAAGATATGCTGTGGAGCTGTTAGAGAGGTTGTTACTGGCATCTGGCCACGCCGGCATGCCAGCCACTGGCACACAAGTAATTACTGTGATACATTTACGGGGCCACAGAATACTATGTACAGCTATATTTGATTAAAATTTTATAGAGGAAATTAAAGGAAAGATAATATTTTTGTATAAAATGAAGTTTTAATTAATCCTGGCAATATTATTTTTTCCCAAAAGTTTTTGTTTCATTATCTTTTTTTATCCATAGTATATTTTTTTCTTCATTATTTTTATGAGCTTTGAACACACAATGCACTTAACCGTAAAGTTGTTAAGTCTCAGAATTCTGTAGTAAACACTATAAGTGAAACACAAAAATAATTGTCCTAATAGCTTTCAAGAAGCTCCTCAAAGAAAATACATAAATATATTACATCTTATTTCTCCTGTTTGTTTTTAAGATTGAATTTATATAAAGATTTACTCTTTATGGCTAAGAGAGGATTGTAGTAAATGGATATATTTCCTAATAAATAAGATTCCTTGAACGTATGCAAATATGCCAGTATATATGCTCAAAATAGCTTATACATACAAAAATCTTCGAAAATATAACACTTAAAGCATAAATTAAATAAAGCATAAAATATAACTATAAAAAAATTATAATAGATCTGTTTAATCGTAATATGTAACATACAAATACGATTGTAAAATTGTTTTATGAATAAATTAATTTAAATAAATAAACTTAAGTCAACTATGCCTATAATATGAAAATACCTCAATTATTGTTTGACATGAACAAAATCAGAATTGTTTGTTCCAGTTGACATCTGTCAAATATGTCATCTGAGATACACTTACTAAATCTGTCACAAAGTCGGATTTGACAGGTATCAAAATACTCTGCAATCAATGGGATCGTTTGCTAAAAAACCTATTATACAAAAATTTTGGATGATTTGGTTTATTCTGTAGGCGTTCGTACAAAGTTATCGCGGTATGCAAAATGATAAACGTCAAGTTCAACCTATTATATTGAAACAGACGAATTCTATGTAACAAGTACCTATAATACAATAGAGTACCTGCATACTTATGCTAATGTCACCTGATCCACTTTCATTTAAAAACAAACAAAGGAAATCAAGAAAGCCGCTACAAACGCGGCGGCAAATACATTCAGAATTTCAAACGAAGATGTTTCTAGTCCATACAAGATTACACCCATGCAATCTCATTCAGGCTTATCTGCATTGGATAAACCCAGTCCATTGTGCCTAGACTTTATTGAATGGATGTCTACACGTTGATGCAGTCTCTAGTCAGTATCTATGTTCTATCAAACATATCATGTCTTACGACAGCGTTGCACCCGTCAAACTAGAACACTATGGCGTTGATCATGCGTTCACAACGCGTTTCAGTTTTGGATGGTTTCCCTTTGTGAACAATTCCGACGCGTTACCGAAAACAAATACTGTTAGAAATATACACGAAATATATTCGTGCAACATGCAAATTGTACGGGGAAGTTAAAACATAACAGACGACAATACCATCATGCCGGAATATCCGAAGGGTAGGCAGAGGTTTGTTGATATACCCACAGCTCGCTGGAATGTTTAGGTCCAATTAATAGGGAATGAGCCCATTGCCATTTACTAGGCATAAATCTTTAATGTCAAAAATATTGGTCTATTTTATTCACCATATTACAACATTTTGGTTCACTATAAAAGGGCCAAACTGTATACATACATATCACCGTAAAATTGAAAATATCCGCAGATTATAACCTATCTAAATCTAACTCGCTAGATAGTAAAGATTGTAAAATAGAGAGTGCCAGAACCGAAGTAATGCGTTAAATTGTAAGCAGTATTTAACGGTTCACAATCTTTCGACAGTTTACAATCTCGCGAGATAGATTATAATCTAACTATATTGACAATTTTACGGTGACGTATATAACACGACCAAGGTGTGTGTACAGTGGTGAATATTTCATCATTGAAACGGTGACGCCCAGCACAACTTCTAACGTTCTGTTCTATATTCGATGTAGCAAATGCACTTGGTAGCAATGTTTGCATTTCAATATGTTCATGTGTTGAAGTCTGTAGTACCTTTGTTTATTCTTGGTTTAACTAGTAGGTACAGCATAAATTTGAAGCAAAAGGAAAATAACGTAAATCTACCATAACCGAAGTAAGAATCACTTTACATAGAATGCCATCACGACTGTGTCTTTGAAGGGATAATCAGGTGTAGTGATGTACCAACACAGTTCATAGATAGCGAGCCCATACTCCAAGCTGCTCTACCTGGGAATCGAAAACCAGCCGTGCTTCTGATCACAAGAACACCGAGGCAGTTAATTTTATATGCATACCTTCACGGCTTTTTCCTACACGATTAGGCAGAAACTATAGACTGCCACTTCCTACGATTCTTCATCTTCATTTGCTTCTTCAACATTCATACATCTCTTATACTCGATATATCGAGTAACACCGCACATATTTTGCAAGGAACGTGATAACATAACATAACATACCATCACGCCTGTATTCTCCGAAGGATTAGGCAGAGGCGTACTAATGTACACCCACAGTTCGCCGGTATGTTTAGGTCCCATGTAATAGGGGGCGAGCCTATTGCCATTAACCGGGCACAAATTCCTAACTCCGAGCTGCTACTGGGAATTTCATAGAAAAACCCAATAACACTTTGCTCGACCTGGGAATCGAACCCAGGACCTCTAGCGTAGCAGTCGCGGTCAGAACCACTTGGCTATTGTGGTCATGATAATAAGGAACGTGATAATAAGTCAATTTTACATACAGAGTGATAATCAATTTCAAATCCGTACCTAAAATAAAAAGACAGGGATGGGTCGATTTGAACTCAAATAAAAAGGCTATATTTGCTTTAAATACTTATTAATTGGAATAAAAACTATAGCAATGTTTCTAGGCTTGGTTTGTACTATAAATTACCTGGTACCTAGCTATTAATGTGGCCATAATTGCAGGTTATTGGTAAATACTATAACGTAACTACGTACTTTTTCAACGTTGTACTAATTAGCGTGTAATTATCAGGTGTAATGTACGATGAAGATCCTGTAATTATAAAATATATCCAGAAAAAAAGGTTTTTTTGTTGTACTTTTAACAGAACATAACATCACGCCTGTATCATCGAACGGTAAGGCAGAAGTGTACACTTACAATTTTTCGGTATGTTTTAGGATCTATATAATAGGGAGCAAGTCTGTTGCCATTAACCGGGTGAAGACTAAGAATTTCACAGTATCAATACCACTCTGCTTAACTTGGGAATTGAACCTGGGTCCACACGCTCAACAGCACTTGCAATCTCTTGCCTCCAATGAGGCAACAGTTCTACTTTTACGACCTTTTAATTGATTGAAACTATCAAGAAATGGACGAATTAAAACTTAATGTTGGCAACAGTACTAAAATAACCGGAAAAAGATTTTTAAACAATCTAAAACCTTACATTTTATAACGCAATTAACTATTCATTAACAATCTTCAAGCTCTATCAACAAGACAGGTCTAAGATCAGTTGTTAGCATTAATAAAGCTGTGCTCAAAACGAAAACAGAATTCACAGACAACAAGCTACATCGACTACGAACAAGTCCGCTCAGAAACTTCACAAAGATAAGAGTGGAACTTGAAGGTAATTCAATAATAAACAGAGATATACCCAGAATATTCTCTTTGAACTTTGACGTGAAACGAAAGTCCCCAAAAACCCGGCACTAGTGTTTACAGTGCAAAATAATAAATTCATTTAGCACCGAGCGGCATAGTTGTGCAAAATTAAGCGAGTGCAATAAAGATTTGCTCGTAAAACTATTCGCATAGAACCAACTATTTGGATTAAGGCCCAGCCAACTTACGTGGAATCCAATGATGCACGAACTGCTATATATTTTTCTTTTTATTTCGTTTTGTGTCAGTCTTGGCCTTTGTGCTTTGTGAAATATATGTTTAAAATATTTTCTGTATTCAAACTTAATGTTTCGGCGCACGAAACTTATCTTTATGGCGGTAAAAAACGCTCTATTTTCTTAGTTTTTTTTATTCATGTGTAGTCATTGTCTAGCAATATGGCCTTGGCCAAGTTAAATCAAATTTAGTTCAAAATCCATTTCAAAATTCAAATTCAATGGCTAAACCAGCTTAGTGGAACATTCTCAGAAGAAACTAGAGCTCAGTATTATCATAGAAAAAGTCTTGATAATGATTTATTCATGCGTTAACTTAAGAAAACAGATTACTTACGTAAACACCATTATTTTCACGAGCTTACCTGAAATAAAATAAAATAATTTTTAAAATATTGGAATAATCAATTTGATTTGTTAACATACAATTATTATTCATTACAATAGACAGTATTCATTAGTTAGTTATTCCGGAAATCTTAACCGAAACTGCTCTAGTAAAATTCTTCACATGCGACAATTAATCTTTCTTAATCCAAACTTGGGAGCGGTTTATAGCCGGGAGCATGGTGTAACAGCCACATGGCAGGCTGCCAGCCAAGCCTCGTGGTGCCAAGCAAGCATCCATAATATCGACTACGGCTTGCCATATATCGGCCCCTGGCATTTTGCTAACAAATGGCACTGTGGCTTTCTTGAGCCATGCCTTATGAATTTCGTTTTATGTTTCGTGGGCGGATTATAAGACATTCTTTACTTATGTATATACAAATACATAATGTATTGTGAGCATGTTGACTTGCGTTACGTAGGTATTTAGTAAGTCAATAATTGAAGTTGTTATTGAGATAATAAAATGTATGTGCTTGGTCTATTGAGGCATCCGTCTATAAGAGTCGATTATATTTATTTTAATAATGAAAAATACCAAAAAAATTATTTAAACTGTTGCTACAAACACTAATAATTTTGAATTCATAAATAATTGGATATTTTTTTATGGTATTGGAGGCAAACGAGCTGACGGATCGCCTTATGGTAAGCGATTACCACCGCCCATGGACACTCGCAACACCAGAGGAGACACAAGTGCGTTGCCGGCCTTTTAAAACGGTTTGGGTCTTCGATTACTCGACGAAACACAACGTAAGCGTTGTTCCAGTTAGGTTTTCTGTAAGGCCGTATCACTCCGGTTGAGCCATTTAATATTGCATCCGCGTTAACTCTTTCCACCCACAAAATTTGAAAAGCCTTTCTCCATTCAACGCACTTTTCTCCATGCAATTTGAATGCAATTCTGCTCGATCTAGCAATGGTTAGAATTCTAAAACCAAATTGAATTGTAATGTGAAAATAATTGAATATTGTGGTACAAATCGGTAGGATGTCGACACATTGGAGAGAGTAATGGAGCGGGATTATTCTTCAGTCGCTACTGCACCATGAAAATTGATCTCAGCAAGGGGCGCTTGATAAATTGAATGCGATCCAACATGGATATGCTTATGCTGAGATGTTTTATTGTAGTAGCGATGGAAACTCAGCTATATTTCGTAGAATTAAGGTTTCTAATTTCTAGGCATGGTATAAAATTAGAAACGGTATAAAAATAAATAGTATTTTCTGGCAATACATTTATTAGGCAAATCCCTACTGTAAGATTATTTTTAACTCACTTTCCTAAATCCTAACTAATATTACTAATGTCTTCTACTTAAAACCGGCTTCGTCGAACTTTCTCCAGTTTTCTTCATGCGCGTCTAGTACTGGCACTACATTAGTCACGCCACGGGGTACCAGGGGATGCAATATTTAATCTTGTAGAGGAAAACTTCTCACTTATCGGGAGGAAATGGATAATCTCGATTCGTGTCCGGGTTACCGCCTGCGCTTTCCATTTCAAACCGAATAAGGATTCCTTGGGAATTCGAATGCATTGGTTAGGTTTAATGGAATTTGTTTTTCTTTTTATGATAAACGTAACCATCACGCCTGTATTCCTCGAATGGTTAGGCAGAGGTGCACACAAACAGTTCGCTAGAGGATAGAGCCTATAGCCATTAACCAGGTGCAAATCCAAACTACAAGCTACTATCAAGAGTTTCATAAAAATAAACGATAAGTATAACTTTGTTCGACGGGCATCGAACACAAGACCTAGGTCTTGTGTTTAGAACCACTAACTACTGAGAAAAAATACTGTCAGTATAGTTCAGGATACTACTGTTTATTGGAATATACTTATATAGGTATTTGTTATTTTTTAAATCCGTAAGAAACATTTTGCATGTAACATTCGAACTCTAATCTCCACCAATTTTTCCAATTATTTCCAAAAATTATCGTAAAAATGTTCGCCCTTTAATATATTTATGACCTTACCACTAACAACACAGCACAATTAATGCAGACAACGAAGGTGCGTTGTCCGCCTTTTAAAATAGTTTGGGCCTCCGGTATCCTCACTCGCTCAGCGAAACACAACGTAAGTGTTACCTATTTCTCGCCGGTTTTCTGTGAGTTCAAGTTCAAATGTTTTTATTTCAAATAAGCTTTTACCAGCGTTTTTGAAACGTTATGATTCTAGTTGCACGGTTCCAAAAGGTCCATCCTACGGAGAAGAATCCAGCAAGAAACTCCATGGACACTCTTTTAAAATAAATAAATTAAAACTTCACTGGTACAATATTGCGATAACAAGATGTGAGGACGTTGAAGGATGTCCAAGTTTGACCGAGGTCGACTATATTAAACGAAGATTCACGTTATTTGAGAACCCGATGTCATTTCTAGATAATAAATAAACTATGTGGTAAAAACGCACACCATCAAGCGACAAATGAAACTAGGTGTCTACTTAGACAGGCTACAACGTACTGTGAGGCTGTGGTAACACTCCGGTCGAGCCGGCCCATTCGTGCCTGAAAGATTTTCTCAACTATATGTGAAGACTGCCAACCAAACAACCAACAACAGCAGGTGGACTATAGTCTCACCCTTATTACATGGGACCTAAACATACCAGCGAACGGAATGTACACTCAGTACATTAGCAAATATCTGCTTTACCCTTCGGGGAATACAGATACGCTAAGTATGTGTACCTACTTAAATGAAATTTTCAATCTTGAAATTTGGATTTAAATTTGTCAAAGAAGAACATTTGTGAAAAGAAAATTTGGAAAATTCACACGGGATTGGAAAAAACAAAATCATTGTGGGGACAAGCTCGGCTATAGTTATATAAAAAAATATTTTTTCAATCATAATGACAAGAGAAAGAAAACAACAGAAGTTAATTACTTTCCCAGCAAGTAAAGCAAACAACTGTACCATAGAATTACACTCATTTTTTATTCCTACTTTGTCGCACACGATTAATATCTATTATACGACAATTAATTAGAAATCCACTTTTATTTAACGCTAGCTACCATCAAATAAAGTTAATTTGATTATAAAGGTTCGCAGTCCCTTAAAATTATCTAGGGGATAATGACCGGAGTTAATCTCCAATATAAAGTTAAATAAGGCTTTTACATATTGGAACAGTGTATTAGTAGACAATGTCTGCGATGTGTACCGAGTTCACAAATTGCTATAATATGTATGAAGCTACCTCTTGAATTGAATTTCGACTAGTTTCGGTTTATGTATTGAAAACTTGGTCCTCTGTATTGGTAAGGGTATTGTTACAATGTATAAGTACATACCGATATTGGAATTGTTGTCTTTATGGTCGAATAATCATAAATCAAATTTCTTGGCTAACAATAATACTTACGTTGGTAATATCGTCTAATCTTGACCAATAAGTACAGATGGCAAATGAGTTAGGTAAACAAGCAAATAACGATATCTGTGTTTTGACACATTTTTGGTTTAGTATGTAGAATTCACAAAGGGTTTTGTATGTAGTCACATACCAAAACCTTTGGCGGATATTTTTTTAACTAAATTATTAACAACGCAATCTATCGCTGCCTGTACCTATACCTTTCTCTTTTATCGATTGTACAATATTGATTCGTTCGAATGGTAGTTTGCAATTTGTCTAGGCCCCAGAACAGTTTTATTTATTTAAATATAATCAAATAACTCTGTATGTATTGATTGATTTTCGAGAAATGTATGGCGCGTACTAGTTCACCCGCTCATTGTTAGTTTCGTGAAGCGTGCAGTCATAAGCTTAAGGTCTGTGCCGATGAATGTTTAATGCCGTATCTTCGAAAGGCGTAGTCTAATTCTAAATAATTCACGTTGGCCAGACTATTGCTCGGAATGACTACCAAAGAGAAATACCGACTGGAAGTTAAGTGAAAACGCGCAATAAAACCAAGTAATGTTTCCAGCTTATTAGAATACGCGTCTGCTTTCATGAAATTAAATGGCCGCCTAAGGAACTCCTTATTTGTTTTTATTTTCTTCGAATTTTGTCGGGCTCATAATTTCTTTTTCTCTCTTTATTTATGTCCTGAGTTAAATTATTAGCCGTGTTATCGCCGTGTAAGGAGGCATCCGACGGCATTTCTGTGCTCAACTTTTTTAAAAGAAAAAAAATGTTTGTTTATCAATCACACTGTCTTTTTTTGAATCTTACACTTGAAGGATCATTCTAGGTACTTAAAATATGTTCAAATAATTCACCAAATGTCATCAAAAGACCTTGGGTTTAATTTTATAGATCTCAATCAATCTAATTTGTTCGCGTTTGACATTGTTTTTGTTATACATACACTCACGCCTTTCTTCCACATGGGGTAGGCATAAACTATGGATCACCACTTGCTACTACTCAAATGATATTCCATTTGACAGACAAACGTGGGACTAGATCGGAATTTTATAGATTGATCACGTTACATACCTACTATCACGCCTGTATTCCCCGAAGGGTTAGGCAGAGGCGTACTAATGTACACCCACAGTTCGCCGGTATGTTTAGGTCCCATGTAATAGGGGGCGAGCCTGTTGCCATTAAACAGGCACAAATTCCTAACTCCGAGCTGCTACTGGGAATTTCATAGAAAGACCCAATAACACTTTGCTCGACCTGGGAATCGAACCCAGGACCTCTAGCGTAGCAGTCGCGCTCAGGACCACTTGGCTAATGACGCAGGCGTTTCCAGTACCAAATTAGAGTTAGAATACCAGAGCGTTAAGATGGTATAAAAAGTATTATGTTCCTATAATTTCTGACAACCTGTTATAACATAAAGATAGAATTAATTAATTTCATTAGTAGAACCAGCTTTGATTATGTGATATCTTATGTTTTCTTAGATACAATAAACACGACTACGTCTGAGATATGAATTCTCTGAATTCAGGTAGATTACAAAACCCATCGAAAACAGACCTTAGGGAAATAGTCGCTTCAACTCTACAGTTACATTATTGATTTAAAAAGATAAATTATTCAGGAAAGTTTAGGTACCAGATTTTTGTTGATATTAAAATCTAAAATGAAATTGCTAAATCATACGATCACGCCTGTATTCCCCGAAGGGTTAGCCAGAAGTATACTTATGTACACACATGGTTACTACCATGAACACATCTGAACTCTGCTACTGAGAATTTAATAGGACATCCAATGGGAATAGAAAATAGCAATCGAACACAGTACTATATAGCATAGCATTCGCACTTAAAGACCACTAGATGAGGTAGTTAATATAAAAAAAGTAAATTTTCAGCAGTTATAGTGATATATTTTTTTATTACGCTGCCCACACTTTTATGTTTTTTCCTGTATCGTGGGTGCGTTTACAAACACAAATTCTCACATACACAAACACCCAGACCCGGAACAACTACCTGTAGATCATACAAATATGTGCTCCATGTGGGGATCGAACCCACAACACGTGTCGCAGAAGCCAATTGCTCAGCCGCTACGCCAAACATGTCATCAAATGATATAGTGATATGATATTATTATAGTCATATCACTATAACTGCTGAAAATTTAGTTTACTACTACGAATACGGACGGACTACTAAGTCGTAGATCTCAATTTCGAATTCAAGGCACGAAACTTAGAATTATTTTAAGACTTTTTATGGAAAAACCTAAAAACCATTTTGAGTTTCCATTAATTTATAAAAATCCATTGTATGGGATAAAATGGCAAAATTACTAATTTAGAATTGATGGAAACTCAAAATGTATCAACAATAAGCTGACTTAATCCGTGTCCGTGTCTTGGACGTGCATAGACTACATTAGCCCGCAATTTGGCCCATTGACTGAATCCAATGAAGTTGCAACCGACTTGGAAACTCCTTTGAGAACACCTGGCTAATATATTTGGTGCATGCGCACTGAGGTCCTAATGGAGTACGGAGGTATAGTTGCATTATTTAGTTGCTTCAAAGTAGGGTCAGCGAAGTTATAACATAAATCAACTGTGAGAGTTTTTATTGTACATATTTTAATTCTGAAACTGCCTCATTTGCATAGTGGACCTGAGCGTGACTGCTACGCTAGAGGTTCTGGGTTTGATTCCCAGGTCGAACAAAGTGTTTTTCCTTGTCGAACGGTCGAACAAAGTGTTATTGGTTTTATCTATGAAATTTCCAGTAGCAGCTCGGAGCTTGAAATTTGTGCCCGGTTAATGGCAATAGGCTCGCCCCCTAGTACATGGGCCCTAAACATACAGCCGAATTTTTAATTTACATTAGTACACCTCTGCCTAACCGTTCGGGGAATACAGGTGCAATGGTATGTCATTCTGAATATTTAGGTGTATATCTTAAAGATTTTGTTCCCATTAAATTTAAATAATCCAATATTCAAAGACTAAAGGCTAATACTATTCTATTATATCTAACCATATATACTTTACTTGAAGATACTTCAACGATCAACTCGCCCTTTATCGACTTCCATATTTGAATTCTTGAAAAAAGAATAATTATTGAACTTCCGGCAGAGCCAGTCAAAAAGATAAACATTCTATTCGAAACAAAGCGTGCGGAGTACCAACCTATTAGCAAGAATGTAATCTCTAATATTATAAAATTGTTAATAGCTGTGTCTGTACATTGAAGATATTAAAAAAAAATAAGTGGGTTACGACAAATAAAAGTCTCCGAACCCAAAGATGTAATTTTTAAAATTCTTGTCTGTTTGTTACGGGTTTACACAAAAACTACTGAATAGCTTTAAATATTGTTATCACTGTTACAAAGAATATGATCCAACTTAAAACCTGGTGAACTTCTTATCTCAATTAATTGAACGGATCCTGAGATACAGCTTGACCTCTCTGAGGTATACAGACCCATACAAAGAAGTGATCTTCAATGTTGGTTTTTTTTATTTTTACTCCCGTTATAGCTTCATATGAGCAAAGCCGCGGGCAAAAACTAGTAACCAAAATAAAACTTTTGACAAATTTCCGTTGGAGAATTCTTGATAATAGGTAATATGATTATACTTATATCACATGATAAAATCTGGAAAAGGTAGTTTTAGGTCGATATTAAGTAGATAAATGTCAGACATTCAATTAAACTGACTGACAGATTGATCTATTCAATAATGTTTTAATAAAATTACTACGTAAAGGACTTGGGTTTGAATAATTCATATCTCGTTTTGCTAGTTACTATTGCTAAATCAAAGTAGGTATGAGTCAAATTAATTTCAATGTAGGTTAAAATGTGTTTCCGTTTAGATTGACTTAGAGTAAATCAAAGTACCTTAAATGAAGAAAATACCTATATTTATGCACCAAGTTAGGCAAAAATAATCACGCCTATATTCCCAAATGTACACCCACATTTCTGCCAGAAATCCCAACTCTGAGTTGCAACTGAAAATTTCACAGTAAATCCCATTAATACATTGCTCGACCTAGGAATCGAATTCAGGACCTCTACCGTAACCGTCACGATCGCTAGATTAATGAGGCAGTCAAATATAAAATAAGGTTTACATCATTAAACACCATTAAAAACCTGCACCAAATCCGAAAATCAAAATTTTTAAATTAGGTACTTTTTAAATCGAATCTGAAGATAAGCGTCGTAACAAATAATGTGTTGAGCCTTTGTGTCGAATAACAAAATCTTTGAACTATGGTCATTTACTTAAATTATTAAACAGTTACGTCAAACTTTTATTTGGTTGTGATGTAGCCTCTTTAGTGTCCCACTCCTTGGCAAAGATCTCCCCTAAATCAGTCCTAGATTTTCTGCCCTGGGCTTCTTCATGCCATAAACTTTCATTAAATATATAAGTTATAATAATACTAACTAGATAGCTGTTGTTGGATATTTTACGAAGAATTCCAGTAGAATTTATTGCCCAATTACTGGCACACACAAACCATTAGGCCATTCGCTTTACATGCTAATCTGTTATTGATAGAGGGCACCCTGTGTTGATTACGCCCTTTGGATGGGTTGTGTGAGTGTGTGTGTGATGGTGGCCTGTATGGAAACTGTTCCTGCCCTAGTTTGTATTGAATTGTTCTGACTGTATTTTTTTTTAAACACATGCTTCTGACAAGTGCCAAGCAATTATTCAAAATTAATAGGTTATATAAAAAAGAGGGATACAAAAAAATTGTGCTAGCTTAATGGCTAGGGTGTTGGACTTACGATCATGTGGTTTCCGGTTCGAAACTCACCAATTGCACTACCAACGAGAACCCTTGTGTTACGAGTACACAAGCATTTAGCTAGTAATGTGCGACCCACAAAGCTAGTAAGCTTTAAAAAAAACACTGTTGAGGAAACCACTTAAGTACCTACTCGTACCAACAGGCGACTGTATGTTTGATTTTGATTTTAAAATAATAATTTACCATAGATATTGCTTAAATGGAATTTAATCTATAATTCGCTTACATGAACATTTTCTTTTTCATCGTTATCATCATCAGTAACTTGACGTTTCCCGACAGCTTAATTCAGCAACTAATTAACCCCGGAGATCAAAACAAAAGAAATTGTATTGTTTCTATAAAAAAGGGGTTTGAAGGGTTTAAAAATCATGAACTCCGAACAAAACAAATTTCGAAAACCATTTTAGACAAGCAATAATTGCAGCCTAAAATGAGCTGCAATCAATTCTACTCACGCGCAATTATGCGAGCGCTGACAGCACTATTAGTTCCGTTTCCGGAAACGTGTCCGAATTTTAATAATCGTTTCGTCCCTACACTTTAGCGGGTCGAACACTGTAAAGGGTATATTGACGTAATCCTTATTTATGAACTGTACTTAACTTGGTAACAGAGGATTATATTAATAGCAACCGCGGTCTGATCCGAAGCTCTGAATTTTCACAATCAACAACTTTTAATCTATGTCATTATGCAGTCAAGATTCATCTAACTTAGTCTTTTTAAAACTTATCTAGTTTGCTAGTTCTCGCCTCTTCTGTAGCCGCCGTGAATAATAGACGAGGAATATAGAGTTAGGGTGTTAGCGATATTATTAAGTGTGCCTAACATATTAAGTATAATAATTATATGACATGCAAGGGCGCAACACATAACTTTAATTACAAACTAGAGGCGTCTAGGTTGTTGGTCAAAATTGGTCTCTAACTTGCTAATGAATTAGGTTTCTTTTCCCTTTTCGAATGGATCCTAATAATTAGGTACAGGCCTATGTATAGTATAGATGTAGAAGCACCTCCCTTGTCAGGGCCCATGATGAAATAGCTACTATGGCTAGACGTATAACTATTCAATCAAAATTTTTGGAAAAGTGCAAAGACCTACATATGTTTTATGTAAATAAGATGGGTATCAAGCATTTCGCTCATCTGATGGTAAGCTAAACCATAGACGCTAGGAGTACCAAATAAAAAATTGCCAATTGAGAGAGCGATAGCAATTCTTTCTCTGGCTACGTCACCCTTCAAACCGAAACACAATAATTTTGGCACACACTGCTTTGTGGTTGAATATTAGGCAATGCGGTGCCCCAGATGAACTTAGTAGCAGAGACCAACCACTAATATTATAGCAACTTTTCTAATTAAATCCACAATCACTGTATGATTCAATTAATGCAAAATAATAAACCAGAAAAAGTTTCTTTGATACTGGACATAAAAATACCTAGAATCGCTTTATCCCTATAGTGTCATCTATCAAAAATTATCTCCCTGTATGTAATATGTATGTGCACTTATACATATATCGCCGCACGGTTTTCCCCTACAAAGTGAATCGCTGAGAGTTATCGACGCGCCCTTAACGCTTCTCCGCCCAAAAATAGTGACGTGCCTACGAACAAAGGCTATCATGTAACCATGAGTAACGTAGCAACCCTTTAATGACTTATAGCAGACAATATTTTGTGGTTGAAAGTATTTTTTATATGCCGAAGAATATGGCAGCCTCACAACGACTGATAAATAATTGAACTAAATATCAAGACATTTACCTACTATGAACATAATTATTTGGTCCTTTGTCCCTTACAAAGAAAGGAAGAATAAGTAGATAATTCTTAAACGATGAATGTCTGTAAATAGAAATGGTGTCAAGGTTCCGAAACGTCCGGAATTAAATGAATATCAATGACAAATTTTTATGCTAAGACTATAAAGTTATTTTCGTGAAAGAAAAAGTCGACTTGCAGGCAGGATTCAAACCTGCGTCTACTGGTTAGATACACCAGACGCTATGACCACTAAGCCACCGCGAGTCCCATCCCTAGCGATCTAGCTTTTATTTCAGTCTAATCATAACAATTTAACAACTAAAACAAAACATTGTCTTGTAAAAGTGTCTCTAATGATCTACTTACAGAAATAAATATCATTTCATTTCATTTCACTACGTATCCATTTCCCACGCAAATCACTAAATTGAAACAGTAACCCCATTGGCCATTCACATTAAAGATTCCGACATTGTCATTGGTAGCCACAAAGGCTCACGCTGACTTCCAAAGACATTTGTTACTGACCTTTACGGTTGAATAAATAATTTAAACTCGACTCAAGCCCCCAGATTTACTTAAACAAAGGTGGTCCAGTTAATAGGGTAATACATTTTGGTACTTTCTACGATCCGTTAAAGGTTGTGGCTCCTTTGTAAGCGAGAATGAAGTAACAATTCAGTATGTTAAAATTGCTCTAGCACTTCCAGGAGTTAAGTTAACGGTAGACACTCTGAATTTTAGCTAGATAGCGCGTCTGATTTTTACGCTGATATGGGATCACCTGATGGTAAGCGATTACCGCCGCCCATGAACATCCGCAACACCAGAGGAATCACAAGTACATTGCCCGCCTTTTAAAAGGGTTTGGGCCTCCGGTATCCTCACTCACTCGGCGAAATACAACGCAAGCATCGTTTCACGCTGGTTTTCAGTGAGGCCGTGGTATCATTCCGGTCAAGCCAGCCCATTCGTGCCGAAGCATGGCTCCCCCACGTTGGAATAATATTTTTGTTACATAACATACCATCGAACCCAGGACTGCTAGAATACATGTTACGCTTTACAACTTTCAGGCTAATAAGGTAGTTCAATGAGGTTTTTTTGTGGCCGATTGAACGAATCGCTCAGTGTTTCGTGAAATACAGTACGATTTCGTTACGACACTGAGAATACATTGAAATCTGAATTAGCATTCTAGTTATCAGCACTCCCACGCGACGATATAATTAAATCTATCTATACTAATCTATACTTAATATATAAAGCTGAAGAGTTTGTTTGTTTGCTTGCTTGAACGCGCTAATCTCAAGAACTACTGGTCCGATTTGGAAAAATTCTTTCAGTGTTAGATAGCCCATTTATTGAAGGAAGGCTATATATCATCACGCTACGCGATGAAGTCGCGGGCAAAAGCTAGTTCTCAATATATGCAAATGACATAAGCTTTCGACAGATCGAGCGCGCACAAATGTCATCTCCCTACGTACATTTTGTTTCTGTTTGTCTATTCGCACAGATTGCAACTTGTCTACAGGGGCAGATGATACAATTAAATATTCCTGACGAATAAGCTGTGTGGTGTGTTGGTCAATTTGTTTCTCTTCTGGATATCTTCGTAATACATCCTTTTATACCTACAGGGTCTAATCTAAAATTTTATGCAAAATAGTTTTATTGCAGCCAATAATCATAACATTCTAAGTTTGAAACAGAATTCAAAACGGCCACAACTTTACAGCGCTCATAAAACTACTAAAGCCTTACTTTAACAACATAATTTAATGCGTATTTAAAGGTAATTATCATCCCGCGCCCAGTGTGACCACCGCCCAAGGACTGACCACGGCACTTAGCGAATTAAGCATGTCACAAGTTAATGGTTAATGCAGACGAGGGTAGCTGGCATTAGGCTAAATTAGCCATGTCTGTTTATACGAACGCGCTACTATCTGAAAATATCACCATTAATAGTGGATTTGGTACTCTAAAACACCGTAAGTACTGTTCCTATATTAGACATTTTATTTTACAATGTTTTATCGTCCGGTTTCATATTGTCAAAGCAAGGATTCTAATTGGTGCTATTAAATTCAAAATAGTGTACTTTTTTTAGGATACTAATCATCAGTATATTTCTGCATAACCTAGGAAGTTATTACATGGTTAATTTAAATAAAACTACTTTTTTAATGGATTTTATCTCATCGCTAATAATTAGCAAAAATGTAAGGTAAGGTAATTGTAACATAGTCTACCTACTCGTGACCATAGATGCTGTAAAGGATCCGAAACGTCGGGATCAATACATACATACCATTACGCCTGTTTTTCCCCGAAGGGTTAGGCAGAGGCATACTAATGTACACCCACAGTTCGCCGGTACGTTTAGGTCCCATGTAATAGGGGCGAGCCTATTGAAATTAACCGGGCACAAATTCCAAACACCGAGCTGTAAGCCTGTAACTGGGAATTTTATAGAAAAACCCAATAACACTGCTCGACCTGGGAATCGAACCCAGGACCTCTAGCGTAGCAGTCGCGCTCAGGACCACTAGGCTATTGTGGCAGTCTATAATATCAATACAACGCGATAAAATCCGTAAAAAGTCGTTTTATTTCAATGTCTTTTCGCGTAGGTAAGTGTCAGAAACCAGTATACATGGAAATTCTTCGAAATTCTTCTCTTTCGAAACGAATTAACATAATATAAATATACATAATACACGCCTGTATTCTACCAAGGGTTAGGCATGTTTAGGTCCCATGTAATATGGAGCCAGCCTATAGCCACTGAATATTAACGCTGAATATTAATCTCCGGGTGTACACCGAAATTCACGCGACACAACGAACACAATTTAGAACAGTAATGCAATTCAGCTGTGTCAAATCGCTCAGCTCCTAATTTCTAGACTGTCAAGTTCCAAGAAGCGTTAATTCGATACGACAGAATCACACGACAGCTGCATTAGAATAGGATTCCGCTTGTTTAGCTATACAAAACCTATCTGTTCTAAGCTTTAAGTGAATGTATATTAATACCATCACACCTGCATTCCCGGAAGAGTTAGGCAAAGGTGTACGAATGTATACACCCTCAGTTCGAGCCTATTGCCATTAGCCGGGCACATATTCCAAACTCCGAGCTGCTACTGGGAATTTCATAAAAAAATCCAATAACACTATACTTGACCTGGGAATCGAAACCAGGACCTCTAGCGTAGCGGTCGCACTTGAGACCACTAGACTAATGAGCAGCCCTATTAAGTATGTTTAACTGCCTATGATATGCAAAGCATGTTTCGATAAATTTCACAGTTTTTCTAATAATCATAACATAACATACCATCACGCCTGTACGCGTGTGTTTAATAATCATTTTTTAATAATTTTATTATTTATTCATTGTATTTGTACCTACTTACTACAAACCATACCATTTTATTTTTTAAACATAAATGACTCGAAGAATAAACCGAATATATTTTATGTTATTCTATGTTTATGTTTTTCTTCAACAAAAATCCTGACGAAGTAGTTCATTGACCTCTCCTTCTAGTTCATAACAACACGACAAACGGAAGAAACAACAAATAACAAAACGCAGACGACAAACCCGTGTAACAATATGACAATACACAAGCCCCACCATCACTACATGTAAATATGGAGATACGGGATCACGAGTGAGGAAAACTCGCGATACGGACGATAACCTACAACTAGGGGCCCCATTTCCCATAAAATAATTGAGAAAATCCAAAATAAATGTTTTCGTCTAGCCGTTTTGGCGTCACTCGTTCATAAATCACATAAAAATATATCCTAGAGTGGCGGATTAAGTGATTCGTAAGAAAGTTGTTCGGCAAACAGACGAATCCATTAAAGTAAGCCCATCAGAAGGAAACTAAGTAATCTGTTTATACGTTTGCATAAAACAGATCGTTGCGTTGGTTTCCTGTGATTTGTAAGCTCGGGGAAATTAAAAGATAAGCAACCAAGGGTGAGGCTTTAGATATTGTACCTACATATTTGATGACTGTAATTATTTTATATATTATGAAACACGCAAAGGGGAATCATAGTTTAATAAATAGCTGTAGGCTTTAATATCACTCTGATTTATCAACATACAACATAAAATTAATAATGACATATTCAGTTTCCATATTAAATTTGTGATCATTACTGCTTACCAAACTTTGCACATAAATACAAATATAATTTATAATATACTTTTTTAACAACCATCCTTTTGGATTGTACTCAAGGAGAGACTGAACGCCGTGACATTGGTTCATAGAAAATTTAGCTAGATAGCTAGGTATCTTAGTGAAGGGTCCAAGTTTACTTACTGATATATTGTAAGAATAACTTTTTGTGATTTTTTGCATTTTTTATGCTAATTTTTATAAAGTTATTTAGTGAAGGAAAAATTCATTGGTTGAGAGGCAAAGTAACTTGCCTTTCAATAGATGTTACTGACGTCACCTTTAAGACGTCAGTTGAGAATGTGAAGGCAAATTTCGACATGGCAGGTGGGACTCGCGGTGGCTCGGCGGTCATAGCGTCTGGCGTACCTAGCCAGAAGACGCAGGTTCGAATCCTGCCTGCGAGTCGAATTTTTCCTTCACTAAATAACTTTATATTGTAAGAATTGTAAAAAACCATCATCTTCCTTATATACCTTATCCTATTTAATACTTTTTTGAAATTAAATTAAAACCACATATTTATTGTTTAATCCCACCATCTTAATTCTTTCCATTTCCCATTTCTTAATTCAGAAAAGCGTATGGCAAAAAAATAGTAGAATTTGCAATGTGACGGTAATTTGTTACTTGACGAGTAGATGAGGATGACACATAAAATATAGCCCTTAGAGAATCAAATCAACATAAAAATGGTGTAATATAATAAAAAGTCATGAAATCGATTCAATTGAATACGGAACCAATCTCGTTGTGAACAGAGTAACTCGTTACAACTCCCCACATTAAGCGAGTTAGAGTTTCATCGGGAATTGCTTGAAAATAAAAATTGTTTTATATTATATTTATATACGCACACATACATATTATACATTTGAACGAAAAGGTTTTTCTCGAAACTGGGGAATACGATTTCAATTTTCCGAAGCGTTACCGAAGTTAGGTTGGTTTTATTAAATTCTGACGACAATATTCTGATTCTATTTGTTTCTATTTTCATTGTTAGAATAAATATATCGTATCTGCAAGATTTACTAACTAAATCCAAAGAATTTGATGAAAAAGATAAAATAATATCTTTCAGTAAATAGCGATAAATTGGTACCTACTATTTGGCAGTAGCAGAATCCGCTTCCACGCTACGGTTAGCAGGGTCGATTTCCGTACTGAAAAATATTTGTATAGCTTACAGTCTAAATGCACCCACTGACAAATAAAACACATTTAACTTTTCTGGAATACAAACCCCAGTAAACTCCGTATTTAACTAAGCGAATATATTTGATTAAATATCTCCGTATATTGTCCTTCTTTATACACAACTATCAAAGCGTCATCATCATCATCCACAGCCTGACTTCACCCACTGCTAGGCCTCTCTCAGTTTGTGCCATCTACCACGGTCCTGTGCTGCTCTCATCTATCAAAGCGTAGAAATAGCAAAATGAAGACACAGTAATTTGAAAATATGCCTTTGCTACATAGCAATCACATTATCCAAACTAATAATACATTAAAGAACTAACCGAATTGAATATCCCAAATACCTACCTTCCAACATCAAATAAGAAAAATGTCTAAACAAAATTATTTCACAAAACACACTTCATTCATAATATTTGTTTATCAAATCTTTTATTATGCATGCAAACATAAAATATTAAGAGTAGCAAGGTAACGAGAGCTGTATGAGATCAGATTTATTCTCGAATCCGCGTTTACAAAATAATCGTATAATCCGATTTCCGAGAGGCGTAGTAGGTACTCGATATATTTGCTACATTTAATATACACAATGGAATGAGGATATTGTGCATTGCTTACGTGAAGAAACGAGGATCAGATGGAGCTCCTCAAATCGATAAATAGACATGTGTTGGCGGTCTCTACGCTATTCGATTGTAACTGTTTTTATTCGATTCCGCGTGCATAGTGCTGGGAATAACTTTCATTTTCACAGGCTACCGCCGGATTTACATTCGACTTACGTTTCATAATACATGTAGGTAGGCCTATGTCCTCACCTCTTGATGGGCTCATGTAATGGTATCAAATGCTGCTGATGATGGCTGCTGACCTTTATCCCCGCTTGAGTTTACTATACCAAACAAGGAAGCCGGAAGCAAAATCCACGACAAATCAATAGTATACCACCCAGTTATAGCTGACTCCATTTTAACGTTTGTAGAGCAAACTCGGTCCCAGGGGTAATCACAATATGGTAAACTAGTTGCAAGTTTGTGTCCAAACCCTTACAGGGCCCTTCACATAGTTTACAGGTCAATTTTCTTGTTAAAACATTCCTACAGTAATTTCTAAGTGGGTATGCCATTGTTCGAATCAGTTTCTGAGTATTGTATAATTTGGAAGCCATCTTGGATGGTTTATATGGCATTGTGTGAGGGTAAACTAATTCTGTAATGTAAATTGTAAATGTTAGAATGTATTGGTATACGAATAATGATTGTATCCTTTGAAATAGTTTATTCAGAGTTTGTGACGGATTTCTTTGTGTAAGCAGTTCCTGACTTTAACCGCATATTTAATAAAGAAACGAGAAGAAATTTTATTTGAACTAAATAAAATAAAATATAGGTACACATTTATGTATTTTCTAAATCACACAAAGCTCTCTTTCCTGATATATTGAATATAAGAAGAGCCTCCGTGACCTTCAATTTTCTTTATAAATGATGGAAGAAAATCAGTCATCACCATTAAAATTCTGCTGCCTAATATTTTTAGTACGGCATAAACTAAAATTATTATTATCGACTTATATCATGTCGATATGATATTTAAACATTGCATACTAGTCTTCTTAAAGGAGAAAATATAAAACTTTCATGTGTATCAGACATCTGAAGTGAAATTTGAGAGGCAATTTTCGTGACAACCCTTGCCAAAACCACTTTCCAAAAAACAGACATAAATTAAAAAAATATATATATATAAAAATATAAATCTTACCAACAATAATTATTAGTTTCTCCAAATTACTTATCTAACTTCAAACAAGTACGAAATAATAGATGTTAAAGTTATATTAAAATAAAAGAAGTCAGTACCTATGTTGAAAGTAAATTTTAATCCCAAAAACCGAACACAAAGAGTTTCCAAAGCCGCATAAAAACCCAGTAGTTTTATTACACCGTTGCACCCATTCGTCCGGGTCACGACTCACGACATGTCCGCCTTTGAACGAAGAAAACAATTTCATACCGTAAATTTCACTTTAAAACTATGTTTGAAACTTCTAATATCGAAATGCACTTTATCTATGAAAGACTGGTGCTCGAGGCGAGAGGGTGCACATCAAAGATGTCGTCGCGTTTACGCCCGATGCCGCAGAAGGGTTAGAACCTAGCATACAAATTTCAACTTTAGAAAGATACAAATATGATAAGAATTCATTTGACACTTGTTGCTAGACATGTGTCGTTTTGATGTCGGTTGGTTGCTTCCGTAAGGGGTTAGCTCGGGTTTTGGCGCGCGAAACCTTAGGCGTAATAAAGCCAATAAACTTTATAGCCTTAGCTTAAACGGCGTGAGCGCACGCGTGTAAGTATGAAATACCTTTAGATTTATTACAAGGACTTACAATGTCTGCTTACAGTTTACACAATTAACTCGAAATGGCTTTGCTGTGCCATTTAGAGGGAAGAATATTTGGCATCGTTTCCCACGGTTAACAGTAGTCATATTAAGGCACATTTATACAGGCTTTTTTACACATGAATCTCTTACAGAATTAAACATAACAGAAATCTAAATTATTTTCTTTTGCAATATATGTTTTGTTTCCGGGTAAACCGTTTAATAAGATCTGTAAAGGCACAACAAATGAATTAAAAAAATATTAAGAGTGAGACCATTTTTCATTGAACCAGAAATAATTTATTATAAAATGTCTACAACAGTGTGTTTTTAAAAACTTTTTTGTGCTTATAAACAATCTTTATAAAATAAAAAGGAACATTATTTTGAATTACATTATATTGTATGTATAACTACTACTATAAGTTTCTGACTATGGTGTTTTATGCTTTATAGTTAATACAGTCAAAACTTGTTTGTTTAAAGTTTTTTTTTGTTAATATTAACATTAAAAACATTTTACTTACCTAGAAAATAAAAAAATAAGCACAAAATACATGGATTTTAGGGCACGTTGAAACTTTGTCTAAAACTCGAGACTATACAATAGTGCATGAGAAACCGGGGCGCGGAAGAATTTTCAAAAGAAAGTCTCGCATCGCTTTTGTTTTACCAGAGATCCACATGTGGAAGTTGGAACTGTATGTACCTGTGAAATAAAAAAAGAGAAATTAGATTGCGCTCTAGAGAATCATTTCGGTGTTTTGAAATGAGGTCGATAAAATATAATGTCCGCAAACCTTTATGTACCGTTTTACAGCAAAGTCTGTTGTTTTGTCTTAATTTTGGAATCGGCTTTCGGATACATTCGATGTTTTTATGTCTTTATCTATATATTTTGAGTACGATCGTTCACTTATAGTTCTAGATTTAAAAAATATGTTAGAAAAACATTTAGTAATAATTCTATTTAAAAAAAAAAATATTCCAATTCAGGCCACAGAGTACACCTGACAATGCGGTCTAACAATCGGTTTAGCAATCAAAGGCCAAATGACCTTAATGGCCGTATTAAGACGTGTTATTGCCAACAATTTCCGAGTGAAAGAGAGGGATGCCGCTATACAGATTGAATAGCGCTATCCCATTCTTACAATGTAAAAATGATGGCGATAACACGTCGTAATACAGCCCCTGGATTGCTTTGTTGATTTTAAGTCGGAGTCTTCTTACGTATTCGGTCTACCTCAAATGTCAAAATAAAAAGTAAAATTTACATAGCCATTAAATAAAACATTGTTTAAGTGTATCGATTGATTTCTTACTTTTAAAAACAACTTTGTTGTAAAAAATTCCCTATTTTTATTTAAAGCACTTCTCAAGTTTTGCTCTCGCGAGTGAAAAATAAAAAGATGCGTACTAACCCTTCTTATGCCAACAAATTCCTCTTAACCATTTACGCGACTCTGGCATGCAGGTAAAATATTCTCCTAAGAGAAAATTCAATAAAGAGCTCTTGACGTTAGCTGGATCGCGTCAAGAGTTGAAAAGGCAGGAAATTAACCTAAATAGCTGCAAGTGGCAGTGCTGCATTATAATTACTGATATGCACGCTAGTGGAGGGGAAACTTATTTCAATCAAGCATATGTATGCAACTCAGAGGTAAATTATAATAAACTACTCATGTTTTTGTGATTATTTTGCATTTTTCATGCTAAGATTATAAAGTTATTTAGTGAAGAAAAATTCGACTCACTGACGTCACCTTTAAGACGTAAATTCAGAATGTGAAGGCAAATTTCGACATGGCAGGTAGGACTCGCGGTGGCTTAGAGGTCTGGTGTACTTACCTAATCAGAAGACGAAGGTTCGTATCCTGCCTGCGATTCGAATTTGTCCTTCACTATAATTATAACTAAAAGTACCCATGCTTGTGCTCCTATATAATGTTATAGTTATAAATTAACTTTTTAATTTAATTACATGACTATAGTTATATAGTTCGATAACCCAATTAATCTTGTCATAATTATTTATCTTGAAATAGCTATTATAATAACTACAACATCAAATATATTGCCTTTCGTCGTCAGTTTGTATAGTCTTTGGTTAATACAATATGAATAATATTTTTACTTTTATCAAAACAAAATTAATGTAATTTTTATCCAAGTCATCATTACTATCTAGGTACTAGAGTGCAGAATAATTTTTCTCCCATTAATAAATGGAAATAAATTGCATGTCGCTCATGAAAAGCTGTCATTAATTTTCCTTCATATTACTTTAATGTATGAACTCATTTTCTGTTATTACTTTGCTGTACCTACATGGTGCGTACCTATACTCTGTTTAACCTTTAACAAGCTCAGCTGGGTATTGGGTCACGTCTTTTATATTTCTAATTCATTAATATAAAAGTGACATTCATTCGAAATGCAAACCCAACAAAAAATAATTGCTTATTGTAGGACAAGTCTAAATAAAAAAATGGCTTTCATATTTTTTTATGGGCACCAAAATCTTAAGTAAACTGATAAAACCCATTAAGATTGCGTAAGTAGTTAATTACTAATATTTTGTTTATTAGTAACTACAAAAACATTTATAATATATAATACCTCATTGTTAATCTATTAATTTATTCAATCGTATACCTTAAACAGGTAGAATACGGTGTAATTTTAGATAAACCACTATTTTATTATGAGGTAAGACGCTGCTAGATCCATGAGGATTTTACGTGCTGATAAAAAAGTCTTAGGGCCACTTGCACCAAATTCTATTTAAATCATTATTTTATGCATTTAGTTAAATATGTTTTACTCCATAAACATAACACATTTAAGATCGTCTTGCACCAAGTCTGTCTTATGTCAATTTAGTTAAATGAATTGAACATGTCGATCAAACAGTTCTTTACGTTCCGCTTTTACATTACATCTACATTACATCTACATTACATCATAGTAATGTGAAAAATCTATTAAAAGAATTATGTTATGAATAATAGATATAAAATTAAATCAAATTTAATAATTATTATAATTAATTAATTTTAATTAATGATAAATCTATGATTTTTATTGAAAATAGTCTGCATGTCACGGAACTTCGCGCTAATATTTTGACTTTTCGCTGCCATGACAACCAATCCAAACAAAGTCATATTTATTTGTTGTGTTTTTTATTTGATAAAATGAAAAAAATATCTTAAATAGGTGAATAATCTCTCATAGAAATTATTACAAGGCTTCTAGTAGTATTTTATCTCAAAATAAACTCCATTCGTCAGATGACAGTTCAACAAACGGCCATTCGTATTTAAGTATGACGTAAATAGGGTTTTCAGCGTATTTAACTTTGACAAGTCTTTCAACGTATTTAACACGGAAATTATTTTGGTGCAAGACGAATGTTTGACTTAAAGCAAAAATCGTGTTTAAATACAATTTAAACGAATTTAAGAAGTTGGTGCAAGTGGCCCTTAGTACTACCGCATTACCGCATTCTGCTGTTAAGCAATATTGTGCTCACATTATTGAGTTCCAGTTTAAAGGGAAAACTAGCCAGTGAAATTACTGGCAGTTCATATCATGACAACCACTGGTAATACTACTGGTGTTGCCAGCGTCTATAGGCTGTGGTTGCTCCTTACCACCTTGCGATTATTACTTATTTTAGTTGTAGTAACACCAATAAATTTCTATCTCTACTATGTACACGTAGCACAAATCGTATTATATTTTCGTCATTAATCTATCAGACGGATTGATTGTGATCAATTGCCTAATCTATCTCCATCATTACGTTATTTTGATTATGTACATACGTCAGTTTGTTAGTTACAAAATTGTATACCAATTAATAATTATATACCTATGTATGTTTCGTTTCATATTTCACTTTACAGTAGTTACATAAATAATGAAGGCATATAAATTCTGCTTAGCAAGTTGATTTAATAACTCATTGTTATACTTATAAAAATATACAGAAAATGATTTTCAGACATGCTATATTTTGGGCTGGCTTTGTATTTACGGTAAGATATGCGCCGCGGTCGCCCATCGACTGATGCGCTACTGGTTACGAGGCAATCCCCGAACAGAACAAACATTTGTAAGACTTCTGGCTGTGTATGTGATTTATGTTCATAAACACACCTACCATATAGAACAAAAACCTATTAGGACAACGGTGTCTAATAAAAAAACAGATAATCATACTGAATACTACCAATGAAAGCTTTCTTACAATTTTGATTTCAGTATTTTTTTAATTGTACCCAGTTTCCTGACAGAGCTCCGGTTGTATTTTGCAGGATATAATATCTTGTATGACATAGTCTTGGCTCATCATAGATTAAAAAGGTAAGTGCAGTAGTCAGCACGAATCGCTAGCCTGCCGCCAAATACAATGAGCCCCTAAGAATTTTCCAAATCCTTAATATATTTTTTTGTAAAAAGAATAAACCTTCTTAGCCAAACAAAAACAACGCTAAAAGTAAAATCTATATGTTCATTCTAATTCCTAATCCATCCATAATCATCCATTACAGAACCCATCCAACATCACATATTATCTAATTATCATCATTTATATTTAATGCCGTAAAACAATTTGAAGGCTAATTGAATTTTCAACAATGGCTTCTCAGTATGAGTACTACAACAAAAAGCCAGGATCTTTTAATTGCACTAATTAACTGCCGGCGTCACGTACAAATGAAGATGGCGAAGAAAAATTCGAGTGAATGAACGAACGAGAACGTTAATTGAGGTCATTATGGAAGGAGGATGCACTAGAATGCGCTGTTTTATTATTTGAATATTACAAGGGTGGAAAGTTGTTCATCAGAATATGGAGTAGGTAGCCTTGTTGACTTGATTAGAAGCGGCAACGAATGAAGATTTATGTAATGTTAATTAAGAACAGAGCACTATGAACATTTATCATCACTATTACTGCATGAGATCTTAGGTTCCCTTTCATGGTCAATCATACTGTTAGGTATTGAATTTTTCATAACACTTTGGTAATTAAAAATAATCACAGGAATATTTCAAATTTATTAAAAATGACAAATATTACTGTACACTAACTAATATTAAAAGAAGTCACATTTTAATAACATTGCGTATATATAACAATAACATATTGGACTTATAATTTGAGTATTATTAATTAAAAAAAACGCTCCACACTAGGAATTTTTCCTGTATCGTGGGCCCTTTCACAAGCACAAATTCTCACATACAGAAACGCCTTGACCCGCAACAAGTAACCGTAGGTCATACAAATATTTGCTCCGTGTGGGGATCAAACCCCGTGAACACGTGGCGTAGAGGCCGAAGCTATTCTGCCCGCGACTTCGTCCGCGTAGCGTGATTATATATATATCATCTATAGCCTATAGCTTTCCTATAGCCTTCCTCAATAAATGGGCTATCTAACACTGAAATAATTTTTCAAATTGGACCAGTAGATCCTGAGATTAGCGCGTTCAAGCAAACAAACAAACAAACTCATCAGCTTTATATATTAGTATAATAGATTATATATATTATTTATATATTTATTTTATTACTACCTACAGTGTTAAGAGGAAATCCTCTTTCTGTAATTCTAGTAGATTATGTACCTACTAAGCTTTTTCAAGAACTGGACGGTAGATACTAGGAGCTTGCGAGTCGCAAATCCGTGCAATACATCGCTTGATGCACGCGATGCATAGGGTCATCACTATCTAGATACCCTAGATCTAGTTTACAAAGAACTGGTCTATCTTTTATAAAATCTGAGTAGAAACAAGTAGGTTAACTGTAGTAATGGATACATTATTAAAGTTTATTTTAGAGCTAACTGCCTCATTAGCCTAGTGCAGGTCATGAGCGTGACTGCTACGCTAGAGGTCCTGGGTTCGATTCCCAGGTCGAGCAAAGTGTTATTGGGTTTTTCTATGAAATTCCCAGTAGAAGCTCGGAGTTTGGAATTTGTGCCCGGTTAATGGCAATAGGCTCGCCCCCTATAACATGGGACCTAACGTACCGGCGAACTGTGGGTGCACATTAGTACGCCTCTGCGTAATCCTTCGGGGAATACAGGCGTGATGGTATGACGGTATGTTATTTTAGAGCTGTATGCGCGTATGTTCCCCGTAGGATTAGGCAGAGGTGTGCCGATGTTCGCCGCTATGTTTAGATCAAATGTAGTACGATGCGAGCCTATAGCTATTGAAAATAAACAAACCATCACGCCTGTATTCCTCAAAGGGTAAGACAGAGGCGTACCAATGTAGGTAGGTACACCCACAGTAGGCCGGTACGTTTACGTCCCATATAGTAAGAGAGCGATAACTGCTGCAAAAAATTTGATAGACACTTTGCTCGACCTGGGAGTTGAACCCCGGACCTCTAGCGTACCACTTCAAACTATTAGACTAATTAGGTAATTTAGTTAACACTTAGTTTACAAATTAAAGTAGTAAATACAAAATGCTATTCCATTACTTATATTTGATTGTGACGAATATATACTAAACATACCTACATTTATACACATACACACCTAACACACATTTATTTCTAAAACACCTACTAGCATTTTTTAAAGCCATGACAAAAATTCTTTTAATAACAAAAATAGCCGAAAATCTTCAACACAATTATTTATATAGCCTTTTCACATTATTTCCAAATCGTCTCAATATTTTTTTTTCAAATCAGGAAAAAATAACAAAAAACGTAAAACGTAGAATGTAAATATTTTCATAATATCCGTATTCTTTGATCCCGGATTAAAAAAAAACGAATTGTATCGGCTACTTTGTATTCCGTGAAAGTTTTAAGGGTCGCCTTAGGGAAATAAGTTACAGTGATGATCTCATTCAATACGACCGTCTTCTAGTCTGTCAATAGTAAGTTATGTAGCTGTACGGGTCTGAAGTTGTCCGCAAATGGTTTTGCAGTGAAGTCTGAAGGAAACTGCCAAGTGGTCCTGAGCGCGACTGCTACGCTAGAGGTCCTGGGTTCGATTCCCAGGTCGAGCAAAGTGTTATTGGGTTTTTCTATGAAATTCCCAGTAGCAGCTCGGAGTTAGGAATTTGTGCCCGGTAATAGCAATAGGCTCGCCCCCTATTACATGGGACCTAAACATACCGGCGAACTGTGGGTGTACATTAGTATGCCTCTGCCTAATCCTTCGGGGAATACAGGCGTGATGGTATGTTATGTTTGAAGGATCCGGCGAACAGTATTGCCCATAAAAACGTAATACCAAAATAAATCGTAATTAAACACATTTTTTTTTAGAAAAACTTTCTATCAATGTGGATCGCAAATTACTAGTATTCTTGTTAACCCCTCGTGCTAAGCCAAAATGCTTGTGTTACGAGTGGGTTTACGTCGGTAGTACAATGGGTGGGCTTGCGTCGGTTACCATTTTGTCTACTGCCTACTACTTACTTCACTGGAAATAAACGATAGGAAAACTGGTCAAAACTTATTTTGTAGTGAAGTAGGTATTTTGCACGAAATGGTAGGGTAGGAACCTAGATAGGTAGCTAGGTATCCGAATCCGAATAATAAGACAATTTATTATTTTAAAAAAAAGCTTACTTGCAATGTGGGTCGCACACTACTAGCATTCTTGTTAACCCCTCGTGATAAGCGAAAATGCTTGTGTTACGAGTGGTTTCACGTCGGTAGTGCAATGGGTGGGTTTCGAACCGGCAACCACATGATCCCAAGTCCGACGCCCTAACCATTCAGGGAATACAAGCGTGATAATAAAATGAAAGCTAATTCTCTCAAAAACCCAGATCATCAAATGATGTGAAAGCTTTTACTATAAACCCATACATTTTGACGTGGGAGAGCCATGCTTCGGCACGAATGGACCGACCGGAGTGATACCACGGCCTTACAGAAAACCGGCGTGAAACAACGCTTGCGTTGTGTTTCGCCAATTGAATGAGGTTACCGGAACCCTTTTAAAAGGCGGGCAAGGCACTTGTGACTCCTCTGGCGTTGCGGGTGTCCATGGGCAGCGGTTATAGCTTACCATCCGGTGATCCGTCTGCTTGTTTGCTTCCCTATCCCATAAAAAAAATACATCTGTTAACGTCTTTGTCCAGTCTAAACAAAGGCAACCCTAAGGCCTGATCCACACAAGTCGCGTGACAATGCCGCAGTCACGTCACCTGTCAGCTGCGTGTTTAATATCGAATTACCCGACGCCTGCCTCCGTCTAAGGCCTAAATAATGTACTAGATAATTCAGCTAAATTACAGCCCACAATTGTTTTTCGTTTATTTTAGTTAAACGTTTATTTATATAACGGTAGTTTATCCGTACATTAAATATCTTCTATGTATTATAAATTTTTTAAAAAAGCTGTGTCTTTACATTGAAGATATTAAAAAAAAAAACAAGTGGGTTAGGGTATATAAACGTCTCCGAACCCAAGAATGTGATTTTTAAATTCTTGTCTGTTTGTCTGTTTGTTACGGGTTGGCGCAAAAACTCCTGAATACTTACATTTTAATTTTGTTATCTCTGTTATAAAGTATATGCTCCATCTTAAAAACTGGTAAACATTTTATCTCAGTTAATTAAACGAATCCTGAGATACAGCTTGACCTCTCTGATGTATAGAGTAGAGGCCCATAAAAAGAAGAGATCAACATTGTTGGTTATTTATTACATTATTTTTGGAATAAATTTCAAATCCTAATATAGCTTCAGGTGAGCGAAGCCGCGGGCAAAAGCTAGTTTTATTTATGAAGCCTCTCAAAACGATAATACTATAACATAAAGTTTAAGTGTTAATGGAGGGGTTCCGGGAAGGCAAAACAAATGAGTGACGTTAGTTTCAGAATCTACTGTTATACGTAGTTCGCCGGGTCAGCTAGTTTACGACAAAAATGTACGAAAAGATGGTATTTAAAAACTGTCAAATTCTTCTCGAATACAATAAAATGCGATATAACATCAATTAACTGCCTCATTTGTCTAGTAGTTCCAAGCGCGACTGCAACACTAAAGGTCTTGGTTTCGATTCTCAGGTCAAACAAAGTGTTAAAAGGGATGCAGCGAACGCTGGACATGGCCAGCGATGGTCATAACGAATGTCAGACTCGCACCCAAGATATAACAAAAGGTGTATGATCCAATCAGAATAATAAGAATGGATCTGACATGTTTAGAACTTTCCTTCACACTAAAAAAAACACTCACTCACCATACCATCACGCCTGTATTCCCCGAAGGGTTAGGCAGAGGCGTACTAATGTACACCCACAGTTCGCCGGTATGTTTAGGTCCCATGTAAAAGGGGGCGAGCCTATTTCCATTAACCGGGCACAAATTCCTAGCTCCCAGCTGCTACTGGGAATTTCATAGAAAAACCCAATAACACTTTGCTTGACCTGGGAATCGAACCCAGGACCTCTAGCGTAGCAGTCACTCGCCTAACAAAAACTCATTAAAACAAGGATTAGCCATAATTACGATGTTTAATTCTAAAAGTTTCACGATCTTAGAAGAAAGTTGACGACCCAATGCATTTCATTAACAAAGAAACCAAGCGGAATACATAATTAGAACAAAAAAAAATGTGTAAATTGAGTTTCTTAGTTTTCCTTTCTGGGAAATTCTGTTAAACAAAAAATGCAGCTATGAAACGCTTGGGATAAAGCTGCAAAGAATGAAGGACTTAAAAATTCCCTTTATGTTTTTGAACAACTACTAGATACTTAGACGTTTACCGAAGGGATTGAAAAATAATTAATTGTTTTAGTACCTACGGCTGTGCTTTCCGTTTATTCCGCCATTGTTGCGTATTGACATACAAGTTATTTGGTAATTTACTAATTTTCTTTATGTTATCCGCAAGCGACTGTTTTTATATTATATCCGTCAGATGTGCTGGTCTACTCAAAGCCATTACGGTTCTTTCTTCAAAAGGCCATTTCAGACATTGCCTTGCATTGCAACTCACATAAATACATTTGCACTAAGTAATGTCTGGACTTTAAAAGAGGCCATGATTCTCTGAGTTTGTTTCGGCATTTCGTTTCATAGGTCGTCAGTTATGAATCGCCGGTGCCATCTAGTTAAAAAATTATATGGAAAACATTGACTTGCAAAAGTATCCTTAAAAAGATGTATTTACAGAAATAAACATCATTTATATAAATTCAACATATATTACTTTTCTAGAAATTTTATTCGTTAGTAAAAACTAGCCAAATTAAATCTTGAGCAGTTTATCTACAAAACTTGGCAACCATTAATAATAGATCTCAATTATTTAGTCGCCAACCACCCTATTCTTAACATTGAATTCTGCTCTCATTTTAACATTTACGTTTCTAATGGTATAATAGATTAATGGATCAGACAGTCTTCTTGTTGTATATTACTTATAACTTTTTTATATTTAAATATAAAGTATAAATAAATGACATAATTTGAGGGAGGCCTGTATGCAGCAATGGGATAATGAGGGATGTGGATTATGATGACATACAAAGAAGAGTACAATCTACATAAACAATTATGAACCAGACAAAATCATGAGCACGACAGCGCCAATAGACAAGATTTATTAAGAGCAAGTGACATCACTTAGTTGTTCCAACTTAATAACAGTAATGAACGCGCAATGCAGTCACGTCATGACGGGAACGTGTTTAATATCATATCACCCGCGCTTGCTCCCACCAAATTATAATATGATAATAGCGAGATAGTACCGAGATCGGTACTTCGGTATAATGCACGCCGTAACTGGCTTAACTTCGGCATAAAGCCGTTTTTGGGTAATGGGTAAGGTGGCTTCCGAAATTGTGAAGTTTGGAGTTAAGAAAAATTACTCTTTGAGTTATAAAGTAGTTGAAAAAGCGAATGTTATTTATTTATTTATTTATTTATTAATAAGGTACATCAACAATATACATACTGATACATTTTTTTATAATTTATGATTGAGACAGAAATCTTGTATGTATATCTATAACAGATGTACACAACATTCACTGTATGTAAACATAAGCCAAAGAAAAGAAAAAGTAAAAAAAAAAAATGAAATGGACGGAATTATATGGATACAAACCAAATAAAATCAAATAAAATCAACATATTATCAGATAACGTACAAATTAACATGAAATCATAAAAACACAAATCCCTATCGAGAACAAAAAATACAATTAATCCTAATTTAATTTAAATATATTATTATTATTATTGTGAAATCAATTAAACGCTTATTTCAACCTTGCGCTTAAACTTATTGTAGGGATCGTGAAAAATGTCAAAATTGTCCGAGCTCCCGCACAAAGAGTTGTACTCACTGCAGATTCGTGCCTGGGGTGAGCGTTTACCTACATGTTATCTATACTTACATATATGTGATACTTATTTCATGGTTTTAATTCGATGGACTCTAGTTTTTGCTGATGGAAAGCACAGAGAGGTTCTAAGCAGTGCTTAAAATTCAAAGGATTAATCAGTCTTAAAGTAAAAGTAATATAGGTAAGTATTTATAGAATTATTAATTTTAGGAACTAAAATATATTTACAAATACCTACCTACTTATATATTCTACTACTCAAAGCCATTTGTATATAGGTACCGTAGTAGATAATGGTATTAAAGCTAGTTGTACACACAATTATAGCGCTGCATTAACACTTAGACGCGCTTGGAACAAAGCCAAAAACACTCAAATGAAACCTTTTTATTATAATTATTATTGTTCATTACAGCGTCTTAGTTAAACACTGTGTAGTTACTAGTGCTATGTAGAATTTTGATAGTGCACCACTGTCATTTGCAATTTGAATCCGAAACATAACATAACTATGTGCCACATGTAATTGTTCCGCATCTTATTGTTTGAAGAACTAAAGTAAAAGCCCATGATACAGGAGAAAATTCTAGTCGACCCGTGATCATGGATGCTGTAAAGGATCCAAAACGTTGGGAGTTAAATAATATCAATACAACACGATATAATCCGTTAAAAGTAGGTTTATTTGAAATTCTAGTATTTTACAAAGGTTTTTCAACAAAAAAAATATAGCGCAATAATAATCAAAGAAAAATAAGCTAGAGATATAAATATAACGCCTGTAATCCCCGAAGGATTAGACAGATGTATTATAATGTACATCCACATTTCATCTCTGTTTAGCCTTTAGGTCCCGAGTTATAGAAGTGACCCGGCACAAATCATTCACAGAAAGACCAATAACACTTTACCGGACCTGGGAATCCAAACCAAGATCTCTAGGTACTCGTAATATAATTTAGAAATCAATACATTCATACTTTACCAAACTGTGAAACAACGCTTTCATTGTGTTTCGCCGAGTGAGTGAGGTTATCGGAGTCCCAAACCCCTATAAAAGGCGGACAACGCACTTGTGACTCCTCTGGTGGTGCAGGTGTCCATGGGCGGCGGTAATCGCTTACCATCAGGTGATTCGTCTGCTCATTTGCTCCCCTACCCCTATCCCATAAAAAAGCTTAACATTCAACTATGTAAAGAGTTAAAAAATTAAGGCGAAACAGAGTTCTAAGAAGTAAATATTGGCGGTAATCTCACTATTCAATTACATAACATACATAGGTAACTTTTTATTCAGACACGCACACACAGTCCACGCAGACAAAGTCGCGGGCAGTTGCTAGTATAATTATAAAATGAATAGCTGCTTGTTTAGATATTTATCTAATACCTTCACGATTCAATGCAAATGTTCTAAGCTTAGACAACTATTGCTTATTGAACTGACTGTGAATCTTCGAGCGAAATTCCACTTTGATAGTAAATACTGGCCGACAGGTAATACCGGATTGGAGTTAACGTTTCATATCGATTTGACGTTTTGATTAATAGCTCTGGATGGGTTGTTATTACGACATACCATCACGCCTGTATTCCCTGAAAGGTTAGGCAGAGGCGTACTAATGTACACCCACAGTTCGCCGGTATGTTTAGGTCCCATGTAATAGGGGGCGAGCCTATTGCCATTAACCGGGCACAAATTCCTAACTCCAAGCTGTTACTGGGACTTTCATAGAAAAACCCAATAACACTGCTCGACCTGGGAATCGAACCCAGGACCTCTAGCGTAGCAGTCGCGCTCGGGACCACTTGGCTAATGAGGCAAGCTTAGACAACTATTGCTTATTGAACTGACTGTGTATCTTCGAGCGAAATTCCACTTTGATAGTAAATACTGGCCGACAGGTAATACCGGATTGGAGTTAACGTTTCATATCGAATTGGCGTTTTGATTTGATTTGATTAATAGCTCTGGATGGGTTGTTATTACGAGTAATTTGGTATTGCAGATTAGGCTGTACCTGCTATAAGAAATTGGTATGGTCACATAAGTACAGTCGAAAAAATTATAACAGTAGAGCTATCTCTACTCTACTAGGCTATCCTAGTGGTATGACCGTTGGACTGCCAAATCGAACGTCTTGAATTCGAATCCAAGGCACGTCAGACTTTACGCAATCATGTGTGTAAGGTATTAATTATCACTCGCTTAAGCGATGAAGAAAAACGTTGCGAGGAGAGCTGAACGCTTTAGAACTTTTTTCGCCTTCGGCATCGGCGGTCATTTTTAGCGATCGGCTTTTGCGCCACGGGTTGTAGGTTCGATCCCCACACGAAATAAATACTTGTAAGATCTAAAGGTAGTTGTTACGGTTCTGGGCATTTGTATCAAGCGATAAAATGGAAATTATGATAAAATGGTTAATTTCCGAACTGGCTTGCAAGTCATGCTTGATTTCTGGTAATTTTTTTATGGAATAGCGGGCAAAGAAGCTTTTAATTAAATTAAGCGATTATCACCGCCCGTAGACACCCGTAACACCAGAGGAGTCTCAAGTGCGTTGCTAGCCCTTTAAAAGGGGTTTGGCTTCCGGTATTCTTACAGTTTCACGCCAGTTTTCTGTGAGGCCGTGCTTTCACTCCGGTCGAGCCGGCCCATCCGTGCCGAAGCATGGCTCTCCCACGGCAAATTTTTGGTTATTCAGCTATGATCATTGAAAAAAATATATCCAGTATATGTCACTAGACAGAGACCTAGATACCTTATCCTCATAACATTCGTTAACATTAAAACACATAACTATACGGTAGAAAACATTAAAAAGTGAAAACAAGTAAATTAGTAATTCAATTAGTGAGTAATACCTTTACCGCACCCTTCTTGCCCTGTTACATTAATTATGTAATTATGCGGTAACAGCCGCTACTTAATACTAAAACAGTTGTTGATGCGTATCTTTTAAGGCAGTCTTACACAATCCTAGAACACACTTAACCGACCTTATTCGATAAACCTCCAGTAACCAACACAGAATAACCATTCGTAATTTCAAAGAGATAAAGTTGAAAGTTGATAGAAGTAGCAAACAGATGGTTGCACCAGCAATAAAGACATGTATTACCAAAAAGGAATGTCGCATTTCACTCGACTAACGAACAAGGTGATGAAGGTAATCAAATACTAACACTCGGGACAGAGTTACAGGGAATATTCCATTTACTGCCCGTTATTCGATACTTTAAGAACCATTCAGTATGCGATGGTAACCCTATTCCATGTAGGACGTTACTATTGTACAGGGCGATCGGGTAAAGAGGGAGCTCTCTTATTTCATAGGGTTATACCATTACAGTTGCGTTTTGATGTGTAATAAACTGCAATTGAAAGCGCGATGTCGACTTGACTGTTTATGTTTAAGCATTCAAAAATGCACTTGACTGGGCCATGTGCATTAATAGCTGTGTGGCTGTTATTATGAAATGGAATGTGCACAAACTTTTTATTTTACTTTTCTGCCTTATTGGTCAATTGCAAGCGCACATTCTGCAGGAAATGTTGTTTGAATCATCCCAGATCTAGGAGTGCAAATGAATTATTTTTGTTAATTTTGGAAACGGATCGAAGTTTGCATTTGTGCCCATGGGAGCTAAACATTCTACGAAATGTGGATATACGGACGTTTGCCTAACATAAGATACCATCACGCCTGTATTTCCCGAAGGGTTAGGCAGAGGTGTACTAATGTACACCCACAGCTCGCCGGTATGTTTAGGTCCCATGTAATAGGCGAGCCTATTGCCTCAAATTATCAAATGGTAAGTAATCTCAAACTTCGAGTTATACTGGAATTTCATAAAAAAAAAAAACAATAATACTTTGGTCGACCTGGGCACGCACCCAGAACCTCTAGTGTAGCAGTCGCTCTCAGGATTCTGGGCTATTGAGAGTCTGCCTAATTCTTCGGAAAATACAGGCGCGATGTACGAATATTTCAATTGATAAGCGGGAATCGTACCCAAGACTTTCAGCTCAGCACTAGACAAACGAGCATTCATAAACAATTACCTATAAATTTATTTCAAGCTTATCGTATAAATTAATTCCTAGAAAATATTACCCGAGTTGAAAGGTTTATATTTCCAATAATAGCTACTATTTTGTAACAGTTAATTTGACAGTGACATCTACCGCCGTAAATTAATATTGCCACATTGAAAAACAAATTCAATTACTAGCCCTTTTAATAAATGTAGGCGTACAATTTGATTCTACATAATCCCTATAATTCGATACCTATGGCAAACTCCCTTGTTTTGTTTAACAATTAAACTAATTAATGTGTTTAAAACAGAACCTAGGCGTAAGCTAATAATAACAGTTGTTATGTATTTAACAGATGTTGGTAGGTTGAGAATGAGAATTCGCCTGGAAGGCGTTTTTGAGTAAATATAGGTAACATAATTATTTATAAACAGAACTACGGTAATGGACGCCAATAGATTAGCTTTTCGTGAGCAGTTTTATTTTATTTATAATTTGCTATTAGCTAATTTATTTATAGATACCAATAATTACTTAGAGCGAAATTGGGGAATCCTCTCAGGAGTGAAGATTTTTTGCCATAAAAAATAAGTTTCAATATTCGTCGCTATGTTTAGATCAATGCGATCCTATGGCACTAGTATTCTATTATCTGTGCTATGGCTAATGAAAAAAAAACAAACCATCACGCCTGTTTTCCCCAAACGGTTAGGCAGAGGTATACTAATGTACACACACAGTTCGCTTGTATAAGGGGCGAGCCTATTTCCATTATCCAGACACACATCTATAACTCCGAGCTGCTACTTAAATTTTCAAAGAAAATCCCAATTACACTACTCAACCTGGGAATCGAACCCAGAACCATGACAGGGTGCGCTTGTGACCACTCGACTAATGAAACAACAAAGTATTTATTTCCTTTTCCTTGCTAAAATTATAAAGTTATTTTAATGAAGGAATAATTTGTCTTCTGGTTAGATACACCAGACGCTATGACCAGCGCGAGTTCCACGAAAGTTGCCTTCACATTCTGAATTTACAACTATTGAAAAACAAGTTACTATGCTTCTCAACCGAGACCGTTATAAGCTTGGAGATTATACCTAACTAGGTATTTTATTGGTGTATATAGTAAATCTTTAGAGGACGAACGGAAATTATTTCTAAACAACACGCCATTCTAAAATAAGACCGCACAACTCCGCTGTCGGAACTGTAAAACGCAACATTTTCACTGAAACGCCGTTATTTCGAGGATGGGAATAACAAAAATATGTATTCAGAATGTCAAGCGTTCATCAAGTTGATTGACGGTAGTATAATGCGAGGAACTAACTCCAGTAAATATTTTATTTTTGTAAATATTTTTCCTTAAAAGCTTCACGGTAAGCTATACCATAAAAAAATAACCTCTTTTGAAAAGAAACAACACGGAAACAATACATAATAAAGGAAGCTTATTGTTGTTTTAAAAAATATGTAATATGCTATGGCATATTAATGAATTTACGGTAACAATGCAATGGTTCATATTTGTTTGATTACCAATTTTATAGTAAATGATATAAAAGTAATTATAATTTTTTTATATTGCAACACAGAATTTCCGAATTCGCTCGCTGTCGCAACAATATGGCAGCTGCAGTGAACTGTCAAAAAGCGCGCGAGATGAATGCCAGCCGATAAATGGCATGTGCCTCGAATGATTTGTGGCGTGTTCGCCAAATATGAACGCGGCCGTGCTAAAAATATTGATTTATTTTCAGCCTATTCTTAGGTAATAAATAATAAAACCCACTGTTGAAAAGCATTCATGCGATGATTACCAAACAGTGAAATATAGTAATCATGGCTAAATATGTTTTTTTGGAAAGTTGCCATTATTGTAATTTAATTATGTTATTGACGTATAGTTTTAATAGGTACTCACTTTTTTTCTAAAGTACCTCAACGTTAAATAATTTAAGGGCTTCAGGATATTCACGAGTTCTATACTAAACCATTTTTTACAGACTCTGTAATAGGTCCGAAACGTCTGTATTTAATAATATGAATATAACGCGATAAACTCCGTAAAAATGTTATAAGAACGTTAATTATGTTTCAATAAGATCTGTAAAAGTAGTATAGTTAAACTGCAAAATAATAAAAAAACGACATCAAAGAGATCTTAACCCAAAATTTTCATATTCCCTTTACCTATAAAATGATTTCCTTTCATCCGCACAACCATATGTATAAAAAAGAAGCAAATCTTGCGAGTACGTTTGACGTCATGAGTGACCAGTGAGGGGATTACACCTGTAAGCCTCTCAAGTATCGTGGCTTTAGACCGGGTCCGACTTACGGACCTCTGCCTGGTTTTATGAGCTCTACACATAGACCATATAATTAGTATAGTATTATGAGAAAACTAGCTAACTAGGCAGGGATTTTGGGATGTGCGTGGGTTATGTAAGCAAATGTTGTATTGATTTGGTAAACATTTATCTTACAAGCTTTCTGAGGATGAAGAGTTAAACGCCGGCTTACACGGTGACGTCATTATTTAATGTGTGAGAAGAAACTTTTTATACAAACTTCGTTGTACGTTCTTTAAATTTATGCAAACTGATTCTTTATACCTACGAAGGTATACAGTCCGGCAAACAATATATTGTGCAAAGAAATAAAGAGATGGCTAGAACAATGATGTGAGGCAGTGAGAGCTGCGTTGCACTAGCGACTCTTTCTTTCTTAATTATTTACCGCTCATTATATGCATTGTTTAAATTAAAAAAAAAACATTGTGACAAATTAATTACGAATAAAAATATCCATGCATATTATATATTTGTAACGAATGAATGAATAAATCACAAACAATTTTACCATAGAAATACTCACCTGAATTATAGCAGAAATAATAATACTGCACCAAAAATGTTTGCACCAATTACCTCAGCTCGGAAAACGAATTAAACACATGATTGGACAAAGCCGGTGTTGCCAACGAGTTTCAGAATTAAACATCAAAAAATATCACAAAGTTCATCATTTACTGACATTTAGAAACTAACAGGGCACAAAGCGAATCACTTTGAAAAACAACAGAGTAAAAATAGTGGAACACTGTTTCCCTTGTGCAGGGTAGGTGAGGTGCCAGGGGAAATACACTTGATTGCACTCGCTCGCCGCTCCACACACGATGCATTTTGATTTCAACCCACTTCTTATATGTATTAGGTATGTAGGAACTCACATTTAGTCCGTCTTTTTTTATATTTGCGGGTTTCATTGGAGAAAAATGTTTTAACATTTTGCTGTTATCCATTAAACTCCTAGTTTACCTAGTTTGCACTCATGAAAGCTTAACAACGAACAATATTTTCAGTTTTGAGCAACGAATTTAATAATATGGTCCCTGTATCGCAAGAATCATATTTTTACCACATCTGCTTACCTAATATTTGAATAAAAACACAGAAGTTTAATCTTATACCGCTTTAGATATAGAGACGCCAAAGATACTTTAAATTTCCTTTTCTTTAGTGCAGTATGACAAGATGTAGGCATTATTATTAAATGTACACTGCCTACCCTTAATTGTGGGTAAAATGTGACATCATATCTATACATTATCTATACATTTGTACTTACATAAATAATATACCAATGAAATTCCACTAATAAACGTCACACGAATTAATTTAATTATCTGTACAACACATCACTAAATTACCGTAGTTTCGAATATAACCACACTACTTTTTAACACTCACACTCTTCGATCAACCACGACAGGATTGCATTTGGTGCTATCGTAATAAATAGTAAAAAACTTTCTTACTAATTACAGACAATTCCTTGACATCTTGCCCATTTACACACTAGTGAAACGCATCAATAATAACTTAGTATTACTAATATATCGTTGTTGGAGCGTGAATACCGAGTAGGTACATCACTACACCAGGGGATTTCATAACTACGTTACAATTACAATTAATTGATTGAATTCCAAATTACATTAAATGAGACAACACACATTTGCTTGCAATACTACGATACGTGAACTAGTTGGCCTATTGAATTTGAATGGTATGAATGTAAAAAAACGCATAATCGTAGCAAACGCGTCAATTTTTCATGCAATGCGTAATCGATCTTCAAAGAGTTTTTGACTTAAATACATTTGTTTGATAACAAAATTATCATGATAATTAAAACATAGAGGTAATTAATCTCAAGTTGCCTTTTTTATATCACACAGTCGGGCAAACTCCAGTCTTCGAGGACACCCACCATTACTATTTAACTTTTTCTTAAAGCTATATAGCATGCTTCCAAAGATTCAGTTTGCATAGAATCCATAAATTGAATTACTGAAAATCTCATACATCTCGAAAAGAAGCCATTCTTGTAGTGTCATACATGCTACATACACGCAAGTGAATCAGGAACCGTAACGGTGGCAGGAGCTTGCACAACCGCAATGCATATTAACGGGTGCGCGCGCGCATCCACTACCAGTGACACGCCAAACGCCACACGCCAACATGATTCGCAACATTGCTGTGAGTAGCATTATTATTTTTAATTTACGATTTTTATGTGAAGTGCCAATGTAGACGTTAGGGTGACGATGTTTCATAAGGAAAGTTGGTCAGTATGACATACAGGGTAAAACATGACAGGGACATACATGCTGTCATAACGGGTGGAATCACCCCTATTCACTAAATCAGCACCCTGTATTTTTTATTTTTATTGCAGAATGTAATAATTCTAATAGAGAATAAATAAGTAATATAAAAAAATATTAAAATATAACACAACATACCATCACGCCTGTATTTCCCGAAGGGTTAGGCAGAGGCGTACTAATGTACACCCACAGTTCGCCGGTATGTATTAGGTCCCATGTAATAGGGGGCCTATTGCCATTTACCGGGCACATATTACCAACTCCGAGCTGCTACTGGGAATTTCATAGAAATTTGCTCGACCTAGGAATCGAACCCAGGACCTCTAGCGTAGCAGTCGCGCTCAGGACCACTCGGCTAATGAGGCAGTATTAAAATCTAAATAATAGAAAAGTCCAATATCACTACATAATTATGCTGATTGTCTGAATGCTGAAAAAGCACTTCGTTGTATAAACTACGACTTCATGAGTTTTCTAGAGGACGCAGCTTCGAGTTCTATCCGTGGTCGAATTTTCAGTTTCTATTTTTATTTCTTTCAGTTTTTATTAACTTTCATTCAATCAAAGACCTATTCTGACATACACAACCATACAAACCCGTAAAAAATATCTGTAGTCCTCTCAAATATTAGTTCCATGCGGGAATCGAACCCGTTACCTGGGTCATAGAAGCCGACCATTCGTGCCATCACAACATTACGTTAAAAATGTTGAACACTCCTGAATTTTGATTTTCAGTTAACCCTGGTCGTAGTGGTTGCAAGCCATCTATGCTTAGCGAATCCCGTACCGGAACCGGATCCTGTTCACAGAACACAGTAAGTACTTTTTAATATTTTTAATTGTATTTTTAGGCAAGTGGTCCTGAGTACGACTGCTATGCTAGAGGTCTTGGGTTCGATTCCCAGGTCGAGCAAAGTGTTATTGGGTTTTTCTATGAAATTCCCAGTAGCAGCTCGGAGTTAGGAATTTGTGCCCGGTTAATGGCAATAGGCTCGCCCCCTATTACATGGGACCTAAACATACCGGCGAACTGTGGGTGTATATTAGTACGCCTCTGCCTAACCCTTCGGGGAATACAGACGTGATGGTATGTTATATTATGTTAATTGTATTTAAGTTCTGTATTAGTCAGAGAAAAATAAAGCATTTTTGTAAAGAAACCATTGATTATTTTCTAAGTAGCTAAGACTATTCTTTCTGCTTTGCGCTTTGAAGAACAGTTATGTATTATAATATAACATCACGTTTGTATTCCAAAGATTTAGGCAGGTGTAGATATGAATGCATTCCCACAATTTGCCGGTATGTTTAGGTCCCATGTAATAGGCGGCGAATCTATTGACTTAAGTACTCAAAAATCTGTTATTAGGTAATCCAATAATCTTTCACGATGCTTTATAGAAACTAAGGAGCATTAACAATGAATGTTTACGAGTAAAAGTACTAAAATATAAGACCAATTTCCTTTATATATAAATCTCTTATAAGTAATCTTTCTCTGAGCCAAATGTGGATTTCGGATCTTCGTGATAAATACAGATAATATCCTATGCTGTCTATCTATGAGATTTATTGCTAACATAACTGTTAATGGCAGCCGTGACATGAGTTATGTACAGTCAGTCATGATAATGTATGTTTATATATATGTATATCTATGCTCACCCTTAGCAATGACGTCATAGTAATTAGGTACAAAGTGTGGCTTTAATGAAAAATTTATTTGGAGTTTTTTTTAATTTTAGTTCTAGACTATAATTATTTCTACTTTTTTGAGGAGATTTACATTTATTTTATAAAGGTAAATAATCGTGGCAGTAGTATTTATGTATAAAGATTAATTAATCCTTTAATTCATTAGGGTTTACTGTTAGAGTTAGGTCTAAAATGATACAATGCGAGGTATACTGTATCCATGAATGTTAATTATGATTATTCTTCAAAAATGGTGATTTTAACCGCCCTTTTTTTCGACTAGCGTTGCGGGTGGCCATTCGGCGGTAATTGGTGGCGGTAATCGCTTACCATCAGGCAATCTGTCTACTCGTTGGCCCAATTGTCTGTACAATTTGTCTGTATGATCTAGAAATACGGCCTTGATGGTCAAATAAACGAACTTGTGACAAAAAATCATTGATCTAGTGGTCGTAATTGTAGTTGTTTGAAAAGGTTTCGTTTCGATTCTTAGGTCGAGAATATTCCACGGTGGTCGTGCACGTCACGGATCCCATGACCGTGGCTATAGGGCAAGAGAAGGCAAGTCTTGTACGGTTTTTAGTCGGTACGAGTCCGAAATACCCCGCCGCCCCCCAAGTGGCGGATGACCTATGAGGATTTTCCGTTCAAGAAAAAAAAATGTTTGAGTATATTCCATGAAATAGAAAGAGCCACATTGTCATTAAACGGATATAATTCAAACTTCGAGCAGTTATTAATTAAGAATGTTTCTACAGAAAACCCCAATATAACGCTGTTTGACCGAAGAATTGAACCCAAGATCACACTCACAACATTTTATTTTATTTCAGTGTAAGAATCCACGTGCCGTATGAGGTTCACACCGTCCACCACCACCATACCGAAACATTTCCCGTGATCAAAGAGGTGCCTGTCATCAAGACTGTACCCATTATCAAAGAAGTGCCGATAGTCAAGACCTTGCCAGTGGTGCAAACTGTTCACGTGCCTGTGGTGAACACTGTACACGTTGAGAAGCCCGTGTTTGTGCCGTATAAGGAACATATATCCTTTTCTTCTTGGCATTAACGGAACTTAAATTATAGTTGTAGGAATAATGGTGACATAATAATATAATAATATTCAATTTATAAGCGTTTTCTGTTCGATACGGATTGAAGTATGAAGGTTACCTTTTTATGTGTGGTCCGAATAAGGGACCCAAATTCTTGAGATGTACAGGGTATAATCCTCAAGCTCTATAACTAAGCATAGGGTTCACAATGCCATTTCACTAAGATGTACTTCTATTCAAAAGGGCGGCAATGCAAGGGACACGTTTCAATAAAGGAAAAGTAGAATCACTGATATGCGATGGACAAAAATGTATGCGTCAGTCAAATGCAACGCAAGCAGTGAATACGGCCCTTAATTTCCTTAATAGTTAATTTTGTCATCACCATCGAGCTATTCAAGTTCATAATACCGTACATTCACTTGAAATAGAAAACGCTACAGATTTTCTTGACTGTCGTAACAATAACACTTTAAAAAAAATAAGTAAGCTCTAGTAAGCAAATCCACTGACTGATTTTGTGTTTGGGGCTGTAAGTCACAGCTAACTTTTCTTATAAAACTTTTTAGTCATTAGACGCTAAGCAAGTCCCTGTTTACTCGTCTCAGCGTTTAAGAAGCATGACAGCAGAACAGTTACATTTACTTATTCATCCTATTTTAGTCCTATCGCTGGACACAGACCCCATCTTTAAATGGGATCGATTAGGATATAGTCCACTAGAATGGCTTACAATCAACGCGCAGTGTATGAATTGATGTAAATCAAATACAACGAATACAATGCTTGAATATCTACTCGACTTTAAACTAAAGTTTAATCACATTTCAAGTCGCTAAATGTTAATAATGAAGTCTGTGTGTGTGACTTTAAACTGTGTGTAACTGTACACTGACCTTTTGACTTTTATCCACAAATTAGCAAGTCACAATGTTATTCATGATAAAATTAAATTAAATAAGAGTTGTTAATGAAGTGTGTGTAACAACGATAAAATGACGGATAACAAATGAGTTTAATTAACTGACGGCGTAACTTGCAATTGTACAGCACAATTTTAATTGAACGGATGAACTATTGCAATGATTACGAACGTAAATAATGACGCATTAGAGCTTATATTCGATTGTTTATAGTTCGATTTTCGGACTGTTTACACTGAATTATATTTTGATTGTGTGAAGTGCACATCCTTATTGACTAATTCGCCGATTTGTAATCAGTCTGTTTGAGATCAATGAACAGTAATTCAAATGTAAACCTATTTGATTAGGTACCTAGTTGTATTCACTGACTGTTTTTTTTATTATTACATCATAGAGAAATCATTATAAATTTGCAAATCATACACAGTACAGTCAAATGACAAAATGTTCAAAGTAACTATTCTTTTATTCAAAAATATCATTCATATATTTTTGAATCAAAGGGTTTTATTATAAAAGAGAATTTATATTTTATATTAAAGAGAACATTTTGCGATTGACTGTACTGTTTTTGGCTTGAACAATAGATAGTCGCCGGAAGACAAATATTAAAATTAAATGGAACCGGCAACTGAGTCCATGGTCCAAGTTAATTCTGGTCCCAGTCGCCGGAATCCTCACAAATGTTACATTATGTTTGTAATCAAGTACTTATTTCGTCTGCTATTTAAGCAGATTCCGACACTCAAAGACGTATAAAGGACCCTTTATTAGTTTTACAGCACTTCAAATGTAGAAGCGATGAGTCAACACTGCTTACAGTTTCAATGAACCTAACACTCTTGCGCAGATGTAGAGCTTAAAACAGAAATACCATATTGACTACTTACACGTAAGAGTAGCTCGAATTTTCAAACTCAAACAATTTTATCATAGTAGGTATCTCAATTCACACATACTTGTCTAACATAGGTTTCTCAACACAATTTTTGTGGTTATAACTATATTTAGTGCTAAACCTTTATATAAAGATGAGTTATAAGATAATTTTCTTACACGCATACGTATGTTAACTCTTAAGGTCGAATATATTTTGTCACGAATTTTGACATTTGTCAATTTGACGTAAGAAAGAGAGGTTGATGTTCATAATACACACACTGTTTTGAAAATCTCGTCTCGTAGTCAAGTTTTAAGCATGAATACACTGAATGTACTTTGCCAATATTGTAATTGAAAAAAATATAATGTTATTTTATCAAAAAATAAATGTTAAAATATGAGTTTAGTCACCATTATTTCTGTTGTGATCAGTGTAATCAAATACTTTTAAGTTCGTTGTAAAAACTCGTAGACACAATAAAATGTTTCACGTTCTTATGTGATATAATAATACAGTGTCTAACTATGTAGGTAGTGTTTTTTTATTCTCTGAAATCCTCTGCATTTTGAGCCTTCGGGGTTTATGAAGTGAAGGGCAAGGGGGAGCGATAGTGCATTATGATTTGTTTCTAGATATTAATAGAATAAATAATAGCTTGACGACTCAATGTCCTTTACGCTCCTCCATACCTGAAGTGATCATATTTGTGAAAATTTTAGCATTATATCAAGCAAAAATAGAAAAAAAATAGGGCAGAAAACAAAGACTGAAACTTAAATTACGATGTATTGTTATCATATTTATTCAACTCAACCAACCCAAAAAGTTATTGCTGCCCTGCGGAATAAATTTAAGCTTATCTACGAGCTTCATGTAAACTATACATAGCTATGTTCATTTATATTACGGATTAATAATTCAATGGAGTAATACTGTGAGCCCGAAAAACTGCGAATACTGATGAAAGCTACGCTACGGTGCGATTCCATGAATCGAAAATACAAAAACAGATTCATGATGTACTCGTATGACAGACATTTTTCATACAGAGCCTACAGAAATGTCTAAATTACGCATAGGATACGCACCACAGTACATGTATTAATTAATAGCATAGCTTAGAGGTTTCTAAATATAATAATAATCACACTTTGTAGACAAATCTCTACTATTATAAAATCTTAAAAAAGCTGTGTCTATACATCGAAGATATTTAAAAAAGCAATTGGGTTAGGTTATATGTATAAATGGCCCCGAACCCAAAAATATGATTTTTTAAATTATTGCCTGTTTATCATCTGTTAGTTACGGGTTGGTGCAAAAACTACATAATAGATTTTAATTTTGTTATTACTGTTAAAAAGTAAATGTATACAAAGACGGGATCATCACTGTTAGTTTTTGATTAAATTATTTTTGTGATCCATTAATCCTACTATACTCATAGCTTCATGTGACCGAAAACGCGGGCAAAAGCTAGTTAGAAATAAGAATTTTAATGATTCCACTGAAAACATCTGACGATCGTCAGCATCTTAGTCCCAGATACACTTACTTGACAGCCACGAGTATCTCGCTACCATGTCGTTCACAATACCAGGCTCGTTAAATTCTCGAAAAATTTCCTGTCTTCCAACAAAGTATTCCATACCGAGAATTACAAATTGTGAGCAAAATATGATACAATAACTCCAGTTACTTACTAAGCCGTGACATGTGAGGGTTATTGTTTGAACGCGTTATCGCGGCGCGCAGAATATCGGCATGTCGGTCTATTGTGCCCGCATCAACCCAACAGGTCTAACATGCAAGATCGTGTCGTATGTCACGGGCTTTACTATGCGCGAATGACACTTAATCAGAGATTTTTTGTAAATAATAAGCAGTGGTAATAAAATAAAATAAAGAATTTAATTTGCCTTTCATAACATCCTTGTGCTATGTTATATGTATCCTGAGTCCTTGTCTTCTTTACATTGAGGTATTATATTAAAATTGACCACTGAAGAACCACCGTACTTCATACGCGAACAGTTATTTCTACCGTATAGTAAATATGAATTGATTCCAAAGGAATTACGCATATTAATTAGTAGCATAGTTAAGATTAAAATTAATTTATTGAAAACAAGTAACGATCATTCTACAATTAACTAAGTCACAGTCACAAGCATTGCCGAGTTGAAATTCTGCGAACTGGAACTACTGAACACAATTCTGTTTATTATCACAGTTTATGTATTCGTAAGGGCCGTAATGAGACTATGTTTACTGCAATGGGAACAAATGCTCTGCAAATAACGGACAGTGAACTTAAACAGCGGTTTAATTCGGTTTTACGGACTTATCAGGGGTAACTTAACAGTTGAGTATAATTACGAGTAAGTGCCGTATTTGTGGTTGAATACAGCAATTATGTATTTAATTCACTTAGATTCATTGTAAGCTTTTAAAAATATAGATCCCACCAAAAACATTTTCAATTAGCAAATTAATTATACTTATCTAGAAAATAACATAACATACCATCACGCCTGTATTCCCCGAAGGGTTAGGCAGATGCGTACTAATGTACACCCACAGTTCGCCGGTATTTTTAGGTCCCATGTAATAGGGGGCGAGCCTATTGCCATAAACCGGGCACAATATCCTAACTCCGAGCTGCTACTGGGAATTTCATAGAAAAACCCAATAACACTTTGCTCGACCTGGGAATCGAACCCAGGACCTCTAGCGTAGCAGTCACGCTCAGGACCACTAGGCTAATGAGGCAGTTCTAGAAAATGTGCGTGTTAATAATTAATTATGAAGGAAAACATCTCAATGATAATATGCTGCATGCAGCCTATGCAGATTTTATTTTTAGAACAAAAATCGTTTAAATAAAATTATAATGCCTATAGACTTCTTAGCTAATTAACAAATTGAGACTCCCTATACCACCGAACACGACGAGTTAAAGAAACAATTATCAAGAATATTAATGTCATTGTTACTTCAATGCCTATCAGAAAATGTCAAGCACATTTTACCAAAAAGAGTAAAAAGGCCCGCACACACTGCATTAACAGTTTCAACCACTTATTGTTTCACGCCAAATTAAATCTTTTCGCAAACTCGTTTACACTTGTTACTGATAATTATTTTGCTCATACACACGGCCCTTGACTGCATGATAACGTGTCAGCTCAAATTGAGATGCCAATTTAACTGGCAATCCGCTGAACAAAGACTTTAATGGTGCCAGTTTGAGAGCTGATGGGGAATGGTTGATATTTTTGTTATTGTCATGTTGGAAGTGATTGGCGTGAAGATATTCTTCAACGTGGTCCTATTTATGTATAAATAATTATAAATCATCTGCCTCATTAGCCTAGTGGTCCTGAGCGCGACTGCTACGCTTGAGGTCCTGCGGGTTCGATTCCCAGGTCGAGCAAAGTGTTGTTCGGTTTTTCTATGAAATTCCCAGTAACAGCTCGGAGTTTGGAATTTGTGCCCGGTTAATGGCAATAGGCTCGCCCCCTATTACATGGGACCTGAACATACCGGTGAACTGTGGGTGTAAGTACATTAGTAAGCCTCTGCATAACCCTTAGGGGAAAACAGGCGTGATGGTATAATTATAAATCTTTCTATATAACCTGTCACAGAATCAACGCAAAAGCTGAGAGTAGTTTGTTGAGAATCGACTACTGTATCAATTACAGTGGTTTTTACACCTATAATACCTGAAACTATCGCCCCCTGATATATCAGTAACTCGAGTGATGGAAAACTGAAACCTATTTCCTTTTAACATAACAACATACCATCACGCCTGTTTTCCCCGAAGGGTTAGGCAGAGGCGTAATGTACACCCACAGTTCGCCGGTATGTTTAGGTCCCATGTAATAGGGGGCGACCCTATTGCCATTAACCGGGCACAAATTCCAAACTCCGAGCTGTTACTGGGAATTTCATAGAAAAACCCAATAACACTTTGCTCGACCTGGGAATCGTACCCAGAACCTCAAGCGTAGCAGTCGCGCTCAGGACAACTAGGCAAATGAGGCAGTTTATTCCTTTTAGGACTCTAGAAAGACTACATGCGGCATGAACCTTCAGTCAGTAAATTTAATATATTGAACCATTATGAAACTAGAACCACTTTTAGCCACGTCACTGCAATTCTGTGTCTATCAATCACTGCAGCTGAAAACCCAATTAAAATTCAAACAAAGCTAAAGGCTCTTTAATAACTGTAATAATCGCAGTTTATTTTATCAGCCACATAATTACCATAAACCGCCAAAGTAATAAATAGTACTAATTAAAACATGCTACAATAATTTCGATTCGATCATATCGACAAAACCATTAACTGACCGCAAATTTCTGTGGTTAGATTTAGTTAGATGAAAGGTATTGGGCTGTGGTAATTAATGGACTTTATGGATTTCAAACCTTATTTTGATATTTTAACTAAGATACTTTAATGGCAATACTTAAAATAAAAAAAAACTATTATATTATTTTTATTAAATTATTTATTAAAATCAATTATTTAAATTAAATTCTCATAAAATAAATATGTTTCAATATGAACAAATACAATTAGAAAATGTAACAACAATGTTACAACATGCACAAAAGCGTTGACATTATAAATCAATGTCAACGCTTTTGTGGATGTTGTAACAGTTTCTAAATCTGCTCGTTCAAATTTGGAATAAATTAGTAACCAACATTGTTGTTTAAAATTTTTAACTTATGCGTAAAAGTTATTTATACTCTAGATGTCGTAACTGTAGAAAGAAAGACGTAGCATACAAAAATAAGCCCCATTATAAATGAGGGTAAATCATGCGACATAAAACACCGCTTGATTTCCGCCAAATTATTGCCTCAGCGAAAATTTTTAAATTATACAACACGATAACCAATTATGCGGGTCAGTTATTTCCTCTATCAGAAACGGTGAAATTTGTTGGAAACACAATCAAATAAACGGATGTTTTAAAAACATGTTTGTGCACGATTTCTTTTGTAACCGGTGCACTGATTCGTGGAGCTTTTTGTTTTCATTCGTACTCTACGAAAGTATTTTGCTATGTGAGCGAAGAAAAGTATTTTGGCTGGAAATTAAACTGATTGTGTGAGCTGAATAAAATGGAGTCATTTTAAATTTCTTCTTACTGACAAATATTTTTATTAAAACTCAGCATCTCCCTCGACATTATACTTACACAGCTCTTAATTTAAAAAAAAAAACAGGGAAATATGTTATTAAACTCACACTTTACTGCCAAAAAGTATCGTAATAAAAAGGGAACAATAAAATCCGACATATCCCCCGGCAGCGGCAGCTCCCCACATAATATTCAAAATGGAGTACTACATTTGATCAGAGATATGTTTATTTCATGCATAGTCTCTCGGTGGCACGTCGTAGGCTATAAAATCTAGAATGAATCTATTCAGTAAGCCCAGCTCCCCGAAATTTACGTAGTGAAAGTTTACAGTTACTTCCCATTTCCGAGTTGGCCGGTTGTTTCGGAGACGGCGAACTTCTAAGTCTGAAGTTCCATAGCTTTTGAAGGCATCTCGGGCCGGACCGGAGGTCTGTATTTGGCCGTTCTTACCTATAATCCTCTGGTAGTTTGGATATATTTGTTTAACAATAGCCAGCCTAAATATTGACGTAGATACAGTTTTGAACGCTCGGCAGTTTCGAATAATTTTATGTCTATTATTACGATGCTAATAATTAGCTTTTAAGATAACAAATTCACGCTGGTTCTACTTGAATGCCATCTTCATTATAATTATATATTTAAAAATTTAATGATAACCTAGTGGTATAAACGTTAGACTGTCAAGTCAAAGGTCTTGAGTTTAAATCCAAGCCACACACCACTGACTTTTCGGAATCATGTGCGTATGAATTACTTATTATCACTTAAATGGTAAATGATATTATCATAATATAGCCTAAACTCCAAACTCCAAAAAAAATATATATATAACGAACACTAATGAGACCAAGGATGGACGCACAACTAACGGAATTTACGTCGCCAATCTTGCGTTTCTCCTAAGAGAAATTTCAAGCATTCGATATTTTCTTAATTATCAACGTCGGGAGTCGTTTATCCCAGATTACTATGTTCCCAACTTAATAAAGCCCAATAATTATCTTCATTGATATTAATATCCAAAAATCAACCTCAAACACGAGAAATTTATACCGATTATCGCTTACTCTCTCATTTGTTTAACTCATCAAGGAAAAGATCAATTAAGAAGATTAGTTATCGCCTTTAAAGATTACGTCATTGCGAGCAAACGACGGTGGCAAAGGGTGAGGCGAGTAGGGGGGGGGTAAGGTGACGAAAACGCACAATATCTTCATTCGCGATCCGCCTGCGGCCGATAGGGGGCGGGCTTGTTAACTCCGGAGACGATTTTACGCGTCTTCATTACTTCGCTGATAGGATGAGCTCTGGGACCTGGTTTAAATAAAACCACATTGTAATTTGTATTACTATGGAATTGAAGTGGAAATCGAAAACGCTTACGGTTTGGCTTTTGTGTTCTTAAATATCACAAAACGATAAATTCCACTATACTGAACCAAAGTACTTGCTATCTGACAATAATAAACTCTAATAATGACTATTATAAAGGGAAAATTATATAAATTGAGTTCTATAGAGCTTTCACCGCTACGTACCAAGGAGTCTTAACAAGCTTAAGGGCCTGTTTCACCGCTTACTGGCTTACTTAAGGCTTATTAGACCTAGGACAGGTTTAGATACGTATCTAATAAACCAATAAAATTATTACACTTCTGTTCACAAAACTAAGTAAATATGTCGCTCTACGTGGCACAAAAGGCTGAATTTAGTTCACCTACGACGGAATTGTGGCCTACGCTGTACATATCTAGGAATGTTAGCCTCATGGATACGTAAGCAGGTGTATAACCGACAGTGTATATTGCAGACCGCGGCACTATCGTCCTACCGCAATTGTAGTAGCTGCTCTGCGGTGGCTTGTAGGTGAATATCTAAACATAGATGTATTAAGCTTTAGAATAAATAAATACATTAGTACAGAGTAGGTACAATGTTTTGTTGTATATTCCGTACTAATAAAAAAGTATCATATCTGCTTCATTAGCCTAGTGGGCCTGAGTGCGACTGCTTTGCTAGAGGTCCTGGGTTCGATTACCAGGTCGAGCAGTGTTATTGAGCAGCTCGGGAGTTTGGAATTTGTGCCCGGTTAATGGGAATAGGCTCGCCCTCTATTACGTAGGACCTAAACATACCGGCGAACTGTGGGTGTACATTTGTACGCCTCTGCCTTACCCTTCGGGGAATACAAGCGTCATGGTATATTTATCTGCATTATGCTTTATGCATTACTTAAATAATTTTCTTTGAAAACGATAACAAAAACACTTTGGAGTTCATATCATTGTCAGGACTTCAAATTAATAATACCAACATATAACCAGCCACCAGAGCATAATCACGAATTGATTTTATCAGCAACAAAATAAAAAGCCTAGAAGATATAAGACGCCATAAAACTGGGCGTTTGTTGAAAGGATGGTCCAATTTGGCTTATTTAACTACCGTCTAGTAGCAAGATACCGTCTCTCAAGAGTTATTAGCCTAACTAAATTGCACGCGATTTTTCTTAACTGATAATGTGTTGTTCAGAAAGAGGAAAAATACTAAATTAGCGTTCAGGATGAGTCAGGGCGATAATCAATTATGACGCTTTAAATAACAAATTATTACGATTTCGAGTAATATGGGGTACAAAACTTTACCTTTTTAGACTTCGGAGTTCACCGGACATTTTAAAATTGACATGATTATATTTTTATAAAAAACACTAAAATCAAATTTTCCCCATGATTCTTGTTAAATTTTATAATATTCCAGTACTGTCGCGCACACAAATATTAGGTACGAAGAACTTATTTCATTAAGTTTCTGTGTACCGTAGATGCAAAAGCAGGTTTACAATTAAGTGCTTCATTACGGGATTATGGACTCCTAGAGAGCTTGCTAAGTGGAATTTATGCGGTTTTACAGGTGAATTAAAGTTTTTTTTAGTTTTAGATTCTTTGGATTATTGGATGTAGAACTCTTCTCTTCTCTCTCAAATCAAGAAAAAAAACTGGGGTTAGTTGTATAAGAATAGATACAGTATAACTGAAAGAGAAATGAAAAAATTTTTTTTTGCAACATTGAGATAAAACATACCTATATAGAAATCCAAAATAAATAATGGTAAACAGCTGTTACAGTAGCAGTTTCTATGCATGCAATAGTGCAGATCTAAGCACAGTCCTTTTTGAAGCGATACATATTGACATACCTACATAGTTTTATTTATTTAGTTGTCGTTATTTAACAAAATATGTCTTCAAGATCTGCGAAAGGAATTTTTTCTGAGGGATAAGTAGTCATAGTGAACAGAACTTGTTAGCATCAGTAAAATAACTAAATATTTCTCACGTTTTTTTATACATTACTATATTTCATAATCACAAATGTTAAACCGTTACACAACCATGACACATTATACCAACTCAGTACTTACTTTATAACTCATGGCACGCACTTCCTCACCATTACGTATTAATTTGATGACACATTTGGTGTAGCGGCTGAGCGATCAGCTTCTGCGACACGTGTTGTGGGTTCGATCGCCACACGGAGCATATATTTGTATAAATGATAAATGATGATGATGATATTTATTTCTAGTTAATAGATATTTTAAAGACACTTTTACATGTCAATGTTTTAAATTTTTTTCAACTAGATGGCGCCAGCATTTCCTGTCTGACGACCTCTGAGAATAAATTAAATCTTTCGTAATTAATCGTTATTAAAACTCAAAATAAACCTAATTAATAAAAAATTGGCATAGACATTAATTTTTACAGCCTGCAATATTTACATTATTAATTTTCTCTTCATAAGATTAAGACTAAATACAATTCCTAAAAAAACTATTAATAACATTAATGAAAGAAATATAAGTATTTAAGAAAATTTATACACGAACGATCAACATTTCATAACGACTTTTATCGCCCATTAGTCCAAACATCGTCCTGCGTCCGAATAAACATAGTAAGTCTAACAAAGGTGCGTTCTGAAGTGCACAAAGCGTGCAACTTATTGTATAGTACGAGATAGGGGCGGCCATGGGCGCGACGCCACCCGGTCAACGAACCCTATGAGCATATGCTGCACAATCAAAACTTTAATAATATTATCATAACACTGTTGTGACGTGACTGTACCAGACTTGAGTAAAATTAAACTTTGAAATAAATAATAAACAACTTAGAACATTATTTCATTAAGCTAGCTTTGTGGCCAACTAAAAACCACTCTAAAGTTTTGATCTGACGGGATAACCTGTGCTTCCCGCGGTATGGATGGGTAATAATTTGTATCACATTGAAATCCTTCTGTCTCTCTGTGAAGTCATTACATGCGATGGTTATACGACTGCTAATTTCAATGGTAAGTAGTAGTCGGAAAACTAAAAGCAATAATTTTATCCTTAAGATATATATTAAGAGATTTGGTTGCAAAAGGTTATCTTTTCATCTATATACTAATACTAGCTTCTGCCCGCGACTTCGTCCGCGTAGCGTGATGATATACCTATAGCCTATAGCCTTCCTCAATAAATGGGCTATCTAACACTGAAAGAATTTTTCAAATCGGACCTATTAATAGACTAATATATAAAGCTGAAGAGTTTGTTTGTTTGTTTGTTTGTATCATCACGCTACGCGGACGAAGTCGCGGGCAGAAGCTAGTTTTATATAAATGGCGTCCCCGATAATTAGCTGTATTACTTAGGTATTTCGAAAGCTTCATTAGAATTTAATGAAGGTGTTAGATATTTATGAGAAATAAATGGTATCAAATCAAATTAATTTGTTTATCTGTTTGACGCGGGTAATAAAGTTATTAATAAGGTATTTATTTCTACAAATACATAGATCTAGACACTATTATAAGTGGATTTGTTTGTTCTAAGTAAATTCTTATAAATAACACGCATTTATAATTCACGCTCCCAAAAATATATGACTTTAGCTATCTTCAGTTCGTGCCAGTCCATAAATAAATAAGACTTGAATTTACAGGCTTTAAGTCAAGAGTTTAGATCTAAAATGTAGCTAGTTGTATATTTTAAGTCTAGTATAAACCAACACATTTTGAGGGATAGACTAATAAATCTGCCTAATTTAGACAAGCTTTTTATTTTATTTAAAAAGCTAAGAGTTAAAATATCGTCCAACAATGTAGATAATGCTTTTGACTTTATAAAGAGCATGAGTACTAAGGAAAAACACTACACAGTAACTTTTACAAACCTTACATAATTATAAAATAAAATATCTACTGCGTATGTCTAGCTGTCGCTATTTCACGATAAGTTTAAAAAATACTGAACGGATTTTCATGAGGTTTTCACTGATTGCAGAAGTGATTTATGATGAAAGTTTTAAGCTATTCAACATCACGCTACGGCTCTTAGGAACGGGGCAACGTACGTGAAACCGCGGGGGCAGATTGGTAGTAAAGATTGGCATTAAGCCATTCATACCCCCTTTTACTCTAGGTACTAGGCAAAGAGAAGGTAACAATCAGAAAGGTGTAAAACATCTAATTGATATCTGTCTAATGGCTAATTCCTGTCTATTATCACGTAGGTAATGAAAATTATTATGAGAATAAATCCATAAGAGAAAGGATCAAGAATCAAGTTTTTTTATGGATTATGTCGGCAAAAGAGCTGACGAGCCACGTGATGATAAGTAGTCATCGTCGCCCATGTACACCAGCAACACCAGAGGAGTGAGCTGATGCATTGCCGTCCCTTAAGAGCCGCTACGGTCTGCAGACTGAGAGCCGCAGCAACCGAGGAGGAACTGGCTCTTACGCGCAAAAGTCGAAACACACACCAAGGTGCTTTACGACAGACTCCGACATGTCAGACCCAGAGGTCCTACCACCGAGCTAGTCAGATATTCTCTCGCCTCTTACGAGATGCCTATGAAGGGCAGTGAGGAATAGTATATTTTTATTCGACTTAATTTCTATAGAATATAATAAATATTATTTTGTAACGAATGTCTAGTTGTTTTAAAATAATAACTACCTGGAGACATAGGCACTACTTAATGAAGATGACAACTTAGATAGTTTATGTTCAGGATGGCCAGTTTACGGTGCGCTGGACACGCAGTCCATGGTGATAATCTCGCGAGATAATTTTTTCGACGTATAGTCTCAGCTTTGGTCATTGTCCTTGCATGAGAAACGTGACGACTAAATTATTTCATGACACTCACATCAGCCTAAAAGATCACATCTTTTTCGCGCAAATCATAAGAATCTCGTTGGGGCTGAACAAGTTGAATCCGGTCACAAGTTTTACCATTAATATTGCTATTTTACTGAGACCTATATATAAATTAATGTGGTTCTTAATATATTGATTTGTCGTCAATAAAAATGGACGCCAGCTGTTAAATCAAAAGCAACTTAATTACCAATAATTAAACGTTTGATTCATACTAACCCAGCGGGAATGTGGTCTAGACAATTTATTTTTATATCCATTGACCCCTATCCGTAACGCCTGACCTTATAACATTAATTTATCATGAGAAAAGAGATTTAATGTAAGATTAAGAAAATGTTTTCTAATACCAAGATTAAATGCAATAGTCTTACTTAGATTAATTGATCGATATTGAGGCACTAGTTTTCAATGCCCATTTACTAAAAAAAATATTATTTATAAGATGAGATTCAATAACTAGTTGTCCCAGTTGTTAAGGAATAATTAGCAGATACAATAGCGAAACAATTTTCTTAATTAATTGAGCTACAGTTATTATAAACTCATTGTCATTTCCTCCCATTACTATATAATACAGTATATCCTAAGGATAAAGGTTTTTCAGTGTTATTACTACGATTAAAAATTTTCATAGATGTTCGGCTCAGAGAGCTTAATATGCTCACCAAAGCACGAAAAGTCTTGAATATGTTAAGAATAGTCACCCATCTATTAATTAACCGTGGTATAAGCAATTTAATTTTTCCGATCGATTGATTAGCTTTAATTTGATTCAATTATTACTTAGCCGCCAGGCAAGCCGATTGATAAGACAAGGAACCCCTGATTACTTAGATTAATAATTAAGCAAAAATGCTATAAATATCCAGTACAATAAACACAAGACAAAACCAAGTACCTACTACTCCATTATAGACACCGCTAAATGTGGCGGAAAGGGATTATTGTTTGGACTTAAGTATAAGTTAACGTATGTTTTGTAAACAACATTGTTTACAAAACAAGGATTCGAGGACTAATATCGGAATATTCATGATCGACTGTTTTGTATCAAATGGAAATGGACTACGAAAGACTTATATGGTTTCCTCATGAATGCCATTGTCAGAACTGGACGAAATTAGTATCAGCTTTTAAATAAAAAATAATCATCAAGAATCAAGATCATTAAGTTCTGAGGTAACAAACATAAAAAAAAATACATCATCCACCTAAAACAAAAATGTTCATAAAAAAGTAATAGTAATAATAAGTAAATAGTTAAAGTAATAGTAATATATTATACACTGGGGCATACGTGAATCTATTTGTCTCGCTGATTTTAATTACTTACGATCTATCTCAGTGATGGAAGAATTTATTGACCTTATTTGATTGAACTCGTATTTGCTATTTGTCATATGAGTTCGTTATAATGTGAGAAGATAATAATATACAGGACAGGACATAATTTATACGAGATGGTATGAACTCTGAATAATATTATAATTATGTGGTAAATGTTACGTACCTTTTCTTTAGTGAAAGAAAAGAATATAAAAGTTTGCGTGAAAGATGATACAGACTGAGGGCCACTTGCACCAACTTCTTAAATGAGTTTAAATTGTATTTAAACACAAAATTTCTATGAAAATTCGTGTTTAAATACAACTTAAACAGATTTATGAAGTTGGTGCAAGTGGCCCTAAGACATGATATGATGTTTGATAGAGATGTATGAAAGACGACACCAAGTAAATTGGGTTAAGGGCTGGAAAATTATGATAATGAACAAAGAAATATCACGTAACATTATAGTACACCCATAAATGTTTCTTTTTTATTTCTCGAAGCAAGCACGCATGTCTATTAAAACTTTTACATAAACTTAGTTCATTTCATGATGACGCCCTGTATGTTTCTTATGTCACAAGCGACATGCAAATTTGATTGATTCACGCGTCTTCATGAATGGCATGAACCATACAAGAAAATATATGTCAGTGGAAATAGAGGGTGTTGTAGTATGCAAGTTCTTCCGCTCACAAATGAGCCTTATCCGTCAGTAACGTATGACGTCACTGTTGCAGGGTTACCATTGTTTATCCGGCGATAGTGCAACTGATCGGCATCACACTAGAATTGATACGTATTTTTTTAGATAAGAACGAAAATCTGATACAATATCTGTCATTTAAATCAATTTTCCGGAGCAGTAATCACTACAACATTTTACACGAGAACCAGAACCAGCCAGAAACAGAGTTTTTGCCACGGTTCTAGAAATTTAAACTTCAATATTGATTTTTACTCATAATACAGAAGATTTCCCGGAAATATTAATGACAATAAGCTTATTATGTTATAAAGAATAATTTAAAACGATTCTTAAAAAAAATATATATATTCTCAAATAGCCTATTGAGCCGAGCTCACTTCTCCTAAAACAAAGAGTTTATTCAATACGAATCCATTGCAAAAATCAACACCTACTTCCTATATTCTACGTAATCGAGCTTTACCCACGCATTTGCCTCTCCCATTTCACCTAAAGAAGAATAGGTAATTCAGGTCAACGAATGAACTAAAAAAAAACTTTTCCCCGACTAAAATTTACACGCGTTCCATGATTGCGATTATTTTCGCTAAAAATAAGGTAGAGTTTTAACTCGGCACGCTATAGCGTGACTTGAGTACTCGTACACTGAAGTGTTGCCACACTAATAATATTAATTAGTTTTACGTAGAACAGAACTTTAGTAGTGTAGATATAGATGTGATCGCGGCCGTCGAGTGTGGCGTTAAGCCAATTATAAACAGTGGTGGATAAATACGAGTGGAATACATATATATAAATAAAACTATTTTTTACGGATTTTATTGCGTTGTATTAATATTATTTAATTCTTTAGGCTTATAAAGGTAAGTATGTTCTCAGTGAGTCAATTTTGATGATTTTTCATAACCTTGTAAGTTTCTCACCAAAATCACTAAACGTTTGAAGTTCGTACAATAATTTTTAAAGTCCGTTGGTTATTTTTTTATTTGTTATTTTATGCCCGCATGAAAATGTTTATAATAAACCGAGCACATCAACAAAAATGTAAATAAAATCCGTTCAGAAATAAGGAATTTATAAGCATTTTTATTTTATGTTAGACAGAGAACGCTCTATAGAAAATCATGATTTCACAACACACTGCGCCATACAAATCTTAGGGCCATTTGCACCAACTTCTTAAATGTGTTTAAATTGTATTTAAACACAAAATTTGTATGAAAACTTGTGTTTAAATACAATTTAAACACATTTAAGAAGTTGGTGCAAGTGGCCCTTATACACAAAACTTAACACTCATTTTGCGACAAAGGGACAGCGTCCCCTCTCGATCGCAACTAAAAACTTTACATGCTTTATATCTTGGAACTTCAGTAGCCGAATTAAATTATTTTTCAGAATATTAATTGTGACCATTGGACTACTAAGTCAAAGGTCTCGAGTTCGAATCCAAGGCACGCACCTCTGAATTTTCGATTATTAATATTATAACTAGCTGACCCGGCGAAGTTCGTACCGCCTAACAGTCGATTCTGAAACTAACGTCACTCAATTGTTTGCCTTCCCGGAACCCCTCCACTAACACTTTAAACTTTATGGAATGGTATTACAGTTCAAATTGACTTTTAAGTATCATTACGAATATTTTGTATGGGAATATAGAAAAGTGTTGTTTTTAGACTTTTTCAGGCATTTTTTTTTAATTTTGCTCTCCGTAAGAACCATCCTCGTACTTCAAGGAATATTATAAAAAAAGAATTAGCAAAATCGGTTCAGCTGCTTACGAGATTTGCACTTAGCAACACATTTGGCGATTCATTTTTATATTATAGAAGATTATCACGCGCTTAAACGGTGAAGGAAAACATCGTGAGGAAACCTGCATGCCTGAGAGATTTTTTTGACGGCGTGTGAAGTCTGTCAACCCGCATTAGGCTAGCGTGGTGGACTATAGCCTAATCCCTCTCATTTTTAGAGGAGAGCCGTGCCCTGCAGAGGGACATGATTATGTATGTTACACCAGCCAAGTTTCTTATTGTTTTTGTCAAATAGAATCATAACATAACTTTGTGCTTTCCCCACTAATGCATGCACGAGAATTATTAATTTAAACTAAGTATTTCTCGCCTAGTCGAGCCACGGTGAATTCTTAGTACCTACCTACCAACTAGAAAAGAAGCCTTTAAATATGAAACGACTATTTTATTCATAAAACTGAAAAATTTATGACTGTTTCGTTAAAAGTAGACAGTACCTACTTTATACCAGAATATTTCTTACTGTAAGATTAAACTCGGTTTTAATTTGAATAATTGTTTTGTTTCATACAATATAATTTATTGTTTTAGTTTATCTCTGTAATTTATAGGTTTGTACGTAGGAGCATAATCTGAACTATAGACATAATAAAGTTAACCTTTGCAAAGCGGTGATAAACTAGTTATAATTTAATCTAATTAAAATTCGATTCCCACAGGACATAAATATTTGTGTCTTGTTTCTTATGTATTATAAGTATGTATTTACAACAAAAAAAAGTATATAAGTATTATATCCATTGTCCCATAGTACAAGCTCTGCTTAGTTTGGGACTAGATGGTGCTGTGTAAAATGTCGCAGTTTTTTTTTTTAATATATTTTTTTTAATTATAATTATAGACAAGTGCCAAGTGGTCCTGAGCGTGACTGTTACGCTTGAGGTCCTGGGTTCGATTCCCAGGTCGAGCAAAGTGTTATTGGGTTTTTCTATGAAATTCCCAGTACCAGCTCGGAGTTATCAGAGAGATCGAGATATTCGGAGAAATCAGGCGTGATGGTATGTATGTTTATGTTGTTCCCAATTCATACATATTTTTTTTCATTTGATTAATATTTGCTGACTTCGATAATTATAGTGCCTTCTAATTTACCTTCAGCGCCCATTTGTGCATCCTTACTTGTATATCGACTATAGTTAACATTGAGAGAATTACTTAACGCGATCCTAATTAAGGCAACTTCACACGATACGAGACCTAAACCCGTTCACTCAGAAACAGTAAATAATTAACTGAGCGAACATTAAGCGTCAAATTAGACGGTTCTAGGAAAGACGTCGCCTCACGGGGCTCAGCCGAGATGCTGTGCGCCATGTTGAATGGCGTACTGGGATTTTGTCTTTACGTAGATTATGTATAAAATTTTATAACATTAAATAAGTAGAAGGTATGTATAACATATTATAATAAATAAATTATAAGAATTGTTTTTGTTTAATGTAAAATACTTTATAAAATAAATACGTATTTCACACAATACACACGTCGTCACATCGGTCGAAATAATTGTGCACGTCTGAAGTTAGCCGTTTCGAATGGCCACGCAAGTTAAATCACTTAATTAGTGTTTTGCACAAATATACGGAATCACTAAGGACAACAATCAGGAATGCGAAAATCTTACGACCAAGAATTATTACCTACACTGAGTTTTTATATTAAAATGTATCACTTGCCGCTAACTTCACGCATACAGTTATGTCGACATACTTACGTCACATTTATATTGAGAACCCATCATTTGAATATGATTTCCTTAGAACGCCAATGGTCTTATTAAATGGCATGAGTCGCACTTGTAAATTGCAAGAATTGTCGTGATTATGTATCTAAAGTGCGTTATTGGACGCATGTAGGGTGCACCAAATAATACATGTACGTATGTACATATTATATTGGTTAGTCCTGAAGGACATACAAAGGATACTGTATACATTGCTCCTTACATACTTAATTCTAGTTGTATACATTTTCTTACTAGAATAATCTGAATTTAAACAAATTTTAAAAAATTAAAATCATCGATCTCTCAGACGTTCATCGTGAAAATTTATTTTATAGTGAAGCTCTTAAAAAGTTAACTTATACCAAAATACCAATTTCATCCCACGCAATGCAAGCCGCACCCTAAAACTGCAATACGTCCCACAAAACCCCAACTTGTGGCATCCCTAGGAACAGGAGGCTTCGTCCTTAGGGCCCAGACTATTGACATTATGCAAGGAGTCGGTAAGCTCTCGATCTAAGCCCGCGAGAGGCCTTTGTCTGTGAGACATTGGCTGCGGTTTAAAAAATAAAATATAGGTACCATAGACCACGTATTTACATAAGTGACTGCTTTCTTTTTTCCCTTTTACACTGTGTTTTGCTTTTCAACTGTCTGGAAATAAGAAATGCTTTTCGTTTTTAGAACTTTTATCCGTTAGTACTTATGATACTTACTTCACAAGGCATTGGAATAATGTATTTGGATTCATAACATAACATACCATCACGCCTGTATTTCCCGAAGGGTTAGGCAGAGGCGTACTAATGTACACCCACAGTTCGCCGGTATGTTTAGGTCCCATGTAATAGGGGGCGAGCCTATTGCCATTAACCGGGCATAAATTCCAAACTCCGAGCTACTACTGGGAATTTCATAGAAAATCCCAATAACACTTTGCTCGGCCTGGGAATCGAACCCAGGACCTCTAGCGTAGCAGTCGCGCTCTGGACCACTTGGCTAATGAGGCATGTTCTAGGATTCCTTTGTGTTAATTGTGTGATGCAAATTATTCATGTGTAAATTACTTAAGGTTTTCCAATATTCAATTGGTTACACAGCGTGATTAAGTAATTACAATGATTGTAATAGATTCTAGTAGATGTGGAAATTTATATATACATACCAATGTAATGCATTTTTTTTATTTTAATAACATGACAAGCACAAATTTACGGGCTAGCAGTACCTACCTGGTGGTAAGTAACAATTGCAGCTTATATACGCTAGCAACACAATTAACTCCATCATTATTTGACCATTATTTAATTCATTATTATTTGAAGAAAACTAGGACCCCAAGTCTACTTTTTCGATGTTAAAATTATCATTCAATGGTTTCAGAATTGTTAATTCCTAACAGATTTCTCTACGAAATCAGTGAGTTCTTATGTCATTTAGAGTTATTAAACGGCCATTCTAATACCCTTGAAATAGCAAACTTGGGCCCTGGTCAAACTGTGAATTTCATTTTCGCCTTATCAATTTATCCAGTTTAAATAGTAGAGTAATAACAAAATGAACAAACGCTTACTTCATATTCATGGCCGGTGCTTGGGTTAAATATTAACATGTTACTCGTACCTGAAACAATTGTTCCTTCATTAATAACAGACACAAGGATTTCAATACAATATATTTAAAATTAAAATATTCGACATTCAATGGATTTGCGTGAAATTATAATCTGTTTTGTTTTTAAATACATGCACGCCAAGAAATTTCTTCATATGGTTAGGGCAAAGTATTAATATACACCCACAGTTAGCCGGTATGTTTAGGTCCAATGTAATAGGGGACAAGCTTATTGCCATTAACCCTGCAAATATTCAAAATCCAAGCTGCCGTGAGTGAGAATACCGGAGTCCCAAACCCTTTTAAAAGGCGGGCAACGCACTTGTGACTCCTCTGGTATTGCGGGTGTTCATGAGCGGCGGTAATCGCTTACCATCAGATAATCCGTCTGCTCGTTTGCTCACATATACCATAAATTTACATGTTAAATGAACTATATTCTCGAGAGAAATAAAGTTATTTAAGGCTTAAACATATTTATTGTACTTATACATAATACTCGTACTATCTGCTTTCAGCTGAGCAAACGCAGCTATGACGCAACAACTTAGCTTACACTCAGTAACAATTAAGTAAAGACCGATGTACAACATGGGAACTAAACATAAACTTGTACTGATTGGTGTGCAGTACTCGCTAAGTATCTGCCTACGTCAATAAGCGATGGTTACGGCATGATAGTTTACTTGTTAGAGGTTTGACGAAGTTGGAGATACATCAAAATTTAGATGCATAAGATACTATAGACTCTATAAGAAGTTAACGTAATAATCTTACAGTCTTTATCGAGTGCTCCAGCACTAAATAAAATATCTATTTTAAATATTGCTTACCGTATTGATAAAAATATTAAATGTTTTTATACACTTATTAAAGCTATAATATGTTTTGTCTTCTTTTGCCTTTCACAGAATAGTATTTATCAAACCAAGAAAATAGACATAGCTATTGCACATTCAAAAAATTTTTAGTGAAAAAAAATCGATCTGAGGAAAGATTCTTAGGTACCTCCAATTTAGCTTCGGACGCTTTTGCCACTAACTATCGCGACCACTGCCTGTCTGAGTGTTTGTTGTAAAGTACATAACTGTAAAGGTGAAGTCGAATTTGCTCTTTTCTTTTTCTGTCAAATACAGTAGAAGATCTCTTTTATTTTATGGAACCCCACACAAAGTGATAATTTAAAAAAGATACTGCAGCTCTACGTACTAGAAAGTAGAATTACTGTTATCTTACAACTTTATCTTAAGAGTTTAGAGCGACTTAAATGTGCACCGAATTAGTTTGTCCCGATCTAGCTGTCTGGATCCTTAGCTTCCTTAATCTTTTTAATCGACTATGAGAAACAGTGAAACAAAATGAAGCTCACGGAATGCAAAATAAAATACGGCTGAAACAACTGCGCGCCTGAAGGTAGCCGTTTTGAACGACCGCAAAGTTAAAATCAGTTAGTGTGTGTTTTGGTACAAAAATATGTAAAGCGGTAAGGACAATAATCACTAATGAGAAAAATTTACGACCCAAATTGTCTTATAACCGAGTGTTTGAAGTGAAAACTTCTTCAGCGGCGCTGTGCACTTTCTGTGATGGGGGAAAAATGTTAAACTCACGACAGATCATATCGCGACAGATAAGACCGTAAGACAAAAGTGAAAATAAATGTTTTCTTAGACAGTACAACTGAACATTATCATTTATTGAAGTGAAATCTTCGTTAATATTCAAGTTTTCAATTCTGCCGGCACTCCCGGAGTGCCACCCGTTGTTTTTTTTTATTTTCCACTCCAAAACCACTCGCGGAAAACTTCAGATGCGTGCAGTAATTTCCATTGTACTATAGTTTCTTTGTACCTCTCGATGCAAAGAATTGTAATAAATTTAAAAAAAAATTTAGAGTTAGTTACGCAGAGATAATTTTCGGTACAATCGAAATTCATTTTATACCCACATCAAATATTTGAATATCTAAATGTAACCGAATACATAAGTAATTCTAGGTAGAAGGGCATCTTCATACCTAGATTAAGTGCAAAGCTAGCAAGAACGGTTGATAGACGTCAAAATATTCGAGCTGGAATATAAAATATTCCCGAAGAATACGTATGTTCTTTTAACAAAGTGAATATCGAAGTGACGGCGGATCAAGAGAGTGAGGGAATGGGGTGGGGGTAGTGGGTGGTAGGGGGCGTCCAGGCCAGCGGGCGATCAGTCACTGTCAAGTTGCCGATAGCGCGAGACGTCTTCGTATCGCACAGAATTTTATCGTTAACGATATCAATTCGTATTTTTAATCGAAACTTTTCTTATTTTTATAGGCTTGTTGTCCCGATCTGAGAAATTAAATAACATGCTTTCATATTATTTACTTAAGATGTTTATTTATTTTTCTTAATCGGAATTTATTTGAAGTCTGTAAAATGTATAACATATAATACGTGATATACAAACATACATCATGTATAATACGTGACAGCTTAATATAATGAACTCGTAAATGTCAAGAATATAAGAAACTAATTTATGTACTTTAACTGACAAACTTTCGCAGAAACCTATGTTCTCTGAAAATATTCAACTAATTATTCCCGGAAAACGCAAACTTCATCAACAAATATTCAGGACTTTGCGAGCCACTAACCTGTGAAGCGAAAACTTCAAACAAAGTTTGAAATCTAAGAAAAACAAAAACTGTAAATACTGAGTCGTGAACTTGGAGTACTCTTACTCAACTTTATTCGTTCACAGTTCTATTGAGAGGCGCGTAAACGTCATTGCATCCTTATCAATTGGATCGTTTCCTATGTAGCATAGAAAGGACCGTCGTGGATTTATTACTTCACTGATTTTTTCAATTGCTCCGAATGCTGCGAAGCGAGATTTATAAGACATTCCCTTACAAAGAGTCACGTAATTCTCGTCCCAGTTGATATCGAGCCGTTCTCCAGATAGCTTGGACGATGCGAAAAAATTAAATCGATTGCAACGAGAAGCTTCGAAATGAAATGTGACAATCGGATTTGTACTTTTAAAATGACAAATAAAATCTTCGCCCAGACAATACTGATTATTGCTATTTAAATGAAAAAATCATTCGCGGGCACAAATCTATATCTATACTAATATATAAAGCTTAAGCGTTTGTTTGTTTGCTTGAACGCGCTAATATCAGGAACTACTGATCCGATTCGACTAATCAAAAAATTCTTTCAGTGTTAGATAGCCCATTTATTGAGGAAGGCTATATATCATCACGGGTCGCGGGCAGAAGCTATTCTATAATAAAATATTAGGTAATATATAAATAACAATGTCAAAACAACCAAATATTATTTTTACCTATCCACCAACATCATTTAGGTACACCACTTACGTAAAACAAACATAAAAACAAAACAATATCTACAAAGACATTCTCAAAGTAAACAGAAAATAAAGCTGCACACACAAAAAGCGTTGCAGTCGACTCACAACTGGTGACAGGGGCGTCTTCATAGTTTTTACTGGCGAAGCGTGACTTTTTTGCTTAACAGCTGCGGAGCCGAAGGATTTGCATCCAACGCCCAACGGACTTTGAATAAATATCCGTATTGTCGCACTTTATTTGAAAATTGATACGGGGGTTGATACTATTGGTCCTTAAAGGTACGGGTCAAGCAAATATAGTCCATATTACGGCTACGGTAAAAATTTAAAGTCTTGTCTATAAAAAAATATCTTTACTGTACACAAAATAGGTTTCATTATCATAATTAATATTATGCTATTAGATTATGTAACGTTTAAATCCGGCACGTAGTCCTTGATGGGCCATTTGCATCAACTTCTTAAATAAGTCATTAATTTTGACAAATTGCAACACGTCGGTAGTTAAAATATAAAATGTTGTACTTCACAAAAAAAAAATATTTAATTCATATCTATTCAAATTTGCTTAACCTTTCTCTTCCATTTGTAGGTAAATATTCATATGGAAGTAATTGAGAGAATTAAGTTGTTTAAAAAAATTCATTATTAATATTATTTTAAATAACACCAATACAAAAACTGTTTTGTATGGGTGATATTTATGAGAACATTCTCATAATACGAAGTTATAACAATACTAATAGTATCATGCAATCCGACGAATAATAATTTAAATCACGCACGTTCGAAGTCGGGGCAAAAAACTAACGTATCTTTAAATATCGCTTAATCAGTATTCAAACAATAACACTGAGAGATATTCCGGATATGACTGGTCGGTTTCCGGCCGCTACAACCAACAGATATTGTTTTAATTTTATCTTTCGTCTTCAAGAAAGTGATTCGCATTATTTACAATTCGTGTGAAACTTAGCACACATTTATTTTAACTGATTTCAAAGAGGAGGGATTTTGCATTTTGCTTGACCTTGTGTTAAATTTTAACATAACATTCCATCACAGCTGTATTCCCCGAAGATTTAGGCAGAGGAGTAATTATGTACACCCACAGTTCGCCGGTGTGTTTGGTCCAATGTAATGTAAATGTAACCGGGCACAAATCCTAAATTCCGACCTGCTGATCTACTGGGAATTACATAGAAAAACCCAATAACACTTTGCTCGACCTGGGAATCGAACCCACGACCTATAGCATAGCAGTCGCACTCAGAACCACATGGCTAATGAGGTAGTTAATTTTGAACGCACACAATTATTTCGATAAATTGACATTGGATTCAATCTTGAGACCTATCAATTGGAGTCTACGATCATATTAACAAACTATTTTTGCTTATCACTTTTTACTGTGTTAATTAACTAGGTAACTAGCTGAACTAACACACTCAACATTTCCCCGAATCTCTCTGATTCATGCCTTATATATAAAACTGATATGCATACATCTTTATTTGCAATACTTTCATGCAGTATGCATGAATGTATGAAGGGCATCAGTTGGTTTCCGTCCAATCCAATTTCCAGGACACATGGGGTATAACGCCGATGCTAAACAGGGCAATAACCTGCCACTACCTCATGACGTCACTATGTCTCATGACGTAGTAGTTGCAGCGTCTCTAAAATTCCTAATAGCAGTATAACTCAAGGGACTTACTCACTGAACTTAGTAGTCAGTTCAAACACTAATATGTATCCATCTTAATATAATACGTACTCGTATAGGTATAACAGTATTATAGTCTATTGCCCTCTCAGTTTATAACGTGAAAACGACAAGGAAAGACTATTATAATGAAAACAAATTTTATGTTAAAATAAATTGGCTCTACATAATTTCAGTTTAGGAACAGAAGATGAGTTTGTTATAAAATTTCTTAAAAATACGGGAATACATCCACATACAGGATTTGAAGCCACACCTCACACACAGACACCACTAACTAACTAGGAGGCGATACTACCTATAAAAAAATAATGCTATAGAATTATTCCTAGGAGTTCAAATTTGCAATTAAACCTTTGTTGTATAACCTCACTATCCTCCGTTTTAATATGCGGGTAGTCGGAAAACTACAGAATGCCACTTACTGCGATCTTTCGCTTTTTTGTCACACATCCACCATAATTTTTCTTTCATACTCATAAAATATGAACAACTCTATAAATTACTAAAATATAATGTATGTATTTAGTTGTCGCCTCGAACTGTCAAACATAGAGTTGTCTTTATTTATAAACCCGAATCGATATTTTTTTAATTCATAATAGGGTTACGCTTGACCGCCAGTTCACCTGATATTAAGCGACACTGCGATCTACAATGGAGCGCGCTTTCCTAGAAGAAACCGTGAAGAAAGAAGATTCACTCGTGATTTAAAGACACCCAGATTATATCTATCGGCGTAGACACACTCGGGAAGTGTATTCCACATTTACAAAATTACATTTAAAAGCACATCAAACACACATTTATAAATAATAATGTAACCCGAATATATGAATCTGGGGGACTACTGAGCTTCGAGCTCAAGGGCCCAAAACGAGCCAAAGGAAGTGCGAAGAGCGATAGTGGATACTATCTACCTTTACTTAAAGCATTTTGTTACATTTTCGAACCCTCGTCATTAAATTACAAGTAAGTGTAGTGTGATAACCGATAAGGTTTAAATCAATTCATCAATCGATATTATTATTCGTCTTCAAAAAAGGAGGCAGTTCTTTATACGACTTTAGATCTTTAGATTTTTTTTATGGGTTAAGGGACCAAACGAGCAGTAGGATCACCTGATGATAAGCGATAACCGCCGCCTATGGACACCCGCAACACCAGAGGAGTCACAAGTGCGTTGCCCGTCTTTTAAAAGGGTTTTGGGTTTATCAATATTTCAGCGAAATTGCTTAATAATTAAGCAATATTTAGCTTTAGATTGTACTTTTGCTTAGACTAAAAACCATAGGAAAAGAAACTCGGGGGAAGTTCAGACTAAACCTTCCAGATTGCTTTTTATTCATTTGGGTGATATGAATTTATTTGCTTTCACATACACCTCTTATCTGAGGTACTGCACAAAAAGCTCGAAATTATTTTTATGTTGACTTAAAACTAACATTAACTTTGAACTAACATTGATTCTAGTAAATTCTTAGTTCGTGACAAAATAATATTCATTTTGACAACAGCAAATATATTTTATAATTATAAGCCTCGGTATAAAACAGATAAATAGAAGTTGAATTTTCAAGGACACGAAATGGCGTAACCGCAAACCTTAAAACCTTGCGAATTCCCTTCGTTATAACAAGGTCACAGTATAAAAAATTGATAATTTGACGTTCTACTACATATTATGTTTATTAATAATACTGACTATAAATGTGAAATGTTTCCGTCTGTTTGTTACAAATTTTGATGATTTTTGAACCGCGGGTAAAATCTAGTACCTATACAAATATTACGGTATTTCTTTATAGATTAAGAAAAAAAGCTTACTAGCAATGTGGGTCGCACATTCCTAGTATTCTTGTTCTGAGCTAAATGCTTGTGTCACGAGTAGGTTCACGTTCACGTCGGTAGTGCAATGGGTGGGTTTTGAACCGCCAACCACATGATCGCAAGTCAGACGCCCTAAGTAGCTATTACAGTACCCGGCTATCTTATGAATATTTTTGCTTTTCTGTTATTTATAAAAGAAATATAGTGACGTTGATTGCCGTTGCCGTTCAATCAGGTCAGGTACAGAATACCTAATTTGTTCCAAATTACATTCATTCAAATTAATGTCATTCAAAACAAGTGTATTATTTGAAATATATACAGTCTTTCAAAATTCTCAGGCATGCAAATACAATGTTAAAGTAGCTGCTTTCTATACTATTCAAGTAAACAAGTCTCAACAGAACCACTTGAGAATAACGGATTCGTTTTTGATTAATTTTATATCAAAGTCGTGAAGAAAGGTCATCGCGTATCATGCCATTTTGACCTTTATTTATTTGCTCACTCATAGTGATTAAGACGCATATTACATGTAACGTCTGGCTCAGATGAATGACTCCATTTATAAAATACGCACCTACATAATGTAATTATCTTCTTACTTAACTTATGCATACGTTAACACTAGGTGTACCATATGTGTATATTGACGTCTGAGAATAAGTAAACAGGATTAGCGTGTCTGAATATTCTTCAGTCGAGAGCTAACGTCAGCGGCGGAGGCATCGAGGCATGAAGCCAGTCCTCTGTCGCCGGACGTGACCTCCCGACCGACCCCCACACTCCCCAACATATTTACACTTCTTTGTCTGAACCTCACCCACACCACGGCATAAATACAAAGGCACAGAATCAAAACGAGATACCCCAAAAGTGTAGCGGAGGCTTTTCAATAACGGATCTGTAAGTCTTCATTTCTTGAGACTCAATTAAAAAGTTCCGTCTTTGTACGAAAAAATATTTCCCATTTTTTTCTTTCGTGCAGTTGGCAACGTAGCGGAAATTAAACTTTGCCTAAACTCTTTTTATTTCTTTACTTTTGCGGGAGCGTATCGGTGATCGCTACCATTTGTTACTAGGCTTCAAATACGTCAGTAAACGAACAATTCAAACGGGCTTGTAGGCGTCGGGCGGTCGCATTGTGTAGCAGGACTTGACAGGTCAGCCAACGGAAAAAGGTTTCGTAAAGGAACTCCTTTGTATCTGCGATCAATTTGCCAAAGATATCGTACACCACAAACGCTATATCACTAAACGTGGCAACATTCTATGTGGTACTTATATTTGAAATGGATAGGGTTATGAATTAGACTTGAAAATAGATAGGAGGTATTTGCGTAAGCAGATGAAGCTTTCACTTCCTGCATACAATCACATGATCCGATTATGTCTATTCTGCAAGTAAAGCACATTTTTTTAAAAGCAAAACCGCCAGCCTGCGGTGGATATTTGCCAAAGCGGCATTTATACAAAACAAGGTTTTGGAGATACACACAAAGTAATATTGCTACATACGCCGCCGACGCAAACCGACTGATGAGAAAACGAACGCAATTTCGTGCCATTCTTTCATGGCAACTCGAAGAATTTCGAGACACAAGTTGGTCACTAAAGTTATTCACTTAAAAACAAACACAATCTGGAAAATGGCAAACAATGCTTTTTGCAAAATGTGCCTAATTTTATTGTAAGTTTTTTTTGTTCTTCACACGCATATTGCGATCATATTATATAGGTATGCATCATATTATCAAATGCGGTTACCTATCTTAATCCCGAATTTTAATATTCCGAATATCATAATCCCGAAAACGTTTGGAGATTCTTTCATAATCCTATCAAATGCAGAGTGTTATCTGATGAACAAAGTCCTACAAAGGCCACACTCGAAGTATATTAACACAAGCGGTCAGGTCAGTTATCCCTAGATTCAATTATCACAAGGTCATAAGTTCTAATACAAATAATTCTCACTACAATAGTCTCGTCATTACCAACAATTAATATCTAAGTTCGTCATGTATAAGATTTTGGGTTTGTAAAATAATCGAATTTTGGAAGACTTTCTAGTATAATCACTATTTGAGACGTCACTCAAAGACCCCAGATAAAGAAAGCTTTTTTCATATGAGCACCAATCAAAAGAAAACCACAGACTTCATAAAAAAAACAACACGAAGAAAATCAACAAGACTGGCGGGCCCGTGCTATTCTCCGCCCGTGTGTCGCCATTCAGCGCGAGGGGGAGCCGGCCAACCGTACACCGCCCATCTACCGGCCCTGTGTTTACCAGATCCACAATAACTCTATTGTATGACTAACTTTTCACATTGTAAGGGGTTATTGCTAGGAAACTGAGATATATGTAGCTCAAGTATTTGCTATATTACTGATAGTTAAAAATAGTATTCTGTTTTCATTATTTAGTATTGAATACACGATATTAGTTCTGAAGGGTAATTCTACTACTTGAAAATGTTCAAAATATAATTCCAACCTTCTCAATGTCGTAAATGTCATAAAGCATTCGGTGATTCAATTTGTGATTTAATTAGGATAATGTATTAAATGGTTCACGATAGATTAGTAATTTAAGAGACTACCATTCGACATTTATGATACACTAGCTTCCGCCCGCGACTTCGTCCGCGTGGAATAGTTACTTAGTCTTAGCGTGATGATAAATAGCCTATAGCCTTCCTCAATAAATGGGCTATCTAACACTGAAAGAATTTTTCAAATCGGACTAGTAGTTCCTGAGATTAGCGCGTTCAAGCAAACAAACTCTTCAGCTTTATATATTAAAAAAACGTGTAGAGTATATATTGAGCCTAGAGTGGGAATCTTCTTTGAATGGTATATAAGTATGACCTTTCAGAAAACTAATTACGTATTACCTTATAATGTTAATTAAAATAAGTAGCACATATAGTGGCAGTCGAAACAATATCGGTAAATACCTACAGCATTTTGTGGTTGACCACATTACATTCATTCATTAAATTGGTAAAGGCCATAACCCATAAACACTAAATTTAAAATAACAACAATTCAAAAAAGATCATATGTAATTGTAATTCACTCTAAAATCAGCTCAAAATCCGTACAAAAAGTTAAAATAACGCTAATTCCAATGAAAAAAAGAACGTAGCTAATTGTAATTCACCGCATAATCAAGTCAAGAATCCGTACGATCTATTAGTCAAGCCATATAAGGCAAACACAAGCTTACAGACACAACATAATGTATTGATAGTTCACCTTAGGTCTACCCTATAATCTGGATGGGCCTTGTAACAGATCCAATCCTTTAATCTCCAGCGCGATTTATTGGCATTAAACTCAGCTTTAACAATATTAAAATTTATAAAACTGTGAATTGAGCGTGATGATCACGATACAACAATTTTAAGTTAAATGGATAGCTTTATACAAAACTAATTTTGCCTCATATTGTTTATCATTGATCTCGTTTTTCCAAATCCCATGGGAATTTCCCTTCATCCTCTCTAAGCACGCCTCTAATCTACTCACTACGTAGACCCATGTGCTTCTAAGAGATCTAAGAGTGGTATTTCATAATTGTATATATTTAAAATTTGTCCGCGATCAATATTGAAATGATTTTTGTTCTCTAATCAATGTGAATTTATTTATCTTTTTATGTTCTTTTTTACATTTTTCATGCCAGGAATGTAAAGTTATTTTAGTGAAGGAAAAATCCTGCCTGCGAGTGAATTTGTTTATTCACTTCCCGTGATTTTACCTACTTGCACTTTAAAGAACATTAAGACAAAAGGTATGTAGCCTATTCCAAGATGTATACCAAAATTAATCATAAATCGTAACAAACAAACGGACAAAGTTACTTTATTTATAATATTAGTATGGATACCGTGTAACACAGTAGGAACATAATTGCGATAATAAACTACAAATAAATACTACGAAAATACCCTCAGTTTGGGTTTGACCTAATTGAAATTCGAAACGAGGTTTCAAACCTGTCCCGCGGTAGACCAACATTCCATCCGAAATTGACGTTCATGTCACCTCTGTAATCGAATTTAGTACAGCTCTAGCAGAGCTCAAAGGAGTCACCGACCAACTACAAACACGCAAAGATTTGTGAGGGTAAATAATTTGTTTCACTGTGAGAGAAAAGGATAGTGTGTGCCACAGGATAGTCGGTCTGCCAGTCTTTATTAACCCGCCAGAATAATCGATTGGCCAGATTAACGAAGACATTCTTACTTCACACATTTGAGTGGTCGGAACGATTTGTGTAAATTGGATAGCTGATTAGATTCCTCCCTCGAATCCCCACCGTCTTAATCTTTTCGATTCATTACTCGCTAAAAGTAAGATGTATTCGTGATTAATTGTCTTGTTTTGTCTGTGCTCTTAGAAAATTATCACGATTTGGACTAAAAGCGGAAAGATTTGAGAATTGTAAGCATTATTATTAAAATAAGTTCTGACAGATATACATTTTTTAAACATACCAGCACGCTTGTATTCTCCGAAGTGCTAAGCAGAGGCATACACCTAGAGTTCACCGGTATGTTTAGGTCCCATGTAATAGGAAGCGAGTCTATTGCCATTCACCAGCCACAAATTCCAAACTCCGAGCTATTGAGAATTTCATAGAAAAACCTAAAAACACTGCTCGACCTGGGAATCGAATCCAGGATATCTAACGTAGCAGTCACGCTCAGGACCACAAGGCTATTGAAGTAGTAAAAAATCGATCTCAGGCAAGATTCGGACCTTTGTACCTCTGATTAAATAAACCGGACGCTTTAGCCACTAAACGACCGACATTTTGTAAAGTCGAATTTATCAGCAATGCCCACCAACCTCCGGAGACTAAGATAATAAATTTTGCATTGTGTCCATAATACAGGCATTGACAAGTTAAGTTGACATCACTAACATAAGTTATAAGTTTAAGAGTAAAAAGGACAATAATTAGTCAACTTTTATAGCGTGAAGCTATTTATATTCTTTTGGTAAAACAAATTCTGTAGACATGTCCATCGATATATTCTAAAAATATCAATCTTGGCAATCATTCAGTCCCAAAAATACTCTCACCAGCTAAATTTGCGAACATTAAGCTTGGTTTCTTCAACACTGATATTATTAAAACAGAAAATCTGATTCGTTGGATCGCGAATTCAATTTGGAATCTCATTTTCCGCGATCACAGAACGATTATTATCTTCAACTTTTCGGCTGTTTGAGACATCGTATAATAATTTAGTGGGAGAATAAGAAATCTACTTACTAATAATAACATTGTGAAAGACCATTGTCCGTTAGGTTGACCCAATTACTGGCCGTGAACACCACATTGGAGCAAAATTGTTCTATCTGTCTACTGAAATTAAATTTTCTGAATACCCCTTCGTGAGTTCGATTCGAGAAAGCAAAAGTGTGACCAGTCGAATTGGACCCCTCACGGTTAGCTGAGCAATCTCGTTCAATCAAAGTCAAAGTCAAAATATTTTATTTCAACTAAAATAGGTACTTTTGAAAAGTCCAAATTAGTTGCACGGTTTCAAAAAGTGGGTCTTACGGAGAAGAGCCGGAATGAAACTTGGACTCCTTGAAAAAAACACATGATTCAAATTTTTTCACGGTTTTTTTTAACTGTATAAGTATGTCGTGAAATTATTATTAAACTGTTTGATTAAAATTTCATGTAAAAAACTATACAATCCAATCTTTAAATAGAAAAAATATTTCAACATTTCTTCAGAAATCTCGAAACTTCTTTATAGATAATTAAGTATCTAAAAATCAAAAATATCCATTATATAGAAGCAACATTCTGTCATTTATTTTCAAAATATCAATTTAATTTAAACCTAGTCTAGAAACTAAGAATAAAACAAAAAGAGTACTTATTGAACGGACCTCGTAATATAAACAGGCCAGTTACAATGACTGCACACGACAATTTCGATCATAATGCATCAACACATTGACAGCAGGACATTCGCAGGCGGTTTATAAGCGAGATCATATTACCCGGGTATATGTTGGCTGGATTTTCTCAATTCATTTGTTATTTCGGGACCGCAATGATCAATTCGCTAGGAGGGATGTATTGTGGGCCCGGGGCCATTGTGATTTTTTTTCATGGTGACTCAGCACTTTTCCACGAAAACGTTTCTAAGGCTTTTGTGTGGGGCCATCGCGAGGGATATTGGGACCAAATGAAATGTATACGCTTGTGTATTAAATATGTACGTCTGTTTGTATTGTAGCTTTTTAATTTGTTCGCTGTCATAAACATACTTTACTTATACGTACTTATGCCTACTTAGGTTATACTTAGGTGCCCTTGACGCTATGTCTCCGTATTTTAGACGATCGATGGAAAAGTATCGGTCATACATACATACATACCATCACGCCTGTATTCCCCGAAGGATTAGGCAGAGGCGTACTAATGTACACCCACAGTTCGCCGGTATGTTTAGGTCCCATGTAATAGGGGGCGAGCCTATTGCCATTAACCGGGCACAAATTCCTAACTCCGAGCTGCTACTGGGAATTTCATAGAAAAACCCAATAACACTTTGCTCGACCTGGGAATCGAACCCAGGACCTCTAGCGTAGCAGTCGCGGTCAGGACCACTTGGCTATTGAGGCAGTTGTATGTGTATAGTATAGTTATATGTATGTAGTATGTTAATGTTAGCCATACTGTCCCACTGTAGCACAAAAGTCTCCTTCTCTTTTTTCCACATCTCCCTGTGTTGTGCTTCAGTGGGCCAGTTAGATATAACAACATAACATACCATCACGCCTGAATTCCCCGCAGGGTTAGGCAGAGGCTTACTAATGTACACCCACAGTTCGCCGGTATGATTAGGTCCCATATAATAGGGGGCGAGCCTATTGCCATTAACCGGGCACAAATTCCTAACTCCGACCTGCTACTGGGAATTTCATAGAAAAACCAGTTAGCCGTTAGCCAGTTAGATAATTGTAGATATTATAATATAATATTTAAGCCGTGTTTATAAATGTTTTTTGTATTAAAAATTATTACTCTCTTGTTCAATGATGCTATATCTAGAGTTCACCAGTATTTTAGGTCCTTTAATAGCCTAGCTCACTGTTATTAACTGGACCTAAAATATAACTCCAATGTTCTCCTAATAATTATAATCAACCCATTATATGTCCCACTGCTGGGCACGGGTCTCCTCTCACAATGAGAGGGGTTAGGCTTTAGTCCACCACGCTAACCTAGTGCGGGTTGGCAGACTTCACACTCCGTCGAAAAAATCTCTCAGACATGCAGATTTCCTCACGATGTTTTCTTTCACCATTTATGCGCGTGATAATTAATACGCACGTAACTTCGAAAAGTCAGAGGTGCGGGCCTTGGATTTGAACTCGAGACCTTTGAATTGGCAGTCCAATGGTCTTATTAATATCATAGGAAAAATCAGCAGCAATTGCTACGTCCTAGGCTTTAAACCTAGACCAATAGAGCAATGAGTCAGTGAAGTCAAAAAGTAAAATCTGCGCCGTCTATGTAAAATTGTAAAGTGATCTCTAGTAAACTTTGAAAGTTGTTCGGTTATTGACTTTGACCTAGACTTTAGAACCACGTTCATTTGAGGTCAATAGCAAGTCATAGATCTTGTTTAGATATTACGTTTAATACAATTTACAAATTACAATTTTGATTACCTGTTGGGATTCGATTCGAATGTTTCGACTTTATTGTACCTATGCAGCAGGTGGGTATTGGTAGATAACTTTTATCGTATAAAGGGGCCTCAATACTTCAGTGTGTTGAGGTTTAAATAACATTAATTAGATAAAGCTTACTGTTTTTTTTTCATATTTGGTACCTTTAAGTAATTGTTACATTGTCTTTGTATTTTGATGAATTTTGTGTTAGCTTTGATGTAAACGATTGTTGATAAACCAAAACTAATAAAAATATTATTTTTTATGAAATAATACAAAATCAAAGTAAAATGTTTTGACATTAGCAGCAGTAATATTAAACTTATTGAATAATGAATAACCATTTACCTATTTAGGGATTAGTTTCTAGCCAAATCGGAGGATTTTTTCGTCAAAATCGGCGGAGCGATTTGAAGGGACATTGGTTGGCATAGCGGATGCATGAGCGATCGTATTGGTTCGATCCCCAAACGATACCCCAAATATACCTATGACCTTACAGGTAGGTGTTCCGAGTCTGGATATCTATGTATGTGAGAATTTGTGTTTGTTAAAGGACCCACGATACAGGAGAAAATCCTAGTGTACGACAAAGTTTAAACAACAATTAATACTGCTACTACAGTTCATAATAATATAGAGTAGTAACACCACACTACCAACTAACTTAGTTCAATAATACTTAACCGATCTGTTAGTATTATTATCATCATTCATATTTATAATATAGAATCATTATATATCAAAACCCCCTTACAAAAGGTTTAATTTATTCAAACATTTTAAATGCTGCCGGCGAATCTAAAAAGCTCTGACATCACAAAACAAACGTAATAGCACTGAGCTCAAAATAACCAACTTAACAACTAACCAACTTTTATTCCATTTAAATAGAACAAAACCAAACTAACAAACTTTGTAGGTACAAAATATTTATACCAATGAATTTCTATTCATCGTTATTTTTAAATCGATTTAACCAAACCATTCTAAACGAAGACCATCGATAAATCTACATTATTGCTTTACATTTACAAAATAGTATCATAATCATCGAGGCGTCATAGAACGTACTAATATAACTTTATACAATACTAAAACACATTCAATATTCCATCAATAATTTAAATCGATTCAAGTGCACCAATCGATTTATAATTTAGAACGAAACTCCTTCTAATTTCGAATTGTACATGTATGAATTACTCAATGACAGCGTCAGTTAGATATAGTGCTGTAATAGTCGTCTATTAGTCTCAACGGTTGGTTCGCGAGTGCATTATGTCAATTGTGGTCGATACGGAGTGAAAACAGCCCATACTTTCACTGTGAACCCGTTGTATGCACTAGCGTAACCTCTTTTGTGTATGTTTGCATTATGTGCACGCTGCAAATACAGTGTACGCACTACGCAGCATACCTAACCATAAACTAACGCGGCATTGAAAATTGGCATTATATTCTACAAGTTTGGAGGAATGGGATTCCGATTTCTAAACCAATCTCTTCATTTCTATCAAACAAACTGTCAACTTCCCACATTAAAATCCAATAGAGCAAATAGTTTTTTCTATATCGTTTTCAAAAAACGGGTTGAGAACACACGTGTTTCAGTTCAACGGCCTAACCGTCCCGCTGCCGGGGCTCGGGGTAGGTATTATTAACCCCGCGACTTCTCACACTAAGTGCAATTGCAATTTGTCCTGTTAGTCGAGAACACAAACAATGCGGGGCCCCAATCAAACGGCCCGGATGGCCGTAATTAAGATCTACTCTCAAGTAATTAGAGTGAGACAAATAGCGCAAGCAAACGTGCAAACCTCTAAGTTGTCCCATAGCCCGATGACAAGTCAACGAGATTGATTCTGTTTGTGGGTCTTGTCCAATTATGGGCCGATTTGTGTGATGACCTTTGACTGAAATTCGAGGACAATTTGATTCAGAGTTTTAGTAAGTATTTAAATTCATAACATTTTCTGAAAATATGAACTAGTAATGCCTATATTCATTGAATCAGATACACAAAAATTCACACCAAGTTTCTTTGTAATCGAATTAGTAGTCTAAGAACCAATAGAAGAAACGAACTTTCAAATAAATAATAAAAGTTTTTTTTTTTTTATAAAGTTTGCTAGCAATGTGGGACGTACATTACTAGTATTCTTGTTAACCCCTCGTGCTAAGCTAAAATGCTTGTGTTACGAGTGGGTTCACGTCGGTGGTGCAATGGGTTGGTTTCGAACCGGCAACCACATGATCGCAAGTCCGACGCCCTAGCCATTAGGCTACCGCCGCTTCAAGTTGTTTTTTTCTTGAACAAGCTGGCGGGAATACCGTTGCAACTTGCAAAAACTAGAAATAAAAATAATAATATTAAAAAGTAAATAAGGGCCTCAGTAATTGGTAAACTACTTAACAAAAGTTGTAAAATTTCCCCCGTGAGAGCAAACAAAAGTTTAACTGAACTTGTGTATCTAATTACCGATTCCGTTCGGAAACCTTTCCGCGAGTTACGAAACTTGTTTATGGAAAACTTTTTCGTGAAACTTCTAAATTTATCAAGGCCATATTTTTAGAATTGAGACAGAAACGTTAATGCGGCGCAACACGATATCCAAAATTGTTAAAAGGGAACTCTTTTAAAACAATTCACAAAGTTTTTCAGCGCTTCCTACCTCAAGGCAACGACCTAAATTTGTCAAGCTGACGATTTTGTACAAAATAAATGAGAAGCTCTGTGAACAATCCAGAGACACTTGCGTAACGGTTTTTTCTGTGCTCCTAAAACATACGACGGAGTCACTGTTAGATAAGTTTTATTTAAAAATTTACAAAGTAGATCCTGTATTAACTGCCTCGTTAGTCTAGTGGTCCCAAGTGCAAATGCTGCGCTAGAGGTCCTGGGTTCGATTCCCATGTCGAGCAAAGTGTTATTGGGTTTTTCTATGAAATTCTCAGTAGCAGCTCGGAGTTTGGAATTTGTGTCCGTTTAATGGCAATAGGCTCGTCCCCTATTACATGGGACCTAAACATACCGGCGAACTGTGGGTGTACCTTAGTACCCCTCTACCTAACCCTTCGGGGAATACAGGCGTGATGGTATGTTATGTTGATACTGAATTCGAAATTTGATTTTACACATGTGTTGCTATTTATGACACTAAGGCCCGCTTGCACTAACTTCTTAAATGTGTTTAAATTGCATTTAAACACAATTATTCATAGATATTTCGTGTTTAAATGCAATTTAAACACCTTTATGAAGTTGGTGCAAGTGGGCCTTAAACTAGATCGGATCTTTAATTTCATTACTCTGACATGGCCTTCTTGGAATATAAAACAAAATATTTATTGTACAAGGCGTTTCGGTCACGCTTATGGGAAAAAATCGGAAATGGCAGCGACGTGCTAGCATCTGCCGCCATATTTGTGTACAAGACACATTAGAGCTTCGAGTCACGCATCAAAAAGAATGTCACCAGTGTCACGATACTAGTTTTTGCTATAAACTTATCAAATCTAACAGGTTCTGTATTTTTTTGTAAATTACAATATCTGCGTCAAATTTGTATTGAAATTTAACTTATGGAAGCAGAACTTTACGCTTAAATTTGTCCCTATATAACAGCTTAAGTTGGCGTCGTTAATATTTTGGGTTATTTTTCTAGAAACGATAAATATTAATGATAGTACAGCGTATCCTGGGTAGTCAACCATGCTATTATAAACTTGACACTGCCATGGCAACAAGTATAAATGGGGAACTCATGCCTAACCTTTAAAGTCGACCATTAGATTCTAGTGGTACCTACTTAATTTGTAGATTCATTTTATTTACCAATCGGCGAATATAAAACCTCAATAAACTAAAATCACGAGAATTCTTAGACGTTATAAATGCCAAAGTACTTATTTGTGTTTTAAAACTAACTTTCTAAGTCTTAAAGCTTATATGGCGAGTTGCGACATAATCCTCTTTTTCGTTGACAAACAAAACTAATAAAGCATACCTACCTACTTTTCAAGTTGAATCAGTCAGCCGAGTTAATGAACTCAACTTAAAACTTTATTTTCATAATGTGAAATTTAATTTCGTTAATAATTCAGAGCAATTAATACACTAACAAGAATAACACCCACTTGAAACAAATTTGTGTACGTGCGAACTAAAATATGCTATAACCGAATACTGTTAAGCTTGAAATTGCTTCGTGGAAAATCCTATTCCCACATGAATGATCGTAGCGAAGTGGGGTCAAAAAGTTGAAGTTGGTAAAAAATCGGTTGGCGCAGATGTTTGGCACATGGCGACTGGCACTACCATGGAATAACGTTTAATAAAAGGAAAAAGTCGGCACTCTCATTTCTTTCTGTCCGATATTTTCCTGATCTCCCAGTGGGTCAGCGTGAAACACTGATGGCGATCATTGCTGGATAAATTGTGGTTTATGAATTATTCTTCTTTTTTGAGGCTTATAAAGATGCCTTCTGAACTTCGAAATTTTAATGTCACTTTGTCTAATTGATTTTTATATAAAGTAACCCTGAATTAGTTACCCATATTATACTTCAGTGTTAGCTTCTGTTAGAAATTCTATATTACCTAAGTAATGGTTCCTGCAAACGCAGACCAGTTTTAATAAAAAAAATTAATAGGAGTTATCTTTACCTACCTACTATGCGCTACTATTGCATTGACATGCAGATTACTTGTTGTTCTGCTCAAAATAATTTTCTCATTATTTGCAGTATATTAATTTAATTGAATGTCATAAAAATTACAACAATGTCACTGCTAGTAAGTAAAATTAATTGTTATAAATTTATAATTATGATGTCAAACTAAAAAGAAACAAAACAATAATTTCTACATCCGTAGCTAAATTACTTTCACTCTCAATGTTATGATTATGATTCAGCTTCAGGCCGTATACTCAAGTGTGACGTCATAGGGCACGGTGTGAACAAACAAGCGAGGCGCCAAATGACAACCATGAACATTTCTATACTTATCACAAACTACTGAAGTGTAATAACATGCAAGTGACATGCCTTCGTGACTTTATTTGTGAACCATAGACAAGTTGCAAATCAACCCATTTAAATTTGGTGAAAATCAGATCACAAAATGTTGAACAAAATGACATTAAAATTCTAATTGTCAGTATATTTTTTTAAACGGTTACTTTTAATAAGAAAATAAAAACGCCTTCAAAAACAATAAAAATAATGTCAGTCCCGAAATTTTAGCGAAAACAAAAGATCCGACGAAATCGAAGGCACCGCCTTCCAAACTGTATTGTACATGAGATTATTTCTATTATTTTTGAAGGCGGTTTTAATTTCTTATTAGAAGTAACCTTTTAAAAAAAACTGTCAAAATTCAACAATTCCGAAGTCATAAGACAATTTAGATTGAAGATGGTTTTACTTCCAGATTTGTTAAACAAAACAGTCTACTAATTGAAAGATGATTTCAATGCTAAAATAAGTAAATAATGAAATAAGTAACAGACAGAACCTGTAGTTTCGCTATAGGAACATATAAAGTACCAGATTATATAGTAATGTTTATACCTCCAAGAGAGGTTACAATCGCTTGTCGCGAAATTTTTCGTAAGAAGCCCGGGGGGATCCGACAGTGCCTAAGCAATTACGTATGACATGTGTCGTAAAAGTCATATAAGTAACGATATGGCGGTGGGGACACACAATAACTTTAATAAAGGCGGTATCAGCTGAATGTGGTGCGGTATATTTTATACCGGGAAAATATAATGCTTTAAATCGTATCAGGGTTTATGTATGACCGATTAAACATTTCGGGAGTCATTTTTCGATATTTCCATCGTGCTAGTCTCGAGCTTGGCTTCTAGTCTACAGCTAAACAGAATTCGATGAATCAGACGTCCTCAACCCAATTCCTAGGCTAATGCCCTAATAAACGCTTTGAAAACTAACTGTGTGTCTAATTGCGCTGCCCTTAACTGGCACCTATATTAGAGGCCTATTACATTGGTAATTTAAAGATAAACTTTTCGGACTCTGACTATCTACCACTACATAGGGCAGCCGGGATGGATAGCTCTTCGAGGCAAAGATGCTTCACGGTGTGTTAAGAAAGTTCCTATAGATCAGTGCAGTTATTACTGTGCCCTGACCATCGGAAATCTTGCATAAGAATATGTTGTCGAATAATTTATGTTCCAAACATAAACTATGGATATATATAAATTATAAATATAAGAGTAACTCTGTGGGTTTGTTACGTTTAAAACGTATAAATTGGTATAGACGTAGATTAGACCTTGAAGTAAGACATAGGCTACCTTTTATCTCAAAAAGTCCTTTGGAATGCGAGCAAAAACTAGTAGATTTGTGATTCAAACTTTGTTGAAGTAAATAACAGGTACGCTAACTTATTCGATTCAAAAAGGGCATCAAATAAAATCTGCATTGCATCGACAATACAATGCAGTCTTTGTATTGTAACCTGCAAATATTTTGCTTGAATTAAAACAGCCGGTACTGTCTGGTACAACTTCAAATAAAACCTCTAAACATTGAACAAAATAATAGAGTAACCATTTTCCCGAACATTTAGAAGTTTCTATTTATGTTTTCCCGCTAACATCGAATTCAGGTTTCATGAAATGTGGTACCTACCATTTCCATACCTTTTTCATCCGACGAAAAAGAGGAGTGTTATAGGTAAGTTTAATTAGTGTGTCTGTCTGTTGCATACGCGTTACATATAGCGCCTGATCAGATGGATCGATTTAGATTTTTTTTTATTTGTAAAGTGTGTTAATCAAGAGGTCTCTTAGCTATGATTCAAGAAAATCTGCTCTTTTCTTATCGATGGAATAATTTAATGAATGATAATGTCGAAAAACTTTCACAGTTCTGATCGATTCGAAATTTGAAATCCTTAGCGTAAACAAATTCATGCTTCAAGACTTGTATATTATACTTATACTTATATACTTAGCGGTCCTCTGACACGACGCTTGGATTAAAATATTAAACGTAAAGAGACAATATTTAGATATTTCTTTTCTTTTTAGAGTTTTTGTGTCGGGGGTTCCATTAAATTTGGTGTACAATAAAGAATAATAATAATATACTCTTTATTGTACACCAAAGACATTAATGTCATTAATGGAATGTTGAGCATAGACGTTTTGTCACATCATGAATAACAAACATGTGTATGGAACATGCTTATCATTCATATGAGAAGCTTTATTAATCAGCCAATTCAGGGAATTCTCAAATAAAGAAATCTCCCGATCTAGTCTCACTGACATTAATATCGAATGCTATTCTTCAAGACAAAACTAAAAAATAATGACCAACGTGCACATACTGTGTCCTAATTAATTAAAAAATAATCCAAAAGCACTGAATAGTCATTGTTACTACGCCAAAGGAGACAATTGTGACGTTTAGTACACTGAAACTTAATCAGAACTATGTTAATAATACCTGTTACTTATTACCTTTGTGATCTCAAATAATGTGTACCTTCGTTTAATATTATCGACTTCGGTCAAACTTGGACATCGTTCAACGCCCACACATCCTATTATCGCAATATTGTACTCGTGAAGATTGTAACTTAATTTATTTTAAAAGAATGTCTATGGAGTTTCTTGCCGGATTCTTCTCCATAGGATCAACCTATTGGAACCGTGCAACTAGAATCATAACGTTTCATAAACGCTTGTAAAAGCTTACTTGAAATAAAAACATTTGAACTTGAACTTGATTACCGGAATTCGCGATCTTTTTTCACTCAACCCCAAAATAAAGAATTTAATGAAGAAAATTTATTATTTATTTTTTTAAATGGATAAGATGGACCTACAAACGGATATAATAGGTAGTAACTATCTGGATTTTTTGTTCATTTTCGCGACAGTTCCTACATTTTATAGCATAGTTCCTATTTACAAATTTTATTCCATATTATAGATGAGATAGATAGACGAGTAATACTTTGCCAAGGTCCAAGAAATACGTAATTTCACCTGTTCCAAAACGTTTATTCTTCTAAATACGTACGTCACGTCCGTTATAATAAAACTAATCCAATGTATAAACTAATACAATCTTACGGCAACTTAGTAAAGGAAGGAAGCATCTAAAAGTTGAGCCAAGTTCCATGCATAAGTTCATTAATTATCACGCATAAATACCACACGGGGGCGCCACGGGCGATTTGAATTTATTAGCCGTTGAGAATACGAGACTTGCAATTTGATATCTTTCTGAGAAATTAAATAAAGGAACATAATTTTAGGTACCCGGCATTAAATTCAATAAATGTTATGACATTATATTTATGTTACTTTTCCTATTCACGACATGGTTCTAAGCTAGCAGTAAACTCACAATCTTTTTTTAAAAAAAGAACAGTGTCGCGTCGTCTAGAATTATTGTTTCATGATACAATTTTTTATATTTTAAGACATATAAATCTTTGCAGTACTTAACTCCAGAACATCTTAACACCTCTTCCACCTGGAGGCGACAGCCTGTAATCCTTTACGTAGTATACATATATCCTATACTTACGTGCAGTCACGGCCATGGTATTTGTGACATTTGTCACGACCAAAGCATACTCTAAGGTTATATAGAAGGGGTTCGTTGTAGTTCCTAGTTTCTACCCTTTTTTTTTTTAATAACGGTAAATCTTCACAAGAACGTAATAATATTTTACTATTGTCTCTGCTAATTGCTTTTTGACTGGTTAAAATAATGATGATGTTTGTAAAGAGGTATCAAATCGCAATAGTACGAGTTCGATCTCCTCGAAGGCCACAGTCAAAACTGTTATTAAAACGCTTCAGCGAATCATTCCGCAGTTTATTTAACTTTTAACAGTTCCAGACGTCTCAAGCACTTTTCAGTGTTCTTGGTTAAATTTAACCGCGTAATAGTTTACAAAAATAGATTTATTTCCATGGAACACGCTTGCCTAGCTTATACCTATAAGTTGTTGGTACTTTGAAAGCTATATTTCGGCATTTGGAAGAAACAGTCGTTATTAATGATGAGGTAAATTATTTCGTAGGAATACAGACACACCCACTATTACGCCATCATTCTTCAGTTTCATTAGCTTCGTTATTGTAGCGATGTTACTCTTTTAACCTTTACAGAGATAGATTAGGTAGACGTATTATTATGAAAATGTATATAAAAAAAATGGGATATAAAAATGATACGAGCAAATTAGATATTCCTTTATGAATATTCTAATAATGTTCATGTCTACCATAAGCTAACATGCCTTTCGTAAGATGTATACTAAAAAAACTCTGCTATTTACGTTATAACGTTATAATCAATCGTCCGGATTCCGACAACGTAAGCTCTCACGTTTCTATCAAAATAAACGTTAGCCGCACTTTCTTCAAACACGGCATTTCGAAACAGGATCGAATTTCTTCAATTATTCGGCAGTGTGATGATCGAGTAAAACTGTAAAATAGCTCGATTTCCACATCACTGCTGTCGGCATTAGATGTTTTATTAACACCTTTGTAACTTAAGCTTTACATTTGTGGCTTAAGACAGCTTTTGCTGACAGCTGACAGCTTGCATACAAAATGTTTAGATGAAAAATATAACTGTTTAATTTAAATAATAAAAACAATATACTTAAAACCCATTTAATTTAAATAATAAAAACAATATACTAATAAAACAGACAACGAACACAAAAGAATAAGTATTAACTGTACCATGTAACAAAAAACAAGACAAAGCTTTTACAATACCAACACACAGTAGCTTTAAAAGAACACAACAAGAACTAACAAAATGACTTTATAACAAACAAAAACAATTTAATCCCAGCATTATAACACCAACTAACAATTTAGCTCCATAAAAGGAGAATATCAAAGAAGAATAAAAATAAATGAATGCTGCGGAAGACATAATGCCGGGCGTCGAGGATCGGCGCGGCATCGCAGACATGTTTCTGAATATAGAGTAATCGATAGTCCACACAATACTCTGTGATACTGTATTATGCACAGTCTTCCACGAATTAGAAGTTATTTATACAATACTTGCTATTGATGAAATTGTATACGTTAATTTAGGAATGTTTAAGAAAATAATCGGCTGGAATTTAACATGAATTTGAACTTACTTTCAAAAGACATGTTTATCATCGTTCACAGTTTCTACATTTGCAACCTATGATTCGATTAGGCTGCAGTCCACTATGCACTGAAATACTGGTTGAAATTGATTAATCTTACAGAAGTGAACAATCAGAACTTTACGATCTGGAAATGCATCAAAAAAGAAATCTTTATTCATACGAGTATTGAGTATATTATAGCTTTACTTCGCTTATATCTCCAATTCGATGTCGCTTTTAGTTTGGTTAATAATAGGATAGACTAGCTTCTATTCGATCCCAATAATTTAAATAGACAGCTCTGGGATTTAGATCCTCAATACCAATTGTGATAAATTGTATATTTCAATTTAAACTGTATTCCTTGTTTCATACGGACTAAAGTATTTTGCCGATATAGGCGTCTAGATTGTGGGTAGAAAACTGTCATCACTTAGGCGTAAATAATGCGGAATTGAATAATAATCTTAACGCTTTCCCGACTCAGACTACGACCGACAACCTTGCAAGTTTTACAGAAGACTCTATGGTTTTGAAAAAAGCTCCATGTCTACAAAGTATTATTGTTTGACATGATATATCACCATAATTTATATTCACAAGTTTTTTAGTTCACAATTTCAACGTCATTTTACTTGCGTCTGTATTCACAGCGACATCATGTTTACTTTTGTTACTTAGCTCCCATTAAAAAGCAGGTAAGCGTAAATAAATAAAACTGCTTCATAATACATGATGAATGATCTCTCAAACGCCTCGAAGCAACAAAAGCGGAACAGAAGACAGTAGTGCACAGTTATCACTGGCCCCGGTCATTGAACTCGACTCAAGTTCAAGAGTAGAAGGGCCACACGATCCGTTTATTTTTAGGGATCTAAATATACTGAACCCGTTCACTGCAAGTTATGTTTCCTGCGGCCGTTGATTCGCTTCTACCTTATACTAAACACTTGCGAAAGTGTTCAGAAAGATCAAAGATAAAGTGACACTGTCGTAATTTTGAATTGTGATGTTTAAGTAGCTTATGTGCTTAAGTTGAACCATTAGTGCTATAGTTTGAAGTTACAACAACACTACTTTGTCGCAGTATGACTTTGAAGAAAATTATTTAGTAATAGTAATGATTCTTGTTATTGAAGAGGCTCCGAGGAAATATTATTATACTTATTTATGTCCTGAAGCAGTTTATTGTGGCAGAATGATTTATTTGCATATAACTTTAAAATTGACTGTTTGTAATGGTTTTAGTATTAGTAGTTCTTATTATAATTGAAGAAAGAAGGAAGAAGAATGAAAATGTCCTACTTGAAGGCGCGCGTGTGGCAGACTCGCGTGCCGCCTACTGGAAATCTAACATTGCTTAGATGCATCTACATAGCTCAATTAGGCCATGTCTTTATTTGCAAGTACCTACGCGTTTCCTCAGAACATAAAATCTGCTTCATATACCATCGGAAAGATACAAACGGAAGCTTCCATCTTAGTAACAATAAAATTAAGCAATTGAATTCTGACCTGAGAAATTGATATAGAGAAGAAACTTTAAATTAATTAAAACATATTTATGATATATCAAGTAACTGAAATGGATCTGGAAATGAGAGAATCACTTAGTCTCATGTGAGCTCGTGCTGTTAGAATTGATGTCATCCACTTTAAGATGCAATAAATAATCAAATATACACCCACTTCCAATGAAGTAAGGGCCTATCTTTAAAACGGGAACAAGAGTTACAACTATTATTATGATCCGTTTTATAAAATATGTAAACTACTACATTAAATACTAATATTTTTTAAATATATAAAAAATAAAACTGCCTCATTAGCCAAGTGGTCATGAGCGCGACTGCTACGCTAGAGGTCCTGGGTTCGATTCCCAGGTCGAGCAAAGTGTTATTGGGTTTTTCTATGAAATTCCCAGTAGCAGCTCGGAGTTAGGAATTTGTGCCCGGTTAGTGGCAATAGGCTCGCCCCCTATTACATGGGACCTAAACATACCGGCGAACTGTGGTTGTACATTAGTACGTCTCTGCCTAACCCTTCGGGGAATACAGGCGTGATGGTATTTTATGTTATGTTATAACAAATAAAGCTTTTAGAATTTGTTTGATTGCAATTAAATTCCAATTTATTATTTTAATCATTAAATATTCTAAATACAAGTTCAAGTAACCTTTGATACTGACAGTAGTTATTGTTACCCTGCTTAAACATCAATAATCAGACACGTAGATAATTTTATTTGAATAAAATTGAAATCCTGATCCGTTAACAATTTATTATCTAACCATTTTGCTCAACAAACTAAAAGCGAAATAAAATCGCCGTTTTAAATTCATATTGCACACATAACGGGGTGCGATCCACCCTTAGCCGCTACATTCCCATTGTTGCCGTCCACATTGTGCAGGAACCACCTGGCTCATTAACGGGGCTGGAATCACCACCAGCTTTACCAGACCCCTCCGTTTCATACAGACGCGACCACACCTGAGATATTTTGCTTAACTGCAAGTTAAATTTTCTATTTTAAGGTGATTACATTGGCTGTTTATGAAGAATACTCTAAGAAAAAAGATATTTCTAGGGACCCATTTTTGACAACTCTATAAACATTACATAAATGTTTTGAAAAAAATTAGAATCATCTATAAATTAGATCAAACCAACCAAGTAATTAATCATCAATACCGCACAAGAAGCACATACTAACAACCATATCCCCATTATAACACAACTACAGATATCAGAAGAGAATCGCACATTGCCACGACTTATCGCACGCGTACACTCGAGGGGAATCCACTAAGCTCTCAGAGACCCATATAAAATGGTCGCGGAACACGTTTCACTTGCCTTACTCCACGTCACTGGCCCATTTCTTACGATCCATTGACTCCAAGCCATTCATCGGTGCCTTTTCAAATGAGAAGGGTTTTAAATGCGACTCACTGCAAATGAGACCATATATGAAGATTTATTGCACATACATATCGTTGTTGGGTGACACATAGTTTATTTAATAAGAACGAAAGAATGAAATTAACCGCTTCCACATAATAAAGAAGCTAATAACAGTCACGCGGTAATTTGTTCAAAATTTAAGATGGATTTTAATCAAGACAAAGAACAAAACAAACATGAAAATATACTAGGAACTCCAAATTACCATCTTCGTGTAGAATACTAATTGCAACAAATAAGTTAATTTACATGGAAACAAGATTTATCAAGATGAATTAGTCAAGTGTTGAATAAGGTAAAGTAAATCAAAGTTATATAGGAATAATGTAATCGAAGACAAATAAAGTAGGAATTCTTTGAGTGAAGGAAAAATTCGACTCGCAGGCAGGATTCGGATTTTTCCTTCTCTGACATAACTTTATAATCTTAGCATGAAAATGCAAAAAAATCACAAAAAGATAAATAAATTAGGATGTATAATTTCAAAAAAGCTGTAAACGTTCAAGAAAAATAAACGGTATAACATTGATTGTATGACACAAAAAAACACTTAGTTAATTGTCCCCTTTAACCTGAGATTAAAATGAGGGTCTCTTGAATAAATGTTTTTAATTATGTTTGGAGTCTAAAAAAAGTTTATACAGTAGATACAAAACCGGAGATGATTGTCGTCCCCTTCCGTGCTCATGATTAGTTCATTTTAATCCCGGTTTAAAAAGTGCATGACAATAGAATAGGCGCTCTCTCGCTGTATTTTGTAAAGCATCGTCTACCGTTCATATAGTTTCCTTTCCCGTTGAGGATTTCGACAAATATTTTTATTACTAAACCAATGTTTGCGCAGCCCTCGTCAGCAAGGGTTGGGATAAAAACACCATTCAATCCACCATCTTTCTTTGATTCCGTCTCTAGCCCATTTTTCATGCGAATATGAATAGAACAGCTGGCACGATCGATTGCTGGCGCTTTTCGTACCCTGTTCGGTTCGTATGTCTAATAATAGTCTTTTCGATGGTTAAAGAATCTAATCTGAGGAATTCGAATTGGAATAATTAATAGAAAAAAAATCTTAAATTTTCTTATTGTCCTCGCAACTTTAGTAGTTTTTCTTTCATAAGAACCTTCTCCTTACAATAACAAACACAATAAAAAAAGAATTAGCGAAATCCAGACGTTCCCGCGTAATGCCGTGAACAATTAAGAGAAATGAATTTTAGATTAAGTATATCACTTTAATTCCAACGGTGCAAAATCTTCTTTGTAAAAGTAAAAATGCATTCAATACTCAAAGTTCTCTTACTTATCGCCAATCCAACTAGTAACCGATCTTTAAAACGCATTCACAAAGTTAGGAAAGCAGTTTCGAACTCCCGCAGAGGAAACGCATGCTGAAACAAATTTTATGGTAATGCGACCTTATTTATAGTACAATGCACTTATAAGATGCCAATGTGAAAGCACTTAAGTAAAGCCTCAAGAACAAGAAAAATTTGATTGTACAAGCAGAACCGGCGACCCCAAACAGCCCAGTAAAAGAAATTAATCGGCGTGTCCGAAAAAAATAAAAACAAAAGGAATGGTAAATCCCACACTGGGAAGACAATACATCGCGTCGTCATAAAGTTGTGTCTCTCCCGCCAGGCGGCGCCATGGCGGGTCCGCTTCCCCCGCCTCACCTCCGCGACGCGGTACGCACGTGCGTGCTACTTGTCTCCACCATTCACAACCCTACGCAACCAAAACAAAACCCTAATACCTTACCCTAAATCTCACTTTCCTTTACGCATATTACCTAACCTCAGAAAATGCTGTATACAGTCTATTAGTCACCGTATCACGTTACCATTAAACACATTTTTGTGTTCCTCTACAGCCGCATTCCTCTGTTCTAAAACCAATTGTGCTGCAGCATGTTTGAACTTTTGTCCTTTTTTGATTGACTCTTATCGGTGACGGTACGATTTTTATTAATATTGACATTTTAAATTATTTGAACGTACGTGATGGGAGCAAACGGAAATTGATTGGCTTTCTGACCGGAACTCTTATCATAAGCCCATTTATTTCGAGTGACATCTTAACAGACACATTACAGATCTTAAGGCGACACAGTCTCCTTGTCAATTGATTTATTTTTAACAACACTAATAATCAGAAAAAAACAGACACAGATCAGGGGATGCAAAGTGCTGGTAAAGCCTCTACGAAGTACCTTTTGCGCCCACTATCGAAAAAGTTTATAAAACTGCATTATGTTACAAAATGTTGCCTGTCTGCTACAACACATATCATCACGCCTGTATTCCCTGAATGGTTAGGCAGAGGCGTACTATTGTATACACACAGTTCGCCCCCTATTACATTGGACCTAAACATACCGGTTTAGGTCCAATGTAATAGGGGGCGAGCCTATTGCCTTTAACCGGGCACAAATTCCAAACACCGAGCTGCTACTGGAAACTTCTTAGCAAAATCCAAAAACACTTTGTTCAACCTGGGAATCGAACCCAAGGTCTCTAGCGTAGCGGTCGGGCTCAGGACGACTAGAGTAATGAGGCAGTTGTTTGCTACAATAATCATTATTTTAGGTAACAAAATGCTCGTATTTACTGAAATATGTTTTTGACTTGTCAGCTGATTCTCACTATTTAAATAAGAACATCTAGGAATTCAAATATGACATTGAAGAGTTCGTCACCACGATAATAAGAGCCTCTAAAGCTTTAAAAAACTAACCCACTAAGGAAAAAAATAATGGCTGCACTCCCGAGACCTCACAGGGACTTAATAAATTGTAAGCCATACACTGCAATCATAAACAACGCTCCGTCATAGCAGTATTATGCACCCCAACCACATAACAGCTCCCCAAAGTATTGGTTCCTGACGAATAACCCAATAAATACCCATAAGGCACCACGCGACACGTACAAAATATTCCTGGGACATAAAAGCATTATCCTGTTAAGTAATTTATTTCTTCTTCAGGTTGTAACTGAACGGTTATTTTATGGGACCACTTAAACGTTCTATAATCCACGCAGCATAAAGGAGGGTGTTGGAGCCCATAACGCAACACCATAAACGGAAAAGACTTGAACTAAAGACTTATTCACCTGTTCCAACCTTGGACCATAAATCTTTACTTTTTAAAGGGGACCCACGCATAGTACGCTTACGACATTTAAGGACTTCACGTGTCTAACATTGTACTGACTTAGTATGGTAAATATACTTTTTATTTTCCTCCTCCTTTGTAAGATCTTTGATGTAGAGTATCGCGTTTTAATATTTAATTAAGAATTTATTATCTTCATTATTCCATTTCTTTTGGAATATTTGTGTAATTTATAAAGGAAGCCATCGTATTACGAAATTTAATTTCCTTCGCTTTTATGATTGGTGTATTAAAATGAGGAAAGCTTTCAAACCTGACCTGTATTAATCTTAGTACTGAGTCACAAGCTAGTGAGTCAGTGATTTCATCCCAGCCAGTTCCCCGCATGTTTCACTGACTCGAGAAACCGGTCTAGATGAACTTAAACTGGAAACCTTCTTTTATACACAGATTATATAAGTATACACTTCACTTTATTGTTCACCACTGGCATTCCAGTTCATAGCGGTACTTTATTATCCTGCTTCAAACCTTTTAGAACAATATCCTATCTGATCCTAATCTATATTTCATTTCGTAAATAAGCCTTCTTTTCTGTTTCTGTGATTAAGTAAATCGATCGTTTTCAATTCCTTAGATTCAACAACCCATATCTTTGGAGTCCAGATTTGATGCTTATTAAGTTTATAATATAAAACACAGAGGCGAAACATGGCAATTTTACCATGCCTAAATCAGCTGAAAATCTTACAAATTAATCAACGAAGCATTGACTTGCAAAGTTTAATACTTACATCCCTCTATTTACTTTGCAAACATCCGTTTGTGCGGTAGAACTTAACATAAATATACAGAACATTGGATACAGTTCAAACTGCGCGTACCGGGTATTCTACTGGCATACTTCGGAAATAATAACGATATCGGTCTCTAACGGACGTGAGTGCAGTAACATTACCCACAAATTGGGTTAGTTAGATTGCTACTACTTATCTCCCAAGGCATGTTTAACTGTAGGTACTCCATGTATACGGCGATTGCATTGCCTACTTGTAAATTGACTAAGTCACTAGAATATGGTATAAATGTTTAAAGTTTGTAGCTAGTTAGGTGGATATTGCAGTTTCACCAGACAAATCTGGTTCTTCTGGTCTATTTACAGATTTTTTAATAATAACTTTAAATAACATTCTAGAAGATGAAAACATGGATTTCCACGTATCAATGATGTACTTTAATAAGATATCTAGAATTTAAATACATCCCAACATGTACTTAAAGCCGTAATGGCTACATATAAAACTCAATATCGACAAAATATCATATTTCTGGGGATGATCTCAAATGTGACACTAATAACGACCGAAATATAACGCGAGGGAATCCCATAAAAACCTTATAACACAGAGCGCCATTCCGAACACCCAAAGCGTATTGACCGAAGATCGTATATTAAACCGCACGCTGCGGTCAGCTTGACCCTTCTAATTTCGATTGGTGGATCATATTACCAGAGAGGTGTTGACACGCTCACTATGAGTGTCCCTACATCAAACACGGTAACTATAGCATTCTAATTATCCCGTCTCGTCAACAATCTGAGAGTTGTTTACTCCATTACATGCTATTGATATCTCATGTAGCAGTGCTCACACACTTGACCTGATACACTTTAAAATGATCTCACTCCCCTTTGCAATAAGGTTTGGTAAGGTCTATTTAAATTTAGGTGCATTAAAACTGATGCGACTAAAACAATAGCCGGATATGCGACATTGACAGGATATGTTGCTGATGTATTCGCGGCTGGACGTTTGACATCGTGTATTCTAATTCAAGGTTCATCATTAATCGATCACATTCAGACTATTCATAGAGCATTCGCATCGAAAAGGGAAATACATTACGAAACGCATACAATAGCGCAGACAAAGTTCCGTCCGCTACGTTAAACATCGCGTGGCTTGGTTAATACGAGCGTAACATTGCAAAACGCAGAACAAACTGCTTCGCTTTGTGTTCCACTAATGAGAGCCACGTGGCTGTCCCCCGCAATGCAGACTGCACAATAAAACAATGACGCTACAGTTGTGCATTCTGGCTTTATTCCTGCAGGACTAACTGTCGCGTGACTGCGACTCGTTATGGGTATACCGCAAGGCGCGCTCCTACAGGCATTTCTGTTTATTCTATTTAGAATGCGAGTGCCGGCGAATGTTACCAACATTGTTGGTGATATCAGTTTTGTAACACAATCGTGCCTTCATAACTTTTCACGTTCAACACGCACTTTTTACATTTTAAGTAATATCAGAAATGTACGAGATTTTTTTGTTAAATCTAGTGTGGGTAGTTTCACACATTGTGAGCTCCTTGCTTAAAAACACTCTTATCACTTTGAGATAAACGTAAAGTTGATTCATTCAAAGATTCATTCATTGATATGGCGTTCGTTATAGTACCTACATTTAGTTGAAGTGGTTATATGAAAAATATTAGTGATTGGATGCTAGTTTATCATTTTATTTGCTACGTTATCGTTCTAATATTTACATTTAATGGTGATACAAATTTAATGGTGCTGATTGCAGTTTCACATTTCTAACCGTAATTTCCAATCAGATTTATTCTTCCAAGTTTATGTTTATTGTGACAAACTAAATTATTGATTCACTTTCTTTAAGTATTTTCACAGTCCCTAGATTTATTATAATCTTTATCTGACAGGTATTACAGGTATCTCGGAGCACACATGACACTTTTGACACAAACACGAGAACTTTTGAATGGAGTGTTTGTTCGCGCGTTGTCGTCAAACAAAACAACATAAACATTGGATACCGCGCTCGTCGCGGTACCGATCTTTGTGGGGTCCCTGTCGTGATCGGCTTCGAGGGCTATTAAGTCTATTGTTGTACGAGTTCACTAACACCGACATGTTTCTATGCCGATTGTTGGTGGACTCACCTAATTGTGCGAAGACCTTGGGCCTGACGTTCTCCTGCCAGGCGGCGGCAGCGGCGGCGACGAGTGCCGCCAGCAGGACACAGCGCAGCACGAGCATGGCACTAGTCACAAGTCGACATCACTTGAGAAGCACTCGCGACGCGCGGCTCAACACAACACAGGCGGGCGGGGCGCGCGGCGGCCGGCGGTAGACTGGCGGGTCGGGGGCAGTCGGGGGGCGCGCCTGCGCGGCCGGCGCCCCGCGGTCTCGCATGCGTGGGGCTGCGGAGTGCGGACCTCGCACGTGACGCAGCCCTCCTCGCCCCCAGCGCACCCTCAACGGCTATCGCCGACCCTGCGACGTCATAATCGCGTTAAAAAAGCGCCTGCATATCCTAATGAACGCCGGCGCTAAACCTGCAATTAAACCCGACAGGGTGCCGCCAGAGGCTCTGAGCTTTTGTTTATAAGCGTTTTTAGCAGTATTAAAAATTCGTTAAGGGTATGTTGAGGGCGTGACAGTTCAGCGAATCGTAAGGTCTGAATTACAACTTTGATGGTTAACAACAGGGATGTAGGGTCGAATGCGTTGCGAAAACTCCTATTACTTTCCCCTTCCGAGAAAAAATCAGAACTTGTATATTTCCTACTAATTGAGGTGCCTAAACAGGAATATTCTTAATGATCAAGTCAACTCCCTACACTTTAATCAATTATTTGTCTCGTTAAACTTTTAGCACCCAATACTCTGCAAGCAAAAGCAATTTTGATTCCTTTCAAAAAAGTAAATATAACTTTGGAACTACCAAATCATACATTTTAATTACACGCATCGTAAAATTAACGAATTGTTACTAAACCGACTCAAATAACAAGTAAACCCAACGTTACAAACATAACTTGGTTACACAAGGTCCTAATATCCGTATCACATGAGGACGGTGCAACTTTATCGAAATAAAAACTTTTTGTACAACAGTAGGGCTCCCTGGCGCTTTCATTATTATTAATTGGACAAAGTTGTTCCCCAGTAATTTTATTCGAACAGTTTAGAACTCTGTCGAAGTAATACAAGTACGATGTAGTGTACCAGCAAGCTGCATTGTAGTGGGCCCGTGTGAAAATCAATAAAATAAACATTTATTGTGCTCGACTCTTGCGCCGCGCGCCGGGAACTGAGTGCATTCATTGAACGTGGAAGTTGATGTTTACTTAATGTGCTCAGCTTTAAGTCCAACTATTGTCGTATTTATGGCCAAAATATGAATGAAGCAATGTTTAAATTCGTAATTCCAAACCATTTCAAACAAAAGGACAAACCTTTATTCGAATTTTGAATTCCAATTTTAATGTGTACGATCTAGATTCTACTGTGATATGCAGCCAATTGCGGCTTTCTCTGAACGTATGTAAGTAACGCTTTCTGTATCTAAAGTGTAGAACCACCTATTAGAGAATTAAACAGAGAAATTTAATTACGTTCCCCAGCACCACAGCGCAGCCATAGAAATTTAATAAAATTGTTAAGACACCAACTTCCAAACTTCAACCTTAAACTGCATTAAAGTAAGACTTTTAAAATAAGGAAAGTTAGCAATTCCCGAGTTCTGGTAGACTATTCGATACAGCTTGCACCGGATAGACACACGTTGGCCATGGTTTCTGTATAATAATCCAATTAGTATGGAATTTAAAGCTTCCTCAGTGCTGGGAGAAGATAATGTAATAACCGAACGTTTGTAGCTCCGTACGCGATTCTTTGTTACCTCAATTCTGACGCAGTTGATTATTGTGGATTTTAATCAATGGACATCAGGTTTTTAGGTAACCAAAGCATTCTAAATGGCAGTAGTCCTTTTGGGAATATTTAAGATTTCCCCCTTATTCATAAAATATAAAATGTCATATAAACCTTTCATAGCTATCACTAGTTTTGTCTTGTTTTCACAAATGATTTGTTCTGTAGCACGGAAAAGAGGACAAAACATAATATTGCTACAACAAGTTAATAAGACGCTTTATATTTTTATGATTATGGGGGTTTCTGTGTAGCGATATTATATATGTATGTATAATTATAAATCCTACTAACTATTGGCCGCGGTTTCATTCGTGTCCAAAGATACTTTTTCGATTTAAAGGTAGCTTATGTGGTTTCGCAAGGTATATCACATACATTTTCACGCCTGTCTCCCATTGCGGTAGGCAGAAGCTATAGATTTCCACTTACTACAGTCCTGGCACACCACTTTTGCGTCATCAACCTTCATGAACCTCCTTATCAATAACCGTTTGCTTAGGATGCTATTAACCTGACCTTTTTGAGATCGTCCGCAATTTGTCCAAGTCCAATCTGTCTTTATACCAAAATTTAATGAAGTTGGTTCGTGACAATGTAAGAAACATACATTTACATATAAAATAGGTCTAAATAAAAAAGATGTTCCCAAACATCATATCATATCATAACTCATCAAATGATGATTTTTTTAGTCTCAAATTGAATAGATTATTCGCTATCGACACGTTACTCGATTGAATTTCCAATTATCGATTCTAAAGCTGAACAAACTAGTTCAACAGAGTTTTTATTAAAGCAGGTGCTACAAAAGCTATCGAACATCGAAATCATTCGAATTCTACATTCGCTCAGATAGTTGAGAAATCAAAAAGGAATCAACGAACTAAGAAATCGCGTCTCACCATCTGTTCTTTCAAACTTTTACCATAGTGTAGACAAAGAATAGCGAGGCACAATGTCTTTATATTAATTAAGGAAATAAATTATAAATAATGATTCGTGTTGTTATGTCCCCTCATTGAGATGTTTGTTACAAACGCACTCTGTCGAAATGCCGCAGCGTTTTATTAGTTTATGTAGCGTTGTTGTTCGATATCATAATTATTTAATTTGCTTTGTTTCTAAAAAGCTTTTTTTTATACCTGATTATGGCTGCCGCTGGACCGCTAGTTCACCTGATGTTGACCGACACTGCAATTTACGATGGAGCGCGTTTGCCTGCATTGGCCCCTCACCTGATATAGATATTTGCTTGTATTGTAACATACTTTCACGCTTGTCTTCTCTAAAAGGTTAGGCACAACTGTACACCCACAGTTTGCCGGTATGTTTAGGTCCCATGTAATAAGGGACGGGTCTATTGCCATTAACCGGGCACAGATCGCACACCGAGTTGCTAATAAGAATTTCGAATAATCCAATAACAGTTTGTTTGACCTGGGAATCAACGTCTCTAGCGTAGAAATCACGCATTGAACCACTAGACTAACAAGAAGATTAATCCTATCATATATTATATACACAACAAAAATATTTATTAGAATATTATCTACACAATAAAAAATATTATTATTATTGAGTGAGGGTAGAAATAAAAAAGGGAACAATTTACTTTCTCAAATACTTTTTTTAATCTGAAAGTTATTTTGATAACAGTACAAAAAAAACGCAGCATTTCGCGATCAGTCGATCACGTCTGCGCAATATAGTGCGTGCATTGGCTACTGTCGCAATGTCGCCCTCGACAATCGCACAAGATTTGCCGGACCCAAATCTTCTTTCGAGGGTGCTCCCCTATTCGCAACGAACAATTCCTTAACTTGCACATAATTCATTTTTTTATTGATGCCAGACCAGAGCAATTAACTTATGCCATCTTTTTTCATCAAGGATCAAAAGACGACATCACTTTAATTAAGAATTTAATAGGTCGGTTGACGTATTATTTTTTTAATTACTTTGAAGACATTGAATGGGTGTTTAAAGATATCCGGTCCAGAGCAGGTCTGGAGCAGTTTAAGTATTCTTATTTATAAGTATTTTGGCTGCGTTTTTAAATGAATCTTTAAAAAGTTAATGTCATTGGACAATAATCATTCATTAATTTTACATGCCGACCGCGACGGGTCGTGGAGCTCCCGAACGGTTGAACTACACGAAAACTGGTGTATCCAAGCCGTTCTTTCTTCAAAAGGCCTGTTTAGATATATCAGTGCATTGCAGGCCCATGATTCTCTGAGTGTATTTCGGTGTTTCTTATCATTTATTGTCAATCCATTTACCGTCTACTATTGGGCACGGATCTCCTTTCACGATGAGAGTGGTTATACCACCATGCCGGCTGAGTGTGGGTTGGCAAACTTAACACGTTGCTTCACGATATTTTCCGTCACTGCATAAGTGAGTGAAATAAGCATCTGACTTCAAAAAGGCCAAGGGGAGTACTAGGGATTTGACCTCAAACGTGTGGCTTGACAGTCAACGGTTACATTACAATAAAAGTAACGAGTATATTCAAAACTCCCTTCGCAGTATCTAATTAGTTTAATTCAATTTAAAACGAGCTCAATAGCTCTGGTGTGCAAGTGGAAATCTTCCAATGGGAGACAGGCGGGAGAATATGTTTAAATATACGTCAATAGCCCAAGAAATTAGAAAATATTTTCATATTATTTTATTAAACTATTTTGTGCGATTAACGAAAGGAATTTATAAGGCGGCAAACATTAGCCTTGAAAAAAAAACGCTGATCTTATTGGCGAGGTCCTTCAAAAAGGTCAGGTGCGTAGTTTTCCAACCGGTGCGTATATTTTTTTTTTTTTTAAAAAAGCATACTATCAATGCGGATCGCACATTACTAGTATTCTTGCTAACCCCTCGTGCTAAGCTATATGCTTGTATTACGAGTGGGTTCACGTCGGTAGTGCAATGGGTGGGGTCCGAACCGGCAACCACATGATCGCAAGTCCGACGCCCTAGCCATTAGGCTACCGACGCTTCGAAAATATGAGAAGATGTATGAATTTGGCAGAACCAAAAAGAAGTAGAAGAATCATAGCAAGTGGTGGTCTCTAGTTTCTGCCTACCCCTGTGGTAAAATGGCGTGTGGGAGAAGTGTATGTATGTATGCCTTCACATTCCATTGTCAATAGGTTGCATAAATTCCCTTTATAACACCTCCGATACCCCACCCAAAAACATCCTGTTCTATAAAAGAATGCTATCTATATAAAAAAAGGCATCTCTTATCCACAGCTCATGTTATTTCCGAACACAAAACAAAGCAAAGCTCTTAAAAGCTACAAAACGAACGCTCGTCTCATGCCCACATTGACCACTGGGCCACTGTGACCTAATTCCCTCAATTGACTCTCACAACTCGCTCGGAACGATAAACAGCTGATACGCTGTATGCTTTTCTGCTACTGTCGTATTGGAGTAGATATCATTACGTTTCAAGCATTATTATCGGTAAATATTTTTAGACAGTTGCAACAACAGGTGGATTTTTGATTATCATAAGGTCATGGATTTGGAACTGAGGTTTTTCCGTTGGGAAAATTCTTAGTAACAACTCGGTAAAGGCTTGCTTGTGTTGTCATTCAGCGGGCATATATGCAAAATAGGTACTATGGAGAATTTCCTCACAAAACAATAACACTACTCGAACTAGGCACCGATCCCAGGGCCTGTTGCTCATCAACACGCTTATTATCAATATCAGGCAGTTATCCAAAGGTCAAATATCTATCATCTTTTTGCCAAGTTATTGGGTTGTGAATGTCAATGCTATTTAACCTTCAAAGCTTATAAAATACTGATTACTGATACTAATATTTAGCCGCATCCGCATCAGTATACTGGAAGCCGACCCCAAACTACATAAAGATGGTAAAAAACTAGTATAATTATGGTTTTGATTTTTTTCATAATATTATAGAGATATGCATTGACATAATTGTATGCTTGAAGCGACCTACATAAATAGAACCTTCACGAAAGAGGATATTTGTGCCTTGAGCTACAAGCCTCACTATAAATCTGTAGAACGGCCAAGTTGAGTGGAGCACTGGACCAGAGAGGGAGGGTAAAGCTAATAAACTTTACTGATATACAATTCAAAACTACCACTGATATAAGCTCCGTCTTTATAAATAAGTCACGTTACTAAGTACGGATGCCTAAGAAAGAAACGTGCTTGCCCAAACATGCTTATCTGATGCAGAGACAAAAGCTTTACATGTACCTAGTAGATAATTTTATTTTACAATTCCCTTAAATACAAGTTGCTACAGTTAAGTATAATGAACCTCAAAGCCTTGAACACACAAGTTAAATAACAGGCGCTAAAACAAACAAAGGATTTCTCAAGTAGCCGAGCATTTTCAAAAATGTTTGTTTTAAGATCCAGAATAAATCCCGGTGGTGACACAAAAATCCTATTCAACAGGAATAATACAAAGAGTTAGTGTGACAGGACAAAGGCTCGGCCGTTTACGTACCATCGTGTTACGTCACTGCTCCTGATTTGTGGCAAAGCAAACACCTAGAGCTCATTCTGTGCGCAAAAATACGGCGATCCTTGACATATTTTTGCTGGCGTCCGGATGAATTGTTGATGAATATCTATACCGCCTACAGTCCCGGGCGACGTTTTTTATACAGAACCACCAATTCTGATTTGAGATTGGAGTCCCTTTTGTTCATTTCGGGTCAAAGCAAACATTTTCGGATTTTCTTGCAGGTCTCACGGTCAACAGTTTGTTGTGAGGAATGGGTGATCGATAAAACCATTCAAGTTGCTCTGATAAGCTTAAAAGGGTCATTTGTACGCACCAGAGTGAAGTGAGATATCTAGAGGCATTCGTCATTTTTGTGAAAGTACCAAAAGGACAGTCGTATTATAAAAAATCCGAACGTCGCAGTACAAGTTTTATTGGATTAGACAGCTTAGTGTAAGTCTGGCTAAGTGTTACAGATTAATTTTCCTATCTATACAAATCATTCCTAAAATATAAATGAATGATGTGAAGTTATATTCTAAAACCACAAAACTCTTTGGGGCTCCTAACTTCTAAGAGATAAGGGTAATAAGTTCAGTTTTCTTAAATACGGTATAAAACGAGCTGGACTTATTGGTCTTTACCTCCCAGATACAGAATGGTTTTCTAATGCGGTTTGTTTTTCAGATCTACCAATAACTAAAGTCTTACACCCAAACTCCTAGAACTATGCGGTTAAATCCAACACGGATGACCTCTGATCAAGACACATTTAAAGCATACAAATTAAAAATAAATTAAGTCAAGTTTAAAAGTAATTAAAATCACAATCCAAAAATCAACACGATATCTCAATTATTTTACAACGTTATTTACAAAATCTATGTGACCATCAATGAAAGTTGCCAACCGCAAAAAGAGGCATTTATGAGTCTGACGGACCTGAACGCAAATATGCGTTCGGCTCTGCGCTGAACGAAGAACTTTTGATCCGGGATTAATTTCATTCGACACTCGTATTGAAGTTCCGTGCGTTCCTTTTTTAAAAGCTTGATGAGTCCGTGCGTTATGCCGGTGGATTTCGGAAAATGTGTTTCATCACCATTGGGGTTTATTTGGTAACATTACGAATGTTTCAAAATGGAGTATATTTCTGCGAAAATATTTCAATAACCTATTGCAAAAACATAAAAGCACGCCAATAATCCCCGAAGAGTTAAGCAGATTTAGATGTTTAGGTCCCATGTAATAGAGAGCGAGCCTATTGCCATTTTTTACAGATATACCTAGGTATATCTGTAAAAAATGCTTATCTCGTTACTGTAAAAAAGGGCTCATATTGTGTATTCCGTATGCGTTTCAAGCAAGGCACCCGTTGTAAACATGAATGAAAATTAATTTTAGTTTAATATTAATAGAGACTTCAAAATAATTACATATTTAATTTCAAAAATCTTAGGACTTCACTGAAGCCTAATCTTATGAATGCTTGCAACACAATATGTTGGGACGGATTATTAAAATAGAAATTCAAGATATTTCTTGACAAGTTCGAAATTGTGGTTATCTCGCAAGCAAATGATAATATTACCAAGAATATAATTGCTAAGATATTTAAATGTGAATTAAGACCGAGAATATCAAATAAAGGTCAGCGCACATTAGGCGCGGAGCTGCTCAAGTATACTGGAGGAATTTACCACAAGTATTGTTTATTTTTAAGATCTTGCTTCACACCAACGTTTTTTTCTGCCGTAGGAGAGCCATACTTCGGCACGAATGGGCCGGCTCTGAAACTCGCTAATAAAAAAAAAATAACAGTACCTATTGACTGCACTTACTCGTCACGAGGAAAATAGAAGAAGAAGACTGCACTTACGGCAGGTCCCAATAACGAATCAGTCAGTAGATTTGCTTACTGGAGATAGGATGTTAACATAATGCCCATAGAATTAATGTTTATTCCTACCTCTAGTAAGCAAATCCATCGACGGATTTTTATCGAGACCAGCCAATAATCTGTACTGACCCTAACAAGATTATAAAATACTAAGATTTCTCAAATGAATGTAAAATGATTATAAAGATTCAAGTTTACAGGCTGGAAATAAAATTGAATTTTCTGTTTGAGTATTACAAAAAGCGAATTAAAAACTTCTTGGCAGTTCTAAGTTTTGAAAGTCGAAAATTAAATAAAAACTCGCCCGCCTACATTGATATAGAAGGAGTTGAATCTCTATGTATAATTTAGCGATAGAAATATTATGCTCAGAAAGTTCTTAATTTAGATGTGTGATGATTTATACTTAAAATTACTTTTGACAAGTTGTACAAACAAAATTTTTGTCCTAAATTTGTGAAATGTCCCAAACTTTTATACTTTTGACAATATTTTGAATGAATTAGGTATCTAATATAAACTGCCTCATTAGTCGAGTGGTCCCAGGCGTGACTGCTACGCCAGAGGTCATGGGTTCGATTCCCAGGACTTGGATGTAATTGGATTTTTCTATGAATTTCTCATTAGCAGCTCTTTCATAGTACATGGAACATAAACATACCGGCGATATGTGGGTGTACATTAGTACACCTCTGCCTAATCCTATAATTATCATTTTCTGGAACACATTTTCGGAATGTTCTTCAGCCGAATAATATAGAATAATAGCCGAAACGTTTTCATAATTACTTTAAACAAATCCCATTGTTCTATGCCAAAAGTTAGGAATTAAAAACAATATATACCTAAGTACGAATTTTCTTTGCGACGCAATCTTTGAGAGATCGGAAGTTAGCAAGCTTACAGTGTTTTTTATAAAAAAAATTATATGATATCAAAATTACAAGAAATTTCGTCTTTCCATACTTGTTGACAAACTATTATTTTTATTCATATTACGTTTTGTTTATTTTAAAATAACGTTACAAAAATTGTGAAATACTGACTCGGTTTAATTCCACAAAATATTATTAAGTCACGCTGGTTGAACAATCAAACCCGCTTGAAAAGCTTCGCTGGCTTCGTCACTAAATCTCGTAGAATAGTGTCGTAATAGAGCGGCCAGGGACTCCAAAGGAAAAAGAAACGCGAGATGCAGCCAATCAATCTACATTTACAATCATATGAGTATCGATCCGGCGATATAGTGCGACCGAGAGGGCTTAGTACTTCACGTAGTAATCATATTTATTTCGAGAATAATCAAGATGTATCTTTTTTATTCGCCAGGCGTATCCTATTTGGTGATCCCTGAGAAGAATCGCAGAAAAATATTCAATGATCATAGAGACCATGATCTTTGATATTATTCGATGTTTCTTATCTCTGAAGAAAAAGCAGAAAATAACACAATGTCTTCAGAATAATCTTTTTCTTTTTAATATAATTAATTAGGTACATAAATGTTAATTATCTAGCGTATACCTAATAAAATAAGCATTCGTGGTAGCTTATTATTTTTGCTAGAAGAAATATACATTTATTGTAATTAATTATGACAAAGTAACATAATTATGTATTAATAAATTAAAGCATATTTACGCAACGAGAACAAACAGAGTCAGGAATGACCATGCTCAAGATGGCTGGATCGGCGTATAATGTTCGTCAATCGAATCGTTGCTCTGAAGAATAGTTTAGAAAAGACTTCATTTGATGTATGCAGAGGGTAACTCCGATATCGGATAGTACGAAAATAAATTCGTCCCAAGTCACCCCTCTTATTGATGTAAATAAATTTATTGACGTTTTTATCTGGTTATTGAATAAATAATAATATTCAATAATTTCAATAAATAATGTGTTATAGTGATTTGATTCGGTTTATAAATGTCCCCACAGTTTGAATTAAAACTGCTGCTTACTTTAAATAAAGGATCCGAAATGTCGGAAATACTATAATACCGCGATAAAATCCAAGCAAAGTAGTTTACTTCGCTATCCTAATATACTAAGTATATTTATTCGCGAGAAATATGTCAGAATATAATACGCAAAATTCCATTTCTAGTTAGCCATACGCGCTTTATTATTCTTATGGTTGCAAGCGTTACGTTACGTTCGATACCCAGGCTTCGCCTTCCATACAATGAAGCCAGCTTATGCTGGATATGTATAGCTGTACAAACAAACAACCAAACCCATAAAAACCTTAGTACTCTGTCCAGTCCAACCCATTTCCAACGTAGGAGAGCCATGCTTCGGCATGAATGGGCCGGCTTGAGCGCAGTATACCACGGCCTCACAGAAAACCGGCGTGAAACAACACTTGCGTTGTGTTTCGCAGAGTTAGTGAGGATACCGGAGGCCTAACCCCTTTTAGGAGGCGGGCAACACACTTGTGACTTCTATGGTGTAGTGGGTGTCCATGGGCGGCAGTAATCGCTTGCCATCGGGTGATCCGTCTGCTCATTTGCTCCCATATCCCATAAAAACATCTTCTATACACACCCCATAACTTTTGAAATATATGGATTTCAAAAGAAGCGTCTGATCAACACCCGACACCAACACATTCTCCTACACTCAAATCGATAACTCATTCTGAAATATCTACGCCCATACCTCATAAGAAACAGTAATAACTTCCTACAAACTCATCGAAGTACCAAGATAGTTTCCGATAAAATTTATAGGTAAGAAATTGAATTGATGGCAAGCAAGCCTCCGCCGTCGTCTGGCGTGAAATTATCAAGTGCAACACCGTAGATTAAGTGCCGACGATCCTTAGTAACCTGGTCGAGATCGATCGACCCACTTCATAAAGAAAATATACATGCAGTAGCGACTCTTAAGTGAGTTGTATGCACGAGTTTTTATTTATGGTAACATTATCTATTAAGCCTGAATTTACGGAAGAGTTATCCAGAGGATTATTGTACACCCACAGCTGTTTACCGAAGTCCGTGCTGCTTCTGGGAAAATAATAGGAAGACCCAATAACATTTTGCTCGACCTGGAATCGAACCCAGCGTAGCAGTCGCGCTTTGGATCACTATAACAATTCAATAATAAATGATATGTATTATAGATATATCTTTTAAAGACACTTTTACAAGACAAGGTTTTAAATTTTAATGATGGTTTAAGAAGAAACGCCGAAACAAACTCAAAGAATCATGGCCTCGTTTGAAATCCAGACAGTAGTAGTGTCATAATATTATATTAATGTCACGAATTTTTTTTGCAGACAAACGTACAGACGGATAGCCTGATGATAAGCGTTTACCGCCGCCCATGGGCACCCGCAACATCAGAGGAGTCACAAGTGCGTTGCCGGCCCTTTAAAAGGGTTTGGGCCTACGGTATCCACACTCGGCGAAATACAACGTAAACGTTGTTTCACGCCTATTTTCTATGAGGCCTCTATCACTACCATAGTGACATGGTATCTAATCTATGTAAAAATTACATTCTCCAGAAACATCTTTTTCCCGGTCGAGAATTCAAGCAATTTAAGTATCAATAGGTACTAATCTACGAGTATCTATATATCTATATCTATATATATAAAAGAAAGTCGTGTTAGTTACTTCATTTATAACTCAAGAACGGCTGAACCGATTTGGCTGAAAATTGGTGGAGAGGTAGCTTAGAACCAGGAAACGGACATAGGATACTTTTTATCCCGTTCCCGGGGGATGTGATGACAGACCGAATTCCACGGGGGCGAAGCCGCGGGCAGAAGCTAGTACTTTAATATATAAAGCTGAAGAGTTTGTTTGTTTGTTTGCTTGAACGCGCTAATCTCAGGAACTACTGGTCCGATTTGAAAAATTCTTTCAGTGTTAGATAGCCCATTTATTGAGGAAGGCTATAGGGTCTATATCATCATGCTAAGACTAAGTAACTATTCCGCGCGGACGAAGTTGCGGGCGGAAGCTAGTAAATCAATAAAACTTTGATATTCAAGCATCCTCTTCATAGTGAAAGCCGGGCTTTAAATTGTAATGCAGTAGAAAGTGCAGTCTCACGGACAGCAAATTGGCTGAAAACGCGAGTCAGCTACCAGTTACGATAAGGGATAACAATATTCAGCTCAATATCTGCTGACTTCGCTGTAAATATCGCTACAATGATTTTTATAGGCTTTATTAGCTTTATTCAAGTATTTTAATGAACTATTTTATTGCTTTAGGGACTGAAACCCCAGCCAAGTTTGATTTCATGGTCAGCTGCGTACTTGTTGATATCATCCTGTGTTCTTCTGTGGCAGAGACGTAGGTTCTGTGTACGCAGACACAGCTCACATGTATTGATGACTTATAATAATAGGGCTGAGCCTATAAGACAAAAACAAAACTCTGAGCTTCTATTTAAAGAGTCATTTTACGGATTTTTGAAGAAACTTATAACACTGGTCTATCTGGGGTTCTAACTCAGGACCTCTAGGTCGGCATAACTGCATCACACGCAAATTACTGAATTTGCGTGTGATGCAGTTACTGTGAAACAGTTATGTAATTTGCAACATTTAATTAATTTTTACTCTTTCGACCTTGACATTAATATTACATGTTTGTACTACCCGTGCGCGATAAAAAAACATAATAAAAAAGTAAAAAAACAAACAGATAGACAGACTTGTTTTTGCATTTGTATGCAACTGTGGATATTGATAAAATCCAATATTATATAATGAACATCACTTACAAGATTGAACTCTTCAAACTCCTAAATAACGAAATCATTCGGTGTCGCCAAATGTAAATAATTTGATCCACTAATTAGATCTGTCCAAATGGCTCCGTAGTTCTCAAATAACTGCACTATATGGTACATAATTACCTTAAAACTTCCAATAACAGTGATTAGATATAGTGCAACACTACTAAAACTTGCGGTTTGTGCACGAAGTATTGAGTGTTAAAGCTAATGTTTGCGGTATAAGCATTCCCTGTATTGCTAGTATCACAGATTCACAGTTGCGTTTTAACATTCTCCCCCCGATTTTAACACAACCATCTGTAATTTAACGGAATCAAATTAACGTGTCAAGTCGCTCGTTTTTCTTTACAAACTTGTGTTTCAGCTCCAAGATAACTTTGTTAATTAAATTTTACATTTTTTTTCTCCCCGGACACTCGGCTTCACCTGATTGGGATTATACTTTCTTATGAAGTATATTGAAAAGGAGAATAAGATAAAATTCGTGGAGAATTTTGTTTCGTCGTGAGCTGACAAAGTGAGTAAATGTTTAAATTGTCTGCAATAGTTGCTAAAAGCAAGTCGGTCCCGGTTGTCATACCTACAAAAACTTTTTTTTTTCGGATTGAGAAATCCGCCGTATGCATGCCGCCCCGCTCAGGGATGTGGGACAATATTGTCGGGCTCTCCGGCCAGGTCGCCAGCATAACAACTACAACCACCACCACTACCATCTTCCGCATAGTGGTGCAATCACGGAAATCGCTCTCGCGTGATCCGCGATCCCACCGCGGACTTTCGATGTCCGGACTCTCCCTGCGGGTCAAGTGCATTGGGTGACCGACGACCCCGAGTCAGCCGGCCAAGGCCCCATTTTGCGGCAGGATAGATATGTGGCCCCGCCGCCGTCCTCGCCTCGACCGCAGAGATTAGAGAACGAGATTTAAATACCTATGACAATCGTTAGTATTACTCAGACGCGCAAAATGCCTGACAACCAGTCTATCCTCCGGATATCGGTATTGCCCAGAAATTGGGTAACGGATTTAGTAGTCACTTTTATCTATATCTATACTTCTATACTTAATATATAAAGCTGATGATGAGTTTGTTTGCTTGGACGCGCTAATCTCAGGGACTACTGGTCCGATTTGAAAAATTCTTTCAGTTTTAGATAGCCCATTTATTGAAGAAGGTTATAGGCTATATATCATCACGCTACGCGGACAAAGTTGCGGGCAGAAGCTATTATCTGATAATCCTCTAACATTGAAGATAAATTGAAAATATGACTTTTATTTTATACCTATCCCCGCGTTGTCTTACGTTAAAAAGTTTATCATGACTGCACCTTATTACCTCAAATACCACTACCTGAATACCTGAAATAATAACCATATTATATGGTTATAATTTCGTGGGCAAGACTCATGATTTAATTCGTATTAAATCACATGTCAACAAGCAAGATAGACTGCAATGCCAAGAAATAAAGACTTACTTCACCTACGCAACAAAAATAGCTATCTAATTATACACAATATGTCAACCTCGGAGAGTAATAAAGATAGCCCTATCTCATGCGCCACTTTCTCTGAAACAATAACTTACAATAAACACCTTTGACCAACCTTTATCGAATGAGTTCGACGCTGTAGTAATAAACAAGTTGATCTTGGAATTATTCGACCTTATTTTTGATTACTTATTCGAATTTGGATGAAGAAAACGGTAATTGGAATATCTATATTACAATCACTACAATTAATTAATTGACGATACGTGTGGCGCGACAGAGATATCGGCTTCGTAGACACGTGTTGTGGTTTCGATCCCCACACGGATCTAATATTTGTATGATCTCCAGGTTCCGGGTCTGGGGCCCTAGTCTGCTATTTTAATTGACTCAGAATGACCGTCCAATGGCACTAAATGACATAAGAAATGACAGATTTCGTAGAGAAAACTGTCAAAAATCAACCATTATGAAGTCACTGAATCACAATTCTGAAACAACTGAATAGTAGACTCGGCACCCTGGGCGTTTGTGTAAGTGAGAACTTGTGTTTGTAAACGCCCCCACGATACAGGAGAAAATACGAGTGGGCAGTTTTTTTTTAAATGAAAATTATAGAACACTAACCATCCAGGAGTGTCACTTATCAAATTATGTTTCTATTGTGTTTGCTTATTATGCTTTATAAGGTAATTGAAAGCTTTATAACATACCATCACGCCTGTATTCCCCGAAGGGTTAGGCAGAGGCGTACTAATGTACACCCACAATTCGCCGGTATGTTTAGGTCCCATGTAATAGGGGGCGAGCCTATTGCCATTAACCGGGCACAATTTCTTAACTCCGAGCTGCTACTGGGAATTTCATAGAAAAAACCAATAACACTTTGCTCGACCTGGGAATCGAACCCAGGACCTCTAGCGTAGCAGTCGCGGTCAGGACCACTTGGCTATTGAGGCAGTTTGCTATTGAGAGAGCACTTGGCTATTGAAAGCTTTATTTATGTATTAATTTGCAATTGCAAAATTAAGGTCAAATCTTGCAAGCTAAATTAGAAACACTACTTCTTATCCTATGGTCAAAGTCAAAGTCAAAATGTTTTATTTCAATTAGACCATTATAAAAGGTACTTTTGAAAAGTCAAACTAGTTGCACGGTTCCAAGAAGTGGGTCATATGGAGAAGAGCCAGCAAGAAACTCCATAGATACTCTTTTTAAAAAAATATATCAACTTGGATTACAATATTAAGCTTTACAACTTTGTTATTAAATAGTTACTGATAATGATGCAGTTTGATGAGCAAGAAAAAGAACGGAATATTTTTTTACTTTATTTTGCGAAACCTACAAAATCCTGCATAGTACTATTTTTATTTTTCATCTTATAAAATTATTTCTAAATAAGTAATTAAGAATAAGGACTAACAAAACAAGAAACAATTACATTTTGACTAATTTAAAATTTTGCGGCGGTAGCCTAATGGCTAGGACTTAGGACTTACGATCATGTGGTTGCCGGTTCAATACCCACCTATTGCACTACTGACGTGAACCCACTCGGAACACAAGCATTTAGCTTAGCACGAAGGGTTAACAAGAATACAGGTAATGCGCGACCCACATTGCTAGTAAGCTTTTTAAAAAAAACGCAACAGAAGACACCGCTAATACAAGTAAAAATCCTCCACCAATTCTTAAGGACCAACGCATCTAAATCCCCACTGCAGAAATGATGTAGTCACACCTGATAAACGATTACGCAAACGAAGATCAAAGTACAGAAGGGTTAAAAGAGGGCTGTTATAACCACTCACAGAAGCTACCCTGCGATATCGCGTCGAATTACAGAAACCTCACGGAAATAACCTGCGTTAAACAGGCACATGGAGTATTGAGTAAATGAAGTACTCATACAAATAAAAAGGAGAAAGTATGTTTATTTTCCACAAACAAAACACTGTAGAAAGAAAGACACGAAAACACATTACATTATTTATAGCAAGTTAGGTACGTAAGTAAGTATTATTATTATGTGTTGTACTAATATTATTATTATTGTATGTAAGTAAGTATTATTATTATATTATCGCAGCCTATTTATTAAAAGTCAGTCATCTCAGACGCTCTTTGGAAGCACGCTATGAATAAGCAATCATAATTAGATGTCCCTTCGACATCTACCAAATATTTGAATATGTCACCGTTTGTGCGCATTCCAGCACTTTACAATGATACTTTTTCGTCGCTGGACCCTTTTCATACCACAAAGAAAGCTTGGAAAAAACAAATCCTCCAAATCATGGCTCAGGTCAGCAACAATAACTTGCCGAAATAATATCATATTATGTAATCAAAGCACTACACACACTGTATTCACACACTTAAACACCCACGCACACACATAGACACAAACACTTAAACACACACACACAAGCATAAGCACGCACTTAAAATCTTATTTAATAATCTTAATCTCTTCACGTGGGAGAGCCATGCTTCGGCACGAATGGGCTGGCTCGACCGGAGTGATACCACGGCCTCACAGAAAACCGGCGTGAAACAACGCTTACGTTGTGTTTCGCCGAGTGAGTTGAGGTTACCGGAGGCCCAAACCCTTTTAAAGGCGGGCAGCGCACTTGCGACTCCTCTGGTGTTGCGGGTGTCCATGGGCGGCAGTTATCACTTACCATCAGGTGATCCGTTTGCTCGTTTGCCACGCTATCCCATAAAAAAAAATTTTACTTATTCGTTTGTTGTGATGTGTGTTACAACAACACACATCTTATCTCTTCTATTGGTTCATTATTAGAATAATTTACTTTATTGTGTACTTCGTCATTGGCGTATTGCATAGACTTAATAACCTTGTAATTATTATTGTAAGCTGTGAGTTACCTTAAATAAATAAATACATACTGCCAAGTTTTGCGTGTCAGAGACCACTGACATCATCATGTCATGCACTGGACTGGACTGAACTCATCAAGACTATAACTGCACTATAAAATGGGCAATATTTCAGTTATTAACTGCCTCGTGTCCTCTAGTGGTCCTAAACGCGACTGCTACGCTTGAAGTCCCGGGTTAAATTCCCAGGTCTAGCAAAGTTTTATTTGTATTTTCTATGAAATTCTCAGTAGCAGCTCGGTTTTTGCGATTTGTGCTCGGTTAGTGGCAATATGCTCGCCTCTATCGTATTACCCACATGGGACCCAATCATACAATCAAACTGTGGCTATACATTAATACACCTCTGCCTACCCCTTCAGGGAATGTAGTCGTGATGGTATTTTATGTTATTTCAGATACTAGAATGTTATCACTCCATTTGCTTATTACGCTGTAACCGAACTACTTAACCTAATTAATAGTGGAAAAATCTAAACATAACTCGAGCATATTCTCGATACTCCATTGTGTTACCTTCTAGCTTTTTAATTAGAGATTTTCCATGAAATTTTCGGTAGCATTTTCATACTCTGATAAAGTTCTTAATAGTATTTATGATTTTTGTATATCGGACTAGTATTTGGAACGGAATTTTCGTTCTTCTTAACTAAGCTCTGATATTCAATATTGTTTTAACTTTAATTAAAAGCAGATATAATGGAACAAAGTTCTTTTTGAATATAATTTCATTAAAGTAACACAGTCAATTTACGGCTGAATACGTCTATACTTACTTCTATAAGAATAGTCAGAACAGAACAGAGTAATAATAATTAATCATAACAATAAAACCTCTTCTGCCTTCATTAGCCGCGTCGCGGTCGCGAAACTACTGATCCTGAGGTCCTTGTGTGATAATGAGATCATAGTTTAGATTGTGCATCCCTTGTTAAATTGAGCCTAAAACATACTGAACTTAGGTTCGCATAAGTACCAGCACATCTGCCAACTGTCTGCGGTGACTCTTTCTTTACTATGGCATTTTACTTATTTCTGAGGGGCTCGTGGCTAAGTAATAACTATATAAGCTGATCAACTGATCGGTAAGGTTAAGCTACGCTCGCCGCGGTCAATGTTTGGATGGGTGACCTTCTTATCACATCGAGACCCTGCCGTGCCTGGGATCGACGGCTTTACGTGGAGAGCACGTATCCCAGTTGTCATACGAACATCAATGACAATTGTTAAGAGACCATGAAACTGGGTATTTTCGGAGTTTCTTCACAGCGGCCATTCTAGAAATGCTGGCATAGTATAGTAGTCATTTGTTTTAAATTTTAAATACTTTTAAAACAAATGACTTGAAGGATACATGCTGGTATATACAGAATGGTATTTCACGTTATAAAAACTAGAGTTACTTCTTAACCTAACGTTTAACATAGTTTTAATAAAAGTGAGTCGTTTAATATCTGTTTCTATACCAAATCTGTCTTTTGCTTAATAAAGATAAAATTTTGACATTAGATGTATGGACCTTATGTCAAAATTATATCTCTAGTAAGTACATCTACCGACAAAATTCGATATTGAAAGTGGGTAAGTTTACACGGCAATCTGAAACTCCAAAATCCTTGACCAAGATAATCATTGAAAAGCATACTCACAGGTCAGTGAACGGGAATTCCAAGTCTTGCGTCGAAAGGGACTTCAAAGTGACTTATTAAGCGGTAAACAGCATCTAAAGACACCCCGCTACATAATGGTTACTCATTAGCTCGCCTCAATTAAACGGAGCGCGGCTGAAAGGAGAGCTGCCTCGGATTACTGAAGCCCTACACTGTGATTCACGAAAAAATTGTCCCTACTTTGCAACAAGAGAAAGGTTACATCGGTACAACCTTATACAAATCTATTAGTACTTATACAACACGTCTTTATAACCAATGAAAAAAAAGTCAGCCGACTTTTTATTTTAATTGGTGAAAAATAAAATAAAAATAGCCTTTATTCGACCACAATTATTATACTTTGATATAAATATAACTTTATCTAATCTATTATTAATTTACAATACATGTTGAATTAAATTGCGTTGAATCACGGTTTCTATTTATTAAATATACTTAGGGCCACTTGTACCAACTTCCTAAATGTTTTTAAATTGTATTTAAACACAATTTTGTATTGTAATTTTGTGTTTAAATTCAACTTAAACACATTTCAGAAGTTGGTGCAAGGCCCTTACTTATTAAATATATATTTAAATATATTCATAAAAAATAGAAAATCATTTATTTTAAAAATATAAAAAATAGTAACCCATCGGTATCGGGAGCAGGGTCCAAGCTACCGATAGTGAGGGCCCAAGAGAGAGGCACCTCGTAGAGGTACAAGCTTATCCATCCACCTAATGTGAGCCTCCTTAGGTGTTGGAGGCTTTTGGGTATTAAACCATTGGCTGACACAACGATAGGTACAATGATCACTGAATCCACCTTCCACAACTTCGTGTGCCTGTGAATTACTATAATTATTATCATGCATTAATTTGTGGAACTCGCCTCTTTGGCGTAGGCCTTCTACGTGCAATTTCTTTCTTCTGTCGAACTCTACTACGTTAAAAGTTAAGATGTCTCAAGGCGTTTTTATGACAGGCAGTTAAATTTATCTCATACCCTTTTTAGTATTTTAATCTCTAGGTGACCATAGACCGCAAAAAATAGCCAGGTTTAAGTAAAGCCGCGATAAATTAACTTTAAACATCCTTGGAATAAATTGGTGATTAAGAAAAGTTCGTTAAAGTGAGAGTATTGTTTTAGTGTTACTACCAAATAATTAGAGTCGTTCAACTGGAAATTATAATGTATTCTTAATATACCATCACGCCAGTACTCCTAAAAAGGTAACACAGGGGTGTACAAATGTACACCCAACATACCAGTGAATTACCGGAGTGTAACCATTAAACCTCTGTTTTGAATTCTTATTTTTTTTTCTTATTCATCATTCCATCTCCAATTTTATAAAGAGAGTAGGTATGCATAATATTTTTTAGGAGTATACTTTTTAAAGTGTACTCTGTACCTACATAATACTAGATATTTTTTTAAGACACTACTCCAAACATGCAGTACAAAGTACTTACATTGGCTAAGATATAAAATAATAAATATGTAATGTTCATTTTAAATGAATTTTCTTTTATCTCAAACAAAGCAATTGAAAATGTTTTAATTATATAGTGGAGTATACTTGGAGCTCAAGATACACATACATTAAGTATTAACACGTTGAAATAAATTTAATTATTCTACGTTCATTGTCTAAATTTCATTTTATTTTGAGCACAAAGCTACCATTTTAAACTGAATAACTAACACAATTAGTGAGAATTGGTTAACCATAACTAAATATAGAGGCTATGCGAGTTGATTTAAAAATGATAAATTGAGTTTGGTGAGGGTAAATAAAATAAAATAGGCTTTATTATACACTTGGACGTAAATGGAATAGAAATTCAGGAGTATTCACGCGCACAAAAGGTTGAACACATTGATTTAAAATTTACAAGTAGATTAGTTAGGGCTGTCTCAATTTGATCATTGATTCGTAGAAGCCTTAATACATAATCATAATAATAACGAAAAAACCATCACGCCTGCGTTCTCTGCAGAAATTTAATAGTATCTGCCTAACAATTAGAGAACTACTACCTGTAAAAAAGTTGTGCTAATTCGTAGTTTTCCAATTTTACATATATTTTTCAAGAATTGTGTACTGTGATATCTTACAACGTCATTAGTTCAGTTTCAATTTTACACTAAAGAATTCTTACAACCTAACTTTGTAAATAGATTCGAATATTAACATCCATGAAATATGGCTACAAATCGTCACCATACTTCAAATATGACATTCGCATGAACGTGGCCTTGATAACCCTACGGCTCAATTGACGATAAAACTCAGCAATAAATAATAAATGTTGGCAGTTAACGTTTTATCGAAATATTATACGGGTTAATTTATTCGACGATCAAAAAGAAATGTTCAAAAATTATATCTCGTTGTGAAAAAATGAACAAGAATGAACATGAATGAAATGCAATTGTTTTAGTACAAGATGTTGTCAAGAGTTGTAAATATGAGGAATTGTTCAACGTGAGGATAAAAAGGCCTTTGGAATTGATTCAAATGATTAGCCCATAGCAGATAATGAATAATTTTCAAATGTGATGTTATTCGATAGTTTTTCGTGCTTGAGCTACTGAAAGCGGCCCTTATCTGCCTCATTAGCCTAGTGGTCCTAGGCGCTTCTGCTACTCTAGAGGTCCTAATCCATTCAGATTTCGCGGTCCTGCAAAGTATTATTACTTTTTCCTATGACATTCTCATTAGCAGTAGTTCAACCGGGCCTTATTGTGCTCTCTCTATATCTGACATGACATCTGACAGCGGCAAGCGCAGCTTAACCTTGAATATCAATTGCTCAGCGTGGTTATTACTTAGACATTAACCAATGGGCCATTTCAATTGTATCAGTTTTTTTTATAGGATAGGGCAGCAAACGAGCAGACGGATCACCTGATGGTAAGCGATAACCGCCGCCCATGGACACCCGCAACACCAGAGGAGTCACAAGTGCGTTGGCCGCCTTTTAAAAGGATTTGGGCCTCCGGTAACCTCATTCACTCGGCGAAACACAACGCAAGCCTTGTTTCACGCCGGTTTTCTGTGAGGCCGTGGTATCACTCCGGTCGAGCCGGCCCATTCCGAAGCATGGCTCTACCACGTCAAAAATGGTCGCCCAATGGCACTTATTGATATAAGAACTAACAGAATTTGTAGACAAAACTATCAAAAGTCAACAATAAGGTAATTGACTGGTGTTAGACATATTAAATAGACGCCATTCCGTCGTGAGTAAAAATAAGAGTGAAAAGATTAAATAAACTTTTTTTCATTTAAAGAAAGTAACTTGCTTTTCAATACATGATGGTTGGTCATAGTGTCTGGTGTATCTAACCAGAAGACGCAGATTCCAATCCTGCTCGCAGTTTAACTTTTCCTTCACTAAAATATAAATTTTTAAACATAAGCACAGCGTTCCTGTAATCCCAACAAAAATAAATTCACAACATAGTATTCACTAAACGGGTTATCCTTCCCAAATTAATTTAAGTCAACAAAAATATTTTAACGCCCAATAATTTCCCTGGGGTTTTGAGTGTCAAAACTTTATTACCGAAAGAACCTTCGTTCCTCTAGTGGTTTTCATGAAGGCTTCTTCAAATATTATCATAAGTTACTAAGAAATTGATACCTTAATATCGAGAACATTCGATCCCTCTTCCTTGAGCTTTAATAGTTTTAATCTGTTATCTTCGTTTAAGGTCTAATAGTGACACCTCTTAAGTATAAAGTATTTTCTTAAGTCGATCTTCTTTTGTGAAAATTGAGAAAAAGTTATCGCTTCACTATGGCTTTAGTCGTATAAAATGTGCTGACCCTCTAAGCGACGTTCAATAGACCTTTTTTGTGATAACTTTTGAAACCTCACTGAAAAGAAAGGAATTATTACGGTAACAAATAAGGTTATCTATCGATGACTTATTATAAGACGTAGATAACTACAATATCGTATTAAAAGCGACTTGAATTCTCGTATAAATTTAAGCGCTAGATATTTTTTTATCATAATATGAATCATATTTTTAACCATCACCAATTCAAAATTATGCAGTCCTTGTGTCTCGTACCGTGGGTCATGGGTTCGATTCCCATTCGAAGCAATTTCTTTTTGCTCCACCGTTATTTTTTTTTCGGCATCGGTATATATCGGTACTCCTGTTCGGTATCGGTTTATAAAGTCTACTACAACACAAGACGCGTTACCCAGTGCTGATGATAGCTTTGTGATGGCCATTAAACTGACAAAAAAAGAGACCTTTGACTTGGGTCAAAGGTCTCTTTTTTTAAAGGCTCGACCTAATAGTTTTTTTTTTTATAGGATAGGGGAGCTAACGAGCAGACGGATCACCTGATGGTAAGCGATACCCGCCGCCCATGGACACCCACAACACCAGAGGAGTCACAAGTGCGTTGCCCGCCTTTTAAAAGGGTTTGGGCCTCCGGTAACCTCATTCACTCGGCGAAACACAACGCAAGCGTTGTTTCACGCCGGTTTTCTGTGAGGCCGTGGTATCACTCCGGTCAAGCCAGCCCATTCGTGCCGAAGCATGGCTCTCCCACGTCAAAACGGTGACCGAAAACATTGTGGGACAACTTGCATGCTTGGGAGATTTTTTTGAAGTGTGCTTTGTGTCTGCCAAGACACATTACCTGCCACCGCGTGGTGGACTATATCCCATATCCCTCTTATCCTGAGAAGAGACCCGTGACCAGCAGTGCGACAGTATAATAAATAGGGTTGATTACGTTATGTTATTATTGAAAAGTAATTTTTCACAAGTCTAAGCTTTATATTACCGTACTAGCTTCTACCCGCGACTTCGTCCGCGTATGATATATAGCTGTGTGCGTGATGATATATAGCCTATAGCCTTCCTCAATAAATGGGCTATCTAGCAATGAAAGAATTTTTCAAATCGGACCAGTGGTTCCTGAGATTAGCGCGTTCAAACAAACATACAAACAAACAAACAAACTCTTCAACTTTATATATTAGTATAGAATTTACAACCTACACATCCAACATTCTTAAGAACTAATCGTTGTGTACTTACACACCCGGCTCTTAATAAATTTTGCATTAGCATGGCATTGTAAACACGATTACGTGTTTACAATGCCATGCTAATGCAAAATTTTAAAGCATCTATTTTGGTTTTATGTGAATTATCACATAAAACTAAAATAGATGTTTTAAAGTATTGTTTTAACAATATCTGTACCAACAGAGATAAACAGTGTTGCCAGTGATGTGATTATTTAATCCCCAATTCCCGGGACGAGGTGCAGCCAAGGGGTCGTTCGTCAGAGACATAAAAATAAATTACAATGTTAAATTTTGCACGCCCTAAATCGCTGGGGATTCGTCGATTTGTTCCGGTATGCCGTTGCTTTTTATTAGTTCGAATATGGCGACACTAATGGTAACTTTAACTAGTAATATATTTAAAACGTATGAATACTGATTCCGCTAATTAAAATTACGAGGAGTATATTATGATATTGATTATGATACTGAATTTTTGAAAGACGATAATTTATGATATGATTTGAGATAATTAATGAAAGACGATTAACGAAAGGAGTTTATAAGGCGAATGTCAGCGGCAGCGTCGGAAGAGGTCGTCCTAGACGGACAACCGCCGACCTTTTTGGCGAGGTAATTCAAACAGGTCAGGTGCGCAGAACCTACTCGCAATCAGCGCGTATGTATGAGAAGATGTATGAATGTGCAGAAGCAAAAGAAGTATGCAAGAATCGTAGCAAAGCAATTGGACAATTACGCCTGAACGATTAACACTCGATTGTGTTAAAAATAACATAAGCTCTGCTATTGTCATCCCTCTGTCCTCACACTCATAATAATCATATCCAAGTCAAAAATTGAAGTGTTTCCATACCTAAATCTGTGTTTCTTAATATATACCAAAATCATTCAAATAACTATATATACTTACGTAAAGGACAAGAAACTTATCTCTGAAGAATGAAAAAAACACGTAATTAGAGCTTTAAATCAAATAACAAAGTGGGTTTTCTAAAACATAGCTGAAACATATTATAGAATATTATCTATCATAGAAAATGAGACCATTATTTTGTAAGTAACAATTCATCGAATAACACAACTGTAAGACTATTTTGGAGATTCTAGAAATATAGCTATTATAATATATAGGTCTAAAATAATAATACTCTTACCGAGAACATTTACTCGAAGTACAAAAGTTTCAATACACTGAAAAGCTTAAGTAGTCAAACTTCGACATAATATTATTTCGATGAGTAAGTTTGAACCACAAATTTTCATCGTTATATTCTAGAAAATTGTATTGAACGGTGCTCTTGTCTATTTGATAGCAATCACCTGAACAATCGGTAAGAAACGTCTCTAGAATTTGAGCGGAGCCACCTCTAGGCGTCACCGTCGACGAATACCACGTCCTTTAGCCACCAACATTAACTGAACAACACGACCAACACACGAAGACCCCCCATATCACATACCACCACCCTATTTAATACCTCCCACGGTAAAGCTCCGGGCGGGGTGGTAGATCAAGCATAAGTGGCCATGCCAGGTGTAAATGTAGTGTTGAATTTCACGAATAATTCCACTTGTGACGTTCCAACATTTGGCGGGAGCGAGGGAATTTATTTCAAGAATGCAAAACACAAAACATGAATTTTACACTCAACAAATGTCACAGCTCGTTCTTTTTTCAAATTGGTGGCATAATGTCTCACTTAGCGCAGATAGGTATTATAATGCTGTTGTTTTTAATTCGTGCTTTTTAAACACAAATTATGATAAATCTGCTTCATTTGTTTTAATAAGGGATGAATGATGACAGCACAGTAGTTTTATACGGTACTTTTATTTTAAATAATTGCCATTACTTTAAATTAACTGTGATGTATTCTCTTAGGAATAACTTGTAGCTTTTTATTGAGAAAAGTGCATTATGTAAAAGGGATTCGAGTACTTATAAGCAAAGGTGTACTCTTGTACACCTATAATTCACCAGCTTGTTTTTTATAGAGGTGAGATTATTAAAATTAAGCCACCTAAACTTTGAGCTACTCAGAATTTATAATGTCCAATAATACTACTCGAACTGAGAGTTGAGCCTAGAACCACAGGCTCAGAACAGTGCGCTTGAGATCACTAAACCAGAGATACCAAATAAAATAGACTATATTTCACGACACGTTTGGCGTAGTGGCTAAGCGATCAGCTTTTGCGCCACGGGTTGCGAGTTCGATCCCTGAACAGCATACCTAAACATATTGTATGACCTACGGGTAGTTTTTACGGGTCTGGGCTGTGGTGTATATGAGATTGTGTGTTTGTAAAAGCACCTACGGTAGATGAGAAAATCCTAGTGTGGGTCAACGTATCTTTTTTTAAATAAAAAAATCAAAATATTATATTAAAAAACTCATTTTATAATACTCAACGCCTCGACTCGACGCTTAAGTACTTAAGTATTATAAATTAGGTATTCTCAGTTTCATCTCTATAAGAAAAGGAAGCTAAAACAATCCATTTTCAAAAAAACGATGTCTGCAAAAACGCAATTTAAAAATAGAACGCGGTCCGTCGTTCATGACAAGACTTTTACATTACCCTCTAATAGGCATGATGACGGTTAGCAAGAATTACTAAAATAATATGTTCATATACTGAAATATAATTAATACGTTTAGAAAAAAATATTTATTTTTATTTATAAGACGGGATTATTAACTTATTTGATAAAATAAAACTCCAAAATACACAAGTCCGCCATGTTCAGTTGAACACCAATCAGATTCAATTACGTCACATCTTTGTTGAACTGTCACCGTCACGTAAATTTCGTACGAATTTCGACGATCTCCGCGCTTAAAAATTGTTTATTATGTATTTCCTAATTGTATATTACTTAGTTTTTGGTTCTACGACTTGTTAAGAACTTATTAAGTAATGGAACAAGGGTTTACCAAGGCAAACAGCTCTAATTTTCCCAGAGTTAATTTGTTAATGCATGCTGGGGCAGTTCCTGGCATCAAACAAAGACTTCTGTTCAGCAGAATTTAGAAATGTTAAAACTACAATGTAAGTATTATTTATTATTAAATAAAAACTATATTAAAATTACTGTAACTATACGTTACAATTGTTAAAAAAATAAAATCACTTTTAAAAAGCACAGCTTCATATGTTTAGTTTTAATAATGTTTTTATTTTATAAAATATGCTTACCTATCGATTTCTTTGTTTTAGATCCTCCAGGCCATCTTATGGGGACGACGCGATTAGCTACGTTCAGTTAAAACGCGATGGAAATCTGTGTATAGTTTGATCAAAACTCTGCGCAGAACACAAGGTCCACGCGAAGTTATATGCAGTGACGTTAATAGTTGACGAAGTAAAGGAAGAAGTTGTATCGGTAGAATGCCATGACAGTGTTGCCTCACAAGGGGGCTGCAAAAATGCCATTGCATTTCTCATGTGGGTCCATCGTAGGAGTGAAGAACCGTCCGATACATCCATTGAATGCTACTGGATGAAATCAAAGCTATCTCGGGTTTGGACTACATTGAAATATATTACAACAAAATATTTTATCCAATAGTAAACCTAGTTTGCAATTAAATACTGGATTATTTGAAAAGTTTATTAAGGAAGGAAAGAAAAGGAAGCTGCAAAACTGTGTGGCTTAATCTCGCCGTGCAAGATTAAGCCACTTCTATCTTATTGTTTTGTTGTGTGGCACGTAAACAAATAATTTATCAGGGTATTTTTGACGTATTATCACACTGGGGAACAGCACACCACTTATACACTTGCGAAGTCATGTCTAAATAAAAATTAACAAAAATATCATCTGATAAGTTGTTTAATCTCCTATTGTGTACGATGCCAAAACATTGAAGTGACGTCTTAAGCAGACGCCATGACACCAGCGACCGTTTTCACGCTAATTGAAAAACATTGAATTAAAATCGCATTTTTGTATCAAAAACCATGTTTTATTGCAGAAATAATTTATTTTTCGGAAATAGTATATACAAGAATATTTTAGAACAGTTTTTGAAAATCAGTCATCATGCCTATTGTCTGCGCAAACAAAAGTATAGAATAATAAATTCACATACGTAGAAACAGTTTGAATAATTCATTTAATAAAAACGTTAAGATAAATGATCTGACTGACGCAGCGTCGCGACGTATCACGTACATACGGACATATGATATTACATACATATTTATGTATGTGTAGGAAGACTGTATAAGATCGTCTCTACAGGCGTATTTGTTTAAGTGCTTGAAATAAGGGTCGCGGGAACTAAAAATACATTGAGGTACTATAATATAATGATATTGTATTATATTTCAGGTCTCCAGAAAAATACTATGTATGGATGTTTTATTCGAAACATCGAAACTATAAAGAAAATTCCCCATACTCATTCTAAGAAATACTTTTTTATGAAAAAAAATGTGTCTCTTAAAGCTTATTGTAACCAGTCGGTATTATAACCGATCGGAAAATCAATATACCGTACGAAACACCGACATGATTGGAAACCCTAATACACCTACACAACAAACAAAACAAAAGAAAAACAATTATTTCGACAGTATGGAGGTTTAAGGTTTTTTTATTTTTTTAATGAGGCAACGACTGTTTTTTTCTGAAGTTTACTTGCCTAATAGTGTTCAAGAACTTCAAGTGTATTTGTACAACGTCTGGCATAGTTGGCTAAGATGTTTTTAGGTCCCATGTTATAAGGGGCGAGCAATTGAGAAATTTCTTAAAAACCTAACAACACTTTTCTCGACCAATTAATCGAACCCTGGACCTCACGATCAGCACCCACGCTTGCGATAAATCCATTTTCGTGCTATAGTTTTTGCGTGATGCGCGTACAAGCATACAGACAGACCAATAAAAATTATATAGGTTAGTTATTGTTTTGGCTTCTATTGCTCTCATAAATACCCTCTTATATACCTCCTATGTACAAAAACCGGTCGGTTCCAATCTCTACTATTATAAAATCGTAAAAGAGCTGTCTGTACATTGAAGATATTTAAAAAAAATTGGGTGAGGGTATATAAACGTCTCCGAACCCAAAACTGTAATTTTAAAATGTCTAATCCTAATATTGCTCAACGTGGGCAAAGCCGCGAGCAAAAGCTAGTTTTATTATAATAGTATGTTTTTTCTAAATTCCGTGAGAATTGTGGACTCAATATTATTCAACCATCTTACAAAATTTGATGCTAAAGCACTACATTTAGGGGGATTTAATGGTTAAATCGTCCTAGAGTAGGTATAATCATAAAAAATAAAACAGCTAGCGGTTATATAAAACAACGAATTATTAATACTTTCCAGCTGCGACACATATCTACAAGGTGTCTTTGAAAGTGCCTTTTACAAGAGTGGTCAATGTAGCAATGAACCCAAACTCTGTAAGTAAAATTAGATACATAGTTTTAGAATTAGAGACGAACTTATACTGCAATATAAGGTTCCATTTTCTGTGGTCACGTACCTTACCACTTATCCTAAATTGTATAAGAATGAGGGTATTTTAGGGTTATTATGGACCCACCCCCAATTGTACATGCAAAGACAGTTTATTTACCTGTAATTTAATATGTTGAGATCGTCTAAACTAAAATTGCGCGTCTCTTCACAGTACATAATGTATTGCACATTTTATAGTCTTTCACAGACGGTTACCTTCACCTGAATGATTAGTATGCTCATGCTCACTTCTTATTTGGTAGGTATGTTATGCAATAGCTTTAATGTGAATTATAATTATAATTATAATGATTACCTAACTAGCTTCCGCCCGCGACTTCGTCCGCGTGGAATAGTTACTTGGTCTTAGCGTGATGATATATAGCGTATAGCCTTCCTCAATAAATGGGCTATCTAACACTGAAAGAAATTTTCAAATCGGACCAGTAGTTCCTGAGATTAGCACGTTCAAGTAAACAAACGAACAAACACTTCAGCTTTATATATTAGTATATAGATAGATTAGTACCCATAGATACTTAAATTGCTTGAATTCTCGATTTTGCTTTATATATTAGTATAGATATAATATGATTATCATTAACTAAAATCGGTCTTAGGCCTGCAGTACATCTTTTCGTTTAAGAAAAGAATATCCTTTATTGTACACCAAAAACTAATTTCAAGTTTAAGTTATCAATTGTTTTGTACCTATCTCGAATTTTACCACATAAAAAACCTTTGCAATATATGCATAAATATAAATTAAGGAGAGCGTAACTACACGCCATCTCTACAAAGTCTGCAATTTTTATTTCAATAACGAATCCTAATAGAATTATATCTACTGTGTACTCAGCCCTCACATAATTGCTAACCACCTACCTTTACATTCAATTTCGATTAATTTCAATTTACTACGCCTTATGTACCATGCATACCCTCAATATGCTAACTCATACAGCTCTGAGTAATGACTGTAAGGAGCCTACATCGACAAAGGGCCCATTATGTCAAAAACAAACCCAAACCTCGTAACCAATTCCCTCCATGTTTGCCGAGGGCTGCTCTCTTATAAATATGCAAATATTATCCTGAGTTTAGCCTGCTACTGCAATAATATTTATATTGAAATTGGCGCCCGCCGTCCTTGAACTCTGACTATTATTATACCGTTCAAACAACCCTTTTACATTGGACTGGTGGCCCGCAATGGATTGATGCTGTTATCAATGTTTGTCAAAGGTCACAACTAATAGGATCCATGTTGATATTTTCTCCTCTCTGTACATTCTTTGAGGAGTTGTTTGAACAAGCTTTTATGGTGTATTTGTGGGCACGGTCAATATGTCCCGCGGGCTTAAGATCAAGATACCTACGTGAAGGTTTAAGAGCACAACACATGTCATATTAACTTTACGAGCTTTGCTATTCAAACCAATCAGAAAACCAAACAATATCGTTCCCCTGTCAAAAACAGTCTAGGGTCTATTATGCTGTACTTTAGCTATTTTCTTCAACAGTAAAACTTTTCTGTTTTACCTAAAGCAGGACATAAGCCTCATTCTACACAAGGAAAAGTAATAAACCTGTCCGCAAATGTCCGCGTTCTTATAAAAGATACAGCTCGCATCACAACAAAATGGCGGAGACTTTATACCCCCACCACTTTTCCTAATAAAGTAGGAGTCATAAAAAACCACTACAATCATCATAACTCGACTGGACGATGGACGTTCTGACACAAAGCCGTTTAAAAATTAACGTTCGCTTACATCACGAAATTTTACACAGTAGATACATTTTTCTTAAAAACATTGCAAAAATACTGCGTGCTTAGATGTCTACGAAATATTATATAACATCTATTGTAATAATAATAATAGGTGAAATTTTAGCGGGCAACCTATGTTGAACCCCTTGATTGAGATCATTTAGCATTTCACACTTTTGAACAGTTGTTTTAGGGCCACTTGCACCAACTTCTTAAATATGTTTAAATTTTATTTAAACACAATTTTTCATTGAAATTTCGTGTATAAATACTATTTAAATACCTTTAAGAAGGTGGTGCAAGTGGGCCTTAGAGTTCTTTTTGTGACTAAAAAATACTATTATTAAAAGTTTAAATTAAAATACAGTAGGTATCTGCCTAGCGTGTATTAAATCCTGCTTATAATTTCACTTTTATCCCCCGAAAGCAATTTAATTAAAAGATTTTTTGCTCACGCACCATAAAATGAGTTCTCTGTACCTAATAATAGTAAGGGTCCGAGCTTCTACGTGTTTAAAAATTAGTTTTGGTACGGTGTCCAAAGTGCCGTGTTTTAATTTTTTAAAAGCTAGACGACTTTTAATAGCTTACAGTTTTTTTGCTAACGTTGCCACGTTTATACATTTTATCTCATTTTTATTGGATGTTTCTGTTTACTATGTGAAAACTAAAATTGTCTTTTTAATTATTGTTTAACAACCGTGTTTACTTTATTGTTCAATTCTATATTCGCCTTACGAGCAATCTCAATCGGCAAACTTTAAATGCTTAATATTATTTATAATAAATCAAACACATCAAACGTTAATGATCACAATAGAGTTCAAGTTCAAGTTCAAGTTCAAATGTTTTTATTTCAAATAAGCTTTTACAAGCGTTTATGAAACGTTGTGATTCTAGTTGCACGGTTCCAAAAGGTCGATCCTATGGAGAAGAATCCGGCAAGAAACTCCATGGACACTCTTTTAAAATAAATGAATTACAAACTTCACTGGTACAACATTGCGACAACAAGATGTGAGGACGTTGAAGGATGTCCAAGTTTGACCGAGGTCGACTATATTAAACGAAGATTCACGTTATTTGAGAATCCGATGTCATTTCTAAATAAAAAACTTTGTGGTAAAAACGCACACCATCAAAGCGACAAATAAAACTAGGTGTCTACTTAGACAAGCCACAACGTACACACATTTACAGTTTCTGTTGTGGTAAACAATACTTTCCATATGAAGACATCTCGATATGTAAATAATATGGAATCTGTTAAAGCTATGTCCATCTACTTATTAGGTTCCTACTATAGCTACTAACCTGAGTGGTCAGGATTAAGCCAAGGGTTTATATGGATGCGTACCTACTCGGATAAAGATTTTGGTTATGGTAAAAACATAATCCCACAAACCAGATTTTCACATTTCACAGTATATTCAAACAAAGTTGACGATAGCCACCATTTTTCACTTAACTTGTGACTCAAAGGAAAACAGCGTATCTTCCGTGTAAGTTCAACAGTGCATTGAAGGAAGTAGGTCATAATAATGCTCGGATTAGCTCCTTTTCACTACTTAAATCCTGGAGAACTTTAAAACTGAATAAATTATAACTCTATTTGGCAGTGCTATTGAAAATCGTAGAATATTTGAGTTTTTTTAACTGACAAACTTTTTACTTCATATTGGCGATCGGCAAAATTGTTCAATATACAAAAAATGTTTTTAGAATTCATGGTGGCGATTGTGAGCAGCACTAATAATAAAAAGCATAGACTGACTATTCCAGATTTACTTAAAAATAACATTTTGCTGACATTCTAAAATTCAGAAGCAAAAATTGTTTATGTGATACTTAAGTAGCATTACGTACATTCTCAACCTTGAATTCTCAATTCAGAAACAGGCGGTAAGTCTATTATTATTCCTATTTAACTAATAAAACTACTTTTGCGGATATTATTGCGTTATTTTGAAACTCCCGAAACGTCGATAATTAAAAGAAGGATAATTAAATAATATAACACGATAAAATCTGTAAAAAATAGTTTTATTTCAATGTCTTATACATAGTAATTTATTTCTTTCGTATAGAAAATAAGTAGTAGATTATAATTTTGTTAGTAATGTTGTCGTCACGTATGTACATTATATTACTTGCGGGATTAAGTTATTATAGGCGGTTAAGTTATATAGTTATTATAGACCACTAACCATCACACCGCAAAGTCAACAAATGAAACAATGAACATAAATGTCATAAAAAAAGTTGAAAGCCATTTAATATTCGTTTGCTAATGACCGTCATACGACGCTAATGTGGAACACAAATTATTTACACAGGTGTGCCGCTGAGCGCACTTTAATAGTAGTTGATTAGCTTTTCATTTTATAAATTGTTTATTTTTTTAAAAGCGGTAAAAAAGTCACTAAATTACATGTTTACTGATGAATTTATGTTTTTTTTTTTTTGGTATGCTAGACTGCCAGTTCGCCTGATGTTAAGCGACACTGCGACCTATGATGGAGCGCGCTTGCCTAGAAGAAACCAATTTACTCGTGAATTAAAGACACTCAGATTACATATCTCTAACGGGGAAGACCAACTTGGGGAACGCATTTCACATTTCGGCATTACGCATGATAAAAGTGGACTTAATTAATTTCGCTCGGGTTTTCTTATTATTATAACAACGTATAATACTACTATAATATTGGATAGACGCTAAGTAAATCGTAAACTTCATTCTTATAACATTTCTGTTAACTAACCTAGAACATAGTTATTCTATTAATTTATTTGTTTAGTTCTTAATTATTAAGTAGGTATCTAGTTTATTTGTTCTGTTTTGAGAATACCTACGTAATCTATACTCTATACTTACTAATATATATAAAACTAAAGAGTTTGTTTGTTTGTTTGCTTGAACTCGCTAGTCTCAGGAACTATCTGGTCCGATTTGAAAAATTCTTTCAGTGTTGGATAGCCCATTTATTGAGGAAGGCTATAGGCTATATATCATCACGCCTATACTAAGTAACTATTCCACGCGGACGAAGTCGCGGGCGGAAGCTAGTGATCTGTTTTCCCCCTTTAAAGAAATAAACAAAGTTTAATACTATAGACAAAACAGAACCTAAATACCTATAATAAATATTTCAATATCGTACTAATGTCCTAAGTTTAACGATGTACTTACAATAATGAAACTATTCAAACTCCAATCTAAACTAAATGTGCTTACAGTAGAAGTGCTTACATTACATTAATCCACCTAATTCTAATTGCCGATTGATCAAGAGTTTAACTTTAAAACTTAGACTATCCTCTTAATAACTGATTAGTTTATGATCACGCTTGTTATCACCAACTGAGTAGGCAGTAGATTAACCAATTTGTGAAAATACCGGTGTCACTTGGAGCTGTTTTTCTAATGCTGAGTTCGTATTGGAACCACCGCCATAGCCAAAAATTCCGCTGCAATACCATACTAACGTGATTATGTTCTGGTTTAAAGGGCAACGTTGCCAAGGAAAGTGAGAATTTCTACTATCGAACGACCAGAAGCATATAAAAGTGACATCGATTCATTGTGGATATTCCAAAAACCCGTTCATTTATCATCCGTACCGCCGAAATGTAGAATGCGCTTCCCGAGTGGGTCTTCCCCGATGGATATAATCTGGGTGTCTTTAAATCACGAGTGAATCGGTTTTTTCTAGGCAAGCGCGCTCCATCGTAGGTCGCAGTGACGCTTAACATCAGGCGGACTGGCGATTAAGCGTAAGCCTATCCTGAATAAAAAAAATAAACTGATGTCTCATGATGACAACGTGCGAGCACTACCATTTTTGTAGCTGGCGTTTATAGGCAATAGTTGACCGCTAATTATCAGGTGGCCGACTTCACTCGCTGTCGAGAAAGTCTCTTGGACTATGTATGCAGATTTCGTCACCATGTTTTCCTTCACGTTTAAGCGAGTGATAATTAATTATTATTAGTGGGTTCGATTCCCAGCTAGAGCAAAGTGTTATTGGGTTTTTCTATGAAGTTCTCATTAGCAGCTCGGTGTTTGGGATTTGTGTAAAAGGCAATAGGCTCGCCATAGGGGCGAGCCTATTGCCTTTTACACAACAACAACATGGGACTTAAAAATACCGGGGACCTGTGGGTGGGCTTCATTAGTAAATTTGTATTCTGCCTTACCCTTAGGTGAAGTAGTCGTGAAGCTATGCTATGTTATGTTTATTCTATGAAGATTTTAATATACGAATTATTATTTAAGTATTTTGTAAAATTATTGGGATCTAAAGGATAATAAAGGGCACATTCTAAAAAATACATTTTAACATAGTAAGATAAAAAATATGTTTTTCTTAATTATATATTTTATATGTAATTTGGTTGATCATAAACCAAATCCAATTTATTGAAATAACATCAATTTAGTTGAATTTTATTAAACTGTATTATTTTGTTTTATTGTCTGTGTTTTAGTCTAATATTAACATGTATTCTTTTATGGGTTAGGGGGCAAACGAGCAAATGGATCACCTGATGGTAAGCGATAACCGCCGCCCATGGACACCCGCAACACCAGAGGAGCCACGAATCCGTTGCCCGCCTTTTAAAAGGGTTTGGGCCTCCGGTAGAAATGTAGAATAAGATCTATAAAAATAAAGAAAAATTGTCACGACTAGTCGCCAAAGTACTCCTCCACATCACTGACATCTGGTAACGTACCCAGAAGACTAACATCAAACTTACAAATACTTACAATCCCATTAAAAAGGAAATATTTTTCGTAAAGGATAATAATAACCTACAACGATATCAAAGAGAAAATTTACAAAGTACTTAAGAAGCGATTTAAATTGATATGAAGAGATCAACAAACAAACTTCATGCTACTTTACTCTGTAACAGCGGGGTGGGCTGAACCCCTCTTAAAAGCAATCGTAACAGAGTATTTATTAATATGTACATAATCTTTAATTGTTAGAAAATTCTTAGAGGTTTATCTTTTTTAATGTTAATAGGATACAAGGCAAGGATTAGCCAAAAGATATGCCTACATTCAAAATTGTCAATCATAAAAGTCGTAACCGTTATTACCCAAAAGTAAAAGGTTTGTGTTTAAGTAATATCCTCGCTAATCTGCGAAGATAAGCTGCAATTTGCACAGTCATAGGATGGGTAACCAGTCATAACATAATGAGATCCGCCCGTGCCTCAGCGGGCACATAAACACATCATCTTCGATTGTTGTTAGAACGCCTATGGCAATCTTTATCGATAAATAATGACACCTCGAAGAAGCCAAGAAGTCGCAGCTATTAACGCCCAACTCCAAGAGGAAGATAATTCAATATTCATCCCGGCGTCCACAAAAGAATCTAGACATGCAGTGGAGTATCAATAAAATTTTTAAAGATTTAAAAATATATTTTTATATTATAAGGCAAAATAGTTTTTTGTAAAATCTAGCCAAATCAATATCTAAAGAACTCAATTCTTTCGTCAGCTAAGTCGACAACCACGCTTACTTATCCTTTATATTGAACTTGGTTCTCATTTTCACTTTTATGTTGGCATTGTTGGTTGTTATGATGGCATTGTACTCTTAACCCTCCCCCCACTTTGTATGATAACGTCACAATTAACAGCATTTCACACACGAATATCCAATACAAATAACAAACATGAGCATTAGCAGGTGAGCCAACGTTCCATACATTCAGTCATTATTATTTAAATGTGCGACAGAAACTAATTAAAACAGTCACAGACAATTAGGTACGTTGCAATATTGGCGGAAACGTGCCACTAATTTACACAGAAATATTACGCCCGACAGATAAATGGAGATAGATTTTGGTGCCTTTAGTTCTGTTTTTTTTGAAAACTGTGAAAATAATTATATACCTACAGAGTAACTTTTAAATGTTTAAACAACTTGTATGTTCAAGTTAGTATATCCTAAGTTAAGCAGGTCATATTTTAGTACCGTGCCTGGTTATAGGTCCTCTATTAAACTTCCATGAGACCTAAACTCATAACATACTAAGTGTGTGCAGTAGACACTTAAATGATAAATTATATTAATAAGCGGCGGTAGCCTAATGGCTAGCGCGCCGGACTTGCAATCATGTGGTTGCCGGTTCGAAACCCACCCATTGCACTACCGACGTAAACCCACTCGTAACACAAGCATTTTAGCTTAGCACGAGGGGTTAACAAGAATACTAGTAATGTGCGATCCACATTGCTAGTAAGCTTTTTAAAGAAAAAAAAATATTTCTGAGATCTTTTAAAGACACTTTGAAAAGTCGATGTTTTACATTTATTTTAACTAGATGGTGCCCGCATTTCCTAACTGACGACCTCGAAGAAACACCAAAACAAAGAGAATCATGGTCTTTTTTAAAGTCCAGACAATATTATTAGTATTTTAAGATAATTATGTCAGTATTACTATGCCTTACCTGCTAACTCTTCGATGATTCAAGCGTAGCCAGTACAAGAATTGGATGGGAATGCCCGAGATAATATTAGACGACATGGTTATACGCCATGTGAAGCAATACGAAAGACACGCTTAAAAATAATGCCTAGCACAAAAATTCCCATCTACCACAAAATAAAAACGAACTACGTAGTTTGCTACGAGCGTAGCAAACACCGTAGCACTCCTCGTAGCCGCTACGACACCAACATTACTCCGCTACGAAAGGCGAAAATTTCGTAGCGACGAATATTTTTTTATAATTTTGTTGAATAGAAAGAAATTTTAAACGTTAAGTACGTTTAAAATTTCTGTTTGAATTTACAGTAAGGCTTTAAAGCTGGAAAATGCATCTGAATGTTGAGACTATCGTTGGTCGTCCAATAGACATGAAGCGTCTTGGAAATGCTTAAAATATTGCTGTTTTCAATGTGCAAGGTTTTTTATTCGGATCCATTTATTTATCACTGTGATCTCGATAACTGTAATGTTTATCCCAGCCTAATACTTCAAGCAGACATAAGAAGAATAAAAAATTGTTCAATAGGCCATTATTGACGCGAAATACCGTCAATGTCAAACTTATTGTAGTGAGATTGCAATAATACTACAATTGTGATATTGATGACACTGAGACTAGATCAGCAGGATTATATTTTAAAATTTTTTTAGTTACCTACATCATCAGGTTATCAGAATATATACCGTAGAAAAATGTGTATTACCTTACGGTGCCAGTCATCATTAAAAAAACACATAGTTATAATGTGCCTAAACTATAAGTCCAACAAAATGGCAATAACTATAATTTACGAAACGGGTAACCCGGATAAGCCGTCAATTTGTAGTAACACCTATTTTCACGGTAATTATGACAAAATGTGTTGGATTTTATAGGTTTTAACCGTCATTATTATAACACTGCGCAACTTCATGTAGGTATTTTCGACAAAACACATGAATGAATGCTTTTTGTGCCGAAGCTCATGATGCGGACCTTTCTATTAAAATTCTGCACATAACAAAAGGGACGAGAGGTGTTTCTGCCCCTGTTTACCTGTCCCATGTTTAAAAAGGAATGTAATACAACCCCAGTTATTTTCATTATTCACATTTACATCACCGTTTCGAGTTTATGTCGGCCGTTGCGAAATCTCAAAATATTTTTTCATGTAGTTCCAATGTATGTGGCACAGAATTTGGAATTCTGTTCACAAACGATGCTGGCTTGGATATTACAAGAATTTCCTCTCAGTAGCTGGTGTGGCAAATCTTAGTAGTTTTCCCTGAAGTCAAAAGCATTTCGAATCCTGCATTTAAAATTCCACGTACGTAAACCATGCGTTTATTGTACAAGTTTGATGTTTTCCCCCAAATATAGCTGCGTTGAAACCATAATAACAGACGAAACAAACAACAGTTTCAGTGGCCGACGCCCCAACAGGTGAAAACTCGTAAAACTAACTGGGTGAGTTGCGACGGACGCTTGTGAAGGACCGTTTAGAGAAACAATGGCACAACTGAGTTCCGGGCCACCCCTGTCTCCCCGCCTGCATCTACCACCAATGCACACAGCTCAACTTCAATAACAATGGATTTAATTATTCATTTTGCGTCAGAGCGAATTGACATAATTAAGATTAATCTAGCGTTGTTTTTTTTATTATACATTAATATTTGCTAGAATGCTTTCAAATTATGTCCATTAACAATATATTATTTCCTTACAATAAGTATCGCGTTTCATCACAGGTTAGTTTTTTAATTTTAACTACGGCATAATACCTACTATTTTTTTTTAATCAATGATGCACAAAATCACTTAATGTTTGTAGCTAATATTTTGAATTAGAAAACAAACAAAGCCGTCAGAGTATTTATTTACTGAATAATAAAAAACGCAATAGAGTTTAATAAGCAAAATGTTGATCCACTTCATAAAAACAAAAGAAATTTCCATTTGAATGACTCCACAAATCCATTTACATCACCCCAGACTTCAAACTTAGCAAAAATTGCACTTTATAGAACAAATAAAAAGCCACAAAGATTCTCTGATAACGACAAAGTTCAGATTTTATATAAAATGCGACAAAGAGAATAACCATTAAGCATTTCCTTGCGCTCTGCGTGCAATAAATGAATGAAAAACTCTGCTCCAACTTGGTAGATACAATTGATAACTTGCCCGGAGCTAAACTTTTTGCCTCCCAGTCCATTATTGACGTCTAAGATCGAAAAGAACGAATGCTCAGCGATATTTTTGACCTTTCATTCTGTGCGGATATTTTCGACGTCTGCCAGCTAATTTAATGGATTTTTAATTACTAACCAACGAAGTTCAGTCCAATTTAGATCTCTTCTTTGCGATTTATTCTCTTTTATTTTGTATTGGGCCTTTTTATTTAGGTCACTATCTTTAAAATATTTGCCTCAATTGTCGAGTGGTCCCAAACGCGACTGCTACGCTTTGATGCCCAGGTCGAGATGCCAAAGTGTGATTGTACATTTTTCTATAAAGTTCTCTATAGGTGGCAATGACCACTTAGTGTAGTGAGTTTAAAAACTTTTCGTGATCTTACTTTTAATATTGTCTTCAAATACCTACAAATTGTCGAACCATTTATCAATATCCTATGAAAATCGAAGTTTTCAATTAAAAACGGGACTTGCTAGTTCCCGGTCTGCTGGTCAACTTTTATTAGTTCGCTGAGTAGAAAAAGTAATCAAGTCTGCGATATATCGTCTCGCGCACCTAACTCCCGAGATAACTCTTAATTGTTTGATGTGACGCCTCGTGGAGAAGTGGGGAAGCCGTCTAGTTACCTTTTATCTTGTTTGCAAACAAATTTCAAGTATTTAAAGAATTTGCTCCTAAATTCAGGAATATAATAAGCATTATACAGTTAGGTACACATCGTAGTTTTTCTCTATACTTATTCTCTTAGAAATAATATCATTACGTTATTAAAAGTTGATATAACAAATTACACATAAGTCTAGAAGTTGTAAGCGTGGCTGCTAAGCGCGAGGTCCTAGATTCAATTTTCCGGCCCAGAAAATTGTTATTCGTTATTGTATAACATATTCAAACTGCCTCATTAGCCAAGTGGTCCTGAGCGCGACTGTTACTCTAGAAGTCCTGGGTTCGATTCCCAGGTCGAGCAGGGTTATTGGGTTTTTCTATGAAATTCCCAGTAGCAGCTCGGAGAACTTGTGCCCGGTTAATGGCAATAGGCTCGCCCCCTATTACATGGGACCTAAAACATACCGGGCGAACTGCCTAATCCTTCGGGGAATAGAGGCGTGATGGTTTGGTAATGTATAACATATTCAGCAGCTTGAAATTTGGATTTGTGCCAATAGACTGGCCCTAATATAGTGCGTGAACAACATATTGCCTCTACCTTAATTAATCTACGGAGGAAAAGTCGTTATGGCATATTATCGCACGTTACTAAAATTATAACACTCTTACTAAAAGGCTCTAAAGTATTAAAACAGAATACACTTAACGTAAGCCATTTTCGTTCTTCTTGGGTCAATAAGCCACAATACTTTATTCATATCTACAACAATACGCAAGGCAAACAGAATACGCAATTAAGGTAACAAAAGACAGGGACAAGAGAATATCTACCTACTGAAAAATGGTTTATGAATGAAAACAAACAAAAATGTAGATGTACGAAAATAGGTCATCGAATGGAATATTTCGAACGACCAGTGTAAGAAGACACTCGAGATTTCAGAAAATTGGACGTATATGAGAAGTTTTAAATGGAGTACGAGGGCCTACAGTAGTTGGTGATGGTTTTAAGGTAGATGGAATGGAACGCACATGAAACGATTCGTACGACACAACCACTGCGAGCGTCACAATTACAATCGCAGCAATTGTTTTCTTTGTGCCGATATTGTCGGGCCAATAATGTTATTAAATATCTTATCTATCGGACTAAACGCGCACTAATTAGAAAGTTCTACTATCTACTAGTATTCTATTCGTAGTATTACTTCAAAGTTACATCAACTCGAATATGTAATATTGGCAACTGTTTATAACTAGGAAATGATTAATATTATTCTGTTCGTAAAGTTGAATGATAAATTATTATAAACTAACAACCCGCCCAACATTACGACCAAAATATCTAATACTATATTACAATTAAAGTACATATTAAACACATAAATGAATTATAATATCTGTAAGCCTTCCATTTATTATTTTTTCATTGTTTTGGTCTGTAAAAATTAAAAAAAGTAAAATATAATAAAAGTTATATTTTGATATATTTATTACTGTTTTGTAAGACTACATTCGTTTTCGTATCGTAGTTAGTATTCGTATCGAAATCGAAAATAATTTATATGACAAGGAGGTTATTGAACGTAGATGAAGCCAAAGTGGTGTGCAAGGATCGTAGCAAGTGTCGTCTCTGCCTGGGAGACAGATGTGAAAATATGTATGTATATAATATGAGATTTGTAGCAGAAAAAACTCATTCGTTTACGATACGAATTCGATATTTGTTCGTGCTTGGACTACTGAGCTTTGACTTCGCTCTTGAGTTTGACCTCCTCGTTAGAACACGAATGAAAATTTATCTGATGATTGACATTTGCAGATATGACATTATTTTCACTAAGATTAATTTCTCATGGCAACATTTACTTGTGTTCGGATATACACTAGATTTATATTTTATAAACGACATAAATCGTACTGGCGATAAATAATCATCTATGGTAAGAGCGGTCTTTGAAACAACGTTCTTGTGTCACTAAAATATCATTGGTATCAAAAATGACAGCATGATTAATATTAAAAAAATTCACGTGAAAAATAAAATGACGCAAAATTCAATATAATGTGACTTTTACTAAACTTCAATTTTATATATAAGTAACATTACTGTGATATGCCGGGACCTGATGTGAGAGCTAATGAAAATGTCCTCGGCGAGATGTCGACAGAGCCCACTGCGACTGTGCATAGTGGTGTAGAGGCTAAAGCTGAAAGAAAACTAACAGTCCTTGAGTCACATGGCTATGTTCTTGGTCGAACTATAGGGTCTGGTTCATATGCCACGGTTAAGGTATCATATTTTTGCAAAAAATTGCTAGTTGATGACCGTAGGTATCTCTAAATCTGAGCAGATTTTTTCGGAATACCTCTGAAGAATACTGACTCGCCAAAACACGGATGTGTTTTGTTTATATTTATCAGATGTCTCAAAGGCCTATTACTTACACTTACATACATAAAATGTATAGAATGTAGAAGGGCGGTAGTATTAAATTAATAGGTATCCACAGCGTTACTATTCACCGCGTTCACTAGCGTTAGGTATTCACCGTTTTCTCTCGCCAATCAGAATCAGTTGGAAATCATAAATCTTTGCCATCTCCACTTTTACATCAACAATTACTATTTAAACTGTTCCTGGAACAAACACAAAACTAATGGAAGGGACAAACAACGTTTTTTGTGGGAACCTCATGATTTTTTAATAAATTCTAGGTTGCATCCAGCGATAGACACAACTGTCAAGTGGCAATCAAAATAATTAGCAAGTTCCAAGCACCAGGCGATTATTTGAAGAAGTTTCTGCCAAGAGAAATAGAAGTTGTGAAAGGTCTCAAACATGAGAACTTGATACGCTTTCTTCAAGCGATAGAAACTACTCACAGGTATATTACATACATATATACATACACTCACGCCTCTCACCCACAAGAATAGGCAGAAACTATAGACCGCCACTTGCTACGATTTTTGCATACTTCTTTTGCGGCTGCGACATTAATACATCTTCTCATACATACGCGCCGGTTGCGAGTACTACGCACCTAACCTTTTTGAAGGACTTCGCCAATAAGATCGGTGTACGTCCTTCTAGGACGACATCTTCTGACGCTGCCGCTGATATTATTCGCTTTATAAATTCCTTCCGTTAATCATCTTTCATTATTCTCTCAAATCATATCATAAATTATCGTCTTTCCAAACCATCTCAGCATATTCCTTTCAATACGTGTCACTAAATCATCTTTCAGTCCGCAACGGGTATACCACAGGTATAGTACAATTGTTTTAAATATTTTTTTTCCAAATTCCTATTCTTTTATCGTGTTTATGTAATTACAGTTTACAGCACGTCAAATTACCACAACCTGACAATATTTTCCTATGGATAATAAACTATTCTTTGGAGATTAAATTGAAAATCGATCGAAGAAATTTTACAGTTTCGGATACCATGATGCTGCTGACCGTACTTTCTACTTAACTAGATCAAACTAGAACTGTCACTTTAATAGATTTTAATCGATCGATTTATTAAGTCTGAAAATCCATTAATCGTTTACCAATGAGATACCTCACAAAGTCACCTCACACTATTCCATAAGTCAATTAATCCAAACAGCAGAAGTAACTAGGAATAAATATTTTACTAAAAACATCAGTTTTGAATGCTCTTTTATCCTGAGAATCATCTGAGATGCTGAATCACCTTATTTGCCTTCCTTTTTTGTAGTTGGGTAAAAAGGTTCACAGTTCATACATACATACACTCACGTCCTTCTCCCATAGGGGTAGGCAGAAACTATAGACTGCCACTTGCTACGTTCACAGTTCAACTTTAACAATACTGCTCTTCAGGTTCTCTATACTTAAATTACCTACCTATTAATTTTCAGGGTCTATATTGTTATGGAATATGCTGAAAACGGCAGCCTCCTGGACATAATACGTAAAGACCAACACATCGATGAGGTTCGAGGCCGTCGCTGGTTCCGCCAACTCGTCGAAGCAGTTGATTACTGTCATGAACGAGGAGTTGTTCATAGGTAAACTTACAATCATCATCATCAAACCCTTGACCGTTCCACTTTTGGGCAAGGGAGTTGGGATGGAAGTGCTAGCACGAGTCATTCCTTAATAACTTTCATTTTGCGCGCTGCTTCTACTTTTACTCATGGATCAACCAAGTGCCAAACATTAGCATAACAGTATCTTCACCTGGATGGCTCTCCCAGGTGAAGATACTGTTCAGATAAGCTTCGGCACGAATGGGCCAGCTCGACCGGAGTTATACAACGGCCTCACAGAAAACCGGCGTGAAACAACGTGAAAACGCTTGCGTTGTGTTTCGCCGAGTGAGTGAGGTTAAAGGCCCAAACCCATTTAAAAGACGGGCAACGCACTCGTGACTCCTCTGGTGTTGCGGGTGTCCATGGGCGGCGGTTATCACTTACCATGAGGTGATCCGTCTGCTCGATTGCTCCCCTATCCCATAAAAAAAAAAAAACACGGACAAATAATTATCACCTCTCGTGACTAGTAGTCATTAAACACACATTAAACACAAGTTATTAAACGTATTAAAGTAGTAAACCCACAAAATTCATTACACATAACATTCCTCTTCGCCTGTATTTCCCGAGGCGTTGTTGTCAGAGGTATACTTAGGTACTGCTTCACACAAATTCACACACTGGTATGTTTAGGTCCTATGTAATAGAAGGCGAGCCTATCGCCACTAACCGGGCATAAATCTAAACTCGGAGCTGCCACGGAGAACTTCATAAAAAATCTCAATACCTAACACGTGTGGACCTGGAAATTGATACCACACAAAGTCTAGCTAAACTGTCGCGCTGACAACCACTAGATTATCGCGCCAGTTTCAGTTTCATAACACTGACATTACTTATAATTTCAGAGATATAAAATGCGAGAACTTGCTTATGGACCATGGCTTAAACATAAAACTGTCGGATTTTGGTTTCGCCCGAGGTCACATGAAGCCAAAGAATGGTGTTTATGCGTTGAGCGAGACTTTCTGCGGGAGTTACGCATATGCTTCGCCAGAAATACTGAAAGGGGTTCCTTATAGGCCACAGGACTCTGACATATGGAGTATGGGAGTGGTGCTCTACGCCATTGTGTATGGAAGGTTGCCTTTCGACGATACGAATTACACGCAGTTGTTAAAGGTGCTCTATTTTTAATACAAAACAAAGTCTATTTCGCGTAGATAGGTACTGTCAAATATGAACAAACTTACGAATGTCAAATGCTAATGCACTTTGAAAATACTGCAAAGAATAAATTACGTTAGATATCGTTTAACTGTGTAACACCTCATTTCTAGCAAAAGGTAGGTACTTAAATTTACATCGGTAAAGCAACTTGTGGCCAACTTCACACGTCCAGTTATTTCGACCGTACTGTAATTACTTGAAATCTTCAATTAAAATGAGATTTTCTAATTGTGATTGAAGATTTGCTGCTTTCTGTGAAAAACCTGCATTTCTCCCATAGGAAGGTGGTTTCGAATGCAAAAATCTATACAATCCACAGTTTCTTTAATAAATACACATTGAATAATCAAAATTAATTCATGCAGTATAATATATTACCACATGATTCAATAAATCACTAAGGTTTTTATTCATTTTCGACAGCAAGTGCAAAACAAAGTATCTTTCCCCCGTGAGCCGAAAGTGTCAACCGACTGTCGCAAACTGATCACTAAAATCCTGGCACCGCTCAAGGTGCGCGTCAAAATACCCCAGATCCTGGCAGACACGTGGATCAATCCCAACCAACCCGCCAAGGACGAAGAGGTGGACACAACACAGGTAATTTTCCTCAACTATTTACGCCATAAAACCTTTAAAATCCTCTATTATTATATATCGCACTAAGGTCGTGAACACGTGGCTAAGTGGGACAAACTGAGAAAAATATATAAAAAAGGTTAAATAATATCATTTGTATTTTTTTGCTTTATACTTTTTTCTATATTATTGGCTCTTAAAAAAATTGTCATTACTTATGACTTGAAGTCCTGAAATATACTATGTAGTCTTATAGACCGGGGTTCTATACAGACTTTGCTGAATTGCAGTATAAAAAATTATGCTATAAAACATTATTTTCAGGAAAACGCGCCGGTCAGCAAAGAGGAGATAAAAAGCGTGAACATTGGGACTGTAACTTTCGACAGAAAATTAGAAGAAGTGAAATAATGAAACAACACAAAAGCAGAAACGGACAAGTTTAAATAAACAAATTATGTTGTAATATGTACCTTTTTTATTAACGATAGTCACATTGAAAACCTCATCTCTACTATTATAAAATTGTAAAAAAGCTGTGTCTGTACATTGAAGATATTAAAAAAAACACGTGGGTTAGGGTATATAAACGTCACCCAATCCAAATATGTCAATTTTAAAATTCTTGTCTGTTTGTCTGTTTGTTACGGGTTGGCGCAAAAACTACTGAATAGATTTAAATTTTGTTATCACTGTTCGAAAGTATATGCTCCAACTTAAAAACTGGTGAACTTCTTATCTCAATTAATTGAATGGATCCTGAGATACAGCTTAGCCTCTCTAATGTATAGGTACAGACTCACACAAAGGTAGTGTATTGATTTGTATTCATTGTCTTTTAGGAAGGTGCTTCAGGAATATTTCTTGTTTCTTGCTTTTCGTTTTTTTTTTCCTAGTCCGAGATTCTTTATTTTCTACTTTCGTTTTTATCAAGCTTAAAAACTATGGATCAAAATAAAATAATTTTTATTTTTACGTAATTAAATATAATAAATCTACAGAGAATCTGTAAAATTCGTAGTCTTAGATAGCTTTAGATAGTTTCTTTTCTCTTTTCTGCTGTTCTTTCTTATCTTTTTTGATTGTAGACTCCTTTGGAGTGCAGGCGTACTCGTCGTTTTCCAACTTCAAAGCTTCTTGCCTTTCTCGATTTCTAGCTTTAGCTACACACATATAGGAAACCGCAAACGTCAAAGCATAAATTCCCATAGCGATCCAGCAGTTAATGGCCACCTTAAAGAACAAAATTTGAAATCGTTGTAGGTATTATTCCTAAGATTAAAATATTTCATCATCATCATCATCAGCCTATATTCGTCCACTGCTGGACGTAGTCCTCTCCTAGTGGACGCACCAGAGCCCGATCTTCGGCTTTCCTCATCCATTCATTGCCAGCTGCCTTCCGCAAGTCGTCACTCCACCTGGCCGGCTAAATAAAATATTTATAACTTGATAATTTCAAGATGCTGCCACATTTTTTTTCATGAACTGAACTTTAAGACTTTCTGCCTGTTTATGAGATGTCCGGCTTTTTACAGTCATGTCCGGTCAAATATTTCTATGCAAGTCCAGCCTGTTCAGCCTTTGTTTAAGCTTTTGGTCAAATCTGCCCTGCCAAAACGTGCCGAATGAAAGTGCAAGTGAGCATACCACATTTTTGGGCATCCACATCCCTGTGTTATAGTGCGTTTACAAACATACCTACATAATAATCTCACAAACATCCAGACCCGGTTAACTACAGAAGCAGCCAAATGCTCTCCAATTCAGCTAACAACCCGTGTTTTGACAAAGATTGTGTAATAATGTATCACACAATATACATCGTTATGTCAAAACGCAGGTTTCTTAGCAAGGCAGCAGGGTTGGTATGAAGGCACATACCAACCCTTGAAATCCATGTAAGCCGCAGATATCGTTGGCTGCCTATACGTTTTGTTGACTTTACATAAGGGGAATGTCAATAAATGTAAATGTACCTAGTCACCAACATAATGCAGGTATCTATACTTACTGCCTTATAATTGCTTTTAGTCTTACTAATAAAATCATCAAAATCATCATATTCGTGTGGTTCACAATCTTCTAAAAGAACGAATGCTTCTTCGTAGTAAAAGAATCCCATTATAAGCTGAAAATAAAATCTATTTAAAAGAACACTCAAAGAGAGGCTCCTAACGACTGAACAAGACATTACGTTCCACCTTGTAAGTCTTGGCCGAAACCGCAGGATTTTTTAATACCAACGTACAGTAATTCTGCAATCCAAATGCCCCTTTGTCTTACCTATAATTTCCCCTTCGCTAACCTATCTCTTCGAAATACTACAATGTCGACCCAGTCACGAACTCACACAACTGACAGAGGTTATAGGATATTACCCAAGTCAGTCGCGTCAAATATCATTTAACGCCCTGTAGTGTAGGTACCTACCTACGTTTTTCCGCCATAAATAATTTAGCAATAAGGTGACAAATATCTAAACATACGCACAGCCTGATAGTAAGCGGCAACTCCAGGCTATTGAATAGATGCCAGCGACACCAGGGGGAGCACTCGTGTATTTCCATCTTGTTGTCCAGTAATTCACTGCTACCTACATTGCCCTTCAAACTCGGCAGGATATTTAGGAATGCGGTAGTAATAGTATCAATTCAGATAAACTCGGCAGCAAATTTCTCCCGGCTCCTTTGAGTGCATTAGACACTTTCACGCATCTTGTTACTATAGGTACCTATACCTACCTACCTACTTAGATACCGTTTACAAATCATGGAACACATCACAGACGGAAGCGAGAGGCCAAGGCCACAACTGACTGCCGGACCTCTATGAGGTCACGCGCTGCAGTAGTTAGATAAGTACCTAAAATGTCTACCGATCATAGTACCTAGGTACTGCTCGACACATTAGGAAATCCCAGGATTAGTCGAGCTGGCTAAGTACGTACCTATAGGCAAGTAAAATAATTTACCAACTGTATTACACCCCACGCACTGATAAGCATACAACAGACACCACAATTAACTATCCCACTCATTGCAAAAAAATTTCGTCCTCACGACAATTGGTTCGATGGCGATTACGTATTTTATCACGCTATTCCTAGGCAATATTAATTTTATGTCACGTGTGCTTCAAGTAAAATAATAACATAAATAAATGTCACATCATTATGACTGAGGAGGTCGGTGGAATTAGGGTTGTTTACCTCGAGTTAATTGGCTGTGGTTCAGTATCGAAATCACCTTAATACCTACCTTGACATTACCCCTTTGACTATAGATAGTCAAAGCATTACCCTAGCCAAAGGCATTTCCCAAATTACCCACATACCTTGATATGGAATAAATTCAAGTTGAGGTTGTACAGAAAAATAAATAGCGAAACTTGTCCATCTCTGCCAATCAGATACTCCTAATTTTGTTGAACCCTTGTGCTCCTCCGAAAAATAAACCTTGATAACATTAAGTACCTATTCAGGTATTTGACGTGTAGACCTACTATTTCATCGCAAAAACTGAATATATTCTACAAATACAAGCGGCTTAAAATTATATTAGCAGTGTCCTAATGTGTTTCTCACGTTATGTTACTCAATCCAATTCAACCGCCTTCTTACCGACGCGCCGGTTTAGTTTGATTTACATATAGGATCGAATTTTAGTACTAGAGGTAGGATTTTGACATAAGGTGTACCTACTGTATTTTTAAGCGTGTCAATCGTCTAGCAATTTGATCTTGATGATTAGAATTTTGAAAATCTAAATCTAATCTAGAAATTGATAAAACTTCTAAGTTTTAACTTACTTTTTAGGAGCAATTGCAACTGTGTACCATTATCACAAGATCATTATTATTTATCATCCTAGCCATGTTGGGTATTGGGTAGGCTTCCATTTTAACCAAATATCTGTATTTTATATGAATTCTTACATTTGAAAAAAAACAATAATCAACATTAATACCTTTACTTCAAGAAAAACTAAGCATTTTACAATGTAGTACCTATGATAATAGATATATTATGTACAAATTCATAGCATTCATTCATATTTATGTAATACCTATGTGCAATATATTTTTTTAACTCAATTCGATACTATGATTGTTGAACACTTGAAACTTAAAAGTATATCTCACATAGTAATTTCAGTAATTACTACAATAGGTTAAATCTTAAAAATTTTAGAGATTAACAGGGAAGATAGGTAAGACATTAAAATCATATTGGGTGGTTATTATTACAGATTAAATTATCATACAATACATGAGTCTCATGATCTGAACATTAATAAAACACAATACTAACATTCAGTAATTTTGGTTACAATAAATGCTAATTTATTACAACCTTCATGGGTGGATAACCTATTTCAGTTCAAACCAAACATTGAGAATATTTTTAATTTTCCTCTTGATTAAAACCTTTTTAGACAAAACCGAATATTACATGAAGGGTGTTAGACCATCAAAATTATGTAAGTATATTTTGAAACTGACTCAAGAAATATTATAAATAAATTAAAAATGGAATGGAGTTATTCAACAGTACCATAACAACTTGTACCCCAGTTTCAGTACCTATCATTATGTTGATAATACCACTTTACATACTAACTGAAGAACGGTTATTCATCCAGAATTGGTGTCCAGAGACAACCAGAGTGATAACATATAGCAGGGCAGCGATCCAGCAGTTGTAAGCATTCTGGAAATGAGAGATAAAAATTAGAAAAAGCAGATGGACCAAGTTGCATACTTCCATCTTCTTCGGAATTCAGTTTGAGGATAATAGCAGATGAAAATTAACTTAGCATCAATAGTTGTTGTAACCTCAAGTAAAGGGCGAAATAATCCCAATATGAGGACTGATTGCCCGCCTGGTGCCTGCCGGCGTCCCCGAAAGATAAAAAAAAAACCTCAAGTAAAACTGTGTTAAATCTTAATAACTGAATGAAAATGATGGCCATTAGCAGAGCTAATTTGAGGCAAATATGGATTTTATGGAAAATTATTTAATTTAGTAAATCGCATTAGGGTGGGTACTGGAAGTACTGGCCAGAGAAGAACTTCATGTTCGTCTTAGAGGAAATAAGAGTTAAAGATATGAATGATCGATTATAAATACCCAAACCCTTTTTTGATGATCAACGTTTAAAAACTTTAGAAAAATAGATATGAATAAATTAATACTATCCAACTGAAATTTTATGAACCTTTGGAAGCTCTAGGTATATGGTTTCATAAGTATGAATTATAGAGAAGGCAAACCAATATATAGATAGAGGGACAGCCAACAAGGAATATTAGGATAATTAGCCAAGTACCTACTTATTGGCTAATAATGCAGGTGTAAGTACGTACTTACACCTGCATTAAAACCGATCAATTAAATGGATCATGACTCACCTGAGTGTATCCAGCTTCCACGGTTGCCACAAAACTCTCAATAGTGTGGTGGCCACCTTCTGATTCAAGAGGGAGATCTTCCAACAAAGCTACAGCTCTGATATAGTAGAAGACGCCCATCAAAGTCTGTAAGATTCAAGAGTGTTATCATGGCATTGACGAACCATGTCTCACAGTAAGTCACTGAGTTTCTACTCACCAATTGTATGATTCCCCAGACGCTCAATACAAGCCCGCATAGCGACAGCTTAGGGCCACAGAATTTGCAGGCCATTTTGTTCGTTTATTTATCAGAATTACGGATGTCGGATACTAAAATCTTAGAATATCGACCACTAGCTGTCAGCTGGTGTCAAAAAATGGATACTCACATGATCTTTGCTTTGTCTATGGGTGTTGTGTAACTTATTTAATATTTTGAATACTTTCTAGAATTTCCAATTTTTATTCCAACGTGTAAATCGCAAGCAATTTATAACGTTTGTATATTTTTCTATTCAACAGTTTCTTTTTTAAAAGTCATATTATTATTAAACTCTATGGTCCATAGCACTTTATTTTTATTTCTGTAAATCGGAACGTCTTTACGTGTTACTAGCTTACAAAAAAATACTTATTAGAAGTAACTTTCTATCGTCGAAACATCTAAACTTGTCTATATTTTGCTACTAATAAGATAGTCAAATTAATTTACAATTAAAATTTAGATTATTTCAAAATATAAGAGGTAAAACATATTAATTCTTTGGTTGTTGTGGTCCGGCAGTCAAGTAAAATACATACGTAATCATGATCATTCTTCTGCCTGTGCCTATACCTTACCCAGCTTGAAATTGGAGTCGGTGCAGTTTACTATATATTGAGCAGATAAAGTAGTATATCTTTTTCTAAGAAGTGTTCCGTAGATGTCCATCGGCTTTCATAATCGTATGAAACGATAATAAATATGAAAATTATTTAAAGCGTATAGAGAATGGAAGAAAATTATTTTCTATGGCTGGCAATATATTCTATGAATGACACATTTTTCTCGGACGTATCTACGAGAAAATAAATTTCGATAATGGTGGACCGTTTAGGTAGGCAATTATTTATTTTATTTACTGAACTGAAGGTAAACTATTAAGAATACAGTAGTGTAATTTCTGTACATATAATAGTTACATGTGGTCACTATCATTGTTTGCTTGTCGCTCACTTTCCTTTGACGTCAAACTTTTATACCGTACTGCAATTTTTAAGTAGGTAATTTTCTTTTTTCAGTGAACAGTGAAGCCAATGCTCGAAGAATTGCAATGGTTGAGAGCTGCTTCGGCAGTTCAGGACAGGTGAGCGTCTGATGTTGCAAAATATAAGTTTTTCGTAACTTTAGAAGTTGGTCGAATGCAGTCGCATTATCAACCGACAAACTCGGCAAGATAAAATCTTCAGTACATCGCTCGGGTGGGATTGTACTGACTGAAGATATCAAGCATTTATCAGTGCTGTTTGTCATTACTGTTTTATTTTTATGAACAATGTTTTTATACTTTTAGCTGAACTATTCAAATTGTCATTACAACTGAAAATGTAGCTAATTGAATTACTTAGATTAGAGATCCTATCCACTATCATTTAGATTGTAGATTGATTACGGCATGAATATGATAATTACCTATGTATATAAAATCACTAATAAATTATCTATGGTGTCTACGATTTGGCATAAAATTCAATGCTGTCTGAAATCTCATAAATATACAGTGTGTTCGGTCATGGACTAGCAATATTCTCAATACTTATATAACAACTACTTTAACTATACACTTAGGCCAGACACACAGTTGTAAATTTAATGTTTTATTCTAGCTTAGCCCAATATCTTTCGATTTAGTAAAAAAAGATAATGTCGTAAGACGGTAATGTTTTGAAATGTAGACGGTAGACAGTATTGTTACCCTCTGAATAAGCCTATTTTTAACTCAATAAGACCAAAACTTTGAGAGATATGATTTTTTTGTACATACAGCAAGTTTTCAACAATTTTTTTTTTTCTTTTATTAAAAAAAGCTTACTAGGAATGTTACTGTAATTGCTGCCACATATGCTGGGAAATTAATTAGGCCCAAGTGTACAGTGTATTTGTGTATTAAAATGGTTGATATATAAGTATTTAGAATATCACTAGTCCATGTCCGGACACTATATGTTAAGATTCTTATCAATGATAATTTTATTATAAGGATTTTTTACCGTAATTTTATTGTCAGAATTTCTACTAGGTAGGTACTATTAGAGAATGTATCAGTCTTCGTAACCCTTACAACAAAAGAAAAGAAATATAAGTAATAATCTTTCACTTAAAGCAGGTTTATGAGAAGTTTCTTTTTAGAGTTATCATCTATTTTGATAGCCACAATCAATAGTTCTCTCTTATAATATACTTAGATGAAAAGATATAATTGTATAATAAAATAATGTTGTACATTATGCAAATGAGCTTGGTGAAAAGATCCTGTAATTGAGGCCACCTTAAAAGTGCTACCCATATCTATGGCTTACATAGACACTATCTGCAAATTAGTTTTATGTGAGGGTGAAGCAATAAGATAAACAAAGACATTAAATGTATTAAACAGTGGGCTAAGGCATTTCAGGGAACTGGAACCATTATGACTATGGCCATGACTATCCATGATGTCAATAGTGTTGGTTAAAAAATATTATAAGGTATTAAAAATTATTTACAGACCTGTACAGGAAACATCCTATATTATTTACTAGCTTCTGCCCGCGAATTCGTCCGCATAGCGTGATGATCTCAATAAATGGGCTATCTAACACTGAAAGAATTTTCAAATTGGACCAGTAGTTCCTGAGATTAGCACATTCAAGCAACCAAACAAACAAACTCTTCAGCTTTATATATTAGTATAGATATAAAATCTTTAATAATAAAAAAAATCATTGTTTTTAGCCTCTGGCTGAGCAAGGCAGGGTCCTTGTGGGGGAGGGTGTCTTGACAAAAATGTGTCGCAAAAAACCAAAAGCAAGACAATTTTTTTTGTTTAACGACATTCTTGTCTATGGCAACATTGTTATCAACAAGAAGAAATATAACAAACAACATGTTATACCACTTGAAGAGGTCAAGTTGGAGTCCCTGAAGGATGAAGGACGTAAGTAATATTTTTAGAGCATATGTATTATAATTGGTTACAGTGTAAGATTCACAAAAAAACCATTTCTGTATGTTATCTTTGCTTCAGGTATATTTGTGTGTCAAGTAATTGATTTATGTGCAGCAATCAAGGCTCTTTTAATGTACTGGGCAACATTTCTTAATTTTTCAAAGTAGTTTTACTAGTGTGCATTAAGATTTGCTTTTAATATTTTTGAACGTTAACTGGCAATATAATATACTACTACACCATTCTTATAAAAAAAGAAAACTGTGTGAATGTATTCATAATTCCTCTCCGTGGCTTGACTAATTTTGAAGTATAATTTATATACATGTGGTTACCAGGATTTTAAGTTGAACACCATTTATTAAGCTATTGTAAACATTTTTTTCGGATGAGAGTGAACTGTGGAAAGAAGTAGTATTAAATAAATAAAAAGGCTTTTATATTATTATTTAAAATAATAGCTTTCTAACAGTTTTGTAAAGACAAATATTATAAAGTTTTGCATAATTAGATTATTCTGTTGAATGTCTGACTCATACTAGTCTGGTGAATCATCAATATTTAATAGATAGATGCCAACAAATTGATCTTTGAAAGCTTGGGTGACTCAGCTGTCCTGTGCATACATTTTATTATAGGTACATACATAATAATAAATAAATTTTAGCATAAGATTAAATGTGCAATCCTTAAATGGATGCAATCCTTTTTTTATTGTTGCCCCAGATTCATTTAATCTGCTATATAACAGACCGGGCCAGAATAATCCTTCCTGTCCTGAGAGGAGACCTGTACCTAGCAGTGACAAGTATAATAGCATGATGATAATGGCCTTTACTTATATATCATCGGCATTTCCACGTCATTACTATAAGAAGGTTCCTCTACAATGTAGTGCCTCAGTAGTCTAGTGGTTCTAATGGTTCAATTCTCGGGTCGGGCAAAGGTTATCGGGTTTTATATGAAATTCACATTGCTCCGAATTTAGGCCCAGTCAATAACAATACCCCTATTACATGAGACCTAAACATACCGGCAATATGTAGGTGTACATAATTACACCGCTGCCTAACCCTTCAGAAAATAGAGGCGTGATGGTATGTGTAGATTACTCACAACTCGTGAACTCTCTATAATTCCGTTAGAAGTGCATGAAGCATGGATACGCGTCACGGACAATAACCCAATTCACTTGTTTTTTTAGAATACCGCAACGGCTGGCTTATCCGCACCGCATCCAAATCCTTCGCCGTTTACGCTGCGACAGCCACCGAGAAAGAAGAATGGATGGCGCACATAGAGAAATGTATAGAAGACTTGCTAAGAAAGAGTAAGTACTTTAACTTTTCATTTTTGTAGGTCTAAGAACACCCTAAAGCAACGATCAAGATATTAGTGAACATTGATAAAGCGAAAGTGGTGTGACAGCATAGTAATGTGTGAGCGAGAGAATATTTATAATCTCTGCCTACCCTAATGAGAGACAAGCTTGAATATATGTAATAAGGTTTTCTTTGAGTATGAGAAAAGGTTTAAATGACTATCGTTATCGAAGCTTAGGTGACTTTGAAATGAAACTACTTTTCACGGATTTTATCGCGTTAGAAATAATATCAATATAACGCGATAAAATCCGTAAAAAGTAGTTTCATTTCTATGTCTAATATTCGCGTGTCAGAAATCAGTATCTTAGGTGACTTTATTTACACATGTAAAAACCTCAAGCCTCAATTTATATCAAAAGAATATAACTAACTGAACATAGTCTCGTCTCAACTCTAACCCAACCATTTTGACTCTTCAGCGCTGGGATTATTTTAAGTTATTGTTGGGAGATAGTATTGAAACGGTGGTTGAAATAAAGACGCGCGCGACGTGTGCTCGCGCCGCCCGTCGTAGCAGAATTGTAGTGTGGGGCCGGCCGGCCGGGCGCCGAGGCCGCGAGCGCGCTCCCCCCGCGCACCGCCCCAGGCGCCGCCACTATGTACGGCGCGGAACATCCTCCCCCCCCTTGGGAACTTGATTCCCAAGATTATCAGGTATTAGACCTTCCAAGGTGCAGAGTCTATGAACTGCACGTTTGATGACGCCGCCCTTGGTCAAAACTTCGGCGACTCTCGGCACTCCATCTGCACCTTGGTGTAGTAAAGTAATTCTGCCCATTAGCCAGTTCATGGGCGGTGAAGAATCCATGATTAAGACGAGGTCTCCACAGCGGACGCTCTGTTGTTGAAACTTCCATTTCGTTCTCTGTTGTAGGGTTGATAGATAGTCTTTTGTCCAACGCGTCCAGAAGTGCTGCCTTAATCTTTCCAACAGCTGGTACCTGTTCACGCTGATGCGCTCGGTGACAGGCGAAGGCAGCGAAGTCAAAGCTCGACCCACAAGGAAGTGCCCAGGTGTGAGAGGAGTTATATCCGACGGATCGGCAGACATTGCCGTTAGTGGACGCGAGTTCATAACTGCCTCGATTTGCGAGAACAGAGTATACAATTCTTCAAAAGTTAAGCTACAGTTACTAGAAATCCGTTTAAGGTGAAACTTAGCCGTTTTAACCCCGGCCTCCCAGATACCGCCGAAATGCGGTGCGTATGGCGGAGAAAATTTAAAATTAATACCTTCGTTACACGCAAAATCGCTGATAGGTTCCTTACACGCCTTAAACAGTCTGCCCAGCTCGCCACAGGCGCCTACAAAATTTTTGCCGTTGTCACAATAGATGGTGTGTGGCTTTCCGCGACGCGAAATGAACCTGCGCAGGCACAGAATAAATGCATTGCTACTTAGGTCGCTGACCACTTCTAAGTGAACAGCCTTAGTACTGAAACAAACGAATATACATAAGTAGCATTTAGAGGTTTTCGCGCCACGACCTTTACGGTTTAAAATTAAAAATGGTCCAGCGAAGTCGGTGCCACAAGTTTCAAATGGTAAGGCAGGAGTTACACGTGGTTTAGGCAGATTTCCCATTATGGGATTAAAGGGTTTAGCAGTAAATCTGAGACAACGAACACATTTTCGAAGAGTAGCAGTAGCGAGTACCTTGCCACCTAAAGGCCAAAATTGCTCACGAATACTGTTTAAAAGTAACTGAGGACCAGCGTGCAGGAGACGTAAGTGTTCTCTTTCGAATAAAAGTCGTGTGAACGAGTGCTTCGGGTCTAATAAAATTTGGTGTTTTTTGTCATACGGACAGAAAGATGCGTTGTCGATTCGACCACCGACACGCAAGATACCCTCTCGATCTAGAAAAGGGTTTAAAGAGACAACCCGTGATTTCCGGTTTATTTCACAGTTATTTTTTAGAGAATGAATTTCATTTGAAAATGTTTCCGCTTGTGAAGCCTTTGCGAGAAATTTAAGTGAATTATTCAGTTCAGAACAGGTAAGTACACCAGTTAATTTAGTATTTTTATTTTTAGTATTATGGATGAACCTTAGAACATAAGCAAATATTCTTTGTAGTTTATAGAGTTTGGAATACTTATCAAATGGTATTATATTATAAGGTAGAATTTTAGTATTTAAGCTTATTTTTGTTTCAGGTAAGGACATCGAAATTGATTTAGACTGAGGCCACTCAGCTTCAGACTTAGAGAGAAATGAAGGACCATGCCACCAAAGAGTGTTACCAGGAAGAAGATTGGGTTTTATACCCCTAGAAGCCATATCAGCAGGATTCAATTCGGTAGGTACATGTCGCCAAGTATTTTTATCGGTTAATTCATTGATCTGTTCGACACGATTAGAGACAAAGGTTTTCAGAGTTTTAGATTGAGTATGCAACCACCCTAGAACAATCATTGAGTCTGTCCAGAATACTGAACGGGTAATCTTAGTTTTAAGAGAATTTAGTACCTTGTCGTGTAGTTTAGCACCAAGAAGAGCACCTAGCAACTCTAGGCGTGGAATCGTTTCCGTCTTCAAGGGGGAGACGCGGGTTTTGGCACATAACAGGTTTACTGAAACTTCACCCAAATTATTAGTCGATTTTAAATAGATACACGCACCATAAGCATCTTGCGAAGCATCAGTGAAACAATGCGCCTCCACGCAGACAGGAGATTCACAAATACAATATCTAGGTATTTGAATATCAGCAAAATATTTGTTATCATTATAAAACTCAATCCAAGAATTTTTAATATTTACTGGGACTTCATCATCCCAGTCTAGTTTTAGTAGCCACAGTTTTTGTAACATAATCTTGTGAAAGATAGTACAAGCTGACAACAGACCCAGTGGGTCAAAGATTCTACAAGAATTGGACAATATAGAGCGTTTAGTCACTTTAGAAATATTTTTAGCTTCAACAGAATAGTGCAGGGTATCAGAATTAGGAGTCCATTTTAACCCTAATACAGAGGACTGTTTACTGAAGTCCTGAGATTGATTAGTGACAGGAATGTCATCGAGTATACTAGGACAATTAGTTCTCATTTTTCGCAACGGAAAGCACCCTTCAGAAAGTTTTTGAATAACGCCTTTAATAGTGGCCTTCAAGACCGCAGGAGAGTTAGAACCTGTATTTAGGTCATCAACATAAAAATCATGTTTTAAAGTATCAGCAACAGCTGTATCAGTACACTCTGTTGCAAGTTGTACCAGACATCGAGTACTAAGATGTGGAGCAGAAGCTGTTCCATACGTAACAGTATTAAGTTGTAGAATTTTTAATGGTTGACTTTCGTCTTCCCTCCAGAGTATAAGCTGCAAGTGACGTTGGGACCTATCGACCATAACTTGTCTATACATTTTTTGAATATCCCCTGTGACAACATAGGCATGTTGACGAAACCGCAGTAGAATAGACATGAGATCATCTTGGACCACTGGTCCTACTAACTGTATGTCGTTTAACGACTTATTCGAAGTAGTTTTGCACGAAGCATCAAAGACAACTCTTAGGGGAGTCGTTTCGCTAGTCTCGCGAATGACAGCGTGATGAGGAATGTAATATCCGAAGCTTGGACGGCTTATCTCAGTTAAGTGTCCTAAAGATTCATATTCTTTAATAAAATTAGTGTATTTTTCTTTCAAGTTAGATTTATTTAGTCTTTTTTCTAGATTATAGAATCGCCGTTCTGCGATTTGAAAAGAGTCCCCTAGAGCATCCTCCGGGGTTTCGCGAATCGGAAGTTTTACAGAAAACCTTCCATCTTGTAAGCGGACAGTATTAGCAATGAAATGACTTTCACAGTATTCTTCATCATTAGTAAGCTTAGGTTTAGTTTGGACAGTAGGAATATTTTCAATTTCCCAGAATTTAGCTATAGACTCTTTGATTTCTTTACAAAAATTAGAATGAGTAGTAGACAGAGTATTCTGGCCCGTTGGCCCTGACACAAGCCAACCAAGCTTAGAATTTAGGAGAGTAGGTTTATTTTTCCCCAATTTAATATGCTTAGAATCTACAATGTCCCAGAACACATCCGCCCCTAGTAATACATCAATTTCAGAGGGACGATAGAAGCTTGAGTCTGCAAGTTGTACATAAGCGGGAATATTTAGACGTGAGGTGTCCACCTCAACACTCGGCAGTCTACCAGTAATCTCTGGTATAACAAAACAAGACACATTAATGTGAAAAGAATTCTTTCTAGATTTTAGGTGCACACCACACATTTTAGTAGTATTAGTTAGTTTGTTATTTATACCAGCAATTGATATATTAGTATTGGAACAAGTCAGATTTAATTTCATTTGCATTTTTTCAGAAATGAAAGAAGACTGGCTACCACTATCAAGAAGAACCTTAGCCAGGTGAGAACCACCTGTTTTATTGTCCACCAATTCTACTTCTGCAGTACATAGAAGAACTTGCCCTGTTGTTGTAGCGGACAAAGAAGAATGGAGTCCAGGACTTGAAGAAAGATCAACAGGAACCATAGAAACAGTTGACACCTGAGAAGGCACAGTTACATTAGGAGCAGGTGTCGCAGCAGAGTTACCCATAGGTAAGTGTGTAGTATTATTATTATTATAAGTATTTGATTTATGTAGCAGTAAGTTATGCCCTTTGTTACAGAATCGACAAGGAGTATGTTTGCATTTTGAAGAGAAATGACCAGGCCGCAAACAGATTAGGCACAGCTTGTGCTTCGAAACTTCATTTATTCGATCATCAACAGACATGGACTTAAATTTATCACATTTGTAGACTAAATGATCCTGTGAACATACGACGCATTTTGAACTGTTTGCGTTAGAAGAAGTAATAAAGGATTTAGTGAATTTATTTTCTTTGAAATGTAATTGAGAATGTTTATCAGACTTAGAATTATCATTTTTACTGTACTGCAGGGTTTCTAAAACATCAGCACGATTGCGCAAGAACTCATAGAACTGTTCAATTGTGGGAGAGGAGGTCAACTTACTCCTATGTTCTTCCCATTTTTGACTTGTGGCGCCATCTAGTTTTGTAGTCATAATATACACCATTATAGTGTCCCAATGAGACGTAGGTTCATTCAACGTATTCAAGGCCCTAAGATTTTTTGAATAATAATCTATCATATAACGAAGTGACTTGTAGGTTTCTTTAGAAATAGGATTAAAATCAAAAAGTGCCTTTAAGTGGTTATTTACCAAGATCCTGTTGTTATCAAAACGACTAACAAGTAAATTCCAAGCTACTGTATAATTGTTAGCGGTGAACTCAATGGACTTAATAACATTAGACGCACCCCCCTCAAGGGAAGACCTCAAGTAATGGAACTTATTAATGTCTGGAATAGAATTGTTTTTATTTATTAGCGCATCAAAAGTATCTCTAAACTCCATCCATTTGAGGTAACTTCCATCAAACGTAGGCAAATGTATGGTTGGAAGCTTAATATTTGAGTTGAATTTACCGTTATGGGAATCGTTACATGAGCAGGAGGGAGATTTAATAGGTTCATTACAAGACGTGACATTATCTAATAAAACTTGAGCTAATGCAATCTTGGAACAAAATTCGTTTTCAGTTATCTCATTTTCATCTAATTGTTCAACGGAAAAACATCTAGACAAAGTAGCAGTAAATAGGTAGGTAGGCAACCTAGGGCTCGAACAGAACCTAGAACATATTTTTTAGATTGAGCATTCCACTCGAACAGTAGATAGGTAGGTATTTAGGTAGTATATAGACACATTTATCAAGACATAGGTAGGTACATAACACGCAAAGTGCGTAGAAGCGGGCTGTGCTGCAATTTATAGAATTTTAAATACCTAATCACCTCATTTCGCCAACAGAAAGCAGTTATGAACTTTGGTATTAGGTACATACGTGGCGTAAGTAGGTACACTTTCACATAGGTATACGCGGCACATAATAAGTACTAAAAACTGGGTACACTGAACACTTCCCTGTGAGCAACACCTCAACTTAACCAGGCCTCCGGCGTCGTCACCTCGTCAGTTGCCTCGTCATCAATTCAGGCAGGTCCAGGTCCCTTAGGCAGTAGGCATAGGTATTAGGTTGTCCGCAGCGCAGCCAGGAATCAGCAGAATCAGTTGTCAGAGTCGCAAGATCCACGATCACGTCGGGGTCACCATCATGTTGGGAGATAGTATTGAAACGGTGGTTGAAATAAAGACGCGCGCGACGTGTGCTCGCGCCGCCCGTCGTAGCAGAATTGTAGTGTGGGGCCGGCCGGCCGGGCGCCGAGGCCGCGAGCGCGCTCCCCCCGCGCACCGCCCCAGGCGCCGCCACTATGTACGGCGCGGAACAGTTATAAATAAATAAATTCTTTATTGGACAAAACTGCCTCATTAGCCAAGTGGTCCTGAGCGCGACTGCTACGCTAAGACCCAGTTTCACCAATTTCTATTTAACAAGGCATTAACTAATCAGCATTTAAAATTAACAAAGCTGTTAAAATAAGATATGTCCCACGAAGAAAATGTAACAGTGCGTTACTAAATCAAGCATTTATTGAATGATACACAAAGCATTCACTCACATTCTAATACGACCAAAACAGTAAGTCATAGCAACGTATATCAATGATACTGATATGTCAAATATTGTAACTAGTCGTATAATAATGTTACATACATACATACATATTTTCACGCCTGTCTCCCATTGGGGTAGGCAGAGACTATAGATTTCCACTTGCTACGATCCTGGCATACCACTTTCGCTTCATCTATGTTCATTAACCTCCTCATGCATGAACGTCGGTTTAGGGTGCTCTTAACCTGTCCTTTTTTAAGAACGGCCGCAACTTGGTTGTCGTACGTTAATGTTAATAATAATAATGTTATACGGCCGAATTTATTACATCGTTCTTTTTCTCTAATTCAAAAGCAACCGGGGTATTTATAATTTTGATAGTTAAAACGTCAACAATAATTTGATAGGTAAATTGTCAATAATCATTTTTGTTCTGTTGTGCGGATTTTTTTCATATTTTTAAATTATAATCTCTGTGAAAAGTACCTTCACCCTTAGCCCTCACCATGAGAAATATCTAAAAAACATTCACGCTGAATTTTTCTTCGAACGAGAACTAAATTTTTGGATATCTACAAAGATGTTATGAAGAATAAAATATGATGCAACTGCAAATAAAAACGAAGATTGGAGCAAACCACAATCACTTCTTCGAGCTTTTTCAATGCCATGGTACTCAGTGTAATGGAACAATTCAATCATGTGGGGATATTATACAATATAATATTCTCAACAGGTAGGAACTAATTTTGAGTTATCTATATGAACTAAATGTTTGTTACTATTTTATTTCAGTGTTTATTACTGAGGTAAAATGTTATTGCACATTTTTCAGATCAGATTTCAAACTTCGATAAATGACGAATTGGTGCAGAGCAAACTGAATTACTTATGATGACAAATCACTAAAAAACATGGTGAGGCTGAGGCAGCGATGACACAGTAGCCATAAGAAAAATCAACACAACGGAAAATGAAGAAGGAAATATCTACTCCAAATTAATTCGAAATAAAGTCGAAAATGGCTGGTTAATAACATAATTATGCAGTTTTATTTATTTTATATAGTAATTATATCTTTACCAAACTATAAAAATAATAAGTACCTACAAAATGTATAGTATTTAAAACTAGTATCCTACACACCAATAGGCCTTAGGCAAAACTTCCTGTTTAGGCTAAGTGTTGAGCTAAGTTAGTAGGGCCTAAGCACGATCGCTATGCTACAGGCTATGACTTCGATTCCCAGGTCAAATAAAATGTTATTGCCTTATTGGTTTTTTCTATGAAATTCGCAGAAGCAGCTCAGAGTTTGGATTTGTGCCCGGTTAATGGCAAAAAGCTAAGTAGCTCTCTATTCATCCAAATTTTCTAAAACAATCCAAAATAAAATGATTCGCCTTAATTAGACCTTCATGAAAGGATCTCCTTTGTTCTTTCAAAACGATTTTGACAGTACACAAGTCATAGTAACACTCTGTTAAAAATTTAACAGACCCGCAGAGCAGTGATTAGATTTAACAGCTGATTAAGCAATTTAACAAGCTATTAGCATGTGGTGGGACACTCACAAGCCTTAACAGTGTGTTAAAATATTAACAGGCTGTTAAATTAACAAACATAGTATGGTGAAACTGGGTCTAAAGGTCCTGGGTTCGATTACCAGGTCGAGCAAATTGTTATTGGGTTTTTCTATGAAATTCCCAGTAGCAGCTCGGAGTTAGGTATTCGTGCCCGGTTAATACAGGCAATAGGCTCGCCCCCTATTACATGGGACCTAAACATACCGGCGAACTGTGGGTGTACATTAGTACGTCTCTGCCTAACCCTTCGGGGAATACAGGTGTGATGGTATGTTATGTTATGTTTATTGGACACAAACATAGAATATAAATCGAAAAGATTTCCCTAACTCCTGCACTAGTGAAAACTGTGTTGCACGAGATAGTTTCCTCCTCTTTAGTGGTCATTACACTTTGTTATGCACTAAGGAATATATTGTTATGATCTAATTTTACAATCTACATATTATACTTCTTACTTGTCTCTATCTCGATCCCCCTCTCCCCTTCCTGAAAAGAATTCCTGAATCAGTGTTGTAAGTAAAACACTTGATTTTATTTTGTCAGGTGGTAAGCAACCTCCTTCCGAGCATGCGGCCGTGTGGGTACCGGACAACGAGGCGGCGATATGCATGCATTGCAAGAGGACACAGTTCACAGTTCTCAACAGGAGGGTAAGTCTAAGCCTAATACAATAATTATTTCTATAGTGAAAGGAACATGTTGATAGAATGAATAAAAGAAGATTAACGAAAGGAATTTATAAGGCGAATGTCAACGGCAGCGTCACAAGCGATCGGCCTAGAAGGACATACGCCGATCTCATTCGTGAGGTCCTTCAAAAAGGTTAGGTGCGTATCACTCGCAACCGGCGCGCATATATAAGAAGACGTATGAATGTGGCAGAAGCAAAAGAAGTATGCAAAAATCGTAGCAAGTGGCGGTCTATAGTTTCTGCCTACCCCTATGGGAGAAAGGTATGTATGTATTACGTTATGTTATTGCAGTTAACCCCCTTGTCTGTTAACCGCGCTCCAGGAGTTCCACGTCAAAAAATGCGAATCTGTGTACCACGCTCCTGGAGATCGATTTTTTGTGCCGACCTTTGCATTTTTTGTGGCGATGTTTATCTTAACTGTAGCATGTAAACTATACGCTTCGTGCTCTAATTTGCTCGAAGTGTAGGTTAAGAAACATAGATGGCGTCAAATTAAATTCCAAGTCCATTGTAAATGACGCTTACGAGCGGTACTAGTAGTTTTTCCGTTGTTGTTGTCAGGCCGTTTGGGTTCGCGTTCGGTTCGCATTTTGTTCAAGTGTTTCTGAAGGGTTAACATGTTCCATTTGGTGCAGCATCACTGTCGCAAGTGCGGGTCGGTGGTGTGCGGACCGTGCTCGTCCAAGCGGTACATCCTGCGCGGACAGAGCGACAAGCCGCTCCGCGTGTGCCTGCAGTGCTTCGACGAGCTCAACCGGGAGCGCGCGCGCCCTGCGCAGGCGCAACCTGCCAACATAACGCCCGGTTAGTATCATCTCATCATACGCAAGGGCGAGGCACATGGATGAGTGGTTGAGCCTCACGGGACTTGCTCACTCCAAGAAATTCATAGGTTCAAGCAGGCGGCAGGCCCCTCTTTTGATGGGGGCGCTGACCGGACACTTCGGGACTAACGCTCTCCTACAAAAGATGGGTCCGACGGAGACATCAGCCTGCAGGGCCTACAAAAGGGAAATTGAGAGCATGGAACACTTTCTGTGTACATGTGATACAATGCCTAGAAAGTGAATGTGCCTTTTGGGTCAGGGTTAGATAAGATAAGAGGACTACAGACTCATACCCCTAGGACTCATTATAAAGCTCATGGAAGATCTGTTTGTAGAACTGGGAGGGGATGAGGAATAGGTTATCTAGGGGAAGCACAAAAGATCCCATTGCGTTGAAGTGCACTGAGGCCTTGCTGCCTCGGCCCTACACAAGATCCTAACTGTCTCTTTAGCATAGTGGTCCTGAGCACGACTGTGACGCTAGAGGTCCTGGGTTTGATGCCCAGGTTGAGCAAAGTGTTATTGGGTTTTTCTACGAATTTCCCAGTGGCAGTTTTATTTCAGTCTTAGTTTTTTTTATTTCAGCCTGATTAATGGCAATAAGCTCGCCACTTTATTACATAGGATCAAACACTGTGTGTGAACTGTGGGTACAAAGGCACACCTCTGCCTAATCCTTCAATAAATACGGATGACATGTTTATAGGATAGCTTCATAAATAGAGGATAGCTTTTATAAATAGTTACATCTGTTCCCCTGAGAGCATACTTTTAACAGAAATAAATCAGTTAATATAATAAATCAATTTAATCAGAAATACCGAATTTATTTAATACTTTCAATTTTACTTGCGCAATTTTAAATTATTGTGTGAATATAGTGATTTATGTCTTTACTATTTATATAATCAATAAATAGTAAAAACAAACTTAATAATACAATTGACCGACAAAACATAAAAAGTATGTTTTATAATAATCTAGTATAATTTAGCCAGCTTTTTTTGGTTTAAGATTATTTTTATTTCCCATAAGAATAAGAATAAAATATTCACTGTCATGAGAAACACATATTAGACATAGTAAAGTTAACACATTTAGGTATACAAAACAAGACTAGGTAGTATCAACATTACAATAATACAATTTCCTTTTTCACCACCACTAGTTACACCTTGACTTTAATTATATTTACTTTTAAATTAACATAAAGACCACAAAGTACAAGGCAGTAAGTTATAATTAGTAAAATATTTTAAGAACACGTAGGTAGTTATTATTGTGTTTTTTTTTTTTAAAGCTTTCTAGCAATGTGGGTCGCACATTACTAGTATTCTTGTTAACCCCTCGTGCTAAGCTACAATGCTTGTGTTACGAGTGGGTTCACGTTAGTAGTGCAATGGGTGGGTATCGAACCGGCAACCACATGATCGCAAGTCCAACGCCCTAGCCATTAGGCTACCGACGCTTTAACAATTTTAATTTAAAAATTATAACAAACAATTATCTTCTAAAGTGAAATCGGACACGGCGGGTTCAGGCGGCGACTCTTCTGGCGACGAGGACAGTGACGACGATGATGACCGCGTCACCGGCGAGGAGAAACATGATGAGGTGAGAATATACACATTCATTGCTACATAAAGGGTCGCTCTAGGGTTCATTATCTATATAAATAAATAAAACCGAAGTGTCTGTTTTGTAACGTCCAATGACAGCTTTTTACTTAATACATCTGAAGGTACTGAAAGTACATATATTTTTTATTTTTTTTAAAAGCTTACTAGCAGTGCGGGTCGCACATTACTAGTATTCTTGTTAACCCCTCGTGCTAAGCTAGATTGCTTGTGTTACGAGTAGGCTCACGTCGGTAGTGCAATGGGTGGGGTTCGAACCGGCAACCACATGATCGCAAGTCCGACGCCCTAGCCATTAGGCTACCGCCGCTTTAAAATTTACTTATACAGGGTGGCGATTTAATCACCTGCACTGCTTCAACATAGTGTAGTATTGATAACATAAATAACCTAAATAACCTATTAGACATCATTTATAATTTGTATCTTTAAGCAATCCCGTGTTAAAAGACTTGATAATTATTCAAAAAATATATAAAACGATATGCACCCTGCAGTACGTTGACCTGCTATCTTGCTATCTCTAGATAGATACATACCTACAATGAATTCAACGTCCGCGCTATGTCTTTGACTCTTTGCATACAAAATTTAAAGGTCATTTTGATGAAAAATGAAGGTATTATTTTTATTATTGATATGGGTAGTATTTCATGGTCTGATTCACCTGCAAAAGGATGCAGGTGATTAAATCGCCACCCTGTATACAAAAAAAATTGTCCTTCTGATTTTGGATTCTGGACTTCCACTAGCAGATAGCTGATGTTATTAGAAGTCACTTAGGCTATTTTTATTTTAGAAAAATAATTAGGATTTCGCGCGGTTGCGACGAGCGTTATACTTCGGGCAACAGCTATTTATTAAAACAGCATCGAAGTACACTACTTTATAAGATGATTGCGTTTTCCATGACAACCGAACTCATAAGAATAAAAAAATACTTTATTTTTCTATTATATTAATATGGAATGTAAGTTAGCTCAACATACCTAGTTTGGAAGATGAAATCGTGCTTTCTATCTATAGATAAAATGGTGCTTAAATAATTGCCGTACCAGTTTCTTTCTTCAAGAGATACTGGGTAATTAACTGGGGAAATCATTGACTTATCCATTAATGGCATTCAAGCCGTAAGGTCGCATTTCACCAATTCCGAATAAGTCCCTGTAAAGTTACTCAGCAATTAATTTCATACAAATTCAATTCTATTTTTTTATTTATTTTGTTGAGTAGTGGATGCTCCTACATAGTGAAATAACCCTCCTCCTTCGGCAGTCGGGTAATGAGGCCTAAGGGGATAAAACTTCCTCTCTTCATGCTGGGACGAAAATTGGGAGGATATAATAATCCGTCTCACTAGCTAACAGATTAATGAGCTGAGCGATCGGCTTCTGCGACACGTGTTATGGGTTCGATCCCCGCACGGAGCAAATATTTGTACGATCTTCAGATAGTTGTTCCGGGCCTGGGTGTTTGTGTATGTGAGAATTAGTGTTTGTAAACGTACCCACGATACAGGAGAAAATCCTAGTGTGGGGCAAGGTTTTTTGAAGAAAAACAATAATGGTTTCATAGCCAAGAGCCTCAACATTCGTGTTCAGTGGCTGGATCAAGGGCTTGATACTCAAAGCAGTCCTGGACAGGGCCCACATTTTTAGTTTCTTTCCCTGGATAGGGCTCCTAACTGCTCCTGGTTCCCAATGCCGCGATGGGATACTATTTCTTTTAATTGTAAAGGTATTTTTTGCTGTTTTTATGAATAAATAAATTAGATAAAAATAGTCAAGTTGTTTGTTCCTTTAAGAATTCTTTTCCATTCTTGATGTTTTTGATACACATCATAGTACAGCAATTGTTTATTTTTAGGGTTTTACAAGTTATAACGGTGTCAAAAACGGATATGGAAATAAAGTCACCACAGTATAGTACAAAATATGTGTAAGTTTTGTACAAATGCTATAGGCGTTGAATCATGCTTTTACAAATACATATTTACTTACTGGTTGATTTTTGATGTGTTGTTTTTCTCATGTTCACTTATATACTCCTGAATTTTCATCAGATGTTATTATAGATTTGCTAGTAATTATAGCAAAGGTACATTATACATGAGCAGTAATTAGAGTACCTGCTAGTTTTATATTTTTGTGACCTATAAACATTTGCTTGGTCAATTTATGTAAGTGGGAGTGAAACCGTGGGCAACTGCTAGTAATATTAGAAATCTTTTTTTATTATCTTTATTTATGGGACTTTTACTCTATGTATTACCAAATTGATCAAGCAATAATGTTGTATATAATAACAATACAACTCATTGTTATTTATTTTTGTTCACAAAAGACGGAAAGTGTGAAAGTGACATAGAAAGGAGAGTGGATGCTGAAAACAGGGTGAACGGTGCATTGCATGCTTTTATGAGGAGTCAGAAAGTGTCCAAGAGGGCACGTTTGGCTGTTCATGGAGGAGTGTTAGTACCGACAATTAGTGGCGGTACTAACACTGTAGTATGTTGGTGAAAGTGAAAGTTGGGTGTGGCAGAAGTAGCATAAAAGTAGAATAAATGCAGTTGAGATGAGAGTTTTCAGAAGTATGATTGGAGTGAAATTGAGTGACAGGCTAAAGAAATATAAGGGAACGTTGTGGTGTGAATGAAGATTTAGTGACTAAAATCGAGAAAGGTATGTTAAGATGGTTTGGTCATGTTGAAAGAATGAATAAAAGGAGACTGACTAAACAGATATACGAGAGTCAAGTGAATGGGAATGTAGGAAGGGGAAGGCCTAGGCGAACGTTCCGCAATCAGATTGAAGACGTTCTGAAAAATGGCTTGGTCAAGAGTACCCTAAACCGACGTTCATGTATGTAAAGATTGATGAGTGTGGATGAAGCTAAAGAGGTATGTCAGAATCGTAGCAAGTGGAAGTCTGTGGTCTCTGCCTACCCCTACGGGAAAGAGGCGTAACTTTATGTATGTATGTATGTTATTTATTTAAAAATCAAGAAACACGCAGAAATTTATCGTTCCTAGAAAACTTGACTATTTCTAAAATATAAATTATGATTTTAAAATATTAATAATATTATTTCTATATTTTGTCCGTGTGTTTCTTCTCTATGTTTGAGTTTGTTTTGGGTTTTTGTTACTTTTATAGATTCACTAATTCGTTTGTCGTGTTTTTTTTTCTAATCATCCATAGTGTTCGTCATCATTATTTTATTTTTTACCAGGATAAAATATTTATGTTATTGTAAGATCAAGCATGCGGAAAAAGTTGTACCATTTTTTAATAGCTCTGGCACATTTTGAAGCATTTAGTTAATCTGAGAAATACTTTAAAAAAGTAATCATTCTATAGGTACAGCTTCACTGTCATGTTTCTGTTTTATTGTCTGCACAAGATTTATTCTCACATTTTATTTCAATCCTATCAATAACGTAGTCTTCAGTCTTAAATACGTTATATCTCTGGGGACCACTTTTAAGAGAAGAATTGCCGAAAACAGTGCGCAAGGCTTACATTTCATAACTAAATTACCCAAGGCAATGCTAAATTCAGTATAACCATTCCCTAAATCAAAACCTCATGGTTCTGAGATCTTGTATATTTATATGCATTTGTAATTTTCAGCCAAAGTTCTATGGTGACAGTGATAAGACTGAAGAGACCAACAATCATTCGTCCAAGGATTCCGCAAATTGAAAATCTAATTCCAGAGACCACTGTCCATCACAGGTTTTACAATAAACTTATACAATATATTAATATTAAAGCTACATTATTGGGCGTAGGTATCCGCTCAATCTCAAGACTGGACTGCGTGCATTCTGTTCTATGTAAACGTCCTTATTTCTATTAGTCACATTATTAAAGGGATCAATTTTTTATTAGATATGTAAATACTGTGATCTTTTTCGAATTTCTTCCAAACTGAACCCATGCAGCCTCAGTCTTTTACCCATTAATCTATGTGCAATTCCATACAGTTTTTCTATACCGATGTCGATGGAAATAGGTGGAATGTTCAAAGTATGTAAATAATGCCTATTAAAATAACTAAAGCTGTAAAAAGCTGAAAACTTGTGGACCGATCATGATGTTCCTGTGAATATATGAATATCTTAACTGTTTTCGTCAAAGCTAAGATTTTGTATGGAGTTTGTTCATAGATAATTTGTCTATAATACAATTGTGTATATTAGCATAAAATGTCGTAGATCGAACACACCTCATGTTTCGAAACGAATGTCTTTTTTTTAAATGGATGGTCTCCGAGTTTACCACGATGGCCTTCTAAATTTTTTTACATTAAGAAGAATTTGCTAGATAGAATCCTTTATAGTGGATTCCTTTAGTGAATCTTGAACTTTTATAAAATACTTACAGATCATACCTGAGAAAATATGGTTGGTAAAATATGATTAAATTCTTAGATGTTTCGCTGGACTTTCAACAGCTTTAAACCGCTCAAAAGTGAACTGAGATGGAGTTTTGTTTAGGATTAAATCATATTTATTATTTTATAGTAAGACATCATGTTTATAAGACGTTTATAACAATATCTAGGCTTAGTCATGTTACGTCAACATAAAATATTAATATTTTACATATGTTACGTTAAGCTTATTTTATTCTAAATTTTATCACTATCTCTTTCGAATAGTGCCGCCAAACAAGGGAAGCAAGTCGAAGAAATTGAATTATATGAGTTGGTGAACAATTTTTTTTAAACTGGTGCTCACTTTGTGTCTTAATTTACGGAAATCATACTACTTTCCATAGTAGTATGATACCCATACTACTTAAGAATCATGCGTTTAAATTAGTACTGAAGGGTTCGTGGTTGAAAATGATAGTTAAAATGTTAAATCGTCTAATCTCTACTATTATAAAATTGTAAAAAAGCTGTGTCTGTACATTGAAGATATTAAAAAAAAACAAGTGGGTTAGAGTATATGAACGTCTCCGAACCCAAAAAGGTGATTTTTAAAATTCTTGTCTGTTTGTTACGGGTTGGAGCAAAAACTACTGAATAGATTTTAATTTCGTTATCACTGTTAGAAAGTATATGCTCCAACTTAAAAACTGGTGAACTTCTTATCTCAATTGATTGAACGGATCCTGAGATACAGCTTGACCTCTCGGATGTATAGAGACCCATACAAAGAAGAGCTCATCACTGCTGGTTTTTGGTTGAATATTTTTTTGGGCTCCATTTTTAATCTCAATATAGCTTCAGGCGAGCGAAGCCGCGGGCAAAAGCTAGTTTAGTTTAAAAAAACCTTTTGATACAAAATCGCAAATTACCCTGTTTAACGAACGTTAAAACTTGAAATGCTTTATCAATTGAAATTATGTAGAAAGACTTGCTTGCTACCCTTTTTAATGTTGGCGGCGGAAGATTGTTTGCTGTACTTTAAACATTAGAATATCATCAATATTTAAAGTAACGCTTACCGCTTAGGGAAAATGTTAATTGGTACAAAAATTTAAATACATACCTTTAGTCCATTAAAACTGCATTTCTATGATTTAGAGTTACATTTAGATGTGCCCGCGCATGCCGTCCTCATTCCAGGGTTTAACGGTAAATAGACCGTAGATTAACTCCCAGTTTAAACTCACTATTGCGATGATTAAATAACTCTAAAACTAAATTAATATTTGATAGTAGTTATACCAATTTTAGATTTGGATAAAATTTTAGCGACGGCCTATAATTATTTAGTAAAGTATTATTGGGATTTTATCACACATTTTATTTTGTTAAACCGGTATTTTGATAGTTTGTCACTAAGGTGTACAAATAAAAGACATGAAATTGTACTCTGAATCAATTACTAGGGCAAGTGTGCGATGTCCACATTATAAGCAAAAATGTTAAATTACACATTATGTATATGCAACTACTACATTTCTAACTAGAATCACATTTCATTACTAAATTGTATACAATTCAAACTAATTTTAGATTTGTATGTATATTAGTTTTAGATAATAAGAGGTGCATTAAGTTTTGTTTCAATTGGAAACATGATTTTTAAGTTTAGGTATTTAATACGAAGCTTGCAACACCATCTAATGTAGAAAGTTCGTAAAGAAATTATTTATTTATTTAACATAGGCCTAAATGTTAAATAAAGATTTACACAAGTTGTGTTAATTCCCGTAATACTGGTAAGTGAAAAATTATGTTAATAAGATATTGTTTAATTTTCAGTTGACAAATATAATATTTTTTAAAACGATTGTTTCTTATTTCAGATCTATGCACTTTATGCTTGTAATCGAATTTAATTCTGCCTATGAGATTTATCCATTGGCTTTATAACTCATTGCAGACGTACCTATAATATTCATTTATTTACACATTTTTTTTCACGGGTATCAAGCACCAACCTCCTTCACCTTACGAAAAGAGACTGCCAATTTTTCTATGGACCACAAGATAAGTTAGTTACTAGTAATAGATGCACCCACCCAATCAACAGTAAAGCTAGAATTATGTTTTACATTTCTAAACTTAAATCGCCTACAGAGCCCGGAAACTTCGCCTTAGCGATCTTTTTTTCTCTCATCGCAGTCGCCAGGTTCTGTGTAGACCGCTTTATACAAACATCTGCTGTAGCTTTTGGTGTCAGACGCATTGTCAAAGGAACGAGAAGGCAAGAAAGCGTATCTGAGTCAACGGACCGGTCATTCTAGATATCATTGGCGTATCAGCCAGGCAGGCATATTTGATGCCATGAGGGGGGGAAGGTTCGGCTAGAGCAGTTATGGCTAAAAAGCTGATAACATTATCAGTCATAAAATTACTGAATGACCAGAAAACATAAGGCAAAATAAAGTCTGAAAAAATTAGTAGCAAAAAAGGAAGAGATGAAGGGACGGAATTAAAAACTGAAACTAGATATTTAACTTATATTTATTGTTTCAATATTTGAAAACTTAAAGTATATTCGCAAGATAGATTTGCAGTCGAGTAATCACAGCTCGAAACGAACTAACAAGCTCTTAATTTAGTCTTGATTGACTAAGCAATATAATTTATACCTAATCCTACAAGTACGTAATAATAAAATGTAACATAATTTCACCCATTTCCAATATTTCTGATACTGATTTCATTCATTACTATTCTCCAAAAGGTATTTTAAGACATATTTTATTTGGCACAACAACATTGACATGGGAACATCGAGACAGATACGGAGAGATCATTCAATATAATTGATATTGAGCTATTTCTAATTAAATTGACGGAAAAAATCGTAAAAGTACCTATCGTATGGATAAGAGTTTAGACATTTATTAGGTACTTACTTAAAACTATATTCAAATGACTATCATAGATTGTTTATTTAGTTTGCAGTATTAGCAGCCAATTCAAACCATTGCCTTAGGGCGTTGCCTAGCACAGTGGGTAATGCGGACATATCTCGTAATATTAAGTAGAAGGGAAACGGGAATGTGTCCAAGTAAGAAACGAAGCCGGTTAGCGCATTCGTCACTGGATCTAGTAGAGGGCGCCTGATGTCCATGATGGAGTCCTGCAATAATAATGTAAATGTTAGAACAATATATAGATTATGCAGAAAATAAAACCATACGGGATAAATCTAAAATTGCAGTGTCTGTTTGTACTATTAAAATAACCGCTTTTTACTAAGTGCATTTGGAGGTAATACACGGTACATATACCAAAACAACATATTTTAAAATTTTTGTCTGTCCGTGTTTGTTCCGGCTTATCTCTGTAATGACTGGACCGATTTTGACGGGACTTTCACAGCAGAAACTTGGACTTTCAAACAAGACTTTGGCAGATTGCTAATGTAACAAGGAATAAGTAAGGCTACTTTTTAAATACCACGCGGACGAAGTCGCGGGTAACAGCTAGTATTAGTATAAATATGAAACATCTGCATAAAAATACAACTAAGCTAAGTCTATAAGACTCAAAAGGTAAGCTTAGATTATTATGTAGACATCCTATTAATTAGTAGGTGCAACACGGAGAAAATATTATCAACGTGAAGTGATCGTCGAAAACTTACCTTGTTATCGGGATTATCGATAATAACATAAACTAAGAATATTCCTTGCTGCCTCGCCCTCCGCACCGCTTGCAGCACTTTAGTCTCCCCTTCTGAGAATATGCCCCTTCCATCACTAACTACCACCAGCAACTTGGCATTTACAGCATCGCTTCGCATAGTCTGCTCTTCAAATAAAACCGTACAGAAATCTAGAAGCTGTGCTATTCTAGTCTTAGTTTGTTCAAAGCGAAGTTGCTCCAGTATCTTGGAGCCAGAATGTTCGGAGAACTGTTCCGTGAAGGGGTGCAGTAAGTTTGGTTTTTCGCCGAAGCTCAGCACGGCTAGGTCACCGGATTCAAGAAGATTCAATGCCTGAAATAGATAAATAACACATGCTTATATTTTTTCTAGAATTTTCCCTAAAATCCCCTAAATGTAAGCACAGTACTATTACTAATGCGTATATTTAATATTGTACTAAAATTACCATTTATTAACACACTGATTATAAGGAAAATAGTAGGCCATATACGGCGACACTGATGGCTCCAAAAATTTTGTGAAGGTCCATATATTTTACTCGTAAAAATTACACATACCTGAGACACGAGTGCCAAACTCTCAAACGCCAGCTCTTTGCTCCTATTATCGGACATGGAGCTGGAATCATCGACGGCTATAGCGATCTTGTACTCTCGCTTAGCGGGTTTCGTACGACGTAGCCAGATGCGGTCCTTTCTGAAGTGGGACGCGATGTATGGAATCACGCGGCGCATGTTAATTGCTCGACCCGTCCTGAAGTCACCTGATATGGAATTAAAACGTGTTTACTATACGTAAGCTAGATAGCTGGAAATAAAACCAAAACAAAATCAGGTGATTATAAGCTTAAAAAGTTTTTCCAGTTTACGGTATAAAAAAGCTTACAGGATGTCTGATATTAAATGGCACCCACCACACCAGTTGTTAGGCCCCATTTGATGATGATTGATTGATGATTTGTGGTTAAATTTCATTGGCTGCACCAACAATAATGCTTGCTACGCCAGAAATCAATCCAGACGAATTCGGCAGTAGATCTAAAAAAGCAGCCCTAAATCCACTCACCAGCTCTTCTAGATCGACCAGTGGGTTCCAACACGAGCCGCAATCGTTCGCACAGCGCTCTGGCAGCGGCAGAAGAGTCCCTCCACAACGTTCTCCACACAGCCACAGTTCCGTGGCTCTGGGTGGGGCCGCTGTTCAACCATTGTCTGATGCTCATGTACTGGTCTACTGACAAGTCCTCTGAATGCGTCTGGGTGTCGTTTAGCCTGATTACAAGGGGAACAGAGTCAAAATTAATGTACAAAATAGCCTACAATTTTTATGATGATGATGAATCTGCAGTGTATTTTAACCCGTTAAGACAGTAACAAAACAATCAAAACATAGGCACAATCGGAAAAATAAATATTGATCTTGGGCACCGGGAATGAAGACACTAGCCTCAAAGCTAAACTAGGTGTAAGAGACGCCTCCTTTGTCGGGAGGACACGGCGCTGCACACGCTGGTGCAGTGTGCGGCATGGGAGGAGCCGCGCCGTGCCCTCGTCGCTGCGGTGGGGGACGACCTGTCGCTGCCGGCCGTCGTTCGCTCAATGGTCGGCAGCGCGGCGTCTTGGGACGCAGTGATCGCCTTCTGCGAAACGGTCATCTCGCAGAAGGAAGTTGCGGAACGGGAGAGGGAGAGTGCTAGCACTAACCCGATCCGCAGCCGGCGCACCGGACGTCGGAGGAGGGCTGACAATGCCCTCTTCCAGCCTCCATAAATGGGTCCGGGGGTGGCGGACGCGGGGACTTCCGCCACACCCCCGCTTATAGGACCCGAGGCGGTGGCGCGTAATGTTCCACGCGCGCCCCTCTAAGACGATGGGGGGGAGTCAAACGCCTTACTCCCCCCCTCCACAATCTGCGGACGGCCGGCACCAGTCGGGGGCCGCGGACGAATTTTCTGTTTCCCGTAGCCCCCGACGCAAACGTGCAGGAAGGAATACCGTGTGGTTTTTAGTCGGTAGGTCACCCACTCCGGGTGGAGTCCGACACGCCCCGCCGCCTCCCCGGGCGGCGTAAGGCCATGAGGATATTCCACACGCACAAAAAATAAGGTGTAAGAGACGCCTGTGCCAAGTCCGGTAACAAGAACCTAGTCTGAAGCATATTGCGTTTAAGGGCTAATATTGTTTTCCTTACCGTGTATGGTATGTAGTATCAGTTCCCCTTGGCACATGGGCAGTCACGACCGCATCCCCTTCCACTTCTATCCCCGTCTCCCCCGTGGGTTCCTCCCCACCTTCCTTCTGATTACCAGACTTCTCTTTTTCTTTTTCGGAGCCTTCTTTCATTTTCTCCGGTTTTAATTCTTCCGATTTTTCTACCTGAAATTTACACAAGAAAATTATCATCAATCTAGTCAGCCTGATTTTGGGCAAACATGATACTTAAAGGGACAGTGAGAGGCACCAAAAAGTTTTGAAAAAAAATTGAATGATATCAAGACTACAAATAGTAACCCTTTTGTATAAAAAATCCTCATGTTTCGTCTACCATCCGGTTGAAGTACTGAATAAAAACCGCGCTTGCGTTTTTTTGCCTAACGTCCTAAACCCTTGCCACGGACGGACTAGAAAAAACACGCGATCCTAATTTTCGTTAAATGATCGTTAAATTTTTTCTTGAAAACCGACCTGTAAGTCTTCATCATCGACCTCCATTGGTATTTCTTCATCTTCTTTGAGTTTGTCAGCGTCCTCGTCTTCGTCTTGTGGTAACGTTGGCTGTTGGTCTGCTTGCTCTTTTGTGGCGGCATCTACTGCCTAGAAACAAAAAGGTATAAAAAAATAATATTTTTTGTTGGACTTAGGCTGTACTACTATTAGGTAATACTTGTGCAGTTGCTTGTAGGTACATTATATACCTCGTTCAGTCCATATTCACGACAATATATAAGGATGCTATTTTGTTACTTGTGCTAGAGCTGTCTACCTGTAAGTCATCTTTGTTGGCTTGCTTCACGTGTTGATAGGCGTCGGCTTCCTTTTCTGCGTCGTCATCGTTTTCGTCGCCATCTTCAGCTTCATCATCACGCTCCACGTTTAGTGTTTTGGACTGCTTGTGTTTCTTTTCATTCACTTCGCCTGTAAACAGTAACTACGTAGTAAAGACATCTACTTCACTGCATAAGCCTTCTCCTATTAGCTACTGTAATTATAATATTACGTGAAACTTTTATTTTGATTTTAATTATGTATACAATAAAATTAGAAATAAGAACTTTAACTTTGTAAGAAGAAAGTAAAAGTAAGTAGATAATCATTTAAATCATAATGAAACGATCCTGCAATTATCACTTAAAACTAAGGGCCAAGCAGATAGGCAGTAGCAAATGACACAAGGACACGCAGATTCGATAAACAAATTGTCAAAACTCAACTATTAGCCCAAGCACGAACAACTTGCGAAAACGTATTCGTATCGAAATCGAGGATAATTTGTATGAGAAGGAGGTTAATGAACGTAGATGAAGCGAAAGTGGTGTGCCAGGATTGTAGCAAGTGGAAATCTATAGTCTCTAGTGAAAGACCGGCGTGAAAATATATATGTATATATATAATTTTCACGTGGGAGAGCCATGCTTCGGCATGAATGGGCCGGCTCGACCGGAGTGATACCACGGCCTCACAGAAAACCGGCGTGAAACAACGCTTGCGTTGTGTTTCGCCGAGTGAGTTGAGGTTACCGGAGGCCCAAACCCTTTTAAAGGCGGGCAGCGCACTTGCGACTCCTCTGGTGTGGCGGGTGTCCATGGGCGGCGGTTATCACTTACCATCAGGTGATCCGTTTGCTCGTTTGCCCCCCTATCCCATAAAAAAAAAAAAATGTATTTATGAGATTTGTAGCAGAAAAAAACTCGATACGTTTACGATACGAATTCGATAGTTCTTCGTACTTAGGCCAGATTCCGAAATATCACAGTAGAGAAACTCACCAAGTGTTCGTTCTTGGTCGGTCTTGCCGGGTTTGTTCTCGTGTTTCTTCCGTTCCTGCTGCGACCTGTCAGTGCGATTAGCGGCTTGCTTCTCGCCGCGGTGACCTTTGTCACTCTTGTCGAGCTCAGAACGACCAGTCGATTGTTTCTCTTCACCTACTTGCTGCTGCGATTGTTCCTGTGAAACAATATCTAATTAAAACTCGTTGAGCCGATGACCGTAGTACAGAGATCAAGGGACGTTCAGTTTTCCCGAATTTGTTTTTTTTTTTGTTATGAACAGGAAATTAAAAGTAGCCAAATCAGTAAATCGGTCCGCGTGTATTTTCGTTTCCGTAAATGTAAATGCAGTAAATGCAGTGCGGAAAGGCTCTTTCAATCTTATCTATATATATAAAAGAAAGTCGTGTTAGTTACTCCATTTATAACTCAAGAACGGCTGAACCGATTTGGCTGAAAATTGGTGGAGAGGTAGCTTAGAGCCAGGAAACGGACATAGGATACTTTTTATCCCGTTCCCGATACTTTTTATTCCACGGGGGCGAAGCCGCGGGCAGAAGCTAGTATATATATAAAAGAAAGTCGTGTTAGTTACTCCATTTATAACTCAAGAAAGGCTGAACCGATTTGGCTGAAAATTGGTGGAGAGGTAGCTTAGAACCAGGAGACGGACATAGGATACTTTTTATCCCGCTCCCGTGGGATGTGATGACAGACCGAATTCCACGGGGGCGAAGCCGCGGGCAGAAGCTAGTCTATATATATAAAAGAAAGTCGTGTTAGTTACACTATTTATAACTTAAGAACGGCTGAACCGATTTGACTGAAAATTGCTGGAGAGGTAGCTTAGAACCAGGAGACCGACATAGGATATTTTTATCTTTTTATCCCGTTCCCGTGTGGGATGTGATGACAGACCGAATTCCACGGGGGCGAAACCGCGGGCAGAAGCTAGTTAGTGATAAAAACGAGGCAGACTTATTGTAGAGAAAATGCATACAATACATACTAGAGTTCCATAATGTATTTTTTACGAACAAACGTCTTTATTTACTACACCTTCCCACAACTTCAAACTTACAGAAGCAGACTCCTCATCTTTATTCTGTTCCGCATTAGTTTCCACATTGTCATCCGTCCCCTTATCCATTTCCGCATTCTCAGCATTTTGCTCGGCAGTAGGATCATTGTTAGACGGATTTGCTTGAGGATTTGCTTCTTGATTTTTCTGTTCTACTTCATCTTCTTCGTTGATATTCTCCGGATTCTTTGGAAGTTCTTCCTTGTCTTCATTCTTAGGTACTTCAGGGGATTCTGTTTCTTCTGGTTGGTCGGTTTCTTGTTCCGTGTCAATCTCTTCGCCACCATCTTTTTCTTCGTCTTGTGGGTTTTCTTCCTGGTTTACTGTGTCGTCTTCTTTATCCTGCTGATAAATAAATTTAAATTAAAATCTTCGAACTAGGACTGTCGCTAGGGATCGGGATATGTTGTATTATTGTTCTAACAACCATCAATCGTTATTTTATATTTAATATTAATCTTTGAAATTTTCTCAAAAAACTACTCTCAAAACTTACCTTTTCCTCATCAGCTCCTTCTGTATCGTCTTCGTCCTTATCGGGACCTTCTTCATCGCTAGACACTTCAAGACCATTATTGGTATCCTTGCCATCTTCGCCTTTATCATCGCTATCCTTTTCGGATTCTTCTGGTATGTCTTCTTTCATAACGTCAACGTCGAAAGGATTCTCTGTTTCTGTTTCACCTTCCTGTTAAATTATATGATTTATAGCAGTTTCAGCATTTCTTTCGGAGATATATAAAGGTTGGCGAAAGATTATCAATGAAGCTAACATGTGGTACTAAAGAATTAAATAAAATAACTCACATTTTCATCGCCTGGATCTTCTCCATCCACATCCATATTTTCAGGCAGTTCGAAGTCTTCAGGCTCAGGATACTGAGGCTGGTTACCGTGGTAAGGATCCATCTATGAATTTATGAATAAATATATAAGTTAATTAAAACTTTTAACCCATAACAGGGTTTATTATATTTGTCAACTTGTTACTATTATAGTAACCCTACAAAGGTTTTAAAATCAGACAGTTTGGTAAGCCGATATAAAAATCCCAGGACAATTTTAATTCAAATTCTATTTTAAAATCAACATTAGGCAATTTAAATCTTTACAACTAATCTATCCTAGCATTTGCGAAAATAACTCTGTCCTAAACAGGACAGAGAGTTATTTAGTTACGTTAACAAACAAACGTTTGTTGCCGTTTTAGCGCCTAAACCGATGAACCAATTTCAATGAATTTTGATATAGAGATAAATTGAACTTAGTGAAGGACAGAGACTATTACGTTTTATCTCAAAAAGTCCTGTGGGATTCGGAAATCTTTGGACAACAGTTCGTATCATAAATACATTAAGTAAATGTGACTCACATGATCATCATCAACCTCTGGTTCCTCCATTTCATTGATATCTTTTTTCTTCTTCTTATCTTTCCCTTGCTCGCCATCATCTGTGCCTTGTTCCTGCTCTTTGTCTTTAGCAGCCATCTCTTTCTCGCCAGTGCTCTCACCTTTACCTTTTTCTTCTTCATCCTTTCTTTGACCTTGTTCTTCATCTAATTCTTCTTCGTCTTCTGACCCCCAGATTTGTTGGTCTAGTCTGTAAGTTGGGTTTGACACAGCCCCTATTATTATAATTCGTTTAAAAACTAGGCAAGCTTTATTTGCAGTCATGTGGGAATGACTACTACATTCTATCTACAGAGCAAATCTATCATAGTATATTTATTTTATCATGTATCAAGTTATCATCAAAAGTACTATTGTATAGTCCAGTTTGTTTTTAATTTGTTTGAATACTTACTTTTCTGCGGCATTATCAATGTCACCCATTTGCTTATCAGGATCATCTTCATCGTCCTCTTGTTCTGATTGGTCACCTTCTATAACAACACCGAAAATTAACTTTAAATCATAACTTTGACTGTATAGTCCATGAGACATTTAAATATCTGCCAATAATAGGTACTATCAATGTTTCAATTATGTATCAAGAAACCTTACCTTTTTTCTCAACATCCTGCAGATGTGAATCAAAGTCATCAGTCATATTGACTCCTTTCTCTTCTTCTTTGCAATCTCTATTCTCTTCTTTCTTATCTTCACCGGGACGCTGTGCGTCATCTAGTTGATCCTGTTTAGCAATTAAAGAACTATAACTACGACCAAGTAATTTTAATTAATTTACAAACCAAATAAATAATAATATAAATAGACTGAAATGCAAGATTTTATCTAAAATCTTCCAGCCGTCTGATCATTCTTACCTGATTTTCAATCCTATCGGACACGTCTTTCTGGCCTTCTCCGTCGCCAAGACCCATGCCGCCCGACAGCTTGCCGGGACCTCCCTCACCTTCACCGTCTTCCATGTCCAGATCAGATGGTTTGCAAAAACTATAAAACACAATAACATTAGATTAAGATTAAGATACGCTATGATTAAAATCTTTATCTAGATAAAAATAATATACTAAGGCCCACTTGCACCAACTTCTTAAATGTGTTTAAATTGTATTTAAACACGAAATTTCTATGAAAAATTGTGTTTAAATTTAATTTAAACATATTCAAAAGTTGGTGCAAGTTGGCCTGGTAACTGCTATCTACAAACTATTAAGTATCTAGTATCATATAGATAATACGGGAAATTATTACAAATACAGAGGCGCAATATCTGCTGAACGTACCCTTTAGAAGCCAAATCCGAGAAAATCTTCAGCAATACAGATAACATTTTGCACGAAACTCTGTGCACGGCGACTTTCTGCGTTATAAAGTATTGAACAAACAATACCATTTGTTCCAATATTGGCACCAATCGCATCACTACACTCTTAACTTCATTCAAATCTTTTTTATCTGCCAAATATTGGACATAGTTGGCCAACAATATTTGCGTTTTATTTATCAGGGCTTCGAGTTGCAGCAATTTGGAATCGCTTGACAATTTATCGTGCAAATGTTCTTTCAAATGTTTTTCCTCAATGATGTCTTTGGATTCTTCTTTATCGCTTTTTATGATTTCGTCAATAGCGTTTATTACTTCAGCGTTTTCTGTATGATCATGCGGCAAATGTTTCTTGTATACCGACTGAACAATTAGTAACATAGTCGCAATTAGATCTTCGGTTTGATCTATGAGCTTATTACTTGTTATACCTTCCATTGATACATCAACATTTTCGTCTATTTTTTCTAGTTCATTTACTGTTTCCTTTAAATAACCAGATAGACCAACAATGCTCTTTAGAAGAGGGTGCTGTGGAATATGATTGAAGGAGGATAATTTAAATTTAAATTGATAATCTTGGAGTAACATGTCAATCTCTTTGATCATACTTTCTATATTTGTTTTACAATCGTTTGCAACATCGATATGAGCTTGGGATACCACAGGAATTTCAGTATTATCATGTCCAATTTCTTTAGGAATATTTTTGGAAACTTTGTGTAACGCGTTCTTCTGCTTATTTACATTAGATATTAGAGCGTTAACTTTCTTGTTTAGGTCGCGCCATTCATCACTGTTCTTGTAGCAACGTACGATTTTAGAGTCAGAGAGAACATTATCAAAATCTGGTTCGGCCTCCGCGTTTACGCCTCGTTCTGGACAAGATTTAAGTACTACACTGAATTGTTCTAGAACAATGCTAGTGCTTGCGTAGCACTCTGTTAGAATACTGATTTTTGTATTTAGTGAAGATATGTTTGCATTCGTATTATCAACGTCGAGAGCATTAATAAGGTGTGTGGTAAGATTGCGTAGGTCACAAAGGTATCGTGAATACTTTGATATGGAACTCTTTTGTTTGTTTGTTAGTTTCTGAAACCAATATTAATAAAATTATTCTCAACTCCTTGTACGGAACCAAAACTTTAACATCATGATGCACTTTACGTGCAACTTCTGGTGTGCATATCATTATTATAATTATGATATCATTATAATTTATCATGAATATCAGTCACTGAACTAAAAAATTTAGAAATGGCTCAAGTAACCACAAGTATATATTCTCAAATCACGGTATAATTTCTTACCAGTAACTGCGCAGCAAAACCTTTGCATCTCTCAATGTTCTGAATACCTAAATCTTGATGTGGAGACTGTAACGCTAACGTCAAAATTCTATGGCGTGCTATGTTTTTCTGGAAGTACTTCTCACACCCAGACCACAGCAACGACAAAGAAGCGTCACAGCGTCTAAAAACATTGTTATATTAATGTTCTATGATATGGCACTGATAATTAATTTATACTAAGAGTTTTAACGTTTAAAGAGTTTTCTTAGAACAATAAAAAATCATATATTGAAATCTTGTCTTGGTGTTTGATTATTTTTTTACTACAGGAGATCCAATTTTGAATGATATATTAAAAAGCAACGAAATAGAATATACGTAAGTCCATATAATGGCATCTCTGTAAAAAATTACTAAAATTTCGTCATCCCGTTAACCTTGTCAAAATTTATATAGGTCGGTGCACCATTCAATACTCTGAACAACTTATTTTAGGTAACAAAATTGGCTAGTGGGAGATAAAAAAGAGGCTTTTACATTACAGTGGGTATTACTGGCGGAATAGAAAGATAGATAGACCAAGATCACATGCATAAATAAAAAATACCCTAAAAACTAAAATAATTAACACATACCTGCTCTTCAGATAGCTGACAGCGGCTTCTAAATCAACAGGCGGTATAGTAAAGTCATGCAATTCTTTCTCAGAGGCGCTGAGTATAACTAAACCGGTACGGTAATTGAGACCAAGCTTAGTAAGGTACTTGAACAGGTCGGCTAATGCTTTGCGCTTCTGTTGCACGAAGTTCTTGGCTTGAGATGTCTGCTTGTCCTTCGGAAGCGACGTGTCGACCTAAAAAGAATTTGTAATCGATCAATATCGAATAGTATAAGAACAACATTTTCAATTTACTAAATTGTCTTCTTAATCATGAAGTTGCCAGTTGATGGGCTTGTGACTAAGAATAACTAAACTGATTAACTGATCTGCAAAGTTAAGCTGCGTTCACCGCGGTGTGTGGATGGGTAACCATTCTTAATACATCGAGACCCCTCTATGCCTCGGAGAGCACGTACAGCCGTCGGTCTCGGTTGTCTTAAGAATATCTTTGACAATTGTTAGTGGTAGTCAGAGTGCAGCGGTAGGCCAAAAATGCCTGACAAGTTGTCAGGCATTTTTATTGATAGTCGGAGGATAGACTCGTTGTCAGTGACAACGAGTCTATCCTCCGACTATCGGTATTGCCCAGGTATTGGATTGCGGATTACTTCGTGTAAAATACTGATATTCAGCCGCATCTGGTTAGACTGAAAGCCGACCCAAATATAGTTGGGAAAAGGCTCGGAGGATGGATGATTCATGAAGTTGCCAATTTGTTTAGACAAGTCTTCGTTAATCTTGATTTTAATCTGATGACGTGAGGCTGAAACGAAACAAAAAAATCTAAATCTTACCTCCAAAGATCCAAGATGCGTGCTAGTCTCAATAACAACGGTCACAAAGTCATCCAACGCTTGCACGAGTGAGGGGTACCCAGTATTGGTAATAGTATCTTTACAAAGCGTCTTAGCCTTGTTAAGCAAACTTGATACTTTTGACAATAGACTCCCGTCTGTTATCACCTTGCAGGGCTGCTCCAATTCATCCAGATATTTCTAATAAAGAAATTAGAATTGATGTTGAATATCGCGAAATTAAATGTGTTGTAATGTTAGCTATATAAACAAACGAGATAGAGTTAGTTTTACATTCATCTACCCCGCAACCACTAAGATTTAACTATCAAACAAACATCAATCTAATGACTCCCTTACACAATGGCCATTTTTAATGAGTAACTGAGCTCCTAATGAGAAAAGACTTAGGGCCACTTGCCCCAACTTCTTAAATGTATTTAAACACAAATTTACTATGAAAAATTGTTGCAAGTGGGCCTTAGAGTCTCATTCAAGTATATCTAAGTACAAATGGAAACTTATATACTGAACTCTGCAGACATATATCAGCTAGATAACTTTATTTCGTCTGTTACTTCTTCATATTTAAATATGATTTCCGATATTACCATTGTATTTGGGAGCTTTCAAGATGCAAAACAAAAATAATAATATAATTTAAGTGATATATTTGTACTACCTGAATTGGCTGCGAATTAAACAGAAAAGGAAAATTAGTATGTGATATTTACAATGAGAATTATGAGAAAGCAGAAAAAGAAAACATAATGTAAAACCAAGTGAAGAAGTTTATTACAGTAGTGATTTCTCAACTTAAATTAGCTGATTATCGCTACCACATGTATCTAATATACATATTAGTTTGGTACTTAATATGTATTAAGCGACCTACACGACTTAGGCCCACTTGCACCATCTTCTTAAATATGTTTAAATTGTATTGAAACACAAAATTACAATAGAAATTTGTGTTTAAATACAACTTAAACTTATTTAAAAAGTTGGTGCAATTGGCTCTAAATGTAGCTTAATATGTATGTTAGCCTATACGTTCCGGATTCAAGGCGATGAACACCGGAATCAAGTTGGTTATAAGCTTATTAAACTAAATAAAACCCAAACAAGTAATTACTATGTCAAATGATGTCCCCGAGAGGGTTTGAACATTATATTGAAATCAAAATTAGGTTTAATCAATCAAACATTTACTACTACAGAATGTTAAGCTAATTAAGATGCCACCCAAATTAAAAGGACTTCGTGACCAAACATACTTTTTTGAGAGTATAAATCCATTTGGAAAAAAATTAAAATGATTAAACCCAAAACATTAATATCTCAAGAGGAATGGAAAGTCACGAACCGTAAATATGCTACGGAATGGATCTACATAGCACTAGGTCGAAAGATAAAATACAAGATGTTATTGCCCAATAGTGGAACACATCAAACTAATTTCAATGAAAAGGTTCCATGTTACGTAGCAGCAAATAAAGGTTAGTAAAGGAAAGTTTAAATAACTGTGCACGTCCGAAAATAGTTTTAGCGGTAAATTTTAATACATATAAAACTGTGTGAAATTAAGTAATGAATGGGGTCGTAAATGTTTCGCATCCGTGATTATTGTCCTTACTGATTTCGATATTTTTGCCCAAAACTTTCAAATAAGTTATCTTACCCGCGCAGCCGTTCGGAACAGCTAACTTCAGACGGGCACAGTTAAATAGACTGTACTGTGCTACTACGCCCATGTTAATAAACACCAACTTCAGAATGAAGCATTACATACCTTGATATTCCTTGCCAAAACGATATGGTTCTGCACATCAATCATGTAGGCTCCCCCAGTGGGGGCGTTGGCGGTTGTGGTCCGTTTCGGCCGATCCCAAATACCGACGTGGTCACCAACTACATCTGCCGAGTTGTCCACTAGGCAACTTGTTACACTCTGTTTTAGAACATTCTAGAATAATGAAAAGAAGGAATTAGTAAAAATATATTAATTTCCTCAGTAGCGTTAGCTTTTAAAAATTAATATAGCATAGTGTAACAAATAATCTCTCCTAGGTTTCGTTATAAATTCATAAAAGGTAACAAACCTCAAACTCTTTCGTATGTTTATGGAGCGCCTTATGCGCCTTCTCGACGGTGTCTTTAACGCTCCAATAGCTAAGGTCTCTATCCCACGTGCAGATCTTGACGAAGTCGCGTAATTTCTTCTCAATCGGCGCTCGCTTCTCTTTAATATGCGAAGATACTTGAGCACTGAACTGTGCGTAGTAATTGTATGTGTTCCATAGTATTGAAAGGAGTTCGTCTAAAAAAGGATAACCCGATTAATACTAACTGGGCGCTACCGTTCAGTTAATGGTCAAGGTATTAAAGAAGGTATAGGTGTATTTTTTATTGTATGTATAAAGTATATCTCGCTATAGGTTTTCCGAAATATTAATCACTTTCCGAATAATAATCACAGGACTATTTATTTTTCCAAGAAACAGAGTTACACACAGCTTATAATATGCGTTGTTTCAAAAGAGACTCACCCCTCTTTTCAGTTGGCTCCAAATGTACTAAATGACAGTGGTAAACGAATATGATATCCAGTCTGACTTCATATTCTGCCAAGTTTGACTTCTCCATAAACTCCTTCAGTACAGATATGACCCTATCAGCTTGTACAGGGTCGGATGTCGAGTCCAAATACGAATTGATAACCGAGTATAGGTAGAACCAGTATTTGTGAGCTTCAGCTTGTTTTCTGCAAATATTTATTTTTGAGTCTAGAGCCAGCAATGGTTATTTTCTTTCGCAGACAATATTCTTTTAAACCAATGATAATATAAATATTAATGGAGCTTATTCGAAATTATTATTATTCTACATCTTTTTTATTGGAATGTGTGTGTATGAAGCCGACCCTCACTAGGCCAGTGTGATGGACTATAGCCTTACACCTCTCTAGGAGAATACTCTCGCCCTAAAATGGGGCAGTAAAATAGATTATTCATTTTCCAATATTGTATAATCGACAAACTTGGCGGTAAACCACCCTTAAGGTTAGAATCGCTTGCACCGAGCGCGCGGGCGTGCTGTGCGTTATTACCCCTTCCCCTCACCCCGCCGATATCTGAGCTTTATGCGTGTTACTAGATACTTTGAATTTCTATGAAATCGTATGATGAGTGTTCGCATTTTAAACTATCCTAATTGCCGGATGTGAAATGTGAGTGTGGCTGACGTATCGAGAGGCGTTCAAAGGATTTTGTTAGAAAAATGGTTGACCACCAAGTTTTGCGACTGTACATGTACCCATATGAAAAAAAAATGGATTGAAGTCAATGCAAAAGGTTTCATATCGTAATAATTCGTTACCAATGCAGTAATTCGAAGACACGGAGTAAATATTTTGTATGACCTACCGGTAGTCGTATCGGGTCTGGTCTTTTGTGTATGAGAAAACTTTTATTTGTAAAAAGCACACGATAGAGGAGAAAATCCTATTGTGGGACGTTTATGTGAAAGGAAAATATGCCTTCTTTATGTAAACAAACAACGTTTACTCACCTTTGATACAAATTATTGAGGCACTCCTTCCAGTGAGCCATCTCCAGTTTCCTCCAGTTTATGATCTGTTGGCCCACAGCTAACGACACGTCTATTAAATTATTGCCTTTGTGGGCGTTCTTATTCCATTCCTCGATCTTATCTCTGAGCAATTCCAGGCCAGTGAGGAAACGACTGACAGGACTTGTGACTGAGAAACCGAGTATTCTGTTTACTATCACTACGATCTGGAAAAAATTAAACAAAAAATTATGTACTATCTATCCTAACTTACTGATTAACAATTACATGTAACTTAATTGTTATTTGGGCCTAAATCATGATCACATTTACGTTTATACATTGTCATATATTTCATTCGTCCCTTCCACTACAGTAGTTTGACAAAAATAACAATAGAATAGGACCATATACAAAACTCCGCCCTAGTTTACTAGTTTTTGTCAATAATAAGCAGACACTTATATCTATTCAAATAAACTAGTTTTTACAGCTATTATTGTGGTCTTCTTCTTATAATCGCAATATATCAGAAATCAGTACATCATATGTATATGCATATTTATTTGCTAGTTACCTCTTTCAATGTTGGGAAGTCCGGCCACTGATCTAATAATTCATTAGTACTCTCTTTTACTCTGTGTAGTAAGGGCACGCACTGCCGAGTCTCCGAGACCCAGGCAGTTCGATAGAAGTCGACTTTACTTGAAGACTCTATAATAATAAAGTGCTTTTAGTAAGTACTCATTATAAAAAAAAAACAGATTATTGACACTTTTTTTAACATACCCTGTCCATCAACTTTGGCCTTGATTTGCGAAATGAGCACCAACAAACTTGGCGATATTGTTCCTTCGAACTCCGCGTCCAAAGCTTCCCACGCATTATTTATAACCCGGCTAAATGTAGGATATCTTTGCAAGAATGCACTGGTGACTTCATTGCCGACCAACTTCTTTTGGGCGGGTAGCCATTCCGCTGAGGTCATATTCCGAACTATGCTTGAATGCCATTTGTATACAAGAGAAACATCTTCGGGAGATATTAAATGTTTTACTTTACTCTTTTCAGGGTTATTTTGGGGTTTAATTGGCGTTTGTTCCAGAGTGGGTGGCTTAAATTCAGCGAAGTCTTGGTCTGAGTAAGATGGGAACATTTCTAACATTTCCTCGCGAGCCATCGCTTCCTCGTCTTCATCCTCACATTTTGATCTGAAAATAGTCACACTTACTAATAGCCATTGCCCGTCGGATGTTTTAAATGTGTAGAAGATCTAAAATTAAGTGTCGACTCAAGTTTAACACTAATCTCATGACATCACACAAATCTTACAAATTGTAAGATTTTATGGAACTAGAGGGACTCGTAATAGAAGATGTATCTCATGTAAAAATGGAACCCAATCAGTACTTACTTAGTGACATATAAAGCTTCATCATCTTGCTTCTTCTTCTCGATGTCTCTCTGCTGTTGCTCCCAAGCCTTCACGAGGGAGTTCAGTGTCGACAGTACGGAGCCCATCATAGTTTTGTCCAGCTTGTCCGACGCTGTGCAATGCATTCGCAACTCCGATAGATTCATTTTCAAAACCCTGTAATTATAACCGTTACCTCAGTAATCTTCTATGTATATACGTATTAAGGCATATAGTAAGACAAGGTTTCTTTTATAGTGAGAGAGAGATAGATAATTACAAACTATCCATCGCGCATTTAACAAATCGGCAGCATCCTTTAAGACATTATTTAAGTACTGTCAATGCCTTTAAAATTAAAATCTAATTTCGTGTGTCAGCAATCAGTCATATAATTGTAGTATTAGTAAAACAATGACTGCTATTATATTATACGATCTTCGTTGATCTTTGGTAGTTACAATACTAAAGAAATGGATTGGAACAGCATTTAAAGTTTCAAGGTCTTTATAACAATGTATATCAATAATAAAAAAATACTAACTGAATACCCTCCAACTCTGCAGTATACATCTCTTCATTCGCAGCCAACACGTTTCTATTCAACAACTGTACGAACTTCGACGAAACAAATCTATTTAAATAATCCTCTTTACTGTTCCTCTTTGGTATGTCATTTGGGAACACCATCAAGTCATTCACGACCTCTTTAAGTGCCGGACCTTGTTCGATTTTAACTATCAACTCCTTTATCAAATCGTTCAAAGAGGTCACACTATAGACAATTTGAGATATAGAACTTTGTAAAGGTTTTGCCAAGTCCGGGAAAGCATTGGAGTAAGTTTCGATTTTTTTATAAAATGCGTTGACAGAATACAGCCAAGAGGATGTTTCTTTTGACACAGTATATCCGTTGTGTAGAACGGATTTTTTCACAGTATTGCTTTGCAGATCTTCGTACAAATTGTTGCACGCTGTTATCAGATTGGTAGTGATGTCTGTAGTCGTTTTTGGTGACAGAACAGATTTTGTAAAGTGTTTACAGTCCTGCAATAATGAAATTGATTAAGATGACTTAAGTTTTTGATACATATTGAATAAAGTAATCTTAGATCTCCACTTACCTTCACAAAACTATTGTAAGACGGTTCTTCAGGCCTGAAAGTGTTTCCTAACTTATACTTGCTGATCTTTTCAGCAGTACTATCTCTCAACTCCAAAATTACACTACAATGCGGATGCACCTTCATTAGCCCTTCTTCATTCCTCACCTTACTAACAACAACTTGTGACGGCTTGTCTATGCTGCCATAATGATCTATGGTACCGGTTACAAGACCGTGGAAGTAGTAAGCGCCAAGTAGCGCGTCAAACATTTTGAGGTCCTCTTCAATGTACTTGACTTTAAGACGATATTTTTCAACGTGGTCAATAGAGTTCATTTCAGACATCAATTTGATGAAAAGGAAACTCGTTAGCAATGATAGTTGTGCTGACAAAATCTTTGTTTTCATTTCATCTTTAATACTTTCAAGTATACTTTTAAGTTGCTGATAAATATCATTGGCCTGGGTTAGCATGTCTATGAAAGAGTTCTCTTTAAGATAGTCGCGGAGCATATCTATGGTCTGTATAGAAAGATCGTCAAATGTCTTATCATTTGTCAGTGTGAGTATAGAATGTAGATAATACACTAGCTGCTCATATTTCTTCATTTCAAATTTTGCATCGGAAATTCTGAAAAGAGAATTGTATTGAAGAAAAGCCTGCTATCTGTATGTTCCTTACATACTTAATGTTTTTGCAAAAAATACGTACGTCTTTAACGATACAGCTGAATCTAATGTGGCAATATTCTTCCACAAAATATTTAATATTGTTCCCAACTGCACTGAGTAATCAGTTCTGTCTTCCATTGACACAGCTTCATATGCCAATAAATGTCTCGATTCTGTTAAGAGAACAATTGATAAGTACGAAAAAGGATTTATTAGAATTTCTAAAAATAAACCTAATAATCAAATACTCCAGACTATTAAATTAATATTACTCCATTCTACTAATAGGCAAAATAATTATGTGTGTCAAAAATACCAGCAAACTGTGTGTACATAATTACATCCCCTAATTATTCGGGGAATACAAGCTTAATAGTATGTTATCTAGTAAACAATAGCTTAAACTTACCTGGATTATCCACAGATACGGTAAACTTCTGCAAGTAATAAGGCAGCAGGGGAACATTCTTAGACAACCTCTTGCTGTTGACCGGGATTTCTTCAACTAAATCCTCCGAGTTTTCATTATTATGGGGACTCAAAAACGGCAAAGGATAGAAGGCGGGAGAACATACTACAGCTTTGTAAAACTCATCCCAGAATTTTACGGGAAGAGACGATACCCTAAAAAAATATAATTATTCCTTATTAGTCTACCGGTCGTAAGCATAACTGCTGTGTCTGAGCAGTGTTATTTGAGTTTTTCTATCGAGTTCTTAATTGTAGTTTGGATTTGGGTTAATAGCAAAATAGGCAGGTCTTTTGCTATTAACCCGGTTATATTATATACCCGGTTATCTTATTAAAAGGTTACATGGGACCTAAACATACGCGCGAACTGTCGGTATCCATTAGTACATCTGGCGTGATATGACATACCATATCACGCCAGATTAGATATAGGTAGATAATTACTATAGTTATTATGGTATGGATGTAATTAATTATGACCCTTTTTTGTTAATTCATCTTTTTTATGTACGAAGACCTCTTGCAGCTTTAAATATCCCAGATAAATTAATGGTAGTCGCTACTTCCAGTATACTGATACTTAGCCACACCTTCTGGACCTGGGAGATCAGCGCAAATAGCATAGTTAACGAAATTAAAGACAAAAATAAAAATCTTACCTATCTCTGAGAATTTCTTGGCTGTTATCTTGCAGTTTAAACATCACTTCCATAAGATTCAATAGCGCTGGTGGGAACCCTTTAGTCACTTTGCCCAGCTGTATCAAATTGGCTAAAACTTCTGAAGATTCTATCCTTACAATAGATTTGTCATCAGACTCTGATAATTGAGATACCACATCCAAAAAATCTCTTTGTAATAGAGTCAATATCCTCTGAACGACATACGAAATAACGGGGAGAAGTTTAACTTGAGACCCAGGCTTGATATTTTCTTTGCCGTCAACCAACTTAGTAATATTTTCTTGTACTATGGCCAGTTTGTCTTTATTTGGCACATCCAACGCTAAATAGACATCAGTAACTGAATAGGTTTCGACTGAAAGTCTATCCAATTGCTTGGAAATAGGTTGGGTCATATCCAAAGTAATTTTTTTACTCACTATAGAATTTTCGTCAGAAAGGTCGTATTCTTCTTTGTCAACAAATAATTTCGGCTGGCCATACATCTTTCGCATTTTTTTGCTCAGCTTAGTCAACTCTGAATTGTCTTGTTCGCTCGTCATGGCTATATTAGCAGTAGCTGTATTAAAATCTCTGATAATATTCTCGTTGCGGGGTACTAGTCTAAATAATGTTTGCATCAAATGTTTTTGTAGCCATTTGCTGTGCGCGTATAGTAGAGGAACTATATCTTCCCTCAAAACTTGTCGTCTTTTGCCTTGATCGGGAGCAAATATTGCTTCGTGTGACAGCCTCACGAATCTGTTGCGCCAGTTCATTAGTTGAACCACGGTACAAGCTGTTCTATTATCCAAGTTTACGGTACATCGATCAATGCTAGATGTAATGAACTCGTCAATCACATGAAGGTATCTTTGACAGTATTTCAGAATCGGATATTCGACGAAATCATCCGTCAATTTTCCTGTCAACACAGCTTTTGAATAGTCGACTACAGAAAAGGGGTCCGTGGGTATGCTGAAGAACAAGTATTGATCCATTAGTCTTTTCAACAACAAAAGACTTTCTTTGTTGCATCTACGAATAATTTCTTCTTCCAATATGTATGATTCTGGATAATATCTTTTATATGACTGTAGCCCAGTAAAATATTTATAGAACTCAAATGCCCTTTCATTAAGCACTTGAGTATATTCTAGTTCCTTAGTACGGCATTGCCTGTTAAAGATGTCATTCATGATAGTGTAAACAGTTACAAAGAGTTTTGGGGGTACTCTTTGGTAAGCCGAATATAAACTAAAGACGACGTGTAAGTCGGAATCCGTTACACCGCCGCTGATTTCTTGTGCAGCGATATAAGCTATTTGCTTGGCAATTTCAACTGATGAATTTGAGCATAGACCTTTCACCGTAAGGGTATGATTAGCTCTCATAGTTGCGAGAATAGGATCCGAATATTCTTCTCCATCCATTAGTTCGTCCAGAGCTTTTAACATGGAGTTCTTCATTTCAGCTAATGAGGCGTTAACACCGGACGCAAAGTCTGCGCCGCACCTCGGCTTGATGTAAACGTCAGAGAAACTAGTTACGAAAGCGGTTGTGGTAGATATGCCGCGGACTATTTGTTGCCATGTTAAGTAAGCTGCTTGGAGTAAATGGGAAATAGTTGGACGATCGAGCCCTGAAAGAGAAAGCATACTTTTTATTTAGTATAGTTCGCAGGTCTGTAGTGTGTCATTTATTCACAATAACATTATCGACGGCGGGAGATGGTAATCGAAGGACTCGTCATAAAAAACAGTAACTTAGAAGACCTGAAAGTAGTTTGCTCAGAATCGACTACTGAATTGATAACAGTGGTTTTATCCCGAAATTTGTTTCCCGAAAAATAATTACTATACCTACCTGAAGCTATGGTCAGACCAGGGGGTCTATCAGTGGCTCAAGTCATGGAAAACTGAAACCTTCTTCAAGAAATTTGTTATTGTGTGCGTGTGTGCGCTGATATCGTAGTCATTGGGGGTACGACTGTAGTACAGCGACGAGTTTTGCGTTGAGCTGGTATAACTAATTTCTTGATAAAAATATGCTTACGTGTCTCAAAATGAGTTTAGGTTTTCGTTATTATAATAATGACTCGATATTCTAATTGACGTGTTTGAGGTCTTACGCATATTCAGTTACACATTGTATAAATATATCTGAAATCTATCTATCAATTATAAATAAAAGTAAATCTCTAAAATGTATGTACTCGCATAACTTGCCATCGTTTTTATTTTGTTTTCTTTAGTGCCAAGACAAGGTTTGTATGAGTTTTTTTTAATCAGCCGGTAGTCAGAAATTATTTATTTATTTATTAGATTAATATACATAATTTTAATTATTGTTAAGCGGAGAAGCTATTAGAATGACGTAGAAGAGTCACGAAGGTTCTAGATAAATCGTAGAAGCATGTAGAATATTCGAAAGAAAGTACTCGAATACGTACTCACGTAATAACAATAGCTCAAGATCGGGTTCAAAGGTCAATGCCCGTAAACAATAGACGATCAAGTACCTACTCGCATTTTGGCGATTATTTTCGCGATTCGCGAGGCTTCTCGCGATTGTTCGATTCCAGAATCTTCGTGACTGATATAAATAGTCGTCGTGAGGGTCGGCTAGGGCAGTTTAATTTTGGACAAGGTGAAGTGAACATCAAAGTGAAGTGATTCTCAGTGTGACAGTATAGTGCGACAAGTAATAGTGTAGTGGCTTTATTTGTGATTTCTGTTGTGTGTTGTCAAGTTTATTAAAGTATTTGTTTATTTCGGTAAAATTAGCGTTAATTAATTTATCCCGAACCCCAGCTCGTAACATTATTTTATAAGTACCTAGTGTTATAAAAACAGCACTTTGGAAAATTTAAGAAAAAAACTAATCAATATGGTAAGAAAACATACCTTCTACAAAGGACTGCATCAACTCGTGACATTTGATGCACATCTCGTGGTATTTGCAAGGTAATCCGCAGGACGACAATAAAGCCGTCAAATCAAATAAATTCTCTGTTTCAGACACATATGAAATTTGCCAATCCTCTGGTCTTATTAGGGATATTTCCACTCCTCTATTCCTCATTGCTCTCGATATCTCTCCATACTTTGGGTCCATCGTGAAGAATACTCTAAAGTTCGGATGAGGTCTTATTTCACTGAAGTTACCTCTTTCTGGGATGCTCAGTACGCCATTCGGCTCTAATAAACCATTAAGTCTATCGAGAACAGCTGCAGAAGTGAGATTGACATTATCTAAGAGCAACCAAGAGCCTTCAATCATCGTTTTTACGAGCAAAGAATCAACAAATTCGAATTTTCCACCGGCATTTACAGAGGAAACTTGCGACACTTTGATTTGCAACTTGTTCAAACTTGTCACTACCTCTTGAACTTTTGTCTTCATTGCTTCGTTGCTTTCGAGTAATTTCTCGCAGTGCATTAGGAGAAATTCGATCTTTTCCTTGAATTTAGCCATATTATCGTCTGAGATTTCATTGCTTGAAACTCTTTGCAGAGATTTATACTGATACAACTGATCCAGTAGTTGATTCGTCTTCCATTCCAAAGGCCTTTGTTCCAACCACATCTTCCGAACAGTTTGTATTGTTAAAGTCTCAATTTTATCAAACAAGCTCTCAAGATTTCTGTTAAAATCTACTTGTTCAAAACCGCCCAGTAAATCTGAGACATCCATTGCTGACGTCACTGGGATGACTTGAAGTTCATTACCGGATAAATCGGCAAGTACTTGCACTATACTACTCTTCCCAGTAGCTGAAGGTCCGACTAGTATAGACAACCAATTCATTTTGATACTTTGGGCCAACGCCTTTAAAATTGGCAGCTGACTTCTGAGCACTAGCAAGTTAGTGTCCATAGCTCTGCGGTTCTTGAACTCTTTTTCAACGTTACGACCGAGAGAAACATCTCCTATCAGAATTTCTGTGTCGTTCATATTGAACTGTGGACTTCTGTCGCTTCTTGGGAAATCAGGATGAAATACTTCATCGTAAGTTTTTATCATTTTTTCCTTATCTTCTTCAGTTCTCATACGATTCACATAGAGCATATCAACAAATTTTCCAGGAGACAATGGTTTGTTTTCTTCTTGGTCTTTTATCAGAGCCTCGCACCATCTCTGGATGTCTCTCAAGTTCATTTCCCAAGGAGCCCCTCTGTGGCCCCATGACTGTATCTCTGTAACTTCATGGGCAACTTTACAATTGAATTGAACTATCCTGTGCAAAATATCTTTAGGTATGCTTGGGTACTGCGACTCTACAATGTATATCAAGTCCTCTTTAGTCAGTGTGTCGATGTATACTTGAGTGAATCTGTTAAGGAATGATATTGGGAGACCTCTTCGAGCACCACCTTGTTTCAAAGGGTTTTGACAGGCAAACAGTCTCGTTTGCTCTTTAACCTTAAAAGACCTGCCCAATTCAGGTATAAAAACTTCCCCTCTGTGATCCAAGCAAGCGTTAAGTCCCTCAAGGACAGGTTGAGGCGCTAAATTCAACTCATCCAACAAGATCCAGTCACCGTTTTGTAAAGCGCTTAGGAATGCACCTTCTTTAAACGTAAACGACCCATCTTCAGTCGGGAGGTCTGTTCCGAATAAATCTGTTATATCCTGCAAAAGTAATATTACAATTAATTAACCAAATAACAATAGGAATAGTGTCACTCGTAATAGAAGCTCAAATAATACAAGCTTATACTTACTGTTTGGTCACTTAAATTAATGCGAACAACTTTATGCCCCGAAGATTTAGCTAGTGCAGTTACTAAGCTTGTTTTTCCAACTCCGGGGTTGCCTTCTAAAAGAATTGCTTTATTCAGTTGCAATCCACGTAATAATCGCAAAGTATTTGCTCCAGTCGTGGGTGCTGTGAATGTAAACTTTTGTTCTTCTTCCGTCATCTTGCTATTTTGTCCAACTTCGATGTAAAATGGTTTTATGCCGAACCTGTGGCAGCCACTTTCCGCTACAAATTGAGTCTGTTCATTGCTTAAAATGTTCCGCAAATTTACCAAGTATTCATTTTCAGCTGTCTTTATTTGGCTGAGCAAGAAATTTATTGCAGTTTTCCTTAATAAAACCAAAGTCTCCGGATCGATATGGCCTGTTAGGGCTGTGCCGAAACAATCCAGGAACGTCATACACGCGCCGTGTACGTAAGCTTCAGGGGTATCTAAAAGATTTTTTGCTACAGTTATATTTATGAAGTGTACCCAGGACAGTAAATCACGTATACTGAACGGGAATTTGTTAGTCACTTCAGAATTTTTCAACCAATCAGTGAAGTTGAGTATTGATGTACCAATTCCTGAAGTACCATCTTCTTGATTTCCTAGTGACACTCCGTTATTGACACTCTTTTCAAGAACTTTAAGTAGATCCTCTCTAGAAGTGACACTGTCGCACCATATTTCTGTAAAACGATTGCGAAGAGCTGGGGAAAGCTCCTTTTTGCCAAAATCTCCTCCAGGATTCATGGTTCCGATAAAGTGGAAATTCTTGTTAGCAGTGATAACGAGAATATCGGAATTGTCTTCCATTCCTCTTTCAGCTAACACTAACTGCCTTTCAGGTTCCAGTAAAGAGTTCATTCTCTCCAACACGCTGTCGTCTGCTAAAGATATTTCATCAGCTAAAAACATGTTTCCAGTTTCCATGGCTTTTATTAATGGTCCATCGACCCATTCGAATAGCCTTCCATCATTTTTATATTGACGGACTGGCCGAAGTCCTCCTAAGAAATCAGAGCTCTCTGTGTGCATGTGACAATTGACTGATAGAAGCTGACGTTTTTTCAAGGCTGCAAGTACTTGGCAGATAGTGGTCTTACCACAACCTGTTTCACCAACTAACAACACAGGTTCATCAAAACTGAAAGACTTGCCTATTAAAACCGCGAGTCTTCTCATGTTATATGTCCAAACTACATGGGAAAATTCTTCAAGTTGGTTGTTCAAGATTGTCTCGAGTACAGACTTAGTGACGGGAGATGTAGCCGGATGCAACGTGAAAAGGTTATCTGGAATGACCTTTCTCTTAATATGCTTTTCTATAACTTCCTCTATTATAGACCGTTCGTCAGTTTGTCGGACTTTTCCAGCTAAGATCAGGTAACCTTCATCAGCTATATGCTGGTCCCAATCATAAAATTTTTCATCAGTCAATGAGTCTTTTGAGGCATGTTTGTATCTCTGACCCCATCTAAACAAGTCTCTGAGGGTAATGAAACCATCTTTGCCCTGTACAGCTGCGGAACCACGCCGTCTTATTTGAAGATCAGCCATGACCGCTATCATCTTCTTACTGTAAGCTGGTGGAACATGACATCTCTGGTGTAAAATAGTCTCAAGTTCATTCTTTGGTATCTCATCAAAATGTAACTCAACGAATCTATTCCTAAAAGCTCTGGATAACATTTTTCGGCCTCCATACAAACCTGGAGGGTTTTGAGTAGCAAACAGCATGAAATTGGGATCTGCTTTAACTACTTGTTGAGTTTCTGGTATAAATAATTCTCGGTTGTCGTCCAACACACGATTTAGAGCTTCTAACACGTCACTTGGTGCCAAATTAAGCTCGTCAAGTATAATCCAATATCCTTTTCTCATGGCTTCAACTAGGACACCTTCTTTGAAGACTAGTTTACCACTTGCATCGGTTGCATAAGACCCTATATATTCTTGAAGATCTGTATGTTCATGATTGTTTATTCGGACACAATAATTACCAGAAGCTTTCGCAATGTATGTTATTAGGGAAGTTTTTCCTACTGACGTATCACCTTGTAATAATATCGGCAATCGGCCGAGCGATATAATTCGAGCAATATCACGAAGATTTTTTCGAACTGTAGGAGTGAGGATATAGCCTTCTGGTATAGCTATTTCCAATTTGCCTTGAGGGATCCAATGTCCTTCAAAGAGCAAATAATTTTGACCTAAAACTTGTGGCTCAGGTATAAGTTGATTTATTACTGATTTCACATTCTTCTTGCCGATGACTGCCCTAAGAAACAATCGAAAAATAATTAGCATGTGTGCATTTTTGTATCGTGAATAATTGTCAATAAAATGTATTCTTACTTTGCAATCATAGCTTCTACTTTTGGATGCGATGAACTATCCAACTGGGTAAGAAAAGATAAGCAAAACGCTTCGTATAGCGATCTTGCAACTGTACCACATTTCGCTTTCGCAGCGGCTGTTAAAGCTCTGCACAAGGTTCTTAGAGAATAATGTGGCGTATTTCCTTAAAAAAACATAAATCACATGAGCAAACTTATTAAAAGAATAATTTACTAATGATTTAAATGAATGTTATGTTACCTGATCCATCCACCAAATTCAACTTAGCCTCTTTTTTAATATTGGAATAGAAACTATAGATAGCCTCCAAAATAGCACCACTGAGGTTCATGTGGTACAAATAATCACCAATAAGCAACATCAAATCATTTCTTTCTGTCAACTCATCGATAAAGAACTCTGTAAAGCGATTCCTGAGACCCGCAGGCAAGTCTTTTTTGCCCACATCCGTAGCTGGATTCATACAAGCAAACAGGGTAAAATCAGGATGTCTTTTTATAGGAATTTTGTCTCCTTTTTCTAATAAGTCTATAGACTCATTTTTGTCTTCAAGCAACCCAGCAAGACATTCTAAAATCTCAGCTGACGCCAAATTGATTTCGTCTAGTAGAACCCAATGCCCTTCCTGCATAGCTTTGACTAGAGACCCTTCTATAAACGCGAAAGTCAACTTTGATGCTGCCTTTACTTGTTGTTCCAATTTGGACAGTTTGTAGCCAAATGATATCCATTTTTGCAATTTGCTTTCTGCTTTTTGTGCTGTCAGTCTAGTGATCGCCGCTTTATGGCTTTGTTTCATCAACGCCAACAAGGCAGTCCAATTTTCGGTTTCATAACAGGTTTCTATATGGCCCAAGAACTTTTTGTTCTTGTCTGTGTTGTAGAAACTTCGGAAAAGATCTTCAAACTGGAGCCTTATAGGTCGGATGACGAATTTTAAGTCGACAGGTTTGTATCCACCAAGTAGATCAGCTGAGTCAGACTGCTGGTTCATGTTAATTACAATCAATTTGTGTCCTGTCTGCCTCGCTATGTATTGCACTGATGAAGTTTTACCAGTACCGGTTTCACCAACAAGCAGCACGGGTTCATTTGAAGTGATGCAGCAAGCGATTCTTTCGAGCAAACAAGCGGACTGTCGCGTAAACGAAAACACAGTATGCTTGTTATCAAAATCAACTGTTTCTAAACTTTTTTCTACCCTCGGAACTTTAGATCTGCCAACTTCTAGGAAGTTTACATTGAGGGACACATTTGGTTTGTAATGTTTGCAATAGAACTCAGATTTTGTCTCTACGATACCAAGGCATAAGCCAACCTTTTTAGCCAATTCGAGCCTATGATCAGGTGAAGACACTGAACATGTGAAAATATCTAAAGCATCTTGCAGTACTTTTAAAGCAGATTCTGGACTAGACACGTCAAAACCAACTACTGATCTGGAGCACCATTTCAATAAGTCTCTAGTTGAAATCAGTCTTGATCCTCGTAAAAGAATTAGATTCTTTTCTTTTTCGCTATTTACTACTTCAGTAGCTTGTAAAGATGTGTCGTGACTGCCTACCGAAAACATCATAAAAACTTCGATCATTCTTGGACAGATCGTTGAAAGAGACGGATAAAGTGCCTGGATGATTTCCGCTAGTTCTGACCTTGATAAAGGTTCAACGTTTATTTGTGTCAAATGCTTCTGAAGCAATGTACTGGAGCTAGAAATTTTCTTTTGAAATCCATAATTCGTAGTTAAAGTTCTAAAACAATAATAGGATCAATTTTTAAGGGATATTGTATTTTATTTTGATGAATGTTAAGTATTATTTAATGTGTTATTGCTTACCGTTGAGTCACGAAAAGTTGAAAGCCAGGTGTGACTGGCAAAGAATCTCGATAGCCAGGCACGCATAGTGAATTTCTTTCTAGAAGAGAACTGAGAGTTGAAGCCACATCTAATGCTGCACAATCTATGTCCTCTAATAACAGCCAGTGTCCATTTTGTACAGCCTAAAATAAAACGTTAGATCGTAATTTTCATAGTATTTTTTTATAGTAAAGCAGAACATTGTAAAAGAAAAGATCTAATTTTATTTTTCTTATTATAGAAACAGGAAGCAACAGCAACATACTTCAACAGCATTATAAAACCTCATAAGTATATCGTAAATGCAAATAAAAGTGTTAGTACTTGCATAAGATGCAAGTAGTAGTATTGCAAACAGACAAGACATCTGTTTAAACAATTTATTTTAGCTCTGTGCAAAGAATTCCGTATTACAAAACTACAAGGCTAGATCTGAGAATGAGATTACAAAACACTTCAATTCTAAAATTCAAAAAGACCACTTATACCTCAGTCAATACACCAGGCCTCCACACGAATTCTCCTGGTATATCGGTACATTGGTGTGAACCTAATAGCATACGGGAGTCCGTCTGATCTCCCAACTGCACCTTCTTGAAGGCGACGCTTTTACGACCAGTGATTGCAGCTAAATGTTCCACTAGGGATGTTTTTCCGGAACCTACAGGACCCATAAGACTTAGGGCTTTGCCTGCAAACAATATGAAATTAACTACATGTATCTTTTTGTGATTTTTTTGCATTTTTCATGCTAAGATTATAAAGTTATTTTAGTGAAGGAAAAATTCGACTCGCAGGCAGGATTCGAACCTGCGTCTTCTGGTTTGATACACCAGACGCTATGACCACTAAGCCACCGCGAGTCCCGCCTGCCATGTCGAAATTTGCCTTCACGAATTGAATTTCGACATGGCAGGCGTCTGGTGTATCGAACCAGAAGACGCAGGTTCGAATCCTACCTGCGAGTCGAATTTTTCCTTCACTAAAATAACTTAACTACATGTGTTATGGAATCAGGTTTACAACACTTACATCTTGTTCCTCTATGAATAGGCAGGGTTCTTGACAAAAAAAAATGACTTACTAATTAGAATCATAATTATTCAGCACAATAATATAACTTGATTACTATAACTAACTATAACTTGAATATTACAAATGCACAGAAGCTGTAATTGAATGCATGATACCTCTGGACATTTGCAAGTGCCCCTATTTCTAATACACATTATTCCTCCCCACATTATTCCCCCATTTCTAAAACACATTATAAACTGTATAAAAGTACATTTGAATGACAGAAACTAACAGTGTGTATGCAGTCTATATAACCTTTAGAGGATTAATATATACGAAACTTGTCCTTTAGTAAAATTTATGAAAATATCTCTCCTGTACCTGATGCAACAGCCAAAGCCAAACTTCTAAGATTATTGACAGTTGATTTCACTGGTACCAAATTGCTACTCTGAATATTATCCTTGTTATAAACTGGCAGTAATATACCATCAATATTCACAACATTATCAGGGTCTAGATCCACCTTAATAACTTCTGTCATGGTATAAACTGTATCAGTTTTACTTCTTTCTATACTTTCCAAACTATCCTGATCTGGTATCATCATTTTGTTTGAGAGAGTTAATGACTGACCATCTGTCATATTTGTAAGAATTGTCATGCATTCTTTTACCATCCTGTTGATTATATAAATAAATATTAAGTATCACATCCTAATAAGCTTATACAATATGCTAAGACTAGTTGTGAAATATAACAATTTTATCAGTACCCTTACATAAAAATACATTTCTATTTCTTTGCACAATATTCACTTTTAAAGCAAATGCAATGAGTCTTAAATTAAAAGAAAAACATACCATCTTACATCTGCCTTCCCATGATTATAGAAATTGCTGACAAACTTGGTCCAATCCCATTTTGCAGACAGTTCATTTGGCAATTTGCTAAGGAATGTGTAGCAGCATGACACAATCTGTTTTTCAGTAATTTTCAGACGACAATCAAGAAGTCTCCGCTTTTTCGGAGCCACATTGTAAGAGTCTTCATGATGGATAAATACTTCAAATGGTGGCACTTGATTGATTTCAAAATATTTCAAGGCATATCTAAAAAAGTAAGCAATACTTAACAATGGTAATATATTTTTTCTCTTCAAAACTCCTCATAGTGCTAGAAGATACTAGAGACCTTTCCTCTTGCTGAGAGCAATGTTCCAGTGTCTATTATTGACACTGGAACATTGCTCTCACTGCAAGCAAGCTTTTACAAAAATAACCCTTACTGTAAAATATCTGGATGATCACTCAATGCAGCTAATACAACTGAATACTCCAAATGACTAGTCTTCTCATTATCATTGCATATGTCAAAATTGGGATTAGAAAAAACTGGTTTTAATGGGATTTTAGCAGACACCAATGCAAGTAGAATATTTGACAGATATCGCTTGAAAAGTTTGGCATCTTCAATTTTCAGTATGAATTCTGATAATTGATGTACAGCATTTTGAATGTCAAAGGAGTTAGAATTTATTGATTCCTGCAAAAAAAGATAACATCATTATTTTCGCTTTTGCTCTTATAATGACCTAATATATTATTTTTTCTTAAATATCTATTAGGTACGGAAATTAGCCAGTTACAATTTTATTATACTAGTAAGATTGCATATATTTTTCACGCAAAGAAATATAAACTGTACCTACACATAAACCGTTTTTCATGTGTTAGACATGAAAAAGTGTTCATTGAGCTAATTTACATTTAGTGACACCAACCAAGGTCCTTATGACTTCACAATTTTTAAATAGGTAGATTCTAAATCTTGTAGTATGCTGATGTCATTAGCAAATATTTGATATGAAAATAGAGATTGATCTTTATATATAATATTATTTTTATATAATCTAGGAGTAAGCAGTGTTTATGTGTTAGTATTTGTAATAATTTTAACTGCCTCGTTTAGCTTTAAGCACAACTGCTGCAATAGAGGTCTTGCATTTGATTCCCAAGTCAAGCAAAATGTTATTAGGTTTTCTTTAAGATTTATAGTGTCCACTTGAAGTTCAGATTTGTCCCTGATTAATGGCAATAGTCTAGCCCCTATTAACATGGGTTTTAAAACATACCACTGAATGGAGGATTTATAGAATAAATTGGTACAGTTCTTCCTGAACCCTTATGGTGTGACGGTGTGTTATGAATTTTATAAATATTTATAAAACTAAGTACCTAATATTGATTTATGATCAATAACCACGCTGTCCAAGACTAAACTAATGAGACATTCATTAATATTTAAATATAATTTAAACTTAAATATTGTATACCACACACTGTGTCAAACTTCAGTGCGAGTTGGAGATTATTTTGTGAATAACATAAATTAAAATAACGTGCATTTTAATTTATTTATAAACAAAGGTGCTAACCTGCAGTGTAGTACATGCTTTCGTTAATTCTGTCGTTTTAGTTTCAGCTCCTATAGCTTTTAGTGCCTCCAACATATTGCACACCGACATCCTATCATAACGTCGATCTAAAAACGATGGGAAACAAAAACGAATAACAAATATTTATACTAATTAGAAACAAAACCGCAAGCCGGCCGCGTGTTGTGCATTTATAGCAAAGCAAAAGCAACACGTGAACTCGGAACTTGTGAAAGAAGTGTTATTGATTTTACGTCACTGTCAGAGTTCTGTCAAGAATATCAAGTGTCAAAAATTAAGTCAATAACTTTTTTTTTTATTATAGCGCCACACTTTTTGTGTATTTGCCAGTGTCAAGTATTAGAATAATCAAGTAGGTAATAATTATTTCCCATCATGGGATTGTATTATGGCACCACACTTTTTGTGTTCGCCAGTGTCAAGTATAATGTTCAGTTGCCCCAATAAAACGGTAGAAACTTTATTGAGGCTTCGTTCGATGGAGTTTAGGAGTGAACCCAAAAAGTCACGATTTTCAATTTTATATAATTTGCCTACACTCTCACACGTTCACAAACACTTAATGGTTAATTATCCACCATAATTACACATTAAACGTTGGAGAAATTCAAGTTTTGAAAAATAATATAAAATCGACAATATGCACTTTTCATTTTCCCGCCTAAACTCCAAAGTCAATAACTGGCTCCTATCGCTGGCTTTCATTCCAGTATTTTTATAGTATCTCTTAGTAGTCTGTGCCAGTATGTTACGAATTTTACTTTGGAATTTTACGTGTTTGCTAAAAGAACTTGTTTTCAAACTAGAAATATTTTACAGAAATAGTTAATATTTATACATGTATTTAAGTATTTGTATCAATTAATTAAATCTTTCCAGTCTAAATATCCATTAAAATGGGAAGATTTAACTAAACTTTGAAATAAGTTATTTTCTCGGAATCTCAAAGAAATTAATGTAAATGGTGTATCAAACCAGAAGACGCAGGTTCGAATCCTGCCTGCGAGTCGAATTTTTCCTTCACTAAAATAACTTTATAATCTTAGCATGAAAAATGCAAAAAAATCACAAAAAGATAGTTAGTAGGTATGGTAGCATCGTACGACATAGAACTAACCGTAAGGTAAGTCGTGTCGGTTGAGAGGCAAAGTAACTTGCTTGTCAATAGATGTTACTGACGTCACCTTTAAGACGTAAGTTCAGAATGTGAAGGCAAATTTCGACATAGCAGGTAGGACTCGCGGTGGCTTAGTGGTCATAGCGTCTGGTGTATCAAACCAGAAGACGCAAGTTCGAATCCTGCCTGCGAGTCGAATTTTTCCTTCACTAAAATAACTTTATAATCTTAGCATAAAAAATGCGAAAAAATCACAAAAAGATAGTTAGTAGATATGGTAGCATCGTACGACATAGAACTAACCGTAAGGTAAGTCGTGTCGGTTGAGAGGCAAAGTAACTTGCTTGTCAATAGATGTTACTGAGGTCACCTTTAAGACGTAAGTTCAGAATGTGAAGGCAAATTTCGACATGGCAGGTAGGACTCGCGGTGGCTTAGTGGTCATAGCGTCTGGTGTATCAAACCAGAAGACGCAGGTTCGAATCCTGCCTGCGAGTCGAATTTTTCCTTCACTAAAATAACTTTATAATCTTAGCATGAAAAATGCAAAAAAATCACAAAAAGATAATGTAAATACATAATGTACATACCTGTTTTTTATTTGACAAAATCTTAGACTATCTATCTATGTACCCGCCTCTCATGATCATTCCCCTCTGGCAAGGTAGTGGAATAAAAAATCTAACGCGTTTATAAAAACTGTTTCTGAAATCGATTTTTCATAAACAGAATCGTTTTCGCTCAGTAATGTCATCAGCTCCGTGCAAAATACCGATACGTGCAGTTAATGTATCCAAAATAATATCTAATATCTTATTTAGTTATTTTCCGTATGTAAGTTTTAAAGTCAATAATCGAGTATAAAATAATCTTTAAGTTCAAGTATGCACTCCCCACGAGACTACTCGCACTCCCCACGAGACTAGCAATTTTTTTTTTACTAATAATATCTGCCTTCTTCTAATATACATAAGATTGTAATTTGAAATATCCATAAAAATGTCATTTTATGATTTTCATTTATGTGCCTTAACAAAGGAAACCAAAGATATCTCGTCCACGAACAAGAACTTTACATTTTGCCACTGTAAGTTGACGCATTACCCCTAAGTACATTGCCGGAAAGAAAAGGCGTTCAAAATGTAGGTGAATTTCATGTCTCCTCGCTGCTGGCGCATATTTTGACTGAGTTCGACAAACTGGTACTTTGAACAGACTGTTTAATGTAGAGCCTCCTGCTAGTCGTGCTGTAACTTCAGTTAGAGCGCCGATCTCTGTAACCTGCTTCCCGTAACATCGCTTAACTTGATTTCTCAGCAAGTTATACAAAATCTCTTTCCTGTTCCAGCGCCCCACGCTTTTACAGTCAAATATTATAATTAAAAGAACATAGGTACACTTCAGCCCAGAAATAGAGACAACTTGAACGATCCATAATTTATTTTTGGTTTTTACGTGCATTTAAAAAGCGTATTTTTCTAGTGTTTTTTACACTATTAATTTTTTTCAATGTGCAATTCTTTTCACTCTAATCTTAATAACGAGCAATGTTACTAGGAATGATGATCACTAGTCTGTGTCGACACTGTCGACTCTGTGGTTTAGTGGTTCGAGTACCGAACTGCTGACCATAAGGTCGTGGGTTCGATTCCCACAGGGCACAAATATTTATGTGATAATATGAGTGTTTGTGTTCGTCTGGGTGTTTCCTTAGTATTATAAGTATGTACTTACAAAAAAAATATATTAGCACCTATGCAAGCAAAAAAAAATGTATGCACCTATGTAAGCAAAAAAAAATGTATATAACATTATTATAGTACCCATAGTACAAGCTCCGCTTAGTTTGGGACTAGATGGTGCTGTGTCTCAGATTAACTTAATCCGAGTGCTGTGTAAAATAAAATGTCGCAGAATCTGTGATTAAAGTTCAGATCTCAGGTTCAGATTCAGACTGTCCTGTCAGTGTCACCTGGTGACGTGACATGACGTATTGACGTAATTTGATTTGACAACTTTGCTTTGTTTTGAGCGGGAGTATTGTTTGATTTTAACTTAGGATTTTAACCTCTTGATATTTGTTAATAAAAAAATTAAAGCATACTACAACAATAAAACACTTGGATTTAAAGTTTTTGTGAAGATATTAATAATGGACAATTCTCAGAGCTCTGACTTATTATCCGAAAGCACTGAAGTATTTTGTAATAGTCCTACCGGCTCGGCAATTGTATCCTTTTTATATATGTCGTGGGATCATTATTCAAATATTGATCTTAATGTTTTTCATTATTATGATTTTCTTGACCAAGATATCAGATGGACACTGAAACGTACGAATCTCTAATATTAAATACAAAGTCAGCCTTTTCTTGTATTCGAAAGCAAATAAAAAATTCATCGTTTTATGTTTACTTCTCTACTTTGTTGAAAGATTGCGGGTTTTGCATTACCCAGGTGAATAAATACTTGTTTAGCCTATTATCTGATGGACAGGTGCCTAAAAGGTGGTTTGGTCCAGGATGATTTGGAGTGCTGATGACCTAGTTACCTAGAACAATCAATTCTTTTCACCTTTTTATTTTTAGGGTTTGGACCTTATCTCAGTTGTACTGGCTGAGACATGTATAAATCAGGATAAGTTAAAGGAATATATGAATGATGCTGTGTGCCTTTTACAATTATTATCAGATTTAATCAAACATGTCATTGAATCAATGTCCATGGCATGTTGTTTTATGAAAACATTTCCAACAGCTACTAGCCGTATCATTATGCTGGTTTTTACACATTGTAAAGATAGGTAAGTGCTAACATTGTACATAAAAAAAAATCTGAATAAGAACAGAACTGAAAACGAGGCATGGCATGTTTTTATCTTGTATTTATTATATTACCTATTATTACTATACATTTTTAAATCCTACTAATATTATAAATGCAAAAGTTTGTGAGGATGGATGTTTGTTACTCTTTCATGCCAGAACGGCTGAATGGATCTGGATGAAATTTGGCACAGAGATAGATTATAGTCTGGAATAACGCATGGGCTACTTTTTATTTGAAGTCCATGCCAACGAAAGTCACGGGCAGAAGCTAGTATTTTGATAAAAATAAGTTAAACATGTTACATTATTAATAAATTAATAATTAACTATTTTGAACTTACAGTGAATCTCTATATGGAAGCCACATCAGCTATGTTGAGAAACAATTGAAAGACCTATTTAGAACTTGCCACGAACTTCAGTTGACATACTTAATGGTTTTAGAAAAACATTTCATATTTGACCTAACTGAAAATGAAGAACAGGATATACTTATGGAGGGTAGGTTTTCTGGCAATATTTATTTTGACTAAATTTATTATTCATAGTAGGTACCCATATCCAATTTTATGTTGTGTTAACTCATTTTGAAACTAAATAATTGTAATTCTACCTCCAATCATATTTTTTTATGGCTGCCCTTGGAGTACCAAGAAAATAGTTTTTGTTTTCTTTGAATTTCTCTATGTTCTCTTAGTAAAGATTTGCTAATTGAGTAAAATCAACCTCGTATGTTAATGAAAATATGTGGCTGCTAATGAAGATATATTGCTCTATAAGATCTAGCAGGGGTGGCTAGATAAACCAGGTAGCCTTCAAATTGATTCCCTTTTCTGATCCGAAGATGTCATTCACTGTAATTGGTCCTCAAGTTCTCATAGACTCACTCTCTCTCCTCTCGTCCAACTAGCTAGAATACCAAACTAGTTGAGAACACCTGCAGTAGAATTGTGAAAACCTAAACTGAAGTATTTTTTCCCCTATTTCAGCATTAAATATCAACTTGAGAATTGGTGAGATTGTTCAGAGCCTTGATGTAAAAACAATGGCTGAACAATGGAAGGCCTACACTGTAATTTGTGAGAAATACTCAAATTGTCTTGTCGATAAGAAAATCTACAGTGACTGCACAAAGATTCTATGTACAATGATCATAAGTAATTTGAAAACAGCATTAGAGGTACCTAAATCAGTTTTGTACATAATTATTTAAACATATTGTGTCAGACATTTAATAAAAATGGAGTTAAAGGAATTAAGAGTAGCAAGGCTTTTGCACTGTAGTGGGGCATACCTAGGCTTTTATTAATCGATATATATAAAAGAAAGTCGTGTTAGTTACACCATTTATAACTCAAGAACGGCTGAACCGATTTGGCTGAAAATTGGTGGAGAGCTAGCTTAGAACCAGGAGACGGACATAGGATACTTTTTATCACGTTCCCGTGGGATGTGATGACAGACCGCATTCCACGGGGGCGAAGCCGCGGGCAGAAGCTAGTAATATAATAATAACAAATGTGTGAGAGAAAAAGTTAATAAGTGGCTTGACTAAGTTGTCACTAATTAACTTTTTCATGATTCTGATGGCTTGATTTGCACCTACAAATCCACACTCCAAACACAGAGTTTCAGGCATAGAAAAACCCAATACCAGTTTGGTTGATCAAACCCAGGACGTCTAATACAGCAAACACATGTACAAACACTAGGCTAATGAGGCTTTTTTAACTTTACTTCCTATTCTATTTTTCTATTTATATTTGGGGACGCTGGCAGGCACCAGACGGGCGATCAGTCCTCATGTTGGGATTATTTCGCCCAATTCCCCATTTTTGGTGGATCCCGTCATGGCTTACTGGCGCTCGGCATCGCAAATCTTCCCGTTGCCTTGCAGAAGCCCACCAGTAATCCAATGGAGAGTTCTGCTAGATGTTCTTCATTTATCTCATCGATTCCTAGTATTTCCAATCTAAGTAGCGCATACATTGTGCATTTTGCTATTAGATGGAAACTTGTTTCTTCTGCTTCCCTGCATGCTGGGCATATGGGTTCCTCCTTTATTTTCATGATCGTCAGGTGTCTGTTAAGTCCACAGTGTCCCATTGCGATCCCTCCTGCTATCTTTATCTATAAACAACCTTAGTTTTAGTATATGCAAAACCCGAGACACGTGTTATTTTTATGTAAAAAAACTATGTACAAAATTTCGAAACTGTGTCACGAAAAATCAGAGGCAAGCGCAGTTTTTTTACCATGCTTCGGCACGAATGGGCCGACTCGACCGGAGTACTATATACCACGGTCTCACATAATACAATACTTTATGTTTTCTCTGCTCATCCTCAGTAATTTTTGGGATTTCCTTTCGTCATACGACTTTAGGAAGATTTTCGACTGTCGACAACTTTCCATTGTGTGCCATATTTGGTGTTCATCATTTGTGTCAACTTTACTCCCTAGTCTGCAAATACAGTCGCCGTCAGATATATTGTAGCAGACAAGGTGATCAAAAACTTCTGAACAATTTAAAATGTCAATAAGTTCCATACACTACAAGTTACCATTAATATCTGAACATTCATTACTTCATTAATATCTGAGCAAATGCTTGTCAATAATTTCTATACATATAACTAACCAAAAATATCTGAACACTTATAACGTCAAGTGTATCTACGCAGACAAACACTGAGTTTACCTAACTTGTGTTTTAGATAGGATGAACCAAACATTATCAGTGATTTAATACGATGGAAAGGGATTAAAAATTGTATAGAAAATCATTTGTATAGGATGCAAGTGATGCAACTGATATGTTAATGTCAAACCATCGAAAGAAAATAGATCTTGGTCTTGTAATGAAATTAAAAATTATGGTACTAAATATTGTATAAATTGTATAAATTGACTGCCTCAATAGCCTAGTGGTCCTGACTGCGACTGCTACGCTAGAGGTCCTGGGTTCGATTCCCAGGTCGAGCAAAGTGTTATTGGGTTTTTCTATGAAATTCCCAGTAGCAGCTCGGAGTTAGGAATTTGTGCCCGGTTAATGGCAATAGGCTCGCCCCCTATTACATGGGACCTAAACATACCGGCGAACTTTGGCTGTACATTAGTACGCCTCTGCCTAACCCTTCGGGGAATACAGGCGTGATGGTATGTTATGTGTTATGGTCCCAGTAATTATAGGCCCATTTCTGTTCTCCCTGCCTTAAGTAAAATATTTGAAAAGCTTATGCTTAATCAAATGATAGCACATTTTCACAAAAACAAGATCTTACATGATCAGCAATTTGGCTTCACGAAAGGCAGGTCAACGTCTGATGCTGGTACAAAGCTAGTCTCTCACATTTTAGAGGCTTGGGAGGGTTCACAGGATGCTATAGGTATCTTCTGTGATCTTTCCAAAGCTTTCGATTGCGTTGATCACGATACGCTTATCCGTAAATTGAACTACTACGGTATAAGAGGACTATCTTTGGAGCTTGTGTCTTCCTATCTTTCTAAGAGGCTGCAAAAAGTGGGCATAAATGGAGTCACATCTCCCGGGTCTGCAGTTAGAATTGGTGTTCCACAGGGTTCTATTTTAGGCCCTTTTCTTTTCTTAGCGTACATTAATGACCTTACCTATATGATGTCTGAGATATCGAATATAGTATTATTTGCTGACGATACCTCACTTATATTTAAAATCGATCGAAATGATAGCAATCTCTATAATGTAAATGAGAGTCTAAAATCCTTATCCAAATGGTTTGCTGCTAATAACCTACTACTTAATGCTAGCAAAACTAAATGTCTTAAATTTTCGTTACCAAATGTACCACAAATTGAACCTAATCTAATTCTTGAAGGCAGCAAACTCGACCTAGTTAATGAAACTGTTTTCTTAGGTGTTACGGTTGATTGTAAGTTGCAGTGGGGTGCGCACATATCGGCCCTGTCTAGCAGGTTAAGTTCCGCTGCATACGCAGTGAGAAAAATTAGGCAGATCACTGATGTAGCTACAGCCAGACTCGTGTACTTTGCCTACTTTCACAGCATTATGTCGTACGGTATTCTGCTATGGGGATCAGCTGCAGACGTAGATTCCATATTTATCTTACAGAAAAGGGCCATCCGCGCAATCTACGATATGGGCCCTCGCGATTCCCTAAGAGAAGTGTTTAAGAACATCAATATACTTACGATGCCGTCACTCTACATCCTTGAAAACATAATGTATGTGCGCAAAAACCTGCAGAAGTTCAGTGTCAATAGTGACTTTCACAACCTTAATACTAGGAATAAACATAAAATAGTGGTACCTAAATTTAGACTAACTAAAACAAATAAATCATTTCTAGGAAATTGTGTGCGTTTCTATAATAAACTCCCAAAATGTGTCACCGATCTCACTGGCAAGAAATTTAAAAGACACGTCAAATCTGTTCTTCTTAAGAAAGCCTATTACAAAACCAAGGACTATGTTAACGATAAGAATGTGTGGTCGTTAGATACGGATGCATTTGCGGCCTCCCTGGCAAAATGAAACTTGATTATTAGAGACTAATATAAGCTTATTAATTTTCATGTTGGTCAGTTAGTAGCTATAGTAGGAACCTTATAAGTAGATGGACATAGCTTTAACAGATTCCATATTATTTACATATCGAGATGTCTTCATATGGAAAGTATTGTTTACCACAACAGAAACTGTAAATGTGTGTACGTTGTGGCTTGTCTAAGTAGACACCTAGTTTTATTTGTCGCTTTGATGGTGTGCGTTTTTACCACATAGTTTTTTATTTAGAAATGACATCGGATTCTCAAATAACGTGAATCTTCGTTTAATATAGTCGACCTCGGTCAAACTTGGGCATCCTTCAACGTCCTCACATCTTGTTATCGCAATATTGTACCAGTGAAGTTTGTAATTCATTTATTTTAAAAGAGTGTCCATGGAGTTTCTTGCCGGATTCTTCTCCATAGGATCGACCTTTTGGAACCGTGCAACTAGAATCACAATGTTTCATAAACGCTTGTAAAAGCTTATTTGAAATAAAAACATTTGAACTAGAACTTGAACTAAATATTTTTTAATTGGGACAACATTAATAAAACATTAGTATTTTGTGTAACCTCCTTCTACATTTAATACGTCCTGTAACCGTTTTCGCATGGAACCAACAACCTTTTCACAAAAATTTCTCCCTCTAAACGTTTCCCAAACGTTATTTGCATGTCGTCTTAATGCTTCCTTTGTTCTACATTGATTCCCATCCCAATCATCCAAATATCTAAACACTTATAACGTCAAGTGTATCTGACACTTGACGTTATAAGTGTTCAGATATTTTTGGTTAGATATATGTATAGAAATTATTGACAAGCATTTGCTCAGCTATTAATGAAGTAATGAATGTTCAGATATTAATGGTAACTTGTAGTGTATGGAACTTATTGATATTTTAAATTGTTCAGAAGTATTTGGTCAACTTGTCTGATACAATATATCTGACGGCGACTGTACATATCACTAAGAATTGTCGTTTTTATTTTTAATTCTGCCTCATTAGCCAAGTGGTCCTGAGCGCGACTGCTACGCTAGAGGTCCTGGGTTCGATTCCCAGGTCGAGCAAAGTGTTATTGGGTTTTTCTATGAAATTCCCAGTAGCAGCTCGGAGTTAGGAATTTGTGCCCGGTTAATGGCAATAGGCTCGCCCCCTATTACATGGGACCTAAAAACATACCGGCGAACTGTGGGTGTACATTAGTACACCTCTGCCTAACCCTTCGGGGAATACAGGCGTGATGGTATGTTATGTTAATTCTAATAATATTTCTTGACAGGACAATCAAGAGGAGAAATTTGTGTTGAGATCGCTTAAAGTAAGCAGTTTCACTCTAAAGATACTGCTGAGGGTGTGCATCACTTTCAAGCGTGCGGTACTTAAAGACTATGAGTCTTTGGTGGAACTTCTACTTTATGTTCATCTGTAAGTATAAAACCCTGTGCGATCCGAAAAGTGCATATAGATATCCCAGTCACATCACCAAATAAAATAAGAAATATAAAAAATTAAACTGCCTTATTAGCCTTGTGCCGCTTCTTTTTTTTTGTGCGTGTGGAAATCCTCATGGACATCCGCCGCCCGGGGAAGGCGGTGGGGTGTGTCGGACTCCACCCAGAATGGGTGACCTACCGACTAAAACCACACGGGTGTTTCGCCTCACCACTTTTTGCTGGGGTTACGGGAGCGAGAATTCATTCATCCGCGACCCCAGCAGTGGCAGACCGCCATTGCGGTCTCTAGCACTATTATTTTGACCTGCCAATCCACATGAGTGGGGCGCGGCAACACCTACCGCGCCGCCATTTCGGGCCTTGTGTGATGGGCGGACGGACTTCCCCAAGCCCGCCGCCCGTGGCCTTGATTAGCCTTGTGCCCCAGCGCAACTGCTACGCTACAGGTTCCGGGTTCGATTACGAAGTCGAGCAGTGTTATTGGGTTTTTCTATGAATATCTCAGTAGCAGTTCGGAGTTTGGAAATTTTGCCCAGTTAATGGCAATAGGCTCACCCCTTATTACATGGGACCTAAACATACTGGCGAACTGTGGGTGTACCTACATTAGTACGCCTCTGCGTGCGTCTCAGTCGTGATGGTATGTTATGTTAAAAAACCAACATGTTGACTTTGATTTTTTTATAAATGAAGCATAACATTCACCCCAATTTGCCGGAAGTACACCAAATCTAGATTTTATAAGGTGATTTACCCATTTACATTGACAAGAAATTTAAAAATCACATTTTTGGGTTTGATGACGTTTATATACCCTAACCCACTTAGTTTTTTTTTTAAATATCTGCAATGTTAAGGACACAACTTTTTTACAATTTTATATTTATAGTAGAGATACTATATGAAATTCTTATACCTACAAAATAAATAGTAAATAAATAAATATTCTGGGACATTTTTACATAGCACCATCTAGTCCCAAACTAAGCAGAGCTTGTACTATGGGTACTAGACAATGGATATAATACTGATATACTTTTTTTTTTGTAAATACATACTTATAATACATAAGAAACACCCAGACGAACACAAACACTTATATTCATCATATAAATTTTTGTGTTCTGTGGGAATTGAACCCACGACCTCATGGTCGGCAGTCCGGTACTCGAACCACTAAACCACAGAGGTCGTCAAATAAAATAAATCATAAATATCGATCGAGTGCGTCCACAAACACCGTGACTCGAGATTTATATATAATTATATAGATTACTAGCTTCTGCCCGTGGCTTCGCCCCCGTGGAATTCGGTCTGTGATCACATCCCACGGGAACGGGATAAAAACTATCGTATGTCCGTCTCCTGATTCTAAGCTACCTCTCCACCAATTTTCAGCCAAATCGGTTCAGCCGTTCTTGAGTTATAAATGGTGTAACTAACACGACTTTCTTTTATATATATAGATATTTGATTATTATGTACACACATAATAATCAAAAGTTTTTAGCTATATTTCAGTTCTATTTTCAACTCTATCTGAACTGAATAAGTGTGATTTTGAATAGCCTGGGTGATGCAAAATGGTTTTGCTGTTGATATGGATAATACAGCTTAGTTAAAAAATAGATGACTTAATTTTATTCTAGGAATAATGAAGCCTATCTACAAACAATGGGCGGGAAATCTTTACACTTCATAAACCTTGTAATTACCAATGTCACAAATCCAACTAACCTTCTACTCAGTGAACTGATGAATGATGAGAAATTATTAATTGTAAGTATTGTAATAAATTGTTTTTATCGTCATTATCATGTTCCGGGTGGAAAGTCTGTTTACATCAATTTATATTTCACTGGAGAATTGTAAATATTGTTATTTTATAATAACTTCACCAAGATTGTAAACTGACTAGGTATATATTGTAAAAAGGGAATAACATTTTAAAATGACGCTTTAAATTTTATCAAATGCACACAATAACCCATTGCAAACATGCAAGTAGTTATTTCAGTTCTTAAAATTTTGCCTTTTTCACAGCATATTGTTTTATTTATTCTCTTATGCATTCTGTTTCAGTCTATATGCAACTACAACATAAATGAAATAAGAAAAGATGATACATTACTTGGATTAATCCTTCTAGTATTATCAGTTATAAGGATATATGTACAGAAAAATGGTGATCAATCATTAAACGTACCAAGCCATATGCTTGTCAACACTATTTACAACTTATTGCCACATTGTAAGTATTAATAATAATGACATTAAGCTTATAATTTAAAAAAAATGTTCAAAGCAGTTTAAGATAATATAACTCAAAAAAATATTTATTTATTTTTGAATCAGAATTTTTTTTATTATAAAAGAGATTTTATATTTTATACTTTATAGTAAAGAGGAAATTTTTTTCGTTTGACTATACTGTTTTTGGCTTGAACAAAATATTTTTTTTATTTATATAGGGCTGGTTATTATCAGTCACCGGTAGACAAATATTGGAATTAAATGGAATCGGCAACTGGGACCCCGGTCCTATTTAATCGTTGCCCCTGTTGCCGAAATCCTCGTTTATTCTTTGACTTATAACCAGCCACACAGTAACATTAATATCGCCTTTTTTCAGCGACCTCTCCAATACCTACCTTTTGCTCACTTTTGCTCAATATATTGTTGACCAAAATCTCACACATACTGAATTTCTTTCAAATCTAAAACATAAAAGTCATTTAATTTATAGGTCACGTCTGGTTCAACATGGGGTTCAAATTTAAGTGTGAGAATAAATCGAGTCGCTATTACCAAACGTACGGCTTATACGAACACTTACTTGCGCACACGCTCGCTTTGGCTGTTACACTGAATAATGTGGAGATTCTGGAGAAGAGAATGATCGAAGCTTTGCTTGACACTGATTTGTATAGTGCTATGTTTTCGTCCAATTTATGGGTACTTTTGGCCAGGTAGTTAAATTTTGATATTATGTATTACCGAACTTTTCTTTCTCTGCAATTATAAAACAAATATAATAAAACGTCTAATAAACTTCCAGTAGCTATATGTACTATGTATTGCCTGCTTTTCTCTGTCACAAAATATCACTTGTCAAAACAAGAAAAAACATTATTAGGAGCTATAGGTTTAAAATATGATTTCTATTATTATGAATATGGCTGTCTAAAATTTTTTTTAAATCTGAATGAATATGATTGCTTTGAAGATGTGTAAAAGCTATAATAAATGTATTAAATAACTATTGTTATCTACAAAGATATGATGAAAGATATCATGAAATTTTAATTTTTATTAATCATACTTTTTACAATTTACTGAGGTTAAGTAATAAGTATAACAAACTGATTTCTGACACTTACGCGAATATTAGACATTGAAATGAAACTACTTTTTACGGATTTTATCGCGGTATATTGATATTATTTTGTTCCCGACGTTTCGGATCCTTTACAGCATCCATGGTCACGGGCAGACTGAGGTGTTGGACGTCTTGATGTTAAAATTACTAACAGCTACCTTACATTTTTGTTAATTATTAGCGATCCGATTCACGCAGAATGAGCTCACCGTATCCTTTGGTCTTGCAGTTTTGGGCTTGGATTTAGATTTTATAGATTCTATAATGGGATTCCAAGCAGCTGGTAAGACCCAACCATCTTCTCTATTGAAATTTGGATGTTTTTTGATTTCAATAGCCTCACGAATCATCCTGGGTAGGAATCGGTTTTCTTTTGCGAGGACTTGTGGTTTATCAAATCTGATGTAGTGCTGGGTCTTGTCTAGGGTATGTTCACAAACTGCTGACTTTCTGGAACGGCGGTGTTTGACATCTGCAATGTGTTCTTTTACGCGGGTCCCTATGCTTCTTTTAGTTTGGCCTATGTATGAGAGTCCGCAATCACAATCAAGCTTGTATACTCCTGCATCTTGAAGAGGTATGTGGCACTTGACAGGTGGTAAGAACTGACTAATCTTCTTCAGCGGCTTGAAGTATGTTTTGATTGAAGCTCGCTTCAAGATATAGCCAATCTTGTCTGTGACTCCTCTAACATATGGCAATACAGCAGGTAGACGCTCAACTGTGGCACGTTTCACGCGGTTTCTGTGACGAGGGCGCGGTATTCGGAGCTTGTTGTCATGTAGCACTTGTTTGACATGTTGAAGCTCTGCAGCCAGGTGTTGCTCATCACAGATCCCACGCGCTCTCTGAAACAAAGATTTACCGACGGTAGATAACTGTGTTGGGTGGTGGTGTGATTCACCATTTAAGTATTTGTCCGTATGGGTTTTCTTTCGATACACAGTGTGACTCAAGGTATTATTGGGGGAACGAATTACCAAAACATCTAAGAACGCTAAAGAGTTGTTTGCCTCTGCCTCCATAGTAAATTGAATTTTAGAATTTAAGGAGTTAAGGTGGTTCAAAAATGCTGTTACTTTATTAGATGGTAATATGGTGAAAGTATCATCTACGTACCGCTTGTAGAATTTGGGTGTTACAGGTGCAGATTGCAGGGCAGTCTCCTCAAAATCTTCCATGAAGATATCAGCGACAATGGGAGATACTGGAGAGCCCATTGCTACACCATCCACTTGCGTGTAGAATTGATTATTCCACAACATATAGCCGGATGTTAGGCAATGTTTTAGTAGTTCAGCATATTCAATAGGCATGTTATTCTCTAATAGTTTCTTAGATACAATTCTGATGCAATCTTCAACTGGTAAGCATGTAAATAATGACTGAACATCAAAACTGACCATAGTTTCATTGTCGGTGAGATGTAGATCTTTTATTTCACTGACAAAATGGTATGAGTCCTTCACATATGCTGCAGTGTTTCCTCTTAGTGATGAAAGTACTGCAGCAAGGTGTTGAGCCAATCTGTAGGTTGGTGAGTCGATTTGGCTGACTATTGGTCTTAGCGGAGCATTGGGTTTGTGTATCTTGGGTAGCCCATACAGCTTTGGTGGTTTTGCACAACTAGGAATTATGTATTTTACGTCTAACTTCAATGTATCGGAGTGCTTTTTTATTAGATCACTAGTTAATTTTAATGTTTTAGTCGTAGGATCTGTTTTCACTTGTTTGTAGGTGTTTACATCCGATAAAAGGTCTTGTATTTTATTATTGTAGTCCGACGTATCCATTACCACCGTGGCATTGCCTTTATCTGCACGTAGAATAGTTAATTCGGGCCTTTCGCGAAGGTTTTTAAGCGCTATAAATTCGTTTTTTGCAAGATTCAGTTTGGGCGGTTTGCTTCGACGTAACACTGACGAAATGTCTTGACGTATCGCCTCCAAATCTTGTTTATTTACATTGTTTTTATAAAGGCACTCTTCTACATTGCATATTATGTTTTCTACCGGTATTTTGCGAGGTGTTATAGCATAATTTAGGCCTTTTGTTAGGACTTGAATCGTGTTTTCATCCAGGTTATGTTTTGATAAATTGACAACTGCGCGTGATTGGCTCGCAGGTGACGGGCGCGTTCCGTTTTCTTTAGTGACGTTGACATTTGATTTTGACATTAGTTTATTGAATTTATGTATTTGTCTATGTTTGCATTCGTTATATTTTGATGACTCACGCTCATTTAGTATTGTGATGCAATTATTAAAATCAAATGTAGATAATTTTGTCTTTAAATCCTTGGATGAAATATCGATGTCTTGGTTTATGTAATGTAAATCGGATCGTGTATTTTGTACTAACTGTTGTAATAATTTTTGGCTTGCCTGGTATAAGATCTTGGCGCTTCCTCGTATGTCCTTTCTTGGTGAAATTTTGGCACACGTAGGAATGATGCTGTTGTCCCTGCATCTCTTCAAGAAATTCAAAGATGTTATGAATCTTGCGCGCTTTGTCTTGAGATCTTCTAACCGGCGTATTTTGTTTGCAATAGGCAGTCCGTACTGGCTAACATACTGATTTCTGACACTTACGCGAATATTAGACATTGAAATGAAACTACTTTTTACGGATTTTATCGCGGTATATTGATATTATTTTGTTCCCGACGTTTCGGATCCTTTACAGCATCCATGGTCACGGGCAGACTGAGGTGTTGGACGTCTTGATGTTAAAATTACTAACAGCTACCTTACATTTTTGTTAATTATTAGCGATCCGATTCACGCAGAATGAGCTCACCGTATCCTTTGGTCTTGCAGTTTTGGGCTTGGATTTAGATTTTATAGATTCTATAATGGGATTCCAAGCAGCTGGTAAGACCCAACCATCTTCTCTATTGAAATTTGGATGTTTTTTGATTTCAATAGCCTCACGAATCATCCTGGGTAGGAATCGGTTTTCTTTTGCGAGGACTTGTGGTTTATCAAATCTGATGTAGTGCTGGGTCTTGTCTAGGGTATGTTCACAAACTTCGCGAAAGGCCCGAATTAACTATTCTACGTGCAGATAAAGGCAATGCCACGGTGGTAATGGATACGTCGGACTACAATAATAAAATACAAGACCTTTTATCGGATGTAAACACCTACAAACAAGTGAAAACAGATCCTACGACTAAAACATTAAAATTAACTAGTGATCTAATAAAAAAGCACTCCGATACATTGAAGTTAGACGTAAAATACATAATTCCTAGTTGTGCAAAACCACCAAAGCTGTATGGGCTACCCAAGATACACAAACCCAATGCTCCGCTAAGACCAATAGTCAGCCAAATCGACTCACCAACCTACAGATTGGCTCAACACCTTGCTGCAGTACTTTCATCACTAAGAGGAAACACTGCAGCATATGTGAAGGACTCATACCATTTTGTCAGTGAAATAAAAGATCTACATCTCACCGACAATGAAACTATGGTCAGTTTTGATGTTCAGTCATTATTTACATGCTTACCAGTTGAAGATTGCATCAGAATTGTATCTAAGAAACTATTAGAGAATAACATGCCTATTGAATATGCTGAACTACTAAAACATTGCCTAACATCCGGCTATATGTTGTGGAATAATCAATTCTACACGCAAGTGGATGGTGTAGCAATGGGCTCTCCAGTATCTCCCATTGTCGCTGATATCTTCATGGAAGATTTTGAGGAGACTGCCCTGCAATCTGCACCTGTAACACCCAAATTCTACAAGCGGTACGTAGATGATACTTTCACCATATTACCATCTAATAAAGTAACAGCATTTTTGAACCACCTTAACTCCTTAAATTCTAAAATTCAATTTACTATGGAGGCAGAGGCAAACAACTCTTTAGCGTTCTTAGATGTTTTGGTAATTCGTTCCCCCAATAATACCTTGAGTCACACTGTGTATCGAAAGAAAACCCATACGGACAAATACTTAAATGGTGAATCACACCACCACCCAACACAGTTATCTACCGTCGGTAAATCTTTGTTTCAGAGAGCGCGTGGGATCTGTGATGAGCAACACCTGGCTGCAGAGCTTCAACATGTCAAACAAGTGCTACATGACAACAAGCTCCGAATACCGCGCCCTCGTCACAGAAACCGCGTGAAACGTGCCACAGTTGAGCGTCTACCTGCTGTATTGCCATATGTTAGAGGAGTCACAGACAAGATTGGCTATATCTTGAAGCGAGCTTCAATCAAAACATACTTCAAGCCGCTGAAGAAGATTAGTCAGTTCTTACCACCTGTCAAGTGCCACATACCTCTTCAAGATGCAGGAGTATACAAGCTTGATTGTGATTGCGGACTCTCATACATAGGCCAAACTAAAAGAAGCATAGGGACCCGCGTAAAAGAACACATTGCAGATGTCAAACACCGCCGTTCCAGAAAGTCAGCAGTTTGTGAACATACCCTAGACAAGACCCAGCACTACATCAGATTTGATAAACCACAAGTCCTCGCAAAAGAAAACCGATTCCTACCCAGGATGATTCGTGAGGCTATTGAAATCAAAAAACATCCAAATTTCAATAGAGAAGATGGTTGGGTCTTACCAGCTGCTTGGAATCCCATTATAGAATCTATAAAATCTAAATCCAAGCCCAAAACTGCAAGACCAAAGGATACGGTGAGCTCATTCTGCGTGAATCGGATCGCTAATAATTAACAAAAATGTAAGGTAGCTGTTAGTAATTTTAACATCAAGACGTCCAACACCTCAGTCTGCCCGTGACCATGGATGCTGTAAAGGATCCGAAACGTCGGGAACAAAATAATATCAATATACCGCGATAAAATCCGTAAAAAGTAGTTTCATTTCAAGTATAACAAAGCTAATCAACCGATCTGCAATGTTAAGTTGGGCTCGCCGCGGTCAGTGTGCAGATGGGTGACCATTCTTAACACATCAAGACCCCTCTGTGTCTTAGAGAGCACATAAAATGTTGGCGTCGGTCCCGGTTGTCATAATAACATCTATGGCAATCGTTAGTTTAAAAACCAGACAATCGATATCTGTATTACCCAGAAATTGGGTTGTGGAGCTCTGATGACCGACGTGAACAATACTGATATTCAGCCACATCTGTTTAGACTGGAAGCCGATTCCCATAATGGTTCTGAAAAGTTTAGTATAGTTCGCGCAAAATAACTTGAGCCGAAACTAACGGAGAGGGGGAAAGTTAGCGCAGTGCATTTGCGTGCAAAATGTACTAAAAACTACTACTACGCATCCACCATTTTGGTTCAAGTTATTTTGCGCCAACTGTAGAATGAGAAGGAATTTTCCAATGATACTCTTATGATGTATTCCAGGTTGTCGAGCCGACAGTTCTTGCTGTCACAAGTAGTATTATTAAGCAAAACATACCAGAAACTTGAAAGTAACAATCTATATGCCGAATCACCGCAAAAAATACACCTTACACATACTATCAGGAGGTTATTTGAGCTGACAACGACTGAAGACAAAATGAAAATATACAATATGTTTCCCATAAATGATGCTAAAAATATAGGATTATGGTCATGTTTGAAACTAAGTAACTTACCTACTGAAGTACAAATTAGTTCAGAAGAAATTGTTTTGGAGAAGTTCAAGATTCAAATGAGGAATGTAATGTCAAATGAAAATGTTCTGGATGTCGGCGATTTGGTATGTGTATCTAATTTATTTTGGTTTTAATTAATTTATTAAACTACCAAAGAACCGCCTCATTAGCCAAGTGGTCCTAAACGCGACTGCTACGCTAGAGGTCCTGGGTTCGATTCCCAGGTGGAGCAAAGTGTTTATGGGTTTTTCTAGGAAATTCCCAGTAGCAGCTCGGAGTTAGGAATTTGTGCCCGGTTAACCGGGCACAAATTCCTAACTCCGAGCTGAGTATATTCCGGTATAATAAATTATAACTCAGAGTATACTCCGGTATGTTTAGGTCTAGCCTATTGCCATTAATGGCAATAGGCTAGACCGGCGGCTAAACATATAGGCGAACTGCGTGTGTATTAGTACGCCTCGGCCTAACCCTTCTGGGAATACAGGCGTGATGGTATGTTATGTAACTACCAAAGAACATAATATTAATTTAGCGAATATCGTTAGGGGCATGAAATCAATAGATTATGCATTGTCTATAATTTGTTACTCGATGTTTTTAGTACCTTATTAATTTTATTTTACTTTAATGTGTTTCGAGGTGCGTTTATTCTTTTCAATTCGCGTACTTTCGCGCTCAGGTAGTCACTTGCTTCTGTGCAAAAATCTAAATCGGTATGGCCTAGCATAAAAGCCACCACGATTCACGAGTGACTATACAAAATACTGTATACGAATGACAGATTTGTTGGTGAACTCACCCATTAAGTCCGTGAGACAGTATGAGGTAATCAAAAAGAAATATTCATTTGAAAAGTGAATAGAGACATAATTCATTCATTGTGTTTTTATAACTTCACCCATCAAGCAACAGTAATTAACAGACACAATAGGAAATCCACATTAATTATTCGCTATATTTTTAATATTTTTTGACACTTATTGAAGCTTCACGTATACAGTAATCTATTAAGGTTTTCTTTGCATGCCATTAACCTACCATGTGCACTACATAATTGTTACATTACAAAGATCTTTATTAATTATGTCAACGATCTTTGCTGTAAAATATTAAGTTAGTTGGTAGAAAAACAATAGACGCTAAATCACCGTGTACTTTATGATCGTGAATTTATGTAATATTGTTTACGTAACAAGTTGTAGAAATGGGGGTTCCCATTCTAAGCCGGTTTAAAATATATCGGAAGTAATTATTGAACCCATATCACTCCCCAAGAGCCCTATTGTTGTTATTGCGATAAGCTGCATTCAACTAACAATCATAATGCTCAGAGTTTAGAGTTCAATTGCTGCAATAACATTCCGTAAAGCTAAATCGCCGATAACTTTATTAGGTACAATATTTTGTTATCATCAAATACAGTATTTTTTTGACTACTTGCTAGAAATTTCTCCTGTACACTGTATAATGTGCCTACCTACCTATACCTACAAAAAAACTCAGACCCAGGCAAAGGAAGGCAAGTGGTTTGGTCGTTACACGTCGGACATACCATTCCACCCCGCTGGTGGCATACCGCCATTTCGATTTTCCGATCGCTCTAGCACTGCGCCAAACGAACCGTCTTCCATTCGGACAAAGTATATCTGTATAATATTGAATAAATACTTTCTTTTACAGACAAATGCAATTAATTTAACAAGTACGTGTTCAATAATAAATAGAGAAGATGAAACGGAGAGTTTACTCATCCAGGCATGGACGAAAGCTTGCCCGAAAAATATTCAAAAAGTAACGAATGCATTAAATAAGGACACTGTATGGTACTACAAATTCGTAGAGGCGCTGGTGTCACTAACCAATTCAATGGAACATATATTTCATGGCGACAGCGCTGATTTAGTAAAGGTAATTAGTTGTAGTTTTTGTTGACACATGTGAACATAGTAGATAATGTAACGTTATGAGTTGTATGTCTTTTGTGTAATTTCCTCGTTAGTCTCGTGTGTTAGTTAGTGTTATTGGATTTTCCTACGAAGTTCTCAGTAGCAGTTCTGAGTTTGGGAGTTGTGCCCGGTTAATGGCAATATTTCAATTAGACCATTATAAAAGGTACTTTTGAAAAGTCAAACTAGTTGCACGGTTCCAAAAAGTGGGCCATATGGAGAACAGCCGGCAAGAAACTCCATAGATACTCTTAAAAAAATATAGGCTCGCCACCTATTACATGGGATCTTAACAAACCGGCGAACTGTGGGTGTACATTAGTACGCCTTTGTCTAGCCCTTCAGGGAATACAGGCGTGATGTTATGAGTGGTCTGTTTTGTGTGAGTGCGTAAGTGTGGATCAAAGAAATCTTTAAAATATGCTGAGTCCCCGTGTGATGGCTTAGTAATATGACCATTAGACAGCCCGGTTAGAGGTCTTGAGTTGGAATCAGTCATGTGCATATTAACTATAGCCTAATCCATGAGAGAAGACCCGTGCCTTACAATATACCTAATGGGTTGATGATGTCAGTGTAGCCTACAGTATACCATAGACTATGGATAGACCAAACAATTTGGACTGCTGTTTACTATCGACCAATATAGTCTGTACTCCATAATATTAATAGTAGACATTCTATTTCACGAAGACCGTTCAACTATTGAAAATTGAACAATGATAATGATATAAAGGTCATCTTACTAGACTTTGTGAATAGTATTGATTAAAATAATTTAGGATTCGGGAATGACTACAAATAAATAATGACCAAAATATAGGTTGATCAAAAATTTATATCTGTATAAGGAAATATTTTTTTAAAATCAAGTTAGGATGATGTACTAACTGTTTATGTACATTTATTTTATCAGCATTTCTGTAATAATGCACCTCAATAGAGTAAAAGTAATTGGTATGTCTTGCGTACTAGATATTTTTCGAGGGAAATATTATTTAACACAATTATATAATCACTGGGAAGACAATATACTAATATTACCTACTGTGTCGACACTAAATAAATGAGGGCAGGAGGATGACGAAGTCTTAATGAGTCCCTATTTTTTAGGGTATTTTTTTTTTAATTCTACGCAAAGTGCATCCCATACTTTTAATTTAAAATAGAAAAAATATCCGACTCTAATATAATTATATAACTAGATTCGTATCGGCAAAAGCTAATTTTATTTAAACGTTATTTTAAATCAGTTTATTATGATAATTAATGTTTTATAAGTTCTATAACTAACTAATTTTACGTTTTTAGGTGCTACATGTTATATCCCAAATTGTTCAGTCAGGGTGTAAAGAATTGAAATTACTACTGATTAATATTCTATGTAAATTAGGCAGTATTGAAACATATGATATGAATAAACATCTTGTGGATACCATACTCGTGCGAACATTTAGCGAATTATTTCAAGACACGGATTTTAATGTAAAGAATAAATTATTCAATACTCTCAGGAACAATCTTACTAATTCTCTTGATCAAATAGTTTCTAAGATAGTAAATGAAGATGAATCGTTGCGAGAAACGTGGGACTACTTTGTTACACAAGGAAGAGTGAAAAAAGGAGATCTTAAATTGAAGGACCAGTTACTATTCGCTATAGATTTCAAATATAATCACAAATGTATCGAAAGTGTCGACAATGGAGAGGGCGCGAAAGTACGGAAATCTTCGAATAATCATTTCGATTTTGTCGATATTGACATGCTGTTTGATGCTGAAAGCGATGCAGAGCCGGCGTGCAAGAAAGCAAAACTGAACACTAATGAAGTAGAACAAATTATTATCAGATTGGAAATGGATGCATCTTCACTTAGCAAAATAAAAGAGAATATCTTTACTACAGAACACTTGAATAGAATTAGAAATATAAGTAATAAGTTGAACAATATAGTTGATTGAGCTCAATGTAGTGTTTTATGACGTTGAAATAAAACAAAAAGTATTTCACATTTATATTTATTGTTGTGTTAAAAAAATCTTTACAAATAAGTGAAATATAGTAATCATTATAATAACCGTACTTAAAGCCAGTATTGCTTACACTGTCATAAAAAATATATCAAACATCTAACGACGTTAAGGTTTTAACGGGGTCTTGTTTTGTATAAAACAACTAATTGTTACGTAGTTATGGCAGTGTAACAACACGGATCCACGAGAATAAACTAAAATAGATTTAATTGATACTCGGAGGTAATAAGACCTTAGCTCACATGTCAAACAGTATCAACTACCATCAGTCGCACTTGAAATTTATGACTTCACCCTAAATCGCCGAAACACTTACACTTTGTACAGTTGTACAGTACCGTAACCCAAAGTATAAATGTCATGTAACACAGCAACAGTTACTAAATAAATTCTAGTTAAATATTTTATCTAACATACATCATTCACATAGCTTAACCCTATTCGTTCTATTGATCTCTTCATAATTGTGATGGCGAAATGTTTAAAGAAAATACTTAAAATTGGCTAACTAATAATTAAAATTATTGAATACATTGATAATATTGCCGTACATGTACAAACATGGGATAGCCTTAGCGGACGTAGCCATTCCAATAAAGCATAAAGCCTAAAGCGTATCATACAGCTAAAACTTAAGTTATTATAGAAATAAATTATAGAAGTAATAATAATACACGAGAGTAAAAACAAAAATAAAGTTGGAAATAATTTTATGAAATAAGATCGTACGACTTTAATACTTGACGGGACACATCTCCGTTGCCTTGATCATGAAACACTGATTGTGCTTTTAGTTTTAACCATAAGGTCCAAAATTGAGTAATTTTTCGATCCTAGATAATCTTCGTGCTCTATACACAGTGCAGTGAGAAAAATACAGCCTGAAAATGAGTGACTCGTGAAGATGGGAAATCTGGCTATTATAATGATTACAAGCAAAAAATGCCATCAAGTAAATGACGTCCATCTCCGACCCATAACAAAACGGTCACTCATTGTCAGAGCATTTAATTTTTTTTTGACGTACAAACGCAATTTCAGGCACCTGACGAATACGTTACGAATGTATATTTGTGCGATGTATTTATTTTTAAATCGTGATATAAAGAATATCAACATTATAATGCCTACTTCGTTTATTTGTCGATTTTTTTATATTGCCTTGATCCAATTGGAATGATCGAGTCAGTGGACCTTTGAGTATGCAGCTCACTGTTATACCATAATACCAACATACTAATATCACTCATTACCAATATAACCAATACTACTTTGGGTACTATTTACAAAATTGTGGAAAGTTCAATGTACACAACAACAATTCACTGTTGTACTGTTAATGGTATTAGTAATTTATTATAAAATTATACAATTAACGTTTCAAGCTTACATCAACAGTATTTTTAAATGTTCTGAGGATGTAAGTATACAATATTATGAATCTTTCGTAGCATACAAAAACACTAAGCACCGGGTTTCAAAACAATAAATATTGCACATAATTGTGACATTTCAAAAAAATGTGCAGCTTTAACAAATGAGAATAATTACGTTTGATATCAAGTTATTATTGAAAATATCTAATATATACTAAGTTAGTCTAATAAGTTAGGATACAAAACTTACACATTCAAAAATACTTATTTACTTAGGCCAATTATATCTTAGCTTTAAAGTAAATGGTTAAATACGTAATTAGTTTGTGTCGATACAATTTAGATTACAATGTGGCCACTACAACTTCCACTTAAGTTAACTAACTAAAAGTCTTGGCACAAATAAAATATCAGTTTTGGATTGAATGTTTTGATACAATCAAATAAAAATAAAGTTCTTGAGCATGATAAATATTATTAAATTGATTACGAGAAACGTAACTTTGCGAGATAGGAAATGAAAAAATAAGTCATTATTACAACATATAAAACGTTAAAAATAGTATTTCAATATTTTTTCTTGTAGAACGGCTTAAATTAAATAAAATCCTATCTAAATACCCTCAGAACAATTAATTATGTATATAAAATTCAGTTCTTTATTAGGATTATTTGGCATCTATCACCAAGATCGTTAAACTACTAAACATGGTATACGAAGGTGAAAGTACCTAATCTGTTAATGCGCCTCTTCAAAACACAAATCCTTATAAAATGCGTATTTGACGCACAATAATTTAAATCCCTGCCGAGCCTAAATTTCCTCCTATTCACGCACACACTGTGTCGCCTTTCGTCCGCTGCTGACAGCCCGCAGCTGCTACCGACACAACTACATCATAGCGCCACTTGCATACCAATAATGTAATGAAGACGAAATCAATTTCGTAGCTAATACTATAGTAGCCTCATACCTCGAACTTGATTTATATCAACTAAAACAACGTTGGATTTTTTCTTAGAGCCTGAAATGTATCCTTTTGATTTATAAATCGAATCAAAAATGCAGCAAAGCAGAGAACATATTTTATTTGATTGCAAGAGAAATGACGTAAGAAGCGATCCACGCGGCGCCGATAAATAGTATAATGTAATATCGATGATTTCAAGCGTTATGAAAATAATAAAAGCGTTGATACGTGACTTATAATATTATTGCCATGTTTGAAAAAGTATTAAAATAGGGCGCTGTAAATGCTCCAAACAGCTCTTAAACGCTTAACTTTTCTGAACGATATCGAAGTGATCACCCTACACAAGAGGCTTATATTTAATACTCGAAGAACCGTAAAAGTTAACCTATGGCTAGATATATTTAGAAAATCGTAGGCAGTCTAACTAAACTTATTACTGATTGAAGAGTAATAAAATTACGTCTACATCGCCGTTTAAAAGTCGCATATTATCGTACTCGCTTCGTCTTGCAAAAATAAAATCATGACCTCTCTTGGTGAGGGGTACAAAAGTAATCAATCGTCACCAGTAGAATGAACTTTCCTGGGTCTATGAACGGGAACTTAGCGCTCCATCAATCATAAAAGGGAATGTAACGGAAGGCGTGTGTCCTGCACATCGCTGCTCGTGCCAACATCAAATGTAAATACTTAAAATCTTTGTCCCTCGCTCACGACTCGAAATCCCGGCTATTTTTTTACAAACGGTATCTACCGATCTGTGGAAATAAAGACGGAAGAACTGTTCGGTAGTGGGTGTTGTTAGTTTCGTGATGTATCGGTGCGGGCGCGTAGCGTGTCGGTGCGGCGCGGTGGGGCCTAGGGCGCGCGGTACGAGGCCGGCGGCGGCAAGTGCCGGGCGCCGCCGTGGTGCTGGCACAGCGGCCGCGCCGACAGCTGCAAGCCAGACTGATGCAAGCTGGCTTGATGCGCTACCTGTAAACTGGCCTGATGCGCTGCCTGCAAGCTTGCTTGATGAGCGGCTTGCAAGCTTGCCTGATGAGCGGCTTGCAAGCTCGCCTGATGAGCGGCTTGCAAGCTCGCCTGATGGGCAGCTTGCAGACTAGCCTGGTGCGCGGCTTGCAGCTGTATACTCGCTTGGTGCGCCGCCTGCATCTGTCCGATGCTCGTCTGCGCCATGGGGTGCATCTGCAGGTACTGCATCGACGTACTGTTGTGCAGCATCTGCAGTTCCGGTGGCATATGATACAGGCCTGGAGTCTGTAAACAAATAGTTTTTCATAAGTTACCACACATTAAAAAAAAAATATATTATGTATTTGATCCAGCAGTATAAAAATACGTACATGATGCGAGTGTGCGTGTCGGTGGGGCGGCAGGGAAGGCCGGGCTCAGTAGGCTGAAGCCTCCTTGTACTCGGAGTTGTCCATGGTGAAAAAGTCCTCAAGCTTCCACTGCAGGGTCTCGAAGGTGGGTCGTTTGAGCGGATCTTTGTGCCAGCATTCCAGCATGATTTCGTAAAGTGCCGCGGGGCAGTTCTGTGGACATGGCATGCGGTAGCCGTGCTCTACTTGATGAAGCACTTCGGCGTTCGTCATTCCTGTAAACAAAACCATGTTTTTCAGTCACAGCCAAACCATCATTGTAATCCCCAGAGGAAATGGTAGGTCAGTAGATCAAATATAACTATTTATTTTCAGAATCGCAGTCAATACAATTTTTTATTCATAGAAAACTTCTACCGATTTTAAATTATTTAAAAAATTGTATGTGAAATTTGTACGCATTCTAAGGTCTCTTGCCGTGCATTGCCTTGAAGAAATTTAGTTTTTATTTTTTATCGGATAACCTTATCCTTCTTCTCACATAGGAACAAGATTAAAAAGAATGATATGCCAAAATACGAACAAACAAATAATTTTGACTTGCATGGAATTGAGTGACAGTGCAAAAAGTACGGTATTTGGAAAGTAAACACTCACCTGGATAAGGTATTCGACCGTAAGTGACAAGTTCAGTCAAGAGGATGCCAAACGACCAGACGTCAGACTTTATGGAGAATTTACTGTAGTTAGCTGCCTCGGGCGCCGTCCATTTAATGGGGAACCGTGCTCCCACGCGAGCTTCGTATTCGTCTTCCTGTTAACGGCACACATGACATATAAATTTTACGGAACAACATTTTGAAACTATGGACGGTAGATATAAACAGTGTTTTATACAACGGGGACACAGTATGGAGAAATAAAATGTGATGTGAATATTTTCTGTAGAATACTGTGGTTTTATTTGTGTATAAAACAACTTTAAATTTCTAACTACAACATATTATAATGAGAATATAATGTTATAGTAATATCTATGTAAACAATCAGACGAGTAAAAGTAAAGTAAACATTACGTGAGTAATGTGTAATTGTTTCATGAAGCACAAGCACTTCACCAATATTTTATTAGTCATTGTTCTAATCAAATATATTAATTTAATTCATTTTTCTAAAAGGAAATGTCATAAAAATGTGACTCAGAGAAAAACCACAAATACTATAGCTTGCGGTTAAGTAGAGTATGCTTCAAGATAAGAACACAAAATAGGTTGAGGAAGTCACTACACAGGAAAATGTATAAATCTTAATTAGAAATCTAGAATTGCGATGCTATTAGAGAGCAAATGTTATGTTACTTCTTTCAATCAATCAATCAATCAATCGCTTTGCAAAACCCTCCCCTAGTTTTGTCTGAGATCAAATCCGCACGGGATTCCTTCAAATAAGTCTCTAAGTTCTAACATAACATACTATCACGCCGTATTCCCCGAAGGGTAGGGCAGAGGCGTACTAATGTACACCCACAGTTCGCCAATATGTGTTTAGGTCCCATGTAATATGGGGCGAGCCTAGGCTAATAAAGCAGTTTATGTCATCTCTGCTTAACTGAAAAAAAAAAACTAGCTAGAACTTACTTTGATAAGCCTAGCGAGGCCAAAGTCTGCGATTTTCACAATGTTAGCATCAGCAACCAGAACATTTCTCGCAGCCAAGTCGCGATGAATGTAGTTCTGTGATTCGAGATACGCCATCCCGGCCGCGATTTGCGCAGCCATGTCGATCAGTTGCTGCAGCTTCAGACCACGACCTTTCCCTGAACGAAAAGAAAACATCAAATGTTGAAAGCGATGCGTTTTGAACATCTGTGGTTGAAATAATCTTATTTAATGTTTTTTTTGCCATATACCTACACGTGTAGTGAGTTTAACAATTTATCTATGTATCTATGAAAGCAAATAGGAATGTTATAAATTTTACCTTGTAGGTAATCCAAGAGAGATCCATTCTTCATCAGTTCAGTGATAATGTAGATGGGTTCTTCTAGTGTGCACACAGCATATAACTGAATGAGTTTAATGTGTCTCAGTTTCTTCATGATCTGAGCTTCAGCTAGGAAGTCTTTAGGGTCCATAGTACCGGACTTTAGTGTCTTCACGGCTACCGGAGTGGTATTGTTCCATAGACCTTCCCATACTTCGCCAAACTGGCCATGTCCTAGTTTTCTAACGAACTTGAGCGATGTACGGTCGATTTCCCATTGATCGCGCGTTCTGTGCGACAGACCTTCCGTCACGGGCTTTTCAATCTGTGAAAAAATCGTAAAATATACCATCTGTTGACTTTACTTTGTAACCAGTTGTACTATAGTCACAACAATAGAACATAACTAACTACGTATACAGTAGAATGAACAGAATGTAATTATTATATTCAAAACGACTCCATGATTAGCGTGACGGTCATAATTTAAGAAACGTGTGTATAGTAGGTAGAACGGAAATCTTAAGAATATCATTATGTTATTTCATCCGATTTCTGTCTAGTGGTATAATTATCATCTATATTTTTCGCTACTTATCATATATCATCATAATGCTTTTGCGATAAGAGATTTTCCTGATAATTGATGAAATTTCAACTGGATTTATAATAACGAAATCCTGCTACGAAGAAGAACAATGATCTTCTACTATTTATAAGTTTTTTGCCTCTAACAATAGATCGTAAGTAGAACAATGTCGATTGTCATCCAATTAAAGTAGTTTGATATAATTATTCTGAGCGGTTGATTTAGTAGTTAGTCCGTTTCTCACTATTACACTAGTGTTTAAACCCAATTACGTTTTACGTAACTTTTGAGGATTATAAAGCTAAACGCGTGTTGCCTGCGGACGTTGTAACATTATAACCTTGGTTTATTTGTTGGAAACGTTATTCATATCAATGCAAATAAAGGAAACTATAAAGATAAGTTTATACAAATACAACAAATAAGAATCCGAACTGTCAGAGTACCCGACACAAATTAGGCAGAAGTCACACATAGATTATACGCGTTCGATCAAGATCTGAATACAATATTGACGCGAATGAGTAATCCGTACTGATGACAAAACAAACCTTAATACGTTACATAATTTTAAACATCTCAATCTATTGAACAGTACCTAGATAGGAATTGAAACTACAATTTATTGCAATTCTTGGATACTTTTTTGGGTGGGGAAATCCGCTTAATGAATGCCATGTTCGGCACGGAAGGTTGTTGTCTAGACGGGACACATAACTTGTGGGACACCCACCCAAATCATTGCTTCATTTTATTGGTCAATACCAAAAATGCCTTAGTTATCTAAACAGGAGACTGTTGTTATTTATTATGTTATGAGAAATTTATTTGTATACCGATTTTAAGAACGTGGTACCTACTTACATATTCCAATACATACTAGCATGTAGGACTGTGTTGTAAATGGTCATTATAAATGCAAAATATCTGAAAATAGAACATTAGATCATACAAAAGCTGTAATCTTTGATTTTTATTAACTTGGCATTGACAAGGTGACATTCTCATCCTAATCTTTTAAGCAGACATTGTGTCAATAGTTTAAATTTTCTGCAAAACAATAGAATTACCTCGGCACAAACGTTAGGTAATTCAGCTAGAAATGGAAACTAATAAAACTTGCACGAAATGGGGCTAATTGTAATTGGTAGGTAACTGTTTTCTTCAATATACATTAAGATTTACTTTTTATTATCAGACTAAGTTTATTGGTAAAAGGTGGTAATGTTAGTATTCTATTATCTGTGGTAATGTTATGTAAGAGCGTGTTGGTCTTACAATGTAAGTGACAATATGATCTGAGAGTGACAGACTGAGAGGCGTCACGGCGCCTCAAGGTTTTATGCACCGGCCCACTGCGGAGTACATAAATAATGGCATGACAATGTACAGTTACGAAAATTACAGAGAAGCTCAGTGGAGTTCCTATGAAATTAAAACAGATTCTAGGAAAATTATGTAGTTTCAGGCTGTTAAACTGCTATGTACTTATATATTTTTTCTATTTCTTTCAGAATTTATCTCTTTCTTTTACAGGTTATTTCTTTTTTGTTTCGCACAATTCTGTAAATCTTTTAAAGACATAATAAGGTCCTTAAACTCTTCACTTAATTTATGATTATGTGAGAGAGAAACTGCTCTAAGCATAAAAAAGTAACCAAACTGCGAGCAGTTTTTATCGTTGCTTTTTTGCCGACAGTACTACGAAGACAATGTCTTGCTTGCCCAGTTCCAATAGGTATTAAATCCGCGCGTTATTATGTAGTGATGTGATTTTTAATTCACACCGCGTTGTGCGTTTGTAACATGAGACTTTGGTGTTGTCCACCGACCGCGACCGTCGCTCGGTCTGGTGTGCCTGTCACGCTCCACTCCATCGCTTATACAATACATGCTCGGTAAATACTTGTGGACGACCCTTATACAATACATACTCAGTTTTACTTCAGAACAATAAATTTATATTGTGGGGTGACTCCCAAAAAGTGGTGCTGCATTGGTACTATTGAAATCCTTAAGATGTTACTAAATTGCACGCACTGTGGTAAACTTAATGACTAAATAGGTATAGTAGATGTGACAATCTATTGTTAAGCAATGATTTACTCTGAAACCTGTTTTTTGGTGGAAACAGAACTTATGCAAATACTATTTTAATTGTTTGGTTTATTAATGGCTCTTTTAATATAACTTCTTCGATGACTTTGTAGTAGTAGTTTTGCAGTTAATATAATTTAAACAGTTTGGTTAAACCAACTGCAAAACAAATGTATAAATATGTGTGAATCAAACTAGAATGAGAAAAATGTTTAATTCTACTATGTATATGGCACCCAAATGACTGTTATAAAATATTTAGCAATTTATAGTTCGCATCTATTAATAAGTGTCATCCATTTACGGCCGGAATTATAAATCTATCTATCTCTACATCGTTCTCCTTTGCGGAGAAGTAATTTAATATTTCCCAGTTGGGATAACAATTGAAAGATTAACTTCGGGCGTTAATGGCGATTCCATTTGAGACACACTAGTTTTTTTTAATGTCCACGCACCGACATTTGCATGCCTACATTCAAATTGTTATAATAATTTCGGATGCTGGTGATCATTGTGTGAATAAATTGTACCTACATTAATTTTATTGAGGCCCAACTTCATTCGGCAATTATTGACAAACTAAAGGAAAAGAGTACTTACATTATGTCAAACGTCACTAAGTCACATGTTTATTAAAAAATAACTTATGTTACAACAGATTGGAACTACGCACCTCTGTCGTGTTGAGGATAGCCGAGGTACGTGATTTATATCGCCCTACTACAGTAGATATACGAGGTATCATAACGTTTAACAAAAGCCTTAATGCGGCCTAAACGCGTTCCCGTCAGACGACATAATGTGCATTATTCATCAAAAAGTAGTGTAAACACAATTGCTATCTGCTAAAACGATAACGCTTCCGCTTTGCCCTTGTTGGAAAAAAATACCCGAAATATGCTAATTGAGAATTAAACATTGCGAAGCGGAACGAAATATAATGTTGATCTTACGTATTTACAATTAATGTAATAGGTAAGGTGTATGGGATTAGCTGGTAACAGAAAGTGCTACATGTATAATATACAATCAATCATATTAAATGAGTAGTCTAAAGTGAAATCACAACTGAATGATTGCTTGTAACAAGAAGCAAACCAGTTATATCAAATTAATGCCATTAATTTATTTTATGCAAAAAGTATGAATGTTTCAAAAATTATTAGGTCGTTTAACACTTGGTTCAAAAGATGATTGGTTTTCGGAGAAGGCGTAGATGTAATGTCTGGCTGTCGGAGAGGATAATATAAAAGATATCCGCATTTAGATGGAGTGGGAACCTGATTCACAAATATGCAAACGTGCATCGTGGCATTTTTTAAAATATACTGTTAGTTATACTAAGAATTGAGTGCTTTAAAGATTGAGGTCTTGAACAAGCTAGGTACTAAGCCGCATACTCGGCGAGAAATGGTGAGTATAAATAAACGTAAGGAAACAATGAAATTCCACAAATGCTAACAGTACCTATATCGATAAGGCAGAGAGTGAAGGGGCACTACTACAAAGCACATACGAACGACTTAGATTACGCCACTTGCGTAGGTCAAACACAACATATAGTTAGTTACTTGAGTAAAATATTAAGGCTAATTTAATGGACAAAGTTGTAATATATTTTACAATAAAATAGTATCTATACAAAATGACAGGTACTTATCTAAAGCTTACAACAAGGCTTGAATCAGTCAAGTAAATGGAAGCTAATTCACAATACAGTTTTTGTTTTTTATTATCTATTCAGTTGGTTTGTCATTGTAAAATTAAAGTTCATGAATACGCCCTTGAACTTTAATCTGCACCAGCGATGCACACGTCGGTCGTCATTATTTCCATTATTACCTACTTCAGTACAATACAACTATTGGTAGGAAAGCAATAAAATTACAAAATAATTTGAAACCGTGTACGATACTGCACTTTACATAACTTTCTATTTTATTACCATTTTGTAAACGCCAGCAATACGAGTAAATTAATTGATTTATTTTATTTTAAAGCAACATGATGATAATCTTATGGTGTTGTGTTGAGTCGATACTTCATCGGTACAAATTAATATTGAGTCAATGTATCGATCACATTGAACAAATCGCTCATTAGAAACAAAATTTCAATAATATTGTTGAAACGAGACAGAAAATTGACAATAGAACTCGTTATAATTGGTTGACGTCACTCTTGATGAAATACATAATTACAATACCATTCAAAAAGCGTGAAGTATACATTTCCAGCGCATTTTTTGAGTTTCAATGGTATATATAATCTGTCTGAAAAACTTCAGTTAAGGGTTTATCCAAGAGATAATATAACATTATTGGTTTTAATAACCCAGCAAGGTTGAAATTATCACCTTTTTAGTATGCCTCCTTAAAAATGCAGTCGGCAATAATAAACTCGTTTCTTAGATAAGTATAGCGAGCTGGACCAAAGTTGCTTTCAATTATTATTTTTTAGCGAGAAAATATGCTTAGCGTATTTGATGACTTTATTGTGCATAAGAAATGTGTTCGAGTTTGACACAGCCGATAAAAGCTGTATAATATAAGTACTTACATGTTTTTTTTAAATTGTAAATCTGTCTTTTGTTATATAATTAAATAATCACTTAAATTTGAGACTCGTTATTGTATGTTAGAATTTAAATGAAACACATTATCTTTTTTGTTATAAAATCCTTCTGAGCCTTGCTTTTCGTATAAATAATGCTTATTTACTACTTACTATGTTATAGCAATTTAAAGTAGCTTCATCTGTTAGTAACAGAATATATTTTAAATCATAGTGATACCCTCTCACGCCTTACCCGATGAGATAACTCGTGATCGCCAAAGCCGTCTTTAATGTTTTGCGACAACAGCATTAAGGACAGTGTGCCTAATTTTAATTTATTACGTCATTTGAATTTGAGACGTCTCTAAGGTTCAAGAAAAGAGAAAAATATTATTTTGTTTACGTGTTTTCTATTGTTGCGGAGGAAAACATTGACAACAAAGAGTTGTCGTCAAGCGGGACGTCTTGTGTTATGTACGCATCGTCCGTAACGAAAGTGGGGCCTTCTCGGCCTTGGCGCTAGGTCGATCGCGAAACTGGAACGCGAATTTTTGATGCTTTATATGTTAATTTAATAACGTAATAATATTCCACCATCATTAGAAACGTATAAAATGTCTGCATTTGCTAAACGAGTAAACAAACAACGAAACAGTGACAAATCTTGTCTCGCAAACAGTCATTATAGAAGAATCCATAAAGTTTGCATTTAATTACGTGATGGTGCGCTATATCTATAACTATAATCGAAATGGAATTTACACGTGTTGCAATGAGCAAAGCATTGTTAATTTTTAATACGCAAGTGACGTAAAGCTTAATTATAATTGGCTTCGACACGAGGCATTAAAACGTAGACACTGAAGAAAATAGCGCTAGGGGTTAAAATTCTTTTACGCAATTCCTTTATAAAATTGTCGCTTACATGTCGGAAAATATAATAAATAAAAGTTTGAAAATGTTAATGGCCCGTATTGGGCCGCGCATACTCGGTTTAAATAACTTAAATATGACGATGTTCTTTGTCCAAGAAAAGCAGAGTCCTTTGGTGAATTTAAAGTATCGTCGAGCTCGTTCAATGCCTTGTAATATTTCTCACGCCGCGCACAAAGGTGGATCGTCGAAAACTATAAATTTTATAGCCGTCCCGATATTGAGTTTTGCAATTTATGCACCTCCGTTACGTTATGAAAAATTTTTGTTACTTATTTTATATCGGTCACGTGACCTCGGTACTACCATGATGCCATGATTGTGCGTTACTGTCAAATGCTGAGATCAATCATTTATTATCGCATCGAATTGGAAGGTCGGGTCAAGCTCAAGTGTTACGTATGTGGCATTTATGCAGTCGGAAGGAATGTCAGATTACACTTGGTGGAATTATCGTTTAACAATTTTAATAAGGCTTCCAGTAATAACTGTTGAATATGGATAAGAAACGAGAATTGATGCTAGATTTGAATTAACGATGAGTTTTCTTGGGATTGGCTCCTATGACAAAATTACATCTACGAATTGCAATCACGGACTGATCTGTAAGTTATATATTGTCTAAAGGTGCTAAGGACGATAAATTATGCCAGAAACTCGGGACATACCTGTACGCAAGGCTTGTTGAGTGATACGCAGAGGCCGTCAGCGTCCTTGCTGTAGTGTTCCACAAGTTCCTGCAGCGTACGGAAGGTGGTGCGCCTGGCTATGAAGAAACCGCCTTCGTCTAACTGCCGAATGCGGTAATGCTTCACCGTATCTCCGTCTCGCACTGCGAACAACAATATTATTCATTAATATACATTTTATCGCAATAAAAATTTCGTAAAATTGAACTACATACTAATGCGTTGATGAATTAATGTGTCGAAAGTTTGACGTAATGCTTGTTTGAATAAATTAATAGCATCATCATGCATAGAACAGCTACATGAAGTCAAGGGATAAGTGTAAAACTATAGCAAGTAACAGTAAATGCAGTAGTGAAAAATAGAGACGTGATACGTTCAAATAAGTAGTAGTAGTTTTGATAGGCTACAATGAAATATAGTTTGTCATTAACCTAGCGCCACATCGGCGAGACAACAAGTTCGCCAGAAATAAGAACAGTGTATCCATGTCTCGAAAAGAAAGTTTTATTCTAAGAACTCGCAAAATGAGACTAACTTATTTCTTTATCAGGGCACAGATCTCGAGGTTTTGACTGTCATACTGATCTTAGGTCATGAAACTTGCCAGTCGACCTTGCTAATACAACTTAGAATACAGACGAAGTGTAATTAATGGGTGTTGTTCTGAGAAGCGTCGCGTCAGCTTTTGACAGTTTGATTCAGTTGATGAAGGTAATATTTTACTGACGTTTAATCACGTATTCATTAAAACTGCATGCTTAGAATTAGTTGCGATGTCATACTTTTTTATTTTGCTTACGTCTGTTATGTAAGTATTGTGATGAAATAGACCTTTGCAGATGCAGATATATGTGCAATTTGAAAATAATACAAGAAATATATGCGAATATAATTGTAAATGTTATTACAACACTGTTATAAGTTATCTGACTGCGTTTGATTCAGCTGAAGTAATTACAATGTAACGATAAGTACGTGATGAATCACAAAACGTAACAAGAGAGCCATGTTACAAACGTATATTAACTTGATTTCATTGAAATCTAATCACAAAAATATACTCTTATATTTGTCTCTATCGAAGTGATTATAAAACCTGAAAGTTCAACTTATTTAACATAATGTTTAACGGCATAGGTACTAATTACAGTTAATTTTCTCGGTAATCATAAAAGCTCTCCTTACTAATATCTTCATCAGTAATAACGATACAGATAATGAGAAGTAGCTCGCCATAACTATTAAATATTAATGTTACTGGGTAACAAATAATTATTCTACGAACATTATTAATGAGACCAGGAGAAAAAGTTGGAAGTATGAAATGAGAGCTAATTATCATAACTTGCTCTATTAGTACAATTTTAATTAATTAATACTTGACATTTTATTGAGATAAAACTCGATTAAAAAATGATGGTAATATGTTAGGCACACATAAAACTTTGAATATTTTCTAAAATCGGGTTCCGATTAGTGCTTTCAAAATGTTTAATATAAATTTAGACTGGTCGATATCTCGCATAAGGTAACAAAAAGAACGTAAAAAGGTTTTTGGTTCAATTAGGTAGTATGAAGATCAATGTATACAGAATAGGGTATTTTACACCATGTAAGAAAAAATATAAAAATGCATGTTTATGATAGATTTTTAAAAAAGTAAACGAGAAACATTAGTATTTATTTATAAAAATGCAATGTAAATTTTATAATTCAATTTCAAAAATAGTCTTTTTTAATCTGTTTTAAAACGCCATCCGCCATATTGGATTCCGACGTGATGTCACTCCGATAGTAACTTGACGTTACTTGGTCTTTTGCAGTTGTATTGCTTACTAACGAAGTGACGTCACGACCCGAAGTAGCATGGCGGCTGGCGTTTCCGCGCGAAAATTCAAAATCATAAATTAAAAATAGTTTTTAAGGCATTTTTCGGTTTCATAAAACTGAAATAAAAATTCTACTGGTTCATTACGATCTAAGGATTAATTTAAAACAGTTTTCCAAAAAACGGTGTAATACCCTATTAGAGATAATCCAATCCAACATACAGTATTCGATCAATAACTGAAGAAATAAGTAGGTACAACAGTATTTTTTACAGTATTTTTAATACTCTACAACCGGCCATACATTACAAAATGCACTTACGATACAGAGGAAAATGTGTGGTCCACACATTTTACTGTTTAAAACTGTTCATACTGATGAAAATTAAAAAGCACGCAAACTACAACTTGGGTGTGGGAAATTTTTACGACAGTGAGTTGCGATATTGCCTAGTTTTTTTTGCCTGGACGAATGGTAAATGGTAAACGGTAATTTTTACACTTTAAAAAGAAATTTAGAAAACTAAAACGCATATGCTAAGATTAGCAATATAAACAATATACCAATTCGCACGTAAGCAGCCACGAACATAGGTATCAACACATTCTACACCTATAAGTTCACGCGAAATTTAAATACGCTGAAGTGAAAGAATCGAAACTTCACTTTCATTGATCGAGAAAGCAGTTGGAAAATTTATGCGACACCCATTGTAACTTAGAAATATTATTTTATGGGTGAACCATATTGACAACGGTTTTACGAGGGGCAATTATATGATCTCGTGAAATTGAAACGTAGAATTAGTGATGTATCCTAATGATAGACGATCTTTCTAAATCACGGAAACTTAAGCCAAAATTTGTGCGGAATCAGGGGTCTACTAATTCAATTGACCTTTTTATATTTTCCTTCGTTCGTTTAATATTAGCATAATTCATGGCTACACACTGTAAATATTGTAGATATATTAGCATACTTCCCTGTGTTAGCGTTCAGGTAAAGTATCGATTGAATTCAAATATAGAACAGATTGGCGAAATGTAGGCCATAGCCGTTTCGTTCCCAAATATGAGCAGGAATTGAAGTGGAAAGTGTTTGCTTCAGAAAACAATAAGACTTAGTAACTGACAAAAGAAACTAAACGTAAAAAAATGGTTCGTTACATAGTAACATGTTGAGAGTGATAAGTTTTTTTCAAAATGTCAGAAAATTAGTAGTAGAAAAAGTATTAAAATTTAACTAAATATGTAAATCTAAAACAGCTTTCACCTTCGAATTGTAATGGACGACGCATTATGTAGAGATAAAACATTTTTCTTGGAAAATTGACATTCAGACAGAAGCTAAAATTTTTTATGCGGATTGTTTATAAATTATGATAATTTCATGTTATTCTATCGAAGTAAAATCATTTTGAATGTTACTATAAAAAATAAATATAGGGTGAAAAATCTATATATATAAAAGAAAGTCGTGTTAGTTACTCCATTTATAACTCAAGAACGGCTGAACCGATTTGGCTGAAAATTGGTGGAGAGGTAGCTTAGAACCAAGGGACAGACATAGGATTTACTACTTTGGACTTTTTATCCCGTTCCCGTGGGATGTGATGACAGACCGAATTCCACGGGGGCGAAGCCGCGGGCAGAAGCTAGTTAGAGTATAATCTAAGATTTTTTTCCAATACCTACATAATAAAATATTATTATTTTCCTATTACACTATATACTTACACTATTTACATAAATTACATAAAATTAATATAAACTAAAATTAAAAAAACTGCGGCGCGGCTATGCGTCAAAGTATTCATCGGCATCACAAATTAACAATTATATGATCTACATACACACATCAAAAAAAGTATGCGATCACTTTGAAAATTCGAAATATTTTTTGTTACGTTAGATTATATTATGATTTCTTCTTCTTAAAGTAGTTTTATTTTTTAATTTTCAAACAGTTTTTTCAAGCAGGGTATTTCTATTTAAAGAAAACACACAACAAAGAATTTTCTTGATAAAGTTCAATTTAAAAAATTATATCAGCTTGAGCTAGTGATCGCAAACTTTTTTGATGTGTGTATATTTGATTTAAATGAACAAGCTCTACCTATCAACTAAACAAGCAGGCAATTATTGTGAAATGGTAAAGATTGACAGAGGTCTGATTATTAACGATACTGCGGTTAAAATCAGTTCTAAAAAAAGACAATATGGTTCCATAGAAATATTATTCTTATGGCCATTAGTTCGCAATGTTGGCATCCAAACAATGGTATTTGTTAGTTATTACATAAATTATGTTCTAAGAAAACACTAGAATAAAAAAAACATATAAACGTCCTTGATGTTACAATATTATGATGCAACAGTGTCGCGCGACTTCTGATCTAGATTATATAAACACGCAATAACACCTATTAGAAAATTCAAATAATAAATTAAAAGATTCCTACAGTGCGGAGGCCATAGGAATATTTTGAATTATTCTTGTTTATGTCCTTAAACTTTTTCCTGCCACACAAGACTAACGGAGATATATTCTATATGTATATATTTCAGTAAGAACTATAATTTTCACAGAATAAAATCTGACACTTTTGTGATTTACACTGGATTTTTTCTTTTGATTTTCAATGATACAGATTTCAGTTGGCATTCTTTGTTGCAGTTTAAACCCAATTGAGATGGAAAAACCAAACAAAATTTGAAAGAAAAACAAAGTGCATTGATAAAGACTTCTTGTTAAGTTTTGTAAATGTAACTTCTCAAAATATTTTGTGAATAGCGCCAACAATTTATTATTTTTTATTTTCAATGTTAAATTATGATTTTAAATAACAATATTTTTACAGGGTTTACCTTATCGCAATTCCTAAGTGTTACGACATATAACATGACAATAACATAAAATAACCATGACATAAACAAGATGTTTTTTTTATTTAATGACTCCATACAAACGGCATAATAATCGTTGCCTAATTTTGAAAATTTTCGTTTAAATTCTTCGGTACATTATCATCCTACAACATGCTGTTCATACACGCTGTAACAAAATAATCGCGATTCCTAAGATATTAAGACAGATTTTTAATATCTGTAATATTACATAGGAAATATATAGATATCTCTACTATTAAAAAAAAAGCTGTGTCTGTACATTGAAGATATTTAAAATAAACAAGTGGTTTAGGGTCATATACATAAACGTCTACGAACCCAAAAATTTGATTTAAAATTTCTTGTACCTAATAATTTTATTATTCAAAGTGAGTCCAAAATAAAATAAGGTGCATTTTGCGTGGATTTAATTTAAAATAATAGTTAAAATAAAAATATGAACCGTTAGATTTTCAGTTTACACAAGAGAATAAGCTTAAGTAAAATTGCCACGTCTCAGAAGTCACCTGGGAATGTAAAAAAACATTCTGAACAATCGAAAAATAGTTCAAAAGTACAGATGAGGCTTGGGCTGTATTTATAAACAATGCTTATTAGCAGTTATCGAGTCAGTCAGTTGTTGAGTCTTTGTTCCCAAGGAGGTGAAGCTAGGGGCCTTAGAAAAACTTTTAACCGGTTTCGCATCGTGGTCGAATCGTACAGAGCCACTAGATGCGTCGGTAACAGGATAGCACTTAGCACTATGCTGCGTGCCGCAGGACGTACGATGAATCATCACCAACCAGTATCCACATATAATATTCTCACATTTTCCAAGTTAAAATTACTTCAATTGCTGTATAACTAAACGATTTCCCATTAGAAAATTATCAATAGGTACAGAATGAGTTATTTTATGATGTGAATGTTACCTGACAGCGAGAAATCATTATGGCGGCTCTCGGAGTCTCGGATGAGGAAAGCGCCATGTTCGTTCTCGGGGAGGAGCAATTTCTTCTCCGCTTCGATTCGTTTTATTTTGCGGAAGTACCATCTGTAACAACATTGAAAGCATGTTATGATATTCATAGAACGTAAGAGAATAGTTAAAATATGCAATACCATTAATGTAATTATTAAGAAGACGATCTATTATCTGCATAAAACCTAGTGCTTATTAAGAAACTTAAACTGAAAGTGAGGTATATTATTCTTTTTAGATTCTATAAACATCTACAAATCCATAAGAACTAGGTATTTAATTAAATACCAAGCTACAATTTACATATAAACGGACTCCGTCACAACAGCATAATAATATTCACCTGACTAGTGTTTGATTGGGTTGTTCAATGTGATTATAGTTGTAACGTCAATAAGACTAAAGACCGGTATGGTATCGCTCTCGTTTGTAGGGAGTTCAGAAAGCGGCTTGTCGGTGACTCAACGAGCACGAATGAATAGTATTCTGCATTCAATTGACGTATGCTCACTGCGTCCGCGCCGGAGACAAACTTATTGTAGTAACCGCTTTTAACATGAGCCCCGCTGCTAACAATGAATCATAATTTGTCACCTTATAGAAATAACATAACTTATACAGTAATAGCGAGACGAATTTCAAACAAACCATGTCTTGAGACCAATTGTAAATAATTATGATGATTATGATGGTCATACTAATAAGAGTATAAATCAGGTTCATTTCTCGTTTGATATAAGTAGTTGCAAAACAAAGCTGAAGGGGTCTGACAATAGTATTGCATCAAATCCTGCGCGCGCGACAGGCGGGGCGAGGTCGTCGGGCTCTTGATATAAAAATAGTATCTAAGTAGTACAGCTGTAAAACGGTAAACTGCGAGCAGTAAAAAGAACCACGATCACTTCCAACGTTCATATTTTTAGAACTGCTGCAACAAAGTGTAGTAACCTTGTATGGTTGTAAGTGAAAAGTTTGGAAACAATTATTACCCACGTCAATTACTAATCTATTTACGTGAAATCGGTACATAAGATTTGTTCGTCGTTGAGGCTAACCAGGAATTAACAGCATCGGTGAATTAGACGGTCAATTCTCCATATATCAATTAATCGAACAATGGTTTTCTTTGAAAATTCCTTGGATGTTTATTGGCGAGTTCATTTATAATTGTTGGAGCAATAATTTCATCTTGTTCGTGACTGGAAAAAATGATTGATCTATGATTACTATTGTTCAACGGATTGTTCCTCCTGAGAATCACGGACGGACCCTTGCACTGTAATTAAATAGAAGACTCAGAGCACGATAGTTATCAGATGCCTAATACCTATCTGTTGAGGATAGAATAGCGGGTATAAAAATAGGTACTTAAGTTTTGTAAGATGATGCATAACTATATAGGAAAGATGTTTTTGCCTTTGGAATACGCTAACAATATATTATATCACAGTTACTAAAAATGTTGTTGGTTTTATCGTGCTGTTGTGTCTACAGCAAGTTTACATAAACATATCTTCCATACTAACGTTGATACTTTCAAGTATATCTTTACACAATACCCTCGCTAAGTTTTACAACAATATACTTGGCAATATCTGAGAGCAATCGCAGAATAATGTTATTTTTGTAATTCCGAAATGCACATCACAAAGGTCGACATGCGACCTACTTTTTTTTGGTAAAAACACATTAAAATCACGTAGTTACAAAACTATCAAATTATACATTAACAATGATATGTGATTTATTTTTATCCTGCAGCCATGAAACAATCTGAATAGACTCGAAAGCTGCAGTTAGCTCGGAAAATCAACAGCCCTGCTGCATCTAGTTTAAATTCTATAATCATCAAACAGGCCACCCGGCGAATAATGATTTCAGGTGATAATAGGAAAATTATCATGTACTACAATGCCGCATTAGCTATAAAAATGAGACATGAAAAGGGCGCCACGGGTTTTAACTACCAATACCTTCGATAAGACCTCGGCACGCACTAAGGGCATACTTAGGGTCATAGATCTGTAACTAGCAGATAGCATCGAAGGTCTTGACGTGGAAAACGCATACAGAATAGATTAATAATGCACATGTTTTTAAAGCTAATTAATTTCCTCAATAATAAGAAATAGAAAGTGTTCCAAACGTCTATGTAATCATGACTAGACGGAAAGTAAGTTTCAACGAGAAGAGGTGTAACATTTTACTATGAACTTCGCTCATACTAGAAGAAAGAAATTATCTAAGCAAAACGCACCAAGAAAGTCCTCTCATAAGTATTAACATGTTGTTATGATCATATATCAAGCTTCCTTGTATATTACTGGAGTTCGTTATTGCCTAACTATTACCAGATTATTTTTTTCGTAATATTTAACGTTAAGTGTAACCCGAAAAACCCAAAAATTGTAACTTGATCTAGTAACCCTCAATACTTGCGAGTCTTTCATTGTGCTAGACAGATAGAGCGACCTTGACCTCCTATAAGCGAAGAGAAATCGTGATCTGTATTATGAATCATGCCCACATATTATTAGACCTTCTTTCTACAGAGAATTGTGAATGATATCATATCGATTTCCGAAATGTTAATGTTATGAGCACTTGCGTAACAAATACTGAGAATGAGGCAAAAAAAAATGCAAGAACCTTTTGAGGAAGATATTTAAATTAAAATATTAGCACTGTTTGCTTGCCAACATTGATATTTTAAAAAGTTTGACAAACAATTAATATTTGTACAAAATGTCGGGCGACACTAGACAAGCATGTTCCCGATTTGAATAAAGCTTATTTAAACAAGCTGGTTTGCCGCTATATTTATTTTAGTAGATTCGTTTCAATTGCAGATTTTCGAAAGTGCAAATAGCATTGTGCAAACTTAACTAGCTTCTTTGTCTAGACTTCGAAAAAGCTTAGTAAAAGTGTTAGATAGTCAATAAAACAGTGTTATTTGGTAAACTTGAAATGACTAGGAAATTCACATATTTATGGTATTTGATTTGTTTGTCACGAATAAAACCAATAAAAAGTTTACGTAATGGCAACTGTCAAAGCTGAATAGTTGGAAATAGAATGTCGTAGGCAGGTTGCTGACAGTCACAGTGGGGGACGGAAATTCCTAATAATATCATTATTAGGTTTACTTATGTAAGAGTTTCCGGTTTGCAAACATCTCATCAAAACAATCATAAAGCATTGAAAACTCACAGATAAATTATATTGAAACTTGAAATGCAAATTTTATTTACGATAATTACCGTGGTGTTGAATGACCGACTATTATAAAAAACCACGTGCCGAAAAGTGTGTATTATTCGATAACATAAATATAGCATTATAACACTTTTAATATAATTTCGTGATAAGAAAACCTCTATCATAAACAAATAATCACTATTATGTAAGAAATTTTGGAGTGACAAGGGAATTAATTCGACCTAAACCTTTGACACCGAGTAGTTTATTGGTAAAATCAAGGAGAATTAATTAGCACTTTCGCCCAGAGGTTTTTTTATTATAGCAAGTTAAGCAGAGGCGCCGGTCATCGACCTTCGCGTGCCGATGTAGCCACATCTTTTTTTGCTAAGCCAGTCTCGCCTGGCTCCGGGTTACTCGCTAGATGGGTAATCTAATTATAGGGTCTCCCTTTCTGGATGGACAAGAGTAAGCTTGGCTTAAACTACTACTCTACTACATATTTCTTTTTTCTAGGGATAGATCGATACCGTTTCAAAACGATCTTTTTATAGTCTAGAAATATAATAATAAAAATAATCTGTTCTAACTTACACGGATATTGAATGTAATTATTACAAGTTGATCAGAAAATTACCGAGATAGTACACGTGTGTCCAAACGTTTAATTTAAGTGGCATATAATTGCTAGTGCGTGTTATTTTCCAAGTCTTAAGAATAGAGTAAATTGAATTTAGTCCCGCAACAGCATTACCTTGCACTGTAAGAATGATTTTTAATATTATTATGTCGTCGTGGGAAATTTCTTTGTTGGAGATAAAAAGATGTTCCACTTTAATATAATTGATTTCTTCGCTTTTCCAACCTATTATTGCAGCGACAGTTACGAAACAATAATACAAAACACACTTCCAATATGAAAATAAATGAGATCTGTGATCCAAAAACCTCATTCGAAATAATTGTCTTTTGAACGGTATTTTCGTGAGTAATATGAGTTCATCCGTTACTTGTTCAGGCAAGTGACAGATAAGGATATCAGTCATCAAGACATCGATTGAATTCACAATAAGATTAACCTACCTTGCTTGTTTGCTAGGTGCTAAGAACTGTGACACAGATAAAATGGTGCGTTAACCGAAGTCTCCATAAACTGCCAATCAAGCAAGCACGATAGTGTCGATGGAAATCGTCATATCAGTAGAAACAATTAGTCTTTTGAAATACGTCAGAACAATCAAAATGGCGTTGCTATTTCAGATATAAAACATTTAGAAATCTGCTGGCGTAGTTAGAACTATTAGCGAACTTCACAATGAGTCGTTAAATATTACTGCCTTCTGTTAATCAGGTAAGGGCATGATGCGAAACGTTAAATAAGCGATGATAAGTACTGCGAATTGCTAATAGAACTAAAGTCTTTGTCGTCAGCCATCGTTGTATGGATTCAGTATGTGATGACTGATCTCTTTATGGAAAAGGCGGTTGTATAGAAACGATTGTATTTGAAGGTATATTATGTCTTAAGGGATAACTGCCTCACTATTGAGCGATTAAGTTCGCTGTAACAGCAATTACTACACGGAATTAATAACAACAGTACAAATGATACGACTGTATTGCTGTTATAGTTAGTCGCAATCGAAAATGTTTTGCACAAAAACATCCGCAAGTAACAATTATCGGCAGAGGTCGGTGTGCGTCGGCGCAGGCGGCGTGCACTGTGGCCGTAAAAAGGTAAAAACAAATCATAAAAACCTGTTGTATTGTTCTTTCGCAAAAGACGACCTCAAGCCTTTTGATAAGAAACGAGTCATTTTCATCGATTTTCTAACACGTGTCTAGTTTGTGTAACAAAGAAACATTTGCAATGCAAAGTTATTGTTCGATAAACAGACCATTTGTCGTAAGTACGCAGACTGACTTAAACGATTACTGGTGGGGTCTCTGATTGAGATTGTCATTGACAAAATAGATATAATAAAAGGCTTGATTCACAATTTGAATAGAAAGCGAGATGTAAGATATAGAAAAAAAAGAAGCAAGTTAATTTTTAACGTTATAGAGACTACTGAGGCGATACTATGAAACGGAACCTAAATTAATATTCGACATAGTGAAAGTGAGTAAGAAGCAATTCGTTACAAAACAAATTTTAATCTGTTTAAATTTTTTTCAATATTAAGTTACGCGATGTTTGGAAACACGCAATACTTGTTTTGGTAGCACAGCGATAGGGTCGAGGTTGGCGAAATGTTGATTGTCATACAGCACATGAGGAAAATGCAGTTACTTTTGATTCCAAATGAGTTTTCTTTCGTTTTCCAAGGCCAGATCAGCTTGCATGATTTGTTTATTGCACAAATAAGCAACGCTGGTGGAGCGGCATCACGATTCACAACTACACGCAAGAGATGTTATAGAAGATATCAAAACACGTTTAAATAAATTCAATTTGAATATGCACTGCAATGCACAAATTCACATAGATTCACGTTATGCATTTATTTAATTATGTAAATAATTTTGTCAAGCACCATATTGCCAACGTCATGTGCGTCTAGAAAACAAACACAAATGATGATAAAAACAGTTTATAATTCCATATCATTTCCCAATCAAAGAATTACTTACTACATAAGATATACCTATATTTCTTGGAGATTGATAAGAGATGTAATAAAAAAAAACTACAAAGCTTTCTACACAAAATGCAAAATTTGGTCTTTTATGCCAAATGTATTATTTATTCATGAATAAAAAATTTCAAATAAATATAAGAGCGCGTATCGAATAATCAAGGTTTTCTTGAAAAGCACCAAGAAACTGTGAGAAACTGAAAAACAAGCAAATATTTCGATGTGAATGCATTTGTTTCCATCAAAGAACGCGTATGCCCATTTGGTACAATAGCCGTGTTGATGGACACTGAGCACAACATTCATGTTTTCAGAACGGTAGCTGCACAAACAAAGTTAACTGATGTTAAGCGTTGCAAAACCAAAATCCTATACATTACGTTGTATGTATTAAGTTTACAATCGTAATTTTCAAAAAATAATCTGATCTTGTGATCTTAGATGCGCGTGCATTACTTTTTTAGTAATTCACCCCACCGAATCAACGGATTGTGTAATAATTACAATTATACTATGATGAGCTACATTATTTTGCAAGTGGAGTAATCCTCAAGGCTCGCCAGTGAAACTGACGACGTTGCATCCGTTTACCTCGCTTCGAGCACAGGTACTGCCACTTCCCTAAGAATAGACTTGTTAATAAGTATAGAATGTCCCAATTTAATGAAAATTATAAATAGGTAAGTATACCTAAATACTTCATTGCAGTTTATTTATTAAACAGTACAGCCACATCATATATAATAATACAGATTAATGACGTTCAGACATTAATACATTAATTGGTTCCGATTGCAAATACATCGAATGAATTATTCGTGTCCTAATTATTCAAGAGGATTGAGGAAGCGCATAAATTTCCGAATAACAAAGAGTACGTCAAAAATTCAAAGCACAGTCGCTTCCGATCAACAGGCAGTTAAGTTTTGTGAGCGTCACCTTCACGGCTCACTTCCTGAGCCTACTTCCAATTGCCGAACTGCGGAGAGGAAGACAGCGGCCACCGGTGCACCGACCGACCGCGCAACCGTAGCCTTGGACGCGAGCTCCCTGCATTCTAATCGAGCGGCCTTGCGGAAGCGCGTGCCTCGAACCCGCTCTCGTAACACGGCCCCTTATCAACGGGCTCGGCAAATCACTACAATGACAGATATCAACTTATCTCTAACGTAACGGCTTCTTTTAACGAGACTGATTTATCATCAATAGTTGGCAATTTTACCATTGACAATCCTTGAATACACATAATTATGCACTTTAAGAATGCGTTACAGCGTAAGTCATTGAAAATGATTAGCAGTTTAGCACAGCGCTGTGGTCAGCCGCAGGCAGTTATAGGAGGAGGTAACACTGGTAACCAGTTCCACTCGTTCCTGAACGAGTCGGCTTTAATAGAACGATGCTTGGATGAACGATTGTGTTCAATAATATGAATGACAATAGGCTATTTTACTATTAGATATTACCATATAATATAAAAATATGGATATTATGTAAATAATGTTGCATTTTATATATTTTCATAGTAACTAACTATACAAGCCTGCCAGTTGGTTAGGTAGTGAAATCTTGATATGTTCACTAAAAAGTCTTGTTCAAAAAAAATATGGTAGCATGGTGTGTCGAATTGTTTTGTTCCCACCAACAGGGTTGAGTCAAAAGACGCTGACACATGTGTCATACTCTTGAACGAGTGCCATCTATCAGGACTGGTCAGCTCTAACAAGCTATGTGAATAGCTTTAATTATTGTTTGTTTCGATAG